>OZ024799.1:22611806-25027395 GCA_964017045.1 Omphiscola glabra
CAATGTTAAATTGTCATCCACGCTCATTTCATTTGGGTGCAATACACACGTATAATACTACGTTTTCCAACGAGTTGAACCTTTCTGTCCTCGACTCCGTCATTCAAAGATTTACCTGATGTTTCCTGAACGTCTGCAACCCACGAGCAGTTCATGACCACATCTGCGTCAGAAGTTTGGAGGAAGTGGGTGAGTCCACGCCTAGACGGCATTGATATGTCTGCCTAGATGACGCTATTCTTATTTTATGTGGGCAAATACCAAGTTTTTAAATGTTATTCGCAACATTAAATTATTTGTTTATTATCAGTAGTAAATATTGGATATTGATTTATTATGATCAAAATGACCTGGTATCATTATTACTGATTAGATTTTTAAACCATAACACCTAGAGCTCTTCATTGTCGCTCTGTCATCACTGTGAAATAACAGCATTGAACTGATGTAATACTAGTGCAGTCTGGTGTGTGACTTGGCGTAACTTACAGAAAAGGGGGGGGGGGCATCGAGCTCATGTTAAATATCCCATTTTATCCATTAAAAATGCATTGACATTAGATCCACACCCCCCCCCCCACCAACCTAAAAAAAAACAACCACAACCGGTTACGATAAGACGTCATCATACATGGACACACTTATGCATTGGGGAAGGGGGGAAGAGGAGCGAAGTGTATGGATGGTGATGTTCAACAAGTTTGGAAATATTTGACAGGACTTGGACTCAGGAGACGTTTTCTCTTGGGGTTAATTACCCCCAACATCACAGAGGACTATAGCGCCCCGGGATACTTGTCCTCTTGTATACGTGCACCCCTGGGAACATGCGCCCTTGTGTACATGCGTCCCAGGGTACATGCACCCCTGGTTACATGCGCCCTTATTTTGGTCATGTCTTGTACCAATTGCTTTTAAAAAAAGATTTTACCGTGTTTGCTTATTCTAAGGATAGTTCTGGATTAGATACAACGATCAATAATGAAATGCTTAACGGGTGGGGTTTGTGGAGGGAGTGTGTGTGTGTGTGGGGGGGGAGTTATGACATCTAACCTGAAACATCAAGTACATTAAGATGTCTGATAGCAAGTCACTGAGCCAGGGTCAGGTCTCACGCGCCCACCGTAGGCTGAATTTAGATTCTCTCATCTATTTTAGGGATGGATGCACCGAAGATTTGGATAGAAATGTCTTTATCTATCGCCATGTGGCGGTAGTCTGTCAACATGATGTGTCTAGTCTGTTAACGTGATGTTTCTAGTCTGTTAACATGATGTGGGTAATGTGTCAACATGATGTGTCGAGTCTGTTAACATGATGTGTCTGTCTGTTAACAACGTTATTAAAGTGGAAATGCAGACAACGAAATTCGTGAAGTTTTGAGTAACTCACAGATAGTTGTCAGTGTTTATTTATAGATACTTGGGTCATATTAAGTGGCGAATATTTTGTGGGACGGTGGTTTGTATAAAATGTGGGAATTCCCGCTGGGACTATCTTACTCCAAATGTCGCATAAGAGATGGAATCGGTGGGCCGTCGAGCGTGAGCTCTTAATGCCCCCCCCGGCGCTCCCCCACACAAACCAAAGCACTGAAGGACTTAACCCGACTCCAGCCCGTGCGGGAGGGCGCCGGGAACCCCCCCCTTGACCTAGGGGAGGCCCGGTCGACCGAGGACGCTGCGTTTAAAGCGTCCGCAGTTAACTCTCTGTGGGTCAGGACGGCTTTGCTTCCACTCCGGTGGTTTGGTGTTGCGTTACCAACCCCCACCGCCCAAGGAGTCTTTCGGTCGGGACGTTGGTAGTGGCGGGACGAAACGGTTGCCTAGGGGCGGCTTTCTCACGGCCGCGTAGTTAAAATCATCGGCATGGGTTTTGAGGGCCACCCAAGCCTCATACCCATTAACAGCAACTAGTAATCATGTTAGTGGCAGCTCCCGTTGCGTTGGGAGTCATGCGTTTGGCCGGGGTTTTTTAGCTTCGGGTGGACAAGTCCCCCCTACTAGTCCGCCACGCCGCGAAGAGGCAAAACCCCATGTTTACGCCCCCGAATTTCTTCGAGGACGCGGTCGCTTTCGCAACCCAGGGGACTATCTTACAACAGACGCGACCATTGTTATTAGCAAGACTAGTTTCATTGTAAAACCACACAGCTATTTCAATGCATTGCTGACATAGGTCTAAGCCAGTTGCAAGCTGAAGTCACGTGCTCGCCGAATTGTAACTAAAAGTATTGCAACTTTTATTATGGAAGAAGAGATGGCTGAGACACGTAACAGGATGCAAGATCATATGGTCCAGGTCTCACGTTCACAGGGACGTCACATTCACATGGACGTCACATTCACAGGGACCTCACATTCACAGGGACCTCACATTCACAGGGACGTCACATTTACAAGGAACTCACATTCACGGGACGTCACATTCACGGGACCTCACATTCACAGGGACCTCACATTCACAGGGACCTCACATTTACAAGGAACTCACATTCACAGGGACCTCACATTTACAAGGAACTCACATTCACAGGGACGTCACATTCACAGGGACCTCACATTCATAGGGACCTCACATTCACAGGGACCTCACATTCACAGGGACCTCACATTCACAGGGACCTTGCTTTAGTAGGCACCTCACATTATTAATTAATAGGAAACTCATATTAGTAGGGAGCCCACATTCATAAGGACCTTGCATTATCAGAGACCTAACTATATTAGGGAACTCATAACATTGAGGATTTCACATTATAAGTGACAACATTCTTGGGGACCTCACATTATTAAGGGAATTCACATTATTAGGGAACTCATATTATTAAGGACTTCCTATTATTAAGGATCTCCCAAGATAAAGGACAAATTTCTTGGGACCTCACATTCATAGAGACCTCTCATTATTAAGGACTTCATAGTTACATTGGCTTCACATTCATAGGGTTTACAAATTGCACTGACAGCAAATATTGTTGTTAGATCATCGTGGACACATTCGGACATGTTTAAAGCATGTCTACCGGGGGACAGG
Source organism: Omphiscola glabra (assembly GCA_964017045.1). Classification (NCBI taxonomy): domain Eukaryota; kingdom Metazoa; phylum Mollusca; class Gastropoda; family Lymnaeidae; genus Omphiscola; species Omphiscola glabra. Next base: position 22,614,843 of record OZ024799.1, read on the forward strand.
GCTTTCGCTTTAGAGAGCTCATGTATTGGGAGTCATGTAGTAGGAGTCATGGAGCCATGTAGTAGGAGTCATGGAGCCATGTAGTAGGAGTCATGGAGCCATGTAGTAGGGGTCATGTAGTAGGAGTCATGGAGTCATGTAGTAGGAGTCATGGAGCAGGAATCATGGAGTCATGTAGTAGGTGTCATGGAGACATGTAGTAGGAGTCATGGAATCATGTAGTAAGAGTCATGGAGCCATGTAGTAGGAGTCATGGAGTCATGTAGTAAGAGTCATGGGGTCATGTAGTAGGGGTCATGGAGTCATGTAGTAGGAGTCATGGAGTCATGTAGTAGGAGTCATGGATCCACGTAGTAGGGGTCATTTAGTCATGTAGTAGGAGTCATGGAGCCATGTAGTAGGAGTCATGGAGTCATACATCAATGAGATTACGATCGACCACTGGCAGACAATATCTTTAATGAAACCATTTTGCATTCTCCTTTACAGCACGGTAGAAAACCACTGAATTTTGTCATAATGTTGGAGTTTGATATTTCTCTTATCCTGATGCTGGGCGGTGTTTGTGAGAGGATGTCATACATCACATACTTTGACATGTCATACATCACATACCTTGACATGTCATACATCACATACCTTGACATGTCATACATCACATACCTTGACATGTCATACATCACATACTTTGACATGTCATACATCACATACCTTGACATGTCATACATCACATTCTTTGACATGTCATACATCACATACCTTGACATGTCATACATCACATAACGTGAAACCACTTTTCAGCCAAGTGCTATTTTTTAAATTTTAATTCTGTTTTTTTCTATTGTTTGTTCGCTGACGAAGGCTTTCCGTCGACACGTTCATTGTTTTGTTGTGTTCCTTTTTCAGGTTGTCACATACCGGGTATTCTGTTCTACTCATTTCCTTTGTATCACATAACTTGACATTGCATATGTAGCATAACTCGACATGTCATACATTACATAACTTGATATGTCATATGTCACATAACTCGACATGTCAGAAACACGTGCGTGTTATTTCCCTTATCATTTTGCTGTTAGGTGCCATCTTGTTTTATTCATGATGTTTGTATGGTTAGGGTTAGGAGATAAAAGGGAGCTTACCGCGATCATTTATAGTACGTTTTACAGGTGAGACAACTGACATTGTAGCTGACACTTAAGACAATCCTAACAGAGACAATACTGACAGAGACAATACTGACAGAGACAATACTGACAGAGACAATACTGACAGAGACAATACTGACAGAGACAATACTGACAGAGACAATACTGACAGAGACAATACTGACAGAGACAATACTGACAGAGACAATACTGACATATGTTCTAATATGAGCTGGTTATTGTTAACTTGAAGCCAGTGGCGTGTATGTCTATATGGTGCACCAAGGGGTTGGAGGAAACTCACACTCTGGCGCCCACTCAAAGTGTGGGGATCAATAATACAAATAATTTACTTAAAATTCGTAGCATTGTAAATTTGTACCCCTTTCCGCCTAAAGGACCGGCATCCCGCCTAAAGGACCGGCATCCCGCCTAAAGGACCGGCATCCCGCCTAAAGGACCGGCATCCCGATATGACCATGTAGACAGCGTTATAAGTCCTGGGAAAAGTGGTGCTTTGATGCCTTTATCTGGGGGAGGGGGGTGCAGCCGTGGTCAAAATGATGAATCGGGCACTTATCGCGAAAAAGGGTTGGTGGGGTGGCTGTGTACATTTTAAGAATCATCCATTGTTCAGTCAGCACATGTCTTAAAGTTAAAATGGCACTGCAATCACTTGGTGTGTTATGTTAGTTCTACAGCATCGGGCTGTTGTAGGCAAATCGACACGTTTATATTGTGTGAGGAATTGTAGCTCGAGAACTATATAAAGTCTTCATTTAAGAGATTTTTTTAATTTTTTTTAATCCAGAAAAGATTTGAACTCTCTTATTATAGAGGTAGACATTGTGACCAATCGCTGAGGAGATATAACGGCCAATAAAATAGAGATTATATTCAGTGCCGACCGCAGCGGGAAAATCTACCATACCGTCGGGTCTTTTTAAACTGATATGATTCGTTTCATTTTCTCCCAAAATAAACCAATAAACAGACAGGAACAACAAAGTAAATGAAAGAACCCCTTAAAATAATTTTTCTTACAAATCCTCTATATGATATACGAATTCTTTGTTAGATTTTATATTAATATTCTAATGTCCTACCCACCATCACACCCGCAGACTTATGGACTACGATGAGTCGATTGTTTTGTCACGTGATAAGCGTAAGTACGAGTAAGACTTCCGGTAGGCTGTCTGCAACACACTAGTCGCTCACAAATTTTACTTCAAACGACTTTCTTCCTTTAATCATAACTGAATTATAATTATTGTCACATTTAATGAATGTCATTTAAAGAAACGCGTGTATTCAAGAATATTTTGAAAAGTAAAATTTTTAATTAACACTGGGGAAGCGCTGATGGAGACAAACATTGTGCTTTAGAATTAATGATAATGGCAATGGCTGATCAGCTGTTATCTGTTGTTATGTGTTGTTATGTGTAGCAGAAAGCCTACCAATGGCTGGTACGTATCACGTGACAAAACAAGGAAGTGACTCATCGTAGTCCATTGCACCAGCTAATTCAGAAAAAAAAAACAGGAAATATTACGCGCCAAACGCACTTGAAATATTTTTAAAATAAGAATCTCATTTAGCGCAGTTTTCGGGAATTTTATTTTGTGAAATCAGTGACATCATATTTCCTTCATTTTCCCTTGAGAAACAGGTACAGCTGATTTTTGGGGGTTGGGGGTTGAATATTTGAAAAAAAAATGTTGTCATCAGCAACGAGTCTATGTGCCAAATTTCAGCTCGATAGGTTGACGGGAAGTGAGTCAATTAGCCATTCGAAAATTTTGCCACACACCCAGACAGAAAGAAAAAAACCACACGAAACAAATACCAAGTTAACTATAAAGGATTGAACAATAGTCACGAATGCATTATATGGGCTTACAAAGTAACAATGTCACGAATGCATTATATGGGCTTACAAAGTAACAATGTCACGAATGCATTATATGGGCTTACAAAGTAACAATGTCACGAATGCATTATATGGGCTTACAAAGTAACAATGTCACGAATGCATTATATGGGCTTACAAAGTAACAATGACACGAATGCATTATATGGGCTTACGAAGTAACAATGTCACGAACGAACCATGCGAGACTAAAACAATGTCATGTAGTTAACTTAATGTAACTCTTCATACAACACGACATCCTAGACACACTGTAGGACTGTAGGGCTGTAGGACTGTAGGAGATTCGGTTGTTTCAAATGGTCACGCACTCGTTGGCTTCCCGTTGCGGGAAGTGACTGTCAAAAGTACACTTGTGATTGTCCTGTATAGACAATGAGGTATTATTAGTAGGGCCGTTCCAGGATGACGTCACTAGCACGCGGAAGGATGGCCGACGTTGTGGTATTTAGCACAGACAGCGTCATATTTCCGTTTGAGAGATGAGATATGATTGGAGAAAATGCTACAGGCTAAATATGTGTATTGACGAGTGAATGTCCCAGGCTGAGCGAAACCGTTGCTGTGTGTTTTATAGTTAACTTCAAGAGACAGAAACTTACAAATTAATTTTATTTTCGCCTCAAATCTTTCGGGTAAAATGAGTGGGGAATGAGTGGGGAATGAGCGGGGAATGAGCGGGGAATGGGTGGGGAATAGGATTATAATTAAGTTTAAATCCTATTACTGCATTAAAAACTGCGACATTTACAAAACTAAAGCTCTAATTGTCGGCCATAACAACTTAATTTCAGACACTAATTCCCCGCCCTAACAACTCAAATTTTAGAGACCAATTGTCACCCCTAACAACTAAACTTTCAAACCCATTTATTTAGGTCTTTTTGGAATGCAATGGTTAGACTTGTGCCAATTATCCCCTGACCTATTTAACACATTGTCTGGTACCATCCTTGTTTGTTCTAAGGTCATAGAACGACCCCCCACCCCCTTTTTTTTTTCTCTCGCAGTTTGGAATGTAAACCAAATAGCTCACCGAGATGAGCGCCAGCAGCTGATGCACATTGCCATGTGAGTAATGCAGTGTAAACCCATCCCCTACATTCATTAATGTGGGGTGGGGAGGGGCGCGGGGGCGGAGGAGATAACTGATCGATTAAATGACTCGGTTTGGTGGTATTCAAGCAGCCAGCACGTCACAGCACGTCACAGCACGTCACAGCGCGTCACAGCGCGTCACAGCACGTCACAGCGCGTCACAGCACGTCACGGGAATGAAAAAAAAACAATCATTTACAATTATGAATTGAATACAATATTCTTAATTTATATTCAGTTTCAATTCATCCATGACTTGTTTCTCTGGGAGGTCCTGTGACCAGAGGCGTAGCGTAGGGGGCAGCAAGGGGGTACAGATGTACCCGGGCGCCAGCTATTTAGGGGCGCCAAAATGTGCTTGGCATTATTTTATTGATGAAAATAATGGGTTTGAGAGTTGAAAAAAGGAAAAGAGGGCGCTTTAAAATGAATCTTGTCCCCGGGCGCCAAACACGCTAGCAACGCCTCTGCCTGTGACGAAAGGGAATGATAGCAACGCCTAAGATGCATAATCTTAATAGGTATTTTTTTTTCATGACTGATCCAAAATTTCAATATTTTAATGGGTTTTACTTTTTACATAACATCACCAACATTTCAATGTACCAGGAAAATGGTGCGAAACCAATTTGTTCGAAGTTTGTTCAAATGGAAGTTTGTTAAAAAGAACGAAAATAAATTCGAGTTAAAACTTTTAATTTACCCTCTTTCTCACTCCCGCCTTCCCTTTATAATAAACATTTTAAAATAATCTCTGTTGAACAAATTTAGTTTCGAACCAACTGCTGGTTGAACAAAATTTAATTTCTTTCAAAAAATTGGTTTCCAACAAATTGGTTTCCAACAAATTGGTTTCCAATAAATTGGTTTCGCACTAACAGTTAAAAATTCACAATTTTAATGTGTGTGGTTTTTTTTTGTTTTACATAACTGCACATTTTAATTGTTTCTTAGATGACTGGTTCATGGAAATCAGTACGAAGCCATTTTGTTCTAAGCCAATTTGTAATAGAGAGTATCCCAACCGGATCCCATGACCCCGCAAGATTTTTTTTAGTAAAGAAAGCATTATACACAAGGCTCAACACTATTCCCAGCAGATGTACGGTTTACTAACACTACCAATTATTATTGCAAGCAGATGGAGGGTTTACTACCACTAACAATTATATTTTTCCCAGCAGGTGCATTTAAGGCAGAAAGGAATAGGCTCTTAAGCCAAGGAAGGAATGTGCACTTAAGTCAACCAATTGTATATTTAACCAAATGTCTTTTAAAAAATAATTGTCGATTTAAAAAGTTTCTATTTAATCAACACTCTCTACCACTCTCTACCACCACCAATTATTATTCCCAGCAGATGGACGGTTTACTACCACTACCCATTATTATTCACAGCAGATGGACGGTTTACTACCACCACCAAGTCATTATCCCCTACCGACTTTCTACCCATTTAATTTATTTTTTTTTAAAATATCCTAGGATGAGGAAATCTTTATTCCCGTTTTTCTGGGATCAGGAAAAACCCGGGAAATGAGAAACTCTAAACTTTGTACCAAGCGTTGTTCGTATGTGTCCCCATAAGCAGCGCTTAGCTTCTCTAGGCCACACATACAAAATAATGACAAATTGCGCTATTTTATGTGATGTCATTAAAAATTAAAACGGTGAGAATTGTTGAGGGATTGAATCTGTCAATTAAATAAAATGCTATTAAGTTGAGACCCACCGTGACATTTTTACCGGAGTTGTTTTCCGACTCCTGTTTAAACACCTAAACAACCTTTTTTATTTTAACTGTGTTCTGCCATCGAAAAATTAAAAAAAAAAAAATAGAAGTGAACAAATGATTTGCATCTCTGACTGCCAATGGCAGTGCTGGCGGAGTCCATGTTTTATTTAAATAGAAACATTTTAAGCTGATTATTTAACAAAACAATTTATAAGCTGATCCATTTATGCCTTTGTAGTTTGGCTGATCCATTTATGTCTTTGTAGTTTGGCTGATCCATTTATGTCTTTGTAGTTTGGCTGATCCATTTATGCCTTTGTAGTTTGGCTGATCCATTTATGTCTTTGTAGTTTGGCTGATCCATTTATGTCTTTGTAGTTTGGCTGATCCATTTATGTCTTTGTAGTTTAGCTGATCCATTTATGTCTTTGTAGTTTGGCTGATCCATTTATGTCTTTGTAGTTTAGCTGATCCATTTATGTCTTTGTAGTTTGGCTGATCCATTTATGTCTTTGTAGTTTAGCTGATCCATTTATGTCTTTGTAGTTTGGCTGATCCATTTATGTCTTTGTAGTTTGGCTGATCCATTTATGTCTTTGTAGTTTAGCTGATCCATTTATGTCTTTGTAGTTTGGCTGATCCATTTATGTCTTTGTAGTTTAGCTGATCCATTTATGTCTTTGTAGTTTAGCTGATCCATTTATGTCTTTGTAGTTTAGCTGATCCATTTATGTCTTTGTAGTTTAGCTGATCCATTTATGTCTTTGTAGTTTAGCTGATCCATTTATGTCTTTGTAGTTTAGCTGATCCATTTATGTCTTTGTAGTTTAGCTGATCCATTTATGTCTTGGTAGTTTAGCTGATCCATATATGTCTTTGTAGTTTAGCTGATCCATTTATGTCTTTGTAGTTTAGCTGATCCATTTATGTCTTTGTAGTTTAGCTGATCCATTTATGTCTTTGTAGTTTAGCTGATCCATTTATGTCTTTGTAGTTTAGCTGATCCATTTATGTCTTGGTAGTTGACCTAAAATACCCGAAAGTTTTATGATTTTGAATCAACAACGAATTATTTATATTTACTGCTATTCTCTGTCATAATTTTTCTTAATTTGTAATATTCCCCGTTTAGTCCGGCTCTAAATTTAACTCTCCGCCGTCATCCCTTGAATTCACTGAACCGAATCATCACTCACTGAGTCACTGAGTGGGTCATCCGATGGGGAATTTTCCAGATACTTTTTACCTACTTATTGACACCATGTTTTTGTGTTGCTGTTTTTTTTCTTCAAAATTTCCATGTGAGTACTCCACGTGGTTATTTGTTTAACTCAATATGTGGTGGTTTTTAAAATCCTGTTTCGTAATGACGCATGATATTATTCAGTTTTCGGATTTTACAAAATGAGTTGACAACTTTCGTACACGATAGAATCCACAACAATAGTCACGTGACACAAAGAAAGCATAACACGGGTTAGTAATTGTTATTATTTTCTAACACTTGTCTTGACAATGGTAACTAAATGTAGCATAAATCTAGATTTAGTTTTTAACATCGTAAAACTTTTTAAAGACCTGTTAGATATTATATCAATACAATATTATGGTACTTACTCCTAATACTAAGGGACTTACTCCTAATACTAGGGGACTTACTCCTTATACTAGGGGACTTACTCCTAATACTAGGAGACTTACTCCTAATACTAGGGGACTTGCTCCTAATACTAGGGGACTTATTCCTAATACTAGGGGACTTGCTCCTAATATTAAGGGACTTGCTCCTAATATTAGGGGACTTGCTCAATAGGTGACTAATGTTAGGGGACTTACTCACTAGGTGACTATTGTTAGGGGACTTGCTCACTAGGCGACTAATGTTAGGCGACTTACTCACTAGGTGACTATTGTTAGGGGACTTGCTCACTAGGTGACTAATGTTAGGGGACTTGCTCACTAGGTGACTAATGTTAGGGACTTACTCACTATGTGACCTAATGTTAGGGACTTACTCACTAGGTGACTTACGCAATAGCTAGTGGCGTGGGAAAGGAGTGCGGAGGGGTGGTCCGCCGTGGGGGGGCACTTTTTTCTTTATATTTAAGGGTGCCATTCCGGCCAACTGTAGAGTTTTTTCATGTAAGACTTGGCCATCCCCTGGCGGCACTAACCCTAGTTACACCACCGGTAATAACTGACCTACTCATTACCTGACCTACTCATTAGCTGACCTACTTATTAGCTGACATACTCATTAGCTGACATACTCACTAGCTGACCTACTCATTAGCCGACCACTCATTAGCCAACCTACTCACTAGCTGATTTACTCACTAGCTGACATATAGGGCCTTCCAAAAATGACGTCAAAAAATAGGAGTGGGGGTAGGGGTGTTGTAAGTTTTAAATTTGAAATATCTAAACCAGGCCGGCACAAAAAATATAAGGTGGGCCGTAATTCTTTATGAAAAACTTGTGCGGGCCATAATACTATAGGAAAAACTTGTGCGGGCCGAAAGATAATAGTAAAGGGGCAAAATCTATTTAGAAAATAATAATAATAAAGAATATTTCGTTACTTCGCGGGCTGCCAAATGAATGCCGGCGGGCCGTATATTGTGCAGGCCTGATCTAAACAATTGAAATGATAAATAAGTCTAGATAATTTGTTGCAAAATATTTAAAATTTTGTATGGCTATACAAATTCTTGTAATTTAAAATGGTTAGAAAGGCATCTACTCACATGAATAGCTGCCTTCCTTGACTTAAGTGGCAATTCTTTCCTTGACTTAAGTGCCCATTTCTTCCTTGACTTAAGTGCCCATTTCTTCCTTGACTTAAGTGCCCATTTCTTCCTTGACTTAAGTGCCCATTTCTTCCTTGACTTAAGTGGTCATTCCTTCCTTAAAAGTGCCAATTAAATCCTTGGCTTAGGTGCACATTCCTTCCTTGACTTAAGTGCCGATTTCTTCCCTGACTTAAGTGCCGATTTCTTCCCTGACTTAAGTGCCCATTTCTTCCTTGTCTTAAGTGGTCATTCCTTCCTTAAAAGTGCCAATTAAATCCTTGGCTTAGGTGCACATTCCTTCCTTGACTTAAGTGCCGATTTCTTCCCTGACTTAAGTGCCCATTTCTTCCTTGACTTAAGGGCCCATTCTTTTCTTGACCTAAGTGCACATTTCTTAATTGACTTAAGTGCCCATTCCTTCCTTGACTTAGTGCACATCCCATCTGGTTGTTTACTATAGCGCTGCCTCTAAGACAATTTTTCCCTAAAAAAACTCAAGTTCGGTATGCGCAAAATGCATCGCCGAATATATCCAACTCTTTCTGAGAACCACTCCCCCATAAATAAAGCGATTGAAATAAAAAAAATAAAACCAATATAATCATAAATAAAATTTCATTTGTTGAACTTATTATTTTGGAATGTGGGCCTTTTTTAGAAAATAAAAGTGCATATTTATCAGACACAGGACACACAAAACAATCCTTAGTTAAACGACACACCAAACCATCTCTATAGATAAAAGACACGCTCTGACAGGGATGCTCTCATCAAATGACAATGGATGACGCACAACGTCAGCGTGGGGCGAGGAAGGAGATAGTGAAAGCAATAAATAATAGTGATATGTCACGTGGTGACAACAGAGAAACAGTGTTGTCATCAACTTGGTGAACTTGTAAACAAAACAAAAGCAAAGACATTGTTTGAACTGTGGCGGTCGGACACATACCTCGTCAGATGTCTTACCAACATTCTTTATTTGTCAATTTAACCAGTGGCGTCACCAGGGAAAGGGGGGGGGGGGTTGTGAGCCTTACCGGGAGACAGTCTCACATGGGATGACATACAATGGAAACTGCAAATTTGATCAAACTCGCGCTCTGGTCGATTTCATAAGATATCTAAGTTAGATACTAAAGAAGTGTGAAACAATACAGAGTGCCACAAGAACATGGTGACATGAGAACAAAGTGCCACAAGAACATGACGACATGAGAACAAAGTGCCACAAGAACCTGGTGACATGAGAACAAAGTGCCACAAGAACAGGGTCGATTTCCTTTATGCATTTGGGAATCATGTTGGAAAGTACACTTGACCTATCGCACACTTGACCTATCGCACACTTGACCTATCGCACACTTGACCTATCGCACACTTGACCTATTGCACACTTGACCTATCGCACACTTGACCTATCGCACACTTGACCTATCGCACACCTTGACCTGTGACACGTTTGAACTATCACACTCTGGATCTAGGTCTGGGGTAAGGGGGTGGGGGAGGAAGTCCGGAAAAAGTGGGGTCACACCATGAGTGTCACACAACGGGTGACACCAGCCCCAGTGACGGCTATGTATTTAACCACCTTCTATTTGATACATTCTCTATTTAACCAGTTGTATATTTAACCAACTGTCTTTTAAAAGTAATTGTCGATTTTAAAAAGTCTCTATTTAATCAACTCTCTATGCAACCAATCTCTATTTAACCAATTGTCTCTTTGACCCAGTCCAAGAAAACGTGTATTTACCACACCTAGCTCTTCCTCTAAATGGCTAGGACCAAGTCCTCAATATGTCCTAATGTATATAAATGTAGAAAATAGCACACATCCGTCCCCCAGCATTCTTGTGAGTGGCATTCCTATTTCCAAATACGTTACTTTAAAACACCCGCTCACCCAGCCCCCCCCCCACACACACCCCCGCTCACCCAGCCCCCACTCCCTCCCCGTATGAGTATTTCCGTATGAAGCCCGCTCCCGTAGGTTTATTTCCATATAGCTATCCTCTTGTTTCGATCTATTCGTGTACCTCCATTGAATGTGCCCAGGAGATAACCCTAACATAAACAGACTCTATTTCCAGCACAGCCTGCCCGGGTAGCCTAGTGGGTTTTTTCTACATCACCTTTTTAACCCAGTTGATCACGATAACAGAACTTCGGTGGTGTACGGTCATTTCCTTTACCAGCGACCTTGATTACCCGTGACACTGAGCTATTTTTAGACATGGCGTAACCCTTCTGTGATCGTTTCTATCGGTGCTTCCTAAGATAATATCATTTCCGTGTCAGGTAAGTAAACATCAAGCATTTCTTGTGTTTAAACGATGCAGAGGCGAATCCCGCCCCCCCCCCCAAAACAAAAAACAAAAAAAAACAACAACGCAATAACATTGTGCGGCCCGTTATATTTTGAATGTTAAAGCCATCACTATTCCACAGCCGGAGAAAGCGGAACCAAGTCACGTAAATAAAACACATGCTGTCAGTGGAGTGGTCGTAACAAATTTTACTGGTAAACATGGGATGACTAAACTTATTGCAAACCAGGGCCGCCTCGGCAGCAATAAAAGCCCCCCCCCCCCCCCCCCCGCGGGAAAGCTTTCCTAAATGAGGAGTAAGTTGGGGTACCTGTTCATTTGAATTTTTTTTTCCAGTTTTAGTTTTCAAAAGCAATGCTAGAAAAGGGACGTAAGTGTGGACAAAATAAAGCGAGAGGAATTTACGTGACCTTCTAGTTCAACGCCATCACTTGTATCAGCCGTAGGTAAACGATGCCTAAAATGTTATGTGGGAGGAGACTTGTCGACGACTGGCTGATAGGTTCAGTGAACATCTACGTGCATTGTTCAAGACATGCAATTTACCATCTCTTCTCACTTCAATAGAAGTGATCACAATGACTCCAAACATGTTTCCATTACCGATATTGTGTCCTCTACCAACACGCAAAACTGATGCACACCTATGGGACCCTGACACCACACGGTGTCAGTGTCATGTTCTCTTTTACTTGATAACTCTCTCTCTCTCCCCCCCTCTCTCTCTCTCCCCCTCTCTCTCTCTCTCTTCCTCTCTCTCTCTCTCTCCATCTCTCTTTCTCTCTCTCTCTCTCTCTCTCTCTTTCCGTTACCTTACATCATATGAATTATTACCGTAAATTTCCTGTCCCCTTATGATTTATATATGTGCTGTTTTGTGGAACCACCTTTACACGGTAAACTATTCATGGAGGTTTAAAGTCTTTTTAAATCTATTTTTACTGACGCCATCTTTCTTTACTGACCCCATCTTTCTTTACTGACGCCATGCTTCTTTACTGACGCCATCTTTCCTTACTGACGCCATCTTTCCTTACTGACGCCACCTTTCCTTACTGACGCCATCTTTCCTTTCTGACGCCATTTTTCCTTACTGACGCCATTTTTCCTTACTGACGCCATTTTTCCTTACTGACGCCATCTTTCCGAGCCACGCAAAAGTAAAAACTTGACATTGTGATTACTTTATCCCTCTTCGTGTTTCCCTAGAGTTCCAAATAACTTTAGGCAAAGCAACAAAACATGTGCGTCCTGTGTTAGTTCCATATCTACCTCATATCCACAATCCTTGCTAACCTTACCCACCTCTCTGTATAAATAGTCACCTTCGATTTTTCTTCTCATCTTATTTAATTGTAGTTCTATTTTATTTAAAATCTTTTATTTTAAGCTTCCAATTAATTTCATTCTCAAATTCTTTGATCTTACGGACACTTCCGAAATTGAATATGTCTCTACATTTTCCTGTCAGCTACTTATCTACAAGCTGAGTTCCTGATAAATGCGAACGGCTAGGATTAGTGATAGATAACTTGTGTCAAGCGGGAATGGCATCACATCGGTCCATTTAACGGATAGTGCAATCCTTGACACAGCGGTTATAACCACACTTTGCTCCACTGTAGTTGGCGTACCTTTCTTGCTCTATCTTGACAGTTCATGTAAGCTCTTAGCCCAGACGTATCCTGGAGACCTACACGGATCAACACCCGTCACAAGTCCGCGGTCGTAAACAAAGTGAATTCAAGTGCCATATAAATAGAATTAATCATCACCTAAAAATAAACAAATAATAGACAGTTGTTTTCATAGCGTCAGTGACAGTGCTGTCATAATGCAGCAATGCATAATAATCGACATCACCGGATATTGCGACTGGTGAACGGAATCGTATATTAAAACAAATGGTGAATGGAAACGTACATTAAAACAAAATATACGCAGACAATCACACACACGTGCACACACACACACACACACACACACATACTGAGAGACTTATACGCAGACACAGACATACTTAGACACACTTTCACTCACAGGAACGTCTACATAGGGGTGAGTTAGGTCGTGGGGGGGGGGGAAATATGGGGCAAGTAAGCCTACCCATGGGGCACGTAAGACTTCCCATGGGGCAAGTAAGACTTCCCATGGGGCAAGTATGTATATGAATGGGGAAAGTAAGCCTATCATGGGGCAAGAAAGACTAACATGGGGCAAGTTAAACTACCCATGGGGCAAGTAAGACTACCCATAAGGAGAGTAAAAATATTTATGAGGTAAGTAAGACTAACATGGGGCAAGTAAGCCTACCCATGGGGCACGTAAGACTTCCCATGGGGCAAGTAAGACTTCCCATGGGGCAAGTATGTATATGAATGGGGAAAGTAAGCCTATCATGGGGCAAGAAAGACTAACATGGGGCAAGTTAAACTACCCATGGGGCAAGTAAGACTACCCATAAGGAGAGTAAAAATATTTATGGGGCAAGTAAGACTAAAATGGGGCAAGTAAGACTAACATGGGGCAAGTAAGCCTATAATGGGACAAGTAAGACTAAGATGGGGCAAGTAAGACTAAAATGGGGCAAGTAAGACTAACATGGGGCAAGTAAGCCTATAATGGGGCAAGTAAGACTATAATGGGGCAAGTAAGCCTATCATGGGGCAAGTAAGCCTATCATGGGTCAAGTAAGACTATCATTGGGCAAGTAAGTCTATCATGGGGCAAGTAAGCCTATCATGGGGCAAGTAAGACTAACATGGGGCGTGTAAGCCTATAATGGGGCAAGTAAGCCTATCATGGGGCAAGTAAGCCTAAGTCTATCATGGGGAACATAGCCTACCATTGGGAAAGTAAGTCTAAGCCCACCACAGAGCTAGTAATGTTTACTTGAGTCAAGTTAACCTACCATCTGGTTAAGTTAGCCTACCATCGGGTTAAGTTAGTCTACCATCGGGTGAAGGTAGCCTACCATCGGGTTAAGTTAGCCTAACATTGGATTAAGTTAGCCTACCATCGGGTTAAGTTAGCCTACCATCGGGTTAAGTGAGCCTACCATCGGGTTAAGTTAGCCTACTATTTCAAACTTTGTCGCTACGCCCCTGATTATTTGAACAAGTCTCACTCATTTAAATTACATTCAAGGTTGCGACATAAATTAGAAGACTTAAAGAAACGTGAAGACAGGTTGTAAGACAGCCTCTAAGACTGTTGAGAATGTCTTCCGGTCTGACTGTAGCTTTGTTTTTTTTTCAGCAAGAGAAATTCGGCCTTGGGCGGCCATTTTAATTGTGTGAATATTCATGCGACCTTCAAAGTATTGGTTCATTTCCTCTCCACCCCCGCCCTCTCTCTCTCTCTCTCTCTCTCTCTCTCTGTCCACGTAACCTATTGTGATGCCTGGCATCCGGCATGCGGCGTTCAAATGAATGATACGTATCACAATGTTGAGCCCGTCAAAAGATCTCCGTCAGAAGGACCAATCAAACTCTTGTCAGCTTTGGACGCTACGAAAGAAGTTCATTCAGCGGTTCTCAGAGCTTTGGCGCACCACGCCTCTCGTACTAAGATCATCTTCCAAATAAAACAAGACCACGTCTTGAAAATGAGTCGTGTGGCCTCAGTGGCGTCATTTGGATAGGGCAAAGGGGGCCATACCCCCCCCCAACCTCCCGAATTTTCAGGTTTTATTTATATTGCTATGTACTATGGCTCCTCTGGTAATAAACAACTTAACAAGCCGACCAAGTTTTGGTTTTGCGGCCCCCCCCCCTAAAAAAACACATGAAATGACGCCCCTGACTAAGACCATCAACAATATGCCAGTGATGAGAAAGAAATTATGTGTATGTTGGGAGAATTCGTTATGGTGATCAGTTGAGAAATGGGTCCACACGCCAGTATTATTTCTAAGCTGATAATGTAGAATATGCATTCAAATTTCAGCTTGCACCATTTGGACTACGTGTTGAGAACTGCTGTGTAAAAAAGTTTGCGTGGGATGAGCTCACGTGTGGATCTGATTTAACCCTGAAGAAAGACATCAAAAGGATTGGCTGAAGAATTGAGAAACTAGACAACTACGCACATTTCAACTCGAACCCGTTACAAGTAAACTATGAGTGCATCGAGCCGTAGCTACATTAAACATATAGTATAGAGTGCATCATTCGGACCGTAGTCTGACCGTAGTTCGACCATAGTCCGACCGTAGTTTGACCGTAGTCCGACCATAGTCCGACCGTAGTTTGACTGTAGTCTGACCATAGTATGGCCGTAGTCTGACCGTAGTACGACCATAGTCTGACCGTAGTCCGACCATAGTCCGACCGTAGTTTGATCGTAGTTTGGCCGTAGTTTGACCATAGCCCGACCGTAGTTTGACCATAGTCTGACCGTAGTTTGACCGTACTTTGACAATAGTCCCACCGTAGTTTGACCGTAGTCCGACCATAGTCCGACCGTAGTCTGACCATAGTCTGACCGTAGTCCGACCATAGTCTGACCGTAGTCCGACCATAGTCCGACCGTAGTTTGACCGTAGTTTGACCGTAGTTTGACCGTAGTTTGACCATAGTCTGACCGTAGTTTGACCATAGTCCGACCGTAGTTTGACCGTAGTTTGACCGTAGTTTGACCATAGTCCTACAGTAGTTTGACCGTAGTCCGACCATATGTCTGACCGTTGTCCGGCCGTAGTCTAACCCTAGTCTGACCGTTGTCCGACCGTAGTCTGACCGTAGTCTCATTTCACTGACTTATCAGATCCAACTTTTCAACGTTGTCAATGACTGATTCCGATAAAATGATGTGAAAACAACGTATGGACATCATCAAAATGATGTGAAAACAACGTATGTACATCATCAAAATGATGTGAAAACAACGTATGTACATCATCCAAATGATGAATGCCCTTTATTCGTTTGTATACAATGCAGCTTTTTAGTTGTCAATGTCTCTATTTATATGCGCGTCATTGGCAGCCTCCACCATGAAGGATCGTTCCACAACAGCGACGTGTTTGGCAAGGTCAAAAAGATGCTGTACTAAAATGTTGACATCCATTCCATCCCTTTGCCTTTCCTCACCACTTCCTTCCACTTAGACCAGCGGTTCTCAACCTGTGGGTCCCGACCCCTTTGGGGGTCGAACCACCGTTTCCCAGGGGTCGCCAAAGACCATATGAAAACACGTATACTCTACAGTTACGAAGTAGCGCCGAAAATAATTGTGTGGTTGGGGGTCGCCACAACACGAGGAACTGTATTAAGGGGTCGCGGCATTAGGAAGGTTGAGAACCACTGACTTAGACCTAACTGATGCTTTTCTCTTCCATGCTTGGATTCTAGGCTGCTTTACATTTTTCCACACATCATCCATCCCTCTAAGCCTAGGTCCACCTTTGAGCCGTTTTCCTTTATGTGGACAGACTATGTTAAAAATCCCACAGACATGTTGACCATGACCTTTAGTAAAGTCTTGATCGTTATTTATTCCACAATGAAATTTTCCTTTCTACTTGTATTGACAATTTTTTTTTTACAACTTGTTTTTAATAACATTTTTGAATGTAATAAAACTCATGCAACACTTTCTTTCAGAAAGAAATTCCCCGTAAAATGAACACTTAAAAAACACGCTGTCTAAACAAGAGTTGTGTAACTTTGATAAAATTCGATGGAAAAAAAACCGTGTACGTTGATTTGAACTTTGATCTCACTGCTAAGTTACCGTATTGAAAATGACACCCAGCGTCAAGGAAGATCGTGTCATGTCATTCGGCCAGGTCTGTCAATTTGAGATATGTATGAAACCACTCCTTCGAGGATGTCAAATATGTCTACTTCTGGATTCCTGAAATTCCACATCCTGTAAGTCGAGCCCTTCGAACATTGTATACCAAGTCAATCAACTGCTGCAGCTCTGCTTCTATGACATCAAAGGTTCAGAGACATGCACGGTGTGGTATGCAACAAGTACGTGTCAGGTGTAAGAAACAAAACAAAAAACTAATGTCAGATTAAGACTAAAGTCTCTAGTCTAGAGGAATAGATTCAGCTGTAGTATTATGTAACGTCCAAAGCCCGAAGTTGGACCGGTAAGCGAAGTGGCCCAGAGCTGTGGCAACAATATGTTCAGAGCTGTGGCAACAATATGTTCAGAGCTGTGGCAACAATATGTTCAGAGCTGTGGCAACAATATGTTCAGAGCTGTGGCAACAATATGTTCAGAGGTGTGGCAACAATATGTTCAGAGCTGTGGCAACAATATGTCCAGAGCTGTGGCAACAATATGTTCAGAGCTGTGGCAACAATATGTTCAGAGGTGTGGCAACAATATGTTCAGAGGTGTGGCAACAATATGTTCAGAGGTGTGGCAACAATATGTTCTGAGGTGTGGCAAGAATATGTTCAGAGGTGTGGCAACAATATGTTCAGAGCTGTGGCAACAATATGTTCAGAGGTGGGGTCAAAATGGTTCAGAGGTGTGGTCAAAATGGTTCAGAGGTGTGGTCAAAATGGTTCAGAGGTGTGGTCAAAATGGTTCAGAGGTGTGGTCAAAATGGTTCAGAGGTGTGGTCAAAATGGTTCAGAGGTGTGGTCAAAATGGTTCAGAGGTGTGGTCAAAATGGTTCAGAGGTGTGGTCAAAATGGTTCAGAGGTGTGGTCAAAATGGTTCAGAGGTGTGGTCAAAATGGTTCAGAGGTGTGGTCAAAATGGTTCAGAGGTGTGGTCAAAATGGTTCAGAGGTGTGGTCAAAATGGTTCAGAGGTGTGCTCAAAATGGTTCAGAGGTGTCGTCAAAATGGTTCAGAGGTGTGGTCAAAATGGTTCAGAGGTGTCGTCAAAATGGTTCAGAGGTGTGCTCAAGGTCCGATGTACTTGAAATGACAATAGTATATGTGACTTTGGCCGGCTATTTCACAATGTGGCGAGAAATCCTTGTCCAAACTTCGCTGTGCTGATTCAAGACTATCTTGGGGTGAACGTAGAGGGTGATGTCTACAAAATAGGAACAGAACATGGTGTTCTCATAGGAAAAGAACATGGTGTTCTCATTTGAAGAGAACGTGGTGTTCTCAAGGGAACAGAACATGGTGTTCTCATGGGAACAGAACATGTTGTTCTACTTGGAACAGAACATGGTTTTCTCATTAGAAATAGAACATGGGGCTCGTATACAACGCCTATTCTAGAAGAGATTTATCCATTCTGCACTTTAAACTCCTGTGAGCACAGAAGAAAAATCTCCATCATCCGACTCTCCCTTCCCACCCTCCCACTGTCCTTGCCCCACCACTCCAGCGACCATTCCCACCATCCCTCTGTTCTTGCCCACCACCCCAGTCACCCTGGCCAACACCCCACTGCCTTTGCCCACCAGCCCAGTCACCATGGCCACCATCCCATTGTCCTTGCCCACCACCCCAGTCACCCTCCCCACCATCCCACTGTCCTTTCCCACCAGCCCAGTCACCATGGCCACCATCCCATTGTCCTTGCCCACCAGCCCAGTCACCATGGCCACCATCCCATTGTCCTTGCCCACCACCCCAGTCACCATGGCCACCATCCCATTGTCCTTGCCCACCACCCCAGTCACCCTCCCCACCATCCCACTGTCCTTGCCCACCATCCCAGTCACCATGACCACCATCCCATTGTCCTTGCCCACCAGCCCAGTCACCATGGCCACCATCCCATTGTCCTTGCCCACCAGCCCAGTCACCATGGCCACCATCCCATTGTCCTTGCCTACCACCCCAGTCACCCTCCCCACCATCCCACTGTCCTTGCCCACCAGCCCAGTCACCATGGCCACCATCCCATTGTCCTTGCCCACCACCCCAGTCACCCTCCCCACCATCCCATTGTCCTTGCCCACCACCCCAGTCACCCTCCCCACCATCCCACTGTCCTTGCCCACCAGCCCAGTCACCATGGCCACCATCGAGCCTTGCATGATCTCAGTACAAACTGGGTTCGCTTGCACGTGCACGGATAGTTGTTAATAAAGAGGGGAGTGTACCACAAAATAAAATATAACGTCCACCTCGATTTGGGTGGTTTCCCTTTCATTTGAAGTATCTTTTTAAAATCTTAGAAATAAAATTCGTTAAAAAATGTTTAAATATTTACAGACTTATATTTGAAGTGATTGGTTTGAGACAGTTGTAACGTCTGCAAACAATTGCTTTAGAAAAAATGTAAATTTCCACTCTGTCACCACTGAAAATAATGTTCAGTGGACCAACACTGGCCCACACGCCTTCAGTCACCGGTCCACAGTATTTAAGATGAAAAAGATTTTTAAAAATAACAATAGGTAAAGGGATATAGGTGGATGGAGAATGGTGGATGGAGAATGGTGGATGGAGAATGGCGGATTGAGATTGCTGTAGGTGAGATCGGTGGATGATGTTGGTGGAGGGAGATCGGTGGATGATGTTGGTGGAGGGAGATCGGTGGATGATGTTGGTGGAGGGAGATCGGTGGATAATGTTTGTGGAGGGAGATCGGTGGATGATGTTGGTGGAAGGAGATCGGTGGATACTGTTTGTGGAGGGAGATCGGTGGATGATGTTGGTGGAGGGGGATCGGTGGATGATGTTGTGGATGGAGATCGGTGGATGATGCTGGTGGAGCGAGATCGGTGGATGATGTTGGTGGACGGGGATCGGTGGATGATATTGATGGAGGGAGATAGGTGGATGTTGTTGGTGGAGGGAGATCAGTGGATGATGTTGGTGGACGGGGATCGGTGGATGATGTTGGTGGACGGGGATAGGTGGATGATGTTGATGGAGGGAGATCTGTAAATGATGTTGGTGGAGGGAGATCGGTGGATAATGTTGGTGGAGGGAGATCGGTGGATGATATTGGTTAGAGGGGGATCGGTGGATGATGTTGGTGGAGGGAGATCGGTGGATGATGTTGGTGGAGGGAGATCGGTGGATGATATTGGTTAGAGGGGGATCGGTGGATGATGTTGGTGGAGGGAGATCGGTGGATGATGTTGGTGGAGGGAGATCAGTGGATGATGATGGTGGAAGGAGATCGGTGGAGGGTGTTGTTGGAGGAAGTTGAGGGAGTTTGGTGGAGGGGATTGTTCGAGGGAGTTAATAGAGATAGATTTGCGGAGGAGGTTGATAGAAGGAAATTGGTGGAAGGAATTGATGGAGGTGGGTTGTTGAAGGGATTTATCACAATTTATTAGCATGCTCTCACGGCTGCTAAAAAAATCACTCTTTAAGTCAATGTTGTTCCCATGGCATATGACGGCTGACAATGTAGTCCCCATGGCATACGACGGCTGACAATGTTGTCCCCATGGCATATGACTGCTCACAATGTAGTCCCCATGACATATGACGGCTGACAATGTTGTCCCCATGGCATATGACGGCTGACAATGTAGTACCCATGGCATATGACGGCTGACAATGTTGTCCCCATGGCATATGACGGCTGACAATGTAGTACCCATGGCATATGACGGCTGACAATGTAGTCCCCATGGCATATGACGGCTGACAATGTAGTACCCATGGCATATGACGGCTGACAATGTTGTCCCCATGGCATATGACGGCTGACAATGTAGTACCCATGGCATATGACGGCTGACAATGTTGTCCCCATGGCATATGACGGCTGACAATGTTGTCCCCATGGCATATGACGGCTGACAATGTTGTCCACATGGCATATGACGGCTGGCAATGTTGTCCCCATGACATATGACGGCTGACAATGTAGTACCCATGGCATATGACGGCTGACAATGTAGTACCCATGGCATATGACGGCTGACAATGTAGTCCCCATGGCATATGACGGCTGACAATGTTGTCCCCATGGCATATGACGGCTGACAATGTAGTCCCCATGGCATATGACGGCTGACAATGTTGTCCCCATGGCATTTGACGGCTCACAATGTAGTACCCATGGCATATGACGGCTGACAATGTTGTCCCCATGGCATATGACGGCTCACAATGTAGTCCCCATGGCATATGACGGCTGACAATGTTGTCCCCATGGCATATGACGGCTGACAATGTTGTCCCCATGGCATATGACGGCTGACAATGTAGTACCCATGGCATATGACGGCTGACAATGTAGTCCCCATGGCATATGACGGCTGACAATGTTGTCCCCATGACATATGACGGCTGACAATGTAGTACCCATGGCATATGACGGCTGACAATGTAGTACCCATGGCATATGACGGCTGACAATGTAGTCCCCGTGGCATATGACGGCTGACAATGTTGTCCCCATGACATATGACGGCTGACAATGTAGTACCCATGACATATGACGGCTGACAATGTTGTCCCCATGGCATATGACGGCTGACAATGTTGTCCCCATGGCATATGACTGCTGAATTATGCCCTTGAGAAATACGTTAAGATGCTTTATGTTAAATTGTTGTAGTACAAAAAATGAAATATGTACAATCATTATGTAGAGAGATTGGGGGAGGGAGATTAGTGGAGGGGAATGTGGAGGAGGCTGATGGAGGGACAATGTTGGAGGAGGTTAATGAAGTGACTGATGAAGGATTTGATGGAGGGATTTAATGGATGGGTTCGATGGACGTTTTATTCCGAATTGTTAATGGAGGGATTATTATTATATTTATCTTTAATCATGATTAAATTGTATTGCTCGTTAATCATAGTTAAATTGTATTGCTCGTTAATCGAGATGCAAATATCATGCAAATACCATGATAAAAATGTATGTTCTTTTATCAGGATAATTATTTTGATATTAAATTATCATACATATTGCATTCTCTTTTCTTTGCGTAAGACGTCACTTCTGTTTGTGTGGGACGTCAGAGGACACAAGGTCATGAAAGAGTCTAAGCTGTAGTCGACCAGCCTGTTCATGTAGAAGTGACCATTGGAATCGACCACCCAGTTCATGTAGAAGTGACCACTGGAGTCAACCAACCAGTTCATGTAGAATCACCAAGTTCATGTAAAAGTGACCACTGGAGTTGACCAGCCAGTTCATGTAGAAGTGACCACTGGAGTCAACCAGCCAGTTCATGTAGAAGTGACCACTGGAGTCGACCAGCCAGTTCATGTAAAGTAACCACTGGAGTCGACCAGCCAGTTCATGTAGAAGTGACCACTGGAGTCGACCAGCCAGTTCATGTAGAAGTGACCACTGGAGTCGACCAGCCAGTTCATGTAGAAGTGACCACTGGAGTCGACCAGCCAGTTCATGTAGAAGTGACCACTGGAGTCGACCAGCCAGTTCATGTAGAAGTGACCACTGGAGTCGACCAGCCAGTTCATGTAGAAGTGACCACTGGAGTCGACCAGCCAGTTCATGTAGAAGTGACCACTGGAGTCGACCAGCCAGTTCATGTAGTAGTGACCATTGATGTATATCCTTAAATCCTAAGTGTTCAGACGGGTTGTGTTGTTTTAGCATCAATTCAATCTGAGATTGTGTCCCTTGGAGTCATAGAGCTTATAAGTAGTCATAAAATTTGGTCAGACGGTCCAGCTCTTGACCGTCATAGAACAGAACAATAATGGACCTTCTGAGCGTCATAGAACATAACAATAATGGACCTTCTGATCGTCATAGAACAGAACAGACAAATAATGGATCTTCTGATCTTAATAGAACATACAAATAATAGACCTTCTGATCTTAATAGAACACACAAATAATGGACCTTCTGACCGTCATAGAATAGAACAATTATGGACCTTCTGACAGTCATAGATCAGAACAATAATGGACCTTCTGATCGTCATAGAACATAACAATAATGGACCTTCTGATCGTCATAGAACAGAACAGACAAATAATGGATCTTCTGATCTTAATAGAACATACAAATAATAGACCTTCTGATCTTAATAGAACAGACAAATAATAGATATTCTGATCTTAATAGAACATACAAATAATAGATCTTCTGATCTTAATAGAACAGACAAATAATAGATATTCTGATCTTAACAGAAAAGACAAATAATGGACCTTCTGATCTTAATAGAACAGACAAATAATAGATCTTCTGGTCTTAATAGAACAGACAAATTAATAGATATTCTGATCTTAATAGAACAGACAAATAATAGATCTTCTGGTCTTAATAGAACAGAAAATAATGGACCTTCTGATCTTAATAGAACAGACAAATAATAGATATTCTGATCTTAATAGAACAGACAAATAATAGATATTCTGATCTTAATAGAACAGACAAATAATGGACCTTCTGATCGTCATATACCAGACAAATAATAGACCTCCTGAACAATTAATGGACCTTCTGGTCGCACTACTTCCGTATTTCTAGGGCCGGGTACGGTTAAACAACCACTGCCAGGCCACATCAACACCGCGGCCAGACTACATCAACACCACAATCCTTTCCTACCAAAATATCAAAGCAAAGTTTGGACCTCAGTGCAAAGGGGAGGTAATCCCAGCGTCGAAGAAAATTGATTTGAGGAGTTGAAATTGTGTGAAATAACCCCGAACTGTCGCCAGATGGCGCGAGAGATGTGAGATTGATACCCGCGCTGATCGACAACCAATTGAGCCATGTCTGGAATTGGAACGGGTTCAGAGGCGGAGATTTAATTCCACCAAAGATGGGGAGTCCTGTAGGAGAGTTTTAGCTATGGTGCTAGAAGGGAGGGATAAGGAAGATCGACGTCATATTGTAAGTAGGTCATCGGAGTTAAAGACGTGACTCCAACCCGGGAAGAAATGATGACTAATCCAGTGTTATGTATGTATGTATTTGTATGTGCATGTTTGTGTGTGTGTGGATTGGCGTGTGAGGGGTTTGAAGTAAGTGTTAAGTGAGTGATGTTTTTTTTTCATGGAAGTGAGTGGGGTGAAGTTAGAGTTCAAGCTGTCTATGATGTCACCACGAAGAGACAACCGGGAGATGTCTGTGGCTGAGCAAGGGAGTGGGGTGAAGTTAGAGTTCAAGCTGTCTATGATGTCGCCACGAAGAGACAATCGGGAGATGTCTGTGGCTGAGCCATTATAAAACACTGAGAGACAATAAGTGTCTTGTGACAAGATTTGTAGCTACCACGGCATACGCTTCTCTGTCTGGGTGGGTTTTTAGTTGTGACATGGTGGCTTTTTTTGAATTAGGAACTTGGGCAGTGGGTGGCTATGAGACATTAACAATAGATAGGAGATTCTTGAAATAGATATGAGCCATTTGCAATAGATGTGAACCATTTGAAATAGATATGAGCCATTTGCAATAGATGTGAGCCATTTGCAATAGATATGAGCCATTTGCAATAGATATGAGACATTTGCAATAGAAAAGAGACATTTACAATATATTTTATAATAGATCTTAGATATTTACAACGCACGTGAGGTGACTCTATAGAGCCCAGCTAAGTCTTTAATCAGACTAATGTACAAAATAAAATAAAAAGTTCAATTGTCCATCGACACAGACGTTTAAGACAACTGATTTCCTAGTGAAGGTTGTAATCAATGAACTTCTCTTCCAGCTACACATAACATGGAGACAGTAATCTTGACATCGGTCAGGTACACACAATATGCAGGCAGTTATCTTGACATAGGTCAGCTACACACAACATGGAGACATTTATCTTGACATCGGGTAGCTACACACACTATGGAGACCGCGATCTTGACATCGGGTAGCTACACACACAACATGGAGACCGCGATCTTGACAATTATATTTCTTTCTGATTAATCAGCGACAGCGTATCTCGTAAAGCAGGGGTTCTAAAAATCTTTTAAGAAGGGACCAGAGCAGTGTCCCAAAACATCGCCAAAACAAAAATGAAGATTGAACCAAACTCATACTAACCTATCACACCATCATATCACACCAACCTATCACGCCAACCTATCACCCTCACAATTTAACAGCCAAAAAATATTCATAAAGAGTCGTAACATACTTCTTGCTCACTGAACTCGCGCCCGGGGCACAATACCTTTTTAGCGCCCCCAATACCTTTTTAGCGCCCCCACCTATTCGAAAACCATACAATATTATAATAAAATATACCATTTGGCGCCCCATTGTGAGTAGCGCCCGGGGCATGATGCCCCCCTTGCCCCCCCTCACTACGCCACTGTTCGGGGGCCGGACTATAGTATAAAAAATAAACCAATTCTATGCACATTGCACATATATTATTTGCAAGCGTGATAAAGACTTTTTAGAAAACTCTGATGAAATGGTGGATTTCTTCCGCTCCAGATCTTATCCTTACACTACTCTTGTGTCGACACTCAGTCGTATCAACACTATCACACGGAGAGACGCTTTTAAACATCGCCAAAACAAAAATGAAGATTGAACCAAACTCACACCAACCTATCACACCAACCTATCACACCAACCTATCACACCAACCTATCACCCTCACAATTTGACAGCCAAAAATATTCATAAAGAGTCGTAACATACTTCTTGCTCACCCCGACACTAACAGGGTGTTCTCATCCCCTCCACTGATTGTCTTCAGACGGTGGCAAAAATCTAGGTGACCTTCTGGTTCATAGTCGCCTTCGAGCTGACCAGTCTTACTTTGGAACTAAACCATGCTTCAGAAGCCGATGTAGGACGTGTCCCTATATCCTCCAAACTAAAAACATTAGCCCACCTAAAGGTACCCTCACCATCAAAGAGGATTTCACATGCGTTAGTCGTAATGTGATATATTATGTAATTGTGTGCCGTAGATGTCATTGAAGTTATATAGGAGAAACTGGGAGAAGATTGGCAGATACGTTCACAGAACATATTCGAAATAATGAACAAGGTAAACTTCCCCAAGTCTCTTCACATTTCAACAGAAAGCAACACAAAGGTGCATTAGATGTATCCCTTACGGCACTAATTTCTTGCACCAGAGAGAGTGAAAATGGAGAACACATTTATACAGCTTTTAGGTACCATATCTCCACATGGTATGAATCAAATACTCTCCTACTAATTTTTATCAAATTCCCTGTATTTCTTTTTTTTAAAACTAATTCCTTAGATTTTATGTATCCCTAAATATTTTGGACCGTTAAGATTCTCTACCTTATTTTTTACAGTACCAAAATTTATATTCTTTCACTTCCTGTAATCCTACTATCGACAACAAAAGAAAATCTCAAAAGTTTTTTTTACTTATCTCCGTTACTTGTCGTACCTCTTTGTCTTTCCAGCGCTTTTATAATTAGATAATACTTTTTTGTCTTGCTTGCTGATGAAGGCTCTACGCCGAAACGTCCAAATCTTTTGTTCTCTCTATTAATTCAAGTTCAGCTTACCCTGTTCTCATATTTCATTAAACAATTTTGAAAAACAAAATACCATATCTAAAACGAAGGTTTTTTTCATAGTTAACGCTGTCCGGCAAGCCGGAGTAAAGAACTCTTGCGGGCCGGATCTGGCCCGCGGGCCATAGTTTTAAGACACCAGTTGAAAAGCCATGTTGACATTGACAAGGCCTTTGCAGACCAGCAAAGACACATTTTTCCCTGCTCAAGATTCTTGCAAATATTTCACATGATATATTTTAAACCCGTGCCCATTTCAATAAGACACAGTGGCCATAACTGGCCATTACATTACGCTACAATGTAATTATTACTTTGAAGTGTAGAAAAGGATTATGGGGGGGGGGGGAGCTTTCTACACCACTCAGTCAACTGATGTAAGTCTACACCACTCATTCAACTGATGTTATTCTACACCACTCATTCAAATGATGTAAGTCTACACCACTGAGTCAACTGATGTAAGTCTACACCACTCAGTCAACTGATGTTAGTCTACACCACTCAGTAAACTGATGTAAGTCTACACCACTCAGTCAACTGATGTAAGACTACACCACTCAGTCAACTGATGTTAGTCTGCACCACTCAGTCAAATGATGTAAGTCTACACCACTCAGTCAACTGATGTAAGTCTACACCACTCAGTCAACTGATGTAAGTCTACACCACTCAGTCAAATGATATAAGTCTACACCACTAAGTCAACTGATGTAAGTCTACACCACTCAGTCAAATGATGTAAGTCTACACCACTCAGTCAACTGATGTAAGTCTACACCACTCAGTCAACTGATGAAAGTCTACAATACTCAGTTACTACAATGAGTTGGTCATTTATTTGTCCAATCGTCTCTAAATGTCTTAAATTGTTAACTGGGACCACCTTCAAACATAAACATATTAGATCAACCTGGTTGTGATGTAATGGTTAACCTACAAGTGTTTGCAGCCCTGATCGCTTCGTTAATTCAGTGCACAAGAACTTGAGACTTCAACATCAGAATCTTAAAAAGTTGAGAAAATTATCAAACTTTTAGTTCTCGACTGGACAACAACATGGCCGGTTTTTTTTTTCAGTTAAGTAGCAATAGACAACAGAGCTCTACCCCAATTTTATTGTTTAGAACTCAGTAACCAAATACACATGAGATCTGCCCCTGCAGCTTCTGGGAGATTGTAAATAGTCCAGATGTGTATCCAGCGGCGGAACCGTAAAAAATTAAATATGGGTACGGAAAATAATTGGAGTAAAGGGGAATTATACTAAGCATTTTATAACTTATACGTTTTTATAGAAGATAAATTTGGTTGCTATCACTCACCCCCTAACCAAAAGGACCTAATACAACCTGGCAAACACCTATGTGTGTGTGTTTATACCTGTCTGACTTGCTTGGTTAAATTGGTGCCAGTTTTGTGCAATCCCCTTTCAAATATAAAACGGGCCGATTGTGTACAAAACTGAAGAGTCCGTTTATCAGGGAATACGAGAGCGGGGACAGCTGTCAGCGTTGACTGACAGTCGAGTCAACCGGTACATGAAGCCGTCATGACGACCTGCTGGCCCGCCTGACGGACGAAGGTTATTTAATTTGTCTCCGGGAACCAGACTTGAGCAAACAATATGGAAAACTGGAACACGTGGTGATTTCACGCAGTTAACTGGTGAGGGAAAAGTAGGGTGGTAAGTTGGGGTGGGATGGTGGGTGGTTGCTGGAAGATGGTAGATGATGACTAATCGTTTCAAAAAATATTTGGTCGGTTTGTGAAATAAATTCTTAATTAAGGGTTGCACTACAATCAGGTTCAAGCAAAAGGCGGTTTATAAAATAAATTCTTAATTAAGGGTTGCACTACAATCAGGTTCAAGCAAAAGGCGGTTTGTAAAATAAATTCTTAATTAAGGGTAGCACTACAATCAAGTTCAAGCACAAGGCGGTTTGTAAAATAAATTCTTAATTAAGGGTAGCATTGCTATCAGGTAAAAGTTAAAGCAATAGGAAATATAAATAGCGTTACTGGGTTGTTTTTTTACCCTTACCTCGTTTGTTTTGTTTCCTCACCTTGAGGTTTCCTCTCAAGTTGTGC
The DNA here is from genome assembly GCA_964017045.1 of Omphiscola glabra. NCBI lineage: Eukaryota > Metazoa > Mollusca > Gastropoda > Lymnaeidae > Omphiscola > Omphiscola glabra. The sequence goes on from OZ024799.1 coordinate 22,643,328, forward strand.
TTTATATTTCCTGTCAAACCTTGACCAGGGCCGGACTCATGCGAATTTTATTTGACCACAAAATACTTAATATTAATTACTATCCTCTGCGTTTTGGCCTCGGTGTAGAGGCGTAGCTTACATCCCTCATCTCCTTTTGGGCTTGGTGTAGAGGCGTAGCTTACATCCCTCATCTCCTTTTGGGCTTGGTGTAGAGGCGTAGCTTACATCCCTCATCTCCTTTTGGGCTTGGTGTAGAGGCGTAGCTTACATCCTTCATCTCCTTTTGGGCTTGGTGTAGAGGCGTAGCTTACATCCCTTATCTCCTTTTGGGCGATTTTATGTCGTCACCAATGAACTTGGTGCAACGTTCTACCACTCCTTCACCCACCTCCCTTTATTGGGAAAGTTTGTTTAAAATTTCCAGATGGTTCTACATCAGTGGCTCTCAACCATCATAATTTCGCGACCCTTTAATACAGTTCCTCATGTTGTGGTGACCTCCATCCATAAACTTGTTTTCGTTGCTGCTTCATACATATGAGTTTTCCGATGGTCTTAGGTGACCCCCGTGTAAGGGTCGTTCGACCCAATTGTTGAGAACCGCTGCTCTACATAAAAGTAGAACACACTTTCTGTCGATTGAATTTCTAGACATTCTATTCTAGACATTTCTGATTCACGGATTAATTAAGACGGTCGACTGTGACCGGTAGGCGTGACCAGATATACAAGAGACTTACGATACTTAAATGGTACCGTCCCTTAGGTGTGTACTGTTATTACTGTTAACGTGCCAATTTCAAACCACAGATTAGATTTGTTCAACCTTTTAACTTAGTTATGACGGTACGTAACACTCAGACAGAGGAAAGATGAAACTAAAAGACTCAACCACACGTGGCTGAGGGCGGACTCATTCCAGGGATGCATTTTTACGACGGTAACTGTCAATCAGTCGGTTAGTTTTGTTTGGCATGTCTTCACATCCTTTGATTGAATCCACGACTTGGCATCCATCTTGACCCAATTAATGCCGAGCCCATTGTCTTGCAGTATAAAACTGGACATTGCGACACGATTATCTAGCTGTCTATTTTATCATAAAAATACAAGTTAACGGGCAAGATGCTAACATATAAATACAAGTTAACGGGCAAGATGCTAACATATAAATACAAGTTAATGTGCAAGATGCTAACATATAAATACAAGTTAACGGGCAAGATGCTAACATAAAAATACAAGTTAACGGGCAAGATGCTAACATATAAATACAAGTTAACGTGCAAGATGCTAACATATAAATACAAGTTAACGGGCAAGATGCTAACATATAAATACAAGTTAATGTGCAAGTTGCTAACATATAAATACAAGTTAATGTGCAAGATGCTAACATATAAATACAAGTTAACGGGCAAGATGCTAACATATAAATACAAGTTAACGGGCAAGATGCTAACATATAAATACAAGTTAACGGGCAAGATGCTAACATATAAATACAAGTTAACGGGCAAGATGCTAACATATAAATACAAGTTAACGGGCAAGATGCTAACATATAAATACAAGTTAACGGGCAAGATGCTAACATATAAATACAAGTTAATGTGCAAGATGCTAACATATAAATACAATTTAACGGGCAAGACGCTAACCTATAAAATCGTGTTGACTTGTTAAGATTTTCAACAGCGCTTCATGCTATATAGAGTATCAACAGTATTCCTGTATAATTCTTTGTTAGTATTTAGCGACAAAACACGTTTTGATAACTAGGACAACGCATTCTTATGGATTTTTCCTTTCGGTGCATTGGAATAATAAGTAATAAACTAAAAAATTAATTTTAATATAGTTTATGAACATAATTATTTTAAGTATTGTTTTTCGCCTAAGTTAGGGTTGTGTGATCTTTTGTACGGGAGAGTTGCCCAATACAAGGACAATAAGTTAAGTGTATTTTTAACAAACTTTGTGAGACTCATTGTACCTTTGAGTTTATGTTCTTGTCACAATTCAACTGTCAATTCATGTTCTTGTCACAATTCAACTGTCAATTCATGTTCTTGTCACAATTCAACTGTCAATTCATGTTCTTGTCACAATTCAACTGTCAATTCATGTTCTTGTCACAATTCAACTGTCAATTCATGTTCTTGTCACAATTCAACTGTCAATTCATGTTCTTGTCACAATTCAACTGTCAATTCATGTTCTTGTCACAATTCAACTGTCAATTCATGTTCTTGTCACAATTCAACTGTCAATTCATGTTATTGTCACAATTCAACTGTCAATTCATGTTCTTGTCACAATTCAACTGTCAATTCATGTTCTTGTCACAATTCAACTGTCAATTCATGTTCTTGTCACAATTCAACTGTCAATTCATATTCTTGTCACAATTCAACTGCTGACTGATATTTTTGTCACCAAAGAAACTATAAGTTCATATTCTTGTGACATATCAATTGAAAGTTCATAGAGTCAACTGTAAGATCAGATTGTTGGCACACAGCAACTGTAAGCTCAAATGGTTCTCATTTACTATATATCGCTATTTATAACATTGTAATTTCTATTATTGAATTTCATTACCGTATAGGACACTTAAATATAAAACAGTACAAATAAAAAATAATTTAATTTCATTACATGTTTATCCCCCCCCCCACCCACACCACTCACTTTTTCCCCTCCTTTTCATCCCACCTCTATTTCGTTCTCTGCTTAGCTGGAACCAGCCCATAGAATCGATGTACAGATTATGAACTGCTCGGGTGGGAATATTAAACATGTCGCTTTCATCAAAAAATTCGCCCTTATCTGCAGCAACGCGATGACCAAGTACTGCATCAGTGCTCGCCCTTGGTAGCCAAGGTAAACACAGTTTGTTGATTTAGTATTTTCGTCAACTGGTGGCAGGATGTCACCTTACACTGAAGAAATGTCGCCCGAGGTCTCCCGTGGTCTCGGGAGGACGTCCCCTGAAAGGTTCCCAACTAGCCGCGAAGTTTAGGTAACGCCACCGGCTTCTAGGGATTTCAGTTAACGGGAATTAATCTATGAAGTTTTTTTTTCATTATAATGATTATTTCAATTTGATGATTATTTCAACATGATGATTATTTCAACATGATGATTATTTCAATATGATGGTTTCATGTATTTTAACAACAGTTTTAAAGTAAATGTGTAGATGTCAATTTAAGTATCCTCTCAGACAACAGTAGATTTGTTGAACTACATTGAGAACATTGAGCTACATTGAGAACATTGGGCTACATTGAGAACATTGGGCTACATTGAGAACATTGGGCTACATTGAGAACACTGGGCTACATTGAGAACATTGGGCTACATTGAGAACATTGACCTACATTGAGAACATTGACCTACATTGAGAACATTGACCTACATTGAGAACATTGGGCTACATTGAGAACATTGGGCTACATTGAGAACATTGGGCTACATTGAGAACATTGACCTACATTGAGAACATTGACCTACATTGAGAACATTGGGCTACATTGAGAACATTGGGCTACATTGAGAACATTGGGCTACATTGAGAACATTGGGCTACATTGAGAACATTGGGTAACATTGAGAACATTGGGCTACATTGAGAACATTGACCTACATTGAGAACACTGACCTACATTGAGAACATTGGGCTACATTGAGAACATTGACCTACATTGAGAACACTGACCTACATTGAAAACATTGGGCTACATTGAGAACATTGGGCTACATTGAGAACATTGGCCTACATTGAGAACATTGACCTACATTGAAAAACATTGACCTACATTGAGAACATTGGGCTACATTGAGAACATTGGGCTACATTGAGAACATTGGGCTACATTGAGAACATTGAGCTACATTGAGAACATTGGGCTACATTGAGAACATTGACCTACATTGAGAACATTGACCTACATTGAGAACATTGGGCTACATTGAGAACATTGACCTACATTGAGAACATTGGGCTACATTGAGAACATTGGGCTACATTGAGAACATTGACCTACATTGAGAACATTTACCTACAGTGAGAACATTGGGCTACATTGAGAACATTGGGCTACATTGAGAACATTGACCTACATTGAGAACATTGGGCTACATTGAAAAACATTGACCTACATTGAGAACATTGGGCTACATTGAGAACATTGGGCTACATTGAGAACATTGGGCTACATTGAGAACATTGAGCTACATTGAGAACATTGGGCTACATTGAGAACATTGACCTACATTGAGAACATTGACCTACATTGAGAACATTGGGCTACATTGAGAACATTGACCTACATTGAGAACATTGGGCTACATTGAGAACATTGGGCTACATTGAGAACATTGACCTACATTGAGAACATTTACCTACAGTGAGAACATTGGGCTACATTGAGAACATTGGGCTACATTGAGAACATTGACCTACATTGAGAACATTGGGCTACATTGAGAACATTGAGCTACATTGAGAACATTGGGCTACATTGAGAACATTGACCTACATTGAGAACATTGACCTACATTGAGAACATTGACCTACATTGAGAACATTGGGCTACATTGAGAACATTGAGCTACATTGAGAACATTGAGCTACATTGAGAACATTGAGCTACATTGAGAACATTGGGCTACATTGAGAACATTGAGCTACATTGAGAACATTGACCTACATTGAGAACATTACCTACATTGAGGACATTGACCTACATTGAGAACATTGACCTACATTGAGGACATTGACCTACATTGAGAACATTGGGCTACATTGAGCTACATTGAGAACATTGAGCTACATTGAGAACATTGAGCTACATTGAGAACATTGAGCTACATTGAGAACATTGACCTACATTGAGAACACTGACCTACATTGAGAACATTGGGCTACATTGAGAACATTGGGCTACATTGAGAACATTGAGCTACATTGAGAACATTGAGCTACATTGAGAACATTGACCTACATTGAGAACATTGACCTACATTGAGAACATTGGGCTACATTGAGAACATTGAGCTACATTGAGAACATTGACCTACATTGAGAACATTGACCTACATTGAGAAAATTGGGCTACATTGAGAACATTGAGCTACATTGAGAACATTGAGCTACATTGAGAACATTGACCTACATTGAGAACATTGGGCTACATTGAGAACATTGGGCTACATTGAGAACATTGACCTACATTGAGAACATTGGGCTACATTGAGAACATTGACCTACATTGAGAACACTGACCTACATTGAGAACATTGGGCTACATTGAGAACATTGACCTACATTGAGAACACTGACCTACATTGAGAACATTGGGCTACATTGAGAACACTGACCTACATTGAGAACATTGGGCTACATTGAGAACATTGACCTACATTGAGAACATTGACCTACATTGAGAACATTGGGCTACATTGAGAACATTGACCTACATTGAGAACATTGACCTACATTGAGAACATTGGGCTACATTGAGAACATTGAGCTACATTGAGAACATTGACCTACATTGAGAACATTGAGCTACATTGAGAACATTGACCTACATTGAGAACATTGACCTACATTGAGAACATTGAGCTACATTGAGAACATTGGGCTACATTGAGAACATTGACCTACATTGAGAACATTGAGCTACATTGAGAACATTGGGCTACATTGAGAACATTGGGCTACATTGAGAACATTGACCTACATTGAGAACACTGACCTACATTGAGAACATCGGGCTACATTGAGCTACATTGAGAACATTGAGCTACATTGAGAACATTGACCTACATTGAGAACATTGGGCTACATTGAGAACATTGGGCTACATTGAGAACATTGACCTACATTGAGAACATTGACCTACATTGAGAACATTGACCTACATTGAGAACATTGACCTACATTGAGAACATTGACCTACATTGAGAACATTGGGCTACATTGAGAACATTGACCTACATTGAGAACACTGACCTACATTGAGAACATCGGGCTACATTGAGAACATTGAGCTACATTGAGAACATTGAGCTACATTGAGAACATTGACCTACATTGAGAACATTGGGCTACATTGAGAACATTGGGCTACATTGAGAACATTGACCTACATTGAGAACATTGGGCTACATTGAGAACATTGACCTACATTGAGAACATTGGGCTACATTGAGAACATTGACCTACATTGAGAACATTGACCTACATTGAGAACATTGGGCTACATTGAGAACATTGGGCTACATTGAGAACATTGAGCTACATTGAGAACATTGAGCTACATTGAGAACATTGAGAACATTGAGCTACATTGAGAACATTGACCTACATTGAGAACATTGACCTACATTGAGAACATTGGGCTACATTGAGAACATTGGGCTACATTGAGAACATTGGGCTACATTGAGAACATTGGGCTACATTGAGAACATTGACCTACATTGAGAACACTGACCTACATTGAGAACATCGGGCTACATTGAGAACATTGACCTACATTGAGAACATCGGGCTACATTGAGAACATTGGGCTATATTGAGAACATTGACCTACATTGAGAACATTGACCTACATTGAGAACATTGACCTACATTGAGAACATTGACCTACATTGAGAACATTGACCTACATTGATTTTATTGAGATCCCCAAAAACATAAGCTGTATTTTTTATTTGAATTAATCTTTTGTTTATTATCGCATCGTCTGCTGAAGACGGCATCTCGCCGAAACGTCGGTTTATTGGTCTGGTCTTTTTTTTCAAGCCTAAACATATCTTGCTTCACTATTTAATTTCCTCTTACGATTTAAATTCTACACTTAACTTAAACTTTCTCAATATTAAATTCAGTCTGAGTTCTTCCCATAACTCTTCCACAAGTTCAAACTGCCTCCCCAGCTGTGGACAACATGGCGGACTCCATCCAATGCACAGATGTCCTTTAAAAGAAATCAAAGCGTGGTACTATTTAGAGTCAGAGCCAATAGCACCAGCCTCTACATCAATACCATCTCATCCCCACTTAAAGCTTGTAGAGTAGGGGGACAGGGGGCCTTGTGGAGGGGGTGGGAATAGGATCCTCTCTGAAATAAGCGAAACTAAACAAAGCATCCCCTAGTACTTCAACCAACTTGGTGGTACCCCAAGTCCTGGGGTGCTGGGGGGGGGGGAGACAAAAACTAACCAACGTTTTCAGGCCCTGGTGGATGTCTGAGATTGTCAAATATTAATTGGCTACTCCTGTCTTACACTCAGTTTTTTCTTAGGGGTTGGAGAGTAGAGGAAACGTTACTGACCGTGAGGGGTTGGAGAGTAGAGGAAACGTCACTGACCGTGAGGGGTTGGAGAGTAGAGGAAACGTTACTGACCGTGAGGGGTTGGAGAGTAGAGGAAACGTCACTGACCGTGAGGGGTTGGAGAGTAGAGGAAACGTTACTGACCGTGAGGGGTTGGAGAGTAGAGGAAACGTTACTGACCGTGAGGGGTTGGAGAGTAGAGGAAACTTTACTGACCGTGAGGGGTTGGAGAGTAGAGGAAACGTCACTGACCGTGAGGGGTTGGAGAGTAGAGGAAACGACAGTGACCGGTCACGTGATTGAAAATGTCCGATAATTTGAATTGTTAAAAAAAAAGTCTACACGAATATGTATAAAACCTATCATTGGCATCGATCTAAGTGCTCACATTTCGATCAGTCGAACTACACATGTTTTAAGTCCATATTTTTATCGCATTTTTTTTCGATTCATTCATCTGTCATCGTGTCAAACTCATGTAAAACTGTGCTCTACAAATACATCGTCTTGTCCATATAGGATGTCTTGTCCGAAGGATTGTCTTGTCCATAGGATGTCTTGTCCGTAGGATGTCTAGTCCATCGTCTTGTCTATAGGATGTATTGTCCATCGTATTTTCCGTAAGATGTCTAGTCCATAGGATGTCTTGTCCATAGGATGTCTTGTTCATAGGATGTCGTTATCCTCGCCTTGTGCATAGGATGCCCGTTTGTTTCTCTCAAACAATAAAACAGCTGTGCCGGGGAACTACAAAAGGTTGTGTTGCTTCTTTACTATATAAAGGGGCCTCAGAATCAGAACTGAATCCGTCCCAGAAAAATGTATGGACGGCCCGAGCAACAAAACGTATGGATGGCCCGAGCAATAAAGCGTATGGACGGCCCGAGCAACAAAGCGTATGGACGGCTCCAGCAACAAAGTGTATGGACGGCCCGAGCAACAAAGCGTATCGACGGCCCGAGCAACAAAACGTATGGACGGCCCGAGCAACAAAGCGTATGGACGGCCCGAGCAACAAAAAAGAACATGAAGAACGTGGTGCGCAATTTGATTCCGAAACAGATTTCGGATTTCGAGCGCAAATTGCTAGAAAATTTTCACTTGGAATTCAAGTTGTTTGAGTTCTAGTGAGCTCAGATTTCAAGTTGTTTGAGTTCTAGGGAGCTCAGATTTCAAGCTGTTTGAGTTTTAGGGAGCTCAGATTTCAAGCTGTTGGAGCTCTAGGGAGCTCAGATTTCAAGCTGTTTGATTTCTAGGGAGCTCAGATTTCAAGCTGTTTGAGATCTAGGGAGCTCAGATTTCAATATGTTTGAATTCTAGGGAGCTCAGATTTCAAGCTGTTGGAGTTCTAAGGAGCTCAGATTTCAAGTTGTTGGAGTTCTAGAGAACTCAGATTTCAAGCTGTTGGAGTTCTAGGTAGCTCAGATTTCAAGCTGTTTGATTTCTAGGGAGCTCAGATTTCAAGCTGTTTGAGATCTAGGGAGCTCAGATTTCAATATGTTTGAATTTTAGGGAGCTCAGATTTCAAGCTGTTGGAGTTCTAGGGAGCTCAGATTTCAAATTGTTTGAGTTCTAGGGAGCACATATTTCAAGAGTTCTAGGGGGCTCATATTTCAATTTGTTAGAGTTCTAGGGATCTCAGATTTCAGTTTGTTGGTGTTCTAGGGAGCTCGGATATCAATTTTTTGGAGTTCTAGGGAGCTCGGATTTCGAGGCACCTCTATATAACCATTCATCTAGAGTCTGCGTGGACAATTTGCCCAAAGCGATACATTGAATGGTGTGATGAACACTGATTGAAAATGACAGTTATCTGAGCAGCACCCTTGGTCCTTTGTATGTGTTTTCAATGTCATCTTTGTATGTTTTTTAATGTAATCTTTGTTTGTGTGTGTTCAGTGTAATCCTTTTTGTGTGTATTTTATGTAATCTTTGTGTGTAGTTTATGTAATCTCTGTGTGTGTATTTTATGTCATCTTTGTGTGTGTATCGTATGTCATCTTTGTGTGTGTATCGTATGTCATCGTTGTGAGTATTATATGTAATTATTGAATTGAAGAAAGTGGAAGATGGTGATATATATTTTTCCGTTTATGAAGCAAAAGTTTCAAGCGATCCGTTCATTTCTATTTATAACCCTAATTATATGAGAAGTTCATCTGGAATTGACTTTAAACCGGAAGTGTGATCGATTTCTAACTTTCATAACGGTTCACTGAATGATTTCAAGTGAACAGACTGATTTCAAGTGAACAGACTGATTTCAAGTGAACAGACTGATTTCAAGTGAACAGACTGATTTCAAGTGAACAGACTGATTTCAAGTGAACAGACTGATTTCAAGTGAACAGACTGATTTTAAGTGAACAGACTGATTTCAAGTGAACAGACTGATTTCAAGTGAACAGACTGATTTCAAGTGAACAGACTGATTTCAAGTGAACAGACTGATTTCAAGTGAACAGACTGATTTTAAGTGAACAGACTGATTTTAAGTGAACAGACTGATTTCAAGTGAACAGACTGATTTCAAGTGAACAGACTGATTTCAAGTGAACAGACTGATTTCAAGTGAACAGACTGATTTCAAGTGAACAGACTGATTTTAAGTGAACAGACTGATTTTAAGTGAACAGACTGATTTCAAGTGAACAGACTGATTTCAAGTGAACAGACTGATTTTAAGTGAACAGACTGATTTTAAGTGAACAGACTGATTTCAAGTGAACAGACTGATTTCAAGTGAACAGACTGATTTCAATTGAACAGACTGATTTTAAGTGAACAGACTGATTTCAAGTGAACAGACTGATTTTAAGTGAACAGACTGATTTCAAGTGAACAGACTGATTTTAAGTGAACAGACTGATTTTAAGTGAACAGACTGATTTCAAGTGAACAGACTGATTTCAAGTGAACAGACTGATTTCAAGTGAACAGACTGATTTCAAGTGAACAGACTGATTTTAAGTGAACAGACTGATTTCAAGTGAACAGACTGATTTCAAGTGAACAGACTGATTTCAAGTGAACAGACTGATATCAAGTGAACAGACTGATTTTAAGTGAACAGACTGATTTCAAGTGAACAGACTGATTTTAAGTGAACAGACTGATTTCAAGTGAACAGACTGATTTCAAGTGAACAGACTGATTTCAAGTGAACAGACTGATTTTAAGTGAACAGACTGATTTCAAGTGAACAGACTGATTTCAAGTGAACAGACTGATTTCAAGTGAACAGACTGATTTCAAGTGAACAGACAAGGAACATGTAGGCAGATGGCATATTTTATCAATATTGTGAATATTTCAGTAAATGATTATTTCAATATGATGATTATTTCAGTATGATGATTAAGTCAATATGATGGTTTCGTGTATTTTAACACAATTTTTGAAGTAAATGTATAGATGTCAATTTAAGTGTCCTATCAGATAACAGTAGAATGATTTCAAGTGAACAGACAAGGAACATGTAGGCAGATTTCAACATCGGGAAGTTATCTGGACTGTCGGACTTTGAATTGTAAAAGATACAAAATTGTTCATTGAGCCTGATGACTTTGTTCAACTATTTCGAAGACCGGCAGTACACTATGGCATTTGAATACTTGAAGGCTAAATACTAACTTAACATTGAATCATCCTCTGATTTGTTCACGATGTTTCCAAGTGTGATTCTGAAGCTGATTCCCTGGCTGGCAAGTTATTGCCTCTCCATCCGATACAAAAATCAGCCTTTTGCGGAAGTCGGTCGGCATCTCGTTTTAAGCCTCAAATCTGGGAGTGTACAAATGGCTCTCGATGGTTTGGTCCATTCCTTATGTGAATAAGCTTATCATTTATTTACACACCTTAACAGCAAGCGTCGTTGACTGCCCATCTTGGTGCTGAATCACTTTTGCGTTTAGTGTGATAGTTTAACCGTTGTTTGAGCCCTTGGCTTCACGTTTAGTGTGAAAGTTTAACCGTTGTTTGAGCACTTGGCTCCACGTTTAGTGTGATAGTTTACCCGTTGTTTGAGCACTTGGCTCCACGTTTAGTGTGATAGTTTAACCATTGTTTGAGCACTTGGCTCCACGTTTAGTGTGATAGTTTAACCGTTGTTTGAGCACTTGTCTCCACGTTTAGTGTGATAGTTTAACCGTTGTTTGAGCACTTGGCTCCACGTTTAGTGTGATAGTTTAACCGTTGTTTGAGCACTTGGCTCCACGTTTAGTGTGATAGTTTAACCATTGTTTGAGCACTTGGCTCCACGTTTAGTGTGATAGTTTAACCGTTGTTTTAGCACTTGGCTCCACGTTTAGTGTGATAGTTTAACCGTTGTTTGAGCACTTGGCTCCACGTTTAGTGTGATAGTTTAACCATTGTTTGAGCACTTGGCTCCACGTTTAGTGTGATAGTTTAACCATTGTTTGAGCACTTGGCTCCACGTTTAGTGTGATAGTTTAACCATTGTTTGAGCACTTGGCTCCACGTTTAGTGTGATAGTTTAACCATTGTTTGAGCACTTGGCTCCACGTTTAGTGTGATAGTTTAACCATTGTTTGAGCACTTGGCTCCACAGAAAGATTGCAACGTTTCTCATATGGCATTTGGAAAATACAATTGTCTTCCTTGGTATAAGGGATTGGAATTATGTTTTGGGAAATTTGGCCGCCAAAGTGGCCTAAGGGCCCACACGTGTGGCTAAAACAAGACCGAGATCTATATCAAAATCATTATCAAATCACTCACACAATTGATAGACATTTCGCTCACACAATTTATATACATATCGCTCACACATTTTGTACACATATCACTTACACAATTTATACACATATCACTTATACATGTTTACATATTACACTTACACAATTTATACACATATCACTGACACATGTTATACACATATCTCTTACACAATTTACACACATATCACTTACACAAATTTACACATATCACGCACACATTTATATACATATCACTTACACAATTTACAAACATATTTTACACATATCACTTACACAATTTATATACATTTCACTCACACAGTTTATATGCATATCATCCACACAATTTAAACACATGTGTGGAGCTCATAATTTACGACGATGAAGGTCGTGGTGTGGGAAGGTGGGAGGGGGGGTAGACAATCGTAGCAGATTTCATCAGTTACCGCCCGTCTGTCTGTTTGGGCGGGCTGTGTGCATTCCGTTTATTGAGAGTGAGTAAAGTTGGTCAGAGTTACCGCGCTTGTGGAGCTAGAAGCGTTGAGCAAATGTCATCCCCTTCTCATGGTGGCTGACTTCCCCCTTGCGAAAGAGCAGAGTAGCGTTGGACTGTGTGCTTTCTCTCGCTGAATGTGTTCTTCTCACGATGTGAAACTACCCCTGTGAGTACGGGCGAGATCTTCTGTTTTACATTTTATCTTTGCTTTCTTAGTATCTCTATAAAATTCTATTGCTCCCTCCGTCATTCCTTTATTCCGTCATTCCGTCTACCGCTGTTGTTTCCAACCAATTATCGGAGGACATGAACGTTTGGACTTGATTTATTATCGTCTGTTGGATTGCGTGAGTGTAAGACCGGACCACGAGCTTTCCGACGTGAGTGTAAGACCGGACCACGAGCTTGCCGACGTGAGTGTAAGACCGGACCACGAGCTTGCCGACGTGAGTGTAAGACCGGACCACGAGCTTTCCGACGTGAGTGTAAGACCGGACCACGAGCTTTCCGACGTGAGTGTAAGACCGGACCACGAGCTTGCCGACGTGAGTGTAAGACCGGGCCACGAGCTTGCCGACGTGAGTGTAAGACCGGGCCACGAGCTTTCCGACGTGAGTGTAAGACCGGGCCACGAGCTTGCCGACGTGAGTGTAAGACCGGGCCACGAGCTTGCCGACGTGAGTGTAAGACCGGGCCACGAGCTTTCCGACGTGAGTGTAAGACCGGGCCACGAGCTTTCCGACGTGAGTGTAAGAACGGGCCACGAGCTTGCTGACGTGAGTGTAAGACCGGGCCACGAGCTTTCCGACGTGAGTGTAAGACCGGACCACGAGCTTTTTTGTCATTGAATATGTTTTTTTTAAAGGATTTAAGTTATGTTCTTAAAATAAATTATGTTAAGAAATAGAAATCACTTAACACAGTGTCTACACATCTCTCCTGCTGACTGGCAGTGTCTACACATCTCTCCTGCTGACTGGCAGTGTCTACACATCCCTATTGCTGACTGGTAGTGTCTACACATCTCTCCTGATGACTGGTAGTGTCTACACATCTCTCCTGCTGACTGGCAGTGTTTACACATCTCTATTGCTGACTGGCAGTGTCTACACATCTCTACTAATGACTGGCAGTGCATCTTCACTGCTGACTTGCATTGTCTCCATATTTCCTTTGCTGACTGGCAGTATCTACACATCTCTACTATTGACTGGCAGTATCAACACATCTCTACTACTGATTGGCAGTGTATACATAACTCCTTTGCTGACTTGCAGTTTCTATACCATCTCACAGCTTTTTCTCTCAATCGGATTATTGTCATGATCACTTTGGTTAATAAAACACAAACAACTTGTGTAAGTAGAACCGTATGGGCTTTGAATTAATTGAAGGACAGATGACAAAATGAGACTTTTCATCTAAATCAAGGAAAGAAAGAACATTATTTCGTGAATTGAAATTAAATTAATTTGGTTTTGAGATTTATTTCGTATATCAAAAATATTAACCCTTTAACTAGAGCTAGTTCCCTTATCTACTACCGGTATCTTATTTTAATTAGTGCGCCATCTTGTGTCTTTTATGTGCCCCATCTCCTGTCTGTTATGTGCGCAATCTCCTGTCTGTTATGTGCCACATCTCCTGTCTGTTATGTGCGTCATCTCCTGTCTGTTATGTGCGTCATCTCCTGTCTGTTATGTGCGTCATCTCCTGTCTGTTATGTGCGTCATCTCCTGTCTGTTATGTGCGTCATCTCCTGTCTGTTATGTGCGTCATCTCCTGTCTGTTATGTGCGCCATCTCCTATCTGTTATGTGCGTCATCTCCTGTCTGTTATGTGCGCCATCTCCTGTCTGTTATGTGCGTCATCTCCTGTCTGTTATGTGCGCAATCTCCTGTCTGTTATGTGCGTCATCTCCTGTCTGTTATGTGCGCCATCTCCTGTCTGTTATGTGCGCTATCTCCTGTCTGTTATGTGCGTCATCTCCTGTCTGTTATGTGCGCAATCTCCTGTCTGTTATGTGCGTCATCTCCTGTCTGTTATGTGCGTCATCTCCTGTCTGTTATGTGCGTCATCTCCTGTCTGTTATGTGCGCCATCTCCTGTCTGTTATGTGCGTCATCTCCTGTCTGTTATGTGCGCCATCTTCTGTCTGTTATGTGCGTCATCTCCTGTCTGTTATGTGCGCCATCTCCTGTCTGTTATGTGCGTCATCTCCTGTCTGTTATGTGCGTCATCTCCTGTGTGTTATGTGCGTCATCTCCTGTCTGTTATGTGCGTCATCTCCTGTCTGTTATGTGCGCCATCTCCTATCTGTTATGTGCGTCATCTCCTGTCTGTTATGTGCCCCATCTACTGTCTGTTATGTGCGTCATCTCCTGTCTGTTATGTGCGCCATCTCCTATCTGTTATGTGCGTCATCTCCTGTCTGTTATGTGCGCCATCTACTGTCTGTTATTTAGCCAGTGTGACATTCACTGTCTTTTATTTAGTTAGTACGCCATCTATCGGCTATTGGTTATTTAGTTAGTGTGTTATCTATTGCCTTTTATTTAGTTAGTGCGCCATCTATCGGCTATCGGTTATTTAGTTAGTGCGCCATCTACTGTCTGTTACTTAGTCTCCTATATTGTCTGTTACTTAGTCTCTTATATTGTCTGTTACTTAGTCTCTTATATTGTCTGTTACTTAGTCTCTTATATTGTCTGTTACTTAGTCTCCTATATTGTCTGTTACTTAGTCTCCTATATTGTCTGCTACTTAGTCTCCTATATTGTCTGCTACTTAGTCTCCTATATTGTCTGTTACTTAGTCTCCTATATTGTCTGTTACTTAGTCTCCTATATTGTCTGCTACTTAGTCTCCTATATTGTCTGTTACTTAGTCTCCTATATTGTCTGTTACTTAGTCTCCTATATTGTCTGTTACTCAGTCTCCTATATTGTCTGCTACTTAGTCTATATTGTCTGTTACTTAGTCTCCTATATTGTCTGTTACTTAGTCTCCTATATTGTCTGCTACTTAGTCTCCTATATTGTCTGTTACTTAGTCTCCTATATTGTCTGTTACTTAGTCTCCTATATTGTCTGTTACTCAGTCTCCTATATTGTCTGCTACTTAGTCTCCTATATTGTCTGTTACTTAGTCTCCTATATTGTCTGTTACTTAGTCTCCTATATTGTCTGTTACTTAGTCTCCTATATTGTCTGTTACTTAGTCTCCTATATTGTCTGCTACTTAGTCTCCTATATTGTCTGCTACTTAGTCTCCTATATTGTCTGTTACTTAGTCTCCTATATTGTCTGTTACTTAGTCTCCTATATTGTCTGCTACTTAGTCTCCTATATTGTCTGTTACTTAGTCTCCTATATTGTCTGTTACTTAGTCTCCTATACTGTCTGTTACTCAGTCTCCTATATTGTCTGTTATGTGCGCCATCTACTGTCTGTTACTTAGTCTCCTATATTGTCTGTTATGTGCGCCATCTACTGTCTGTTACTCAGTCTCCTATATTGCCAGTTATCTCTTACGACAACAGGTTTGTTCATTTTTCTCAAATGAGCAATAAGATGTATGAGATTCTCTCCCTTTGTAGTTGTCTTCCCTTCCTAATGATGTGGGAATATGTTTTGGGGAAATAATGTAAAGAAAAGATTACTGGACTGTTCTGTGTGGATTATCCCCCTTTAACGACAAAAATATAGTAGAGTCGGATTGACGTGGAGCTTAGGAGTTCGTACATATGACGTCACATTCCATCAAAGTATCACATTCTCTGCCATACAGTTACAAAGGTAAAGTTGCATTAACCTTCAGTTGAAGTAACATTAACCCTCAGTTGAAGTGACATTAACCTTCAGTTAAAGTGACATTAAACTCATTTGAAGTGACATTGACCCTCAGTTGAAGTGCACTAACCTTCAGTTGAAGTGCATTAACCTTCAGTTGAAGTGACATTAACCTTCAGTTAAAGTGACATTAACCCTCAGTTGAAGTTATATTAACCCTCAGTTGAAGTGCATTAACCTTCAGTTGAAGTGCATTAACCTTCAGTTGAAGTGCATTAACCTTCAGCTTTACAGCTCAACAAAAACCGCCGGTCCTAATTTTGAGTATTAATAAATTATAGTGGCGAGAACGCCATTAAGTTCTTAAAAAAAAGAAACGAAAGAGGTCGTGGTCAAGGTCAAGGAGAACTTGAAGGTAAAAAAAAAGACAACACGAAAGAAACAGTTTTATGTTTTTAAATATTATAAGTATGCAAGTAAATAGGTACTATCTGTGTATGTGGATTATTCCATTCATGGAATGCCAAAATAGAAGTCACGACCTGCTTACATGAGATCCACTATCGTTGATCCCCATTTTCCTTTTTATGGACACCCCCCCCCCCCCCCCCCCCAATTTTTTTCTCTCGCTGACATGGACCCCTTGCAAGTTGTCGTCTTTGGGAATCACTGCTGTAGATAGTCTTAAGGGAAACTCAGAGGACACTGAGAGCTGAAGTGTGCCTTAAATTTTGAGTACAAATTTCAGAAAACATCATATCTCAGTGTTCATCTCAGGGTTGATGATTTGAAATATATCGAATTTTCGATACTGTATTAAAAACATCACATGAGATCAAATATTTTTCACCTCTTTCTTTTTTTCACTCTTTATTGCTGGTTCTTGTTCGCCGACTAAAGGCTTTTTGTTGACTGGCTAGCTGTTGTGTTTCATATTCTTTCAAATGTTGGCCAACTTTGTGTTTTATAGTTTAATAATTCTAATTTTGTTTTTTAAAAAAGGTAATCGGCTCTGTTTTCTGCTTTCAACTTCTGCTTGTCTGTTTTCTGCTTTCAACCTCTGCTTGAGTGTTTTCTGCTTTCAACCTCTGCTTGTCTGTTTTCTGCTTTCAACCTCTGCTTGCCTGTTTTCTGCTTTCAACTTCTGTTTGTCTGTTTTCTGCTTTCAACCTCTGCTTGCCTGTTTTCTGCTTTCAACTTCTGTTTGTCTGTTTTCTGCTTTCAACCTCTGCTTGCCTGTTTTCTGCTTTCAACTTCTGTTTGTCTGTTTTCTGCTTTCAACCTCTGCTTGCCTGTTTTCTGCTTTCAACTTCTGTTTGTCTGTTTTCTGCTTTCAACCTCTGCTTGTCTGTTTTCTGCTTTCAACTTCTGCTTGTTTGTTTTCCTGAAGTTGGGTTTGCCAAATTTCCCCAGATGATGTTTACTTTGAATCAATGTTTCTTTCTGGTTATATATTTTATAAATTATATTTTAAAACAAACTACTAATTTTTACTTTTTACAACATTTTAAAAAAAAAGATAGTAGCTTGTGCCTGTTAATGATTACTTTTAGTGCAGTCAATGAAACATCGATACGCTCTCGTTGTGGTTGATGATACGTATATTTATTAAGGGGTTACGACCCATAGGTGGAGAAGCGCTGTTAATATCATACCGTACTGTTCCGAAAATTGGCCGCTTCTGATTATAACCGAGAGTCTTACTTTCCTGTTATTCGCCTTTATCGGTATTTGTATCATATTTTGTATGCAACGTCCCAAGTTTCAAGACTTGAATAACACAGTATTCTACTACCTTGACATCAATCTAAAGATCTAAATTGTATGATGGCATTATGCTTTTAAAATATATAGTTATTATCAAAATTTTAAACGCCGGCTACTCGATAGAATAACTTTGGAGCTTGATAAATTGAAAACTTTAACAAATTGATTATTCTTTTTTTTTTTTTTTAAAGATAAAAATTATCAATTTGAGGGGCGCATACAAACTTTGCACGTTTCATCAATTATTATAAAAAAAAAAAAAGCTGTGGTGTTTTCTTGCAATGTGCTACTTTAGTTAAGCAGTGTCCTGAATAACAGAGGTTGTTTTTTTTTTTTTTTTTTTTTTTTTTTTAATGTGAAGTCCATATTTATAAAATTCCTAGCTGCTTTTCTTTATTTAAAATCAAAATAATTTATCGCCGGCTTCTTCAAGTATTCGCAGGCTTTTTAAAAAAAATATTTATTGTCAAGTTAGAATCCAGTAGAAAGCTAATTAACCACGGGTTTAGTGGACTAGCATTTCGATTATCATGTCAAATTCGTTTTTTTTTTTTGGCAATAGTTTTAGAAAAATTTCTTCTTTCCAGACCGTCAATTTAAAAAAAAATTTCTATGGATTTAGTAAAAAAAAATCGTTGAAGCAAATGGAAAAGTTCATTTGTAATTGATCCGAAGAAAGTTTAAGTACTTTTAATTTCCAAATGAATATTTCAATCAATTGAATATTTGGAAATTTATAATTTTCTATACAATTTCACTCATATAAAATCACATATTAATAATTACCGGTATATGTATTTGTAAATATTTCAGGTCTTCTTAACATAATAATAATTATGCCGTTCATATACGATTTATTAAAATAGCCAATTAAAAAAAAACAGTAAAAAAATGTAATATAGACCTCTTCGAAAAACATTTTTTTTCCTTCTTGCCTCTGGTAAAGCTTAGAAATAATGAGACAAGGTAAATATTTTACATAAGATTTTTTTTTCATATCCGTTCAACATATTAAATGATGTTAGCAGTGCGTTCAAAATGTTCAAGGAAAAGCAGTGCGTTCAAAATGTTCAAGGAAAAGCAATGCGTTCAAAATGTTCAAGGAAAAGCAGTGCGTTCAAAATGATCAAGGAAAAGCAGTGCGTTCAATATGTTCAAGGAAAAGCAGGGGTTCAATATGTTCAAGGAAAAGCAGTGCATTCAATATGTTCAAGGAAAAGCAGTGCGTTCAATATGTTCAAGGAAAAGCAGTGCGTTCAAAATGTTCAAGGAAAAGCAGTGCGTTCAATATGTTCAAGGAAAAGCAGTGCGTTCAAAATGTTCAAGGAAAAGCAGTGTGTTCAAAATGTTCAAGGAAAATCAGTGCGTTCAATATGTTCAAGGAAAAGCAGTGCGTTCATTATGTTCAAGGAAAAGCAGTGCGTTCAAAATGTTAAAGGAAAAGCAGTGCGTTCAAAATGTTCAAGGAAAAGCAGTGCGTTCAAAATGTTAAATCATGTTAGCAATGCATTTTTGTGATGTGAAACTTTTTTTGGAAAGAATTTTTATAATTTAACTTTAAAAACAAATAAATTAAGTCGTTTTCCCCCAAAATAGTTTAAATAAAATTTAAAACCACATTACTATTTTGTAATAAGAAAAACATTTGTACTTGGTCAAGCAGAGTCGTCGCTTGACTTTTCGAGGCCTCCTACCACTTTTCGGTTTTTTCCTCTCACCACCTTGAATTCCAGGTTGATAATTAAAAAAGTGTCATGTTGGGCTAGGTGGAGTTAGAGATGTCCCTGATCATTATTGTGGCTAATTTTGACACTTCCCACCACGAAAGTCTGAAATGCCCCTTCCTTCCTGTTTGAAAGAAACACCGAATTCAAGTGCATTCCCGCATTTTGAATTGTTGCCTCATTTCCTTTCACGATACAAAATCTGCATTTGTCCGAAAATGTCGCCACTGTACATAGAGAAAAAGTGACTTCTTGGGTGACCACCCCTTCCCTACTTTCTACGCCACTATCAGAGGCGTAGCTCGAGTATTTTGCGCCGGTAAACAAGATTCATTTACGCCCCCACACCCTCAAAAAACTCTGAAAAACATTATTTTCATCCGTTAAATACCATCAAAGCCGAAAATGGCACCCCCGCTAGTCTGGCGCCTGGGGACATCTGTCCCACCCTCTGGCCACAAGAACTGTCACACGAAAGTCTCCCCCCCCCCCCCCCGGGGAGGTTATTGCCTAAAAGGAACACTGGTTTCAATGCTCTTTAGCATCCTGTAAATCTTAACGTTTGAATGTTAGTTTTAACTCATTGATCACCTTTATACATCTGAATTATTCTATCATCATATGACATTTATTCTGTGTTATAATTATTATTATTTTTTTTTTGCTTCATCTTATGACAGAATCATGCGCTACTGAACACGCTCTGCCGTCATTCACCTGTCACGTGCAGCCTCGGGTTTGACCGATTCGAAAACCGAAGTTCTCACCCCACCCCACACAACAGTGCCGGCCATTCTCGTCACCAAACCTTCTTCCGGTCATTTGAGCAGGCCTCCGCCCAGGTACCTCAGCTGCCCAACCGATGACCATGTCGACAACGAAGCACAACAGTGAGTACATTGAGATGGGCCAGGGGAGCCCTCCCCACCAGGAGGCGTCAAACAACGGCCGTGCCATAGAGGCCAAGCTGGTCGAGACGCCAGAGCGAGAACTGTGGACAGGCAAGGTGGAGTTCGTTCTGGCTTGCGTTGGGCAATGTATCGGCTTTGGAAATGTTTGGCGCTTTCCGTACCTATGTTACAAAAATGGAGGAGGTAGGTCTGTGTATGTGTGAATGTGTATGTGTATGTTGGTTTTTGTTTCTATACTAAGTGTACGAATACATTCATTGCATATTAACTTATGTTTCTATTCATTTTGCGAGTATTTATGTATTATAGCTAGTACCTTGTTTTTATGTCAGTTCGTATGTTTCTATAATGTTAATGTTCTTGCGTGTGTTCATTAAAGTGTCAATGCAAACATGTGATGCATGCGTTTATGTATGATAGCTGAAATTTCTTTGGAGCTAGGTGCTTGTGTTTGTGTGTTGTGAAAAATATTTCGGTTTATGTGTAGGGACAGTGTGGTTTTTGGGGGCAGAATTGTCTAAGTGACAGTGTGGTTTAGGAGACAGAATGGTCTAATTGACAGTGTGGTTTAGGGGACAGAATGGTCTAAGTGACAGTGTGGTTTAGGGGACAGAATGGTCTAAGTAACAGGGTGGTCATATTGAAGGGATACCCGTTATAGACATTGGGAAACTACGGCCTCGAGCCAAACTGAAATATTACGTCCTATTTTTAAACGGGTTTTTCAATAGACTAAAAATGAAATGTGACATTACTAAAAATTTAAGCCATATACTCAATGATGTTTTTACTTGCACATGTCACAAAGTGAGTTTAAAAATCCTTTGAAAAAATTGCGATAAAATTATATTTAGGGGAGACAGATCGTCGCCTTGGGGACATTTTGGAGAACATCTGTACAACATCAATAAAGAAGCCCTTTGTCCCGTTTCTGAAGATTTCAATAGTGCTAACAATAATAGAATATTAGATATCTAGATATAGCCCGCCAAACATTGGCGACAGCAATGCGTGAACTTCCCATCTACTAAAGTTACTTGACAAAACATGAACTCAAGTAACTCACATTTAATAATCCCAATTTTTTCTACACCCCTTCCCCCATGAAACGTCACTGCATACTTTTTATTTCACGCCCATGAATTATATTAAAAATGCTGATGTCCCAACCACTTTTAAACCGAATATTTATTACACCATATTTAAATTGTGAGGATTTCATTTCACTAAAACAACAGATGCTTGTCTTTTCCCGATAAATGTGATAACGGTGCAATTCTTTGCTCATATTTTTATTAAGTTTTTTTTTCATAACTTTCTAACTCATATAAAATGCTTAAGATAGTTCCTTCATTGTTATTTTAAATGTATGTGTAATTTATAATAATAATAGTTAAACATTTACTAAAATAAAAGCGGATATATTTTATTTTTTGCACATTTAAATTTATTCCCTTTCCGTAAAATAATATAAAATAACTATGATCGTCTTAACAATCCGGAAGTATTTTAATCTTTCCGTTTCTTATGCGTTACGGTCAGCCTAGCTCATTCTTATATATATATAAAGTTAGGATATTTATATATACATATATTATGTAACTTTAATTTATAATTCTATTAATGTTTGTTATTGTACTCATGGAGGCATTTGCTGAAACTTTTTTTGAATTTGTATTTTGTCAAATCATAATTAAAGCTCAGTTTATATTGTTTTATTTGACACATTTTTGTGTCTCATTAATCTATTTGAAAGCTTTATCGCAGTCCATCCCTTTAATAATCATTTCATAAAATTGCTCCATAATTTGCTTCATATGATCGTAACAAATCAGCCCTGTCATAGTTACGCTAAAAAATCAGCCCTGTCATAGTTACGCTAACAAATCAGTCCTGCCATAGTTACGCTAACAAATCAGCCCTGTCATAGTTACGCTAACAAATCAGCCCTGTCATAGTTACGCTAACAAATCAGCCCTGTCATAGTTACGCTAACAAATCAGCCCTGTCATAGTTACGCTAACAAATCAGCCCTGTCATAGTTACGCTAAAAAATCAGCCCTGTCATAGTTACGCTCACAAATCAGCCCTGTCATAGTTACGCTAACAAATCAGCCCTGTCATAGTTACGCTAACAAATCAGCCCTGTCATAGTTACGCTAACAAATCAGTCCTGTCATAGTTACGCTAACAAATCAGCCCTGTCATAGTTACGCTAACAAATCAGCCCTGTCATAGTTACGCTAACAAATCAGCCCTGTCATAGTTACGCTAACAAATCAGCCCTGTCATAGTTCCGCTAACAAATCAGCCCTGCCATAGTTACGCTAACAAATCAGCCCTGTCATAGTTACGCTAACAAATCAGCCCTGTCATAGTTACGCTAACAAATCAGCCCTGTCATAGTTACGCTAACAAATCAGTCCTGCCATAGTTACGCTAACAAATCAGCCCTGTCATAGTTACGCTAACAAATCAGCCCTGTCATAGTTACGCTAACAAATCAGCCCTGTCATAGTTACGCTAACAAATCAGCCCTGTCATAGTTACGCTAACAAATCAGCCCTGTCATAGTTACGCTAACAAATCAACCCTGTCATAGTTACGCTAACAATTCAGCCCTGTCATAGTTACGCTAACAAATCAGCCCTGTCATAGTTACGCTAACAAATCAGCCCTGTCATAGTTACGCTAACAAATCAGCCCTGTCATAGTTACGCTAACAAATCAGCCCTGTCATAGTTACGCTAACAAATCAGTCCTGCCATAGTTACGCTAACAAATCAGCCCTGTCATAGTTACGCTAACAAATCAGTCCTGTCATAGTTACGTTAACAAATCAGCCCTGCCATAGTTACGCTAACAAATCAGCCCTGTCATAGTTACGCTAACAAATCAGCCCTGTCATAGTTACGCTAACAAATCAGCCCTGTCATAGTTACGCTAATAAATTAGCCCTGTCATAGTTACGCTAACAAATCAGCCCTGTCATAGTTACGCTAACAAATCAGCCCTGTCATAGTTACGCTAACAAATCAGCCCTGTCATAGTTACGCTAACAAATCAGCCCTGTCATAGTTACGCTAACAAATCAGCCCTGTCATAGTTACGCTAAAAATCTCCTTCATTCTCTCACTGACTCTCGAACGTTTCTTCTTATCTTAAAAAAAAAAAATCCTGTGTATTTCAAAATTTTAGAACCCTTAAATTTAAAAAATGTGGTTATACCGTGAGCTCATGTGACCCATATTTTGACCCCGTTTTTCTACTGAAACAAAAGATGGGAGATTAAACCGTTAGCTTGAGTTGTTGAAACGTGCAGATTCTAGTGTGTGACCGACACTTTTGGCTGATGACGTCATTTAGTCGGATTACAACCGTTTGGCCGGAGTAAGATTTACTCTATCGGCTTTTCAATATTGACATAACAACATAAAAATTGCATATCTTAACATCTCTTGGCAGTGACCCATGTATAGACGCAACGCTGTAACCGTTTCCCCGACATCTGACTGTTGACTGTATGTGTCATTGCAAAAGAAAACATCTGACTGTTGACTGTATGTGTCATTGCAAAAGAAAACGACGCCATTTGGCAAAAGTTGCCACTAATAATGCAAGAGGCCGTCGAGATATGGGGCGACCTGGGGCACGTGCAATCTTAAACAGCTTAAACAGTGTTTAACCAGAGCTCGTCGGGGGTATTCAGGGTCATCAGATACGCCATGTTTACATGTGCCTCTGAGCTTTGTGAGAATCGGCAACAAACCTGCCCAGAATGTCTGGTTTACTCTGGTTGCTATGGCAATAAACTAAGTCTGGAGCAGTTATGGTTGTTGGAGTTGTCTGGAGCTGCGTAAAACAACTCGGTTATCTCACAATCCTATTGTGCAGTGCATATCGTGCAGTAACAGTTGATATTGTGCAGTAACAGTTGATATTGTGCAGTAAAGGTTGATATTGTGCAGTAACAGTTGATATTGTGCAGTAATAGTTGATATTGTGCAGTAACAGTTGATATTGTGCAGTAACAGTTGATATTGTGCAGTAACAGTTGATATTGTGCAGTAACAGATGATATTGTGAAGTTGATACTGTACAGTAGCAGATGATATTGTACCGGAAGGTCTGTTATTCAATGAAACAGTTGATTTCGTGTCGGAGTAAACGATACTGCACCAGTAGAAGGACTCAACCGTGAAACGATTCCAAAAAGATAGTTACATAAACCATACGATAGATCCATATGCCAGACGATATATCCATACGCCAGACAATAGATCCGTATGCCAGACGATAGACCCATATGCCGTGATCTAGCAGGTTCTGAATGGCGTCCTTATCAAACATTGCTGTCTGGCATTAAAATAATGTTAACCTACTCTCTCTGTCAGACTGTCAGTCAGTCATACGATAGCATTTCGTCACTGATTATGTCATTAGATAATACTGACCTAGAATTGTCGTCACCCCCTCCCTCGGGCTGCTATAAAAAGGTTTACCTGTAATAGTAATAACATCATGACAACCTATAGCCGGTAGCTACATTGATAACATCATGACAACCTATAGCTGGTAGCTACATTGATAACATCATGACAACCTATAGCCGGTAGCTACATTGATAACATCATGACAACCTATAACCGGTAGTTACATTGATAACATCATGACAACCTATAACCGGTAGCTACATTGATAACATCATGACAACCTATAGCCGGTAGCTACATTGATAACATCATGACAACCTATAACCGGTAGTTACATTGATAACATCATGACAACCTATAACCGGTAGTTACATTGATAACATCATGACAACCTATAACCGGTAGCTACATTGATAACATCATGACAACCTATAGCCGGTAGCTACATTGATAACATCATGACAACCTATAACCGGTAGCTACATTGATAACATCATGACAACCTATAGCCGGTAGCTACATTGATAACATCATGACAACCTATAGCCGGTAGCTACATTGATAACATCATGACAACCTATAACCGGTAGCTACATTGATAACATCATGACAACCTATAACCGGTAGCTACATTGATAACATCATGACAACCTATAGCCGGTAGCTACATTGATAACATCATGACAACCTATAGCCGGAAGCTACATTGATAACATCATGACAACCTATAGCCGATAGCTACATTGATAACATCATGACAACCTATAACCGGTAGCTACATTGATAACATCATGAAAACCTATAGCCGGTAGCTACATTGATAACATCATGACAACCTATAGCCGGTAGCTACATTGATAACATCATGACAACCTATAACCGGTAGCTACATTGATAACATCATGAAAACCTATAGCCGGTAGCTACATTGATAACATCATGACAACCTATAGCCGGTAGCTACATTGATACCATCACTTCATATCTAACCGGTCAATGAGAGCTCTACGGACATTTAACTCCTTTAAGTCTATTCACTCACTGTGTCGCTTATGTGAAGTATTTCCTTCAGGTTGCTCTCGGTGGGCGGGGGGCACGGGGTGTGGTACCCTCCAGGGTAAGTCAACTGTCCACCCCCGCCCGGAGAAAAATGTTTGCAGCAATTAAACAAAAGGCTGATGCGAAGAGATATTATCGTGATGTCATTTGCGTGTTTTGTCCCCTGTTCCGATAGGGTCAAAACCCTGGTTCCGATAGGGTCAAAACCCTGGTTCCGATAGGGTCAAAACTAAGGTTAGGTATAAGTTTAGGGTTCAGGTTAGGTTTAGGGATAGATTTAGGACATAAGTTCGCGGGTCTCGTCAACCAAGATGGCGGCCATGGTAAAAAAAAAAACACGGTGACATATCTTCACCAAACAAAAACATAATTTTCATCTGTATACCATTTTGAAAAAGAATAATGACTGGTGCCTTTAACCGATTACAGTTGACGGAGACTATGAACATCGCTAAGCTCGATATATTTGATGATCTGTACATTTACGGCTAATCTTGTTAGAGGCTAACGCTATTCGATTATAGATATCGTACCGTTCCGAAAATAAGCCGCTCTTGATTATAAGCTGATGTCTTACATCTTGTTGTTCGCATATATCGCATTTATTTCATTATTGTTACAACCTCGCAAGTTAAACGTCTTTAATAACACCTTATTCAACTACCTTTACATCAATAGATGAAATATGTTTTCAAAATATATTTCATCATAAAAGAAAGACTTTTAAAGTTAGGACAAGTGTACATTATAAATTGAATGATAGCATCGTGTTTTAAAGATATCGTTATTAGCTTAATTTTAAATGTACCCGATTCAGTGGTGTAGCGAGACATTGTGCCGCCCGGGGCGGACTTTGGGTTTGCCCCCACCCCCCGAAAAAAAAGTTACCTATAAATATTTTGGTGCTTTTTTAT
Organism: Omphiscola glabra; assembly: GCA_964017045.1. Taxonomy (NCBI): domain Eukaryota; kingdom Metazoa; phylum Mollusca; class Gastropoda; family Lymnaeidae; genus Omphiscola; species Omphiscola glabra. The sequence goes on from OZ024799.1 coordinate 22,670,474, forward strand.
ACAGCGAAACCCTGAAAATAACTAATATTGAAATATGCGCTAATCGCCCCGGCATGGAATCATTTTTTGAACACTGGCTGAACGTGTCAACATGTTAATAGCACCACCATTGCTTCGATCCCAAGAGATTGAGTTGTTGCCAGGTTTCACTCTATATAGAAAAGTGTTGGTACGTCACAGTGATCGGCGGGAGGGCGCGGGGGAGAGGGCTGATTGAGACCATCCCCTTAAAACTTTTGACCAATTCAATTTACAAGGATTCTTTTTAGTGCACACCGGAGTTGAGTTTTGCATCATTTTGGTGCACACCTGATTTGAGTTTTGCATCATTTTGGTGCACACCGGAGTTGAGTTTTGCATCATTTTGGATTTAATCGAAGCACAAAAGAAGAAATGCTTCGTTAAATTTAGATGTCCCTTGACATGGTTAGCATGGTTAGCATGGTTGGTATGGTTAGAATGGTTGGCATGGTTGGGTTTTAAAATATCCTTGAATTTTAGTTGTTAGTTTGGTGTTTGTAATATTTTTTAATCAAAATTAAGAATGTTCAACTTGTTACGAGATAGGGCCGTTTTCTGTATGTACCCCATTAACCTAGCCGTGTCAGATGACCAGCGTCCAGGAAGGGTCACATGTAGGTCAAGCCACGCCAACTACAGTAGCCTATAAGTGCGCTGTGTAGTCCCAGGACACAAGGAGAGACAAGATGAGCCTAGGGATGCGTGACTAGCTGACCGTTGCATTTGCTTAGTACTTGATAGGGCCATTTATTAGTTAATAGAAATAGTATTCCAGGAACTTAGACTTGTGCTAGTATTAGTTTATATTACTGTGAGCTTTAGGTAGAGTTAGTGTTAGACCTATATTCAGTTCTTTTTATGTAGATTTTATGTATCTTTGTTCACTTTCTATTCCATGCAATAAAGTACATTTATATAGCGCACTGATTGTCTTTATTTAATCAATAGTGTGTCTAAAATCTACCTGTGTTAGCCAATAGTGTGTCTAAAATCTACCTGTGTTAGCCAATAGTGTGTCTAAAATCTACCTGTGTTAGCCAATAGTGTGTCTAAAATCTACCCGTGTTAGCCAATAGTGTGTCTAAAATCTACCTGTGTTAGCCAATAGTGTGTCTAAAATCTACCTGTGTTAGCCCCCCTTTTCAAATCCCCTAGACCACGAGCCTGTTCAAATTCCTTGAACATAACAGGGGGCGTAACAAACTATAAAACTATTCAGCTATAAAACTATTCAGCTATAAAACTATTCAGCTAAAAAAACTATTCAGCTATAAAAATGTTCAGCTGTAAAACTATTCAGCTATAAAACTATTCAGCTAAAAAAACTATTCAGCTATAAAAATGTTCAGCTGTAAAACTATTCAGCTATAAAACTATTCAGCTATAAAACTATTCAGCTATAAAACTATTCAGCTATAAAACTATTCAGCTATAAAACTATTCAGCTATAAAACTATTCAGCTATAAAAAAACTATTCAGCTTTAAAACTATTCAGCTATAAAACTATTCAGCTATAAAACTATTCAGCTATAAAACTATTCAGCTATAAAACTATTCAGCTATAAAACTATTCAGCTATAAAACTATTCAGCTTTAAAACTATTCAGCTAAAAAACTATTCAGCTATAAAACTATTCAGCTATAAAACTATTCAGCTATAAAACTATTCAGCTATAAAACTATTCAGCTATAAAACTATTCAGCTATAAAACTATTCAGCTATTTGATTTATTTCAAATTCTTCATAAGTAAATCATTCGTTTTAAAGTCGTCAAAAAGATACGACGGGCTGGCGCCATTACTGTCTATATCTTTGTGTGACAGATTGGTGGAAAACATTAAAAGAGTATTTCTTCCAGGTTTATTTCGTCTTCTTTATTTTTGTCATCGTACTAAGTGTTCAATTCCTTTGATCATGGACTTAAGGCACCCCAGCCCGGGCCTACTACAATGAGTTATCACTATCTACGGACCAGGCCTAACACAATAAACTATCATTATCTATGTACCGGGCCTAACACAATAAACTATAACTATCTATGTACCGGGCCTAACACAATAAACTATAACTATCTATGTACCGGGCCTAACACAATAAACTATCACTATCTATGGACCAGGCCTACTTTAATGAACTATCACTATCTATGGACCAGGCCTACTTTAATGAACTATAACTATCTATGGACCAGGCCTACTTTAATGAACTATCACTATCTATGGACCGGGCCTACTTTAATGAACTATAACTATCTATGGACCAGGCCTACTTTAATGAACTATCACTATCTATGGACCGGGCCTACTTTAATGAACTATAACTATCTATGGACCAGGCCTACTTTAATGAACTATAACTATCTATGGACCAGGCCTACTTTAATGAACTATAACTATCTATGGACCAAGCCTACTTTAATGAACTATAACTATCTATGGACCAGGCCTACTTTAATGAACTATCACTATCTATGGACCAGGCCTACTTTAATGAACTATAACTATCTATGGACCGGGCCTACTACAATGAACTATATCTATCTATGAACCGGGCCTACTTTAATGAACTATAACTATCTATGGACCGGGCCTACTGCAATGAACTATATCTATCTATGGACAGGGCCTACTTTAATGAACTATAACTATCTATGGACCAGGCCTACTACAATGAACTATATCTATCTATGGACCGGGCCTAACACAATTAAATATCACTACCGCTATCTATAGACCGGACCTACTACAATGAACTATCACTAAATATGGACAATGTATAAGTTATGTGTCCCTATGTTGGCTGTACCAAGAACCTCAAAGGCCTTAATCTGACCTTCCTTCAACGTAACAAGGCACAAATTAGAATGTAAACACATGATACTTTGCCAACGTCATGGTGGCAGCTGATTTACTATAAGACCAATGGAAACCATGTGTGTGTGGCAACAAATACATAGCTCTAGATGCGACATTGAAAAAAAACTAGTATAATGATAACGATACTACCAAAAAGACTTATTGAACTTGACTAATAATAAACAGTTCTCACAACGACGGATTTAAAAATATATCTTTGTAAAATGAACCTTTATCAAATTTGTAGAGTCCTAACTTCTAAAACTGGCCATCCTCAATTATTTTCAAGAAACTCCTAACACATCATTAACTGAATTTTTGTGAGCCGAAGGAGACTAAAACAAAACCCTTTTATTCTTCTTTTTTTAATTTTTTTTAAAATGCCTACTGGAATATTATTCTAGAAGGTGAAAATGTCTGACAGTGGCGAGCCGTCCTCTCCGCACGCACATCCCCCCCCCCTTTTTTTACTACGCCACTAACTCGATTCCATTTAGCAAGATAAACAGAAAACTGAAACAAACATATATTTTTTTTAAAAATGATAAGAATATAACGGGTGCACGTTTCATCAATAAATCAATTGAATTAAATTAAAGGCGTTTGCCTTTTCTTTAAAGGCTGCACCTATTGGTACCTGGGTACCGGAATTGAGAGGTTGGGATTAAAAAACGATTTAAAATATTTTTTTGGGGTTTGTAAGACAAAATTTGGTATCAAATGAAAGATAATTGAATGGACTATATGTTTGTAAACTTAATTCTTCATTTTAACTAAAATAAACTACCACAAATGACATCCGAATAGCATTTTAGTTAAACTGAAGAATTAAGTTTACAAACGTATAGTACATTCAATTATCTTTCATTTGATACCTCATTTGGTCTTACAAATCCAACAATAATATTTTAAATCATTTTTTAATCCCAACCTCTCAAATCTCGTAGCCGTGTACCGATAGCCACTTCGTTCTTTAAATGTGCTACCAATGGACCAGTTTCCGGAATAACATTTTTTTTTTTGTTGTTTTTTTTTAAATATTACTTAGCCTCTGAATATTGAATTCCCAACTTCTTTTCTCTTTTTATTGTCTGAATAAATAACAATATGCCTAACCTATTCGCATGTTATTGGTATTATTTTTATTTTTTTTAGATGAGAATCCAGTAGAAAGTTTTTTTAGTGACTGTATTTTTTTTATATTTATTTTTTTTACTGTTTTTGTGAACTAGCATTTCCATTATCATGACAATTCCATTTCTTTCTTATTTTTTCACTAGTTTGAGAAAAAAATTCTTCTTTCTAATATTTTCAATATAAAACTAACTGTATGGATTTGACAAAAAAACTTTTTTTTCTTTGTGAAATATAATTATTACTAGATATAGAGCCCGCCAAACATTGGCGACAGCAATGGGTGAACTTCCGATCTACAAAAGTTACTTTACAAAACATGCCAGAGGCGTAGCGGAGGGGGCAGGGGGCATATGTCCCCAGGCCCCAGCTGTTTAGGGACGCCAAAAATGGCACGAGACAGGCGAGACCTCGACTGACTTATGACACGGGACAGGCGAGATCTCGCATGCCCCTCGCCAAAAGAGCCTCTTCTCTCTCTCTCTCTCCCTCTCCCCTTTCTCTCTCTCTAAAACCATGACCTTGTGTTCGTGACACAATCGCCTTACTTTGCTTTTGGGAATATGTCCTTCTAAAACTATATTACTTATTGGCTTAACGTGCAAATCAAGGGACTTGAGTCACAGAACGATGTCTTTAATGAGGAAGATTGCTTTTAAACTGTAAAGGAAAATTGAAGAAACACCCCCGGGGGGGCATGAATACGCTTCTATTACTGGGGGTAGGAGGGGGGTGCGGAGGGGCGGGACGCCCAGGCGGCCAAAGTAGTATTTTCGTAGGACGGGGTGGCAAAAATATTGCCCCGGACGGCATTAGCCCTAGCTATGCCACTGGCAGTCATATGAAATGTAATAAATATATTTGTGTGGTTATTATTAAAATAATTTGTTAAGAATCGAAAGCACCGACTTTCTCTGACTGGGACTAACCACTTTGAGAACCACTGGTATGAGCAATATTTAAAATTAACTAACGGGTTGATTTATTTTTTAAGCAAACGGGGGGGGGGGGGGGGGCCACAAAAAAACTGTTTTTTTTAATGTAATAAATTACGCCAGTGCGTGCTTCCATCATGTGCCGGCAAATGGCGGAAAAGTGAACATTCTAATGACCGAAATAATTCGTTTAGCGATGTAACCCGCGACATAGCGTCTCCCTTTTTTTTTTACCGGGGTAATTGGGGATCATCATATCCACATTTGTCAAGGCAAATGGCGACAGTTGTGCGAGTTACCGCCCTTCTAGTGTCTCTTTAGATACGAGTGGATGCAGCGGCCTGCTGGGCTTGTTGTACCAAATATATCAGTCATTTTATCGTTGTACCAAACATATCAGTCATTTTATTGTTGTACCAAATATATCAGTCATTTGAGTGTTGTACCAAATATATCACTCATTTTACCGTTGTACCAAAAATTTCCGTCATTTGTAATGTTGTACAAGAAATATCTGTCGTGAGATCATTGTACCTTATCAGCCATACATGTGAGAATGCTGTGCAAAATACATAACTTTTGGGATATTTAGTTATTTGAGTCTCCATGGATAGTAGCTCACATAATCAGGGGGGGGGAGAGGGGGCAGAGATTTATGGTGGGTCAACGGTAATTCTGAATTGTACTCGAAAAGTCAATTCAACGCTATCTTCAAAATGCAGTGACAGTTGAAATCATTTTACCATGAAAAATTGTGACATTATGATATTGTGAAATTATGACGTTAGACATGTGACATTATGACATTGTGAAATATGACATTGTGACATTATGACATTAAAACATTATATTATACATTTAAACGTACAAGAATTCGTAAATGAACTTTCTTTCATAGTATTATCTTCTTTTGTTCCATGGAGTAGACTCAACTATTATCTTCAGTTGTTACATGGAGTAGATTCAACTAGTATCTTCAGTTGTTACATGGAGTAGATTCAGTTTAAAGGTGTCCGTACATTTCCACTAATACGATGTGATGCTTTGATGAGGAACAGAAGCGTGCCGATTGGGCGAAGACACATTTTTTTCTTCATCCCTTGACCAATCGTATCGCTTCCTTTAAAATTAATTGTGGGTTTCCACACTTTCACATTACAAGAACATATCATCGAACTTGACATCGGAAACAGAGATGATCTTCGCTCATCACAGAGATGATCTTCGCTCATCACAGAGATGATCTTCCCTCATCACAGAGATGATCTTCCCTCATCACAGAGATGATCTTCCCTCATCACAGAGATGATCTTCCCTCATCACAGAGATGATTTTCTCTCATCACAGAGATGATCTTCCCTCATCACAGAGATGATCTTCCCTCATCACAGAGATGATCTTCTCTCATCACAGAGATGATCTTCCCTCATCACAGAGATGATCTTCCCTCGCCACAGAGATGATCTTCCCTCATCACAGAGATGATCTTCCCTCGTCACAGAGATGATCTTCCCAATCTCACTAACTAAAGATAACTTCATAGGTCCCACTCATAGGTCAAATCATAGGTCGAATCAAAGGCACAACTCATATGTCAATCATATGCCCCACTCATATGTCAAATTATAGGTCCCACTCATAACCACGGGGATAACTCAGACATATACATCTTATATTGCTGTTACACATTTGTCTAAAAATCTTTTTAAATTAAAAGATAAATACACTTTAAAACGTATAGCTTAAGTAAACGTGTGCTTTCTATTTAGAATAATTTAGATTTACCAAATTGTTCCCATAATGATTGTTTATTTAACTTCTATCTAACTGCCATCCTTACAGTTAACTGTTATTAAAAATATATTAAAAAAAATCTTATAACAAAATAATTCATTCCGCATTGCGACGCTGTGATTCACATCTGAATGGACATCAGCTAGAATGTCAGTGCTTCCCAAACTGTTAAGTTTGGCGGGTCGGTGGGCCAGATTTGTAGACATCAGCTAGAGTGTCAGTGCTTCCCAAACTGTTAAGTTTGGCGGGTCGGTGGGCCAGATTTGTAGACATCAGCTAGAATGTCAGTGCTTCCCAAACTGTTAAGTTTGGCGGGTCGTTGGGCCAGATTTGTAGACATCAGCTAGAATGTCAGTGCTTCCCAAACTGTTAAGTTTGGTGGGTCGGTGGGCCAGATTTGTAGACATCAGCTAGAATGTCAGTGCTTCTTAAACTGTTAAGTTTGGCGGGTCGTTGGGCCAAATTTGTAGACATCAGCTAGAATGTCAGTGCTTCCCAAACTGTTAAGTTTGGCGGGTCGGTGGGCCAGATTTGTAGACATCAGCTAGAATGTCAGAGCTTCCCAAACTGTTAAGTTTGGCGGGTCGGTGGGCCAGATTTGTAGACATCAGCTAGAATGTCAGTGCTTCCCAAACTGTTAAGTTTGGTGGGTCGGTGGGCCAGATTTGTGGACATCAGCTAGAATGTCAGTGCTTCCCAAACTGTTAAGTTTGGCGGGTCGGTGGGCCAGATTTGTAGACATCAGCTAGAATGTCAGTGCTTCCCAAAATGTTAAGTTTGGTGGGTCGGTGGGCCAGATTTGTAGACATCAGCTAGAATGTCAGTGCTTCCCAAACTGTTAAGTTTGGCGGGTCGTTGGGCCAGATTTGTAGACATCAGCTAGAATGTCAGAGCTTCCCAAACTGTTAAGTTTGGCGGGTCGGTGGGCCAGATTTGTAGACATCAGCTAGAATGTCAGTGCTTCCCAAACTGTTAAGTTTGGCGGGTCGTTGGGCCAGATTTGTAGAAATCAGCTAGAATGTCAGTGCTTCCCAAACTGTTAAGTTTGGCGGGTCGGTGGGCCAGATTTGTGGAGATCAGCTAAAATGTCAGAGCTTCCAAAACTGTTAAGTTTGGCGGGTAGGTGGGCCAGATTTGTAGAGATCAGCTAGAATGTCAGAGCTTCCCAAACTGTTAAGTTTGGCGGGTCGGTGGGCCAGATTTGTAGACATCAGCTAGAATGTCAGAGCTTCCCAAACTGTTAAGTTTGGCGGGTCGGTTTGCCAGATTTGTAGAGACCAGCTAGAATGTCAGAGCTTCCCAAACTGTTAAGTTTGGCGGGTCGGTGGGCCAGATTTGTGGAGATCAGCTAGAATGTCAGAGCTTCCAAAACTGTTAAGTTTGGCGGGTCGGTGGGCCAGATTTGTAGAGATCAGCTAGAATATCAGAGCTTCCCAAACTGTTAAGTTTGGCGGGTCGGTGGGCCAGATTTGTAGAGATCAGCTAGAATGTCAGTGCTTCCCAAGCTGTTAAGTTTGGCGGGTCGGTGGGCCAGATTTGTAGAGATCAGCTAGAATGTCAGAGCTTCCCAAACTGTTAAGTTTGGTGGGTCGGTGGGCCAGATTTGTGGACATCAGCTAGAATGTCAGTGCTTCCCAAACTGTTAAGTTTGGCGGGTCGGTTGGCCAGATTTGTAGAGATCAGCTAGAATGTCAGTGCTTCCCAAACTGTTAAGTTTGGCGGGTCGGTTGGCCAGATTTGTAGAGACCAGCTAGAATGTCAGTGCTTCCCAAACTGTCAAGTTTGGCGGGTCGGTGGGCCAGATTTGTGGAGATCAGCGAGAATGTCAGTGCTTCCCAAACTGTTAAGTTTGGCGGGTCGGTTGGCCAGATTTGTAGAGACCAGCTAGAATGTCAGTGCTTCCCAAACTGTTAAGTTTGGCGGGTCGGTGGGCCAGATTTTTAGAGACCAGCTAGAATATCAGTTCTTCCCAAACTGTTAAGTTTGACGGGGCGGTGGACCAGTTTTGGAAAGGCACCAGGGACCGGTGGCCGATGTATTAATTATGTGGTGTTTGTATTTGAATATTTACGTTGTGTTGATCGGCAACGTAAGTCTCATGGACTATCACCAGTTCGTGGACCGTCCCCAGTTCGCGGACCGTCACCAGTTCGTGGACAGTTATCAGTTCGTGGACCGTCACCAGTTCGTGGACCGTCACCAGTTCGTGGACCGTCATCAGTTTGTGGACCGTCACCAGTTCGTGGACCGTCATCAGTTCGTGGATCGTCACCAGTTCGCGGAGTACATATGGGAAACGCCAATAGATCAACTTAGAGCCCTCCTCTCTACTTTAATATGGACGCCTCTGCACAAAAGTGAGAAGCATTCGGGGATGTTGGTTCACAAGCGAAAGAGCGATGCGTTCAGCAATGTCTTTTTTTTGTTTTGTTTTGTGAAGACAGCAAATTATGACCTGACTTTTGACTGTTACGAGCGTAAGGCTACGCCGTTATTTAGATGTGTTAACTCAAACCAATTAGTTTTGACTGTTACGAGCGTAAGGCTACGCCGTTATTTAGATGTGTTCACTCAAACCAATTGGTTCATAAATACAGCAATCAGCCTGTCAGTGTTTCTTAAAGTGATGTTCGCCGTCCCCGAACTTTACGTTGCCGGTCCGCACAAAACGAGACAAGAAAGTTTAATGAAGTTAAACAACCATAACAAAAGTAGGTACGTTGGCAACCATATCATAAGTATGTACGTTGCAGTGGCGTAGCGAGCTTAACTCGCGCCCGGGGCACAATACCTTTTAGCGCCCCCCAATACCTTTTTAGCGACCCCCCTATTCGAAAACCATACAATATTATAGTAAAATATACATGATGCCCCCCTTGCCCCCCCCTCACTACGCCATTGGTACGTTGGCAAGCATAACGAAAGTATGCAAGTTGGAGTACATTTCGTTAAGTCATGATAGTAATTTAAAAACTATATTTTGAAAATCGTGAAACAAACTATAAACTGTTTTCTCTAAACTGCGGTTTGTATGGACCGGCGAATGAACTTTTCCATTTTAATTTACACTTTTTCGTCTTTACTATTTTTTTTTACGTTAAACTACTTTGTTCAAAAAGAATTTATTTGCAAATATGCATGTTCTCCCACCAGGTGCATTTCTCATCCCGTTCGTGGCAACTATTGTGTTTGCTGGAATCCCCATGTACTTCATGGAGCTGGCCTTGGGTCAGTGGCTCAGTGTTGGGGGTATTGGCATCTGGAAGATAACACCGATATTCAAAGGTAGCCCGTGTGTCCATCATCTTAGTAACCAGTGTATGTGTTAAGTTTTTCATCATTACCATGACCAGAATGTAAGCCAGCCGCAGACGACATAACTGATAAATACCTGCATTCGATGTAATAATTGTGGGGAGACACCCCATCTCTTTTCTGTGCAGGTGTGGGCTACGCCTCTGCCATCATGGCCTTCTGGTTGAACACGTACTACATCGTGATCCTCGCCTGGACATTGTTCTACCTGTTCCATTCCTTCACGTCTGTCCTCCCCTGGGGGCGCTGTGGCCAGGACTGGAACACAAACAAGTGCATGAGCGCATACGAGCAGTACAAAATACCCTTCAACTGCACCAACGGCACGACATGGTTTGAAGTAGGTTATCCACATGTACTATATGTCACTTTATCCACATGTACTATATGTCACTTTATCCACATGTCCTATATCCACTATATTTCACTTTATCCACATGTCCTATATCCACTATATGTCACTTTATCCACATGTCCTATATCCACTATATGTCACTTTATCCACATGTCCTATATCCACTATATGTCACTTTATCCACATGTCCTATATCCACTATATGTCACTTTATCCACATGTCCTATATCCACAATATGTCACTTTATCCACATGTCCTATATCCACTATATGTCACTTTATCCACATGTCCTATATCCACTATATGTCACTTTATCCACATGTCCTATATGTCACTTTATCCACCTGTCCTATATCCACTATATGTCACTGGGGCTCCCAACTTTCCGTCCCTCATTCCGTTGAACTTGTAACTAGGTTATTTTTAATATCATTTGAAGATTTCCCCACTACGCTTTCTACGATCACATTGATTGTGGGCTGCTGTTTTAATAGTTTATTTGTCTATGACGACTGTCTACTCTCTCCTGAATTAGTCTCATTCGACTGTCTACTCTCTCCTGAATTAGTCTCATTCGACTGTCTACTCTCTCCTGAATTAGTCTCATTCGACTGTCTACTCTCTCCTGAATTAGTCTCATTCGACTGTCTACTCTCTCCTGAATTAGTCTCATTCGACTGTCTACTCTCTCCTGAATTAGTCTCATACGACTGTCTACTCTCTCCTGAATTAGTCTCATACGACTGTCTACTCTCTCCTGAATTGGTCTCATACGACTGTCTACTCACTCCTGAATTGGTCTCATACGACTGTCTAATTATCCTTAATTAGTCTCATACGACTGTCTAATCTCTCATTAATTGGTCTCATACGACTGTCTACTCTCTCCTTAATTGGTCTCAGACGACTGTCTACTCTCTCCTGAATTAGTCTCATACGACTGTCTACTCTCTTCTGAATTAGTCTCATACGCCTCTCATCTCCAGGTGAATGTGACCAGTGAATTCAACTCCTCCCAGATTCCCTCGACTTACCCCGACTACAACTGTTCCCAGGATTACGACGCCTACAGATTTGTGTCACCAGTCAAGGAGTTTTGGTTGTAAGAGTCTCGGGGCGTCATAACGTCCAGGGCGTCATAACGTCCAGGCCGTCATAACGTGTCCATTCTGTATTATCACGGGGGAGTCGCAACATTAGAATAGCTCCATTTCAATGTATTTGAAACTGTCTCATAATGAAATACATTCCTCATTTCATATGCTACCTTTTATTAAAGACATGTTATAACTATCCACCCCCACCCCCACCCAACCCATTTCAGAAATAAAGCACTTAAGATCACAAATGGTATTGGCGATGCCGGACAATTACAGTGGGAACTCTCCTTGTGTCTACTGGGTGTGTGGGTGCTCTGCTATTTTTGTATTTGGAAAGGGGTCAAATGGACAGGAAAGGTCAGTACTTAATCTAGCACTGAGGAAGTTGTGATAATTAGATATAGAAAAGTTACTTCGGACATTTAGGCGATTACAATGGGTCAAAGTTCAATAATTTGATGGTTATGTTAGAATAGAACAAGACTTTGATTGATTCTTTGCTCATCTCCAGGTGGTCTACGTCACGGCTTTGTTCCCGTATATTTTACTCACAATCCTATTAATCAGGGGCGTGACACTCCCAGGGGCCGCCGATGGAATTCGTTTTTATATAACCCCCAACATGAAAAAACTAGCAGAGTCCACCGTAAGTTGAGATTTGCAGACCTCTTTACTCTTACGATTTTGGCGTACAATTTACGATTTTGATGTGTATAAATAATATATACTGTGTGTGTATTTTTACTATTAAGATAATGCATTGAACGATTTTATGATGATATTGTACGATTTTAAGATTTTTAGGGTAAACAGGTCTGGATTTGTCTATTCAAAAAAAAATTGTGTCTAGTGAAAGTAGAAATGTGATCTACTATTTCATTCATCCTTTACTTCCTGCTTTGTGCTCTCAGCTGGCTTATCGGTAAACTGGGAAAAGGAATAGATTTAAGCATGCCTAGAAAATATATTTTCTAAATGGAATCTCCTTGGCTTTAAAAAGCGAAGAAGGCTTTTCCAATTGTAGAATAAATGAGATCTATTTTTGACCTCTCATAAATCAAGATTTACGAGCACTTTACCTAAAGGCTGCCCGGTAAAATTTATTTAAAATAAAGGGCAACTATATTGACATTGACTTGGTTGCTTATTGACCAAAAAGAGCTCTGGACTGATGCATTATATCTATACTGATACATCCTTTCTGTACGGATACATTCTTTCTGTTCTCGTAAATTCCATCTGTTCTGATACACTGTGTTCTGTGTTAAAATCTTCATTGGTTTTGACTGTAGTTTCTGCTTTACAGAAGTCGTCTACCTGTGTTGTAAATGTCATCTGCTTGTGCTGTAAATGTCGTCTACTTGTTTTGTAAATGTCATCTGCTTTTGATGTAAATTTCGTCTTCCTGCTTTGTAAATGTTATCTGCTTGTAATGTAATGTTTTCTGCTTGTGTTGTACATGTCGTCTGCTTGTGATGTAAATGTTTTCTGCTTGTGTTGTACATGTCTCTGCTTGTGTTGTACATATCGTCTGATTGTGTTGTACATGTCGTCTGCTTGTGTTGTACATGTCGTCTGCTTGTGGTGTACATGTCGTCTGCTTGTGTTGTACATGTCGTCTGCTTGTGTTGTACATGTCGTCTGCTTGTATTGTACATGTCATCTGCTTGTGTTTTACATGTCGTCTGCTTGTGTTGTACATGTCGTCTGCTTGTGTTGTACATATCGTCTGCTTGTGTTGACCATATCGTCTGCTTGTGTTGACCATATCGTCTGCTTGTGTTGTACATGTCGTCTGCTTGTGTTGTACATATCGTCTGCTTGTGTTGTACATGTCGTCTGCTTGTGTTGTACACGTCGTCTGCTTGTGTTGTACATGTTGTCTGCTTGTGTTGTACATTCGTGTGCTTGTGTTGTACATGTCGTCTGCTTGTGTTTCAGGTCTGGGTTGATGCAGCTTCACAGATTCTATTCTCTTACGGTGTTGGTCTCGGCACGTGCACAGCACTGGGGAGTTACAACAAATACCACAACAACGTTTACAAGTAGATGTCTGCCTGGTGTCTTTCCTTAGTCTATGTTGTGTCTATCGCTAGTCTATGTTGTGTCTATCGCTAGTCTATGTTGTGTCTATCGCAAGTTTATGTTGTGTCTATCGCTAGTCTATGTTGTGTCTATTACTAGTCAATGATGTGTCTATCGCTAGTCTATGTTGTGTCTATCGATAGTCTAGTTTGTGTCTATCGCTTGTCAATGTTGTGTCAATCGCTAGTCTACGATGTGTATGTACCTTATAGTCAAAATATACGTGAGAGTGTTTATCAAGTCTATGTTGTATGTCCCTTGTCTATATTGTGTCTATCGCTAGTCTGTGTTGTGCTTGCTATGCTGCATTGTCATTTCGTACTTTGACCTTTTGTATTTGATTCAATTTTTAAAATTATTTTACATCAATTGATAAGTTTTATTTAGCTCATGTTTCAGCATGTCTAAAATGATTTACTATATCTAATATGATGTGCTATGTCTATTTTCATGTGCTTTGTATTCGTGTTCAAGTTTCTAAATTGAAATTAACGATTAATAGCCATAACAGATGTCTAGTGAATGAAATATGTGAAACAGTTTTAATGTGTGTTGCATATTTCTAAGAAATTCAAATAGACTATGTGTTTAAAACTTTCATCAATGTGAATAATTATACGTAACGGTAACATATTGCCTATCTGCATCGACTCGTTTTTTCCTCCCTTCAGTATTAACTGTCTATCTGCAGGGACGCCGTGCTGATTTCCTGTTTAAATAGTAGCACCAGCGTGTTTGCTGGATTTGTTATTTTCTCTGTCATCGGCTTCATGGCACACGAGCAGAAACGGAGCGTTCATCTGGTGGCAGAATCAGGTAAATCAAAATCAAGTCATCCCACCAAAAGTTAGCATTATTTAATCCAGCGCACTGTCAAATCATTTCACCGCCGTAGCGTGAGCCTAATTTAGACATAATCCCAGATTTTTTAATATATATATTTTTTTGTTGACAAGTCTTCCAAATATCTCCAGGTCCAGGCCTTGCCTTCCTGGTGTACCCCAGTGCAGTGACACAACTGCCCATCTCTCCACTCTGGGCAATTCTATTTTTTCTCATGCTTCTCACGTTAGGAATGGATAGCCAGGTAAATGACTTTCAGAAACACTCAAAATCTTTATTTTGTAATTTCTTATCTGCCCCCCACCCCCACACTCCAAAAAAAAATTAAAATTGAGATGTAAAAAAAAAAAAAAATTAAAAAAAACAGAAAAGAAAAGAAAGCCAAAAAATTTCAACATTAAAAATTGTTTATACGGATAGGAAAAATAACCTTCAGAATAGATAAATGCCAACTAAATGTAATGAAATGGTTTGATATAATGGTTTCAATTACAGTTCTGCACTATGGAAGGATTTTTCACAGCGCTCATTGATGAGTTCCCGCGTCATCTCAGACGTCATAGGGAGATTTTCATTGCTCTCGTCTGCCTTGCTTCGTACCTTATCGGTTTATCCATGGTCACAGAGGTAAGTGCACATTGTCACATTATTCATGGTCACAGAGGTAAGTGCACATTGACCCATTTTCATGGTCACAGAGGTAAGTGCACATTGTCACATTTTCATGGTCACAGAGGTAAGTGCACAGTGTCACATTATTCATGGTTACAGAGGTAAGTGCACATTGTCACATTATTCATGGTCACAGAGGTAAGTGCACATTGTCACATTATGCATGGTCACAGAGGTAAGTGCACATTGTCACATTATTCATGGTCACAGAGGTAAATGCACATTGTCATACTATACGCATGGTCACAGAGGTAAATGAACATTGTCATACTATACGCATGGTCACAGAGGTAAATGGACATTGTCAGACTATACGCATGGTCACAGAGGTAAATGAACATTGTCAGACTATACGCATGGTCACAGAGGTAAATGAACATTGTCAGACTATACGCATGGTCACAGAGGTAAATGCACTGTGTCACATTATTGCAAATGAGTAATCACATGTGATTGTATACACTGTATCTCCTTTGTCTACAACATAACCAATGTGTCTTCTTTGTCTACAACATAATCAATGTGTCTTCTTTGTCTAAAACATAATCAATGTGTCTCCTTTGTCTACAACTTAAACAATGTGTCGCCTTTGTCTACAACTTAAACAATGTGTCTTCTTTGTCTACAACTTAAACAATGTGTCTTCTTTGTCTACAACATAATCAATGTGTCGCCTTTGTCTACAACTTAAACAATGTGTCTCCTTTGTCTACAACTTAAACAATGTGTCTCCTTTGTCTACAACTTAAACAATGTGTCGCCTTTGTCTACAACTTAAACAATGTGTCTTCTTTGTCTACAACATAATCAATGTGTCGCCTTTGTCTACAACTTAAACAATGTGTCGCCTTTGTCTACAACTTAAACAATGTGTCTTCTTTGTCTAAAACATAATCAATGTGTCTTCTTTGTCTACAACATAATCAATGTGTCTCCTTTGTCTACAACTTAAACAATGTGTCTTCTTTGTCTACAACATAATCAATGTGTCGCCTTTGTCTACAACTTAAACAATGTGTCGCCTTTGTCTACAACTTAAACAATGTGTCTTCTTTGTCTACAACTTAAACAATGTGTCTTCTTTGTCTACAACATAATCAATGTGTCTCCTTTGTCTACAACTTAAACAATGTGTCTTCTTTGTCTACAACTTAAACAATGTGTCTCCTTTGTCTACAACTTAAACAATGTGTCTTCTTTGTCTACAACATAAACAATGTGTCTTCTTTGTCTTTAACATAAATAATGATTGATGGCTTCGTTCAATATGAACTGTCATGACATATTTTATTGATAGCTGAACATTGCCATTTTGTGCTTGCAGGGAGGCATGTACGTGTTCCAACTCTTTGACTTCTACTCAGCCAGTGGGATAACAGTATTGCTTCTCATTTTCTTTGAATGTATAGCAATATCCTGGTCATATGGTGAGTCGTGGTAATATGGTCGGTCGTGGTGATATGGTGTGTAGTGGTGATGTGGTGGGTAGTGGTTATATGGTGAGTCTTGGTGATATGGTGAATCGTGGTGATATAGTGTATAGTGGGGATATGGTGAGGGGTGGTGATATGGCGAGTCGTGGAGATGTAGTGTGTAGTGGTGATATGGTGAGTCGTAGTGATATGGTGAGTCGTGGTGGGTAGTGGTGATATAGTGTGTAGTGGTGATATGGTGAGTCGTGGTGATATGGTGTGTAGTGGTGATGTGGTGGGTAGTGGTTATATGGTGAGTCTTGGTGATATGGTGAATAGTGGTGATATAGTGTATAGTGGGGATATGGTGAATCGTGGAGATGTAGTGTGTAGTGGGGATATGGTGAGTCGTGGAGATGTAGTGTGTAGTGGTGATATGGTGAGTCGTGGTGATATGGTGAGTCGTGGTGATGTGGTGAGTAGTGGTAATATGGTGTGTAGTAGTGATATGGTGAGTCGTGATGATATGGTGAGTAGTGATGACAAGGTGAGTCGTGGTTGTGTTTTGATGATATGATGAGTTTGATGATTGTGAGGTTTGGTGTTATGGTAAGTTTTGGTTATATGGTGAGTAGTTGTAATATGGTGAGAAGTGGTGATTTGGAGAGAAGAGGTGAGGTCTGGTTTTGAAATAGAAAATTAAGGTCGCCTGAAAATATCATTAGTTTTATTATTTAAGTTTAGGTCCACACAGATCTCTACGCTCTAATTTATTATAACATATTTTTTGTCAATGTTCCCTTAACCAAAGCTCCGATAGATAGAGTTCCTCCTTATGTCAATGATCCCCTAACCAAAGCTCCGATAGAGTTCTTCCTATCAATCTTTATTCTCTACTTCAGGTGTCAACAGGTTTTATGAAGATCTCAAAGACATGTTTGGATTTTATCCTTGTTTTTTCTGGAAAATCTGCTGGTGTGTCACAACCCCCGCTATATGTCTGGTAAGTGTCTGTGTGTCTTGTCAGTGTGTTACAACCCCCGCTGTATGTCTGGTAAGTGTCTGTGTGTATTGTCAGTGTGTTACAACCCCCGCTGTATGTCTGGTAAGTGTCTGTGTGTCTTGTCAGTGTGTTACAACCCCCGCTATATGTCTAGTAAGTGTCTGTGTGTATTGTCAGTGTGTTACAACCCCCGCTGTATGTCTGGTAAGTGTCTGTGTGTCTTGTCAGTGTGTTACAACCCCCGCTATATGTCTGGTAAGTGTTTAACAACCTCTGCTGTGGGTCTTGTCAGTGTGTTACAACCCCCGCTATATGTCTGGTAATTGTCTGTGTGTCTTGTCAGTGTTACAACCCCCGCTATATGTCTGGTAAGTGTCTGTGTGTGTCTTGTCAGTGTGTTACAACCCCCGCTATATGTCTTGTAAGTGTCTAACAACCTCTGCTGTGGGACTTGTCAGTGTGTTACAACCCCCGCTATATGTATCTGGTAAGTGTCTAACAATCTCTGCTGTGGGTCTTGTCAGTGTTACAGTCCCGTTATTTGTCTGGTGCCTTAAAACCTCAAATATGTGTCTTGTCAGTGTGTTACAATCCCCGCTGTCTGGTAAGTGTCTTACAACTTCCACTATGTGTCTTGTCAGTGTGTTGCAACCCCCGCTACGTGTCCGGTAAGTGTCTTACAACCTCTACTATGTGTTTTGTCAGTGTGTTACAGACCCATTATTCGTCTGGTGTCTTACAACCTCCACTACGTGTCTTCTCAGTGTATTACAACCCCCGCTATGTCTGGTAAGTATCTTACAAACCCCGCTATGTCTGGTAAGTATCTTACAACCCCCGCTATGTCTTTTAAGTATCTTACAACCCCCGCTATGTCTGGTAAGTATCTTACAACCCCCGCTATGTCTGGTAAGTATCTTACAACCCCCGCTATGTTTTTTGATAATGTGGAAAATACCCCACCATTTGACATTGGATCGATTGGATTGTTCAATTTGTCCAAATATTATTGATTCGATTAACTTCACTTAAAACAAAATGTCATGCTTGAAATTAACCAAGTAAATGTTTTTTTCAGAGTGTGGTACTCTTTTAATTTCAGAGCGTTGTACTCTTTTTAATTTCAGAGTGTGGTACTTCTTTTAATTTCAGAGTGTGGTACTCTTATTAATTTCAAAGTTTGGTACTCTTGTTAATTTCAGAGTGCGGTATTCTTATTAATTTCAAAGTATGGTACTCTTGTTAATTTCAGGGTGTGGTGCTCTTCAGTGTGTTCACATTTCAGCCAGTAACGTACGTAGGGTATCAATTCCCAACATGGGCGCACGCTGTAGGTGGCGTCGTGGGGGCGTCTTCCATCATCTGTATACCTGTCTATATGGTGTACAAGTTCCTGATCACCAGCGGATCATTATCACACGTGAGTAGCCCCGGGTTTTGATTGACATGATTCATAGAGCCACGCCTACGCTGACTTATTTTTACAAAGTTACCACCCAGTGATTTCCCCTGAGTTTATAGAGGATGACATGTCTATTGCCTCAGACGATGAGGCTTTTACATGCCACTAAGCCCGCTACCTTAGGCTTTTACATGCCACTAAGCCCGCTACCTTTGGCTTTTACATGCCATTAAGCCCGCTACCTTAGGCTTTTACATGCCACTAAGCCCACTATCTTAGGCTTTTACATGCCACTAAGTCCATTATCTTAGGCTTTTACATGCCCCTAAGCCCACTATCTTAGGCTTTTTCATGCCACTTAGCCCACTATCTTACATGTCACTAAGCCCACTATTATCCAACATATATTGTTTTCTGTGGATCATAACCATACAATAAATTCCCACAATGTTTCATCATTTATCCACTCAAACACTGCTCACATCGACCCACTAAACACTCCTTACATCGACCCACTCAAGCACTGCTCACATCGACCCACTCAAACACTGCTCACATCGACCCACTCAAACACTGCTCACATTGACCCACTCAAACACTGCTCACATCGACCCACTCAAGTCTTCACACTTCAGAAATCATTACTTCTATCCTCAAAAGAGACTTCAACCGGTTTTATGGGAGCTTCCAAAGTATTTAGGTCTGAAATATGGAGGTCTGAAATATGGAGGATTGAAATATGGAGGTCTGAAATATGGAGGTCTGAAATATGGAGGTCTGAAATATGGAGGTCTGAAATATGGAGGTCTGAAATATGGAGGTCTGAAATATCGAGGTCTGAAATATGGAGGTCTGAAATATCGAGGTCTGAAATATGGAGGTCTGAAATATCGAGGTCTGAAATATTGAGGTCTGAAATCCTGAGGTCCGAGCTATTTAAGCCCCAAATACTGAGTTCCCAAATATTGAAGCCCCAAGTACTGAGTTCCTAAATATTGAAGCCCCGAGTACTGAGTTCCCAAATATTGAAGCCCCAAGTACTGAGTTCCTAAATATTGAAGCCCCGAGTACTGAGTTCCTAAATATTGAAGCCCCAAGTACTGAGTTCCCAAATATTGAAGCCCCGAGTACTGAGTTCCTAAATATTGAAGCCCCAAGTACTGAGTTCCCAAATATTGAAGCCCCGAGTACTGAGTTCCCAAATATTGAAGCCCCGAGTACTGAGTTCCTAAATATTGAAGCCCCAAGTACTGAGTTCCCAAACATTGAAGCCCCAAGTACTGAGTTCCCAAATCTTGAAGCCACAGATACTTAGGTCCTAGATGTTGAAGTCCTATATTTAGAATTCCTAGACATTAAATTTTTAGACATAAAGTGTTAATTGAACATTCTTAGACATGTCATATGGGTTTAGAACATGCTTCTGAAATGAATTATATGGGTTACATGGGCTGTTTTTCAATAACCCATAAAACAAACCTGTAAAATTAACTGATAAATTGACCACTTTAATCAACCAATTGAACTAACATATAAAAATAACCTACGTGTATCATGGATTCATTCATAACGAGACTTCATTCTTTCCACAGAGAGTCAAGATTCTGTTCCGACCAGACTTGAACTTTAGGAGAGGAAGTTCTGACCCTCCGCCTTACTCAACCATACCAAGGACGATGGGGGATGGGGTTGTAAGGTTGTGAGGTGACTCTGGGGGTGCATCCCTCAGATGATCATACAAGTGTCTACACACCACCACCCCCCACACCACAACGGTCTGGGGTATTGTCCATGACGGGGTGGGGGATCTTTTAGTTTTGTACTTCTTGATTTGATGGACGTGGAGGATGTCAATCGTGGAAGTGTATTGTACAACAGTTGTGTGAAGATGTTGGTTGAGGGCATTTGAAGAGGACAGAGACCACTAGTGAGGATGAGAAGCTATAAGATATTGGGAGGCTATAGGATAATGGGAGGCTATAGGATAATGGGAGGCTATAGGATAATGGTAGGCTATAGGATAATGGGAGGCTATTGGATAATCGGCGGCTATAGGATAATATGAGGCTATAGGATAATGGGAGGCTATAGGATAAGGGAAGGGCTATAAAATGAAAGAAGTACAATGAAACCTGGAAACAGAGAAGTCTTTCATTGCGTTGACCATGGCAAATGTGCAAAATCTCCCCCCACCCCGCACACAAATCGATTTTTTTTATATGCATAATCATCCTTCTGGCTGGAAATAAATAATGGAAAAAGATATTTTAGGCTTGAAAATAAAAGACAAGACAATCAAGCGAATGTTTGGATGCTTCGGCAAGATGCCTTCTTCTGGAGACAAGACAAATAATTGGATGCTTCGGCTAAATGCCTTCTTCAGCAGACAAGACAATTAACTGAATGTTTCGGCTTTATGCCGTCTTCAGCAAACAAGACAATTAACTGGATGTTTCAGCTAGATGCCTTCTTCAGCAGACAAGGCAAATAATTGGATGTTTCAGCTAGATGCCTTCTTCAGGAGACAAGACAAATAATTGGATGTTTCGGCTAGATTCCTTCTACAGTAAACAACACAATACAATATATAGAAAATCCATTTCAAATTAAACTATATAACTTATGTTTTGGAAGATCTCAATTTGGACAATTGTAGCTCACTGTTAAGAACAGGAGGCACTCACTTTTTTGTTAGAAACTGAAGTTATGCTTAATTGTCTTTTATTTACAAGCCTAAACATATCTTGTCCTCTATTGAATTAGTTTACACAACGCAATTCAGTCATTTATTATCTTTTCTTCTGGCTGGACCTTGAAATAGCACCATTTCTGAAAATAGCACCACTTTTGTTTCGGTCCGAAGGGTTTTCGTTATTTCCAAGTTTCACTTTATTGAAGGATTGTGTGATAAAGGGGAAAGCTGCACGATAATGGGAGGGTTATACAATAATGGGAGGGTTATACAATAATGGGAGGGTTCTAAAATAATGGGAGGTTATACAATAATGGGAGGGTTATACAATAATGGGAGGGTTATACAATAATAGGAGGGTTATACCATATAGGGAAGTTATACAATAATGGGAGGGCTATACAATAATGGGAGGGTTATACAATAATGGGAGGGTTATACCATATAGGGAGGGTTATACCATATAGGGAGGTTATACAATAATGGGAGGGTTATACAATAATGGGAAGGGTTCTACAATAATGGGAGGGTTATACAATAATGGGAGGGTTATACAATAATGGGAGGGCTATATGATAGAAGAGGGTTATGGAATAATGGGAGAGTTATAAAATAGTGGGAGGTTATACAATAATGAGAGTGTTATATAATAAGGGGGGGGCTATAAATAATAAAGGGTTATAAATAATGGGAGGGCTAATAATAATAGGAGCGTTATATAATAATGGGAGGGCTGTATGACATAGGAAGGGTTATACAATAATTGGAGGTTATACAATAATGGGATAGTTTTGCGATATTGGGAGGGTTATAAATAATGGGAGGGCTTTAAAAGAATGAACTGGTAGCATTTAGAAATTTTATGATGGCTGTACAAAATATTTTAGAGTTTTATTAATTTTGCTCATGTAACTTAAACTGTGAAACAACCCATTATGAATGGTTTCTACTTTTTAAACAATCCATTATGAATGGGTTTACTTTTTAAACAATCCATTATGAATGGGTTTACTTTTTAAACAATCCATTATGAATGGTCTCTACTTTTTAAACAATCCATTATGAATGGGTTTACTTTTTAAACAATCCATTATGAATGGGTTTACTTTTTAAACAATCCATTATGAATGGGTTTACTTTTTAAACAGTCCATTATGAATGGGTTTACTTTTTAAACAATCCATTATGAATGGGTTTACTTTTTAAACAATCCATTATGAATGGTCTCTACTTTTTAAACAATCCATTATGAATGGGTTTACTTTTTAAACAATCCATTATGAATATTTTCTACTTTTTAAACAATCCATTATGGTCTCTACTTTTTAAAAAATCCATTATGAATGGTCTCTACTTTTTAAACAATCCATTTGATTCCAAATGTTAGAAACTATCTAAATATTGACTCACACAAAGATACGTGCACCATTTTGAATGTGAGTAAACATTAAGAAGGACTTATTATGTATGATATGCAACAATCATCTACATATTTCTCTGTTTCCATTAAATCAAGTTCATATTTCTCTGTTTCCTTGAATAATCTACATATTTCTCTGTTTCATTGTTAATGACAATGCTGCCATGGATTTGTTCTGTCGTCTCATTAGTTATCCTTATTTATTATATTTTCACAATAAGTGTCGTCAACAAAAGTGCGTCACGTCATATTTGGACCAGAATAATGTTTTCTCTTTGTTCCAAATCGTCAACAACAAAAAATGCTCAGTTATCCTAAATGTTACATCACACGTTACTTACTCTCCTCCAACCTCACCTAACCCCCACCCAAATATTGGGGAAGTGATCCACTCTGATATTTTTGTAGCGTTTCTTTTCCTCCCATCATCTGATCCGTCTGTAACAATTGAATCCCTTAACTAGTAGCCAAGTCAGTAACAACTGAATCCCTTAACTTGTAACCACGTCAGTAACAAATGAATCCCTTAATCTGTAGCCAAGTCAGTAACAACTGAATGCCTTAACTAGTAGCCAAGTCAGTAACAATTGAATCCCTTAACTTTTAGCCAAGTCAGTAACAACTGAATCCCTTAACTTGTAACCACGTCAGTAACAAATGAATCCCTTAATATGTAGCCAAGTCAGTAACAACTGAATGCCTTAACTAGTAGCCGATTCAGTAACAAATGAATCCCTTAACTTGTAGTCACGGTTTGCTATATATAAAAATATTACAAAATGATAGCCAAAAGTATCGAAAGAATGCCATGAATTGTACTTCATCGTGGTAGCCTTTTTATATTGCGATTTTGTTTTAATTCGTAAACACTTCCAGATTTTCCATCGGTCAAACAAACTTCCGAACGAAAAAACTTCCCATAAAACAACATTCTCTTGTACAAACTGATTTCGTTCAAATTTCCTGTGACCCACTAACTTGTCCACCTGACGTAGATCTAGACTATCGGGATGTTAAGCAGCACAAGTTTTTAACACCTCAATACTTTATTTTTAATAAGCCAAATTTCTTACGCTTATCCTTAGATACTGGTTTTCAAATGTCGTATTTGGTTGTTATTTTTATTTGACTTGTTGTCTTTTATCACTGTTCATATAATTAAAACTGTTTCCTAATCTAGGACCTCGTAATGATAGTAGTATTGTTGTAGTGAAAATGTTTACCTTTAATAAATGTGCTAGATTTTTTCACGAGAATCTCAACGTGATCCTAATAATTCGCATTTAATTTTTTAAATAATTAATTAAGACTGGTAAAAACAAGAAGATTGTGGAGGTTGATTGTTTTTTTTTTTTTTTTTTTTTGTTAATCAAAAAGTAAAAGTATATTTAGAGATTTAAAAAAATTGAAATTTGTTAGAGGGTAGAGTGTAGATCAACTCAAAGTATTTTGTTGTTGTTTGCTTTAAAAAATTGGGTTAAAAGTATGCTTGGACTCATTTCCTGTTGAATATTCTCACAAGTATTCATTGAGTATTTCAATTAATAATTATGTATAGGGAAGTTTTGGTTGGATGTCAGGATGAATAAAATGTATACTTGATAAGTTTATAGGAAATATAAACAATTTTATCTTTAGACGATGACGTAACGTCAACATGTGTTAGTATGGTTGTACACCGTGCAGTAGCGTAGCCGGGGTTAGTTAACACCCCAACCCCACGTGCTGACCGAGATTTTTGCCATCTCCTCCCCATTAAAAATCTGGAGTTGGGCGAAAATGACGCCCTTCCGTAGAAAGAAAAAAGTGTCACCCGGGGCGGACAGCCCCTCTACCCCACCCTTCCTACGCCAGTGACACCTTTGAATGTAATTTGAGCTGTGTACAAATTATGTAGGTTGATTTATTTTGTACATGCACTAACATACTTATCCTACCCGAGCAGTGTGTATATGTGTGTTTTTTAAAATACCGGCCCATATATGTATTAATATATGGTCAAATTACCAGGCGCTCTAAACGTACGCACACATATGAATGTTGCATGTGTGTGTGTGCGTCAATGCGTGTGAGTGTGTATGTTCGAATTATAGAACAATAAACTCTTATATACTCGTTTGTTATATGTACCTCGAGTACATTTTTAAAAATATTTATCGGATATCTTACATGCCGTGTACATATGTATGTATTGTTAGAATTACCGGATATCTTACATGAAATGTACATATTAATGTTAGAATAATCGGACAGGTGTGTACTCCGTGATTAGCCACACATAACACACATACACATATAAAGCTTTTTTCACTTTTCTACTTCAACGTATAGCTTAGAATCTGTGGCCAATCGTCCAAGGCGCATGACATCATCATTCTCACACGTGAATCAAAAGAAATTTTTCCTAAATTACTGACTTCCGGCTTTGTTCTTTCCATGAATGAGAGTTGATTCGCCGTGACTAGCAATGGTTTTGTCTGGGGATGTGGCTGAATAACATTACAATGGTTTGTGTTGGGGATGTGGCTGAGTAACAATGGTTTGTAGCGGGGATGTGGCTGAGTAACGATGGCTTGTGTTGGGGATGTGGCTGAGTAACGATGGTTTGTGTTGGGGATGTGGCTGAGTAACGATGGTTTGTGTTGGGGATGTGGCTGAGTAACGATGGCTTGTGTTGGGGATGTGGCTGAGTAACGATGGTTTGTGTCGGGGATGTGGCTGAGTAACGATGGTTTGTGTTGGGGATGTGGCTGAGTAACGATGGTTTGTGTTGGGGATGTGGCTGAGTAACGATGGTTTGTGTTGGGGATGTGGCTGAGTACTATCGTTTATTTTTAAAGTGTCGGTGGATCGTTTCAGTTACAATAATATATTTACTAATGAGAAAAAAGATCAAACCAAAGATTACAACAAGAGTATTGTTTTTGTTTTCTTTTTTTGCTTCGTTTTTTTAATTGGAAAAAAAAAAGAAATAAACTAGAAAATTTCAACAACAAAATATATAGTTTTAAAGGTGGGGTGTAGGGGTCTTAAGATAATGTTGTGACTGACAAGAACGTTGAAGAGAGAACTTGTCATAATTTCTTTAGTAAACTTTGTTTGAATCGTCATCCATACAACAGCAATCGACCTGGTCCAACGACACATTCAACCCTAGAACATGGCTGCTCTGATGAGGTTGGTTTAGATTATAACTTGGGATAGTCAATTTAAGTCATAAGTAATCATCTACTTGGTTAACCGAATCACAAAATGACCAACATCTGCACACGAACGAGAAATTAGTTTTAAATTATAGTCAAATAGCTTCCAATTGTACAAATGTAACTTTTTAATTACCAGAAGGTCTGTAACCCCGCGTGTCATCTAGGTCAAGGTTTACTCAAATCTACTGTCCTGGTTAGAGATGATCTTTCTTGAAAGAAACTGGTAAGAATGTTTTAGGTTTTAAATTAATGCATCAAAATGACATTTTTAAGAAAAAACATAACATACGTAGACCGAAATTAAAAATAGAGAATAACTTTAACCTCGTTTGAAATCTACTGCACAAAATGAGACCAAGTCTTTAAAATATAGTACAGTAAAATTAGTATACACGCGAAAGTATTATGTCGTTAGAAAATAGATTCTAACAGTGTTCAAGGACATATTATTTTTCCTGTTAACTGCTTAGAACAATGGTGAGCGACACTTATCTTTTCAACCGCGTCTTTTTTTCCACAAATAAATCATGTATTAATAATTTGCACACCTTAGGCTATGAATATCTTCCGTGCCTTATGGTGCTCTAGTTTCCGAAATCCATGACAATACACAAGATGGGACTTCCGGCTCCAACCATGATCAGGTGCGACATGGCCAAAACATTTGCTGAGGCGCTAAAGGCATCATTGGCTCCTCGACTCCTCATTCCCGATGACGACAGCGACGATGAGGAGAAAATAAATGGCGAACTGGCCAGTCAGAAACCATGGGACCGATTACCCTACAATGTTCTGGTCAACATTTGCAGGTGAATCTGATTGTTCCACTGAAATTAGGTGGTGTGGGGAGGGGGGGAATGACGCGTGAAGTTACCTCGTGACTCATTTCGCCAAGAGAAAAAGTGACATTAATTTTTTTTTCAATGATTATGAATGGTATGGTATGGCATCTTTCCGTCTACGAGAGACGATAGATTTATCTTGTCTGATTGCAGCTCTTGGTGTGGCTAGTGAGACCGATCCTTGAGTGGCAGTCTCTTTTGCATGTCCCACACACGAATGCGGTGGAGCAATGTTTTCTGGCCTTTCTCTGCGCTCTCTTTACAGCTGCTTCCGCCCTGTAGAGATCCTCGGCACGTAGTGATCCTGCCTTCACGATGCCCTGGCATGTGGATCGATCCTCCACCAGGTCCTCCCAATTTGAGATGTTGATGTTGGCCGCCTTCATGTCTCTTTTGCATATGTCTAAGTATCTGAGACGAGGCCGTCCAACTGACCTTTTCCCTGTCGCCAGCTCGCTGTACAGCACGTCCTTAGGTATGCGACCAGGTTGCATTCGCTTGACGTGCCCAAGCCAGCGGAGGCGTCTTTGGATTAAATGGCTGGGACGCTGCACATATTTGATTATGAATAAGCCAAAAGAAAATACGGTTACTCAAAATACTTGATATTGCATTGATAAGTGAATATTGAACGTTTCAATTTGAATAAAATTTGAGACATTTTTGCATAAAGCCGTTACTATGTGTATGATTAAAGAGACTGAGACTAATTTAAGGGTTAACATTAGATTAATTTTTAGTATAAAGTAAAGAAGATTTGTTAAAACTTTAGGACACTAAAGGCTAATATACTAAAGTTAGGTCTAAAAATTAATGAAGCCGACTAGATCTGACAAGGCGACGCAGCCTGTGGCGTATCAAGGTTATTTGGCGCCCCTCAGCCGCCGATGCCCGGGGTGATACCCCAGCTGCCCTCCCCTCGCTATGCCACTGGAAACATCTTGACCGACCCGAAAGCACCGGTTTTGATGTCATGTACATTTATTTTTGGCAAGGTTCCTACACGGGAAAGATCGGGCTCGCATGGCCTCTGTGTGCAGGTCCTGGAACGACGCTACCAAGAACCCCTCGCTGTGGAGGAGTCATGTCTTCTACCTGTACTCCAACAGCGAGGCGCCCCGGGGGCTGAGCTGGCTGGACTCCCGCGTCAACTATCTGTGGCACGCCACCATCATGTGTTTCGGCAACTTCGACCGCTACAGGGATAAGTTTCTGCGAGCTCTCCAGCAAGCTAACCTTCTTGACCTTGACATTAACGGCACCGCGTACTGGTGGTCGGCTGCTGCAGGTGGGTATTCCAAAAGGCTGCGACTATTCGCACCCGGGTATCAGAAGTGAGGGGTTGGGATTAAAAAAACTATTTAAAATATTATTGTTGGGTTTGTAAGACAAAATGAGGTATCAAATGAAAGATAATTGAACGGACTATATGTTTGTAAACTTACTTCTTCAGTTTAACTAAAATAAACTACCACAAATGACATCCGAATGGGATTTAGTCTAAAGGGACCCGGGTAAGCATAGCCGTTATTGCTAGGTGGAAGTGTTAAGTTGAAGTGCTAGGTGGAAGTGATTTCTTGGCGGGAGTGTTAGGTGAAAGTGTTAAGTGAAAGTGTTAGGTAGAAGTGTTAAGTGGAAGTGCTCGGTGGAAGTGATTTCTTGGCGGGAGTGTTAGGTGAAAGTGTTAGGTTGAAGTGTTTGGTGAAAGTGTTAAGTGGAAGTGTTAGGTAGAAGTGTTAAGTGGAAGTGCTAGGTGGAAGTGATTTCTTGGCGGGAGTATTAGGTGAAAGTGTTAGGTTGAAGTGTTTGGTGAAAGTGTTAAGTGGAAGTGCTCGGTGGAAGTGTTAAGTGGAAGTGCTCGGTGGAAGTGTTTGGTGACTTGTTAAGTAAACACGTTTCAATCAATTAACGTGACGTATAACTTGTATCCTCCTCGGAGTTAGGCACAGCCACGTGTGGCAGGGTTGTGGCTAGGATCGTTCGACTTCTCAAGACACAGAGGCGTCTCGTGGGTTTTCAGATGAGGCAGGCCATGCTGGACTTCAATACGGGGATGGGCGTCCTGGATGCCGTAGCCGTGTCGTCCGGGGAGACCATTTTGCGGCTCGGCCTGGAGGACTTTTTTGGTGACGACATCGTCCTAAACGTTCCCTCCATGCCGGAGAGGTTCACTCGGTGCATCATGAAGTTTCCTAACCTCAATGATCTGACCATCAACTACGAATACCTCACAGACAACCTACTTAACTGGTTGACACAGATGGGAAAGGTAACCAAGACCGGGGTAGAGGACTGGAAGATGGGGGAAAGTGGGTTGGGTGGGGTCTGGAGGCTAGAAACTAGAGGGCTGGGGTGACTGAGAACTGGAGGGTGTGGTAGAGGAATGGCAGGTGGGGGGAGTGGGGTAAAAATTGAAAACACGTTAGCGTAATAAAGTTATATGAAATACCATTACTGATAAGTCTCTCTTATGAATCAGTTAGCCGCAATGGTAACTTTTTGACCTGTACAAAAAAAAAAAAATTAAAATTTCAACACGCGGCTTTAAAGAAAGAAGTCAAATAATTTGGGGAGAAAGAAATTTCGAACGGAGCTACGTTTAATAAATACATAGATATTTGTCTGCGTCACTTTCCGACTTGGTCAACCGTGTCTGCCGTTTTGTCTACAGGAAAGGACCGTCCATCTAAATGTCGTGTCATGGCTGACCAACATCCCCGTCCCCATTGTCACCAGGCATGCGTGGAATAAGATGGCCAGGTTTTCAGACGTCAGAGTCTACTTGATTCTCCAGAACATTCGAAGCATAAGGTTTATTAAAGCATTCATTTAGTTTTGATATTCTTACCGTCTGGCCAATACTGCACTTCATAAAGTTCCCTGGTGACTAAGTTCAAAATTGTTCTTTCAAATAGTCTCAGGCGAATTTCTCGTGCTGGAAGCAATTGATCGTTATGTCACTTGAACGTGTCCAACATTTGTCTACAGGGAGGTCACAGACGCCATCCTCCTGCCTGAGATTCCCATGCACAGGTTAGATTTGGTGGGCATAGCTGCCCTGGGCACAGAGAACGTGCAGGACATGATCGCCATGTTGCACCATGTGGGAGACTGCTATGGTAAAACCATGTCTGGCTTCAGGCTCTGGTCAGTACCCACAAGGTGTGATAGTTTTTATGATATGTGTAGAGGGTAACTGTACCCACAAGTTCTGATAGTTTTTATGATATGTGTAGAGGGTAACTGTACCCGCAAGCTCTGATAGTTTTTATATGTGTAGGGAGTAACTGTACCCGCAAGTTCTGATAGTTTTTTTGATATGTGTAGAGGGTAACTGTACCCACAAGTTCTGATAGTTTTTATGATATGTGTAGAGGGTAACTGTACCCACAAGTTCTGATAGTTTTTATGATATGTGTAGAGGGTAACTGTACCCACAAGTTCTGATAGTTTTTATGATATGTGTAGAGGGTAACTTTACCCACAAGTTCTGATAGTTTTTATGATATGTGTAGAGGGTAACTTTACCCACAAGTTCTGATAGTTTTTATGATATGTGTAGAGGGTAACTTTACCCACAAGTTCTGATAGTTTTTATGATATGTGTAGAGGGTAACTTTACCCACAAGTTCTGATAGTTTTTATGATATGTGTAGAGGGTAACTGTACCCACAAGTTCTGATAGTTTTTATGATATGTGTAGAGGGTAACTGTACCCACAAGTTCTGATAGTTTTTATGATATGTGTAGAGGGTAACTGTACCCACAAGTTCTGATAGTTTTTATGATATGTGTAGAGAGTAACAGTACCCACAAGTTCTGATAGTTTTTATGATATGTGTAGAGAGTAACAGTACCCACAAGTTGAGGAGTTTTTTTTAAATTACATGTTTAGAGTGTGACACTGACAGTACTCCCAATGTGTGAAAGTTTTTATGATATGTGTAAAGAGTGTCAAAGATGGTGGCATAAACAGTAAGGTGTCTTTCATTAAAAAAATACATTTTACTTGTTACTCAATTTTTTGAACAAACGAGAATCGAGCACTTAAGCGCACAGCTTTCCTTCACAAGCTGATGAATAAATAGAGTAAATAATTATTTTGTTTAAAATTTCATAAGTAAAATTAAGGCATATGATTAATTTTTTTTTAAAGATGGAATTGAGGAACAATTAAAATAAAAGTTAATTGATTCTACTTTATATTTGAGGACAATGTGTGCCATCAGATGAGTCCTGGGATTCCTTCTTACAATACATTCTCCATCTCTACAGAAGTGACAATATCCATGGTTTAGTTTCTTCCTACTGACAGGAGTGATAATGACGTTTGTGAAGAGATTGAGGAAGGCATTCTCAATCTCCTGAAGAAGACGCCCAACCTCGTGTACCTTGACCTGCACGTGGATGTCCACGCGCAGCTGATGGGCACCCTGTGCAACCTTCAGTTCAAACAGATCATCAAACTCAAGACGTTAAGGATGGCGCGCTCACTGACAGACTATGTGGAGTTTGAAGGCTTCAGGCGGGAAGTGAAGGCCTGGTTTCCTGTACTCAAGGTAAGTGAGATGCTAAGATAACTGAATAAATAGAAGATAATATCAAAGAATGGACGGGATTAAAACTAGGCGATGCTATGCGTAGGGCAGAAGACCGAGAGGAATGGAGAAGAATAGTGTACATGTCATCTGTGGCGCCCCAACGGTCGAAGGACTACGGGACCTGATGATGATGATGATGAAGATAACTGAAGGCGGTGTTTATCGTACCTTTTACTGGGTGGGTGTGGGGGGGCTGGGGAATGAGTTAACCTTGTTAATGATGTTTAAGAGACTTGGAACCTTAAGTGTTCAAGTTGGTAATTTAAAAAAACAAGTCTACAATATAGTTGAAATATTGACAGAGAACAGAACATGGCGGTTGTCGTATATTTAAGAGGGTATAAGATCAATAAACATATTTGAAATATGTTCAACACAACCGATGTTTTGAAAAAGATTGGTGGCAAAGAGAATACGCCAACAGAGTCTTTTGAGCTCAATAAGAAGAGCTTATTTAATGTAACCGCAAAGACTCTCAAATAAAAACGAGGCCAACACGGGAAATTGTTTTATTGTTTCATTTTAATGTTCAATCTTGACCTGGGGCCGTCCATAAGGCACGTCTCGCGATTTTTGGACAATTTTACCCCTCCCCCTTACGTCACAATCTGTCACAAATCTTGGACGGACCCCCCCCCCCCCCCTATTTTCCCTCCCGTCAAGTTCATCAACTTTCGAACTAAAAAGAGTTTAAAAATGAACAACTTATTAAGCTACTGATATCATGAAAGTGAAATCTTTCTTCGAAATATATCCATCACAACAGAAAGTTAAACATCACTGCAAAATCCATGTTTTATATGTATTATAAGATAAAGAATGTGTGACGTAAAATATGATCTTTCTCTGCTGCCACATTTTCTTAGTATCTTTCCCCCACCCCCATCTTTCCCCCACCCCATCTTTCCCCAACCCCCATCTTTCCCCCACCCCCATCTTTCACCCACCCCCATCTTTCCCCCATCTTTCACCCACCCCCATCTTTCACCCACCCCCATCTTTCCCCCATCTTTCCCCCACCCCCATCTTTCACCCACCCCCATCTTTCCCCCATCTTTCCCGAGCGTGAAATACTATATGGAACGCCCCCCACCCCACCCTGGGGCGAATGTTTAGAAAACTCTAAAGTACAAATCGTTATTATGCTAACTACTTAATGTTAGTAATAGTAGCCATCGTACTCTTTCATTAAACGTCACCTCATCTTTGCTAGTGTACGGGCCAATCACCTCATCTTTGCTAGTGTACGGGCCAATCACTTCATCTTTGCTAGTGTACGGGCCAATCACCTCATCTTTGCTAGTGTACGGGCCAATCACTTCATCTTTGCTAGTGTACGGGCCAATCACCTCATCTTTGCTAGTGTACGGGCCAATCACTTCATCTTTGCTAATGTACGGGCCAATCACCTCATCTTTGCTAGTGTACGGGCCAATCACCTCATCTTTGCTAGTGTACGGGCCAATCACCTCATCTTTGCTAGTGTACGGGCCAATCACTTCATCTTTGCTAGTGTACGGGCCAATCACCTCATCTTTGCTAGTGTACGGGCCAATCACTTCATCTTTGCTAGTGTACGGGCCAATCACCTCATCTTTGCTAATGTACGGGCCAATCACTTCATCTTTGCTAGTGTACGGGCCAATCACCTCATCTTTGCTAGTGTACGGGCCAATCACCTCATCTTTGCTAGTGTACGGGCCAATCACCTCATCTTTGCTAGTGTACGGGCCAATCACCTCATCTTTGCTAGTGTACGGGCCAATCACCTCATCTTTGCTAGTGTACGGGCCAATCACCTCATCTTTGCTAGTGTACGGGCCAATCACTTCATCTTTGCTAATGTACGGGCCAATCACCTCATCTTTGATAGTGTACGAGCCAATCACTTCATCTTTGCTAGTGTACGGGCCAATCACTTCATCTTTGCTAGTGTACGGGCCAATCACCTCATCTTTGCTAATGTACGGGCCACTTCTCCTCTACGTCTAGGGAAACATTGACATAGCGTTTTCCAATTCAGACGCTATTTCTGAATCCTACCTTCTCGCCATTCTTTTCTTTTTAACAGGAAATGAAGCTAGACTTCCACATCCGGGCAGAAAGCGCGCCAAATCACAGTGCCTGGAATGAATATGTCTTCATCATAGCGGACACAGCTGGGATTGTGGACAGCGAGGAGGACAAATACAACATTTCGGACAATATAAGTACGAATAACAACAACAACAGGCGGGTCCGCACACGGAGCAAGCTGAGATCAAACCCCAGCAACCAGGCACTCAGCCAGGCACACCGTCCAGTGGCACACATACGTTCACGGGAAAGACCGCGCTGGCTCAAGAATAGGATAATTGTTTCGTGTCATTTCGCCCCCGAACGTGTCCGTCGTGTCTACATTCGCAGATTTTATTTTTAACATTTTCCTAAAATACAGTTAGGTTGTTGAGTTAGTTGAGTGGCCTTTCAATCGTTAAAATACAGGGCGTGCCACGAAAAGGTGGCCCACTTCCTGCGATAGCAGGACAAGATGAACGAGCAAGTAACTTGGTTGTATTGACTGGCGAGGCAATAGGTTTGTTGAGTGGGTTAATACCGGGATCATCTGACTTTAAAATTATTGCTACTGTGAATGAAAAGGTTTAAGATAGATAACAAATGTGGGTAAGGGGCTGAAGCCAGAAGTTAACACAGACTTGATGTCGGCTTGCAATGGGAGCAAACTGGAGCTTGAATAATATGTACCGTATTGTTATGAGTAAGCGCCGCTACTGATTATAAGCAACACTCTTTAAGGTTTGGCACTATTTAAAAAAAATATCTTTAAAAATATATTAACATCCCAACTGTAGACTGTAGTTTAGTGAATTACACACACACAAAAAAGGGGGGGGGGTGGGCTGGGGGAATGCGGCCTTTACTTGGAACAAAACGGTATTTATTTTAACATGTTTTATAATATTTTATAACATACATACACACATATTTATTTATTTATTTATCGATTTACTTGCGAAACATTTTTTTCGGATTACTATTCTTTTTTTTATTGAACTGTAAATGATTTCAAAATAAAATTATCATTCAATTATATTTGAAATGTATATGGATTTGAATAACATTTTTTACACATGTATGTTAGATATCGTTAGTGCATTTTTTTTTATTTGTATGTGAATAAATGTGTATAAAAATCTAGAATTTAATTAAAATCAATATCATCATTTTGTTCTCAATAATCCATAAATACGAAATATTTCGAAGCACAATTCTGCATACATCCCACAAGTTATTCATTTCACGAAAACGTGTCACCGCAGAAATCGGCAGACGATAATTGCTAGAAATAACCTTGAAACAACTCATAAAACCACAAAAAGATGGCGCCATTTGCTTCATTTTACCAGCTTCTAATCTATTTTCTTCATATGTGTGCTAGAAAATTCGTTCGAATGCTTATAGCTCTTTTTTGAGGAACATAACTTATAACAGAGCTAAAACATTTGAAGTATTTCTTCTGGATTAGTTTTTGGGAGGCCAGTATATGAAATAACGCCGCGAAATCAGTGGAGGTGGTTGTATAGGCCTACATTTGATTCCATAATTTTAGGAATGGGCGGTGATCAACACGCTCCTAAATTCCACTAATTTCAATTATTTGAAGTTTTCAATTACATTTTTTTTCAATATATTTTTGTTAATTTTAACCAAACTATTATTCAATTTCAATAGTTAATGCAAATTTTTAGAGTTTGATGTAGTGGACTTGTGAAAACCCGGATTCACCAAAGGCGTTGAAGACTTGTCGTTTTGTCACCATGTCGTTTTGTCTTTTGATTTTCAGATTCACTCACACATTTCGTAATAAAAAGGTAGTTTTAATACAAATGAATGCATTTTTCAATCAATAATTCTCCTCTATAGTCAAAACATTAAATTCTTTGTGGAAATTAGTACAATTTGTGGAATTTTAATTTAAATTAATTATGAAGATATGCGTCATTTTTTATGGTTTACAGCTAGTGTAATTTTTATTATTTTGGTCTATAATTATATTTAGTGTTGTTTTTATTGTATTTTAAATAAAAATAGATATTTGACAATATAATATGTTAATAACGGTTTTAATGTGCTCTTGCAGTTTAAAGCAGTGGTAATCAAACTGGGTTTAAGGGCGCTTTTTAAATACTCTGGAACAAATATGAAAACTAATATATATATATATATATACTAATTTGATCGTTGGCAATTTAAAACCAGTAATGGATATAGATTGGATAGACAACGAAAGCCCTTTTATCAACCCAATGCGGACTATCAAGACACATTCAAATTCACTTAGAAAGGTGCATGAACAAACAAACCATGTAAATTGTAATGTAACCTTGTTTTTTTTTTTTTAGAATTTAACCGCTGACAGATTTCGACACACCTTCACTAGACGCTGAATAAATCCTCATGACGTTTGTCTACTCTGGTGATATGAAGTTTGTTTACTCTAGCGATATCAAGTTTGTCTACTCTAGCGATATCAAGTTTGTCTACTTTGGTGATATGACGTTTGTCTACTCTAGCGATAAGAAGTTTGTCTACTCTAGCGATATGAAGTTTGTCTACTCTAGCGATCGAACTAACATTCATCGTAATCAATCTCGGGTTTCCAAAACAAAAAATCGATTATTTAATATATTTCTAAAAGTCTCGGCAGAGATGCTCATCATTGGACAAATGACGTGGGATTCTACACGGATTGTTTCTTATGTCTTTTGTGTCAATGATTACACTGGTCGACACATGCATACAAAAGTCATGCTATTGAAATAAAAATCATTTATTTCTTATCAATGTATGTGCTCAACACAAATAACACAGCCAAATTGCAAAATTGGTTCCAGTTTTTGTTTTTTGTTTGTTGTTGTCGTAATCTGCAATAAATTAATGTTTATATCACGAAATGCGTGCCTAAAGTAATAGGCATACGGTTGGCACCTGTCAAAAATCAAGTCATGAACTACTTGGATTTCTTCGCCTGTCTCTTGGACGGCTATGCGGGAGCATGTCTGGGGAGTTTCCGGCAATAGTGGGCCAGCATTGTAGTGGACCATTTTCTCTGGTATCTTAGTTCAATTTTTGCGATGTCTTGATGCAGGGCCGACCCTAACAATTGCGGGGCCCTATGCGAAACGGATTGCGCGGGGCCCATTCTAGGTAGCGGATAAGGATAATAAGTGAAAATTAAGATTTTGTATTAGAAAATAAATTTGGGGCGGGGCCTATGAAAGTGCGGGGCTTCTGCGGCCGCATAGGTTGCAGTGGCCTAAGGCCGGCCCTGTCTTGATGAAAACGTTCGCCATGTTCATCACTAACCATATACAACTGTTGTCAGGGAAGAAATCCAGATCAGAATGAATGAAATTAATCTTGAGAGACATAGTGCTACCAAGTTTCTGATAATGCGTCAGCATGTCTTCTACCAGTTCCTTTTAGTTTTCTGCCCTAACATTCCCGAGAAAGTTTGTATAGACACTAGGCAAAAAGCATTCCATTCTTGTTTCGCATCCCTTTTCAGCAAGTTGTTGAACTGGTCATCTTTGAAGAGCTATCGAATCCGATGACCCACAAACACGCCCTCTTTAATCTTTGCTTCACTGAGTCGAGGGAATTTTTCTTGCAGGTATCGCAAAGCTGGCGAAGTCCGGTCTATGGCTTTCACGAAGTACTTCCTCGTGGTTAGTTTGATGTGAAGCGGTACTAACAATATGTTATAAGCCTCGACCAGAGCTTCGTGTCGTATATTCTTCTCTTTAGCTGCTGCACTTTGTCTGAGTCCATTCCTTCCGCAAGCAGTGCATTTCCCTTGGTATGCTATTCCCACGACATAAGAAACACAAATCCCTGCTGCAGTCCCATTAATATGGTAACTACCTTCAAATCGCCACAAAGGTGCTATCTGCACTTGTTATGCCCAATGGAATTCAGTAGCTGCTTTAAGTAATCGCATGTCTCTTTCACGTGGACAGTATCTGCTACTGGGGTAGATGACGACGGTTTCCGTTGTGTAAAAGCACAGCCTTAAGACTCAGTTTCGAAGAGTCTACAAGTAGTCTCCATTATTTTGGGTCATGGGTGATTTTTAAGGCATTCATGAGCCTCTCAATATCGGAGCAGAATACAGATAACTTTCCTTTCTGACGAAAGGCTCCAACTGCTGGTGGCGCTTTCGATATAAAATAATTGTGACATCTTCTTCTGAAGATTCTATTGTTGGAGTCTTGATCCTAGCAATTCTGTCTTTTTCTTGGATAAGTCCAAATCACGGACAAGGTCATTTAGTTCTTTCTGTGTTAGTCTGTGTGGGGTTGATGATGTACCACTGTGTTAGTCTGTGTGGGCTTGATGATGTACCACAGGGAAAATATGGATCACTGTACATTGATGGAAGAGGAGAAGAACAGATCAGCTCACTATTGTCCTCATCAGATGAATCAAGAGAATATTCTGCCTGACGTTCTGGAATGGGAAGTCCCTCGCAATATGGCACTGGTCTCTATGCAGAAGGAATTGGCTTTATATAGTAAACTGCTGACGTCAGCTTACTTCAGCAGCCGCAAATGATGCAAACAACTCTGGATGATGCGTGCAATCGAAGCAATCAATTATTGAATTCGGAGTACCCCAGGGCTCGGTCCTAGGTCCGGTGCTTTTCACTAAGTACGTTCAGCCCCTGGGTGCAGTGATCAAGCAGTTTGACATGCTATATCACATGATCGCGGATGATACCCAACTTCAGCAATACGTGATCCCCTCTCAGTTTCCTCAACTTCTTAGTATGACACAGAAGACAGTGGAGTCAGTTAAGCACTGGATGACAATAAACAAGATCAAATTGAACAATGAAAAGACCGAGCTGATCCCCATTACTACCGCTCAAAAGCTAAAATCTGTAAATAACACACCATCCTTTAATCTCTCAGATGTGCAGATTGAGTTTGCTCAAACAGTGCGAAATCTGGGTGTCTACTTAGACAGAACACTAACTATGGAACATCACATTTAGATGCTTTCCAACGCGATTTTAATAGAGCTGCGCAGAATTAGTCATATCAGACCGTCCTTAACGTTTGATGCATCAGAGAGGCTGATGTCTGCATTCGTGCTATCACGCATCGACTACTGAAATATTTTCATGGTGGGTCTTCCAGCTACGCTCCTGGATAAAATTGAAAAAGCACAGAATAATGCGGCTCGCATTCTTCTTCGCAAACGCAAATTCTACCATGCTAAAACACTTCTGAGAGAGCTGTATTGGCTGCCGATCCGCACACGCATAAAGTTCAAAATGGCAACTCTACCGCAGCTTGCATGACTTGGCGCCGTCCTTATCTCAGAGCGCTCATGACGCCTTATGTGCCCACTAGACAACTCCGCTCATACCGTGGCAAACTCTCGTTACTGCGTGTTCATCTTGAGATGTAACGCCCTCCCTGTCGCTCTCAGAAACAGCTAGACACAGTAGTCCTTCAAAATCGATTTGAAAACACATCTATTTTGCAAACACCTACTGGGCTGATGTCTACCATCTTTTCCAGATAGTTATTGTCTCCTCTGCATGCTTGTGTTGTTTATGATTGCAAGGGATGAAAGACTTTGAATGGGTAATGCTCGTATATGGTTTTTGGTACCATGACAAAACGACAAGTGACAAAATGACAAGAGACAAAACGACAAGTGACAAAATGACAAGTGGCAAAACGACAAGGTGACAAAACGACAAGGTGACAAAACGACAAGGCGACAAAACGACAAGGCGACAAAACGACAAGGCGACAAAACGACACGGTGACAAAACGACAAGGCGACAATACGACAAGGTGACAAAACGACATGGTGACAAAACGACAAGTCTTCAACGCCAACGCCTCCACCGTCTTTAATGCCTTACATCGATGTTTCCCAACGTGGGTCCCACACCCCACAGTGGGGCAATTTGAAAATGAGCTATCTATAACTTGAAAACACAAACATCTCACTAACGTTAAACAATAAATTATTACGAATAATTAAAATAATATGGAAAAATCTTTCATTAAAATTATTTCATACTTGAATGTCAGTTCTCCATATATGTTTTGAAAATTTACTTACTTTGTTTCCTCACCAATTTCCTTGTGATTTCTTCCTAAAACCTATCCTTAAAGCTTCTTCAATGAATAACGGTATTTTTTTAATATTAAAAATTATGTATATGTTACATGGGGGGCATAAGAATTTTAGAAAGGTTTAGGTGGGGCATGGCACAAAAAAGGTTGGGAAACACTGCCTTGCATACAATAAAGTATGGTAAACTTTTTTTAGATATTTAACATGACTTATAGTTGGAGAAACACGGTATTGGGTTATCAGACTAAACCTAACCCTAACCCCAAATCTTGTCACTTTGTAACCTTGTCGTTTTGTCACTTGTCGTTTTGTCCCTTGTCGTTTTGTCTGGTTACCGTTGCAAACATGATAACTCAAGCGCCGGTCACATCAAAGAGCTTTGATGTTCGCAGTGTTGGCGGAAATATTGTTACTTTCTTAGCAGTGGCGTAGTGAGGGGAAGCAAGGGGGGGGCATCATGCCCCGGGCGCTACTCACAATGGGGCGCCAAATGGTATATGTTACTATAATATTGTACGGTTTTCGAAAAGGGGGGGGCGCTAAAAAGGTATTGGGGGGCGCTAAAAAGGTATTGTGCCCCGGGCGCGAGTTAAGCTCGCTACGCCACTGTTTCTTAGTAGAGTGGTCGGCCTAATTCTGTGTTAGTCGTGAGGAAAAATACATTTGGTTTGACACATGTGCTCTAGAAGCTGGAGTTGGTGTTCAACAGTGTAGTGCTGTGTTAGTGCAGTTTCCTGTACAATGTAATTAGATAGTAATAGACCTTTTGAGATCCTAATCTTATGCATACTAACAGACATACTTGAGATAATAAATTAAAAACTTTAATTAATTACACATTTTATTTTTAATTACTGTAATTAGTAATTGTAATTAATTACTATCCATGTAATTGTCCTTTTTTAATTGCTCAGTAAATGTTTATTTTCAGAGCAAAAGTGAAAATACTAAATAGCAGATTACATCCTTATGAATATAGTGTCTTGGTATACAACATACTCATATAGTACTTTGACCCAATATGACATACATTTTGTCTCCAAGTAATGAGCAAGCTGAAAAATATAATGTACAGTATGTCATGCTTGCTCATACACACAGACAATCACGGAAATTTTTAAGTGTCTGCTA
The DNA here is from genome assembly GCA_964017045.1 of Omphiscola glabra. Lineage (NCBI taxonomy): Eukaryota > Metazoa > Mollusca > Gastropoda > Lymnaeidae > Omphiscola > Omphiscola glabra. The sequence goes on from OZ024799.1 coordinate 22,711,455, forward strand.
CAAAATATAATTGTGTATTCAGATATACAGTAAAATCATTTAATGAACTTCTCTGACTTTCTTGTATAACAATAAAATCCAAAAGCTGGTTCCACTGTAAAAGGAAATATGTCTTAGTAAAACAATGTTGATGTTTTAAGTTATTGAAACAAATAAACAAAAATTCCCAATATAAAAATGTTGTAAGCAAAAAAAAAGTAATAGTAATTACAGGTTAATTGTGGAGTAATTTGTAATGGTAATTAATTAAACTTTTGAATGAAGCAATGGAAATTGTAGATAATTACAAAAATAGGTCATGTAATTCTAATTGTAATTAATTACATTTTAATGCAGTTATGCGCAAGTCTGATAAGCGAATACCGTGTTTCTCCAACTATAAGGCATGTAAAATATCTTAAAAAGTTGACCTTACTTTATTATATGTAAGGCATTACAGACGGTAGATGCGTTTGCTTTGAAGACTTGTCGTTTTGTCACCTTGTCGTTTTGTCACTTGTCGTTTTGTCACTTGTCGTTTAGTCACTTGTCGTTTTGTCACTTGTCGTTTTGTCACTTGTCGTTTTGTCTGGTTACCATGGTTTTTGTATTATTGCGTTTTGTTTTTCAATATGGTAAAATATAGATTGTTTTTCATCCTTTGGGGATGAAGCGTGATTTTCAAATAAACTTTATTATTATTATTATAGCATAGAGCAAGTAGAGATATATAAAATCATAACATGACATAATCGCAGCCAAGTTCTACATAAAATGTTAACCAAAGTTTTTTTTATCTTGAAAAATTTAACAATTTTCGCTTTAACAAACAAATTAACATACACAACAGTGCAAAAATCGAAAGCCTACTGATCCTCAGTATCACCTGCTGGTGTGGGAATTCATCATTTCTCATCCAACACCGATTATATGGACTTGTCTAGAAAGTCATTAATATCACAAAAACAAAACCACCTTCATTTGAGGTACTATATGAAGCAAAATGCCTTTGTATCACTGAAAGACATTCTGGAGGGTACATCCCACCCTCTTCATCCCAGATCAGCTCAACCAGAGCAAATTCTTTCCCTCGATGTTTGGACAGAAAAATATAAAAACTCATTTGTTCCCATATCTGTTAGAATTACCTGCCTACTCCTCCGGATATTAAAAACTCTGAATAATCACTATTCATATTAAAGTCAGCGTTGCCACAAAAAGGAGTGAAGTTTGATAATATGTTATGATGACTGATTTTTTGCGCACGAGAAACACTTTAGATAACTTATATTTAAATTATAACAAATAATAATTGTAATTGCAAGAATATGTATCTATGTCCTGAAAATGAATATGTACAATGTAATTTTTTTGTTTTTAAATCCACTTCTCTGGATTAATAAAAGAATGTTATCTTATCTTGATAGAAGTTACCATTATTTTACCAAATATAAGATTTTTTAAGGGAATGTGTCAATGAGATATGTGGAAAATGTCCAACTTTAATTTCAATTTATTAGTCTTGTTTTGTTTTTCTTCATTATTTCCATTTTAACAAACTTTCGTTTGAACAAACCTCCTTTTGAACAAATTGCCTTCGTATCAAAAGGTGTTAAACAAATTAGTTTCGTAGTAATTTCTGACTAAACATCAACATGAACTTTGCCTGAACAAATCTTAGATTATAATAGTCAGCTTTTCTCTATTCTCTTCTGTCTTTGGTGAGCTCTTCTTGTGTCTTTTATTTGAACAGATGTTTCAATTACACGAGGATAGCTTTTAATCTGACAGTTAAAACAATAGTCAATATACCAGTTAAAAACTAAAAATAGTGTTTTGAAGGATTTAAATGTTAGTTTTTCATTTTCTTTAATTTAATATTACCTTATATTACAGCGTCAAATGTGAAAAAACGTATGGTAACAATGGTAGGCTACTTAACGTTATGGGTCTGAATTATGTGTGCATGGTCGTGTACACAATTTTTCATTAAGCAATTTATACTAATGCATGTGCAACGATATCTACTTGACCCAAGTGCACATAAAGCAAGTAATATAAGAAGCCACCCAGTGGGGGATATAGCGCAGTTGTAGCTGCTTGACCGGGGATATAGCGCAGTTGTAGCCGCTTGACCGGGGATATAGCGCGGTTGTAGCCGCTTGGCCGGGGATATAGCGCAGTTGTAGCCGCTTGACCGGGGATATTTTAAATATAAGAATTTAAAGAATATCGCCATTTAAATGATATATTTCTTTCTTTAATTAATTATACATAGACGTGTATACAGCCCACTGGGCATAGAATTAAGTCAGTGAATGCAGCCTACTGGATATAGATTAGAATTAAGTCAGTGAACACAGCCGAATGAACATGGAATTAAAAAAGAGAACACAGCCAACTGGGCATTGTACCTCATCTCCACCAGGCAATGTATGTAACAATTATTACATGTTATTTCATTTATTTAACAATATTTGATAATTATGACATATCATTTCATTTCATTAACAAAGTAATACATCAGCAATTCAATTGTATTAACTTGACAAACATCACTATTAGCACATTTCTCTTGAAAAAATTGAAGGGAAGTAATCTAAAATACATGCATTGAATTTTATATATAAAAGAGACTACATACCTTTTTATCAATATAATAATTTATTTAAAATTTAAAACTAGCTTAATTAAATTAGTTAAAATTCAATAAATATGTTATTGTTTCGTTTTTTCCTTTATAAACAATGATTTTGTTCCAATTTTTCGATTCACTTTTTTCTTAACATTCCCGCAAATAAAATTATCCAAGATACAAAGTCTTGATGTTATGTAAAAGTTTTGTTGTTCATTATGTTGTATATTGCACTGAGAATGTATCCTGAAAATTTGGTAGCATTATCATTTAAAATAAAAAAAAGTTGTGGGCAAAAGAAGGCAGAAATTTGGAAAGAGGGTCACTGGTCACAAGTTTTTTTTAGTTAAATACAAAGATAAATAATGGGGTATAAAAAATTCACCAGAAATCATAACTTCTTTTCTATAAAAGCTAGAAAGATAAAATTGGTGTTTTTGCAAAGCTTATACCCTGCCTTTTAAAATTATATATCATTTATGGCAATGGGCCATTAATGAAAATTTCTGTCATCAGGTACCTAATTCTACATACTTAGTTTTTACTTAGTATGTGTTAGTCTGAAAGTCGAATGTAATTAGTCATACCAATTACGGAACTGCATTACGTGTGAAAAATTAGAACCACAAACTTAAATTAGACTCTTGAATTCGACTGACCAAGGTCACCTTTTAAATGGGGCCATGCAAGCAGTGTCCCGCATAGTCAATTTTTAGGCCTAGTATTCAGATAATGTTTGGTAGTACAATTAATTCTTGCACCGATGCATCCCCTTCCCCACGCACGTTTCCTTTAGCATGTAGTCTATTGTAGCAGACGCGTATCATGAAGATGCAATATTAGTGAAATAAACGTGTGCAGAAAATGGTCCTTGAAACCACCAGCCATTCAATGCATACATTAGCACTTTTATTTTTTTGTTGATGTGGTTGTAGGTCAAGGTTTTCTTTGTTGAATGACTTCGCCTTAAAACACTCCAACCCATTCCCACCCTGTTATAGTCACAACGTGTTTAGGTCTGCTTTAGGGTTGATAGCCTTCTGTAAGGAAGTGACGTCATATTATGGATGCAGTCTTAGAACATGGCTGACGAAGATGCAATTGTTTTGAGTTTTGGAGACAGCTTGTTGCGAAAATCCGACATGAATTTGCTCATGGAACCGAATTGGATAAATGATAAATTAATTGGATTTTGCTTTGAGTAAGTTTGCTTTAAATAGCATCTTTAAATTTGGAGATTTTACATGTAACATGCACCCCCATCCACCAAAGCTTGGCAGTGTTTATATTTTTCGTGACTTATGCCCTCTACAAATATTGCTTACTAAGAGTAAGACGGTATTGAGTTTCTAATTTTATGAATCACAATTGTCAACAGTGTCTAAATATTGCATATTATGGAAACAGAAAATGACATGATATCTAATAAGTCCACTAAAAAATGTAATATAAATTCTGTCTAATGAATGTTACATTAATATAGAATATTATTAGTAAATTATAATTAATATATCTATTCTATTTACTACTATTACTATTAATTTAGTGTTTAGTCCTATTGTTAACCCATGACCCATGCATGCCCATATTTTTACTTGTGGGATTTTACCTTCCTACTACTTGTATTTTTTATATTGTTAAGTTAATGTACCTGCTTGGCTTAGTGCTAGGAAGGACAGTAAAGTTATTTTTAGGTCTAAACTAAATAAATAAAAGCCACAAGGAACTAGTTAGCAAAATAATAGCGGGTACTGAATATATATAGCAAAAAGTAGGTAGGCACCAGAAGGGTTAAGAATATTAGCATTGGATTAATGAAAGCATATTTGATTAAAATTAAAATACAATTCAATAAACTTGTTATTTTTTTGTTTTTTCCAATGAAAGTATTGAAAGTAATAATTTTTCTTTTCATGTTTGTTTTACCGCCCTCAAATAAAATCATTTAAAAAAGAAAATCTTCATGTTATATTAAATTTTTGTTGTTAATTGTGTTGTATGCTGCTTTGAGAATGTTTCCTGAAAACTGTGTAACATTATCTTTTAAAATAAAAAAGTTTTGGGCAAAATAAGGCAAACATTTGGAAAGTCTGTCACAAGTTTTCATAGTAAAATACAAAGATAAATTGAGGGCTGTATAAGGGACTTCTATAAAAGCTAGAAATATAAAATTGATGTTTATATAAGGCTTAACGCTAGCCCTTTGAAATGATTTATCTTTTATTTATTATTTAGCAATCATACAATATTTAAATTTAGCAATCAGACAGTATTTAAAATTTATGTCAAATTACCTATTTTAAATATATTTTTTTTAAATTTATTATCTTTGCCAAATTTAACTATTGTAATTGAATCATTGGGATTGTTCACATTCAAATGAAAATATACATTATTTTGTTAGTATATATTGAGATATTGCAACATTTGAGATTTAAATAATTTATTTTTTAAAAATCCAGTCATGCATTTCAGCAAGTCTATTAATGTTTCTTTCAATTACTCATATTAAAGGCAGTGTTTTCCAAAAAGATGATAAGAAATATCCAGTTATTTATTCAGCAATTTTGGATATGCCATTGGTTTTGTCACTGAGCTAGGTCATATTGCCCATTGGTCATTGTGTTAAATTGAAAAATTTTGTACATATATTATGTGCTTTATTAACCCCTTTTGGTAATTTTATTAATAATTTTGTTTATGTCCTGTTGTATTATTGAATCATGGAAGAAATGCTCCTCAAGGAAAACATTTCACTTTTAAGACATAAGTCACATGACTCAACTATTTATAATCAATACTGAAAATTACACCATCACAGTATTGGACAATGCACTCTAGACAAAAAGGCCAGAATTTTCTAGGGCTTTGTATCTAGTGAAAGTTAAAAAATAAGCTGGAGAAAGATTATCTGATGGAGAGCTCACACCACCTGACAAGGGTTCAGCTAAGCTTAAGGATTGAGCAGTGAGATTCAAATGTAGTTTTATCAACAAAAAAGTAGCCTATTTTATTTTCATCAAGAACTTGACTAACTGATTTACAACTTATACCTAGACTCAAAGACAATAATATAAAGTTCCAAAAAATATGAAATTGGTTGTGCAACAAGAAGCTTCTTAACTACTGTCCACACTTCACAATTGCTATAGGTAGTTTCCCTATTTTGGATAATTTTGGTCTGATTTATTTAACATCATTTTGTATCTGATTGTCTCTTATTCCACTACATACATTTCTCTGTATCTGAGAATCCTCAAATTGACCAGACAACACTAAAAACAACTTAAAGTAGAAGATTATTCAATAAATTTCTCTTTAAAGAAAAATAATTTCAGGCAAATTAAAATGTGATCCAGAAATATAATTCTCAATTATTGTTTCCCCAACAAACCTCAAAATGTTGATGTTTTTACGATGAAAACATGAAAGTGTTAATCTTAAAAACCAACATTAAAATGACAATATAATGTTTAATGTAACTGAAATTGCAAGTATTTCAAGTACATTTAACACTCTGCAAGAGTAGTATACTATTATGTTTCTTTCTGTTCGTATAATCAAGCTATAAAATTTATAAAGTTGTCAAATGTAAAAATACTATATCATAATTGAGTAGGCATTTTTCATTTACTGTACTGATACTTTGGAATGTTGGATTGTTATATCTCCTGTAAACTTTTGGCTAGTACAGATGTTTTGGTTTTTGAAAACCCAACTTCTATCAGTAATATAGCACTTTCGCATCTACCATTTTTCCCACAACACGAAGAACTACGGACACTTAAGGTTTATCTTATTTCTATTTCTTTGCTGTTTCTTGTTTTGTCTGCTGAATAGGGCTTATAGCCGACATATTCTGTTTTTATTGTCCTTTCATTTCAAGCTTCAACATAGCTTGTTCCACTATTTCATTTGATTTGATTCCAGATTCACAGAACCCAATATTCACCATTCTACCCACATTGTGTTACAATGTGATACAACTGTACAATTAGGTGGGCATGGGCAAACAATAGTAGTGTGTTCATTTCTTATCAGTGATCTAATTAGAAATTTATCTTAAAGATAGTTGCCCTCTTCAGCTAAGGAACTGAGATTACTGTCAACTGAGAGGAAAGGGAATTAAGGCTGTTCATATAACATATCTTGTCAGTAAAAGGGTGCTATCTGCTTATTATTTAGCATTATGTTATCTGTTGTATAGAACAATTTAACATCCAAATTTTAAGAATCCTAAGGCTTGTAGGACAAAGTACATCTTTGTATATTTGAGCTGTTGTTAATGGTTTACTAACTATGATGCATGAAACTGATTCATCTTCACTCAGCAAAAGTTTATAATAATGTAATGCCTTTTGAGGATGTATTATTAATCAAAATTTAAAGAAGAAAAATGAAATTATTTAAGTCATCATTTATGCCTCATATCTAAATTGGTAACCAGACAAAACGACAAGTGACAAAACGACAAGTGACTAAACGACAAGTGACAAAACGACAAGTGACAAAACAACAAGGTGACAAAACGACAAGGTGACAAAACGACAAGATGACAAGATGACAAAACGACAAGGTGACAAGATGACAAAACGACAAGGTTACAAAACGACAAGATGACAAAACGACAAGGTGACAAAACGACAAGTCTTCAAAGCAAACGCATCTACCGTCTGTAATGCCTTACATATAATAAAGTAAGGTCAACTTTTTAAGATATTTTACATGCCTTATAGTTGGAGAAACACGGTATTCGGTTATCAGACTTGCGCATAACTGCATTAAAATGTAATTAATTACAATTAGAATTACATGACCTATTTTTGTAATTATCTACAATTTCCATTGCTTCATTCAAAAGTGTAATTAATTACCATTACAAATTACTCCACAATTGACCTGTAATTACTATTACTTTTTTTTGCTTACAACATTTTTATATTGGGAATTTTTGTTTATTTGTTTCAATAACTTAAAACATGAACATTGTTTTACTAAGACATATTTCCTTTTACAGTGGAACCAGCTTTTGGATTTTATTGTTATACAAGAAAGTCAGAGAAGTTCATTAAATGATTTTACTGTATATCTGAATACACAATTATATTTTGTAGCAGACACTTAAAAATTTCCGTGATTGTCTGTGTGTATGAGCAAGCATGACATACTGTACATTATATTTTTCAGCTTGCTCATTACTTGGAGGCAAAATGTATGTCATATTGGGTCAAAGTACTATATGAGTATGTTGTATACCAAGACACTATATTCATAAGGATGTAATCTGCTATTTAGTATTTTCACTTTTGCTCTGAAAATAAACATTTACTGAGCAATTAAAAAAGGACAATTATATGGATAGTAATTAATTACAATTACTAATTACAGTAATTAAAAATAAAATGTGTAATTAATTAAAGTTTTTAATTTATTATCTCAAGTATGTCTGTTAGTATGCATAAGATTAGGATCTCAAAAGGTCTATTACTATCTAATTACACTGTACAGGAAACTGCACTAACACAGCACTACACTGTTGAACACCAACTCCAGCTTCTAGAGCACATGTGTCAAACCAAATGTATTTTTCCTCACGACTAACACAGAATTAGGCCGACGACTCTACTAAGAAACAGTGGCGTAGCGAGCTTAACTCGCGCCCGGGGCACAATACCTTTTTAGCGCCCCCCAATACCTTTTTAGCGCCCCCCCCCCCTTTTCGAAAACCATACAATATTATAGTAACATATACCATTTGGCGCCCCATTGTGAGTAGCGCCCGGGGCATGATGCCCCCCCTTGCTCCCCCTTACTACGCCATTGCTAAGAAAGTAACAATATTTCCGCCAACACTGCGAACATCAAAGCTCTTTGATGTGACCGGCGCTTGAGTTATCATGTTTGCAACGGTAACCAGACAAAACGACAAGTGACAAAACGACAAGTGACAAAACGACAAGGTTACTAAGTGACAAGATTTGGGGTTAGGGTTAGGTTTAGTCTGATAACCCAATACCGTGTTTCTCCAACTATAAGGTATGTTAAATATCTAAAAAAAGTTTACCATACTTTATTGTATGCAAGGCAGTGTTTCCCAACCTTTTTTGTGCCATGCCCCACCTAAACCTTTCTAAAATTCTTATGCCCCCCATGTAACATATACATAATTTTTAATATTAAAAAATACCGTTATTCATTGAAGAAGCTTTAAGGATAGGTTTTAGGAAGAAATCACTAGGAAATTGGTGAGGAAACAAAGTAAGTAAATTTTCAAAACATATATGGAGAACTGACATTCAAGTATGAAATAATTTTAATGAAAGATTTTTCCATATTATTTTAATTATTCGTAATAATTTATTGTTTAACGTTAGTGAGATGTTTGTGTTTTCAAGTTCTAGATAGCTCATTTTCAAATTGCCTCTCTGTGGGGCGTGGGCCCCACGTTGGGAAACATCGATGTAAGGCATTAAAGACGGTGGAGGCGTTGGCGTTGAAGACTTGTCGTTTTGTCACCTTGTCGTTTTGTCACCATGTCGTTTTGTCACCTTGTCGTATTGTAGCCTTGTCGTTTTGTCACCTTGTCGTTTTGTCGCCTTGTCGTTTTGTCACCTTGTCGTTTTGTCACCTTGTCGTTTTGTCACTTGTCGTTTTGTCACTTGTTGTTTTGTCCCTTGTCATTTTGTCGCTTGTCGTTTTGTCATGGAACCATCTAAATTATGGCTATTGAAAATCAGCAGGTATGCATAGTTGGTGGTTTAGTATTTGGTCGCACGAGCCATTTTGAATGTAACAATTAGGGGGGGGGGGGGGGGGATTCTGATGAGATATGTCTAACTTTTTTAAAATATAAATGTGCACTCTTTAGTAGGAGGTAGAGGAGAAATAAAAAATGATTTAATTAAAAAAATACTTTCTACCAAAGATGAGTTTATATATTATATGTACTAAAAAAGTAGAAAAATGTCTTTTAATTTTTTAAATCGCATTATGCAAATATTTTATTATTTTCTGCTTTTTAGTATCAAAATTTTAATCTTTGAATTATTGACAAAAGGAGAATTATTCACTTTTTTTAAACCATGAATGCTTACAAAATCTCTGTTAAAGTGAATTAACTCTTTATCTAGGCATAAAACTAAAACGTAGATCTGAGCTCGCCCACCCACCGTCATTAAGCAAGGCAGGCGTTATCAACCATGTTAAACTGCCTCTGTCAACCGAGTATTCTTTTCCAGCCATTCACTGGGTGAATACTGCACAGGAAAGTCTTAAAATGTCATGGGTATAAACAAATTACGCTCCACACACAAAAATACACTCCAAAAGATGGAAATGCAAGCAGAGAGAAAGTCTTTAAAAAGTAGCCCTTAACAACATGTGTACAAATAATCAATAAAAGAACAAGTTTGTGCTTGAAAAGATTAACTTGAACATCAAGGCAGAGGGGATACATTAGTACTTGTCCGCTCTTATCCCATTTTTGAGTGAGGAAAACATGAATATACACAAGAACTGATCATTGTATGTTAAAGGTGCATCCCTTTATGATTGTGACACCAATTCTACTTATCTAAGCCCTCAACACTTTGTTCTTAATCTACCTATGCTTGTTCTATGTTTTGGAATCCTAATATAGAGATCAATAGGGCATATGCTAAATTATCGTCTTCAAATTGCCATTTGCAGCTTAAAGCCATTTAAGCTGTTATGTTTTTCTTCTAAACATATTCTGTAGGTCAGAAGAACATTTGTAAGGATGACTTTAATCTGCCAAACAACAAACCCAGTTTGAAAGCTAAATCAATATAGCAGTTGGCTCACTTAATGTGTTCTCCTTACTGTGCCTAGGCCAACTAAGTCAATACTCACTTACCGAAACTTTACTTGGACATTTTTCTTTCTTTCCAACCCAACTGCTACCCACCATGGTTGTATATTCCCCATCTCCGACATATAAAATCTTAGACCGAAAGATAAGGAATAGAAAACATATGTTGCATCAGCTTACTCCACAATGTTTGATGGATTGCCAACTGATTATTAAGCCCCTCTATTATTGCATCATTATCAAGTGCATGAGCTCAGAAAGACGGAAATGACAATTATAATTTTTTTTTACTATTGCATTCATTTTATAAAAATTTCTATGTCATAGGATAAACATTAAAATAGTACCAGTATTTCATTTCCTTCGATGAATTCTTTTTTTCATTTGTAATTGACCACCAGAGCTTTGTTAGCAACACCAACTAGGTCAACATTTGTTAACCCATTAATGAAACTCAGACTAAATGTCTGAGCCTGTTAAATCTTAAAATATTTATATTTTTATCATGCCTCATTTTCTTCTTTGTTTTTCCCGAAGTAGCCTTCCATTTACCAAGACAACATAATCCTTTTTAAAAATGTAATTTGAGCATTATTAATAAAACATTTGTTGGTGAACTTTGCATTCCTGGTAGGGAAAAACTATCAGTGGTGGTGTTTATTTTAAATCTACTTGGTTCCACAAAAGGGTTACAGATGTGCTATTAACTTTCTTCTGAGGTACTGAAATGTGTAGTGAAAAGTAGATAACATTCTGTTGGTGGTTGAAAACTGTTATCACTAAATAGGTTTAGTAGGAGATGTTATAATTTATCTGCAATAGCTCATCAAACACCATGTGTTTAAACAAGAAAACCTCTTTTCTACCACTATGAGTCATTGATATTTTGTATTTTATCTTCTTATTTTGATCTATTTACAGATACTATGAAAGGGAGCAGTTTAACCACTCAGCCGATAGAATTGCCCTATTAAGTCCCTCTGTAGCTCAACTCATGAGATTTGCCTCAGGTACTTGACGCTCTGTGCCACTTGTTCATGTCATAGATAAGCTGTCATAGTTTTGCTTTTAACTTAGTTATAACATGAGCTTGGGTTGACTGGCTTATGTGTGAGTGTCAAAATTATAATATGATAATGAGTTGACTGGCTCATTTGTGAGTGTCTAAATTATAATATGATAATGAGTTGACTGGCTTATATGTGACTGAACGATAATATGAGAATGGGTGGACTAGCTTATATGCAACTGAGTAATAGTATGATGAACTGACTGGCTTATATGTTAGTGACTGATTGATAATATGAGAATGGGTTGACTAGCTTATATGCCACTGAGTGATGACATTATAATGGGTTGACTTTGGTGTACTTTGAATTTAAATGTGATGACATTTTTTTTAAAGAAGAATTTGCTTGAGTTATTTAATGCAGTTATTCAAACTTTGAAATAATGAGCATGTTAGATCATGTTGCCCCAACAAAAAACAAAGTTGAAGAAGTAAGGGAAGACCAATATTTTAAAAAAAAATGTGCTATTTTTGTTTGTGAATTGATAATTTGACTCAGTTTATAGCTATTATAAGGAATTCTGTCATCCAGCTTTTATTTGGGTCATCTATACTCTGAACTGACAGGAGTATGAAATGGGAAGTCTTCCCTCTACACATTTGCTCCTGACTTTTTCATTTTATGTCTTCAATGTATTTCCCTCTTTCGCCCAATCATTGATCCAGAACAACATTTCATAAAGTGACGGCTTTATAAAAGTTGTGCAGTTATAGAACTAATTCATGCAACTCACTAACAACGCATGTGTAGCAATTTTTATTTTCAGTTGAAACATGAAGTCACTTGAAAATGAACATGTCTCTCAATTTTCTCTCTAACACATAATTCCATAATTACACTGCAGTTTACTATTTGGCTGAATGCCAATAGTTCCTTTGGTGCACTGTCCAGTAATGAGATGGACACTGATCAATTAAGTTTTTCATTTCTAATATTCTATTTTTGGGTCTGATTTTGTTTATGTTTGCAGTGGAGGACCTTGCTGTGCTTCTGGAGCCCTTGCATCTCCCATCCAAACAGTATGTCTTTGTACCAATCAATAACAACTCTGACCCAACCAAAGTTGGTGGTTCACATTGGTAGGTGCTCATAAAATATGGTTTAGAAGAAGTCAGACAAATTTTTTTTTCTTTTCTGACCAAAGTTAATTCAGAAAGAATTATTTTGTATTCTGTTAGGCCAAATCATTTTTAAAGTATAAAATTGGTAGATATTGTCAACTAAAATGTTAACTGCTTTTCTGGGAATTATGTTGGTGTATTTTAAAACATTGTGCACCATGTAAAAGACGTAAAATAATAATCACAGCTTTTACTTGTTTGATGTTACAAACAGTGGTATGTTACCTGCCCAAAGGAATGAATAAATAATGAATGTTTACTTGGTTGCTGGTTTGTGAAATTGATGTGTTAATTGGGACTGACATCATTAACTTTGACCTCTGCAGGAGCCTTATGGTGTATGTTAGAAGCAAGCAGGAATTTCAGCATTACGATGCCCTCAAGGGAAGTAATCAGCCAGTAGCAAAGAAGTTTGTGGACAAACTACAACCCTTTGTACATGGTAAGAAATGCATTGCCATTCATTAGTGCAGACAAGTGGTTCTTGATTTTCATCTTTCTTTAATTAATTGTGTACATTTGATCTCGAGAGACTATTTTTTAAACCTTCAACTTGTATGTTTCAAATTGATTTTATTTTTAGATTTGTAGTATCTGAATAATCAATAGGGTAACTGACTTAAAGTTATTTTTGCATATCAGCCACCTAACTGGCATGCCTGATCCTTCTGGGTAGGATTGGGCTTCTCATTTAGAATTTACAAAATAGTATACATAACTGTTGTATTATTTATTTTTAATGTCTATCTTCATTCAGCACCCAGAGGAAAGTTAAAGTTTATTGAAATGGATTGTCCACAGCAACGTAATAGTAAGTACTAAGTAAATTTAAATACGTTTTGGGATGGGCTGTGGTCTTCATGTCTAGGACAAGGGTCATGGCAGACATTTCACAAGCGCTTGTCCCTATTCTGGGGCCTTAGTGTTCAAATACCTCTGCTTGACCCCAATATAGGTCTCTTAACCTGGTCACAGTCAGCGGTATGAGTAAAATCACATGGGGAGAATTTCAATGTTTAAGATAAGGAATATAATCATTTAATTTTCTGGCCAATACAAAAATAATCCTAAAATATTTCTACTTATTAATGATGATGTCAACAATTGGTCTGTTACAGATTTTGATTGTGGCATGTATGTGATTGCAATGACTGAGCATCTCATCAAAGAGTTCTGTGAGTGTTTTAGTGTTGGTTTGACAGAGGTGGTCAATCATGACATGGTGTTGCAGAAACGCAGACAGGTGGAAAGCTTAATTCAAGACCTGGCAGCATCCGACCCTAGCAGTGTGGAGCACCACTTGTCATCGTGACACTGACAGCCCGGTAGAATCTCAGAGAATGTAGACTGGGAGTGCCTAGGGTTTTGGGTGTTGTGAAACACTTACCTCATGCTGTTTGATAGTTGTGTGTACCACAGCACAGAGATGCCTCCAGAGAACACTGGGGAATAGGTTTGCTGATACAGCTGTACATGTCAAAATAGCCTCCATTTATTCAATCCTATGTCATCTACTCCTAATTTCTGACTTGTATGGAACAGTTGTATGTTTACCGTGATTTATATTATGATGTATATCCATGGAATAATGGCTACTGAACATTTATTTTCTAATATCAACTCATAGACTCTTACCGCTGGGTTATCCTTTCTTTGGACGTGCTATACATTTTGATCATTTTATATTTGCATGAACCAATAGCTGAGAATTTAAAAGAATATGGAAATGTCGCTATATTTCCATTCCCAAATGCCTACTGCCATTTTGTCTGATGGATTTGACATTGGAATATATATGTAATAACATGCATTGTTTTTTGTGGTTTTTTTCTATGCATTTCTTTAGTCAAGATCTTTTGTTATCCTGTAATTACAGAGATTTATAAAGATTTAAAAACTAGAATTAACTGTCTTATTCCAGGTTTATAATTTTCTGTTGTTGAAGCAGCTTTTATCAATATTCACCAACAAACGTGTGACCTTTGACATATGCCTCATTTACTCAGCTTCTCAATCTTCAATTAATTCTACAGAAATATTTCTATTTATGAATGACTGAACAGTCTGTATATTTGAGCAAGAGTTTTAGTTTAAATATAGATATGCACGCCCAGCCAGTTACTGTAAATAACATTTTCTCAATCACTGCATTTACCTCCCTTGTTCCTCTAGCCCCGAGAAGGCAAACATGTCTTAGGATATAATAAAAAACAATAACCTTAGACTTAAAGGAGCTCCTGTGATAACAATATGCTGTGCTTAGTTATGTATTACTCGTAGTTAACTCCACCAAAGATAGTTGTTGACTGGTGCAGATGCAATGAGTTGTGTAAATGTAAGCAGTGCTAATGCAGCTGCAGAATTTGTTTGTTGTTGTGTCAGATTGTTCTTATCATTCAATGGAATGATATGGGCTCAAAATGAGTATTGTTAAAGTTAAAGGGACAATTGCTGAGATTTTATTTAAGTGAGGCTGACGTGAAGTTATCGTGTGAAGTTTTCTTTGTAGATGAGTAACATGATCAGTTTATGAAGAAACATTACATACTTGGTGCAATCTCTTTATGAACCATCTATTCGTTGGTTGCTTAACAAAAGTGAAAAGCTTTAATAAGAAATAAAAATAACATACTAACCAACACATTTTCATGAGAGGATTGTTATCTGTCATCAAGTAATAACTCATACATGTTCATTTGAATTAGTTGAGTTTTGTCACATTTATTTTGCAAATACTCTTTGTTGTGCCTTATAATTTGTTTAGAACGTAATGATGTTCAAGTTTTCATAACTTGTTAGTGTTTGATTTCTCCAATGAACTCTGTATTAGTGGATTGGTTCTCAGTGATAAAACTCTTATTGCTATTGACTTATCCTTAAAAATCTTACAATAAGTACGAATTCATTAAACATTAGTCTGAGCAAACACAGTTGCAGTGTAGTTGTGAGAATGAGCAACAATGATTGTATTGCAAGGATCAAAGACAGTAGTTTCAATATATTTTTTTGATAAAGTTCTAATTCTCTAGCATTCTGGTCAAATAAATCCAATGAGTCTGGTTGTATGCTTTATACTGATGCATGCATCTTTGGTGACTTTGATTGAGTGAAGTTTCATCTTGAAACAGAGAAATGGCCTAACTATTTCTAGAATTGTAAGAGTAGCAACCTGTGATTTGAATTCTTGATCTTTCAAGATATAATTGCTGCCTGTTTAGGTAACGTTAATTTGGCTCTAAGAGACTAAAGATAAGAAAAGATAAGATTCTTTAACTGATCCAAATAAATGGAAATGTCTTTTTATTACATTGTACACATTAATTTTCAGCACAGGAATGGATACATATTTTAACAAAGACAACATTTTGCAATAAAGAACAATTTAAAAACACAAGACATCTAATGTATTTCTCTAGGGCTAAAGTCAACCATCACATACCAAAAAATAATTATATGAATCAATCCCTTAGTGACGATAATGACTTGATTAGTGGTCATTTAGATTTAGTGACCACGGGGGAAGCACACTGGTCAATTCTTAAAGCAATCTAAATTTTGTGACAACATACAATTAAAATATTAAAAGGCTAAAAGTTGAAATTAAAGGTCAACTTTAAGTTGCATAAATAGCAAAGCTGATTACGTGTGCCACTTTTACTTGTGAGGATTATTTCTACCTCTTTGATTGTAAATTATGACACGGTCCAATGGCTCGGAGACAGTTTTATTCTCCTTTGTAATTCTGTAACAGTGAGACAAGTATTTCTTCATTTCAGTGTATTTCCTTTTCATCTATTTAACCTCAGCCTATCAGATCTTTCCTCACAGACTTAATGATTTTCTCTAGAGTTTTTATTTGTTTATAAAGTTCTGCAATTGATATTCCTAATCCTACTGATGAGAGAAAAGTGAAGATTTTTCTTACTTCCATTATTAGATAAACTCATTCATTAATAGTCCAATGTAACATTTTTATCAAAAAGAAAGCTCTTGTTGTCAGAATAAACATAGCTGTATCAAACGTTTCAAAGACTTATGTCAACAAAAAATTTCAGTGTTATTTTGTTTAAAATTTTCTGTAAGTGGCCTTAAAAATAGCCCCCTTTGAGAATATGTGAGGTGGTTCTGGTGCCCATTTCAGGAGGCTTGCCGGCCGTGACCCTCATGGCATTGGGTTGAAATGTACAGTCATGGCAAATTAAGTCTCAGATCTTTCTCATGTCACCTTTTACATTTGGTGAGTTGGCCACAGTTCTTCATTTATACATAAATTGCTTAATTCTGCTTTACCGAGTTATTGCAGCACAATAGTGAAGCACTGGTTAGAACCAAATATGAAATAATAATATGTGCCAAGAGTTGTGTACCCGTTTCCTTGTATTGAGTTGTGATATCACCCGTTATAATGTTCTTTATAATATGTTTTATTGATTTGCTTTAGAAATATGTGTGATTCCTGTTATTTGTCAGAGTTTTAAAAAAAAAAAACAATTTAATTGGCGATTGAGTATGTGTATTTGACCCTTGAACTGGAGATCAGCTTTCACATGTTTGTTGTACCGGTATGGTCAACTAGCATCATTTCAGTATTCTGTTTCATGAACAAGAACACATGTATGGCAGCAGTAGTTTCAGGATATATACAGAGAAACTGAAAGCCTTATCCAGATATTTCAAGCGTACTTATCCAGGAAAACAAGGCAGACATGGATACATGAGATTTTGTGATGGTGTCATCACATCAAAATTTGTGGGAACAAACTTCTAACATCTTGACATCTCATCAATTTTCAAGATGCTCTGAGATTCAGTAGAACATTATGCTCAAGTTGAAGCAAATAGCATGTGCCTAAATGTCCTACTAGTAACAAATGGGACAAGTGTTAATGCTATATTTACAAAGATTCTACTTCTTCATTAGGCCTTATCGTGGTTTAGATTAGAATTGAATATATTACTTTGATTGGTCCTTGGCACAGTCAAGTGCTTGGTTAGTGAGATATTTCTACCCACATATTGGTAAAAAAAAATATTAAATAATAACAAGAGAGCTTGTTGCCATTTTTATTCAGTTTGGTTGTATAAATAAGGTTGGAACTGTTGTAATAGAAATCATCCTGCTGGTTTGTTATGATTGTTAGACTGTATAATGGGAAATTCATTTGTTTTACCCATCGACTTGTGTCTCATTCCATTTATGAAAATGTGACTTGTTTTTATGGAATTTCTATTGTTTGTTAGCTTTAGCTTCTACAGCCTGTCTAGCCTTGCCTGTAATTGTGGGTGTAGATGTGACCAAAGCTTACTATTGAAATGCACTTATCTTGTATAATTTGCTCAGCCCTGTCTGGCAGCTATATGTGTACAGTACCTATGTCTAGAGCAGGGATTCTCAATCTTAACTACAGGACCATTCTAGAGTTTCTTTTCACTCTCCCATAAGGAAATGCACTGTATTTCATTTGTTCCCCTCAATTTGAGTTTGATCCTTTGGAAAAAACGAATTTGAGAACCACTGGTCCATTATTATAATTATTATCATTACCAATGCTTTGTAGTAATATTTTTTAAATTCTTTTGAGTTTGTTTGTTGCCTTTCTTCAACTTTTGTTTGCAAAACCTCGACACATTTAATTTTTGGGTATGTAAAAAGTGGGCTTTTAACTTTTAATTGGTATGTGTGAGGTAGATTTTGTTTATAAATCACAGAAAAGTATGATGCTAAAGCTTTATAAGCAGCTTATGTTCAATTCCATTTCTTTTTAAATTTCTTGTATTTTGTGGCTGGAGTCTTTGTATTTACACACCTTAACAGTATTTATGTGAGCATAGTTTTTCCTATGCATGCTCAACTGTCATGGTAATGGAGACCACATATCTTTAAAAATATTACAATCGCATAAGGATAAAACGATAGCAGTTTATGAACTGACGTTGCAAAAGTATTGAGGCAAATATTTGCACAAGACCTGTTAAAAACGTACAAAGCATGTTTGTACAGTGTGGCATGTCCATTGTTAAAATGTTAACCTTCCGGTAAAGCTCACTTTGTCATTACTTCTGTGGTTTCTTTTTGACATTGAATGGAATCCAATTGTGGGAAATATTCATTCAACCAAGGGTTTCCAGTGTTTTCATCTTTCATCTATGAACTCATACCTTTATTCAGTTTTTTCTTGTTAAAACTGTTGTAATAAAGCAAGAGATTTGTTATGTTTGTGATACATTTGGGAAGTGCTAATTTTGTAATGTTTTGAACTAGCATTAGCAAAAATTGCATTGGTAACATAACCTTGTACATTGATCCTTTTTATTGTGACATTTGGTCTGCCAGTGTGTGGGTCGTCCATCAGTCATGAGACCTAAGTGTTTTATCTAGGATCTGGTCCAGCATACATAATTAATGGTTTGGTTAAGGCCATCTGAGGATATTATGTTGATATGAGGGGAGATCCCCTGCCTTATATAACTCGTGTGTTGAAATTTTCAGTTTCTAGGGAAAAAAAATCTGTTGAAACCAGGAATTCCCAGCCGCAATAGTCAATGCATGTAAATACGATGAAATTCCCTTTGGTTTCAAGGTGAATCATTTGAATAAATCTGGTTAATTAAAGCAAAGTAAATGAATTTTTTTAAGTTAGACTGATGGATGCCTCCTGGTGAATGGTTTTAATTTAGAATGTCAAGTGGATCTTGTTTTGGTGTGTTGGTCATGTCGGTACTTAAATAACACCTTAAATCTGTTTAAAGCAAACAAGAGCAATTATTACCTGCTAAATATTAATAGCAATTTATTTTCTCAAGGAAAGATGTGCCTGTACGTGTATTTACTATATATATTTATACACATCATTGATGGTGATTTATTTTAGTATTGTTTCAAGTATTTAACCATCTTGGGATATAACTTCATTTTGTCTTTATCAATTTTTTACCTTTAAGTTTAAGTTCAGTGAAGTGAAAATTGTAAAATATCATGCTCTGGGTTAATTAGGAGACTCTAAACTTTTTTTGAAGACTTTTTCTCTTCTCGCATCTTGTGCAGAAAATATTTTCTGTAATTAAAACATTTAAGTTTCGTCTACATTCAATTCCAATCTTTTGGCTTCAAAGAGTATTCATCTACACAGTCTGACTTTGTGCAATGCATTTTAAGAAATGTTTAATTATTCTCTACTTTTTAGTTTATCTTTGATAAAAGTCTTTTAAAAAAGTTTTAGGATATGCTGATGGTAAGTTTTATTTTATTTTTATCTTTTGAACTTAATACTAAAGTTGCAGTGGTTCTCTGCTTTTTTTTAGTCCATGACAACATTTTTAATGGTCACCATGAGAATATGGTGTAATAATTAAAATATTGCTTGAAATTGTATTAAAAATTATACTTAAAAACAGAATGAAGAGAATAATTTAACATTTACACTTTGAGAATCACTGTTTTCAGGGTGGTCTATTTTATCTTGATTCCTGGACCTTATTTAAATGTCATAAATCAATCTTTACATTATAGAAGAAAGTCATTAAATGAGCCATATTTTTTTTAACATATACTTTGTCTAATGATTGCTAGGCTTCTCATTTGATTGGGTGAAAACAAGGTCACTCCCTACATGATGATAAATGCTTTCCATCCAATGGTGTGTGGCGGGCAAAGGTCAAACTTTTCATACATCAAGGGACACAATTGAACTTTTAAACAGAAACTTAATGCCTATTAGATAAGAGCAAAAAACGGGAGCTATCATTGGTATGTAATTTTAGTAGAGATAACTCACTTTTGCTGTTCGCTTATCTTGCATCCCACAATGTGCCTTGTAAACATTTGAGATTCTGAAGTAAGATGACAACACATCTGATGCTCTTGATTTTTTTGTCAACCCAAGCAAGTCATTGGCCATTTCCAGAGAGGAGCTTCTCCACAATAAGCTTGCAATAACTGGTGCACATGTCCAGCTCTGACTTAAGCCATGTGTGAGTGTAGACACTTAGCTATGAGTGGTTTTGTTTTTGTTGATAACACTTATAATATGATTTTGTGTATTTTGCTGATATTAACTGGAGACCTGTACTAATAATCAGATAGTTGGAGTCCAGGATACTTGCACTGTGGGAATTCACTTTATGTTGATTGGTTTCTCTGGGTGCAGTAGGGCTAAAGTGAACTCCTGAAGCAGTGTCCTGGCAGCTGGTAGAAAAGTCTGGATATATATATATATATCTATATATGACTTGTCTGCCTATACTCATCATTGATTTTGTTGACTACAGCAGACTATTCATAATATTGCTTGAATGCTAATTAAAACAATACATACATTAATAAATTTTTAAAATTCTAAATTTGATATTTTCTTTCTGGTCTTTTGTTGAATGCATATTCTGTATAGAATCTTCAAGCCAAGACGTATCTGTTATACTTATGCACATTGTTAAATTTAATTTGTTAAATACTACAATATAATCCTATGATGAAATGAAAACAATGCAAACATTTTAAAAACACAGTTGCAAGACTTACTAAATATTCTTTCATTTATTTATAATTTAAACTTATTAAACCATGTTTCCCTTGGACCTGAAAACATTTCATGGCTTGTAAGAAACAATAAGAGAATTTAATTTGTTAAATACTACAATATAATCCTAGGATGAAATGAAACCAATACAAACATTTTAAAAACACAGTTGCAAGACTTACTAAATATTCTTTCATTTATTTATAATATAAACTTAACATGTTTCCCTTGGACCTGAAAACATTTCATGGCTTGTAAGAAACAATAAGAGAAATAAAAATGTGTTGCCAGTGTGATAACCGGAACCCAATACCTGGTACTGCTACTTGCTATTTCATGTCAAAACTGCTACTAAGTAAGAAGTGAAGGTATAAATAGACAAGTTTATAATTTATAGAATAGTTTTAATCAAATTTTCCATAATAACTATTATTTTTTGTAATATTGTTGTTTTTTTCTCATTTCCCTATTTGCTCATAAATAATAATTAGTCAATCAGTGCTCACTGTAATTATAATTTTTAAGATATAAATATAAAGTAAAAGAATATATACACAAATATAAATGTTAAATAACTTTACAAAATATCTCTATATAATATACTTAGAAAATATGTCAATAACTTAATTAAATACAAAACAACAAACACTTGATACTTATTACCATTTGAATAATAATAAAAAAATAGATACATACTTGCAGATTGTTCCTTTAACTTTTAAGTTTAATTACAAATTAAGGGGAGAGCAAATTTTGAAGCCAAAAAATTGATGTAAATCACCCACACTATTTTTTAATGACATGGTAAAATTGTCAGATGATTTTTAGCATCTTAATAAATACATGGTCTTATTTACATCTTGGTCAATTAAACATTTCTTCAAAATTGATCTTATTAATTACGCTAAATGATTTGAAATATTTATTTCATCACTAAACATAACTTTTAATTGTCCTTTCTATACAAAAAAAAAATAATTTAAACACATAAGTTTGCATACTATTTTGCTTTCAAAATTACAGGACCTTTGAACATCCCTTAATGCATTTTCTAAAAAGCTTATTGGTGCCATTAATTGAGACGTAAGCCCTCATTTTGTACATTGATGTACACCACAAAATATATCAGCACACATAGACTATTAATTCTAGTTATTTGTAAATTATATGATTGAAAGATAATTATAAAATACACTGCAATCTCAAAATACAAGTAAGAAATGTAAATTTGAGCATGTTATTATAATTTTGGCTTTACTTCCCTACATTAAAAATTTCCTATGGAAGTATTTGAAGGTATAATATAATGCTTGTACAGTTCTTGTGTTCACTATGAATAAAACTACATATTCAGAAAGCCAATAGTGGAACAAAACTTGTTTAGACGTGGAAAAAAAAAAAAAAAAAGAGGGCAATTACAAGGTGTTTTTGGTTATATGCCTTCTTATATTATCAGAGAGCAAAGCTGTTCTACATTCAACAGAACATATATAATTAGATTTTTTTTATTGCATTAGTCAAATTTTTCTATTCACATATTATAAATATAAAACGCATCAAAAAGTACAACTGATCAATGCAAAATATCTAATAATGGACGGAAATAATGTTTTAGTTATTGCTAATTTAACTTATTTATCACTAATTTAAGATTCAACTAAATGTTCAGCAATTACTAACTGAACTTTATGTAAGCATTTTGTTGTGACTGATTGTACTGTCATCATGCCATGTCATGATTAAACCCTGATTCATAAATTATCCGGCATCTCTGATAACCTCCTTGGTCACACACAAAACCAAATGTGCAGGGTAAAATCATTTTATTATTACTTAATAAATGCTGGAAAAAGGCATAAAACCTATTAAACACATGGGAGAGAAAAGTTCTCCGGAAAATATATGGAGCAACACAGGATGAATATGGATGGAGAATATGAACCAACCATGAATTGTACAGTCTATATCAGGATCCCATGCTAATAGCAGAAATAAAAAAGGACAGGCTACGCTGGGCAGGGACACTTAAAGAGAATCGCCAAATGACAGAGGAATAAAGAGGGTGCATCACCAAAACCCAAGAGGAAAATGACTCAAAGGCAGACTTAGGCATAGATGGATGGATGATGTGGAGAGTAACCTGCAGCAGCTGGGAATCCAAGCATGGAAAAGAAAAGCATTCGTTAGATCTGAGTGGAAGGAAGTAGTGAGGCAGGCCAGAGCCCTACATGGACTGTAGTGCCACAGTGGTGGATGGTCTGAGTGGAAGGAAGTAGTGAGGCAGGCCAGAGCCCTACATGGGCTGTAGCGCCACTGGGATGGATGGATAATAAATGCTGGGTAGTCATTTATCAGATTAAATTTGTGACCTGATGTCAAGACTCATTTGAGCCAACTGACACTTGGTCATCAGAGAGAGAATTGACTCCATCCTTTATCACATCTTTTTCATTGTCTCGCTTTTCCCTTGGTGTAAGGTCTGTAAGTTCAGCAAGCTGCTGATGCTGCACCTTGTCCAGAGCTTCCAGCCTGAGACGTAATACTTTAAGATCTTCCTGATGTTGTTCTTCCTGTGAGACACAAGGAATATTTATACAAAAATCTCAGGTCAAAAAATTACTTTACTTAGAATTTGCTAAAAAAAAAAAAAAAAAATTTCACAGAAGTTTTTTAATTTCATTGTTTTTATTTAATATAATTTCTTTTTGATGAGTTTTTTTGTGGATCAGATATTTTGTGAATAAAACATCTTCTGGTTCCAGAGGAAGAAAAATGAAATCAAAATATTATTTATTTATTGTTTAGTGTTTTTTGTCATGAATGTTTAGAGTGACATAAATTGCTTGAAATGTTTAGAGAGACATAAATTGCTTGAATACCTCTAAAATTTATTTTAAAAATGTATAGATAACATGCTGAAAAATATTTAATATATTCATGTATACTTTAGCCTGTGGGATAATTAGAAAATAAAATTTTACTCTAAACCTCAAACATTTTTTGGGCAAAAAAAGAATAATAAAAAAGTTCATTTGAAAATTCACGCTTCATCCCCAAAGGCTCGAAGCGCGGTACAAAAACAAATCTAGGAGATAATAACTAGCTGGAAAAGATGGTAGACAACATCACCCCACAGATGTTTGCAAAATAGATGAGTTTTTAAATTTGTTTTGAACGTGCGCATCCGTAAGTCTCAAGGCGAACACGCTGTATCGAGAGTTTGCCACTATCGGATGATCGGAGTTGTCTAGTGGACACATAAGGAGTCATGAAGGCTTTGAGATAGGACGACGCCAGGTCATGCAAGCAGCGGTAGCACAGAGTTGCAACTTTGTACTCTATGCGAGCGCGGACCGGCAGCCAATGCAGTTCTCTCAGAAGAGTTTTAGCATGGTCGAATTTGCGTTTACGAAGAACAATGCGAGCCGCATTATTCTGTGCTTTTTGAATTTTATCCAGGAGCGTAGCTGGGAGACCCACCATGAGAGCATTGCAGTAGTCCATGCGTGATAGCACGAATGCAGACATCAGCCTCTTTGATGCATCCAACGTTAAGAAAGTTCTTATATGACTAATTCTGCGCAGCTCTAGAAAAATCACCTTGCAAATCATGTTAATGTGATTTTCCAATCTGCACGCCTGAGAGAGTAAAGGATGGTGTATTTTTTAAAGATTTTAGCTTTTGAGTGGTAGCAATGGGGATCAGCTCAGTCTTTTCATCGTTCAATTTGAGCTTGTTCACAAAAATATTAAGTCCATGAATTTCCAGGTGCCAAAATTTAGTTAATTATCAAGCATTAACTAAAGGGCCATCCATTTAGTACGTACGCACTTCGGGGGAGGGGTTTATCTATGTTAGAGATTTTGCATACGCATGCATATGGCAGGGGGGGTGGGGGCTTAACAGAACTGAGAAAGTAATGTCCATTAAAAAATTCTACAATAATCATCCTGAAATTTCGGCAGTCCAAAAATAGCATATTTGTATCTAGAATGCTTTAAAAATATCACAGTTTTTTGTAGGAATTATCATCATAACGTTGCCTAGTGTTTTCACAAATGAACTCCCTAGATATCACTCAAATAGTACTCAGTAGTAGCAGTATTACAGCATTTTGTCCATCGTATGTTCAACGTGTATGTAACGTATCCCCCACCCCTAGGCTACATCAGTGGTTCCTCAAATTATTTTTTATTCAATGCACCTATGCCATATTTAGTTATTCACCAGCTGACCTTTGTTAAATTCTAATAAGTACAAATAATACATAAACAAAATAAAATAAATGGTTGTGTAAAAATCTAGTAACTGCCAAATGTAATAATTCAAGTGTTTGCACTGCGCGGGCCAGTAAAAAGGCAATTTTTGGCGCCCCTTGTCTGTCTGGAGTATATGGGATTTTATATTTTAATTCACTATTAACGTCTTATTTAAAGATGATTTTGGTGCCCATTGCTGCCCTCTTTGCCCCATTCTCATCACTCTGCCAGAGCGCAGTGTCACCCAGAGTATATTATGGGAACCACTGGGCTGGTCAAACAGTCGGCAGTGTAAATCCATGTCACATTTTTTTAAAATTTCTTTGATGTCACATTTATCTATACGATAAATTACATGATTGGGGGGGGGGGGGTCCCCCGCCCAAAAGCTTCTTGTACGTTAACATTTGGGAGGAACATGTTTGTCCAAAACTTACACATGCAACAGTGGGGAGGTTGAAAATGTGAATTTTTTTGAGTACGTACTAAATCGATGCCCCTTATAGTTACAGCTGGTTTAAGAAATAATAATCTCATTTTTCTTTAACAATTTGTAAAGTTAAAAAATCAATTTGACTCACTAATTCATTATCAAAGTTGGACTGGTTGAGAAGAGTGGATGCATCTAGATGGACTTTGGTCACTTTACTGTGGCAGTAGTTGCTTGTATTGTCAGATGGAATAGAGAAAAGGATCGTACGGAACTCTTGGTGGCGCCGCCACAATTCTTTCCACTGCTTACGAAGGTGGTTATATTGATCAAATGGCACACACTTTCTGGAAAGGTCAATAACAAAATATTTAACTTTGAAATTATCTTTTTGATGCATTCATGAAGTAGATAAAATTTCTATACATTGATTACAACCTTATGTACCATACAATTTTTTAAAATGTACCACATGAAGTAGATCATAACATAAAACCTATTTACCTTATGAATTTTTACAATTTACCTTATGGAGTAGATCATTAAATACAACCTATTTACCATGTGAATTCTTAAAATATACCAAGTCAAATAAACAGCCTACACAGTTACATGATGAAATACAGACTACCTTATGTATGAATATTGCAGTTACAACCGAATTGTATGCCAAGAGTAAACCAGTAATAATTAATAATGAAACTAATTGTTAAGCAGATTTGGTATACCGGGTATTGTCTATACAAATAATCAAACATAATTTCACAAAACTGTGATTGTATTTCCTGCCTCAATATTTATTATTATATTTGTGGCCAAATTCTTCAGTAAAAACTGTCATATAATTCAATTAATGTATTATGTTCTGAGAAAGGCTTTTAGCTGAAATGTTTTACCTTGTACTCTGTATTAACTTCATGTAACTCATACACTGACAGTTCATGTTTTTTCATCTTCTCAAGCACTATCTCATAAAACAAATTACTTCATTCTTTATCCCTTTGTAGACATACTAACAAAGCTCGGAACTGATTCAAAGTTCAACTTTAGATGGCACCCCTTTAAGAACTTACTGTAAAGCTTTTTTCTCCAAGTCCAGTTCTGTGTTCTGGGCTTCAAGCAGCATTAGTTTATCTTTAAGCCTTTCAGCCACCAAGGCCGTTTTTTTCTTCAACTTGAAAAAAGAAATACATGACAAAAATACTGAATATCTGTTCACTAGTATCCATATTTATTTGTTAATAAATATGGCTTGAGCTCAATAGTAAGTTAGTGATCAAGAATATCTTGGGATTTTTTATCAGTTTAAAATTCAATTTGACCATGTGACATTACAATTTGAGCAAATTTACCAAATATAACACTCAACAAATTTGAAGGGAACTAATACTCAAACAATTTGAAGGAAACTTTTTCTATTAAAAAAAAAATTGTTGTTAAAAATATATTTCAATAAACTGTCTTAAAAATGTACTCAGTATTTTATATATGATGGTCTGTAAATTTTTATGTAAGAAAACTAGTTTTAATAAATAATATTTATGTAAGAATAAATTGTACAAGTTGCATTTGATAAAGTGAATGACCCACCTCTTATATAAGGCTCTATCTACCACCCTGCTGATGTATTTAACATATGATCTGAGATTGAATTATTGCAGGGTCAATCACCATTTATAAAATCTACTGGGATTTTTAAGAAATTGTGTTTGACCCTCGTAAAAACATTTGCATGTACATATTTCTCTATGTGTGGCTGATGTCTGGCAGCACTTTACATTTTTATTAATGGCTGATGCCAGCTGTACTTTACCATTTTGTGTATGGCTGACACCCAGCTGTACTTAAACTTTTTATGCATGGCTGATGCCTGGCTGTACTTTACCTTTTTATGTATGGCTGATGCCCGGCTGTACTTGCTCTGGGCCTGGTCAAGTTTCTCCTCCAATTCTCTAATTCGCATCTCTAACTGGGCTCTGTCCTCAGCCATGGATGACCGCTGCTGGAGCAGGATGACCTAAATAAGAGAAAGAAAAAGCTTGCCATGTTTAGTTTTCAATGTGTATTATGATAAGAAATACATGATTAGTTTGCTGGGAAATACCAAAATAAAAAGCAATTACATAAAACAAAATTGATTAAAATTGTTAATGCTCAAGAAACACACAGTAGGAAAGAAAGTAATTATTCATAACATGTCTGCTACCCACATAAAATTTGTATTGACCTCGTGATTATTCTGTAATCTATCCAGTTGTGATTGGGTCATTTTCAACTCTTCCCTGAGCAGCTCTGCATTGTTCTTTAACCTCATGTTGGAGTCTGTCAGCTCATTCTCAGCTGAGTTAAAAGTGCTCAATTCTGTCTCTAATTTGTGAATGCGAGATTTCAATGAGGAATTTTCAGATCGTTCTCTTTCCAGCATATCCTGTAGACTTTCCATATGACTAAGACGAGTCCTGTAAGTATTCAGTATTTTAAATAAATAAGTTATCAATCAATAAATATTGGCTCTCAGAAACAAGAAAACACAGTATTGAAACCATTAACTGTGGACATTTAATTGTCTTTGACAAGGGTATTTGCTGGGTAATTTCTACAGAAAATTGTTTCAGACATATTTTTATACTGGGGAAACTCATCAAATTTGTATTTTAGACGGGGGAAACTCATCATCTTTATATTTTATACTGGGGAAACTCTTCAAATTTGTGTCATATACAGAGTCCATAAAATGCACACTGTAATAAATAAATAGTGGAACAAAATATGTTTAGGCTTGAAAAGACCAGACAATGAAATGGACATTTCTGTTAAATGCCTTCTTCAGCAGACAATGAAATGGACATTTCCGTTAAATGCCTTCTTCAGCAGACAATACAAAACAGATACCTTAAATTAAAACTTTTCTAAAATCTCAATAATGTCAATGTAGCTAACTGTCCAGACAGGCTGTATAAAAAACAGAAGGTTAAGAAAGTGAAAACTATAACCAAAAGATAAGTAAAACTTGGCAGTAATTTCAAAGATATCAAACATGCTGTAATCTAATAATTTTAAATACAAATTTAAGATAGACTGCTAACACACTTGACACTGATGAGCTCTCTCTCAGCCTGATCTTTAGCAGCATTGGCCTGACTGACTCTCTCATTGCACTTTTCCTGGTCAACATGTCGCCGAGCATCATCATCAATACGCCTCCTCTCTAACTCTTGAAGCCTAGTTTCTAGATCAAATCTGGAAGGTTATGTGATATGGAATATTAATCAACAGTTGGCAGGCACCTCAAAGTAAAGTCCATTTATGAACAATGTGTCTTTTTCAACACATAAAGCAGTAGCGCAACTTTATATATTTACTTAAATTCCTTTATCCAGACCTTGGACTATTTATACACTAAATATTGTATGGCATATACAAGTTTAAGGGACTTTTGTGCATGTGCCTGAGATTAGCTGGCATTTGATTATATCAACACCCTAGAACTAAGATGATGTCATTGAAGGTATGCATGTAAAAAATATGGAAAATTATTGCAACAAAAAAGTTAAAAATGAAATGTATTAAAAATATGTATATATTTGCCTAGATATGTCTGAAAAAAATTAATGTATATTCTTTGATTTGATCCAAGTGGGATGTTAAAGTGACTGACTTTTCATTCTCAACTTTGGCCATCTTTGAGAATTCTTCCTCCCTTGCACCTTGAACCCTCTGCACTGCCTCCCTCTCTTTCTCTTCCAACATGTGCTGAAGTTGTAGCACTTTACTCTCTGCTATGTCCACTTGATGTCTCAGATCTGCCATTAAAGAGAGAAAAATTGTGTAAAACTTATCCAAAGAATAACATATACCACTAACAAATTACACTATACCAATTACATAGACCTAAATTACTTAGCTTTCATTGAACACTATAAAAATTGAAATTATATTCCACATTTTATTTAGTTGAAAGTAAAAAGATTTATTCTTGCCATCCTAATCGTTACAAATCCTGCCCATTCCATTCTATAATTCAAAACAACAACATTGCATTATTCAACTCTTAGCTTAAGTCTTGGATAAATCATGTCAGTTGTCCTTAATCATGTCAGTTGTCCTAAATCATGTCAGTTGTCCTTATGAAAGACGCAGTATTAGAAAAAAAGTTTTTATGCCATGAGATAAATGACCACCTTCTACTTCATTTCTCAGTCTGTCTCTTTCTTTCTCCAGCTCTCCCCTTTGTTTCAACATCTCCATCTTCAAATCGGAGAGGTTGACCTTGGACCTATGAATGACCTCCTCCGTGTGACCCTTGAGTATAGTGTTTTTTTTCTCGAGCTCATGTATTTCCCCTCTCAATTTGTTGTGCTCTGTGGAAGATGCCATAATTTCCCTTTGGAAATTTTCCAGCTGCCTTTTCAGAGATTCTCGCTCAGCCTATGGTAGAAAAGTAAATAATGTAGTTTTGTAAAGTAGTTAAATCCCTTCTTTGGAATATCAGATGCTTTATCCTTGCTACAGATACAGCTAAAAACTATTTATACAAGGACTATTTCTACAAATATAGTTTATGTAATGATGAGATATGCTCGCATTAAAAAATGCAATGTTAACTCAATCTTGACAGCATGCTAATGAGTACTTAATTTATAGTCTTGAACAAAGGGAAGTAACTCCATTTTGCTACTGATTTGCAAGTATAAAATATTTTTTTTACCTGCTAAATGTTATCTAATATGAATTAAGGGTAAATGCATCCAGAAATGAATTTGGTTTAATAAAAATATAACATAACAGTGAACAAATAATGAGCAATTACCACAAAATCAATTTTTTGGCACCTCGGATGATGTAGACACACAAAACTAAAGCACACATAGATTTAAAAGTGCAACAAAATAAAAAAACTGAAATCACGCAGAATCACTCTAAGTAAATGTTTTTGACAACAAATCCTCTGAGGACATAAACACATAATTACATTTTTGCATAGAATGGCTGTTCACAAACACAATTTGACCATAATTAATTTATTTTAATGATACAATAGGCTATATTACTGAAAAATCACGTGAGCAATTAAGTAAATTTTATAAGGTTGAAAATGTTAATAGTATTTTGACAAAAATGTTAACAAAATCCAGGGGGGAGAATATGCTCCCCCTCCGGACACCTGTGGTGTAGCTACGCGCCAGAACGCATACGTCAGAAACCCCCCAAGGATGCATTTAGACACAACCGCCTGGAATGAGATCTTAACTTTTAATGAAACAGCTGATAAGAGAAAAACAGTTACAAAAGTTGTCATTATTAACAAAATTTGTAATGATTAGGCCAAGGAAACTTTATTACTTTAAACACTTTTTAAAATTATTTTTTTTACATTATTATTTCCACATTACATGTTGAATATATTTGGCACAATTTCTTCTGAAACAGGAATTACATGCATACATAATTAAATTTATGATTATTTTGTTACTTAGGTGAAGACCATTAGTTTAGTGATTCAATTAGTTTTAGATATTTTTAATTGGGACCGAAATCACATATATAAAACTTTTCAAATTCTTGTACACTAGAGCAATATTTTGTCGACTAAATTCTTGCTGTTTAATATGTCTGGTTCCCCATGGAAACAACACCTAATATTGAACCAAAAGATCTCTCACCTCTAATGTTCTGATAGTGGCCTGTTGATCTGAAATCTGCTTGGCTTGTGTATGGGTGACATTATCGGAGTCTAGGCTTAGCTTCTCCTTCTGAGCTCTGACCTCCTCAAGCTCAACCAGCAACTCTTTAACCTGAACAAATTAGCAGCTTGATAACAGATATCTTTAAAAAAGATTTACCAACAACCATGAGCAGATCTAGAACTTGGTTGCAATATTATAAAGTGTAAGGTACTGGCTCGGGGATGCTAGGGTTAGGGCTAAGGGACTGAAATGTTTGTATTAACTCAATACACTACATTACTCAGCACAGTTAAGATCAACATTTGGGAAAGTAAAATTTAAAAAAATGCAAGCTGTCATTTTCAATAATAATATACTGAATAATTCTAAGTTGAAAGGATCTATCCATTATTTCATAGGCTTCCTGTGAAAAACAAATGATTATTGTTTAAACATTGTTTATTAGCTCATCATTTAACCTGAAATACAACTACAGATTTTGTTCTCTTTATTAAATTTAAAAATTAATTTTTTTTAAAAGTGTTGAGAAGTGAGACATGAAATGTATACCTGTAGATACAACTGAGCATTCTCCCGTTGTAAAACCCTGACTTTCTGAGTATCTTGATCAGTCTCAGCTTGAACTTTGGTAATAGTGGTATCACGATCCTGACGCACATTAGTGACCTACAGAAATCAATAAAATTAAAGTCATAATTTTTATGTTTATGTTCTATACATTTCTTGGACAGAGAATTAAAAAAGTAAAAATTAAAGAGAAACTTGAGTTTGAAAAAAAGGCTGGAAGAAATATCTGACACCTTGGTTTTTTTAATTTAAAGATTGCTTCAATCTAAAAGAACTTAAAAGAAGGTTTACATAACACAAATGAGTAAAATCTGTCAATATGTCAATTCTAAACTAAAACCTAACAATAGAGACACTAACAGAGTTTAACTTTTATTCCTTTAAATAAAATCAATTTCATAATAGTAAACTCAGGCTTTTATTCTAGTAAACCAAGCCCTTTATGGTAATGACGGTTTTGGTATATGAAAGGAATCAATCAATTTTTACTCATAATTTAAGATCCCATGTAACTTTGTTTCAATTTAAAGATAACTTTGTCATTCCTGGTTAACAAACAAACAAAATCTATGAAAATGTAGGTTCAGAATATGCCAATCAATGACATGAAAGTTCAAGGTCAAATGGTCTATGAACATACATTACTGAACTGGAATATATTTTTTACCCCAAACACTTTGCATTTATTTGTGGACAAAACATATTAACACAGCCCAGACATGCTTTCTTGAATCATGTCTAGTTCAACTGCTTCATGAATGCCTATTTCAAAGCACTTCCAATCAATGCGCAGATCTGGCTTTGCTAATGCATTTCTACTAGTATCACAACAAGTTTTTATAATAAATTTATCAAATTCAACAAACTTTCATACATAAACTATGATAAAAACTCCACTATTGCGCTTTCCCATTCATTTACCTTATAACAGCCATCTATTATTTAAACTGAGAGATCGTTTATAATTCAGACTACCAGTACATGTATTCTCATTGCTGATAGAACTAAGTCAAAGGATTTTTCTCTGTACTGTGCTTCTTATTATAAAATTGTGTTACGAGATAGGGCCGTTTTCTGTATGTACCCCATAGCCGTGTCAAGATGACCAGCGTCCAGGAAGGGTCACTTGTAGGTCAAGCCATGCCAACTACAGTAGCCTATAAGTGCGCTGTGTAGTCCCAGAATACAAGGAGAGAGACAAGATGAGCCTAGGGATGCGTGACTAGCTGACCGTTGCATTTGCTTAGTACTTGATAGGGCCATTAAATAGTTAATAGAAATAGATTTGTGATAGAATTGTTTATATTACTGTGAGGTTTAGTTATTATTAGTGTTAGACCTATATTCATTTCTTTTTATGTAGATTTTATGTATCTTTGTTCACTTTCTATTCCATGTAATAAAGTACAGTTATATAGAGCACTGATTGTCTTTATTTTAGCAAATAGTGTGTCTAAAATCTACCTGTGTTAGCCCCTTTTCAAATCCCCTAGACCACGAGCCTGTTCAAATTCCTTGAACATAATAGGGGGCGTAACAATTGCCTATCTTTGAAAAGTCCGATATGGAGGCATAAAAAAAATCTCATTGAAAGAAGAAAATGAATCCAAGTTAAAAATATATATTTCAAAAACATATTTTCGAGGCCATTTAAGTTTGTCATCAACCATGCTGTTTAAAAGGGAAAGAAATGCCAAGTAGGACAGCATTGTTGTAAGCACTCATTGTAAAAAAAACAGAAAAATAGAAAGGGGGGATAATATTCACTGCTGCATCTGGTGACCTGAAGCAATTTTTTTAATTGATAAAAATCACAGGCACAAAACCTTTCAAAATTGAAATTATCCCCCATAACTCTTTACCTCTATATCATGTTGCTTTATTAAGTCCTGCATTTGTTGTTGATGCTCTGCATGATCATGTTCATATTCAGCTTTCAAGAAAGATAATTCATAACGTAGTTTGCTCAGAGCAGATCTGTACTCTTCCACCTCCCCTTCCTGCTTTTTGGCCTTTTCCCTGTACAGCTGCTCCAGGTCATCAACAATCTGAGCTTTTATTAACTCCAATCTCTGAGGTGTGATCATCTGTAGAATTAAATATAAATCATGCACGATAAGTCATATAGAAATATTTGTGGCAAACTTTTAAAAAGTAAGAGAACAATGAGATATAGGTGCAGGGAAAATTGATTTTAGCTTTATCATAATTAAAACTGAAATAAAAAATAAAATATTTGTCTTTAAGACATAATTTTTTTTTTTATTATTATTAAGATGTGAGCAGTTTAACAAGTTTATAACAACTAACACCTTTGCTCATGACACCCATAATACCTTTGTTTTCATTTCCTCAACTTCTGTAATTTTCTCAGCCAGGTCATGACTACATGCTTCATACATAGCCAAATATTTATCCTTCACAACACGAGATTCCTCAATTGTTGATTTATTTTCAGCCTCCAGCTCAATTAGCTTGTCCTGGAGTCTAGACAAAGTATTAGCGAGTATTAAAAAATAATCAGATGAAGATTTTGTAACTTTTATTACAAAATATGAAGTTTCAAAAATTAAAAACTAAGAGTAAGAGACATTATAAAAAGCCACTAATTCTTTTGGGTGTTTAAACAGCTGTTTGTGAAAAGATTAAACATTACCATATTAAGAAGAGAATAATAATAGCATATAACAGATTTTTGTAGTAGTAAAAAAACTAAAAAGATTACCATACTAACCTAGTGTGCTCTAGTTTTAGTTGCTGATAATTTATCTTATGTTTTTCAGCCCTGGCTTTCTCATCAGTGAGCAATTTTTGAAGTTCTGTTTCTAAGGTGAGCTTCGGTAACTGGCTGCCAAGACTTGCACCAAGAGCACCACCAACTGCCATGACACCAGAGGTCTGATAGCTTGTACTGGACAGTCTGTAATTTTTATCAGTCAGTTCCTACAAATTTGGGATGAGCATATTTTGTTAGATTATGTTAATGCAGATCTGCTTACCCTCAAACTCCTAAAATCATTCAAGATTGTCTCAAAATCGTACAATTCAGTATATAAATAGTAAATATATAAACATACAGTAATTATAATGTATACAATAACTATTTGCATCGCGTGTCGAGTTAAGATGGCATCACAAAATTTACCTTCCGAAAGTAGACGACTGAAATTTAAATTGCAATCTGCTGTCCTTTTTTTTTCAGACATGTATACGCTATAGATATCAATTAATATTTAGGTGAACGTGCAGTTCACATTATCACAGTCTGTCACTAATAAAAATAAAGTTACTGGTGACATTAAACAGGGTTCAAACTTGAAGTCAGTTCAGCATAAAATAAAATTAGTTTGTGGGTTTTTGTTTGTTGATTGTTAGTTCCACAATAGCGCCTTGTGTCCTAAGTCTAATTCTAATTTTAAGCATTTTAGTTTTAGTTTTTACAAAACCTATAGTTATAAAGGAACTCATTCTGAAATAATATATTTTAGCTCAAAAAGTGGTCAAGACAGGCAGGCTAAAGACTTGAAGGCTGACTTTTATTTCATTATTATTTAAAGTTAAGTCTCGAGTCTCTATTAAATTATTTCTGTACAGCTGTACTACGTCCTATGGCTACACTGTATCATTGGAAAATTGCATACTACGTTACATTTGTTTATTAAATAATTGCTTCTCATCAGTCACATATCAGTTTTTGTGTTCCGGTGATATATTGATGTATGCTACGAGATATTTTGTGTATCATGGACAGTATTATTATAATGACTGGGTAATCACATGATTCTTTTTTTTTTAGTTATGCCAGGCAAATAAGGTTTAGTGGTATGCAAACTAAATTCATTTTAAGAGTTTTTTCATTTTTTTTTAGTTATTCTCATTGCCCATGTCTATAAAAAGTTATGCATCCCACTATGGAGAGGGGTGGGGTATGAAAATGTCCCCAAATTAATTTTTTTTTCGATCAAGAAGCCGGAAATGGCTATTCTGTCAATTATGAAATGATTTTTTACTGATAAATCCCTAAACATCTGAATAATTATAAGAAGTTTAAATTGAATAATTTTACAAAAATTAAGAAAAGATTATTATAACCAAACTTGAAAAGTTTATGTAGTGACCAAGGGTTGCTTTTAAGTTTTATTTATTATGTAAAAAATTGTGTGCACCGGTACCCAGTTTATTGTTCTTCATTGACATTATTGAATCGATAATTAATAGTTTTATATAGTCTATATATATATAATAAAATTAATAATAATTGTTACTCCCTTATAATGAATAATGACTACTCATTTGGGAGAATATTACTACAGTCGAACCCGCTAATCTCGACCTCTGTTAATTCGTCAACCCTATTAAGTCGACGTTTTTGAAGTGGAACCGCCAAATTCTCTCTTTGTCTTAGCATTTTCTCATCGGTTATGTTGATTGTTTTATGTCGCCGAACCCTAATATCTCGAGCACAAAAGAGGGCCAAATTTGCCACTTAACGTAGGTTATCTCGATCCCCGTGACCAATCGCCAGCTTTTGAAAAGTTAGTTATCGATGCCACTTCACCATCTCACTACCGTATTTTTGCGTTTGTATCTACAATCCCATCTTAGCAGTGCATTGTTGGTTGTCAAGGAAATTTGTGGCATATGAGACACATGGGTAGGGGCAGGGCCGACCCTAACAATTGCGGGGCCCTATGCGAAACGGATTGCGCGGGGCCCAGTCTGGGTAGGAATAAGGATAATAAGTGAAAATTAAGATTTTGTATTAGAAAATAAATTCGGGGCGGGGCCTATGAAAGTGCGAGCCCATTGCGGCCGCATAGGTTGCAGTGGACAAAGGCCGGCCATGGGTAGGGGGATTGGTAGGTGTGTCAAAGGTTATAAAAATATCACCACAACGTATCGTATTGATCGTGATGGTCATATTGTTGCTTTGTGTGTCACAGTGAACTAGCTATCTGCGGGTGGGGGAAGGTTGGTTCCGCCGAGCGAAATAATGACGTCACAACATGGAAAGACGTATTGGCGGACTACAGTGTGTTGTGACTATGTCATGTTAAATATTACCACTACAGCGATCTCTTTATGAAAACACAAAGCAATAGTATACGCAGTGGCGTAGCGAGCTTAACTCGTGCCCGGGGCACAATACCTTTTTAGCGCCCCCTACCCTCTATTCGAAAACCATACAATATTATATTTAAAATATACTATTTGGCGCCCCTTTGTGAGTAGCGCCCGGGGCATGATGCCCCCCTCGCTACGCGACTGAGTATACGGGCATACAATAACTGCGAACGTGTTGTTAGCAAACATGTATGTACATTTTTATAGCATGCCGATCGCTTCATCAAACAAATAACAGCGACGCTGTTGTGTAAAAAAAACCTCCAAAAACATGTGCATGTACATTCTCATTTATTAACGCACATCATGTATATAAAGACATTTCAAGCATATGTTAATATATTGCCGCCATATTGGTTTTCGTTTATATCGATCCTCAGTTATCTCGACGCCTTTTGGCATACCCCGTGGCCGTCGACATAACCGGGTTCTACTGTACTAAAATTAAGCCTACATAACATTTCAGTTATAATTATAAACAAGTTATTATTATCTTAGAATAATCTATTTAGTATTTAGGCCTAGGTCTAATCCTAGAATAGGCCTAAGTCTACACTATTAGGTACTTTGACATAAATTTTTAATATTGTCCTATTGCCATAAATGATACATCATTTTAAAGGGCTGGCTATAAGCGTTGCAAAAATACCAATTTCATCTTTCTAGCTTTTATAGAAATGAAGTTATGATTTTTTTAGTGAATTTTTTTAACCCCCTTCTTTATCTTTGCATTTCACTGTAAAAACTTGTGACCGACTTTCTGCCTTTTTTTGCCCACAACTTTTTTATTTTAATAGATAATGCTACCAAATTTTTAGGAGACATTCTCAATGCAATAAACAACACAATGAACAACAAAACATTTACATAACATAAAGAATTTGCATTTTGGATAATTTTATTTGCGGATATGTTACTAAAAAAGTGAATAGAAAAATTGGAACCATCATTATTTATGAAGAAAAAAAACATAAAAAACATGTTTATTGAATTAACATTAATTTTATTAAGCTATTGTTAAATTTTAAATCAATTATCATATTTATAAAAAGGTAAGTATTATTTTTTATATATAAAATTGATGGATATAATTATAAATAAAAATTACTCAAATAAAATCATCCATAAGTTATAAGACT
This sequence comes from Omphiscola glabra, assembly GCA_964017045.1. Taxonomy (NCBI): domain Eukaryota; kingdom Metazoa; phylum Mollusca; class Gastropoda; family Lymnaeidae; genus Omphiscola; species Omphiscola glabra. Next base: position 22,749,814 of record OZ024799.1, read on the forward strand.
AAGTAAGGACACACAGTAAGTAGGGTAAGTATTAGAATTTTACTTTTACATTAACTTAACAATTATTTAAAAATGTATATTTTAATACCTTATTAAATTTAAAAGATACTAACTTTAATTAGGCATGTAATGTGTTGTAGTAATATTAACTAATAGTAATAAAAGTTCAGTAAGTGAAAAATATTAATTTAAGCTTAGGCCTAGGCGTAAATAGTCTTTAAGATATTAATAACTGTTGTTTATACAATTTTTTTGTTTAGTAAAACTTATTTCTTTTACTTTATTATAATTGGAAATATTAAATATTTGCCTTTGTATGCCTTAAATTTTTTTTACTAAGATTCAAGCAAGATGTTTGTTTATTTGATGTCTAACTTATAATTAAATTATTTAATTAAATGCCTTATTAATGTTTTTAAAATGCTAACTTTTATTAGGCCAGTAAGAGTATTTGCAGTTGTAGCAATGGAATATGAATAGTATTATTAGTAATATTATTATCAGTAATTAGGCTTAGGGCCTAAGTTAGGCCTACTAAAGTAATATAGTACCGGTAGTAATATTCTCTTATAGGAGTAATGTCACTAATAAGAGAATAACATTTATTATTACAACTATTATTGATTTAATAAAGAAGATAAGCTAAAATGTTTAGGCATTCTCTCATAAAATTTCTAAACTTAAATTGATATTTTACGTATTATTGTAGATTTATGTAAATCAAGGGACAAAACTGGTCCGAAATTCACCCAACTACACAAAGTAAAATTAATAAAAACTTTATAATTTATTGGATTTCATTAATTCCTAACAATATTATAAAGCTTTTTCTTATTTATTAACCGATTAGTGTTCCACGGATTTTAAAAGATAAACAATAAAAAAATATTTTTTTATATCTTTATATTAAATTGATAAGAAGAGCCATTTCCGACAACCCAAGTTTTATTTGTGAAGGGGGATAACTGGTGACAACTGACAATTTCTTCGAAATTTCCAAATGCATAACTTTATTTTGAGATTGCTATTATTAACGAAACAAAGTTATTCCTCTTTGGAAAAATATGCGCTCCACGTCACTGATGACAAAACAATTTATTAATAGAAAACTGTGACGTAAATACGCAAAACAACGAAGTCCTCCACGAACCGAATGCAAAATGGCCACAACAGTTTTTCCGTAATTTTTCGGATGCGCAAACCGCGTGCGTGTGAGACCTTCAAAGTACCTAGACACTATTATTATTACTAAGCTTAATTTAGTTTAATTTTAAGTTTTAAGCTTATACTTATGGTCCTGCCCTAACTCAACTTGATTGATTGGATACTTCTATAGCGCTAGTATTCATGCTACTTTAGCATGCTCACTGCGCTCTGGTTTCATCAAATCTATTAAACAGAAAAGTCTTTAAATGCTTCTTAAATGATTTTCTGTCCTTTTCAATACTCCTCAAAGATGATCACATGGAGGTAAACTATTCCATAATGATTAATTATTGATTCTACTATATTAAGAGAACCAATAAAATTTGTAGGACCACACACAATTTTTTAACATAATTAAACTACGGTAAAACTAATGACAACCCTCTGATTCCCAACTAAAAACTTTTCAATTTCTCTTAAAATGTTTTATTTAATTTTGTAAAATTATTATTAATTTGAAACTACCAAGAATTATTCAGATGTTAAGGGATTTTATTTCTAAACATTAAAGTGATTAAACAGCACGGTTTATGTGAATATGGTTAAATAACGCCAAGTTAAATTTTAAAAATGAACAAGTAACAAGTACAAACTTGTCTTTCTATTATATAGTTATACTTATATTACTATTATGATTATGCTCACGACACTTATCCTATCAAATAAAATTGTATTTTGAATTATCTGCACTTCTGGTATTTCTTACATTAAACTGTGATATGGTCAGGCCCGCCATTCTCCTTAGAAATTGTAGGCTAGTATATTTTACAAGTTATTTTCCATTTTGTACAAATTTATTAGCGTAATGGTTAAGTTTTTGAAGTCAGATACCGGATGTTTACAAACGAGTTTAAATACCCCGAATCAACGTAATTTTAAACTATTTAAAACAAAAGCAAAAACAAAAATGCAAAACACATATCATATATCAATGGAAGTTAAATGCTTTGATTTTGAAAAGTAGCACATGAAAAAGTTTTTGAAATTCAGCATAATATCTTTAAAATTTATTCATGTAAGTGTAAGTTAAATTGGGACAAAAGAAAAGATATCTAATTAAAGACAGCGATGTCTATATACCGAAACACTTACGTAAAATTAGAAGAGGGCGAAAAATGACTGAATTTATTTCTGATTTATCTTTTAAAAGATTCTGCGATATTAAAATAAATTATATCCATTAAATTAAAATGACACTCTACACTCAACTCATTACAAAAAGTGAAAATGGGGGGGGGGTACGTTTTTTTAAAAAAGTAAATCCTTTTTATTATAAATAAATGTATCTGAGTCTGTCTTGGGACTAGGAGATATTAATAATTAACTTGAAGTCATTTAAGTTGAAAAAAATAAAAACATATGCCCAGTCCCATCGAACTAAGATTATTAGAAAAATCTATTGTCATCTTATTAATTTGAGACGCCACTTGCGACATGTCCATGTCTGTTATATTATTAATTGGCTACGAACAAAAACTTTGAAACTTTTATTATATTGAATTGCAAATCGCATTAGTTCTTCTTTTTCTTCTATATATTAAGGGCCTACGATCAATGTAATGATCATTCTGGCTCCTATGCATTTAGAGGGGATTTGCTGAGTGAAATATATGACACAAATCACGATTATAATCAATTTAATTTAATGTTATTTATAATCTATTTATCTTTAAAGTGCACCTTGAAAATTGAAGAATAGCACCGAGTTTATTTGCTCTAGGGCGTTGAATGTGTACCGTTCTGCATAAATTAAAATTTGATTCCACACTCTGGTGAGCATCAAATTCATAGCCGCCACCACCACAGTGACGGGTCTACAAACGCCTATTGCTGTCACTGCCGAATAACCAAAGTCTCAGAAAAAGAGGTCTACCAATAAAGAATAGACTGACAAACCTACCACCTCCGCCAAATCGAAGTTGCTGTCACCAGAACTCAATGCACCAACAAAGGAAACGGCTGCTTTGTTAGCTCCGACATTTGCTGCAACTTCATGTGCACGAAATACCATTTATGTAGTATGGCAGACAAACATTTGGCAATAACAATTATTTTTCTTCCATGGGCCCACATGCAATGCTTTTTCATATTTTTTAAGATCGCTGATGGCACCCTAAGCCCGTGGCGCCCCGGGAAACTGCCAGAGTTTTTGATGCCTTGAGCTGGCCCTGGGTGGAAAATTCCTACAGAGGCTTAGTCCACACTCGTCATTGTTGAGTGCCTTCGCTAATGAGTAGGTCTATTGGATTGAACTGGACATCGAAAGAAGCTATCAATCAAGGGTGCCTAGTTAATGAGAAATGTCTATGTAGACAGAGGAAGAGTGAAGTTAATCATAGTCTCATGATGGAAAACCAATTCATAGAACAGATGCTGAAATAGACAGTCCTGGGAGAGAACCTCTAGAGATGTCACGATTAATTTGGGGAATAATAAAAGGGGACCATTAGTGTTGCTTAAACAGAACTCAGCCGAAGAGCAGTAAAAGACAGTCGGAGGACAGAATGCAGTTGGAGACTAGAGACTGTAGTTGAGGGACCGACTGGATAGGAGAACAAACGAGACGTGAAAGTCAGAGCTGAGTGCCAGACGAGTGAAAGTGGAAGCAATTGTAACAGAGAAATAAAGATAAGGCTTTGACCATCAACATTTTATTACTTCATTGTGGTGTTACCAGTGACAGTGGACCGAGGTCTATAATCCAAACAAAAGCATTAGAGAACAGAAACAGAATTAGAGTGTTAAGGTTCTCTACAGTATTACATTACAATCTGTCACAAAATTTAATAGATGAAAATGATCCAAGAGTTTCAGCTATCTTTCAAATTTCATTTTTCTAAGATATGAGGAAATTTTCTATTCAATAAAATTAAACCACACAATAATACAACACTAACATCAACCAATGTGAGGTAATCATGGATATATTTTTCAAACTAAAATTTGGTGGCATTGTCAGTGGTAAACACTATACCATGATATTAAAACCCAGTGAGAAAAGGCAAAATTGGTTTAATAAACGTTTTTGCCCTTAGAGTTATTGCCAGACGGACCATGTTCAACAACACAGGTATGGACAAATTAACTTCATTAGAAGAGCCCTTAACATCCATAGACAAATGAATATGACATCAAGAGATAACATTCATACATTTATAATTTTAGAAAAAACGAAGTATTCACCACTGCAAATAAAAAAGTCTGAAAACAAAATTACTTTTATGATACATTTGAAAGTGAGGTCTTGGAAATAGTTTTTTCTAATCATGCTAGAGTTATCTTTATGACTGACAAAAACAGCACCCCAACTCTCCACCACCAGACACAAACAAGCCAAGCAACGAATGGGTTTTCTTAAGAAATTTAAGCACAACAAGTTTTTCATTTATTTTCAATGCTTTAATTTCTTTGTTATGGTATCTTGTAACAATCTTATATTAGCATTAGTTACATGGCAGAGATCTGGATAATAACATGGCAAGCAGTACTTGAAAAATTAAAGTACACTTATTTTACGAATTTAAATCTTTTATATCAAAACTAAATATCCAGTGATTGTTTGTTTACTTCTTTCACAAATTTGTTTGATGTCACTTTATAAAATAAATATTTAGGCACAGCCATAAAATAAAATTAAAAAAACATATTTTATACTTAATGTCAATACAGATAAGACAAATAACCCAAGTTACATAAAAAGATGGTAACACCAGTTAATCTATGTGTAATATCTCACTGTAAATTTTTGAATGGTGTGTACTGATGTTCAAGATTTTAAGGCTATAATTAATATAAATAAAATATTTTAAAATTAATAAAATTACGATGTATATAGCTCTTTTTAGTAAAATTGATGGTCTATAACCTTATCAAAATTTCAATGTTAATTTAAATAACAAGATCATAATGTAATGGGACCATGTAACAACACCAAGTTGGTAAATAAATTATTGTTTAAATATACATAGGGCATATTTTTTCAAAAACTTCAACAAGTGACTTTCTGTTATACTTAGTAAAGGTACTAGTAATTAGTTAAACATAAGTTAAGTTGTCTGAACATTCTCAAAACAACATTGTGAAAACATCAACAATTGGAGGTTATCTGAGTAAAATTATTGCATAATTTCAATGTCTATCTTTGCACATGATAGAATACAAAAAGGAAATCTTACCAGTAAAAATGAGCCATATCCTTATGTAAGATAAGTTACATATTACTACAAACAAAAACAAATCAAGGAAATAGATTGATGTATTCAGTTAAGGCACTTAATAAATTGCATTTTGAAATTCCAAGACAAGGAATGAATTACATCCCATCAAGACTGATATTTCTAAAGTGCACATTTATGGGGACTAAATGCAAAACATTTATCTGATTGGAAGATGACGATTTGTTAAAACAATGCATTATTATAAATACAAAGAGTCACCATGCTATTATTTTAAGTAACGGTAAGTGTAATGCATTTTAAGAAAGTTGCTGAGTATCATTAAAGAGCACAATTTATTAAATTCCTGCATAGTAGAATAGATTTATAATGTATCCATATAAGTATGATACTTAATTTAGAATTGAACATGTAAATAAAGGTAATTTTAATTCTCTAAAGGTCAGATTCTGCTTAAATAAAAGTTAAATGTTTTTGAATCAAAGATCATTATCTAAATGTGTAATAGTTCTTTTTATATTGAAATTTATTCAGAAATGGGATGAAATGCAGTGCACCAAGTGAGTTTTTAATATCCAAAACAAGTCATCTCCAAAGCTGATATTGGCATTTTTAATTAATGTCTTTCTAACCTCAAGTTTGAATTATAGAAACATTCAGTTAGAATATTATGGGAAAATAACACTTTCATAATTACCAGTACAGTAACCTAAGATTTTGTTATTTGTAAAAAATAATTATTATTTTTAACATTATATTGCTGCTCTGATAAAATTAATAGTAAATAGTCAAAATCAATTTTCCTTATAAAATTAATTAACACTAGATATTATTTAGAGCCATATATCTTATGTTAATGTTATAAGGAATATGTATATGGATTATTAGAACTACATTTTTAAATATTGCTTTAATTATAACTATTTATAGAAATATTTAAATAATCTTAAAATATTGTTTAAACTGAAAAAAAATTGAAATTGCTTAATTAAATTGATACAAACAAACAAGAAAAAGAGTTATTACTGAATAAATTGGTTATTTAAAGCAGACAGGTGTATGCCGTATGTGGTAACTTAACTCACTATATTAAATTAAAAGCTCATTTATTGTAGTGCCTATCATAGGTAAGTAGCCTACACCATATATATAAATAAAATATTTTGTACTGCCCATTAGCTTCATGGTTAACATTTATATTCAACAAAGTCAATGAATGTATAAGTAGCCAAATAGAAGTAAACCATTAAAATTAGGCAGCCTTGTGAATGTAGTTTAAATAACTTGCAGCCCAATTTAATGTTTCACAGTTATCAATGTATTCTTGTGTTTCTTTTTAGGCCATATTTATTTATTCACTTCATACTTCATGGAATAAGAGTACTATTTTTTACACTTTGATTAATATTTTTCGGGAACAAAATTGATAATTGAAAGGGGCAAAAAATCATATCAAGAAGCCTATATTTTAAGTTACAACTCTGATTGTTCTTTAAATAAAATAGATATTTTTTAAATTTTAAATGTAAGGTTTCAAAAAGGTGAATGAGCTTAAGAAGCTGAAATGAAAACAAGATGTTTAAACAATTGGCATGGAGAGGCAGATGATGGAATACATTTGGCACATGACAAGTCATTGAGGTTGAAATATTAACGTCATAAATAATTAGGAATGTTTCTAGATAATTATGTCAGTCCAATGCTTGTTGTCAGAATATTCTTTAGAGTTAACTTTATATATTACAGGTACAAAGAGAACAATAACATTCTCAAAAAAGAAGTGCTGCAGATTATGTTTAAGCTTTAACCACAGTAAAGCATAACAATGCACATGTATAATACGGGAACGCTGTTATTTTTTAAAAAAGATGTAAGTAAACAAAACCCAAAGAAACAAATAGGTTTAGATGAAATTGAGGGTTCCAGAATAACCAAGAGAAGACAGTTGATTTACTTTAATCTGAAATACTGCAAGGGGACAGGATTAATTAGGGAGGTAGAAAATGAAAGTGGTACACATTAAAATATAGAGGCAATTAAGGTTATTAATTGGACTAAATAAATCCACACCTGCCCAACAAAATGAGAGGTACAAATGTCATAGAGATTTAACACTTGAGTCTGTCATTTAAATACAGATTGGGTGTGTCAAACAATTAGTGATGAAAATGTTGAAATTCAGAGCAAACTAGCTACCAGAGATCATTGAGTGTTACCACCACTAAGATCTAAGAAGATTGAAAACTATTAAACATTTAACTTCATGCTAACTCAACAACTAATGTGTAAAAGTTATTTTATCTTGAATAACTATTTCATACTGGAAGAGTGAAAAACTTATGTCGCCAAGTCATGACATTAAACATTTATTATTTTCAACGGATGAACAGCAAACTAATACTGGCCAACTGGTTATAACAGTTTCAAAAGTAACATCACTTAAACAAATATTATTGCCATAGAATGGATAAAAAAATCGGCATAAAAATTTCGACCTGACCTCCCTCAAACTAAAATAGCCTTTATAAATGTTATTCATGCTGTTAAAGATTTATTTGCATAAAGTTCATGCATAATAAACAAGTTTAATTAACTGGTGGTGAGAACTTAAAACCTATGCACATGCCTGTATAAAATGTAATATCATGCATTTTATAAAATTTAGGCAGGACCATTGTAAGATCCATTACAAATATTTAATCACCGTTGCTTCTAGAAGACAGCATGAACAAAATAACAAGCTGCAGAAATGGTTTTAGAACATTTCTTCAGTTTCATGATAGTGGCAAGTGTAAAAACAGTAAGGCCATGATTGCATGTTAAATAAAGTCATTTCCATTTCCACACGGCTAATTCATTTTAGATTAAAAACATTTTTTTATTGTTTGCATTGGAAAATAAATATCATTAGTAGGTCAAATTTATTGCTGTTAAGAGGATAATAAACATTGGAAGTAATGTGAAGACATATATTCAACAATACAAGGTGTGAAGGAAGTGAGTAACTTTTTAACCCTGTTTCATATGTGCAGGAAGTGCATAAGTTTAGTATCCATAAGGTCATATTGTGCAATTTTTTATTTTTTTTTACATTTACTTCCAAAACCAAGAAGAATTGCACAATAAAAAATGTGTATATTAACTTGAATTTAAAATTAACTAGCTGGAATCTCCTCTTAAACCAACAGCTACCTCCAACTGGGCTAAGTAACGACTCAATATAGGGAGATTGTAGCGTCGTTCTTGATCTATTGTATCACACTGTTAGAGAAAAAACAACAAATAATGTCTTTATTTAGTAGACTGTTTCCTTTGTTAGATTAGTAATTTTAATTATAGTTCAAATTAACAAAATTAGTTCAGTACTTGGTTTATATTAACCCATTCAATTCTACCCTAACCCTAGCCAAAGGGGAATAACTTCACAATTAGGGTAGAGAGGTTTATCACATTTTTAAATGATATGAATTGATTTGCATTGGTTGCTTTATGTGTTGAATAACATTATTTCCTAAAGCTTTTGTTGTGTAAATTCTTAAAAGTTAATTTTCAACGAAGTACTTGACTACTAATGAACAAAATAGTGAAATTAAAAACTCTGCTTTTTAAATAATCAATAATACTCAACCAATCAATAAAAATATTATTTTTAAAACTGGAGTAGTCTCCCTTAGTCTAATTTCTTAAAAGAGATTTTCATTTAAATGACCAGATTTCCACTTTCTATATAGCAGTATATAAACAGAGGGTTGAGTGGCCGGATTTTTGGCCGTTATGGTTTTGAATTGGTTAACGTCAATTCTTATAAGAATGAGCTATGCTGACCGTAATGCCAAAGAACCCAAACATTTTAATACGTTGGGATTCTTAAAAACGATCATAGATATTTTCTATTATTTTACGGAAATCGAATAAATTTAAATGCGCAAAAAATATACATCCGCTTCTATTTTAGTAAAAGTTTAGGTATTATTATTATAAATTACAAATACATTTAAAGTAACAACTTAGAAACTATCTTAAGCATTTTATATGCCTTTGAAAGTTATGAAAAAAATATATTTAAACAAATTATGTTGAAAGAACTACATCATAATCACATTTATCAGGAAAACCCAAACATCAGTTGTTTTTAGAGAGTTTTTTAGTGCATTGTTAATAAATTTTGCAAAATAAAATTAAAATTAATTTGTTCTAAATAAGCATGTAAATGACTCATAGGGGGAATCGCCTATTTTAGCCAAAACTCTTCAGTTTCTTTGATTTAATAACCACCTTTATAAAACTGATAATGTATTTTCCCTTTCTTAAAGGTAAAATTAATAAATATAATTGATTGATTTTTAAAATTTAAAAAAACACACACAAATCTTAGCTTTGTATTTTTAACATTTAATAAGATTTACTTTTTTTCATTCCGAAAATATACTTTTATTAAATTTATAACGTAAAAAAACTAAACCTTTAAATATACTTGTAATAAGAAAATGACGATTAAGTCAATCAGTGCAGCGAAACTACATAGCCAAATAGCATTCACTAATCCACTTATAACTCATCCAAAACAAGAACAAACCATATGAAGTGCAAAATATGTTAGTTTGGGTATGGAAGGGACTAGAATCCGGTGGAAGATTTTATTAATCTTATTTAAATCTGGGGGAGGGGGGGTTATCGATACTTTCATTTTGCCCCAGGCAGCCCAATATACATCTCCAAATAAAGGAATGAATTTGATAAATAATTAACATTCTTGGGTACATACATGTCAGAGATAGGAAATAGGATGTGTACATTGTTACATGGATTACAATATATTTGAATCCTATGGTATTACATTATTGAAAAAAGAGATGTTACATTCTCTTTTTACAATTAAACATATGTTTAACAATTAAGAAAATTAATGGCGTTAACAAAACTTGGGTACATTTATATAAGTATACCCATGAATATCAAAACCCAATCATTTTACACACTTGAAACTTTAATTTGAAAAATTGATATGGGTTAATATTTTCTATGAAAAGTAAAGTGAGTGTGTATTTTTATGAGATTAATAATTTAAAAAAAAAAAAAAAGACACTTAAGTCTGTTACAGACGTGAAAAACTGTTGTGAGTTTTTTTTACATTTTTGATGAAGATATTAATACATCAAATTCCTTTAATATAAAATATATTTATATCATATATAGAGTTTTTGTTGTAAATTTAAGATTATGTTTTCACAATTTTTAGAGAAAAAAAGTTATAGTTCAAGGGCAGGAAAAGGGGTAAATCTAAAATATTTCTCTAGTGCCAAAATTGTCCCTCAATTAATTTCTTTAGTGACAAAAGTGATATAATTAGTGATAATTTAGATTGCGCAATTTAAGGTCATGTTTAGAGGGGAAAAAAGTCCAATCACAATGGAAGTTCAACTAATAGTATCACAATAATGATGTAACTATCAACAAAACACTTACATTAGAAAAGTTAGTTCTAGCATCTGTTATCACTGGTTCATTGTAAGTCATACTTTTAGGACCTTCCAGTTCTTTCCTGACAGGTTTTAAAAGTAATGACTGAGATTTGGCTTGACTCTTGTGTATACAGCCTTCCTCTTCCACCCATGGCTTTTTGTGAAATTTCATATCCAGAGGCAAAAGGTGACCTTCTGTTGTAAAAATATACCTGGAAAACTCTTTGTTTACTGGGTTATCAGTATCAAATAACTGTGGATGGATTAAATAGATTTCTCATCAAAAAAATTCAATTTTTTTTAATTGTTCAATATCTTTATGTCTCCTGAATGTCAAATGTGAATTACAGGGTTCTTGCTCACTTTACCTGGCTAAACTGTCTTAACATTTACTGGGAACATAAATCAGGTGACAAAACTACATTTACTTATTTACTTTGAAACAAATGTTTTCATGGCTTGGCTTGTGGCAACGTGTTTAGGTATGAAAGATAACTAGGTATCAAGTTTAAGTATTTACAAATAATTAATTACTAGGTATAAATATTTACAAATAATTAATTACCAGGTATAAGTATTTACAAATAATTAATTACCAGGTATAAGTATTTACAAATAATTAATTTCCAGGTATAAGTATTTACAAATAATTAATTACCAGGTATAAGTATTTACAAATAATTAATTACAAGGTATAAGTATTTACAAATAATTAATTACAGGTATAAGTATTTACAAATAATTAATTACCAGGTATAAGTATTTACAAATAATTAATTACCAGGTATAAGTATTTATAAATAATTAATTACCAGGTATAAGTATTTACAAATAATTAATACCAGGTATAATTATTTACAAATAATTAATTACCAGGTATAAGTATTTACAAATAATTAATTACCAGGTATAAGTATTTACAAATAATTAATTACCAGGTATAAGTATTTACAAATAATTAATTACCAGGTATAAGTATTTACAAATAATTAATTACCAGGTATAAGTATTTACAAGTTTCACTGAGAAAGAAACTCTCCATTCTATCCTCCAGTTCTTTTGTATGGACATCATGTATAGTGCAATAACCACACCTAAACAAACAGAACAGGACAAGAGCTAAAGTTTTCAGCACAAAAGTCAACAACAACAACAAAAACAACAGGTCACCAATATGTGATGTCACTCAAATATTATTTCCCATTAAATGTAATGAACAATGGTGATAGAACAAGTTATGAGTTTACATATAGTAATTAAATGGGGTGAACAGTGAAGGAGATCCCTACCTTTCTTTAGTGTGAGCATTAATACTCTCTAAAATATCTCGCCCAACATGGAGATAAAATGGATTTTTTGTGGCTCTGTACAAAAAGTAAGTAGATTCTATAAGCTCTGGTCGCAGAGGGTAAAATCTAACATCCGGGGCCCTAAGCTGCCAGTTGTATCGTTCAGGAAGTGCATTGTAACGTCTCCATATTGCATAGTAAAGGGCATGTGAACAAATGGCTTCCTCCATATCACCATTCAAAACCTGTTGGTAAATGTATGAAAATTTAATATGCTTTCAATATGTAATGAAACCATGCTCAAAGTTGGTTATTAAATAAAAATGAATTAGCTGTTTATTACTTTAGACTCAAAATGGAATTAAAATTAAAACATATATTTATATATTTATCATGAACTACTGGATCGCAATGTATAAGCCGTAACTGAGGTATGGACTCTGTTCATAGAAAAACGATCTCACGGAGAAAAAGTGTTTAGTAACTCAAATCTGATGTTTAAGCAGTGACCCAGATCTGATGCTAAATAGTTTGGCACCCTTGATATGACCAACTATTTATCATATACCTTTAATGCAAACTTGACTACAAGAAATGTATTTTGAGGGTGGCTGAATGACTAGTACATTGACAGTATTTCACTCACCTGGACAGCTGACCATGCAGCTTGAAGGGCATCAATCCAAGTGTTAACAGTTTCGCCAGTTTTCATGTTCACATTGACATACAAAGGGACATTGCCAGCTCCATAGTTACACTTTGGTCGCCTGAGATTATAAAAAGTATGTTCTCTAATAAGGTTGAAAGATGTTAAATAAGATGTTTGCCTTAATGAATTTTATTTAAATATGTTTATCATATATATCATTAGATAGAAAGGATAACTATTTAAAATTCTAAATTAATAAGGTCTTTTAAATGAGACATCCTAAATAAATAATATAAACTTTGCTTTTGTCACTTACCCTCTTCGTAAATGAAATTTAATTGTTTCATAAGATTCACTGAACATTTCCAAATCTTTCTTTTCTCCAAACATAATAAAAGCCTGAAAAACATTAATTTTCCACATAATGAGGCTTTATGCTTTAAAAAATAAAACAAAACAAATGATGTACAAGGTAATTTCTGAATACATGCAAAGTATAAATATTTATAATACTAACAGATCTGTTTTACAATTTTGACATACAATGTACGATTTTGAGATGTTTACATTATATATACTTCATGTTTATTTTTTACAATTAAGAAATGTATTGAACGATTTTGTGATGATGCTGTACAATTTTAAGAGTTTGAGGGTAAACAGGTCTGTACTACTAAACATTGTTAAGTTGTGTCATACCTTGAGTAAATATTCAAAAAAAGAATCAATGCCAGCACCAAGTCCACTCATTGGTCCAACCCATTCACCTGTTTGAATGTTGATGACATTGCCTTTGAAACAAAACAAAAAATACCAATTATTCTGGAATGCCCCATTTTATCATTACCAAAAGTTGGCTTGTGTCATAGATCCTTTAGAGAAAAAAAAAAGCTATTTGTAAGCAAAAAAATCACAAATATTTGAGACATGTTTCAATGGAACAGATCTTTTAAGTTTTTAAGTGTAATTAATTTAATATACCCAATAAGCCTGTAACATTAGATCTCAAACTCCATAAACTGGCCACAGCACGCCGAGATACTGCATCATAAACTGGATCATTTAACAGCCGAGATAAGACACCAAATTCTAAGACAAGTGTGCCAGCCCCTGATGTGCACGTTTCATTAATGCAGTTGAGTGGAACGCCATTACTCAGAGAAACCTATATGAAAAAGAAATTACTATGTTTTAGCTATCTAAATATTAATCTATATTATGCGACCAGTTTGTAAAACTACATTCAATATTAAACAACCACTCAAAAGTATTTAAACAACTAGATGATACAACAGTCACTACAGGTATGGGAGTATGTCATTGAACTGATTTGTGGAAGTTATACAACTTTAGTATAATGTTTATTTGCATGAAGATAAAATGAGAAAAGAGATTTGTAAAAAAATTATAACTTACTCTCAACCCTTTTTGAATACAAATAAATGTTAAAAATTTAGTCACAGATTACTCTGTCAATTCTCATGTATATGAAAAATAAATCAGATTACAGTGTGATTAAGAATAAGTTAATTGTAATTTAAGTTTGTCACTGACATCAGGTCAATTTAAAAAATAGAAGGGATGTTTTAAAAACCTTGAAAGGATGGTGATATTTTTTTTTAAAAGCAAACATGACAAATTAAATAATTAAAATGTTTGACACCATGTTTGCAATAAAAATAAATACAAAAAACTAATTTCACTAAAAGTCATTAATAAAAATTGCTTTTGCTATATTTTAAAAAGAAATTTTATGTAAAATTTGGTCTAAATCTGTTTAAGAGCTTAATTTATATTACCTATTTTTTCTTTTTTAAATTGAACAAGTGCACATAATTCTGATTTTTATATAAAGAGATAAAATAACTGCTTTAAAAAGTTTAAGACTTTGGTTTTCACACTTATTCTTTGAAAAGAATATAAAAAATATTCCCACATTTAAATTAGTGTACCCTTGGATATGGGATTCCTGTTGCAGTATTGCTGAAAGCCGGTAGCAGACGTGAAGCAAGGTCGTGGGCCAGCTGCAGAAGTTCATTTTCATAGCCTGGTATGGACATGTCACCAAGAGGTTGCCGAGGATCAATAATAATTAGGTGGGCTGAAAGCAATGCACCTATTACTCTGAAATATGAATAAAATAAAAACATACGTTTATTTCAAGAAAATAAACTCTGTGCTTAAATTTACTTAATTTTGTTTAAAATGAACACCGTATTTTTAGGACAATTTAAGAAATATAATCATTTTACAATTGGATAAACCCTAAATTACCTGATGGTGGCCTCAAAGACTTGCACTGTGTTGTTGTTGTTGAAAGAGACAGACTCAATAACAAGCTTTACTGCTTTCTTAAACTCAGAGCTGTTACCCATCACCTACATATCAGAATTACAAAAGTCATAATAATGAAAAATGTATCTGTAAAAGAAATAAATGTCAAGTATAGTATTTAATATAAAGTTTTATTATCTAAACCTAATAATAGTGAAGATTTGAAAATTTCAAAAAAATCCAAAGTACTAGACAATTAATGTAATCATCCATGTTAAATGATACAGCAGGTATCTTTGGTCTTTCATGATTATTCAAAGTTGTTAGGTGTTTGATGAATTATGTCAAGAATTACTTGATTAAACTGAGTAATCATGCATTTATGTATAAAAAGCACAAATTCTGATTAATATAAAGAAAGCTGAGATTACATACCGCCAGTGTGTCAAGAGATTCAACCAGTGTCAGAGCATAATCTCCAAGGACATCATTGATGTTGATATTATCTCTACAAAGAAGGATTACATATTTTTAACACATTTCTTTTCATGTTAGTATCTATAAAGATCTTATTTTCAATAATCACGACTGAATGTATTATTATTAAATAGGGCAACTGAGCTATTGTAATTAAATAAAATAAAAGTATGTCTCAATGATGTGTGCACGCATTGGTTGAAAGATGTTAGGCAATGCATAATAAATAGGTCAAGTGAAAGCTGTTTAAATTACATGCAGCGAAAGTCCATGTCCCATGGATGTTTAGGTCCATTGGTTGAAAGTTGTGTGGGTGTTTTAAAATGAGTGGGTATATATATACTGTGACTTAAAGAGAGCTCGAGAGGGACCAATAAGAGGGATGATGAAAGCTTGAGGTAACTAGCCCTGTTGTGTATTTGAACTGAGAGAAAATCCTTTTAGCAGGAATTAAAGCACCGAGGAAACTATCGTTATTCATGTATAGTCAAGCCTAATATATGGTAGGAAATTAGTAAAACAAAGTAAGGTTACAGCTGAAAAAAAGTAAGGCAACAAATGTGTTGGCAGGAAGCCTTCGTCAGCGAACAAACAGAAAAAACAGAATAAAATTAAAAAATAGCACTTAGCTGAGAAGTAGCAAATCCATTTGCTGCCCTCTTGGATACGACTTCTCAGCTATGTGCAATTTTTTAATTTTATTCTTTTTTTCTGTTTGTTCGCTGACGAAGGCTTCCTGCCGACACGTTCGTTGTTTTGTTGCATTCCTTTTTTTCAGCTTTAATGTTACTTTGTTTACTAATTTCCTATTTTGCTAACCTGATTGCAGTCTCTCCCCTTATTAACCTAATATAATATGGTACTATAGTGAACTGATGTACAAGTGTAAATAACTCTTCTGGCTTGTAACTTCGTGTTGGAGTTTTACTTGATATTCGTCAACCCAACCATGCTGCATCTATCACCCAAGTACTTCAACAGGACATCTAATAGCTTGACATACTGCAAACCACAAATATTTGGCAGCCGCAAACACCAAACAATAATACTTTTCAGGGGTGTTCTGTATTTTTCTTGTTGCTGCTGGTGAAGAGACTGAGTATATTGTCTTAGAGCAGTTTACTTCAGCCTCCACTTTTCACAGCATGCACTGACCCTTCTCATTAAGACACATATACCAGTTTGCCACATAATGACAAAGTAAGGTTTTCTATATAGATAGGCCAGATAGCCTTCTCTACCTGTCATCTGCCTAGTAGATAATGGCCAATTATAATTTGAAGGTGCATGGTAGGGACGGAGATGGGCCTAAAGGTAAGCTTACCTTGTAATTGCTTTTAAGGGTTGAAACCCAGTGAGGTACGGGGGGGGGGGGATTAAGGGGCCATCCATAAGTAACATCATCTAGGATGGAGGGGGGCCTTTGACATTTTGAATTTTTACAATGTTTCGTCACATGTGAAAAGGATGTCAATTTTTGAGCAGCTATTTGAAAAAAAAAATTTGGGGGGGGGGGGGGTAAAAAAATCAGCCAAAATAGTGTGACACATTTTTATTTATGATAAGTGGCTAAGCCTAATAGACAAAAATTGAATATGACAATGACATGTCATATATTAACATAGGCCTAATTAGAAAGTAGGAATTCAGGTTAATTGTCATAGTCATAGACTATTATTAGTGAATATAGTTATAGAGTGACACTACACATTACAATTCTACAATTCAAGCATTAGCCTTACACTAGTTAGACTTGGTATTAATAATTATGGGTAAATTCGCACAAGAAGTACCTCGCATTTTAATATGGCCGCCATCTTGACGTAAAATTAAAAATAAAACGTTTAAAAATAATGAAAAAACTTCCTAAATGTATCCCTCACCCTAACCTGAACCCTAAATCTATCCCTCACCCTAAATCTATAAACACGCACGTGAATTCGAGGTACTCCTTGTATGAAATAGCCTAATTATGAATTAAAGTTTTGTCGTTTAATTTGAGACTTACGGATTATCATAGTCAGGGCCTCGACCTCGACAATGAATAGGATCAAGCTCATCTTCGGGGAATGCATATTTCAAGTAGTTGTCATATCCGAACTGAAACATTTTTTTGGACGCATCGAGCATTTGTAGTCGTTCTGCGTTACTGAACTGTGAATATTTATTGTGAATCGGATCCCACTCATGCTGAAAACTATATAGCCAACATATTTGAGGAAATAATACCAGAATAAGAGGAACAAATACTGAATAATTAACAATTAATGTCATGGCATGAGTGCTGACACACTGGCAACCCCTTTATACTAATCCCCACTCCCTTACTTTCAGATACCCACTTCTAAACATTCAGCTGTTGTCAATTGGTCCCACCTACAACCGAAAGTTGAGTTTAATTTCACTTTATTCCCTAAATAGTAGACTTATTCGCATTGAGATTCTTTTTTTCATTTTTTTATTTAAAAGAACATTAATTATTATTATTTGTTTAAAATGTTTCATGTGTTTTTAAAAATAAAATTGATTTCCAAATTTTGTGGTACCGTTCGATGAATTAAATGAATATATTCTGAAACCACCAAGTTCACCAACTTGGACGACTTGGTGACCAAGTGTTTTTTAAAATAAATATTTGATGTTGTTTAGTCTTGAAATAAAAATGTCAAAGTTATTTATAGTATTTTGACATTGTCATTTATAGAGTAGTCTGAATCTAGTGAGTCTAGAATAACTAATTCATTACTATAATTTCAAAATCTTTCATCCCTGGATATAACTTCCATAGTTTTTGTGAAATTTAAAAAAAAGATTTTATTTTGGAAATGAAAACAACTAAGTTAACTAAGTTTCAATTTAAAGAATCTATTCATGCTAGATGGTTTGTTTTATAAGGCATTTAATTTTGATACCTTTGTTCTAGACAGCTTTGTTTCTGTTCAGAAAGAAAAGCTAATGTCTATTGAGTATTTGAGGTATCACCATAAAAACTCAATTGATCATGTAATGTCAGTAAAAATATTCAAAAATTTAATAATTAATGCTTGATTTCCTATTTAAATAGTCCCATTAGTTTAAAATGTGACCTTATGTGAAATATTGAAAAAATAAATAGCTGCATAAATGAACAGATGGTAACTTATGGGAAAAAAGATTATAAGAAGTATTTGATAAAATGAAGACCAAATTTGTTAATTGTGTAAACTCAAATAGCTATAGGGCTTATTTTAAAAAATATGGATTGCGGTTTCCCATCACATAAAACTTGAAATTCAAAGATGAATAAGAAAATGGAAAGAAGAAATAATTTTTTTAAAATACCTGTTTATTTATTTTTGTATTTCAAAGGAGAATTTAAAAAATTCCACATACAAATTTATATTAAAAGTGAACACAAACATAATAAAAAATGTTTTTTAAAAATATCAACACAACAGTTATCCATAATGATTAACAACAAATACCTATTTATGATGATTAGCATTGTCTAGTCTTCTTTCTTTGTTGGCTACCTATAAATAAGAATACATATTTTTTAACTGTTATGAAGTAATGCCCATTGAGTATCTTTTGCTTGGATTAATTCCATTTAAATAAAAAAAAGTAAACAAAATGATTTAAATAGCAATACCAGTACTTGCTGAAAATGAAAATCCAAAATGGGAAGGATATGATTATTAAATGAAAAGTAAGTATTACATTGTATAATTTTGCCATAACATTTTAAAGAAATTATTTTCACTGGGGGAGATGTGGTCAAAACTTGCACTCAGGTGTAGCTCTTGTTTTGGTATGCAAAAATTGTTTTTAAAAGAAACTTCAAATTATTCGGGTTAGTTTATATACCATAATAATTATAGTAGCCAATAGAACTGGTATAAAAGATGAAAAAGTATATGGCAGAATTTTAATTGTGTATTAAAAAAGGAGGTTTAACAAAACAAGTGATTTGTACCTGGAAAAAGTAAAATGTTACTAAGTGGTGGCTGACCTACACTAAAATAGTACAAAACAGTCTTGATACTATTTTGAAGACTCAACATTTTAAAAGATTATCTATTAAAGGTGTTAATTTTATCCTACATAATTAGTGAAAGAAAAGCAGAGAAAGAACTTTGAAGTTAAGTTAGATTTAAAGATACACCTATAAACCAGTGATTCTCATTTTTATGTGCCGAGGTAGATCATCTGCCTCCTCTTTCCTAAATCCAAGGACCATAACACAATAATACTTAAAATAATATATCAACTGGTTGCTTATATTGGTAGACCTGTTCTCTAGACTCTTATTGACTTGCAATGCACTAGGCTTCCTCATATGCAAAAGATATGCTATTACACTATTAAGAGTTTCAATTTCTGTTTTTTAACCAGAAAGAAGTTTAAAACATGATTGTTGTAAAATGACTAGTATTAAAAATTGGAAAAAGAGTACTGGTACTTGACAAAATCTAGCTTTGGTAATATAAAAAAAACTTCTTCCAAATATTTCTTCTAAAATGGAATGTCACATATCCAAAGACTGGACAAATCTGACAGCATATTTAATTAATAAAAAAAAAAAACATCAAGTTGTGTATTTACAAAAGAAATCACCCATACCATAAATTTTGAATGCAGGTTACATTATAGGAACATGGGCTGTTAACCCTTTACAGTCCGATGCGCCCGAAATGCGCCGATTTTTTCCTTAAGCTTACGGTCCGTTGCGGCCAAACCCGCCCGCTTCGAGGTTGTTTACTTTCGTTCTTAGCACAGCGGAAATTCATTGCGCATTACTATTTATAGTTCTACCGGAAGAAAGCCTCGTTGTCAGCATTTATTTTGATACTAGTTTGACCGCGGTGTCTTTAGGGGCTGATTTTCTACGATTTTTTTAAAAGTTGCGATTTTTTCGCTGTAAAAAATGGCTATCGAAGCCTTGGATACAATTTTGAAAGAACTTAGGACTAATGAAGCTTCACTATTTCATAAATCTAGTGTCCCTGAAACTGTTTTTTGGTGCAACTTTTGCTTTAATCATTTCTTTGTATTTAGGTATTTTTTATTTTATTTTCTTGCTTATAGTTTATTTTCTGAAAATTAATTAGATAAAGAACCTTCATTTAGAATGGAGTTATGACCCTTTGCTTGGTCACTAGGATTAGAAAAGGCTGAATAGGCTTGGACTATAAAGGGTTAAGAAATGATGTTTGTGAATTATGTGTAGAGATTTGATTTTTAAAAGTAACAAGAAAGGTCTATTTTGATGTGCTATGATAAAACAAAATATAGACAGAGAATAAGATTTAAAGTTTTCTATATTTAAAATGAAAACTAGTGTATTACTATTACCTCAACATTGACTATGAATGAACAATGATATTTTAAATAAGTTATGAATTTACTGTAGCAGACTGCTGTTGATTGGGGCACACACAGAGAGACCCCATAATCCATAGGTAAAGGGGAAAAGGCACAACTATATGAAACAAGATCGCGGGTTTACAAAAAAAATGCAACATATATAATGGGAGCTATTTATTACTAATATTTAAACATTAAAATACCCAAATAGTATTTAAGAGGGGTAAAAATGAAATAGTATAATAGCTTTCTCATAATTTTACTAGAAAAGTCACACTTCAGTCAAGCTGAATCAATTTTACCTACAACCATACCATTTTTTTATAATCTTGTAGCCAGCAGAAATTTGGGGTGCTGTAACTGTATGCCAAACTATGAGCCAACATTCTTTTGAGATGCAGAAACAGTACAGCAAAGAATCAAGTAATGTTATAGTAGATTGCTAAATTTCAACTACAAATATGCAAATTGATGAGATTCTATGCAAAGGTGAAATAAATACAAAATATAATTGGAATTGACCATGCTTATTTGTTGTTTTTTTATAAGTCCAAGGCTTGAAAGAGAGCCTTGTTTTCAAAGTGAGCACATCAACTTTAACAAATAAGAAGTTAAAGAAGCAAGAAAATCTCAAAAATCTAAATAGCCAACATCAAGACTTTGCATACAAAAACAGTTATAAATTAAAACTGCAGATATTTACATAACATTTAAATATTGTTGTGTGAGACGAGATGGCATGTTAATGGTTCGTGTTAAAGATGATTGCTGCCTGACTGCATTAATATGGAAATGCATTTCATTTTTATTAATAGTGCAACAAGTACAAGTTTGTTTTCTGTTGTACATGTCACACAAATACATTCATTTTTATGTGTACTTTTTGAATTTTTAAACTTTGCCAGATGTAATCAACAATCGAATAAACTATGGAAAATAGATGCATTTGTTGAATGTTTTGAAGAACAATTCCATACTCTAGCCTGCACATGAAAATGTTTTATAATCCAAATGCCTTGACCTCTCAAATTTCTTAAATATTTATGTACAATATTTGTATAAAAATTAATGCCCTAATTATACTATATTCTAAATTGGATTCTTTTGTACTTTTTACACTATATTCCTTTTTTTTTTTTTTTTTTTTTCATACAAAACATAATTTTTATTGAATAACATTTTGGAAGCAGGGCATTACATCCAAACCATGGCTTGACACCACATATCCTAACATTTAAAAAAATAAGAAGGAAAACACGATATTCTTAAATAAAATAAGATGCCTGTATTGACCTGCAAATGCAATATTTTAGGAAAGGTTGTTTTTGTTAAATTTTGAATGACATAAATACTATGCCTCTACTGGAATACATTATATTTTATTTATTGCAACCAAATAGGTTCTTAGAGACAAAGATCACAGGTCATCAAATGGAACTGTCCTGGCAATGTTTAGGGCATCTTTCAGCATGAAATCTCGGAGAGCCCATAAAGCACTGGTGATGCTTCCATGACAACCGCCTGCTTGAGCTAACCACTGTCCAGGTAGACTGGCCTCATTTATGGCAGGTGTATTCTCTTGTGTTGCTGACAATGTTCTGTCCCAGTTGGATATGGTGTGAGATTCGGAAGTGAGGCCTTCAATGTATCTGGAAGATAGAATAAACTAAACAATCACCCTAATGGAAAAATTGTATCAAATGTTGATTTTTAAATTTAAATGATACAAATTAACAGATTTTGTATGAGGGACTATCTATTCAGTTACATGCCTTAATGTTTTGAAAATTCCAATTTAATAATAACAAATTTCAAACCTGATGTAAGTTTCCGAATGCATCAGTTTCTGCGTTCTGGGCGGGACGGAAACAAACATTGGCGAGGGAGGGCACTGTTGTGGACCATTGGGTTGACCTGGTCAGTGTGAAACATAAATTTGGTTGCAGCCATGAATACAATAAATAAGTACTTCGGATGGTCCACTGCCATACAACTAATATTTACATTTACATATTTCATTATGAGTTGCCAAATAATAATTACTTGACTTATTCAACAGTGATAAACTATTGATCAGAAAAGAATAATTGCCTGTTATGATATAAACATATGATTTTTATATTTTTTGTTATGAATCTTGTGTTAAAGAAGCAGAAGCTCTCAGCAGAGGTTTATTAGTGCCAAAATTACTATTTTTAAAAAAAAATGAAAATACATTATTTTAATGCTAAGCAAGCATAATGTTGGAGCTGCTATTTTTGGGTATGATTTGCAAAAGATCACTTTTACATTTTGCAAGTGTTTAAATATTTTTTTTTAAGTGCTGAAAAATAATCTCTTAATGAGGCATTGCAAAAATAATCTTTGAATTAGGCATTTCAAAAATAATCTTTGAATAAGGCATTGTAAAATAATCAAACATTATTACCGGTATAACAAAGTAAAATGAGCTGACACCCAATACATTCTAAATTATCCTAAATAATTTAAAATAAGCTTATTCTATCTAGACCCAGTAGCATGTATTTAATTTTTAGGCAAAGTTGACTATGATTAAAGCATGTGTTCGAAATGCAATAGTTTTCTTGCTGTAACTAAATTTGAGTTAAGAAGCTTTTAATATGCTTAAAGCAGGTGCATAGTGTGATTCAGGACATATCTTGACCTATGTTTTTATCATAGAAATGATGCAGTATTTAACAGACCTTAAATTTATCATTAAGCCATATGGGTTCTCTGATGATCCCAGCTGGCATCCTGGTCTTGATAAAAACTACATTTTCTCTCTAACCATTTAATTCCAGGAAAGTACTCATGTTACGCTAAAACTCATTTAAAATTTTAAGTGACTTTATATCAAGGGGAAGTTGCACATTTACCGACAGTTTATAAAATTTACCTTGAAATTATTTACTCATTATTACCAAAAAAACAGTTTGGTGATCCATGTTATATAGACAAGAGTCAAGTTCACAAATAAAAAGAATATATTGTATATTTTTTTCTATTTTCAACAATGTGAATAACCTAAATAAAGTGAAAGAGGCCTGTACTATTATACTTTGTTATATCTGGAAACAGAGCAATTTACCATCAGATTAGTAGTAATGGTTTAAATACATTGTTAAAGCTTGTTTTAATGTCAACATAAGAAAGCAATAAAACTTATGTGGAAAAATGTAGGACTAATGGCTGAATATTTATTTTAAACAAGATTGTCATGTAAACCAGAGTTGTATTACTTCGGAACTAATGTTTGTTACTGTGTGAATAGATGCCAATGCATAGCCTGGGTGACATGTAAGAGCGTAATCTGGGCAGCCTAATATCTTGGAAACATTTCTATAAAGAGTTTTTGCTGAAGACAATATTCACATGAACATTGACAATGCTTATATGTATCTGTGGTGATGAAAAGAAAATATATTGAGCTATAATGTTACTGGAAAAGCTATTTTAATACACAGAGATTCATTTGTGACGCATAAGAATGATTTGATAAATGCAAATTATTATTATTTTTTTAAAAGTGAAAAGGTAGAGTTAAATGATTATGGTCCAATTTGAAGATTAATATTGAAGGTGTTTCTCACTGTGAAAAATCAACTAGCAAACATTGAAAAGGATAAGTAATTAACCTTTTTTTTCCAAATAACAAACAAATTCTAAGCTGCTATCTTGAAAACTTTAAAGAAAATTTTGTTTAATGTTGCAAGATATTGATAGTTAAAAAATATGATGTGTTGTGGGGAAGTTTATAAGAAATAAGCTAGAAATCTATTTGATATTTATTATTTCCCCATGTTATGTTTTTTTTTAAAGTTATTAAAGGTGTAAAATTATAAAATCTTGAAATAATAAAAAGAAAGGAAGTAGTACTAATGTCAGATTTTTAAAAAAATGACTATTGGCAAGTTTCTCTTGCAACATGAGAAGAAGTCAGTAAAGCATCTATTCTATTTTTGCATACAAGAGACAATATCTTCATGCTGATTAAATGCAAATACATTTGAGCAAGATATTTGGGGTGTCTCCCAGAGTTTGGGAGAAGCATGGATTATATAAAGGTTTAAATAAAGTGCTGCTGGTATTATAGGAGAATTGCTGACCCATTAAGTAAGGGCTATGGCCATTAATCAGTGGTAAAGGAGAGGGGTATCCTTGCGGTGAGTACAGCATTCCATTGGCCATACCAGACTGAGCCAGTGGGCTTCCATTGTAGGGGCCTGAAATGTTAATGTTGCATGCTGTACTTTTTTAAAATGCATTTTTAATTACATTTATGCCAGAAACATTACTTTCTTGATAGAGAGAAGACTATTCACTTAATTGATAAGTGCATTTCTGGAATAATTTGATAAAAATTCCCTAGAAAAATAAGATATATCATAAATTTCATGTTGAAATCAAATTTGTAAATTGTTTTTTTCCCTTAAAACAAAGTTTGTTATTTTTTAACATTTAGTTTAAATTGTTTTTAAAATTTTAATGCCTCTTTCGTTTATCATAAATGGTGAGAATTTTATTTATGAAATCAATTCAACACAAAATATTGTTTCTATATCAACTTATGCTAAAATGACAGCACCCTTTTCATAAACAACAGTTGGACAAAAATATTCTTGAACAATAAATACTTTCAATAAATATAAATAATATCGGATCCCAGTGGACCAGAAGTAAATTGTAGTTTATCAAGTGCAAAAATATATTGCAGCCCACAGAGCTATATGAGATCTTTGTATATTAAAAACACGTAACTGAGCAGCACAAAAATAATTGCATGACAATGTTGACATTTACAGAGCCCAGTGAACCTTTGTATACAACATCAAGACAACAATATCAGGGGATTAAGATCATGCAAACCAGGCTGGGTTCAGAGAGTTCTTGGAAAAAAAAAGAGTATAGCAGCAAACATTTAAAGGGGCATTATACTGAAAAGCTTGGTTGGGTTAGGTAACAGTAGTTTCAATCTTTAATTAATTATTAACTTAATATTGATAACTCTAAATAAATCAAAATGGCATTAACATAAAGCATTGTTGTAAGTTATCAACAGTTTTACTTCACAACAATGGGTTGAATTAGAAAATGTACAAAATAAGCCATGGCTTCAAAGTAATATGGCTTATTTTAAATTTGACTCATCAGGGGTCAACAATATTCTAATATTTTCAAATTTTGCAACATTGAGAACTGTACGTAATGCATCTAATCTCACCTGCTGGGGTCATGGGACCAAGGGCAAAGCCCGGGAACCCTGGCTGGTTAGCCTGATGTTGAGGGTGAACAGGGGTGGCTGGGGCAGCTACAAAACAGGGAAAAGTAGGGGGGGGAAAAACAAAGTGACAAAACAAAAATAAAAATTAGAAAACAAAATTAATAGCTAAATAGTATAAAAAAACAAAGAACAATTAAGTCATGCAAGAAAACAACATAAACAGCTGGGAAGTAAATAAAATTCAAATAAACAGCTTGAGTTATCTATCCTTCTTAAAATTCAATTCAAAACTCTGAAGAGAGATATAATTTTTCATTGAGAAGAAAACAAAAGCAATTCTAACCATGTCATTTAAGAGAGCAATACGATGTGATAATTTTCACATCCCTTTATAGAAAGCAATGTTCTTGAAAGTGATTTTAATTTTACAGTTTGGTAAAAAAAATCATTTTCATATTGAAATATTTGAATAATAATAAATAATAGAATAAATTGCACTAAAATTTATAACACTGAAATTTAAGGAAAGCTTTAAAAAAAAAAATCCAGCCTCTCCCCTTTAATGAAAAGCATTACAAAAGCAAGTGCAATGCTTTTCATACACATTTTAAACACTGATGCTGTTAGATATAGTCTCACCTCCAAAATCTGACCAGGGGCTCTGAGATCGCACAGGGTCAACCACTGCCTTGTCTGCTTCCACATGCTTAGCATTCATTTCCTCTGCTATCTTACGGGCTTTCTCTTCAAACACATCTTTCTCAGCTTTAGACAACGCTCTCCACTGTTGAAACAAAATTTAATTTTGACAAAACTGACATTTTTTTAGACATTGACAAAACTAACATTTTTTTTAGACATTGACAAAACTAACATTTTTTTTAGACATTGACAAAACTAACATTTTTTTAAACATTGACAAAACTAACATTTTTTTTAGACATTGACAAAACTAACATTTTTTTAGACATGGACAAAACCAACATTTTTTTAGACATTGACAAAACTAACATTTTTTTAGACATTGACAAAACTAACATTTTTTTAGACATTGTCAAAACTAACATTTTTTTAGACATTGACAAAACTAATATTTTTTTTAGGCATTGCTTGCTTAAGATCAACACAATCAGGGCAAATACTTTCTCTTCTAGGAAAGACAGACAGAGAATTCATTTTTTCCCCAATCTGTCAGAATTTACCAGCGTGTTCCCTTACATTATAGAAAATTTAATACTTTTTTTTTTACATTAAAGCATTGTAGAAATGTGTGTTGACACAGGGTGGCTGCTTTTTATGTTTACAAAATTACAGTAGATACTCATTATACAGCATGGTTGTTCATAAGCTGACACACCTAGTTTTGGATGGGAAAGCCTGACAAGTGTATAACCTGCTCAGAATCAGACCCTATTATATAATATACAGTGTAACCAATGTGGTCCCAAAGAATATCTAAGATTCAAGTGAATTAAATATGTTAATGAAATCAAAATTTGTAAAATATGACATTAAAACTACATTTTATTTCATTAAGAAAATAAATATAATAAAATATTATAAGTGCAGATATTTATTAACATCTCAAGCTTCTTGTAATGTATTTGAATCCGGAGCTCGGCCCTCAACAATAACAATTTCATTATTTAATCAACCTGGACAAAATTATACAAATCTCATCTGACCCGCTAATTAGCTGACCAACCCACTTATTACCCAGAAATATAACCCCAAAATTTCAGCTTTAAAAAGGAGTATATACAGTACTTTAAAATTGTTCATTTGTTAAAAATTGTCATAAGTTAAAGTTGGTAATTGTATATGAATGTCTTAATATTTACTTTCTAAAATGTCTTTTTATTTAAAATGCCAAAAATGAATATATTCAATGTCAAAACAAATTTCCTTTATTTGAATCAATAAAAGATTTGATTTTTAATCTTATAATAGATGTCAACATATAATTTTACAATTTTGTATGTCTTTTATTCCTTCAATAAAGCCCATTAATGACTGGCTCTAATTTTCAGTACCCAGTAGTATTAAGAATTATGTCATTAAAACTGGCCAAGGTTATTTGCCATGAAGTAGATCATAAATTTTAGCTTTAACTATGTAGTGAAACGTAGTCCATGACAATTGATTTTTTAAATGATTTGATATAATTTGCTTCATTAGCCCTTTAAAAAATATATATTTTATTTCTAAAAATTAAATAAAAATGTGATCCAATTTTAAGTTAAGGGTTGCTCTCTTTTGGTAAATTGCCTACCATGGGGTCACTCAGGACAGCTCTGTGCCACATCCCCTGACTTTGACTCACTACATTATACTGCTTGCGGTATAAACCAGAAATGCTTTCTAATTGAACATAGTAAAAAAATGTTTGTAATAACTTTCAAAACTCCAGACCTTGGTGCCAACAATCTTGCTAATGTCTCCAAATGAGCAACTAGGGTTATCTTGTGAAATCTGCTTTCGAATCTCACCAGCAAACACTATGTAGCCACTTGGTTGCCTGCGTGGGTTTAATGGTTTCTGAAAAATTAAGGCTCATATTTAAATAGTGTTTGAAATCCACCAAACTGAATCCCACAAGCTGCTTACAGCAAATCAGAGAACTTATCCACTAACCAGAAGCCACCAACAGTATTAAGCACTGAGCATTGCTGAAATATTATTTTTTAACATTTAACACTGTTAAATCGAAAAAAAGAAATAGTTTTTAGAAAAAATTAAAAAAGTGTAGTGATAATTGGCAAAGGCTTAATAAATTGTATACCTAAACCAAATAAACTTTAAATTTTATTTATTAGGATTAAATGTTAACCTGATTTGTGTCTTAAAAATTTAATTTTTAAATCTATTTACTTTACATTCTGGCTGAGCTGTGTATTGCACCATTTAATATTGGATGCAATACCTTTCTTATTTCTCTTGTTATTTTTGTTTACAAATATCCTCTTTAATATCAATGAAAAGTTGTTAAAAATGATATTGGTATGTTTGGAGTATAAGGAGAGATCTCTGAGACTGACCTTCTTGTGGGACTTGGTTGGAGCAGGACTAGGCACATCCATACTGACAGACATTCCATCATTACTGGCCTCAGGCTCCACTCCAAGTGAGTCCTCATTATCAAGGAACAAAGTCTCCTCAGTACTTTGCTTCATTAACAGGGGTGATGGTTCCTGTCAAAATTAATTTCGTTAAATTTCATATTTTTAAATAAATTACATTTGACGGCAGATATTTCAAGCTCAATTATTTTGACATTCTTGTGAACAGGATTATTATTTATTAAAACTAATAAATTAAAAGCAAAAAATACAATATTTTGCATGAAAGCACAATAATGACAAACCAATTGCTTTATACTATTTTCCTAATTATTACAGAATTTTCATCACCATTTAAGTTGATTTTTTTTCTTAGACTTCAGTATGGTATATATTGATCCATGTTCTATTTAATTTACCTTTCCCAAAGCTATTGGCTTTCTAAAAAAGTAAATTTCATCATCAACCACCTTAGGAGACAAAGTGTATTTCTGCAATAGAAAAATTTGTAAAACATGACAGTAACAAAAAGCAATGTGGAATTTTAAACTTGTATATAAGTATATCTAATCAATGCAACTGTTTTAAATATATTTAAAACACTGAAGCCATTTAATCTTATGACAGTAATAAATCTTGAACTTAGAACATGAAGTTAGTCTATTTTGATTATTTTACAATTTTAACATTGTGATTACTTTGCAGAAAGTTTTGTGCTGAGAGCTAGCGTAAATGTGGATAAAGCTATAGAATACAAAATTCACTCACCTTAAGCAGTTTTTGTCTTTTAATGGATTTATCTGCTTCTTGATATTTTGATTCATTTATATAAACATCATGCTCAGAAATTTCAGTTGGGCGGCCTGTAAAACATGTTATTTTAATAAAGCTTGGTAAACTTGGATAAAAAAAACAGTGAGCATAAGATAGAAAATGTGTGCATTACAATAGTTCATTAAAATAACAAGAACTAAGAGAAATAGTTTCCCAATTTTATTTGAGGTAATAATATACTAACATGAGCAATAATCTTTCATGTGAAGAACACAACATTTTCCCACAATATTCTTGATAAGTGCACAATCTTCAAGTGACGACTGGAACACTTCTTTTTTATAAAATAAACGTGTTGGAGCATGATCCACTTCTGACGGACGTAGAAAGCAGGCATAATGAAAGAAAGCTTCACCTCTGCAGATATATTGAAAAGTCAATAAAAACATGATTATGGTTAAATTGTTTAACTTTAACAGTTTATTTATAAAATATAAAGGTGTTTAAATAATGCTGTAAATATTTTTGTTACATCATAAAAAATTTAACTAAGTAGAAATAAATGCATAAATTTATATATATTAGTGAACTGGCTTACAAATTGTCAGTCCATATTTTATCCATTCTAGCAATTACAGGCTGACCACCAGGATTGTTGATGTATACCCCATCCCCTGGAGAAAGATCGCATGCATAAGAGCAATATTATAATCTTAGGACATCATTTATTTGAACTTTTAAACTAACTTTTATTATGCACATAAATACGCACAGTGTGAACCAAACTATGAAGTCAAATTTTGCTTTGACTGCAGTTCATTTACTGGACTATTCTGTCTTACTTTATCATTACTCAATTTATTAAACTTTTATCACTTAAATTTTTACAAATACATGTGCATAGTTATCAATGCCGCTATAAAATTTCATCGTAAACAATATTTTCATACAAACAACTTCTGTTTAAAATGAAAGGATAATTTTTCATAATAAGGAGCTTCCTTTTTTCAAAAATTTCTTTCAAAGGAAATAAATGCAGTTGATATTATTGCTATATATTAAACTCCTTATATTCCATAATTCAAAGTGATATGATGGAAAGCAGGCAATATCATTTAAAAAATTTAATATCCCAGATTTATTTTAGCATTTGTAATTTTACTGCTGACAACAACAAATTTTGCATATAGTCAAATTTTCTTCCCACTTTGATGGTTGAGGTCTTTATTCAGGGTTACATAATCCGTAGACACTGCAATCTTTAAAAATAATGGACTTACCTAGCTTAAAGCATCCAATATCACAAACATATTGATCGTAGTATATGTTCCCGTCATCATTTTCACACTCGGATGGCACTAACTGATAAAGGAAAAGTATTTTTAACTAAACCATCATATTGATATGAAATTTTCTAAGGAAAATACCTTACTAATTGTATTTACAGATGTTTCAAAAATGAAATATGTAAAGCTTTCTTAAAATAAAATAGAAAATTTTAGAAATGTATAGTAAAGCATCGATTATTCAAACTATTTGGGACCAGTTGTGTTTCGGATAACTTATTTTTCAGATAAACTAACACTCCCACATAAAGATGCGTTAAAGATGTTAGAATGCAATATACATATTCTTACCACCTAAATATTGTAGTCTATTATGTAAAGTAATTATCAATACAATGTTGGAGTCTGTGAAAAGATGTAGTTTCCGAAAATAGTTAACTGGCGCTTATGTATATAAATTAATAAGTCACTGTATATACAGTACCTATCTAGATTTGACCAGGATTGTGCGACAGGAATTGGACTTGTCTTCCAGAGTTTGTAACTCCATGCAATGGGTCTAATAATAAAAAAATATTTAAACCAGGAATTTTCGGAACATTGGTGTTCGGAAAAATAGATGCTCCCCTGTATATAGAGAAATATTGCCATTTGAAGAAGTTTTAATAAAAAATTCAATTTAAAATACCTCTCGTTTCTTGTCCAGTATGGTGTCACTTTCGTCCAATGGACTTTCATTATTCATTTTATCAGCAAACACAGAAGCCACTCGAACTGGTGTCAGTGGGATGTCACGAGCAACAAACTGTAGATTCTTACTTTGAGGAATCTGCCAATTCTGAGCAACATCAAAAAATAGAAATTAATAAATAATAACATTGTAATAACCCATTTATAAAAATGTATAAAATATTTTATACCTTGATAAATTACCGTAAAGTAAAAATTCAAAGAATTGCTGAAATCCACAGAAAATACAGCCTTAAAAAAATAAAAACATTAAAAAATTAATAGATTACCTTAATTTTTTTGAAGCACCGATGTCGAACACTGTATCTTGACTCACAAACATAAACATCTCTATCTGGAATGGTCTAAAGAAGGACATAAAATTAACTAATCATCTGAGAAAGTCTACCTCACAAATGTTTTAAAAAATTCCATTTGATCAAACTTTTCTGGCAGATCATGTTATTACAAATATTTACCTCAGGTCTACTTTTGAAATAGTCTTTCACAAACATGACACAGCAACGGCCTACAATTTCAGACAGTGGTGTTCCATGACTTGTATCACTTTTGAATACTTCCTGTTTCAGGACAGTAATATACATACATAAAAAAAAAATATGTAATTACAATACAAGTTCTGATTCCATTACAAGTTGTCATGCTATTTCAAGAATCTATAAAAGATGATTATAACCAGGATTACATTTAAACGTAGCATTGCATATTTTAAAAGTTGGTTCTTAAATATTAAAAAATCATGTAAATATTAGGGAGAAATACTTGTATAATATATTAAATAAGAAATGTAATAAATATAATAGACATGGAAAGATGTTGTGTTTAACATTATTTGTATAATGAGCATGTAAAAAAGACAATGATATGACCAAAATATAAAAATCAATGTATAGAACAAGGCACAAACCTTCTCTAAAAATTTCCTTGTCGCCAAGTGATATGTTTCCTCTGGACGATAAAACCAATTTCCTTTTATAACTTTTATCCCATTGTTGTCAGTTCCAAAACTTTCAATGACCATGATATGAGGTTCAGGAGTATCTCTGCATGAAGGAAAAGTTTGAGAAATGATTTTAGTACTTTAAAGAAAAAGAAGAAAAAAATTATTTTAAAAATTCTGTTTGTTACAGAATATTTAAAGAAACATATTTTAAATCTTTAATTTTATTCTTATCAACAACAACAAAAATAGATTGTTTTCAATTAGACTAAAATTTAATATTTTACCTTGAGTCTATGTAGACAAAGTCTCCCTTGCAATAAAGTTGGTTTTTATATTCATATTCTTCATCAGTATTCACATTTTCTGACTCCAATAGCTAAAGAAAATATTTCAAGAAAAAGACATTAAATGTTTATAAAATGTATTATCAAGAACAGTCTACATCAGGGGTGGGCAAACTTTTTGTGCGGAGGGCCACATTGCCAAAGGTAAAGCTATTGGGGGGCAGCATGTATATTATGTCCAATATTTAATATCGATAAACATTTCCCTATATTAAAATCGGTAGTTTCGCATTTTAGCATTACATGACAAAGGTCAAGGACTGTTTAAAAAAATAGAAAATTAGAAAGAATTATGATCAAAAATGTTTTAAAAATCATAACGGTGCATGAAATTCTGAAAAATTCAACAAAATAACTTAAAAACATAGTAATTTTTAAAAATTTCTAAATGCCCTCGAGGGCCACATAATATCAGTTGCCGGGCCGGCGGCCCGCGGGCCGTAGTTTGCCCACCCCTGGTCTACATGGTGTACAAGTTTATCAAAGGCATGAAGATTCTACAAACACAATATGTTCATTGAAAAGAAGAATAAAGCAGGTCCAATGTTTTTAAAAAATTCAGTATGCCCATATTTTACGAATCATAAAAATTAAGGTTTTTTTAATAAAAATATTATCTACCTTTTCTTCTTCCATGTTCTCTTCTAAACTTTTCTTTTTTTCCTCCTCTTCTTGCTTCTCTTGATCTTGTTTCTCTTGTTCTTGCTTCTCTTTTTGTTCTTTTTCCAAGGCCAGTGTTAGGTGGCGTTCAGTGTAACTTAGAGCAGGAGTCAGCACCATTTCTCCATTCTTACAAAGCTCATCACGTGTCTTGATAAAGAAGGTCTGCATTTCTACAGCATCCTCATACAACTTGGAACAGAAGTTAATAGTAGAATTGAGTTATTCACTTATATGTTCATTGAAAAAATCATTGTGAAGATAAATAAATGTAAACTGAATATAAATTGGAATGTCCTAATGAGAAAAAGCAAGCACAATACACTGATGGGGATATGAAAATGAGGTCCACTTTGCATGGTCAGTGTGGCTGTCGATATATATTGCATGTGTATCTGGACTAGTCTATTCAATAAATTTAAATAAAGATAGAAGGTTAAGTGCTAAATAATTAGCATAAATTATCTGCCGGCAAAATCATGGGTTGTTTTAAAAGGTAATGAATAGTAATAATGGAGATTGGATAAGAAAATAATCTCAATTGTAACATGACACACCTGTGAATGTTCAGTGTCACATTTGTTGAAAAAACTGTTTTCATAAGATAATAGTAAAATGATAATTGTTAAAACTTACTTGTGAATCTGTGCGGCTACATTTCCTTGCTCGTTCAAATACTTTGAACATGTCTTCTTGAAATCTGTCAACTCTCCTGTAGCGGCCCTGTGAAGTAACAAATTAAGTTGTCATGAATGATCTTAGAGTTATCCTAGTGTCATAATATATGAGATCAAGAATATTTACCTAAACAGACAATCTATTATGAACGCTTGCTTACCTTATCAAGGTTTCTTTTGATCTGATCAAAGGTCATAGGACGTCTGCAAAAATATAAAAGAACACCAGTCTCAAATCAGTGCTGTTTGGAAAAATGTACTTCTATTTTTGTTTAATGCTAGCAGACATTAAAACAAAGCAAGAACAAAATGTATATACTTGACAGATACTTACTCAGTAATCTCTCCATTTACTTGTAACCCCTTGTCTTTTTCAGTAAGCTCAGCAAATGAATCGGTGTAACAGCGTCCTTCATCATCCTAGTCAAACATGATATAACTTAGTTTTGTGTAGACAAACAACAAGCTTCTTGAGTCTCATTCAAAGCAAATGTGTGTATTGCGTTAAATTCTAGAAATAGATCACTGTAAAATTATTTACTAATGTTTTATAAACAATTAAAATAAAACATAAAATAATTTTCAAACAACTAACCTCATGGCTGACTGTGGAAATGAAAAGATTCTTCATCAACTCTTGAGTGAGGGCTTTCACATCTGGTACATTGTTCATACAGTCTGACATAAGCTCCAGCTTTTTCTGGAAGCAAACACGCTGCAGTGCTAGGGCATCCTATGATCGACATTTTAAATTCTTGTTTATATAAGTTTAGGAAAACCTTAACTTTTTATGCTTGCCATAAAAGACAAAATGAGATGAATTTAAAATCAGATGATGTCAGCATATAAAAAAAACATCAACCAGGTATAAGTAATAGAAACTATTTTTTAAAATGTCTATAAATCTTCTGGTTAAGAACATCTTCTTCTCCTAAGAGATTCTACAAATTATGAGGGAAGAAATGAATGAAACTTTAAGAATAAAGCCAAAATGAGAAGACTCAATTATATTATAAAATAAAATAATTGAACACAGGAAAACTCAATTTTTTTAAAATAAAAAATATTACATTGTACAAAAAAGAATTTGTGAATAAAATGAAGTATTCATTTAATTACTTTTTTTTAAATTGCCAGTGATACAGGCTGATGGGGGAAAAAAAATTAGCTTCTAAAAAAACATACTGATTAGTGAGTTGAAAACAGATTAAGAAATAAAACTCCAGATGGTTCTCAGACTAAAACTGAACTATATAAGGGCAGTCACACATACAAAGAAAGAAAAGAATTCAAAGAAAACATGCTTGCCTTATAAATAATAGAATCTGGCTCATTGTACTTGCAGGCATTGTCAAACATTTGCACAAAATCTGCCACCATATCCTCTACAGATTCATACTGCGAGGCCATCATTTTCTGCTGTATTCTCAACATGTCAATAGGACGCTTGATGACTTCATAGTAATCAGGGTAATCCTAACACAATAATGAAGGAAATGATGAAAATTGGAGGAAAGAGTAAATGATACTATAGCCTAGATAAGCCGGCTAAGCCTTTAATTGATAATTAATCTTTAAAAAATAGCTGTTTATTATCATAATAAATAAATTTGCCAAAATAAAATTTGATCAAAAGCAGCTTCTTCAAAATACTTAAATCTTACATTTTTATTTGGCAGTTTGATAAAAGGGGATGACAATGCTCGTCCAGATCTGTCTTGGTAGTCTCTGACACTCTCATATAACTCTTGAAGTTTCTCAGACAAAGGATTACATTCTGAAAGTTTTGATCTGGGATGAAAAAAAGAATGACAATTAAGACCTGTAATTAAAAAAATTTCTAAAACTTAATATAGATGGAAAAATTAAGAAAAATAAATATTACGCTTCCCTGGCATTAGTTTTATGGAGTTTAACTACATCTGAAAGTAGGACAAACCTTTAAGAAAAATTCTCAAAACTGACTGCAAAATTTTTAATTTAGAAAGAAATTGCTTTTTTTTTCTAAATACAGTACAACCCAGTTATGTCGACGGCCTCGGGGTTTGCCAAAAAGCGTCGAGATAACCGAGGATCGAGATAAGCGAAAACCAATATGGCGGCAAAATATTAACATGTGCTTGAAATTTCTTTATGTACATGATGTGCGTTAATAAATGAGAATGTACATGCACGTGTTTTTGGAGTTTGTAATAAATACTTCCGGTATAAACAAATCGTTGCTAATTTCGTGAGGCCTAGCAATTTCGATGGTAATTTGTCGCAAATAAAAACATTTGAATTTGAGGCAGTAAAAAAAACCACTAAATAAGTAAATAACCAAACAAAATGATTTGGCTGTGAGTAATTGACATGAAAAATCGAGAGAACCAACGTTAAGTGGCAAATTTGGCCCTCTTTTGTGCTCGAGATATTAGGTTTCGGCGACATAAAAGAATCGACATAACCGATGAGAAAATGCTAAGACAAAGAGAGAATTTGACAATTCCACTTCAAAAACGTCGACTTAATAGGGTTGGCGAGTTAACCGAGGTCGAGATTAGCGGGTTCGACTGTATCTTCAAATTAAAACTAAAACCTGTAGTGTTATTATGACATCTTGCTAGTGTTCAGCACAAATGAAAGAGATTCACTAGAAAATTTTTTCACAAATGTTATTTGATCTAGATGCTTTTTTTGGTTATATTATTTTCACCAATAGAGAACAAAGCTATTTTTTATCACAGTCCAAGATTTCAGAATCCCCAAGGTGATTTGCTGTTCTGACCAGCCCACTCCATTCAGTTATCTGCCTTTGTTTCTTTAACCTGTTTCTTTCAGGTTTCATACAGTCACGCCAGAGTACACCTGAATAGTTATGTACTAGTTTAAAATGGTTCATTTCTTACCTTCGACCACTACCAGTTTTCCCAGACATGATCTTCCATTTTGCTCTAAGAGCTCTGTCTAAAGTGTTGGCATCTTGATATACCTGTGAGCCCTCTTCATTGTAGTGTCTAGCATTGTTGAACATAAGCTCAAAGTCTGACAGCAAAGCTTGTTCATTGGGATACTGGAGAAGTGGAAAATGGTTTGTTTAAAATACAGTTGTAAGAGATGAGCAATTACAACACAAGTGAATTCTCAATACATAAGTTTCTATCCTATTACCACTTACATTTGTACATAAAACAGATGAGATGCATGCAGTTTTCACTATTTGTTTTTCCTTGACAAACTACACTTCAAAGAATAATGAATTCAAATTTCATTTATTACAAATCCTTAAGATAGCACACATTCACCTTTTCTGTTTTAAGCTTAGCTTCAATCATTGTCATGTCAATAGGCTCCATAATAACTTGATAATAGTCAGGATAGTCTTTGCGAGATGGAAGAACCATGAAAATTGGTCGCAACAGACGACCATTTACGTCCTGCAATTGATTAAAACAGAATAAGTTATCAAACAACGAAAACAACCAGACAATAAACTAGACCATAAATAGAACTTTAAACTGCCGGTTTCTATCATCAATAAAAAAGTGATTAAAAGTTCTTACACTGTAATCATACACAGTGGAAAAGAGCATCTTCAACCTCTTTTTAATACTTTCGTCACCGCCAATACCACCTCCCCTTTTAGCGGATTTCTTCTTGTCACTTTCTGGTGTATTAGCTAAAGCTACACTGGACTTTCGACCTCTCCCACGACCAGCTGGAGTAGTTGCTTCTTCCAACACCAGATCATCATCATCTTTCTTTAAAACATACAAAAAAGAAAAAGGATACAATGATTTACCACATGGCAACACTTGAAATTAAAGGATTTCAAATTATAAAATAGTTGTAATTAATGACAGCAGAGCACCAATGAAAAAGCAAATGTTCATGTTTTATAATTCTATTCTGACATGCTTCCTCCATAAAGGTTTACACAGATAGAACAGGAGTGGTGGACATTCAAATTATACCATATTAATAGGTTAGTAAAAATACCAGTTTGGTTTTGTTTTGATGATGAAAAGACTTAAAATAATGTATTTGATTTTATAATTGATTCAATTTTAACTACTTTCATATTATCAAAACAGTTAAAATGGTTCATTTAAATTTTGATTAGGCAAATCTCTGATATAAAGAAACATTTTTAGATAATAAGTTTTAAAAAAAGCTCTAATCATTTTTAGATGAACTACACAGTGAGGCTAGTTAAATGAACCAAGTGCAATTAGCAATGATACCTTTTTTTGTCATAAATGAAATTTGCTCAATAATTAATTTCACAATTTTGACAAGTTGTTTTTTAAAAAATCTATAATGTGAAGAATTATATCTGTTAAGTCTTAGAGTTAGACTTCATAGGTAAAATTTAACCCCAACATGAAGATCTTTGTCTTTTGGAATGCTTCTTTTTTTCATAGCAAACAACAATTAAAATATAAAGCTATTTTCACCCAGTCTTTTAGAATAGGTATGTCAGAGATACATTGATCAAAGTCACTGTCATTTCTATAGTAGATAAATATGGTAAGCCACAATAACTAAATTCACAATGAAAATAAATGCATTGTTAAAAATGTTAGAACTAAACCAACCCAATCCAAAATCTAATAAATATATGTAATTCTAGCAAATATCTGGCTTAAAAAAACAACATTCAAGCATGTCAAATGTTCAAATACCATCCTCTTTTTGGTTGTTTAACTTTTTGCACAAAGGGAAGAATACAATCATGGTTTTACAGTTACCTAAATAAAACTGATCTGCAAATCAGGAGATAAAAATTGAGTTGGTCACAGCTTATGGTTTTAATTTATTGAATAGTTATGATAAAATGCATTAGTATAGTTACATTTATATGGTGCAGAAGACAGAAAGCTGAGTTTGAGAGTGTTTATTTTGGGGCTTTTTCATTGTTGTTGTTATTTCAGCATTTAACAATTATAAAGTATCAACTTAACCTTCATAAAGGGAGTTTTCCTTTATTTTAACAAGTGTAAGTAAAAAGGTTTTTTAGTTCAAAATGTTACTGATCAAATACAAATAAATACACAAATACATTAAAACATTGAAAAAAAATTTTTTTTGGAAATATATAGAAAGTTTAGGATAGATATCTGAAATAGCATCCTTGTTTAAATGGTTAGGTCCTTTTTAGTAGGAAATACAACCAACAGTAACAAAAGACAAGTTTTGAGTTTAAAAGGCCACAAGGTTACTGCATATATAATAACTATTTCTTTTCAAACAGAGATATGTATTTATCCAAAGTCAATTTTTTCAGTCAAACAAAAATAAGTTATATAGAAATTATTGTTGCATTCATTTGTAACATTTGTTCAGAAAAATCATATTTAAAAGACTGCTACCTAACACATTTCTTTACAAGAAAGCTAACACAATAGACAGCAACTGTACGCTTGCTGTATGTGAATGTCATTAACTTTAACTTATATTTGAACTTTTGTTATCAATATCATACATTTCCCTATTGTTTTTTTTTTAAACAAAACCTATAGTCACATTTCTTTGGCACTGATACATTTCCGTCTTCACAATTTCTTAAATTATCCCCTAATGTACATAACAAGGGAGATATCAGTTATGTGGGTAGTTTGACTTGATCACATCCAGTTTTTGAAAGGAATTTGAGACAAGGCTTAAAACCAACACAGACACACATCTAGGATTACTTCCACATAGAAGATACATTTAAATTTTCTTCTTTATTTTAAAAACAAAGCAAAAGCAATGTGGAATTTTCATAGTTTGCAGAAGCAAAGGTACAAAAATTGCCTGTGTCCCCCTTTCCCTGTGCTCTTTTAGATCAAATAGAATAAAATTTATGGTAAATAGTTTGTTCTAACTTTAAAAGTGCACACATTGGATTTTTAAAAAAATAATTTAAAAAGCCCCTAACAGCTGGATTGTTGTTCAAATCAATGACCAAAGTTTGTGTCTAGTATATATTTTGATCATGTCAGTGATGTCTAGTAAAGACATGCTTGCAGTACAACAAAGCAACCAACAAAATAAGCATCCATCTATTGCACAGAGAAAAATGGGAAAAATAATAAGGGGAAGATAACTCACCCCTGCCATACTCTCCTCAGCTTCATGGTCATCATCTTCATCATTACCCACATTCTCCAACTCTTCAATTAATTCTTCCTGGGGTACCAAGAAGACAGACACACTCCATTTAACATAGGTGTGAGATTTAACTTAGGCTTTTTAACAATTTGAACACATTTGGTCAGCATTTCACACTGCACTATTTCTACTAATCAATTTACAAGCAAGAACAATCATTCAAATTAATATGAAGATTCATTTAGAGTGCTGTGAGTGCATGGTATAAGGGTTTATTTTATACAACATTCAAATAAAAAAAAATTAAAAATATTTCACTTTACACTGTTGCGGATTTCAAAGAATAGCCTCAAGATGAATTGAGTCTTATCTTGAGGAATCTAAAAGTTTCATACAGTGCGAATGACAAAATTTGCATGCATCATTGTATCACAGTGTCTCTTATTGTATTTAATGCCAAAACTACTCATAGTAACTCCTTAATCAGAAAAGTATCAAAACACAGATATCACACTTAAATGTACCAAATAAAAGTAGCAGATATGCAAACTGAACTGCAAAAAAATCTCATTTGAAACTAAACACGAAGAGCAAGCAATGTGATTAAGTTTTGCTATTTAGCATTCAATGAGGCACATTGAACAAAAGTTGATCACTTCAATGAAGAAAAAAATTAATTGGGGATACTATATTAAATGCCCAGGGTGGCACACAGTTATTAAGCTCCCAGTAAGCTGCTGAGATGATGTGACAAAAAGTTTAAATAATACTATATAACTTCAAAGTCAGAAAAAGAATATATATGAAAAGTCAATGATTTTTGTCTTTACAGTATATAAACACTTTAGTGAGCACAATGCTTGGAAGGAAACTTTCCAATAAAAACATCCTATCTTAATGTTGAAAGCTTGGCGAGGTAGGGTCAAGTTACTGTAATTTTTGTTAGTTTCAGATTTGCTTTCTTGACCTCACATCAAACTAAAAATATAATTTTGATATTTGATAATAGCTTAAGGAGATTTTTTTTTTTTTAAATGGAACGGTATGTGTGTGTATTTAGAATGAATGAAAATTCTAAAGTTTTCATAACAAAACAAAACCAGCAACTTGGATTAAACTTACAACATAAACAAAGCTTTTCAACTATAAGTATTTATCAAAATCATTTTTACTGCTTAAAGCCATGGAAGGTTGTGCAACTTTAGACTAGTTTTACACTTTAAATAAGGATGTCAACTCTGAAAAAGTATGTATCTATGTGCAAAATTGGCTTGCCATCCCTGTTAAATACTTTTAAAGTTGAAATTAGAAAATGTTTGGCTAATAGTCACAATGATGAAAACCACTGCAGCAAATAAGCATATATTTGTAAAAAAAAACCAACCACCTTAGATAATACATGAGACAAAAAAATAATAACCAAGGGAGATAATATGCAAGGTAATGAGCAAAGAGAAGATCTACTTGCAGCACTAGAGTAATATTGAAATAGTTAAAGAACTCTGTGCTTCGCCAATATAGAATATCTTGATAGCATTTCAAAGTATTTTGAAGCCTTTTTATGAGAAGAAGAACCATTTCACTGATACTTGTCAGTTCTAAATAATTGTACAAATAAATGAATAAATAAATCTTATTTGAAAGGAAGTGAACGTAAATCTAAAATAACTTATTTTATATTGCTATATTTGAGAATGTTTTCTATGTTGTAAGAATTCAAACCTTAAATATGGAAAGCTAACCATAATTATAGAGAAAATTTAATGGATGTTATTTGATTTGACAAATATATGGTATCTAGGAAATAGAGCTTGCTTAATTTATTTTATAGTACTGACCATTTCTTTAAGACAACTGAGCAATTATACATTAAATATAGTGTTTTCCTTTCTTATCTACATTGTTGACAATCCCCTTATGTTTACACCACAAAACATACTATAAATGAGTAAATATATTTTTTGAAGTGATGCCAACAAGATTTCAAATTTAATCTTTTGAAAACGTGCACACAATTAGTAAGGTTAACATCCCCTCATTATCTTTCATTAAAATTACCGTAAGCTCTGGTTCCAACTCACGGCACTTCTCTAGCATCACTTTTTTTAGTTCAACCGCATACTGTAACAAATGAAAAAAATGGGATATGGATGCTATTTTTAATTATTATATACAAACTATATAACAAAGGTATCTCATGGTCTGACCTGCCCCCCGGGGCTCCGGTTGACAAGTCTGTAGTGGCTTGCTGATTAGGAGGCGCCGGCCACCAGACCCCCTCAGCGTTACCCGAGGAACAAAACCACCAGTGCGTGTCCTGCGTGGGCAGACAAGGGACATGCATCGTACCTGCTGGAAATAAAACAGGACCTACAGGGCTGCCAACTGTGACGTTTTTCAGTTAGAAGTAAAGGCATAGACTGGGTAGGGATCATGATTACAAGTTGCCGTTAATGGATATGAGGAGAGAGGCTAAGGTGGAAGCTTCTGGCCATGGCTTCTAAATACGCAACCCTGAGAAAGCTACTCCCAGCTACTTAGCAAACTACTTAGCAAACTAGTTGCAAATTAGTTGCAAGGTGGAACCCCACTGTAGAACCCCTCTTAAAGGGCGTGAGCCACTTCCCCGGGATGGGTGGGGGAAGATATTGGGACGTTAAAGTACCATCCCGACTCCCTGGGAGAGTGGGCTGCGAATGCTTTAAACGCAGCGTTTTCAGTTGACGGGACATCCCAGGGCAGGGAAAGTCTCCATCCGCAAATCCGATCGAGCGGTTGCGGGTGGTCCAGGACCATAGAAGTCCCTGGTGTGCCGCAGCACGGTCCGGCATCATGGAGACCTGGTTTTTGGGCTGTGTGGAGGTGCGTTGAG
Organism: Omphiscola glabra; assembly: GCA_964017045.1. Lineage (NCBI taxonomy): Eukaryota > Metazoa > Mollusca > Gastropoda > Lymnaeidae > Omphiscola > Omphiscola glabra. The sequence continues at coordinate 22,793,356 of OZ024799.1, forward strand.
AGCTCATACTCGACAGCCCGCCGACGCCATTTCCTAATGTAACATGGTCTGACCTGATAAGTATATAACAACCATATCTAATAATATAAGATACTAAATTGTGGATTTCTTTTTTGAGCATCAACTAGAAAAAAATATTTACCAAGTCTTGTATTAACAATATAAAAAATTATAACTTTCTGCACCATTTAGTGATAATGCTGTAAACTGTTTAACTGTGATATTTAAATGCTTAAAACAATCAACCTTAAAGGAAAAGATCAAACCTTATGAATCTGTGATTCGTCTTGGTTGTATTTCTTTGCATTCTCAAACATTAAATTAAAATCATGGGCCAAGTCAACCAGAGTATCATACATGTTCATCTGGAAAGCAAAACATACAAATAAAGTGATGTTTTGGAGCATCTTTTTTCAAATAAATTTACTTCTGACTTGTTCAAATTTTAATTTTAATTATGTGGCTTAAGAGACTGATTGTCAACACTACAGGATAGAAGAATATAGAGCAAATTATTTGTTGCCCAAACTTTAAGTACCTCAATTTTATAGCGTATCTTTTGAAGTGACATTGGTCTTTTAATTTCTTTATAATAATCTGGATAGAATCTGGAAATATAACAATTGAAATAAAAAACAGAAGAGCTTGCGCCTATTTTTCAAATGTCTGCCTATTTGGTAACATTTTTACAGAAACATAATTTTTATAGCACACATAAGGAGTGGAATACTTAAAATTCTTAAAACCAAGCATTTGTAAGAACTCTCTGGTAAATGGCAAATTGAGCAATGAAGAATACAAATATAGGGGTATAAATAGCAGATTATCTTAAAAATGGAATCAATACATACAATTATTGAATAAAGCAGACTTTAATAATTTATCTTTTTATAAGTTCCAGAACAAAGATTTCACTTACTTTTTACTAGGAAGTTTAATGAATGGGTCAGACAAAGTATCTCCATTTGCACCAGTAAGATTTTTCACATGGTTGTAGAGAATCCACTGTGGGTCATCTTCAACTAAATCATTTCCTGCAGCCTCAGCCTCTGAATCCATCTCAAACTGGCTAGATGAGGCTGTCTCATCTTCTTCCTCAGATGGATACTTCAGGGCAGCACAAACCGCAGACATTTTTTGGATAATGCATCTGTCTTTAGTCCTGCTAGCAGAAAAAAAGGAGAAAAGCAGGGAATTAGAACAACAAAAAAATCATTAACACTATAATATACAGTTATTTTTAAAAAAATATCTGCAGTTAATATTTCTTTAAAATATAACCCATTTAAAAAATTGTCAGCATAAAATTTTAAAATAAAAAAAGATTATAATGGAGCCCATCATATTTTAATTGTTTAGGGCACTTTAACATTTTTTATTTTAAAAATGCAAAATACATACTAATATTGAGCCACTAAATCTTAGGAGAGAGGCAGCAGTTATCAAGATGGTACAGAAGGCTAGACAAGCAATATCCAAGAAGTAAACATAAATCATTACTACATTAGGGCAATGAAAGGGAAGAGAAACCCAAACTTCAAACAGAGAGAGTAGACATGCTAATTAAATCTAAAGTCCTATCCCCAAACCAACTTTTACACACAGCTTATTTCAAAACAGACCTAATCCAAAAGATAGGAAAGTACAAACCCATTACTTGCAATGATTAAAAAGTCAAGATAGCTGGATCCTATCAAAGGATATATTCCAAATATACCCTGATGGGTCAGCTTTCACAAGTGCCCTACATGCAGGCTATGATGTTAAAAAAAAGTTCCCAGTCTGATCATGTGACAAAATCTGCAACCCCTGTGGGGGCGATACGCAGTAATTATGAAGCAGAAGTGAAATGCTATTGAAGCAGCATTACACAAACTATCTGCAAGCTTCCCAGTTTATTCCAGCAAGCAAAGAAATGTTATCTTCTGCAACGGCAAATCAATACTTCAGGCAGCCGAGCATCAAAATCTCACAACAGTAAAATAACTACTTCTTAAAATAAACACCTTCCTCGGAACTTATTCAGTTAAGCTAACCTTACAATGGATACCAGGACACAAAAATATACCAGGAAATGAAAATGCAGAACAACTGGCGAAATAGGGAAAATCCAATGAATAGTAAAAAATACCTACATTACCCAACACTTGGAAGCAGATTATAAGAGTGGTTAAATGTCTGGGATACGGGCTCAACAGGAAGATGTGTTTTCGCACACATGCCTAGTCCTGACCCTAAATATCCAATAAATTGCCTCCAAAGACACCAACAGGTCATGTAATCTTTTACATGCGCATAGGACACAAAACTTAATTCCCACCTCAACCACATATAAAAGATAATGTATCCCCTCTGCAGACATCCAAATAAGACAGTAACACATTACCACTTCAAAGGCTCAGCACTACAGGACTTATGCCTAAACTATCTACCAAAAGCAACCAGACTACACCAACACCCTATATATGATATAAAGAACAGCTGCAGAAAGTGTGTAAAGAAATTCTTCACCATGGCTACAAGATGAAGGGCACATGACCAAATGGCCACTAGATCTGAATGATGATAAAAAAAATAAGTAGTGAACAACAGACAAAGAGAAATGAATTCAACAACCTGTTATTATGACACTAGTGAGATAGAATATATTAAGCTATTTACCTCAATCTTTCACTAATCTTGACCTGTCCAGATTTTTTATACTCCAGTTCTCGCTTTCGCTCAGTGATAACTCTCTTTAGTGTCACAGCGTCCTAAAAAATGTTGTAGTTGCAACTATCAAGACAATTATTAATAATTTTAAAGCATTAAAAATTTAGTTGAAATGTCCTATCAAGAGAATGAATCAAACATTATGGTTAAATAACTTTTACCTACATATGTCATAATTTATGTCAAATTAGTTTTATTTTAAGTAATATTACAATTACCCTGTATATAAGCGATTTGGGCTCATTGAAAGTTTTAGCGTTTTTGACCATGAGCAGGAGATCTTTCTCAAGAGCATCGAGACTTGTATATTTTAGTTCCTGAATCTTTGTAGCAATCTTCTTCAAATCAATAGGCTGCTTAATCACTTCATAATACTGAGGATACTTCTAGACAAAAAATGCACAATAATATTTTTAAAAGCTGCATAACTCATATGAACCTTGGAGAGCATGCAACCATAAAACAAACCATTCTGCTTAATTATGACTGGAATTATCCCTTTCCTCACATAGAATGATGAGCTTATACAATAGTATTGTTTAAATCTCAAAAGAAGAGATGGTCTGACGGTGAAAAAAACAACTTATAAAATACATATAAATTTTATATTAAAATGCAAAACTAAAGATTTACTACTTTGGAATGTTAATTTTTTATTTGGCTATGCATAAAAATCATTTATAATTTTAATTCTTGAAGAAATCATGCATCAAATTTTCATTTCATTAAATTATTTTTGATGTATTATACTAAATTATACACATTTTGCACACAAGCCTAGTTCACTGTTACTACATACTAAATCCTTGTTATGGAGTCTGATATGATTATAAGCTTGAAATGGACAATAATTCTTCTTCATTAGATATGTCTGATGAATAAAGCACTTCAAACGAGATGATACTGATTATTATATCATATAGGGCTACAAGTAAGGTTTGTTTAAATTTTTCATTCTCATTAGTCATAGCTTTATTCAAGTTCCATACTGCATAATTTATTTTGCTTTAATTTAATATAAGATGCGTTTTTTTACATTATTGTGTTTCAGTTAGCCCAATTTCAATGTAAACAATGCCTTATACGTGGATATTTATTTTTGTAAACAGTCAGCTGAGTTCCTTAGTTTTTCAATGAAAAAAGTTACAAGTAATTTAGGCAGACTATTTTATATTTTTACATCCTTTTATTTAGCTTGTACATTTTTTATTTGAGATAAACTCAAGTGACTGTGGGGTTTCAAAAGGATTTTTGCCATTTAAACAGGAGTGTACCAAGCATACAGCTTCCTGATGTTAAAACAAGAGAAGATCAAAAAAAATATTTTAAAACCAAATAGACTTTTTCAAGCTTCATTTTACTACAGATTTGGTTGCATATATGTTTTTATGAAAATATACATAGGACAATGGGCCAAAGATACTTTCCAAAGTTGTTATAACATCTCTAAAGATGAGTTTTATCTTCTAAGTGGTCTTCTAATAAATGCAGGACTTATTCAAGCTGAAAACATTTTAAGACTGTGGTCAAAGAAATCCTTATATAATGTACTATAAGCAAGGCCTTTAAGATTCGTGGCCATATTGAGATTCCTGAAAGCTTCAGATACTGGTACTGAAAATAAAAGAGACAAGCTGTGTACATTTGGGACACTATATGTATTTCAATGCAAAATACTCTATCAGCATTGATCAACTGATGAACGATTAGGGAACACAGAACATCATTTGCTGTAAAGCCTGACATTTTCACATCATGCACTGCAACCTGACACTAAACAGAAAAAGTATAAATTGTGTTACCAATAAAGATGTCGGAGCATAAATCAGGTGTGTTGTTTGTGATACATATTTATGTTGTAATAAAGAAATACACCGTTTCCAAGAATTTCATCCATCATGATCTTGATCAAAGACTAAATCATCTGAATGGTTTATGGGTGAACATATCACAAAACATTAAAGCAGTTTTTAACCCTGAAATTAAATGAACTAATTTTGTTGTTCATTTCCAATACATGAAGTAAAATATACAACTCACTGATCTCTGAGGTAGAAGTTGAAAAGCCTGGCTAATATCTCTGTCGCCATCTTTAGTTGTGACAATAGCTGCAAACAATTGTTCCAGGTCATCAGCCAACTCTTCGGACATACTTAGGGACCTTTCTCGAGATTTACTGGTGTTATTTCTGGCATCTTCTTCTTCATCTTCCTCATCGTCATCATCTTCGTCATTATCACTCTAAAAAGAAAACAACAAAACAAGACTTATCTATTAGTACTAACTGTGAACTAAATAATAATGATAAAATAATTACGTGGGTTTTAATATTATGCCAAGCAATTTTTATAAAAGTAACATATTAATAAGCTAATAAACTGCTAAAATGTATATCACTGAAGTTGTGCCTTTTTATTTATTATATTGTACTTTAAATAAAAATTATGATTAAAAGGGCGTTTGTTCAATTGACAAAGCTCAAAATCGTCATATGGGTGACCAAGGTTAACCAAAACTAATTACGGTAAAACAAACCTCATTGCTTTCTTCAGGACAAATTTCAGGGACATCCTTAACTACAGATACTTTTCGTGCAAGCTTCTCGCTTTTATCACCTACACCAAATACAGCTTCAACTAAATCTGCTCTAGTCTCTTCATATAGCTCCAGCAAATCACAAGCATCTTTATATTCTTGAGATGTTTTCTATATAAGAAAAGACAGATGACAATTCTTTAAAAATTAACCTAACTAGGGATGCACCCATTAATTGGCTTATGCATATCAGAAAATGCTACTCCGATTATTAGCTGTGCAGTACATCTAGAATATTTAAATAGAATCTTGGATTTTTTTTTTTACAGGATTTTTACAAACATTTGTACCACCAGAGATATGCATAAATTTGTGGAATTTGATCTCTTGTTATTTATTCAATGATGGCATGAGTGTTAATACAACTTCATCAATGCATAAACATCATAAAATTCTGTACTGAGGAAACTTCAAAATCTCGATAATTACTTAATATTTTAATGTTTGTTTGTAATGAAGTGCCTTTGATGTTTGCAATACATTTATCAATTGCTCATGTCCGGCTCAAGCTCATGTCAATTCATCATAACTCAACTTACAAGTGTCCGAATTTAATAATGAAGATTAGATTTTAATGTCTCATGTGCCAGGGCCAAAAGTTTGGGAATTAGTGTGGTTCTTCCTACTGATTCTTATTCCCCCCCAATTTATAATAAATTATTTAAACTTAATCCCATTTAACAAAACAATAGCTTATATATGTGATTAATTATATGAAACAATATAATAAGTATAAAACACACATTTTGAAAGCACAACAAAATTACATATCAAGTATTTGGCTGCCTATTAATTGGTATTTCCCAATGTTGCAAGGCCTATGTGCCTATTGGTTCAACTCTACTGCTGAGAATTAAATTTATAGTAGTAATTTAATGACTAATAGTCAATCATAGGCAATAGTAGAGCGACAAAAAAATGTTAGTTTTTTTTTTTTTAAAAACACATCCAAAAGACAGCTGATATTGATTTTTGAAATTTTTTAAAGTATAATATATGTGGCAGAATAAACATCACAATAGGTTTATTAATCAAAATTGGTTTTAAAATTGCTATACCTTATAATAAGCCTTTGCATTATTAAACATAAGCATGACATCTGCAGTAAGTTGGTCCACATAGTCATAACTATCAGTCTTCACCTTTTGCTGAATTTTCAAAAGGTCAATAGGAGTGCTAACTACATCATAATAATCAGCAGCAGTTCTTCGCTTGGGCACCCTTATAAAAGCTTCACACAAAAGTCTTCCATCTTCAGATTTGTGACTACGAATTCTGTCATATAGCTCATGGATGATTTCATGCTAAAGATTATTTTTTATTTTAGGACAAAAAAGAATATTGTATCAGAAGATCTTTTAAAATCTAATACTAGATTTGAAAATTCACACAATAAAAGCATTTATAATAATTTTAAAATATTGAATAAATAAGAATTGGAACTCACATATTTAAAAATATATATTCAGATAAATTAAATTCCGATGAAAATAAGTGCTAAACTATTGTTCCGGTGGGTTGTAAGACAAAAAATGTACAGACTATTAGCATATAACAAAATCAAATATATTCAAATATTATTCTTTGATATGATGGGCTTGTTGATGTTCTGACTATTTTAAAACTAAAAGACTTCTGATATATTTATATCATAACATAGTTGAATATGTTCTCCCTTAGAAAATATCAGGATATTTTGAATGGAACACAACTTACAATGGCTGGGTTTTAAAATAATGCCATCCAATTTATTGTGACTTACAGGATCATAATTAAGAATTTTCCTTTTCCTTCTGACCTGAGATGGGCCAGGAGAATCATCTCTTTCATCCTTAGTATCAGTTCTTTGACGTTTTCTGGGCATTCTGTAAAGTTTGAAAAATATTTTTTTTTGTAGTTAAAACTTAATTATAGATTCAGTGTTCACTAACTTAAATTAATTGGTAGTTGACTTTAATACTAAGCGTCATAAGCAGAATGATGGGGGGAATTATTATTTTTTTTAAAGAGGGGTGGGGGTGTTTGTAAAACTGCATAAAATAATAAATAATGTCATTCATCATTGACATTGTCATCATTAAATAGGTACTAAGCAGGAGCTACATTTCAGGTGGGGGGGGGGGGGGGGAAACTTGGCTGGCTTGTTGAGTTGTTTATTACTAGAGGCGCCATTTTACACAACAATAAATAAGAATTTCCAGATTATTTTTATCGTTTTCTATTGTTAATTTGGTAAATGTGTAGTAAGCGGCATGGGTTTTGCCAAGCTCAGTGATGTCATTTTGGGGAATCCCAACACTGGTTTTAGGGTGGTAGGACCAACAGTTGGCCCGTCGGGCCTGAACGATGATAATGATAACTTTCCAGTTCTTCACTGAGCGTTATTTGCGTCAAAAACATAATCTGACTATCAATACAGTTAATATTAAATAAGCTAAAATGAAATTTTCCATTAGCTTTTTATTAAAATTCAACTTACAAAGTTTTAAAAGAAATAAAAAGAGAAAATCATCCTTGCTGATACCCCAAGAACACCAGAACAAAAGACATGCGGCATGGTTAAAAGTGCTGTTTTCTGATTAGTTGAAAACAAAATATACGTATTCTACTCATTAATAGAATTACAATGTCGCAATTTAATGGGACATTTCAACATAATTTTCTGGGGACGGGAGACCCCTTCCCCAATTTCTATACAAAAATTAGAAATAAAATAATTTCTGGGGAGGGGAGACAAGCGTAGCAATCATCGGACACGACCTACATCAATGAAAATTGGCACACCTATACATCAATATACAATTATAATGTTTTTCAAACTTTAATATGCAAGACCATTTCTTTGAATTTCTTATATACTTTTTGAGGGAAAGCTGCCTTATATATACCTATGAATTTCTAAAACTAAGGTCGATCAAACATTGCAAAACAGTGGAATGTAGGTGGACATTTGTGGAAGGTAGATACTTCGGTAAAGCAAGGGAGACTACTAAAAATTTTGTATGGGAAATGGGCGTCGGCGCGCGAAAATCCGTGTTTTTAATTTGTTGATGTTGGTGCAATTTCATTCATAAAAAAATTACAATATCCAACAATTGTGTTCCTTTTCCGGCCTTACGCTTTAGAGGACATCTTGGCCTACATTTTAATCAATCTCTTTTTTATTTACAATCGGTTAATATTTAAGAAAATCCTTGTTGAATATAAGGCAACTTTCATCATTAATATAAGTCAAAGTACAAAATATGTCATTTTCATATTTATTATGCATCTCGGGCATACATTGATCTGCCAGTATGCCCAATTTCAAAGCAACATGTCCTTCCGGAGAGACGCCATGGTTCCCCCCATGAGCAGTATACTATGTAGGTCGCACTACCCAAATTCGCTAGGGTGTGACCACGCCCCCTTTTCAATGGCGGAAGATGCCGATACTCGACAAATATTCAATTATTATCACTATTTACATCAAAATATTTGGATAACTTATAGTTTCGAGTGAACTTAAAAGTCTTTTAAACAAGAATATCCTAATTTGAGGTTTAAAAACCCGGTAGAGTCCATATTATAAATGATCACAATTTGCCGTGTGCAAAACGTTGTACTGGGTCATGACTGGGCAGCCATTCACACAGCCACTTGCATAATGGCTATACCGTAATACTATTTCATTCATAAGAGTTGGCCGTGTGCAAAAACTATTAAACAATTGGTCCATTGGTCAGGGAGAGCTTTAATTAATTATTCATGTGACATGTGCCAAAGTTGAAAGATTAAAATAAGTCGACCCTAAACAGTATTTAAAGTAATAAGGGGATGCGTTGCCTTATATAAACTATATAGTCATTGCGCATGACGTGATCAGCGGAATGAGGGCAGAAGATGTGGAGGTTTCGTCCATAGTAAAAAATGACAAACTAAGTCGTACTTTAAAAATTCATAACTTTAAAACTACAACAGCTAAAACTAAAAATATGATTTTGGTGTTATAATTCTGTTAAATTAGCTCTATTCAACTATGCCATTGGTTTATTTTTTAAAAAAATTTTTAATTTTTTACCAAAGTCCCTATGGAAGGATACCACAATATTATGGCACCAAAATAGTTATAGTCCTTTAATTTATGGAAAAGCACCAACCCCCAAAAATAAAAAACTTGGGTTTCTTCTGCGCCATGGCATTTCCCATACAATTTTTTAGTAGTCTCCCTTACTTCTGTGACATACCTAACTTCAAGTAATGTAATACAGTAGGCTGAGTTAACCCTATGATTATCAGGTCTTAGTAATGAAAATCATAACATAAACAGTGATAACACAGTTATTAATTATTAACAGTATCAGTAACAGGGTATACAGTACACTGTATACCCTACTATACAGAAGATCTTTAGTGAACTACAGCCACAGGGCACTACAACTTCAACTACCTACAGACAGGCAATTTCAATTATTAATTAATTAACAGAACTGATTACCTTTGAAATAAATTATGGATATATCCTTTTTAGTTGTTGGTTACCAAAGTTTTAAAATTAATATGGAATTTTAAAATTATGTTACTTAGCGACGATACATTTAGAAAAAAATTTAGACCGCATGAATAGTACAATATTTTTAGAAAGCGTCATCTGAGAAAGACAGTGAAATCCGCCATCTTAATGTTATTTCATATAGACAGAGCTAGGAAAAAAGTTAGTTGTGCATTTGATAAAGTACTAATAATATCATGATATGCTTTAGCTATAACTGAAAATAAAGATTTTGAAAATTCTTTCTCTATCAAGACTATATTTTTTTATTAAATTGTGAAAATAATAAATTATATTGATTAATTTTCAATAAAATAAACATCCGGTTACTATTTACTTTCGTTTTCAGTCTTAATGTTGACAGCAGCCACTCCTGCTCAGCTCTCAAATTATTCCGGTTTTGAGAGTTAATTATGAGTATATTTTGTTGACGTATGGGTAATATACCATCTCAACGTCGGTAATGAAAAAATTCCTTTGTTCCGGTTTGAGGTAAATGTGTAGCTGTAGGACCACTCTTTTTCTACCATGGCAGCCATCTTGGTTGCCCCGACCCGTAAAATTAAGAATAAAACGTTTAAAAATAATGAAAAAACTTCCTAAATGTATCCCTCACCCTAACCTGAACCCTAAATCTAAACCTAACCTGAACCCTAAAGTCATCAGGATAACAAAACATGCAAATGACGCCATGGCCACACAACTACACTTCAGCCCAATAATTAAGATTAAAATTCTAAAGTAGAAGTAGAAGTGGAATAAATTAGGAAGACCACAATCATGAAAAGTAATGAAAACAATGGGGATACAGATTCAGAATTTAGCAACGAAAAACGTGACTCCAGAACACTTAGTACTTGTAATAAGTCTGCCGTGTGATGCTATATTATAAATTATATCATACTGAAAACTATAATTTAGATGCATATCTCAGTATTATTATTATTTGCCATGCCATGGCCATAGATATAATTTACTAACTCTTCCAATATCCCAAGTTTCATGCAAAGGAAGTTTCTTGAAACTGGAATTAACCCTTTCATTACCGCTGGTTTTGGCATCGATTTTTACTGACTCAGCGTCGATGTCATTGGTAGCGAAAGGGTTAATAAAACGTTGTGATTAATTATTTCTAGAAACTAATAGGAGGCATTTTTGCTGATATTCTGTGAACCAGATATTAATTGATGCCCTGGCTAATCATAGCACAATAAATGGAAACTAACAGAATGACCCGTTCTATGCAAGGATGGCTAGCATTTGTTATTGGTTCATATTGATAATTACATGGCTGGCCATAAATTTAATTATCAGGTGAAAACTTCTTTGTAGACCACATTTTTGGTGTAAACTCTGACTGTGGTCTTTCTTTAGTTGCCTTGTTATTCAGTTCCTAAGACTTTTACCTTGACTTGGTCATAGGACTTTGTTCTTGAAAATGCAAAATGAAGTTGTCCATGCCATGACTGAATACTGTAGATGGCAGATAAATAACATCTAAATTCAGTCTTTGTCCTGGGCTTTTGTTGATGGTCATAGAAAAGGCAAGTCTCAATGGAAACTGTTTTCATCTTAATGTAAAAGGAAGTTCAGGCTCACTGGGTGCAAGAATAACTCTTAGAATATATAATAGATCCGTTCAGGATTTCACAGTCAAAGTCTTTTGACATCATTGGCTTGACAACCATTCTGGTGACATTGCAAAGACCTCTTGTTGAGTCAAGGTTTCTTAGCAACATTCCAGAGAAGTACAGTGAGTTGGTTCTTCATGATTCGGGGGCAGTTGATTTCAAGGTTAGCCTACGAGGAGGCATATCTCTAGGTGTTAAGCGATTCAAAAATTACATTTGATAGTTTGCTGCCTCCTCCACATTTGTAGTGTCTTGCTGAATAGAATCTATGCTGGTATTTTAATTCATTACGTTCAATCGACGTGTGATTTTTGGATTCAGGATTGTGCGGTTAACAATGATGTAATCTCTTGATTTGGAGGACTCAAGGAAGGACAGCATTATCAATACATCCATTTTGAATGAACTTGAAGAATGTTGATGATGCCTTCCTCTAATCCAGTCCCTTGGAATTTTCTATTCCCAAATTTTAGAAACCATCAGAAAAGCCTCTGTGTTCTTATGGGATATTGTCCTCATTTGCAGGCATGATTTGGTCCAAATTTAGGACCCCTATGAAGGTTGAAGGCAATATAAATTTCTCTCCAGGCAATGTTAACGTCTAAATTGTAATTGTTCACTAATCGGTGAAGGACATCATAGTCTTCAGCTCTTAATGTGTTTTGATTTTTTTCAAAACTAATTCAAACAGTTTGCTTTGGTTTTGCAATAGGCATCAAAAATGAATTGATGAGTCAGCTTTCCTGAGTTGAGGCACTGGTTAAAGTTTCCATCATGAATGGCAAAATGGTATGAATTCCATTGAAGCTGGGACACATTTCCCCCAAAAGAGAAAAGCAAAAAGTAGCACAATGGATCACAGAGTCTGCTCAGGATTGATATATTTTGTAAATATCCACTTTTTTATGGGATGCACCACCTACACTGTGAATAATGGCCATAATTTCTCCTCTGGTAGTGGGAGCATTGTTTCTGCTGGGTGGACATTATTTACTCTTTCTCTTAAGAGTGTCATACTATATTTGATCTGCTTTTCCGATTTGCCTTAGCATTTCATCTTATTTTATATTTCTACTTTATTATGACTTAAGTTAAGAAGTTTAAGTACTTTAACTTTTAATTATTTATTTAGTTTAGCATATCTCAGAGGTGGGCAAACTACGGGCCGCATGGGGCACAGCAACTGATATTATGCGGCCCTCGAAGGCATTTAGAAATAAAAAAATTACTTTGGTTTTAAGTTATTTTGATTAATTTTACAGAATTTCTTGTACCGTTATGATTGTTTTAACATTTTTGATCAAATTTCTTTCTAATTTTCTATTTTTTTAAACAGTCATTGACTTTTGTCATGTAATGCTAAAATGCGAATTTACCTATTTTAATATAAAGAAATGTTTATCGACACATGTAAAAATTGGACATAATATACATGCGGCCCTCCAATAGCTTTACATTTGTCAATGTGGCCCTTCGCACAAAACGTTTGCCCACCCCTGACCTAATTGATAACAATATTTTAATTTATTGTGACTGTGGATGAGGTGATAACAATAATGAGATGATTGAGTGCAATCTGTACATATATGACATACTATGTTGTGTCAAATTTATTATTTTATATGAATTGAGATTTAGTATCAATGCCTTCTTAGAAAACACTAGTCATATTCAGTCGCGTAATGGGGTGTTTGTCCCAGGTGTCACTTTTTTCCTTTATGTTGAAAGGCCAAAATGTTTTCAGCCAAATGCAGAGCTATTTTAAGTTGAAGGGGGGCAGCAAAGCCTCGGACGACACCAACCCTAGCTATGCCTCTGGGCATTTAGTAGTTAAACTATGTGCTAATTTTAACAGAACTAACTTACTTACCTAAGCCATTAAGCTGGGCCTTTTTAGCTAAAGAGCCTATCTTAGTATTAATATTTCTTGGTACTTCCACTCACTTCCTTTCCATTCTTCTGAACTTTGTTAGGGTGTTGCACCCACTCTTATTCTTTTCTCTCTTTTTTAGGTAGGATACGTGTACATATATAGTATGTAAATTTAATTTATAATTATATGAATGTTATTTTGTTTATGTTTTGTTGTTTTTTTGTACTGATGGAGGCATTTGCCGAAACGTCTACATTTGTATTCTGTATAATATTTATTAAAGCTGAATCTATATTGTTTTATTTACACAAATTGTTTGTGTCTAATTAATCTACTTTAAAGCTTTATCGCAGTTTAACACTCTACTTCTTTGCAGCATTGACCAAGTTGGCAAGTTTATAAACCAGAAAAAACATACAAATGGACAACACTAGTCTACCCAAATCATGTTTACCAAATATAAGTTGTGGAATAGAGAAAATCCAGATTTTTGGCGAAATATCAATAGACAAAGTATTCAAAGTAAGATATGTACCGTAATTTAAATTAATTTGATGCATTTTGGCCTATTCTTTAAATTAACATATGCTGTCATTGTCATAGGCCGCCTATTCTCTTTCAATTGTTTTGATGCTTATTATTGTTTACTCCTTAAAACATTAAATTATATTATTTTTCATATTTAATTTTCCAATTTAAAGCTAATTTGTATTAAGAATGCACAAATAAATAAATGGCTGATTTGTTATGTATTTTTATTTATTTTGTTTTGAAAATGCTTTTTTAATGGGATTAATTGTATTTGTAAGTATTATTAGTCTATTTCATACTTACGATTTTTACCCCGTCTGGGACATAGGCTGTCTACAAGAACTTTCCATTCATCTCAGCCCTGTGCTTTACTTTCCAGTTGCTTCCAAGTGTGTCCCATACTTTGTGTGTCTGCCTTCAGCTCGCATCTCCATGTACTCTTAAGTCTTCTTCTCTTTCTTTTTCCCTATGGATTCCATCTCCATCTTTTTTTTATTTTTTCAGCAATCGGCTCCTGGTATGTCCTTTTCAGTAACTCTTTATTGGTTATGGTGTTTGGCCATTTGATGTTAAGGATCTTTCTAAGACAAGTGTTTATGAAGGTCTGTACTTCCTACATGATGCCCGCTGTTGTTCTCCAAGTTGCTACTTGTGGGTTAGAAGTGCAATGTCATCTGCAAAGTCTAGGTCATTCAGTTGTTCCCAATGAGTCCACTATATCCTGTTGCTCTTTTTGTCTGTGGATTTTTTAATGATCCAGTCAAAAACCAGGATGAATAGAAAAGGGGAAATGATGCATCCTTGTTTCCACTTTATAAGGTCTACCTGCATGTCATTTCTTCATAAGGGCTCTGAATGATCCTGACTAGTTTTCCTGGTACCCCATAATGCCAGAGAAGTTTCCACAAGGTTTGTCAGTTCAGGTTATCAAAGGCCTTTTCGTAGTCAATAAAATTTAGATACAAGGGGAGTTCTATTAGATGGACTGTTCTACAATGATTGTTAGCATTGCACTTAGATCTGTGCATGATCTGTTTAGGTGAAAGCCAGCCTGTTGATCTCATAGCTGTGTGTCGACTTGGTCCTTCAGTCTATTTAAAATAATTCTGTTAAAGACCTTTCCTGGTACAGACAGCAGTGAAATTCCTCTGTAGTTGGCACAGTAGCTGAGATCCACTTTTTTTGGTATCTTGACGAGGTATCCTTCTTTCCAATCTTTCGGAACTCTCTCTTCTTCCCATATCTTTTCAAACAGAGGGTGCAGCATGTTGACTATTGTATTTGTGTCTATATCTGCCCTCATCATCTCTTTTGTGATGCTATCCGGTCCCCATGCTCTCCCTATTTTGACCGGCTTGACAGCCAGGGCTATTTCTTCCTTTTTTGGGGCACTGTCTTCTATTTGTAAATCTTCATTTGCTGGTTGTATATATGGTGTGTCTGTGGATGTATGTCTGTTTAGTTATTCCTTAAAGTATTCCACCATAATTTTGTTGTTCTTTTCATTCTGTATTGATCTACATTCCTTGCTTTTAACAAGTCTTTCTTTCTTCTTGTATCTTCCTAGGAGCTTTCTTGTTATGCCATAGAGCTCTTTTATGTTTCCCTTTCTGGCTGCTTCTTCTGCTGATGACACCAGACCATTTATGTAAGCTATTTCATCCTTTTTTATGCTGTTCTTTATCCTTCAATTTGCTTCTTTATATTTCTCTTGCGCTTTTGTTTTCTCTGCCCTGATGAAGCTGTTGTTAATTGTTAACTGCACACCTCATTTCTTTCCTCTCATTTAGTCTATTTCAAATTATTCACAATTAATGAAGTAGTGTTGGATTACAGGGTGTGAGAGTAAACCATTATTATTACCATAACTTGGTGAAGAAACAGAAGTTACACATCTCTTTGCTCTTTATTATATTTATTTTACATCTTGGCATTTCACACATTATAATGTTGGATGCTGACGTCAGCAACTTAGGGTGTGGGATGGTGTAAGCCACACACAGAATAAGGAGGTTAAAAAGATGACCATTTTGTACAGATGTCCTTTAGGAACTTCCCCTAAGCTAACTATAAACATCTTCTTACAAGTAGTTGGTAAGGTTTAGTATGTTGCTGACGCATGAGGTAAAGATAACATATTATTTAAAACTTATTTTTTCAGTATACTAAAACAAACATACCAGGACCAG
Organism: Omphiscola glabra; assembly: GCA_964017045.1. Classification (NCBI taxonomy): domain Eukaryota; kingdom Metazoa; phylum Mollusca; class Gastropoda; family Lymnaeidae; genus Omphiscola; species Omphiscola glabra. Next base: position 22,809,418 of record OZ024799.1, read on the forward strand.
GAAGCATTGCAAATGATTTTGCTGAACAGTATCAGGGCTGTAAATGTAAAGGCAAGTGTACCTTTAGTTCCTGCGCATGCCTTCAGTGTTTTGGAGTTGCTTACAATCAAGATGGAAAAATTAAAGAACAAATTCTGAAAGAAACATCACAACCAATTTTAGAATGTGGCATCCATTGCAAATGTGACCCAAATTTATGTGAAAATAGAGTGGTGCAAAAAGGTATCAACAATAAACTAGAGGTTTTCCAAACCACATCAAAAGGTTATGGATTACGATTGTATGAAGGCTGTATTTTTAAGTTAAGTTTTGTGTGTGAATATGCTGGAGAAGTGATTGATCAAAAAGAAGCAAGGCGACGATTGGAATTAACCGAAGCTGCCAAGGAAGATAACTACCTGATTGTTGTCAGAGAGTATGTTTCTGAAAAGATTTTGTGTACATGTATAGATCCACGGCATACAGGTAATGTTGGAAGGTTTATAAATCATTCATGTCAGCCAAACTTAATAATGGTACCTGTGAGAATTAATCATTCTGTACCGAGACTGGCATTTTTTGCATGTAAGGATATCAGTGAAAAGGAGGAGCTCACTTTTGATTACAAGGGAGCTACTTCTTTCCATATGTCCAAAACAGATCATCTGTCTAAAGTAAGTGAATTTTCCAATAATCCAAATGAATATACAAATAAATTTTCTGGAACAAAAAAAATTTGCAAGTGTGATAGTGAAAACTGCACTGGTTTTCTACCATTTGAAAGTCAATTGTTATGTGATTGAGTTTGTCAATATTTTATAATATTTTGTTGTGGGCTATAGTGACAGTATGAGTGACTGGTGATTATTGTTGAAGTGTGTATTGATTGAACTTTGTGACCTGATTGTCCTTTGCTGTTGTCGTGTTGTATGACTTGATGTGGTGAGTTGTTTTCATGAATGTTTTAACTTAGATCTAAATGTGTGAATATTGGTTGGAGAGCTGCAGTGAGTGATCACGTGATGTGTATAAAAAAAAGAATGTTGCATGGTGAATAAAGGTTAGTTGTTCCACAGACCACAGACTTGAGTTGATATTTTGTTGTACTATTTATCATTTCTAAATGGGGCTGTTTTGTAATCTCTAAATATAAAAGCAAAATACCACTCACTCACTGCCTGTCTGATCATGATACCTCAAGAACAATAAGCCCTATGAAGCTTATTTTACCAAGGAAAATTACTCTTATACTCTTTCCATGCTATGACAAGTTGTTTTTTAATAGAGCTTTTAAGTGGCCTATGATGACCAAAGTCTAACTGGCCTATGATAACCAAAGTCCAAAACACGGTTGCTATTATTAATGATTTGTGTCATGTGTTTTTTTGGGTTTATGCTTTGGAATGTTTGCTTTGTTTCATAAACATATTTTGGTGTCGAGGTTAATTGAGACATTTTTGGTTGCTATTTTTTGTTGATGATGTATTTTGTAGCAGAAAATGATCTATTTGTTTTGAAAGGAAGTAGCAGAATTCTTCTAAATATTATTACAGCCAAATAATAGCAAGGACCCTATAAGTATAAGGCAGAATGGTATCTATATATATGTAAGCCAAATACCACTAACTGACAGTTTTTGCCAGAAAGTTATTTTAAATAATCAGTACATATAAAATATTTTTTTGTTCGTCCTCCATATGCGAAGATGACCAAGGCTTGAGTAGTAGCCTTGGCTTGAGCTGTATTTTGTTTAAAGTGAGGGAGTGTCACTCTCTTGTTTTTGTCTATTTGATCCAAAGGCAAGACTTAGTTACGATGACTGGAAATAGACCAGGATGCAGTCGATGACCAGCAGTGTTTCTTGTGTCTCACTGTGCTCTTTATGCATTCCACGTCGCTGGAGTTGTCAGAATTTCATTGTGTCAATGTTGTACTACCTACAGGACTCCATTCTCGCCATCCAAGGTTAATGAGTCCAATCCCCCTGGGATGTTGGTGTTTTTTTTTTTTGCTTGTCTTGAGCTGGGGATTGAATTCCTTTCCACAAGCTTGGGTTGACTCAGTTTAAACCACTCGGCCACCCAGCATCATTTATACAGAATACCTGGAGCTCACTGCAGTTGACAGCATCATGGTACCTCACAATGTTGTGCTTATAAGGAGAGATGGTTCATGCTCCTTTTACTCCCTGTCTTACTTCGTGTACGGAACTGACTCACTTGCATCTCAGGTGTAGGCCAGTGTCGTATAGCACATTTGTAACAACTGGCAATGGTTTGAGGAATACACGATGCTGTGTGGTAACATCTACAGAACCATGGCCGAACACTAATCTCACCCTTATATCTCCCCCTGCACCACATACGCCACCCACGGGTGAAATACAAGCTGCAGCTGAAATTTACCCCTACCATCTGGCGAGGTAATTTTAATGCACAAAAATTCTGTAAAAGGAAGGTCCATATTAAGAGTTAAGTGTTCTGGTCCTATGGTATCCTCTCACTTTGAACTGGTCATAACTCAATATGTTTTCTCTCCTCACCTGTTGTCGACCTTCCTACCCATACTTCATTTGATACAGAGAGCCATACAAATATTATTGCTCAGTGCTTTTCCCATGACAAATCTGAAGATGAAATACCATTGATTTGTTCACCCTGTTCTGCCTGATAACCAGTGTCTTTATGTTGCACCTCATCATCATGTCCCTTAGTCCTTGGACCGTTGGGGTGCCACAGATGACATAAAAACTATCCTTCTCCATTCCTCACGGTCTTCTGCACAACGCATAGCATCGCCTAGTTTTAATCCCATCCACTCTTTGATGTTATCTTCCCATCTTTTTCTCTGTCTTCCTCTATAGTACCTCACAATGTTGTTGGTTCAAACAGGAACATTATGTTGCACCTACTCAAGATCTAAACAGTAGTTCTTTAGTTACCATTGCAAATTAGAATAAAAGAAGAAAGAACAATGCTAAGCTGCAGAACCAAAATTTAAAAAAAAAGACAGGGAAGCTGTTAAGAAATTCAGTGAAAAAAATCCGGATGTGAATAGATAAGCAGTTAAAGGTATAAGTATAACTACAAGGCAAACCCAGGCATCAACAGAGCTTCCTTTTCCCGGTATGCAAAAAGTCACCCCAAAGTCGTTTGGAAGCTACTATAGGGTATAATGCAAATAGACAACTGGTTCCTTGGAGAGCAAAGTCTTTACACCTTATCAGTATTCCAATATGACTGTATTACAGAAAACAGTAATATTTAGGTTGTATTTATTGAGCAGAAAATTGAAAGAAAGTGATGTCATGCTAAAAAGTGGAAAGGAGAAAGCCCATGTCTATGTTGGGTCAATGGCAAGGTTCAAGCCTCTATCTATAATGCAGCAAAGGCAAGGTTCAAGCATATGTCTATGTTGTAGCAATGGCAAGGTTCAAGCCTCTGTCTATGTTGTAGCAACGGCAAGGTTCAAGCCTCTATGTTGTAGCTACGACAAGGTTCATCTTCCTACAATTTAACAGTTGCCTAATCCATCCACAGCTGCCTAACAAATAATAACACTGATTGACAAACAGAAATATAATTGATGTTTTCAGATGGTGTCCTTCTAAGCTTAGGAGAGACAGGAGGGGAAACTTTATCCACACTTTCAAGGTTCAAGGAAGTTTATCTTAGAATGGGAAGTGTAATACTTTCATCTCAACAAAATCCATCATTTTTTACAAATAGTTTTTGTTGGCAATGGTGAAAAATAGGCAGAAATTTGGTCTGACCTCTTTCCAGTTTTAAAAGGGTAATAAGGGGAGAGACTGCAATCAGGTTAGCACAATAGGAAATTAGTAAAACAAAGTAAGGTTAAACCTGAAAAAAGGGAACGCAACAAAACAATGGGTTGGCAGGAAGCCTTGGTCAGCGGACAAACAGAAAAGACAGAATAAAATTAAAGTGAAGCTGCACACCAATTAGCTCATTCAACAGCTTAATGATGTTCCAGTAGGACATTGTCATGTGCACAAATCTTATGTCTACCTTTAAATAAAAAAATTACTTTATCCATTTCTCCTGTTAACAGAAACTGTTTTTGAAATTTTGTTCAAGAGAGATTTTTTTTTATATAAAAATGTATAAGGGAAAGAGCAAGTGAGAATTGGGGAAATTGAAAACTTATAAATAAAATGTAATGTTTTTCTTTTTTTTTCTTTTTTTCCTTTTGACAAACTTTTTTCGAAATAACTTGTATTTTTAATATTAAAATTTTTAATTGGCTGGCATTTGTATTTAATAACTGGCATACATTTTAAATAGATTTCAAGCTTCTTACTTTTTGGGTTCGGTCAGAAATTATGTTAGTTAGCTATGGCAGAGATGATTTAAGTTCAAGATGGGGAAGGGTGGGGGTTTTAATATTTTTTGTTCATTAATTATTATTCATTTGGAAAGGGGCTAAAAACTTAAACCCGTTAACGTATTTGGGCTATCGTCAAAAAAATAATAATAAACAACAAGTTCGTCATCAGTTAGTTTAATGCTGAGTTGACTAAATAATGCTGTCTGGCTGTGGCAGCCACTGCTTAAACACATACCAAGAAAACAATGCTTGTACTTGAAAGCAAGGATATTAAACAAAAACAGGTTTTCCATTTTTGAAACTGAAAACGTTTTGATACCAAATGCCAAATGGCTTTTAAATAATGATTTTTTAAAAATCCAGATTTTTTAATAGACCCAATGATAAACCAACAGTAAATGTAACCAATAGTTACTGACATCGCCTATCAAACCATTCCACACGCTTTAACAGGGTTAGCTGAATTCGAGGAATGTCACTTCCAAAAATAGATGACTACCTTTTGTGATGGTTTGTTTACCTATGATGTAATGTGGTAGTTTTTGTTCACATGATTGTTCATTCGTTTTACTCAGTAATGAATGGCGAATATATTCTCATGTTAAGTGTATTTTTGTTTATTATTAAGAATTTGACTTATTTTATGCTTAATTGATAAAATATTATTGTATGTAAACATAAATATTTGTTTTCATTTAAAATTCTTGTTTTCAGTCTTATTGCCAGGTGGTTGTATATTTGAGTGTGACTGTATAGCTAGCGTGTCATGTATAGCTAGTGTGTCATGTATAGCTAGCGTGTCATGTATAGCTAACGTGTCATGTATAGCTGGCGTGTCCTGTATAGCTGGCGTGTCATGTATCGCTGGCGTGTCTTGTATAGCTGGCGTGTCATGTATAGCTGGCGTGTCATGTATAGTTAGCGTGTCATGTCTGTTGTGTGCTAGCACATGAATTTCAAAACCTTCTGTTAGCATATTTTAAAAGCATTTTCTCCAGATAATTTCATGCAAACCTAAATTTTTATTTAATTTTATGTGGAAATATTAAGAAAATTATTTGAAAATGGAGTTCAGTATATGATAGCATAAGAACACTGACTTTAAAAGAAAATGTATTAAAATTAAGATTGGACTGGGGATGTAGAACGTTAAATAGCTGAACTATGGTACTATGCTTTAAGCAAAGGTTACCTTGCAGGCTTATTGAAAATTTATCAACACCAACTTGCAGGGTTAGCCTCTTTAATTTTGTGTTTAACTATTTTGTAATTTTTTGCATTAGTTGGATCAGGACAATAATAAGTTGAAAGCTGATAAGTGTACAAAGTGCTAATGGGAACATTTTGAAGAGGATTTTGAAACCATTGGGTTTTTTTTTTAGTTAGACCCTATTTGTTGAATACCGTTACATACAGTTAGCTTGTATTTAACTAAGTGACTCAGTGAAATAAATGTGAAGCCAAATTTATTTACAAAGTAATATATTTTCTCCACATTATTACAAAATCTGGACACTCTTTGTAATTATAAAGTCAATATATTACTGAATAGGACAAGACCTTTCATAAAAAAAATTATTTTATATATGAAATCTGATTATTAAATTGCTTAATGCTATACAAGCATTCTGGAAGCCCTATAGACTTTAGTTTTTGCTTATTTCTAATAGAAGTATTAGACTAATAGCTCTTGTTGTTCATGAACAAAAAAAAATGGCAAGTAAACATTCAAATAAAGCAAAAGTAGTAATAAAATATTGCACAATAATTCCATAATCAGTAAATCAACTGCAAAATAAAATTAATTTAGATTTTATTATTTTAAAACTCAATAGCTTCAGAGCTTATCCATCTATACTATAAAAGGAAGTATAGCGATATATATATATATATGTTACAATCAATGGCTAATAAAGACCTGAATTAATGGATCACTCCCAGTCAATTTAGAAACTTGAAAACATTAAGGGTAATACTGTCAAGATTCTTAGAAAAAAAGAAAATGCTTTGGAAAATCACTCTGGCATCCCTGATAAAAATTTCAAACATCCTAGAACTTCTAATTGGATACCAGATAGGCGGATATCACTACAATACCACAAATATTTTTTAAACCTTTTAGAGGGGGGCCTCGGTGGGGTAGGGGGGTCGCAGATAGTAAGAGGGGTTTTGGGGGAATTATACATGGCTAAGCAGGAAATTCCATTAGGTGAAAATCCTTTCACAATGATTTTGATTTTTTCACAATTGGTGATCTCTCCATACTGATTTCCCTGTGATTTCAGTAAGTTTGAGTCATTTATTTATGTTTGCGTGTTGTATTAAGAAGAAGGAGTTCACAAATAAAAATGACAAAACAGAAGAGAGACATTTTGAAGATCAATGGGTGTCAACTTTTAAGGGACAGCTTGAATCATAAATATTTAAGCACAGCTTTTGTCTACTGTGTTATAACAATAACCGTAACTTTTATACTTGGCTACCGCTAAATTCATCTTAAATTTATTACCTTAAAAATGACAATATAATTGTTCTTTGGTAATCACTATTTTTTTAAACATTTTAATTAATGTTTTCTTTTTGATAGTGTATATTTTACATTTTTACAGGTCCCGAAGTGAAATATTAGTAAATTAAATGACTTAATATTGCTCTAAAGTGCGACAAGATTATGGGAGAAATGAGATGTTTCTGTCTAGGTGGGTTTAAGGTAAATAGAAAATCAGTGGGATGCATTTGGTGGGTGTTTCCAGTGACATAGAGCAATTTAAAGATAATTTGAAAAAGTCGGGGGGATATATAGTTTCTGAGAAAGGAACTGCATTTATGTTTTCAATAAAAAGGGAGGGGCATGTTAGGACACTTTTAAAAGTTAACCACTGTTATTATGTTATTGTTTTTCATTAATTGCGATACAAATATATTTCCATTTTTGTAAGTTTTATATCATGCAGCCAAAATCGCAAAATTGAAATTCAAACTTTTCTTACATCATCAATGTGTCTTCTTTTTTTACGCCCTTTCGTGGGTAGTGAGTGGGTGTCAGGAGGACATAAAAAACTTTCTTGATGTTGAAAAGGATCATGGGACAAAAAGGTTGGGAAAAACTGGGTTAAGTGACATGGATCTTAGGTTTACTATGAAGGGTTTAGGGGAAGCTTTAGCCAGTGGATCAGGTAAAAGAGACTTAGAAGTTACATGGTTAAAGACTGGGAGAAAATGGGGAACAGAATAAGGAGATAGTAGTACTAATAAGTTTAAATGCTGTAGATCCTTTGAAAAAATGAAACACTATGAAAATTACCGATGAGACTATATATTAATTAATCCTGGATTGTAGAACAATATGTTGTGACATAGAAATGATGGAGGAAGAAGAAATATGACCATATTTTATGAGGGACGGGGCACTGGGTTAAGCGGAAGGTTGAAGAGCAGCAGAAACTGAAAGAGAGGTGGCATTTTTCAAAAAGGGAAGTTGAGAAAATTGGATGATAGGAGAGAGCTGGTTTGAGGTGGATGCTGTGGAGGTAGAGATGAGCTGGTAGTCAGGGGCTTAGAGGCACTATTTAAAAAAAAGACTATTTGGGGATAAAAAAGAAATATTATAGAGTTTGTTTTAGAGGGTAAAAATCAAATTTAATCAAACACAGCAACAAATTTAAACAAGATTGACAGGAAACAGTAGGTTGTATGGAAATTGCATTCCATCAAGGTAATATCTCCCAGTAGATGAAACTTTTGTGTGCCATAAATTAAAAATCAATAACGATGACTTGCGACTTCCAATAAATTATGAACCCCACACCACCTAAAAATTTTCCTGTAGTTAGTTGTTTCCTTTTTATTGTCTTGCACTGACTCGTTTAAATGGAGATAACATGCACAAAAATATACCAAAACTACCCCTCCCCCACTTCCCAATAGTGAAGCACAGATATTTTTGCTAGTATAACATAAATATGAAAAAAAATCATAGTTTTTTAATTGGTATAAATTAAGAACTCTTACAAAAAATATAAATAACAAGGATTCAAAATAATCAACATTTACAAAAGCCACCTTCAATCTTATTCCGAAAGACATTCAAGTTGTGTGATCATGAAAATATCAATTCTAAATGAAAAAGGTAAAAATGACAACTTTTCAAGGCACTGCAAATCAGCTATATTATTATTATTCAATGGGTACTGCAAACATCTAACCCAATAATTACCAAGTTTACACTCACATGGGAAATAATGCATGTAAAATTTTTAATGAGTTTGTAGTCTGTAAAATTAATAAATTTAATCATATATAAAAAATAATATAAAAAAAACCTTTTATATCACATTAAATTCAGAAATTTTAATAAAGTCAGAAAAAATATGATTGGTCCTTTTAGTTTTAGATGAGTCTACAATAGATTAAATTTTTTATATTTCATGTCATCTCTCTTTGTTGGGGCAGTAAACTGGTTATAAAAAATTTAATCTGATTGAATATAAGTTAAATATAAGAACAAGGTATGCTAAACTTGATTCATAGACAGGAAAAAGATCTTGATGTTTCGGCTTAGATCCTTCATCAGAAAAAAAGAAGTATAACAAGTATCAGATCACAGTAAAAAAACAGATAAGCTGAATAAACTTGTTTTCCATTTTCTGGCAACAAAATGGAAATCTCTAAAGTTGTTTTATTGTGATCTGATACTTGATATACTTCTTTTTGTCTTGTTTTTTTATGAAGGCTGAGCTGAAGAATCAAAATCTTTTGTCCGGTCTATGAATTCAAGTTTAGCATATCTTGTTCTCATATTTCATTTACATAACTTGAATGCAGACCATCAATTATTATCTTGAATATAAGAGTTCAATGTAAATGCATGAAGGAATGTTGTTTTATCAGTTTTACTTTTATTATGCTACAAATATTTCCTTATTAAAATAATAAGGCTGTAAGAATATTTGTATACAAATTATTATACTTACACTCTTATACAACATTTCCTTTTAAAAATTCAATAAATACTTTATAATTCTTTTTTCTTTAAGAGAAGAAACATCTTTAAAAAATGTATTTACCTCCCATAACCTTGGTTGCATGTTTAAAAAAAACAATCAAGTCAAATAAAACTTAGGGTTAAAAGGCATTATTTTTACTTTAAGAAGGCACACCATTTTTTTAAAAAATGATAAAATAACTGATCTCAATTAAAGTGGCAAGTATATTAAATATTCAAGTCTATCTGGACTATTTGACCATTAATTTAAAGTTCATCCTTTCTTTTTAATGATTCAGGAAGCTTGTCACTGGCACAGCGAAATCCTAAATTTGCAGCTGAACTGTCTGGGGTATTTTGGCTACGGGCAGCACAGCGGTACCGATAACAGTAGGACTGTAAAAAAAAAAAAACATATATATTTGTAATATAATTTTTGAATTTTTGTTTTTGCAAATCAAAATAAACAGTGTTGAGGGTTATGTCCCTTGAAATGCACAACCACCTTGACATTTTGACTTCTTCATTGGTCCATGATAAAAGTGGGTAACATTTAGAAGCATAAAAGAGCATAAATATCTGTAGCATTTATTAATGTAACAGTAGCAAACACAACCCCTTTGACAAAGTCCAACACCATTTGTCAGTTAATTATGACACAAAAAATATAAACCATAATATACTTCAAATTATAATGCAGTTAGCCATAATAAAAAAAGAGATGAACCCAGATTATTGATTGGACATTTTACTCTGCCAAGTAATGTGAAAGACCACATAAAACCTGCCAAATAATATATGTTTTAAATGGGAACAAAAAGTTCAGTCAATGTGACTTTATGCTTAACTACAGAGGCTATTCCATGGTTGCTACATGTCGTACACCTATTTTAGTCATACTTGGTCTACTATTTCTACACGCAATACACATATTTTAGCTACACTTTCTTTACTATTGCTACATCACTTTGACTTACTTTATGACACTGAAAAGATCCTCCTTTCTTTACTTTGTCCACACCAGCAGATGGGCCTTTCTGTTTAAAAGAAAATGGAATCATGTAGCAATAATATTCTTGTTTAATGTCTTCTTCAGTGACCCACTCAACATCTAAGGAGCCAATCAAACAGGAGGTTAATTCAACTTGACAAGCTGGGGTCATTTCAAGAGTTATCTTTGACATCCAAAATCCAATTTTCAGTAAATATCAGGAACAATCCCAGTGTATATCAATAAATTTTCTTTACTTTTCATTTCCCTCTATTTATGAAATAGTTACTGTTTAGATTTCACAAAATTATGCAAAGATCTTTGATCATCAGTTTATTTTGGTTCCTCTTTCTAATTCTAAACACCCGGACATGTAAACCCTAAGAAATATAATCTGTTGCCTCTATGCTTTCAATTATTTTTCTAAAGTTTTCAATAGTAAATCCCTTTGTGAATTAACTAGTTTTCCATACATTCCAGCTCTGAATAGATGAATTTAGTACTGTGCATTTTGGTGAGGCTTTGACTTTGAAGACAAATAAGTTCAATTTCTAAATAGAGTACTCAGTACAGGCACAGCTTATCATGTTGGAGGCAAATACCTAAATCTCTAAAAAGTGTGTATCATTAAGTAAACCTATAGCTTATAATCTCAATGTTAACTTTCTTACTGGATTTTTCTTTGCTTCTGGAGAATGTCTTATCTCCCACCAGTCTTGAGTCCATTCCCAAACATTACCTATAATATTTTTCAAGCCAAATTTGTTCTGGTCAGGAAATGCTGTAACCTAAAAAGTTCAAACAAAGGAGGATAAATGTAGAATAAAAATACCATTGATACATTTGTTTAAATATATTGGATTTAACTCAAAATTTATTTTAAAAAATCAATTTTTTAATAAAACACATGGATACACTCACTTGATTATTTATAATAAAAGAACCACTTGAATATCAGTTATATAAACATAATCAGATTCAGAATAATAGGAATTATCAGTATCATCAAAGTCTAACCCCTTTGATCTGTGTTACAGTAAACAGATGCAGTATTTTGAATCACAACATCTGATCAGGGTTTTAACATTTTTCCAAATTAAAAACAGCTAATACATGTGACAAATGAGTGACAAACATATAATATCATGGAAAATTGAAAATGAGTTATTGATTTTTTGTATGATGCACATGTAATGTCTTTAACCAATCTTAGTCTGTTACTATAAGTCATATAGTTAATATGCAATCGAAGAATACCTGGCAAGTTCCAATGTAACCATCTTCCCCTGAGTTGGAGTTGGGAAACTCTCCCTGCCAAATGTTCATCCAGTGCTCTCCTCTTGGATTCATGCTGTTGCCCCATGGGAAAAGCCTGAAATGTTATTAAATTTTGTACCGGTACATTATGATCTTTTAAATATAAAACTTGGAATGATAGATTTATGTTTTTGAATAAAATGAAGTCAACTTAACAAGCGGCAAGAGCAGGGATGAGGCATTTAGGTGGGAGCAGAACAGGAGCAAACCAAAAACATAGGCTGCTCCAAGCTTTTTATTTATATGGTACCATTTCTAAATATACTTATGCCCTATCATGCATACCACCCTATTTGTAGCTTGTGCAAGTATGCAGGCTACCTGTGTCAAACCGTGTTTCATCAAACGGAGGGGACGCAGCTTTTTAATATAAGTTGGCTGCAGCTTCATATTATGTTTTATAATTGTTAGATGGCTGTAACTCTTTATTTATTACATACAAATTTGAAACCTTGTTTCATAAAGAAAAGTTTGTGCAAAAACTAAAAAACGGGTTGAGAAAAAAATGGATGACAAGCTTCAAGTAATATAAATCTACAAAATAAATTAGTGAACGAGCTTCCGACGGTCACACTTTTAGACCATTTGCCATCAAACTGCCCTCTGCAGCAGTATATCAATATCATGCCCTGAAGCACCAAGATGAGCAGAATGGGGAAAAACTATATTAAGCCTGGAGCAAAATATATAATGGAGGTGTTTAAAGACAAGCAATAAAGAGTTATAAATATAGTGAAGTTTAAAAACAGTAAACTGTTTTTTATTAGGGAAAATGGTTTGTGTTAGGATTAGGGTTAAGGTTAGGGTTAGGCTTACAGTTTAAACACATACTACTGCAAACTCAATCTGGTTTAAAATTGTTAGTAATGACCTAAAATATTATTAGAATATAACCTAAGCTGTACTTGCATTTATTATAAAAGTAAACTCTATTTCACCTTTCTGATTTCCCACCTTTACAGGCATATTCAAACTCTGCTTCAGTTGGCAACCTTTTCCCTGCCCATGCACAATATGCAACAGCATCATTCCATGATACATGCACAACGGGGTGGTCCATTCTGTTGATATAATTTCTACAAGACTTATGTGACATAAGATTATTTAAATTCTTTATAAATAAATTGTTGAGTAACAGGCCTGCAATGTCTCTGTAATTGATATATATATTTTTGAGAATCTCGAGGGGGACGAGACTAAGAACGAGAGTATGATGAGAGAGTAAAATAAACATGTAGCACCCATGCTAGTTGGAAGAGTGAATTTATGAAACTGATCGAGAGGATACCTGTAATCGTTCTTGTATTTCAAAAGAGCTAACATTGAATATTATATTTCTTTATTTACTGTGTAATTACTGCGACAATGAAAAGTGTTGTGCAGAAATTCGAATCCATAATTTCATTGAGGGAGGTGAGGAACGCAGGTGAGCCATGTGTGATGGATGGAGTCCCCAAATATTCATCTTGAGATGAACCCACAGAAGTTATAATATATATGTTGATCAGCTGATGGATTTACCCATCAGTTACAAGGCCTACTTTACAACAAAATGCCTCTTAAAAAATTTAAAAAACAAATAATTTTGCAATTATAGTTTTTTCAGAAATCCATTATAATTATATAAATAATCAATTTATGGAAAAATATTCATAAAAACTGTTGTACCGGTATAAGAAGTAAAAATAGACGTATGCATAATGACCTGTCATGAATGTTTGAATCAGGTCCTGCTGGATGATGCCAGTCTGCTCCATCTACTGGAAGCCACCAGGGTGCAGCTGCTACCTGAAAATGTCATTTGTCATCTTCGTGATGTAAAATTTATATATGAAGGACATTTTACTAATATAAATACAGAAATCACTCTCTTGAAAAAAAAAAAAATTTTAAACTTTGCTGACATCATTTGTTTACCTTTCACAACACAGCTCCATAATTTAATATTTATTAATAATAAAATAAAAGAACAATCTATTGGTTTCTTTGAAAAACTTAAAGCTTGCTTTTTATTTTCGTGTGCTTTTTATGCTACCAGTAAAAAATTTTAATTTTCAAATGAACTCTAGCCCTATAAGAATAAAAATAAATTTTAGATTCATCTAAATTTTAAATTTAAAAAAACTTTTTGAAAGTATTTCTGGATTTACAAGCATCACTGCTTTGAAGCGGGAACTGAATAGTTTAATTAGTATTATCTTACTATTAGAGCATCCAGTAAAATTCAAGTAATCAAGGTGCACACAATTTTTTACTGCTACATCCCACCCACACATGCCTTTAATGCTGCATTTCATCCTCCCTAATTCCCAAATCCAACTCACCACATTTCTTTAGTAAGCATGTTCAGGGGTTTATAAACCTAACTCCAATATAACATGACTGCTAAAGTTTAATGCAATTCTCAATAAAAAATCCCATTTATTTTCAAAGAAATCTTAATGTTATCATCTTCTTTTTTACTAGTTTCAGAGATGGCTTGCCAAACTCATGCAAATTTTACCAGCAAACTTAGATGATGCAACTATCAAACAGATCTATACTAATACTATGTAGAATCTTTAAAATTAATGCAGAAAATTATTTTGATGTTCCTGCTGTTGAATGTGAATTTAAAATTTGTACTATTAGATTGGTAGTTAATGTTAGCTACAGTGAATCCAGTGAACATGGTGATGGCAGTAAATTTTTAAAAATTAACTGATATTCATCTTCAGATAACATAAATGAAAGATTATTCTATATATAACCTTACTTTGTATTCTATTTGTGAAATCTCACTAACTTTGATACTTATTAAAGATTAAAACAATTATTATGACTTCATTTTTAAAGATTTAATTTCTTTAAAAACAATTTAAAAACATACAAATAGCTAATGGAGTTATGCCCGTTGCTTATGTATGACATATGAGAGGGTTAACAACAGAAGTAGGTTAGGCAGGAGTGAGTTAATTGACCCCCTTCTCTTTTCCAAAATTCTGCAACTAATATAAACTGAGGAGATTGTGTGATTTCAAATTTGTATTATCATGTACAAATCAATGGAACATATGAAACAGCATTTTTTATGATGACATGATATCAAACGCTATTGAAGGGGTTGAAAACAAAATATATCTTGTACAAACCATCTGAGTTATTTTCTTTTTGGTCTCTTCACTGATATACATATCCATTACAAATGAGTTGCCAAAGTTTTCAGCCTGAAACAAAACAAAGAATGAAAATAATAAACTATGGACTTTAAATGGAAAATAGGTTTCCAAAAGTCAAATGCAGTAAGGTGAAAACTTACTGAATAACAAACCTTGAAATAACACTGTTCCTGGCAAATGCAATAAATCAACCTTCCCCCCCCCCCACCCCCAAATCAATTTCTTAACAAAAACCCTTTGAAATAGTGCAAAACCTGTCAAACACAAAATAGCCATGTGTATCTATGGGAAAAATAATGTTTTTACCTGCGAATAGCACACACCATGCAGTGTTGGCACCTAATTACCTGAAGAACATGGTGTTCATGCTTCACTAATTGTATGTTTCTTAATCATTTGGTTGGCAGCATGTTGTCAGAAGATTTGCTATGAGACTGAGATTTGTGAATGAATTGTGGGTACTCATGTATAAATTTGGTCAATGCTTAGTGAAAGCAAGGCAATCAAAATGGTGACAAAGCACATACACATATATTTTGTTTGTATATTCATAATAGATTTGTCAAAAACTGTAGCATACATGTATATGCAAATGAACTGAATAAAGAATGTATAAGCACAATAAGAACTAGATTAGTTTCATATTTTTCTGCGTTTACTGTAATTATGCATATATGTAAATGTATGTACTTTGTTTTCTTATTTCTTTTTATATTAAATGTCCAAGTATTCTTTTTTCAAATTATGGTGTGTGATCATCGTTCTTGCTGAGCCTGGGAATGGGACCATCACTGCAAATAACACAACTTTTACTTCAATCTAAAGGGTTTGTGCTATTCACAAGGATTACTGTATGAAGATTAATGAATATATTAATGTGAGACAAGTCATTCAAAAAATATATTTGGTTGTTTCAACACTTTAAGTTAGGTTTAAGACCAAGCAATATTTACAAAGTCAAAATATGTATGTTAAATGAAAGTAGAGATAGTTCATACAGTTTGTTTTAGCACAGTGTCATCTATATTAGTAATTAAGTAACTTTATTATAAAGATAAGAGTTTACTAAGTCTAAGAGCAGGGTCTATTTAATTACCAAAACTTATAGAACATACCTCTGTTTTATAATTTTGATCTTTAACAAATATTTCAAATTCTGCATTGCTAACTTCAAATTTATCTAAGTAGAATGAATCCAGTGTTACTTCTCTAGCTGGCATTTCGCCATCTGCAATAAAAATAGGTTCATCTGTACCCATTTTGAACGTACCACCTGGAATATAAACCATTTCATTTGTTCGTACTGAAAGGCTTAAATTTTCCTGTTTATTGCGAGCAGTATCAATTTTGATTTTTTCAGCGTTACTAGCTGCAACATCGTTCTTGGAATAAGAAGTATAATCATTATTATTATTAGCGTCTTTGTTGTCAGACGGCGAGGGCGAATCCTGAAGTGACTTCTGGCGACTTATTTTACAACCACAATCAGAATCCCCATTCTTTTTTACTGGTATTGTGTTTTCATTTAACGAGTTATCATCACTCTCGCATTTAGAGAATTCAATGCATGTAAACAGTATATAAATAATTATATATAAAGCAAATATGCTTTTGAAGTTATTGAAAACACAGGAAATCGACATATTATTGTTTAGTTTTTTTCTACTTAGTTTAGAGTAATCGGTCCTGGTTACGGTGTCTTGGATCTAGTAAGTAGCAATTATATTTTTACGCTGCGCTTTTGTGGTCTAGATCAGGGGTCTCCAAACTTTTCAGCCCGAGGGCCGCATTAACTATCAAACAGCAGTTCGGGGGATGACTACACACTCGAGGTCCAAATAAAAAAGAATCAAAACATGCATGTTGTTTTTAATTATTTATTTAATATTAATTTATTCAGTTATTATTTCACAACACATTGATACATTACACGTAAACACGTGTATTGGTGGGAATGGTGACATTGTTTCCTGGACACCAAAATAGGAAACATTTCTGGCTTTAGATTTGATGTCCCTAACATCAACAATGACCTGAGATTATCATCGGACAAGTTTGTTTTCAAATTGTTCTTCACGTATTTCATTCTTGAAAATGTTTGTTCACATAGGTATGTTATTTGAAAAATTGAAAGGTACCTTGATGCAAAAGTTTTGACATTAGGAAAGTCTTCCTTTGGGCAAAAACTGGTAAAACATCCACCAGGGAGGCCATTTGCTTGCAACTCAATGACCTCCAGCTGCAGTTCATCTGGGCAACTGACCACATCTGATTCAAATGAGTTTTGAAACAGTCTCACTTCTTCTGCCTTTGAATACAAATCAGAAAACCACTGCTGAAATTGCAGCTGGGGGTCTTTGGTGATCAAGCATGCAAATGACCTGGGGAATTCCACTGTTGCTTCAGCCATGACCTTGCACTGCTGAAAGGGGGTCAAGTTGTTGGCCCGTACTTGTTCCAAAAACAAGACGAGTTTGGATCTGAAGACCTTTAGGTGGGTCTATAGATCCGAAACTAGATTTTCCTCTCCTTGTAATTTTAGGTTCAGAAAATATAAATGACTAGTTATGTCTGCACCAAAGGCCAATTTCCATACTCACGCTTCATCAGACAGTAATGGCTGTGTCTTGCCTTTACTTTCCAGGAAGTCCCATATTTCATTTCTTAACTTAAATACTCTGCTCAGAACTTTATCACAAGTTAGCCATCTAATTGCTGTGTAATATGGTAAATCTTGCCATTCTGTGTCTGTATCTTTCAACATGTCTCTAAACTGTCTATGGTTGAGCACATTTGACTTTATTAAATTCACCATCTTCACCACAGGATTCAGTACACTGATAATTTCCACATATTTAGCACACAAAGCTTGCTGCCGAATATTACAGTGCAGGAACATTGGTTGTAGAATGTTTTTCTCATTACACATCTGCTTCACTTATCCAATCAAGCCTTTCTTTTTGCCACTCATGTTCTTTCCTCCATCAACAGTCAGGCAACTGAGGTTAGTCCACTCCAAGTTATAATTAGCACATGTTTTTTTCAACTCAGTAACAGTGTCGTACATATTATGTAGTGAAGCCAGCTCTTGTGTTATGTTCGTGTCTTCATCCACACCTCTAATGAACACAAGCAGTTGAGAGGTGGAACAGCTGTCCAGCGATTCATCCATCGCGATTGAAAAAGGGCGAAACTTGTTTGCATTTTTCGCTATTTGAGTAACAATGTTTTCACCCATGTCTGCAACACGGCGGGCAATGGTATTTGCACCCAAAGCTACATGTTTAAATTGTTTTGACTTTTCTGGGCAAAGTTCCTCAGCCATCACCAACAAACATTCCTTCACTACTTCACCACCTGTAAACGTTTTGCCACTTTTAGCCAGGACGTAGGCAACTTTATAACTGGCCATAGTTTAGGCTTCATTTTCAGTTGAGGATTACTGAAAAATGTCCTCTGAGATGTGAGTTGCTTTTGCAATTTAGAAATTTTCGACACGGACTTTACCCTCCAAATGTGCATATTTCACTTGTTTGCTTTGATGATGACGGTGCAGGTTGTATTCTTTCATCACAGCTACGATTTCGTTGCAAATCACACACAATGCTTTTCGACCGGATTTGATGTATTTGAAGAAGTATTTCAAACTCCAATCTTCTTGAAATTGTCGACACTCATTGTCTATTAATGGTACCCGGGTGCGAAAGGAGGCGCTGCGTGTCCGGGGACATTTTGACTAATGCTATTCGGATGTCATTTAATTTGTAGTAGTTTATTTTAGTTAAAATGAAGAATTAAGTTTACAAACGTATAGTACTAAGTACATTCAATTATCTTTCATTTGATACCTCATTTGGTCTTACAAACCCAACAATAATATTTTAAATCGTTTTTGAATCCCAACCTCTCAATTCTGGTACCCGTGTACCTATAGGTGCAGCCTACACGTACATTTCCGTAATTTTTTCCGTAGACAAAAAGGTCTCCACGGGCCGGATGAGAGAGCCTCGCGGGCCGCATGCTGGTTAAGAAAAATATATATTATTGATCATTGTTTGATAAAAAATAAACTAGGTAATATAAACATTTTTATGATTATACTTAAATGGGGCGCCAAAGAAAGGCTTGCCCGGGACTCCATGCAATCATAAGCGTCGAACATTAACAGTTGCGAAAGTGAAACTTAGACCCGGGGACGCGATTCTTCGTGAGATGTCGTTCAAGAAGAAGAATAAATCGTGTATCAAGATATGTTTAGTTTTGGAAAAAAAACTTCATTGTCATTGTCCTGTCTTTGTTTTTCAAGCTATAACGCAGTCCGTCATATAATATATTATATTATTCAAGTGTTAAGCAGGCTTGCAATTAGGGCCGTATTATTGTCTTTTGTCAACTTTTGATGCCCCAAGTCAGTGCTGTCCAACCCACGGGCCCTGCTGGTCAGTGGCGTAGTGAGGGGGGCAAGGGGGGCATCATGCCCCAGGCGCTACTCACAAAGGGGCGCCAAATGGTATATTTTACTATAATATTGTATGGTTTTCGAATAGGGGGGGGGCGCTAAAAATGTATTGAGGGGCGCTAAAAACGTATTGTGCCCCAGGCGCGAGTTAAGCTCGCTACGCCACTGCTGCCGTATCCAGAAAATTGATCGAAAGAAATTTGGTCGACGGAAAATTGATCGACGGAAATTTGATCGAACGGAAATTTGGTCGAATCGTTTTTTTCAGTCGAGACGTTAAAATTTTGCGTCAAATTTCTTTATGAACGCATTATTTTGTTTTACTATATAGTATAGTGCGTTCAAAAAGAAATTTGACGAAAATTTTAAAGTCTCGAATGAAAAAAAGATTCGACTAAATTTCGGTTCGATCAAATTACCGTCGATCAATTTTCCGTCGACGAAATTTCGATCAAATTTCCGGTAACCCACTGCTGCTGGTCATGACTTATGAATTATGACAGACTAAGAAATAGACTTTAAGCTCGACTTTTATCATTTACATTAATTACAATTACTACAGTTGCAAGCATAGACATAGAGATATATCTCTATGTCCGTGCATTTAAATGGTAACACCGCAGTTCTTGGGTAGTAAGTAGTCGTCAACAGTTTCAAATTCAAACATTCCTTATGATATTTATCCCTACTAATCGTAGTAAAAAGGAGTACAGTACAATCATAATTATTAATTTAACTTTAGACCTATGGGATAATCTTAAATTAAGGTCATGGCTGATATAGGATGGGGAGCCCTGGAAGATAGTGAAGGTTTTGGTGCATTAGGAGATGATGTAGATGATTATAAATTGCTTTCTAATAATGACCTAAACGAGCTGAAATCAACAGTTCAAAATTTAAAACATGCTGCGCACGGAATGATTTTTGCTAAGAAACCCAATCTGCTTTGGGATCTTTACGATCAAAAAGGATATGTCATGGCGAGTACTAACAACGTTTTTGTTTAGTCTAAGGAGAATATGTCTGGTCTCTCACCCCCACCCCCTTTTTTCTCTCCAAAACTAACACTAACATTACTAACAACAATTTGAATGACAATGGTCATCAGATTTGAGATATCAGAGTCAGTCTTTTCATCAAAACAGATTATAATGCACAATCACAAAGGCAAAAATCACGATAAGGTCAGATGGATCAATAAATCAGATAGACTGCATGTACATTCATTTAAATTTATTTATTATGTTAATATGGTAAATAATACTCGTACAAAGAAAAGAAACTCTTTTACTTTTATGTACCCTTTTACTTGTGTAATTGTATCTATATAATTATATGATCACTGTAATTTTTTTATAATTGAGAATTTACTAAGACTAAGAATATACTAAGTACTAAGTAGTTTAGCTGCTTCTGTCGCTGTTATTAGTATTTATAGCTATATTATTTATATAGTCTAGAGCTTGGTAACTTGGATGCTGACAGAACACTACCCCACTACCAGATTATAACAGGCACTTGGTGTCCCAAACTTGAACTTGGGGAGGCCTATATTAATAAAATGTTGTATGGTACAGCCAATCATTTTGAGAACTTGTTGACAATATGTTGGCTGGGGACATATAGAGGACTCTGGCCCCCACCAGAAAATAAATTAGTATGAGTATGAGTTGATAGATCAGAAGATGTTATTGTTATGAGAAAAAAATAAAAACCCTTGTGTTTTGTATTCAGTCGAGAAGTTAAAATTAAAATAGTTCAAAGATATATATTTCTATTTTTCTATTATTAGTTGACAGCTGTCCTAAAAATACATATTGGTTATGGACAAAAACATGATTTCCTTTTTATCTGTTTATCATTCTATTAATGAAACAGATGCAAGTGAGATTCGATGGTCTCTTAGGGTTTCCTGGTGGTCTTGTGGATGATGGGGAAGAGCCAGTTGATGGCATTAATCGTGAAATGCATGAAGAGATTGGACTTGACCTTGAAAAATATTTCTTTAGTGATGAACATCATACCGCATCATATTACCATGCAGGGAAAGGATTGATTCTGCATTTCTATTTAATGGAAGTCTCTCCAGAAGACTACTGTGAATTAGAATTGAAGACTTTAAGTGCAGTTGAATATGGAATAGAGGTTATTTGTTTAATGTATTATTTGTTATTAAAATATTTCTTCTAAAATTTAAGTACCGGTAGTTTTAAAATAAAGTTGAACACAATATTCTTTTTAAAATTCTTTTTGTCATTACTTAACTGTTAACTCTTCAATAAATAGTTGTCACATTTCCCAATATTTTTTCTATTTTTCCTTAATTAATAAACAAATGCAGAAAACCTTTCTCTCTTTTTTTTTCCCCCCAGACTTGTGGAATAGTTCGAGTACCTTTGTTCACAATGGGGGATGGGGTCAGGGGATTTCCTGCTTATTTAGCTAACCAGTTTGCTGGCAATGCAAGATCTGAACTAATTAAAGGTTTGTTGACTGCTCAACTGTTCAGTGAAAAAGAGATGTCAATAGCCCTCAAGGCATATAAAGAATACACAGAAAGTCAAAAAAGCAAAAAGCTGTTATAATTATAAATTATAATGGTGAAAATATATTCAAATTTATTTTTATGAATACATATTTTTTATATGATGCTATAGGCAGGGATAATTGCAAGTTTGGTATACTTCAGTTTTTTTATAACACAATATAAAGTTATAATAGTAATAACATTCCAGATCTCATTTGCACTAATTTCAAGTAATGTACTGTATGATATTAATTGATATTGATATATTGCATTTTTATTTAAGATTATGCATTTTACAGAAAAAAATAGAAAATTGCATTTTACATTTTTTCATTTGTTTTCAAAAGTGGTTTTTCATCTTGGTTGTTATGTACCCAACTTTAAATACCTTAGACTTTAGTTCATCTTTAATTTTACACTTGGCTTTTTAAGTGTTGATAAAAAAAAAAAAAAAATATGTTAGAGTATAATGAATTAAATATCGCATTTTGAAAAGGGAATTTGATCTGAATATCTTTCTTAGTGCACAGTATTCCTAAAAAGTTTGTTTAAAAATGTAAATTTTCACATCAAATATCATAGAAATAGAATTGGGAGAGGAGAGTTTTATTTCTCTTGTACATAGAGGGAGAAGTGGTTGTCTAAAAATGTATAGATAGCGACAGAAGGGAGGTGGAAATGAAACTAGGAATTTGTTTGCTTACATAATGAATAAACATATAATTTATTTTAATTTGCATTTAGTACCTGTACCGGTATTCACTGATCTAGATCTTTATACAATTATAAATTCCTGCTTGGCTAATATTATCTATGGATGACTATAAAAATAAATTTAATCCTCTATGCGCCTGTTAGACACCATTAAGATATAAGAATAAAGCATGCAGTCACTGCGTAGCAGAAATAAATATTTTTTTAAGTTACAATTTTTTGAAGATTTAATTGGTCCCAGATTCATATTTTCTCCATCCCAAATTATTGACCTAGACTTTGCAGATGACATTGTACTTCTGTCCCACAACCAGCAACAAATGCAGGAAAAAACAAAAGATGTAGCCACCTTTTCATCACAGCTCGGACTTAATATAAATAAAAGCAAGACGAAAATCATGAAGGTGAACTCATCCAACCAAGAGCATATCTGTCTGGAAGGAAAGGCACTGGAAGAAGTGGAGTCCTTCAATTACTTAGGCAGCACCATAGACACAAACGGCGGATCCGACGCAGACGTGAGGTCTAGAATTGGAAAAGCTAGATCAGCATTTGTGTTATTAAAGAAAATATGGGAGTCGAAGCAGCTGAAACTTCAAACCAAAGTCAGAATCTTTAATACAAATGTCAAAACAGTCCTACTTTATGGAGCAGAAACGTGGAAAACATCAGCGAGCATTACACAGAAAGTGCAGACATTCATAAACACATGCCTTAGAAAGATCCTTAACATCAAATGGCCAAATACCATCACCAACAAAGATCTATTAGAAAGGACATACCAGGTGCCCGTTGATGAAGACATCATAAAGAAAAGATGGAGGTGGATTGGGCATACTCTGAGAAAACCCCCAGATAGCACCACCAGACAATGTCTAACATGGAATCCACAGGGAAAAAGAAAGAGAGGAAGACCTAAGAATACATGGAGACGTGAACTAGAGACAGACACGCAAAATATGGGATACAACTGGAAGCAATTGGAAAGGAAAGCACAGGACCGGGATGAGTGGAAAATTCTTGTGGACGGCCTATGCCCCAGACGGGGTAAAAAGGCATAAGAAGAAGAAGAAGAAATTATTGACTTACTATCAGTACTGGGTAATTGATAAATCTTGCCCGTGCCTTTTTTAAATGTTACTGTTATCCTTAACTTAAATACTGTGTCCTAAGAGTTAACGCTAAACAATGTTTAAGGGGTTGATTTGCATGGAATGTTGGTTTGATTTTTTGCAGCACAAAGACAAAAAAATAATCATATTACCCTAGCATTATAATTATATTGATGCTGTGCTGCTAAATACAGCATTGGTGTACTCTTATTCTTTTTACATTTTAATTAAGAAGTGACTTTAAGAATTGTTGCACATTTTTTCTTTCTCAGTTACAAGTGTTTATTTACATGTAACTTGTTGAGAAGGTAATATAAATATTTGGGGGTCTTAACTATTTATAATTTAACGGTAATAAGTAATAAAAATTTAAAATAATAAATCACTTCTATTACTTGTAATTAATCATTTTTAGAATCATCTGGTAATAACTGCAATCACTCATATCTCTTGATCATCTCCATAAGACTTGTACTACCGGTATATGTATTCTAAGTTGATTATTCTGAACAAAAAACCATTTTGAAACAAAAGATAAAATAAATGGTAACTGTACTATTAAAATTCTTATTTATTTCAAATGTTTAACATGGCATTTGATTTTAATGTGTTTACCACATAAATCTTTGAGGCTTTGGATCATTGGGCCAATAAAATGGTCGATAGACAAACATTAAGATTGTGAATGCATTTATGCAAACATAAAATAACAGTTCAGCTGATAAGACCCTGATGGATGGCATTTTCATATTTACACGAATTATGTAAAATGGAATTATATAATATCGGAACTCAAGAAGTGCCTGAGGAACCAAACACATTACAATACACAAAGAAACAGTGAGGTGCCATAAAAGGCCTCTATGTAAGGTCATTTTGTAAATTTGATAGAGACAATACATATACACAGGTATCATAATATATCTCACGATGTGTAATCTTTTATAAAACTTTGACCAAACATAAAATGGATAGTGTCTGTTATCACTAAGAAGATACTTATGCTCATAAGTGAAAAATTTAATAAACAAAGCCGACAGAGCTGTAAATAGCAAAACTCTAAAAGGATTATTTTTAGCCGCATGTAGAAATCGATTGATCTGTGATAGGTGGATAAAATGGAAAAAAGACAATGAGCTTGTAATAAATAGAAAGTAAAAGACTTGTGGAAAATTGTAGGATGCTTGGTGATGTGTCCTATCTCCTACAACAATCCCTTTATTTATAATAATAAATCCGATGAAGCCAAAAATGACATAAAAATACCAATGAGATGTCATCAGCAGGTTTCTGGCAAGTCGAACAATACTTGATGGATTAAGTATTGCTAAAATAGCTTTGAAATATTCATAATCCCCCAGGCTCTGCAAATTTACTTTCGAGTGAAGTTGCATTTCTTTTTCTAATACTTTTATTGCAGACTGACACAAACAAAATAATACCCAAATAACATTTGTTTGTCTAAATACTATAGCAATTAAACCAGCTCCAGCAGCTAAACCATGTTGTCTGTAGAGGCAAAATATATACATCAGCAGTGTGAAAAATGTTGCCCCTGGATCTGTGTAATATAGCCAGGTAAAGAAGTACAGAACTGGAAACAGCACAAGGACCACAGAGTTGAGCAACACTTGCCTTTCTGTAACATTTTTATCCTGAAATAAAAACAAATAAATAAATAAATAACACTATGTTTTAAAAAATACTGTTAGGTTTTTTTAATGGACTCATAGTTTTTATCCTAAAGTTAGTAATATTTTAATAAAGTTCCATGAATTGAGAGTACTGTACAGATATACCGGTAGTAACAATACAGTTTTGAGGGAATTTTATTTTTTAAAATGCTATTTTTTTCATGCTTGTACATTTTTTTGTTTCCCCCCTTTATCAATGAGAAAAATATATAGTGTTAATCAAAACAAAATTTGGCCCCCACAAATTTCAAAATGATTATCATCAAACTTATTTAGGTACTAATTGTTTTATAAAAATTCTGCCCTTGTGATCCCCCATGCGGGCAGGGCCCTAAGTGCTATACTCAGTTGCCTCTGCATTGCCCTATTTGGGGGTCAAATTCAGCAATTTGCAAAATTGCCTTACCACTGAAAACAAAAAAAACACATCTTGGTACAGGATTAAAATTGGCTATTGTCTTCCAATAACATGGCTTAGCACTTAAAACAACCTGCCTAAATGCTTGTTGCGGCAGTGTGTATTGGTCTCTGCGAGCATGTATGCTAACAAACTTCAAACTGCTAATCCAATAGTGTCTTTAAATTATAACAAGGCCAATACTGTCAAACGCAAACAAAATGTGTCTAAATTAGTCTAAAGTTTAGATTTAGGGTTTAGACAAGATGATGGGTCAGTATTTTAACTTTAGTCTGGTACCGGTACTGATAAAATATAACTTAAAAATCACAAAATGTTTTTACTTATTATAATCAGTAATCTCATTAGGCACTAATACTAACCTTAATATTGTCATTCAACTTTCTGCACAAAAGAAAAAGTAAGACGAAGTTTCCAGTGCAAAATGCAATATTACAAGCTCTTAGATTTTGTGTTGTGCAAAATTCTGACAGACCTCCACCATAAAGACTTGCTAATGGAAATAGCAGAATAAGAGAGGACATATACAGCCCAGGTAGTGTTGTTATCATGGGATTCCACTGCAAAAAGATATGAATGATTTTAGCATATACGGTATATATATATATATATTTAGAAATTGCACCAGTAGGCTAAACCAGTGGTTTTTAACCAGGTGCACCCTGGGTTGCCTCAATAAATTCTGTGGGGTGCTTCAAAATGATTCTTATCTTAAACTTAAAACCAAAGGGCTCAGCCAAAATAAATTCACGTTTTATAATTTGAATTTTGAGTTCTAAATTTTTCTACTTAATTACTTCTGCTTAAAATTTTTCTCACAATATATCACGTGATACCGGTACATCAATCAGGGGTCTAATTTCTTGCACTAAATGCACTAAAAACACTATACACGAGTGAGGGTGAAGAATGAAAACAAAATTAATTCAGATTTTCAGCACCATAAGGAATTAATCAAATCAAATCTATTACTAGTCTTTGTAGCTGTCGTCTATTTTCCTCCCTTTATAATTCTATTATCATTTTTTTTTATTCGAACAAAAATGTTTTATATTCAAATGTTACATATATATTATTATACTTATTTTACGTTGATTGTATGACACACAGAATACTGTGGGATGCACGCTAGGATCAGAACAACTTAATTTCTGTTTCTAGAGCGTTTTCGTTTCTAAAGAGAGACTAAGAGAACGACATTGAGATTTTCGAACAAATACGTTCTTCATTTCTAATTATTTTTGTTTCTTGTTTTGTCCGCTGAAGAAGGCATTAAGCTGTAACATCCTTTTAATTTTCATGTCCTTATTTTAAAATACCGGTAATATATCTTATTCCACTATTTATTTATTCTGCTCATAACCTGAACTTTATGTAGTACCCAGTATGGTACCTATTTCATAAATAAATATTATCCCAGTCTTAAACTTAAATGTATAGTTTAAGGGAGGATAATACATAGCGAGTTTTAAAGACAGTTTCAGTTACATTGGAAACAAGGTAATCTTTGCTGGAAAGTCTAGTTACTATTTTGAGACATGTTAAAATGAATAAAAAGGATCCAAATGTCTGATAGGTGCATCAGAAATAATATTGATTAATGTTTGAAATTCTTAATCCAGCTTTATTAGACCATGTTGTAACTTTCTGTCTGGCTCGAGAGTCCAAATCTTGAGTGGCAGTCCCTGCTGCTCATTCCACAACTCAAGTGTGTTGCATTTTCTTTAAAGAAGGGTAGCATTTCACACCCACTCGGTCTCAACATCAACTCTTTGTTTAACACAGCAACCACCAGCCATAAAGGTTTCACCACAGCCCTCCCAGTTATTGTTGATCCTGGTATGCTCTGCGAGATTGGATCATTGTATTTGTTCTGTTCAAGGGTCATTTTTACTATTTGTTTATAAATGCAGCTCATCAATATATTTAAGGTAATGTGAAGTATATAAAAACTCCCATGGTTACACTTATTGATGACAATGATGAAAATGGAAACTACTTCTTTCCACAAGATTCCTGTTTTGTTAAGGCTGATGTTCAGTCCAGCCTCCTTGCAGGGGGGGGGGGAAAGAGGCTACTTATGAAATGCTTTAGTCTTGGTTCATTTTTCATAATTGATGTTAAGGCTGCATCTTCTGTGAATTGCAGTTCATTCAAATGAAATTTATTTTCTGAGCACTTTCACGCCTGTTTAAGAACCACTATTGACTCTATTCTAGGGAAATGTTTCTGATAAAGGTGCAGTAATTCGATATCCAGAGGAAATAATTTTTTTAAGGGTTTGTAAAGTACAGTAGTGGACAGATGGATTTTTAGGGTTGGTGGGGGACAGAGGTTTGTGACTTTATATTGAAGGGGACTCTTCAACTTTTGTGACGATGGGTGAAAGTGAAGGGGGTAAAAAATCGGCGTGGAATCAAAGTGAACATACAATATAATTATCTGAATCTGAAATAGCTGCAGGATCCTGAAAAATCTGCTCCGGCAGAACAGGTAAACTGCCTTCATCCGATTTTTGAAATCTTTAAGTTTAAATAGAAGCATATAGTTTAAACATGCTGTTCACGACACTTATTAATCTTACAGATACCCCTCCTTTATTCTAGAACTTATATTATATGTTAATTTAATTGAATTTTTAAAAAAGATACCAAGACAGACCAGGCTCAGGGGTGCCGCGAAGGTAATGATAAATCACTTTGTTTGGTCTTTTGGCATCCCCAATCAGAAATTTTTATAAAACCACTGATCTAAAAAAGGGACACCAATATCAGCTTTGGTAATTCCGAAAAATTCAGGCTAAACACTAAAATAAATCATTTTTAATTTACGATACTTGACATACTGATGTAAAATTAAAAGAACAATATTGTTGTGCTTGAGGTACATGGAAAATCTCATCCATGTAAGGCTCCTTTTGTACTTGTTGAATTAAATGAAATATAGCTCCTGAAACGAAAAGCACTATGCTTAAAGTAGAAATTAAGATAAATTCCATGGCTGATGCTCAAGTTATATACTATGATATAGACTGTAAAATAATTATGATCGGAAGCTGCATACAAGTACACCAGGGACTAATTCAAGCAAATGAAAAAGCGAAACTAACTCAAACAAATCTCGCCTCATCTGCTGTCAACGCGAGAGTCTGTGTTAATTTAGCCAGTCACGTGACTTAATCCATCAATGTAGGTAGGTAATATGGCGGTTGTTCAACAAACGGGAATGAACGGAGACATACCCAATTTCACAATGGGATCATCTGGAGAGGATACTATCGTCTCCGGAAATCTCCAAGAGGAGGTATAATGCATTTTTCCTATCCTTTCACCTTGGATATTTACATATTATATATCTTAAAAATGAAGGACATCCTTTACTTTGTGTAGGCCTGCTAAAACTAAAATAAATAAAATTACTGAAAAAAGTAATTTTTAGTATAGATAGACGTCAACTAAGATAAAAATTACTTTTAAAAAGTAAGCCTATGCCTTGAAAAAAAACAAGAACATTTTTTGTAAAGTAAATTTAAGCCAAATTTCTAAATTAGCTAAGATGGCAAAGAAAATAAATTGGCCTCAATGAAACTTATTAAACTTATTATTGAGTTTAAGTCATGTTTAAAAATTAAAAAGTAGGACCTTTGCCTTTATTATTAAAATTAAAGTATGTTTAGTATGTACTTCAGTAAAAAAAAATCAAAATAATTTTTTAAAAATATTACAGTTATTTAGAACAAATTTAAAAAAATTAAACGAGAATAAACTTTTTAGCTTTAGGTCTTTTTGAGCTACGAATTTTTAAAGTGTGAGTTTGTTTGGCTGGTCTTGGTATTTTCTATTTCTACTATGGACGAAGCCTTATCATTTTGTGACCTCATTCCGCTAAATGCGTTGAGCTCAATGACTATTTTGTTAGGCAACCCATCCCCTAATCTTATTACTAAAATACTGTTTAACTTTCCCTAACCAATGGACCATTGAATGGTGTAAGTGTAAAAAGTAGGCTAATAGTTTTTACAAACAGCAAACTCTTATGAATGAAACTCTGAGATAGTACTTCAGCATAGCCATTATGAAAGTGACAGTGAATGGCTGTCCGTGACAATGTTTTGCACACTGCAAATTATGATCATTTATAATATGAACTCTACCAAATTTTTAAAACCTCACATTAAAACATATTTTTTAAAATTACCTCTAAGTTCATTCTAAAACACAAGATATCAAATATTTTGATGTTACTAGTGGTAATAATTGAATATTTCCTAGCAGCACGCGGCATGTCGAAATTAGGCTGAGCGATCTTATGTAAATGCAGGTTACTGGTACAGGCGTAGCCAACTAAGGACACGACCTACATCAATGAGAATTAGCACACATATACATCAGTGTACAATGCTTTGAAAGTTTTAATATGAAAGATCTAGTCTTTGAATTCCATAAATGCCATAAAGAAATTTTGAAGGAACGATGCCTTACATATAGCTATGAATTTCCGATATTAAGGTCGAAAAAAATAAGGCAAAACAATATGTGGGAATGTAGGTCAAGATGTCCCCTAATGTGAAGATAAGAAAAAAGGTACGCAACAAAACAACGAACGTGTCGGCAGGAAGCCTTCGTCAGCAAACCAACAATAGACAAAACAGAATAAAATTTGAAGAAAAAAAAATATATAAATATAGCACTTAGCTGAAAAGTAGTGTCTGAGAGGGCAGCAAAAGAATTTCAGGTTTAACCTTACTTTGTTTCACTCATTTGCTGTTTGCTAACCTGAATGCAGTCTCTCCCCTTATCACCCCTGTGAACATGTGGAAGGATACCACAATTTTATGACAAAATAGTCCTTTTATTAATGAAAAAACACACATCCAAAAATTAAAAACTTGTATTCTCCTGCACCGACACTAATTTACCATACACATTTTGAATCAGTCTCCCTTGCTCAATCCACAAGAGACTTATTATATAATTCTCAGTATTCTCAAAGAAATAAATCACTTTATAAAACAATAATAATTTATTTTAATTTCTATCAACTGCCAAAGTTGATACTAACAACAACACATGTTGATTTGTGAGACAAGATTATTGACTTAAAATAAATTATATACTAATTTTTGTCATATTCATATGTGACTAAAATACTAGTACATGTATAGAAAATTGTAAAATAAAGTATAATAGTATAATCATAAATTTTAACTAAATGAATCAAATAATCTTTGTATTATTTGTTAATTAATCCCTGTATTATTTGTTAATTTTATAAATGTTAAACAATTCCACAGAAAATTTTTAATATCTAAAGAATATTATTGGGAATTTTAAAAATATATATTTAAACAAAATTAATTATGATCGGAAATTTTTAAACAAAATTAATTAAATACAAATAAGTGATGAATCAGCATATTTTATACATTTTAATTATAATTAGGAAACTGAAAATTGAAAATAATTTTGCGGAATATTAACAAAATCTAAACTTATGTTTTGTGGTTTTAGTTAGAAGATTTCATATTTAACAATGTTCCATGTAAATATTATACGTTTGTCTTATTTTATAACAAAGTTATAGGAGAAAAAACAAGCAAAATAAGGGCCTCAAAATGTGGAGGAAAACCCCCCATAATGAAAAAGTGGTTTTGAGGTCCTTACTATAAAATTCATAACTTTTGAACCTCTTGAGCGAGAAAGTTGAACTTGGTGTTTTTGTAAACCATTCCCTAGGTCTAGGCCCTGTACAGCTGTAGTATTTTTATATTTAAATAAAATCTTTTGAAATTTTCATCAAAGTGTCTACTTTTGCTTAAGGAACTAATTACTAATATTAACTATTTCATTAACTCAGTAACAGTTCAGTGAACAAAATAATGTTATGATTTCTCTTGGCATCAGGGACAACATAGATCAGTCTTGTTTTATTTCATGGATTATCTAAACAGTTAAAAGTGGCTCAATTAGTATACAGTACAACATATCAGTACACAAATTTTAATTAAATTGCCAATTACACTTAAAATATTGGCTGATTTTGGGCTAGGGGTAAGGCCGGCGGTATATAGGTCGAGGAAGTTTCCCCATTCAAATTCCATCTATAGCGCCATATTAAAAAGATTTCGATTTTCATATTTGTGTTCACTTAATGCAAGTTATTGTTTTCTTATTTTCTATTTTTGGAAGTGAGGGGAAGATAATATTGGCCATTAATGACCTTATTGGGCTAACACTGAAAAGTCTACAATATGTAGAATGTAGATAATTATGCAACCATATGAGTATGAGTGGGTTTTGGGTATTGAATGCTAGGAATAGTATTGTTTATTATTTTCTAAAGTTTATTGTCCAGCAGTGCTTTCCAACCTTTTCTATACAAAGCAGTCTACGAATTATTTGATAGTCAATGTGTCAATGAAGAATTTTTTTTAAATATATAAACATTTATATCATTGCTTAAAAGCTAAAGTCTTCTAGGTTCTTGAATCACTTTTCCTCACACTCCCTGAAATTCCAAGTTGGGAAACCTTATTTTAGCAGTAGAGACTTTTAATTGACTCTAAAACTTATGGTGGTTACTTGATTAAAAAAAAAAATAACCTGTTATGGGAGGGTATTAGACATAACAATTGCATGTTGGCAAATTATCTAATTACGGCTGTTAATACTTATTGTAAATTATGTTTTTTGTCCATTCTTGGTGACATTTACTTTATAACTTACATTTCTTTGTGATGAGTCCTGTTTGTATTTTTGATAAAGTGGTTGGTTGGTAACTAAGGACTGGGAGCTGCATGCAACTCTTAGATAGATATGGATTTTTAAAATTATTATTCTGTTTACACTGCCTGCAACTCCCAAAATATTTTCTTAGCAGATATCATTTTAAAAATTAGCTCCTCCCTCAAAAAAAAAATGGTTTCCAACCCCTGAAGTAGTTGAAATGAAAGTGAAATAAGACTATCATTTATATTTGTTATTCACAGATTAAAGTAAAATCTTTATGTTGGCTTCTCACTGATAAAATTTGTTATTGTCAAAAAACATACGTTAACGATCATTCTCAATCTGTGCCCCCAAACAATGGAATTCTCTTCCACTACACATTTGCAATATACCGACCGTCACTGCAATCAAAACACATCTCTTTAAACACTACTATCCTGACTGATTCCCCCTCTCTGATCAATAAACGATGCTGCTGGGTAGCCTCCATAGCTTGAAATGTAAATAGTTCTTGAATGTGTGGAGTGAATATACATTTGTTTTATTTAATTAATGTAGGTTAATTTTTAAGTTTATGATTATTTTTGTTAAATTGTATGTACAGTGTGGTGAGCCCAGCCCTAGGCTGGGGTACCGCGATATATAAAACCACCACTAATAATAATAATAATAAATTTAAATGTTCTGAAATCACATCAACTGCTTGATGCCAAAAATTATCACTTTTATAATTATTATGGAAATGAGTGAATACTTAAATCTGGAAAATGCACTTTATTGTCATTTCAAATGATAAAATCTTAAAATTATTCCATTTCACAATATCACTTTCTAGATTGAAAATATTCAACGTGTAATCAAAGTGACACGTAAAAAGCTGGAGGCGATGAATGAGGAATTTGGCAGACATCAGCACCCCCCAGCTATATATGTACAGGTATTCTAATGTTGGGACTGCTTATTGTTACTTGTAATGGGCAGACCAATATCAAGAAATATTGAACATTTATTATAAAAGCATATCTGCCAAAAAGAGATTTGATACATATACATAGCAGAGACAAAGGAGAAAAATCCTTTTTTTAATATTTTTAATAAAGTGTTGAATTATTGCTTAATTCTGAGATAAATAACTTTTAACTTTCTTTAAAATTTAAATAACTAGGAATATGAAGAGCTTGCCAACAAAATACATGAGTATCAACTCAGAGAACAAAAGCTACAGGATCAGATAAGTATTGGGGGTGGCACCCCTCCACCATCTCCTGACAGATCCATGCAAGAAGAGCCACTTCGCTCACCAGGACCTCCCCTTACACAAAGCAACAGCAATAACAATCTCCATCAACTAGCTGCTGGACAAAGGAGCCCGCAGTTGGGTCCTGGTCCCCGTTCTGCAAATGCTCATATCAAGGCATACTTACCTAACAGTATGGTTACAACAGTAAGTACAAAGCAGTATATTAATAGGTGGTAGTTGATTGATCATCAGATTTTTTAACATTAATAAAAAAAACATTTTTTGTTTCTTAGGTTGTTGCTAAACCAGGCACAACTCTCAAAGATGGCCTAATGAAGGCAATGAAAAGGAGACAGTTGGATGCTTCTAAATGTCAAGTATTCAGACATAAAACAAGGTAAACAAATTTTTAAAAAAAATTAATTAGGGTAGGATTCAAGATGGCATGATTTATTATTTTATTTTTAAAAAACTTCATATTTATTTCAGGATACAGCTAACATGGAATACAGATATGGGGGAGCTGGCAGGGCAGGAAGTTTCTGTTGAGCTAATGGAGGTTGATGATGATAGTAGCATGACAAGATCCATGCCCCGAACTGTTGTTTTGTCACATAATTATGTAAGCTTCTTAAGTTGGTGAATTAAAAAAAAATGTACAGGTACATCTCATTGTTTAAAAAATAATGGTCAAAATATGTAAGTCAAATTGAAGTTGCCTTTTCTCTCATTTTGACTTCAAAACTTTATTCCTCACAGGGGAGAAAAACTTATTTTTCATTGACTTTCTGTGACATATGTCGCAATCTCCTGTTTCAAAGTATTCGTTGTCAAACATGTGGGCTTAAGTTTCACCAACGCTGTGAGGAAAAGGTCCCACGTAATTGTCAAGGAGACCTTGAGGTTTATCTGCGTAATATTAGAGATTCATCACGTGAACAGGTCCATCAGTGAGTCTCTTTTTTTGTGTGTATATTTTAAAATTGTGTGGTCTAAAAGTAATACTTCTTGAAATAAAACTTGGATTAAAAAATAACTCTATTGTATGGTAAAAACGAGTGAAATTTATTAATAAGGTACAGTAAGATATTGATACTTTGAACTTAGCATGGTTTGACCTGTCCAGATTCTCAAATTATCTGGATTTTTAAAAATCCCTTTATAGACATTGTCAAGGGT
Source organism: Omphiscola glabra (assembly GCA_964017045.1). Taxonomy (NCBI): domain Eukaryota; kingdom Metazoa; phylum Mollusca; class Gastropoda; family Lymnaeidae; genus Omphiscola; species Omphiscola glabra. Next base: position 22,844,265 of record OZ024799.1, read on the forward strand.
ATGAGAATCACTGTTGTTATGTGTGGGGTTAGAGTAAGTTGTATTCACCAGAGGAGTGCAAGTATGAGTGAACAAGGCGTGAGATGTCATTGATGATGGGCTGGAGGGTGTATTTGGAGTAGTGAGAGATACTGGCTACTTCGAAAGGATTATAAGTGACTTCTGATAGTACAGATTTTGGTATGTGATTGCTAGGAGAATAAAGGAGTCCATCTGATACTCAGGACTATTTTGATGCATGACTTTCAGCTCAGTACAGGGTATCAGAGCGTAATTGTGCAAGTGTATTATATGATCCACAACAAGCATACATTGTAACAATAGTAGTAGTCGCTAGACTTAACAGACATGTGTTTTAAATATTGAGGTCCACTTGACTTGTGAAGAAAGGTTACTGTCATGGCGACACCCTTTGGTCATGTTTGAGAGATCCAAATGCGTTAACTTTAAATCTTGTTTTGATTCTCCCTCCACGTTTTCTTAAATGGACATCTTACTGTACATATTCTTAAAAGAATTATTTTAATGTTATTTACATCTCCCAAAAGATATTTGTCAGAAAATCAAGGTCCTCCACCAACTCGAAGACAAGCACAATCTACATCAAGAGGGGGTCATGTTAGTCGACCGCCTGCTCCACAGCTAGGACATAGAGAACGGTCCACATCAGCACCAAATGTTTGTGCCAACATTGTAGAAAGTGGTGACATCACTCAACAGGTTAGAATAATGTCTTATTCTCATCTTTTAAAGTTTAAATAATTCTCAGCCCTTGCTTAAACAAGTATGGTGGATATGCAAGTACTTATTTATTAGAGTATTACTGTGTCATTTTGTAGCTTTATCTTGTTTGATGCATGCATATTTTTATCAGGGCTTAGAAGCAGCCAGTATTAGGAATGATCTACTTTCAGTTGTTTTCTGTATTAGGAATGATCTACTTTCAGTTGTTTTCTGGGGGTCCAACTTCGTTCAAGGTGTCCAATGGGTTGAAAGGGATGATAAGGGTGGCCCATGTTAGTATTAAAATAGAGAGTGATATGAGAGATGTTAAGGAAGGGTAAAGGAAAGAATCAAAGTGTAGATAAAAAAAAGTCAACGTAACAGACATTTTTTTTACCCAGTTATCACACAGTGAAATGGCAAAAAAAATCATCATAAAAATATACTTTATTGAAATTTTCAATTACCAATCTAAAAAAATTTACTCATTATTTGTGGTTAGTATCAACAATTTTAAGTTCAAAATTATGAATCCAAGCCACACAAATGAGATATATGGTGGTTATTTAATTTTGGTAAATAATTTACAAACTTATATCAAGTAGACAACACACTATACCTACCATGGTTTGCTGCTAAGTGTTTCAGATATGAAAATCAGAAAATGATATTTAGTCAAAATAAAACATTTTTCAAAGCCAGTTGTAACGTGAACATCCTAAACAAATGCAGCTGCTGGGGGAGAAGTTCCGGCTCCATCCAAAGCCCTGATTTATGTATATAGCTAAGTTAATATTTTGCTTGACAACATCTTGGAACAATTATGTCATTTCTTCTTGCTTTACATGGCAGCTCATTATTTTATTTACTGTCATGTAATGTATTTATGAATTTCTTTCAGGAATATCTTCGAAGATTTAGAGAGCTTCAAAATGTTCATGCAAGTAAGTAATAAAGATAATTATACATTTTTAATAAGGGAATTATATAGTTGGGTAAAAAAATATTTCTCTACTGGAGAGGTTTATATTTTATGGTTTATAATTTATATTTATTGCCCTTACTTCACCAATTAATCATTCAAAAAAAGATAAACCTGTGAACATATACCAAAAAGAATAGTGTACTCGCCTTGATCATACCTGTCAGCTTACATATGATTTTAAAAAATTGTATTATCTTTTTCATTAAATTTTCTGTAATGGTTATTTTAGTTTAATTTTTTTACATTTAAATTAACAATTCAGTTCAAACTTAGTCTAGATTAATTTTTTTGCAGTGAGTTTTAAACTTCATAATAAAATAAAACTTATTAGTTTTGTATAATTGTTAATTGATTTATACTAAAATTTATTGTGCTTGGTAAGGATATTAGTTATGATTTGAATAAAGCAGTGGTCGGCCACAAATCGGTTTTGACTCCAAAAACATGGTTCTTAAAAAGAAATTTGGCTCTCAAAATAAGTTTAACTGTCCTGCTGATGATTTTTGGCTCTTTTGACTAATGAGCTTGCCAACCACTGGAATAAAGAAAATGTGTAATAAAATAATTTAAATGCCTGGTCTCAAGGTATTTGGATATGGGTTTTTGTTGCAGTAGAGTGACAGGTATGGTTTAAACATGTTTGATGTTTTTTCACTTTTTTTTATTAAATAGAAATTTGTTGCTTGGTGCATATCATGCATCTTAATTTTTTCTTTTCTTTTTCTCAGGATGTTTTAAATGATTTTTTTATGAAGGGAATTGTTTTTGCTCACCCTACTACACTCTACAGTATTCTATATTTATCTAGACTTGTGGTTGCTTGACTTCCACATTGTAATACTATTGCAGATATGTTTCCAAGCTATCGCTATAGTTTCTATAAGGACAAACGTCATGCTAGTGATAGCAGTGCCTCCTTCACAAAAAATCCTCCAATATCTCAAAACAGAGGTATCACAAATGCAAAGTTTTGTATGAAAACAACTGCTTAGCATGTATTGGCATCTAATCAATTATTTAACCATTTATGTTAGGTACCACACTTTCAATTCTGTTTATTTTAGCATGGAACTCTTTTAGGGTATAACATATTTAACCTTGGGTTTTTCTAACCAGAGTGATTAATTGAATTTAACACCTGATAATTCTCCTCCCTTCCTGAGCAATTTATTGAGTTATGTCTGATATTTTAAAAATGTATTTCATTTGCAGTTTTAATTTCTTTGTCTTATGATTTATGTGAATGGATAAGAATAATTATTTTATTTCCATTATTATTTCATTGCAAGTAATATCTGTTTAAATTTAATTTTGGCTGGAAATTTGAGAGAAACCAGAAGCTCAGAATTATATGATGCTTATGTCTTTCATCATATTTGAACTTTGTCATCTCTAGAATGGCCTGCTTATTCTTGATTTGCTTACACTAACACAGGTTCAATTTATTGATGCATGACTACTTATATATTTCATTTAATTATCAATTTGAATAAAGTTTTTTTTCCTGCTAATTTGAATATTTTATTTATATAATGTAATTGATATTGACTGTTTTGATCTGTGACAATATGGGGAGAAGCCATGCAAAAAATAATTACCATCAATTTTCAGCTAACACGTTTTACTTAAATTTCTAACTCCACCATTAGCAATATTTATTCAGCATTTGAAAGTCGTTTGACATTGTTATATATCCATTTACTACTTCTTCTCAGGTCAACAGAATCAGACATTAACTCTTCCTTCACAATCACCTGCGGGAAGCCCTACAAAAAGTGCTCATTCATCTCCCACTATTGCTATTAAACATGTTCGTCCACGTGCAAAGTCAGTGGAAACTGATCCAGGCAAAAGAACGGTATTATTAAAAAATGTTTTGTAGTCCATGGAGGTTGGGGGGGGGGGGGGGGGGTGAAATTGTAAAATAATATGTAATCAGATATTTGGTTCTTGGCTTCTGTTTAGTGAGATTGTACTGAACAAAATTACTCTAAAAAGTTATTTTAAAAAAATTTTTTAAAGGCTGTGACATGTGGTAATGTATTAGTTTTCATAGAACCACAGTTTCAGTTGATTCCAGAGTTGTAAAATTTACCTGAAATTTTTTTTTTTTTTTAAAATAATAATTTTTAATGAATTGAAATACTCTTATTCTTTTAACTTGATGGTTCCTATACACTTTCTGTTAAGTTATATGTAGCATTTTTTAATCTCACAGCGAGCAAGAAGAGACTCTAATGAAGATTGGGAAATCCCTAATATTGAAATTATGTATGATCGTCAAATTGGTTCTGGTTCTTTTGGGACTGTGTTCAAAGCTCACTGGCATGGGCCTGTAGCAGTGAAAAAATTGAATGTAACTGATCCGACTCCAGCACAGATGCAAGCTTTCAAGAATGAAGTTGGTGTGCTCAGGTATTCTTGTATGACCTTAAAAATAAGAACAAAATTTAAACCAAAATTTTAATGCACCTTTGAACTGTTCGAATGTGTTTTGGGTAGCTATTTTGTCTTAGACGCGAATTTTTTTTTTTTTTCCATGTTTATGAAACTGTGTTTTTCTTTCATTTGACCAATTTATTAATTTCAAGATTTCTCAAATCCCATCTTTATCTTAAAAAAATAAAAATATTTTAACTGTTTATAATCATTATTTTTTTGTAACAATTTTCTGGTGTTTCCCTACAGAAAAACACGGCACTTAAATATTTTACTTTTTATGGGTTTGGTTTCAAAACCACACTTAGCCATTGTTACACAGTGGTGTGATGGACATAGCTTGTATAAGCATTTACATGTACAGGAGACAAAATTTCGCATGGATCAGCTTACAATGATTGCAAAGCAAACTGCACAAGGAATGGAGTAAGTTCATTTCTTTTGATTAGTTCAAGTAAGATGTTTTGCAAATTTTTTACTTAAATTTGTCAAGAATACTTTTTTTTCATGTTAATTATTGTTTCAACCTTTTTCTACAGTTACCTACATGCAAAGTCTATAATCCACAGAGATTTGAAGTCTAATAGTATCCTTTTGACAATTACAAATACATTTAGCTTACAGAACAGTTTTAGGCTAAATAAGTCAAAAGATGTTTCTAGTTTTGATAATTTAATAAAATGTTTTAAAAAGTTCATTCAGTATTTTTGTTTTCTACTGACTGTTAAGAACTTACATAAGTCCCTGAGAAAAATCCCAGTGGTAGTCAAAAGAAAATTTCAGGTGTTGACAGGGGTACAACTTTTCCGGGTTATCCCGGAATTCCAGATTCATGAGGCTAAATATTTCTCGGCTCCAGATTTGCGATTTGTATTTTCTCTCGCTCCGGATTCACCAGTTCAGTTTATTCAAATACGGATTCTGTCTGGGTTATAAAATCAAATCAACCTGTAAGAACGCACGAAAGGCTATTCAGGGAGAGCGAGTTCGCAATTAATAGAACAGGCTTCTCTCTTTCATTTGTAACAGTCAGGGTCCCCACTCCCCACGCCAGTCGAGAATTCATTGAATCGCGTATCTCGTCTAATTTCAGCCTTTCTGTTGCCAAAACGCAAGTGGTTTCCCCTTACCTACGCATGCGTTTTGAATACCATACTACTTCAACTTTGACAGATCAGAAATATTTATTTTCTGCTCACATGGCCGATCAAGAGATGTTTGAAGTATTTGGGTAAGTCAAATGTAAAATTTAGTTAATAATTTTTTTGAATCTAGTTTTCAATTCTTGGGTAACCATTATAAATAGAAAGCTAAGCAACCGCCGTCTAAAATGACTAAGCTTAGCCTACTTTGCTAATGTCTTAAAAAGTTGATTTTTAACGGTTTTACATTTACTGTACATAGGCGACATGTATTTTTATTAGAGCAAAGCAGCCTTTACCTTTTTTTAAGACTTTAATTTCACTTTACATTATGGAGTAAGCATTTTAATTTTAAATAAGCTAATTTGATTGTTATTGATTGTTATTTTGTGATATTATTTTTGCGTAACTTATCGTAGTCTGACTAACTGGTTTACGACTGACTTCAGAACTTCATTTGAAAGTTAATAAAACTTAATTTCTGTAGTTGATACATCCATTCAGCTGTTAGCCTATACATAACTGTATAAAGTTAGTCTTTATTTATAGTTATGCACTCCAGTGCTCTGGGTATTCTACTATATTCATAAGCACAGTGGCGTAGGCAAGGGTTGTTTGTTTTTTTTATGGTGGAAAGGGGGGGGGGGGCGGGACTGCGTAGGCAGAAAAAAAGGGGGTGGGGTTGGTCAATGATCCATTCCCCTGCCGAAAATCCTAACTCTGCTGTTTCATGTGCTTATGCCTATCTCAGTATCTCTTCTGACTCTCTATTACCTTAGGGTATAATATAGACGGTCTATATGGTATATGCCTTACTATAAATTATAAATCTTTTATAGATTGATGGCCAGGACAGCAATCGTGATTGAACAAGTCATCACTGCTACACTATGTTGGAAATATTGGTATCAAGTATTCAAGGGGGAAAAGTTTAAAATGTCAATCATCTGATGAGACCAACTTTATCAAACTATCCATTTTCATCACAAAGGAGAGAACATTAACTCCATCTAAGAAAAGATGCTTTCCACTTGTGGTAGCTATGTTCTAAAATGCCTGGAGAACACATGGCAAAAGTTGAAAAAATTGTAATTTATAAGAAATGTAATACATATTTACATGTGTACACTGTAATTGCTTGATTTTGTTCATTTGTGTTGTTTTTGCTTTGACAATTTCATGCTTGTTTTTATATTAATCAACAAAAGTGCTGCATTGCGATAGTCAGGAATTATGAGTTTCGTTAAGTTTCAGGGTTTGAAAACTTTGTAAATGAAGTTTCAGGTTTCAAGAAAATTTTAGAAAGGGATTTCAGGGTTCACAGCTTTCAGTGAGTGGCACCCCTGGTTGATTCATTGTAAACCATAGTTAAATTTTCTAGATCAAGGGGAAAATGAATTTTATCCCTAACTTGTGCAGATATCTTTTTAACTGAAGTATGTACAGAAAACATGACTGTCAAGATTGGAGACTTTGGTTTAGCCACTGTGAAAACAAGATGGAGTGGCTCTCATATGTTTCAACAACCTTCAGGATCTATATTATGGATGGTATGGATTTCCTTCTATTTTTCAAAATACATATATATTTATTTATATATATATATTCATTCCTATATTAGTTTTGTATATACAGTAGGCACTGTTTATATGACCACCTATCTGTCGACCTACCAGAAAGTTTTGGATTACAATAGTACATGGCCCAGTTTGTCAAATAAAAAATGGCTCACAAATTAGCTATCAAACATAAATATTTGTTGGTACCCAATGAAAGCTTAACCATTTTATGATTTTTGATACCCAGTTGTCAATGTGTCATAGAGAAATAACCAGCTATTTTATATCAAGAAAAAGCTACCCTTGTTTCCATATTTTTGGAATCTGAAATCAAAACCCACCGTTACGCACGTGTCATATTAATATTATAATGATTAAATTCTTTAAATTTGGTTCGATTTGAAATCTCAGAAACAATTAGTAATGTGAAATTATATATATAACTAAAATTTATTAACTAAAATAAACTACCACAAATGACATCCGAATAGCATTGGTCAAAATGGACATGGACTCGCAGCGCCGCCATTCGCACCCGGGTCCCATTAGACACAATGGTATTCGGATGTCATTTGTGGTAGTTTATTTTAGTTAAACTGAAGAAGTAAGTTTACAAACATAGTCCATTCAATTATATTTCATTTGATACCAAATTTTGTCTTCCAAACCCAACAATAATATTTTAAATAGTTTTTTAATCCCAACCTCTCACTTCTGGTACCCGGGTGCGAATAGTCGCAGCCTATCAAAAAACAAGGTATGGGAAAACCCCTTATGCTCACAATAAACAATGCCTACTTAATATATTTATATCTACTTTTTAAGAATTGCTGTCAAATATTGTATGCTTTTATAATTAAATCTACTTTCAGGCCCCAGAAGTGATACGAATGAAAGAGCAGAACCCCTATACATTCCAGTCTGATGTGTATGCTTTTGGCATCGTTTTATATGAATTAATGACCGGATCTTTACCCTACGCAAATATAAACAACAAAGATCAAGTAAGCTGTTTTATTTTATGTCTCAGCTGGTAAAATTGTATTTTAGGTATATAAAATTGAACTTTAAATGTAACATTGTAATCTCTTTGCCACACAACATTTTGCTTTATTTTAGTATCATTTATTCCTTCAACCAATTGCCAATTATTTACTTCACTGCATTCCATTAGAGGTATTTGACAATGGTATAAGGAGTCAATACTTTCATTACATTTTTCAATGTGCTTCTTAGGCAACACATCAAATTTAACACCAATATAAACATACAGCATAGCGGTTTTGAAGGTGGGGGTTACCTGTAGGGAAAGTTTGAATTTTGCCGAAAATTAAAAGTTTTTTTAAAAATGTTTGATGTTACATGGTGTTTAGTATCATTGTGAAACTGTTTGTTATCTTGATTTGAAAAATTTTGATTTGGTGAGCTCTTAATGAGATTGTTTGAGAATTAAATAACCTCAGTTTTAATAAACTGTGAGCAAAGCTTATTTAAACAAAATCAAATTAAAATTAAAGTCAAATCATCATTTTTTATAAATTTTAATTATTATTATCATTTAACTATTTCCAATTTAAATTTGTGACATATTTGTTTCATTTGATCCAAGATATAAAAAAAAGCAAATTTATTTTGTTATCAGATACTATTTATGGTTGGAAAAGGCTATCTTAGACCTGACATCAATCATTGTCGTAGTGACACACCTAAACAACTTAAACGTTTTATGCAAGACTGTCTTCAGTTTGATCGTGATGAAAGGCCTCTCTTTCCTCAGGTAGAAAAGTTTTTGACAGTTATTATTTTAAGCATTTAAAAAAGATATATTTTTGAAAAATCAGGAATGGCTTTTATCAGTATGTTGGTAAAAAAATGATATCTGTATGTTTTAAAATTGAAATAAAAATACCGGATAAAACCCTTTGAATCAAAAGTTTATAATTAGTAGTTGAGCTTGGTACTTGATATTTTTTTCTGGTAACTTGTGATTATAGAATGAATTTTGATATTTTCTTTGTTTTCTCAGCTCCTGGCTTCATTAGAGTCTCTCTATGCATCCATACCCAAAATTAAGAGGAGTAAATCGGAACCTACAATTCACAGAACAGATTCATTTGACTTAGATTTTAAACACATGTGTGCCTCTCCAAAAACACCTATTAACAGTCATTTTACACCCAAGTTTTTTTTCACTGGTGGAAACTATTAATCATTGCTGGAATTTTTAATCTTTTGAACGGAGACCTGAATATCAACAAATTGTACAGTTGTATACCTTAATATGCAAAAACGGTGAGCTGTACACAAGCAGAAAGTATAGGCGTGCTGAATCGCCATAACATGGCAGTGGAAAGTCACATTGCATTGATAGACTATAGCTACACAACACAGCAGGGAATCCGGTTATTTTAATCATACTAAAAACAGGATTAAGTCGCAGAAAATAAAATGGCAGTTTTAGGTGGCACTGACTTTTACAAATAAGGTCAATTATTTTCTGAAATGAAAAGAACTATTCTTTCTGGAGAGCTCTTTGCGTGGGTGCACCAGACCTGTTTACTCTTACGATTTGGCGTACAATGTACGATTTTTGAGGTGTGCACATTATATATACTGTATGTTTATTTTTTTTACTATTAAGATAATGTATTGACAGATTTTGTGATGATGTTGTACGATTTTAGGAGTTTGAGGGTAAACAGGTCTGGTGCACTGAGGTTAGGGATTCTGCTTACCTTTTGTGAAGATTTTTGAAGTTTTTAAGGCATTAGACATCATATATATTACTATATAGCAAAGTTTTGTTTTTTTTTCAATCCAAATATCTTGAGCTGTTCGGTAGGGAATGCATTATTATTATTATGATTATTTAAATAATGCACATGGGCAAGTTGACAATATAATGGAAATTTAGCTTTAAATAAGAATTATCAGATTAAATGCATATTTCTTTTTTTATAGTAAGTTATTTATTTAATCACATTCTGTTTCTTTTAGTATTTGGAGATTGTGTGTTGGTGTATCAATAAATTAACTGATAAATCCTCTAATTTTTTTGTCTGTTAAGATGTAAAAACTACTTTTACCCTTTTAAAGTAAAACTTAACTAAACTACATCTAATATGTAAGGCAGTGGTCGGCAAACTTGGTAAATACCCCAAATGGGGTAAAAAATCAAAATCTTAGGAGTAATAAGGGCTAAAGAGACTTGCATATATTATTTTTGCCTAGTCACCTATTTTATCTTATGTTCAGTGGCATCACTAGCATTGGTTCCAACCAGATCCATAAACTCAGTACTTTTCCTTTGAGTGTCTATCTCCTGTGAGGATTTCCTGGGTGTGTTCGGCATCCCCACACTCCTAGTGACACTACTGCTTATGCTCAAAACCTTATGAGATGCAAAGGTTTTCAAAATTGCTTACGAGGAGGCATTCAAACTTTGCTGCCTTTTGCAACAACCCACTTTTGCGAACAGGGATTTTTCACTCAAATAAACATAATAAAATGCATTGAAATTAAATATCTAACCCCAAAGATATAATCCAAATTTCTCATATATTAAAAGGCCCCAATTTTGATGTCATTGTACAAAAATGAAACATCATTTCTATGAAATTTAAAGTGAAAATTTTTTCAAAGAAATCCTTTGTTCCATTATGAGATTTTATTTATTTATTTTATTCTTTTATATTTATAATTGTATTCTCCATAAAAATAGATTCAATAAACCATTTTGATTTTATTCTTTTCACATCGGGGTAGCAGCTGCAAAAAAAAAATATTTTGGGGTAATGGCTAAAAAAGTTTGCCGACCCGTCGTAAGGTAATGTTTTTGTTATAATAAATTTTTAGTTTACAAAATAATTATGAATGATCTTGCTTTGTTCTAAATTGTTAGTTCAATTTTTGTTTATTTATAACTTTTGATATATTTTTCTCAATACCAGTGTTAAAATAAATTGTCTCTTTTCACTGTCATTAATTCCAAAAAATCAAAATATAAACCTTTGAGTTTTCTACATCTAGTCCATTGTTCCTATCATTTATGTTAGCATCTCATTTGAAGACTGAAATTGTTGCACTGGATAATCTTAATCCTTAATTTAAATAACTAACATTCATACAATTCATATTTGCTACCATTGAGTATTCTTTACTCATTTTGCTAAATTGTGACCATGCTAATTATTTAATGGGTGTAAAATCTATGGCATGGTTTTGTGATAAAGCTGTTTTGTACTTGGGTCAGTTTGATCCACTCTCTGATCTCTGACTGAACACAAGCATATACTATTTTTTTGTCAGAGACTTATTTATTTATTATAACTGTAAATATGATTTAAATTGTATTTTTGTTTACTTTTGACCATCACTAGACTCTATATTACATTTGAGGTTAACTGGGTGGCAATTTTTTTTTAGTAGTGAACACTTTTAAGTTATTTTTTAGGATCCTTCCTGGGGAAGTTTAAATAAATATAGTTATGGGTCATTTGGCTCTATTTATTTTCTTAACGGGATTCTTGCGGTTCAGATGGTCATTAAATAATACCATAACGAATAAAAGAAAATCTACCATGTCTTTCGTTCCTGCCCCAACTCCCTTTTTTTGTTTTGTAACCATTGCACTTGTTAATTTACCATGGCTTTATTGAGTGAAGTTCATTATGTTTGGTTTTGTAATACAAGTCCCAGTTCAGCATATAGGGCACTGAATTGTTGTTTTTTTCAACAGAATAAGCAATTTGCTTTGAAAGAATTGGAGTATATGTTCGCACATTTTCAAACCAATAGTCAAGAAAATTAAGATATTTCCTTTTTATTTCTTTCGTGACTATTTATTTGTTTACAAGTTACATGAATTAATTATTTTTTATCATTTACTAAAAGTTAAAATGTATTGTAATTTTATTATTTTTTTCCAAACTTTATGAGAATAAAAAGCTTAAAAATTAAGCAAATTTTTTTATACCGGTATTGCACTTCATCTTTAAAATAAATTTGGCAACATGTCCAACAGAGTTGCTACCTGAATCTTTGTGTGCCTGTAAATGTATTGTTAATACTCTAATTATATCATAAGCAAGCTTAAAATATAGATGTAATTATCAGGCATCTTTTTTGTTTGTGTGTGTCATATTTATCTCTTTTTGTGACAATATTTGTCATTTAAAAATAAATATATAAAGTATATATTTATATGCAGGTTTATTTAATAATTTTGTTACATTTATGATTAAAATGTGGGCTGCACAAACAAAAGATGGGAATGTATACATTTTTAAACACATTTTTTCAAACACACACTGACTGGTCACAATGTCCACCTCAAAATGAGATGTTATATATATATATATATATATATATATATATAAAATGAATTCCCAAAGCATTTAGTTTAGTCACTTGAGTGCATTTTCATGGTTTAAATATTAACTTACTTATTTAATTAAATCACTATTTACATGTCACACTATGTGTTACATCAAGTTATTTAATACCACATTGAAATTTCACTTTAAAATTTAAAAAAATAATTTTTTCAGGCTAGTTAATCAAAGTTAATGAGATAATCTGAGAAATACTAATAATTCAAATGAATGGAATTTGATTATGCAATTTTATAAGGAGATGAACTTATCTTACTGGCCTCAGTTCCATGCAAAGACAAAATGATAATGAAAGATGAACGCTAATCAAGATAATAAGTTATGTGTGTAAGATCTTTTAACGTATATAGGAAATAATAGTAATAAATAAATATTTTATTATTTTTAAAGTATGATTAGAAAATTAATAGACCGTTGAACTCCATGAGTATTTGGTGTTAAATAGAAGTTCCGTTCCTTATTTTGAGGCTTTATGAGAAAATAATGTGTAGGATTTAATAAAGAACTAATTACTTGTATAATCTGTTATATGTATGAAAAATCTTGCATTTTATAATTTGAAGTTTCAAAGATGGTGTTTAAGATACCAAACACCATAATCAGTGCTGATCACTGCTTAATATGAATAAGACTAAGACTGTGTGCAATAACATTTCCTGTTACAATGGTGGCTTTTGAACTGGTTTATCCTTTAAGAAAATTTAGACTAATTACTTTAGTAATGCAAATAGAACTCGATGAAATTGGGCTTATTTAAGAGTAAATTTTGCCTAGAGTAGTATAAATAAATAAATCTCCTAGATATAATATACCATATATAGAATAACTGTCAGGCTTGTTTGATCATATCACATGATCAATTAAATTACATCTCATTGCTTTAGTTCATGTACAAACTAAAACATATGTGTGTGTAACATTGAGTCTGTAAATCTGAAATTTTTCTGTATACTTTTTCTTGTATTTCTTTTAATTAAGATTCCATCTCTTGCTTCTGCAGTCCCCTTTTAATAATACTGGTTCAATGAAATATATATGATTAAGTTTATAATGTTTATTTATATTTTGAATGTACTCCGAGTCAAAAGGCTGTGAATTTTTTTCTCTTACATTTGTATTATAAAAACATCAAAACCATTTTCTATGCTTTATCCTGGTCTTAATGATTGCTGGTTTAATTAATTTCTTATGAGCTAATGTCCATCTGTTGGAACTTAATATTCATCATCAGCTTTCAAATCCAAATATTTGCTTTGCTATTCAACTTCATCCACATTAACCCAGCAGCTGAAAATTTTTAAGCAGTCACAAGTTTCGCTATAATATTAGATTGTCCAATGATAGCTTTCTTTGTTGAAATCTTTTTGCTTTTCGTGTTACATCTGTTTAAAAGACTTGACAGCTTTCAGCATCTTTACTTCCAATGAATTTTGACAACAAAACAATCATTTGGCCTTAGTATTGTGCGATATCTGCATACAGATTTCAAATAATTTACCTGAGGTTTTTTTTTTGGTTCTCCCCCCCCCCCCCCCCATTCATTTCTAGTTCACATTAAAACACTTGATGAGCTCTTTATTTTCCTAAAGTTCTAACTTGTTCAATCTGCATGTGAATAAATTCTCACTTGGCCCTGCAGCCAATGCCTCTGTAAATACTCTATAGTTGATTGGATTTCTCACCCTCACTGATAAATAAAAGTAAACATTTTTTTAATGAGTTAAAGTTATGTAAATAAGGATGACACAATCTTTGTGATTATAAAATTGTATTTTGCAAGCATTCACTTTAATAATATTGTATATAAAAATGCATTTCTTTCCATGGATGTGAAAAAAATAACATGAAAATGATAATACAGAAAGATTTTGTTGGTTTATTATTTTTTGTTTTTTTAGTCTTCTATTTATTGCTTTTCTAATGCTTTGAGTTTGAGCTTGTTGATAACTTGTGTTTGTAGTATAAGCCAGTACACAGCCTTGAAAAGCCAGTACATAGCCTTGAAAAGCCAGTACATAGCCTTGAATGAACTGCTGATCATCACTAGGATAGTTAAGTCATTTAGTAGGATGTGTTTAATTATCCTTTAAAATTTTCATCGCAAAAAAAATAATTCTGAATCACAATGTCTGCTCCTATTTGAAAAAATTCAAGTGTAATCCAAAATCAAATAAGTCTTACTTTAACAGATGTTCTAAACTGACGACTCTAAAGGGACAAAAGGACAAACATGTAAAGGTGCACCAAGGGTTGAAGTATCTATACTACTAATAATACTATACTAGATTGGATTTTTAACATCTGATATGAGAAGTAGAGATAGTTTTATTTTTTGTGTGGGATTACATATTTTTATTAATAATGGAGTAGTGTTTCTCAAAGCTTGGAGTGATGTTAATAAGAGCTTTATTTGGTTGTAAGGGATTTTTTCCCCCCTAACTTTATTGTGTTTATTTAGTTTATTTATAGAACTTCACAGATAGGAATTGTGATGTATATATGGCATCCTTCCATGGAGTAGCTGTGGTCCTACACTTCGACTAGTGGCTCACTAGGCCAATCTTGGAGTGACCATCTCGACTGCATTTCTCGTTAATTTTGGCCTTCTGGGCTGTTCTTTTTGTTGCAAGAGCTTCGTTTCGCACATCTTCTGCCTTTTTTACTCCTTCGTACACTGCTGTTTGTCAGCTGGAACGTTGTTCGGCAATGATCTCCCATTTGTTGAGTTCTATATTGGCTTCCCTCTTGCTGCTTTTGCAAACGTCCATAAATCTCAGCCGTGGCCGTCTGATAAGTCTTGTCCCTTCTGCCAACTCTCCATACAACAGCATCTTTGGAATACGGCCTTCCTCCATTCTCCTTACATGGCCTAACCAGTGAAGGCGCCTCTTGCTTAGAGCGGACAATATGCTACACATTTTGGCACGTTCCAAGACCTCTGTGTTAGGCACCTTTTCCTGCCATGGGATGCGTAAAATGCATGCAGACATCTTTGATGGAAGCTGTTGAGTTTCCGCTCGTGACTGGTGTATGTGGTCCACACTTCATTGCCGTATAGGAGCATACTAAGCACGCATGCCTGATAGACACTTAGTTTTGTTTTTTCAGTTAGATTGAGATTATTCCACACCCGCTTATTCAGTTGAGCCATAGTTGCTGCTGGTTTTGCCATCCTGACGCTTATCTCTTCATCAACAGAGCGAGAACTAGAAATATTGGATCCAAGGTATGTAAAATGCTCAACAACCGACAGATTATGGCCCTCAATAGTTATGATTGGAGGGGACGGTGCTCCTTGCATCATGACATGTGTTTTCTGTAGACTAATAAGCAATCCAAACTCTTTACAAGCGTGTGATAGACGATTAACGAGACGCTGAAGACCTTCTTCCGTGTGAGACGTTAAGGTGGCATCGTCAGCGAACAGCAGTTCACGAATTAGTACCCTTTTTACCTTGGTCTTTGCGTGAAGGTGAGCGATATTAAACAGCCTACCATCAGATCTGGTATGTATGTAAACTCCATCTTCACAGTCCCTGAATGTAAATTGAAGGAGCATCGAGAAGAAAATGGAGAAGAGATTTGGTGCCAGTACACAGCCCTGTTTTACTCCGCTGCTGTCTGGGAATGCCTCAGAGACAGCGCCATTAAATGTGACTGTACTGTGCATGTTTTTGTGAAATGACTATGATTGTGAGCAGTCGTGGGGAACAACCTATTCTTTTCAAGATACTGAACAGGCCTTTCCGACTTATCAAGTCGAATGCCTTTGTCAGATCAATGACAGCAATATAAAGAGGCAAATGCTGTTCACGACACTTCTCCTACATTTGGCGTAATGAGAATATCATGTCTATAGTTGAGCGCCCACTCCGGAAGCCACACCAGGACTCTGGGTAGATGCGGTTATCCAGACTTAGACTCTGCAATCGTTTTAAGGCAACACGGGCAAGTCTTTCCAACCAAGCCAAGGAGAGAAATTCCTGGGTAGTTATTACAATCACTTCGGTCCCCTTTATTTTTGTACAATGTTAGCGTTTCTCATGTCCTGGGGAATGTGACCTTTTTCCCAACACAGACAGAGCTCATGTAAGGGCTGAAGTAGTATTGTTTTTCCATTTTGAGGACTTCCGGGGGAATGCCATCAATCCCTGATGCCTTCCCATTAGCAAGGTAATCAATTGCTTTTTCAAGCTCCTGCAAAGTTGGCTCTTCATCAAGTTCTTCCATTATTGTCAAGACGGGATTATTATTCAGAGCAGTCTCAGTGACTACATTTACTGTTGCGTATAGTTCAAGATAATGCTCTACCCAACGCCGGAGTTGATCGTTTGGGTTCTGAATAATTTGACCAATCTAATATAAAATGAATATCAAAAGTAAAAGCCATTCCCTATGCTTATTCACAGTAAATTTTAACTTTTGGCTATTTGAAATAGCTTTCTGGAATTATTTGCTACAGAGACATTTGATTTCTGTTATGAGTGGTGTGGTTGCCTGAATGCTTGATAAGTTATCTTTAGAGAAAACAAGGTTCATAGTAATCATAGCATTGTTCTGTCTTAAGCAAATGATTCACCTAACTTTATTACACTTGGAACCTATATTAGGTATACAATACCAACCTATATTATACATTAGGAGATGTTTTGAATCTCTATTATTAAGTCAGGAAATGATTTTGTAACAGTCCAAACTCTATTATCACATTAGAAGAAGTTTTTCAATCGTTCAACCTCTTATTACATTAGGAGATGTTTTATAGCAGTTCAACCGCTATTATTACACCAGATGTTTTGAAGCAGTTCAACTTCTATTAATTCATCAAGAGATGTTTTGTAACTGTTCAACCTTTATTATTATTACATTAGATGGTTTCTAATAGTCCAACCTCCAATTATTACATGACAAGATGTTTTGTAGCAGTTCAACCTATATTATTACAGTATATCTTTTTTAGCAAACTATGTAGTATATGTATTTCAAAATACTACCTTTACAATTTAACTTTTATTATATTTACTTTACTTAAACTTATTATATTATTTGACCATAATAAAATACATATTCAATACTTTTTAGTACACTATTCATGTCTGCTTACGCACTTTCTATATTACATTACCAACAGCTAATTGACTAATTTAATGAATAAGTTTCGTATTATTTGCAATAACTTATCACTTCATTGCTTGCATGTCCATAGAGAACATAAATTCAAAACAATCATTTGCAAAGGTTTTTATTTGAAGTTTATTAACATGTAGACCAGGGGTCCTCAAACTACGGCCCACAGGCCAGATTGGACAACCAAAGGTACTTAATCTGGCCACCATAAGAGAACATGGATAGCAGCGAAAAATATGAAAGCGGACATTGAATATCTCAGTAGCCATACTTCCCCTTGAAATTCTATTTTGTATTGGATATATTTTGTCTTCATTTTAAAATTTTTTTTTTTTTAAAGTTTTCTTTTTTTATCATTACAAATACGATGTGTGCAGTATACATAGAATTCGTTCATTTTTTTCAAACTATAGTCTGGCCCCCGACTGTGTCTGAGGCACACTGATTCCGCCCCTGACATTGTCTGAAGCACACTGATCTGCCCCTAGATACTGCCTGAGGTCACTGATCTGGCAGCGTGTTTAAAAAGTTTGAGGACTCTTGATGTAGACAATACAATAGTGTCAACATTTGAAGTCTTTTATTTCATCACTGAATGACTGCAATTTCATAAAAGTAAAATATTTACTAACTAATCAAATTAAATAGTGAAAATGGTAAACAAAAGTTTTAAAAATAATATCATCTACATCAAAAAATGACAATGGAAAATTATGAAGATACTTATGTAAACTACTGACACATTTATAATTCATTTTTTTTAAAAACAAGTTAGAAACCTGATGGGGAAGTGTTTCATAACTATATTTTTTAATATTACCTCTCCACATATATCCCTTTAATGCAGGTGGTTTAACAATAAATGATACTGGCTACTTCCAATAAGAAATCAACACAAATTTCTTGTGATAGAAAATGTATGAATGCACAGAAAGTATACTACTGAGCATGAAAAGAACAAGTAGTTTACCCCACTGTCTAATAAAGAAACTACATTTGTTGCTTTTACAACAATTTTTAAAATATGTTTAACATTGCAAGTTAAATTAATAACCAGACTTGTCCACAGCTGCACTTTTAATTTACGATGAAGCCAAATAATCTTTTCAATGCATTCCTTAATCTAAAGATTTTTTTTAACAAATGAAATATTGATAATAAATCTTTTAACATTTTTTACATTAAAAAAAAATTTGATACAAGAGTAAATTTCATCAATGATAATGAACAATGTTAAACCAATTCAATTTTTTTCTATGTATGAATATGATGTTCTGAAAATGTCTTTCCAAACATATAAATTAATGAGAAAAATTTGTTTTCTTAAAAGAAATATTAAAACTATTGCACTGATAAGTATGCAATTAATAATATATTAAACAATATATTTACACAGTGTCCAGGAAAGAAGGGAACCCTTTTCATAATGATGAAAACTAATGGTAAATATTTATCAATTTTTTATATTCCAAAACGCATTTTAATCCTAACTTAATGTAAAATTTTATTTAACTATAGCAGACCTGTTTACTTTTACGATTTTGGCGTACAATGTATGATTTTTAGAGCTTTTTCACGATTGTACGCCGAGACCCGCCAAAACTACGATTTTCAGAGACCGGGTGAAATTTTTATTTCCGATTAAAAAAAAAAAGATAAATTTTGGTTCTGGAAGTTTTAGCCCCTTGTAAAAAAAAAAAAATCTGGCAGTGAATGGACCGAGAAAAATGATTGGTTGTAATTTTTTTTTAAAAGTTGTGACCATCCTTCTATATATTATGTACGCACTGATGGGGAGGTGGGGGTTATCAAGGAAATTTGTGGCATACGAAACACATGGGTAATGGGATTGGTAGGAGTGTCAAAGGTTATAAAAAATATCACCGCAACATATCGTATTGATGGTCAAATTGTTTTGTCACAGTGAACTAGCTATCTGCTTCAACAGTGGTATTTAGACTAGTCGCCGTAGCAACACTTCACTCACCATCCCCTTTGACTGCTATCAAGCCTGTGACGTAGTTTTGTGACATAATTATTTTGCTCGTCTGAACCGCGGCGATTGTGAAAACATAGAAAACTAGAGATGGTTTTTGGTTTTTAAATAAAATACATTATCCAACTGTTCTGCACTGGTACATTAGATTTGGACATATTTTATATGATCTAGTCAGCGGCATTTAAAAATATTTTTAGAACTCGCAAAGCAGCTCTGTCCCCTCAAAGCAGCTCTATCCCCTCAACGATTTTAATACAACAGTTTCGATTTGGAATCACAATTTCTTCCTAAAGACGATTTTTGAGCCTGGGCTGACCGAATCACTTGGGGTTAAAACCCGTGTCACATTTTGTTTACTGTAACAATAGTATAGTAACATCTTAATATATATAATGGATTTTGCTAATTTTTTATTATTGTTATTGGGGGGGAGGGCGTTAAAAAAAGTACGCGTTCAACAGGGGGAGGGGGTTACATAATTTGACTTTTATGGGTACCTGTACGTATATAGGTGGCCCCTCCTTGCGTTTGTTACTTTGTATGACCTAATTTTATGACATAAATATCTCTTACGGCGCGTTCCATTTTTTTACGCCAGCTTAACTCGATTCCACTGAACACGCTATACGAGTAGTTATCATAGACATAATGTAGGCTGTATTTTTATTTATTTACTATTAAGATACTGTATTGTACGATTTTGAGACGATATTGTACGCTTTTAGGAGTTGGAGGGTAAACAGGTCTGCTATAGTTTGTTCAAAGGGTCCACCATTAGCTTCAACACAGGCTTCAAGAAGCACTATACACTGACCAATCATCAAAAGGATTCCCTTTTTTCTGGACACGGTGCATATTAGAATATACAGATAATGCTGGACAGATTAGAGTGCCAACTTTAAATAACAAACAAATATTAAGTGAGTTAGCAGTATCTTTTTCACAAGTTTATTTAATATACGTAGCTATGAACTTTATATCTAAATAAAGGATTTATCTTATAGTATAAATTAAATATTTATTTTTTTTAATTTTGGGTTCTTATGTCTAACTTGTGAAATTTAAAACTTAAAAAAAAAAAATTTAATTCTGTCTCTGAAAGAAAAAACTTGTAGACTAAAGAAATTATATTCTATATACATATACAAAATATTTACCGGTACATTATTAGATAAAAATACAAGTCATAAATTAATAACTTAATAAAATCAGCTATAGATTTCCTTATAAAAGAAATAAACTTCCATTAATTGTACATTTATGAGTTTAATAAAAAGCAATCTTTATGTTCTTTATCTGATAAATGTGTGATAGCTCTAATCCAGCTAAAAATATGTGACTGTGCTAACATAAATAAAAGACACATATAATAAAAGAAACAAAGTTTGTTCTGGTGATTTTTCTGGTTAAAGCACTAACATGTGAATCTGTACAAATGAGAATGGCAACATAATATTTAAATAAAGGCACTGAGCCATTCAAATATAGAAATAATTCATGAACTTTAGTAGAGAATTTACAGCAAAAATGCCGTAATATAGTTATTAAAAGGCCATATTTAAGCTACAGCTAATATTGTTAATTTATACATGGAATGTAAGTTAAAAATTCACAACCAGTCTGAACTAATTTAAAAATGGTATGTAAATGGAAATTCACGATCACTATGATATTTATCAAAATGCTTTTTCTTTGTTAAAAATCTTAAAATCTTTTTCTTTTGAGATTTTTAAAATTAACTTTTTTTTTTAAATTTGAGTACCCGGTATTGAAATAGATTTCATTTGAAAGGAAACGTTTTAAAATATTCCAAGTGCTTATATCAATAAAGAGATGTAGTAAAATGTTCCCATTAAATAATTTAATCTACCGTATTGATATGACAACATGCATAAAGGGCAAAAACATATTTTTCTAGTATAATTAATTTTTCTTGAAACAAGTAGACCCCTAATAACAGGGGCATCAAGTGGTCAGGCTAAATAATAGATCAGAAAAAGTTATCATGGCCTAAATCCTCTTCATTGTTTCGTTTTTCAATTTCTCATCATCAAATATTCTCAGACAAATGATGATTTTCATTCTTTTCAATACTTTGGAATGAGCAATTATGTAAACACACATCAGAAAAACAAAACAAAATTTTCATTAAAAAACATTATTACCAATATTGAGCGGCAAGAGATAATTTTTCCGAAGATCATGTGCACTCAGCCTACTATAGCAGACATTATCCTTCAGCTGGTGGTGAAAATGAGCTTTGTGAAAGTGGGCAGTGGTGGTCAGCACTTCTCCTTCTTCATCCTTGTGGGCTGCAATGAAATTTGTGGAAAATTCTTCGTGCTGGATTTGAAGTGTATTAAGCACCCACTGGAGCTTGATATCTGAAACTAGTCTGGAATCTTGAGCTGTTTTAACTTCCTTCATTCTGCGTTTAGTTTTCTCCATGATTTTTTCAAAACGTTCACCATCTTGTTTAGCCGGGGTCAAAAGGGTCACCTGAAGGTATCCATTTTTAAGAATATTTAATGTTGCCATTACATGGAAGAAGAAGTAGTAAAGAAAGTTTTTAAAATCTGACTTAAAAAAATATAGCAGTTTAAGAAACTTGGCAATAAACTTTAAGTTTTAATCTTTGGGGTTATAATTCCGGCATTGAGTGTTTATTCTTTTTTATATTAACTTCTGTAAGAGAAAAAAACAACTTTGTTAGCCACTAAGAGGAAGCCAGTTCTTAGGAAGCCAGCTCTTGGTATACTCAAATGACCATATTAATCATAATTAATTACCATCCTATACAACAATCCACATCTTTTAAATATAATATTCTTTACAATACCAGTATTAAGCTGTCTTTGCAAAATATTTTCGAGTCTTCTCAGAATTCAGAAAAATATTTCTTGAAATTTTATATTAAGACATCTTACTGTAAAACCTGTGCCTTTATTCCTTATCATCAGTAACATAACTTGAAAGAGCCTTTCTGAATCAATTCGAGGGGTGACTATATAAACAGCCCCTCCCACTCCAAACCAATCATCAAGTAAGCTTTTCCAAAGACGCATGATGAACTCATGATGCATGATACCTCCACCCTCAGGGATCCTGTCTAACAAATCCTGAACCTGCAGGTAAATTAGGAGGAAAAATTCTCATTGTAGTAATAGTAGACAGACACTGTGGATGGACATGTTGAAAGTGTTTTTTTTTAAACATGTCTTAATTTTTTTATCACAAAAACATGACTAAAAATAATTTTATATACAAAGAGTGAAATAGAACTATTTTATCTAATTCCCTTACTAAACATAAACTGGAAGATTAAGTTTGCACAATGTCAATGGCCCACATAAAATGTTACAAAGTTATTTAAAAGAGGGAAAAAATCAGATAGAAAATGTTTCATTAAGTTTTAAATTAGTTGTTTAATGTACCTCTTCATCATCTTTATTCAATTGCAGATATCTAGTCACTGAATTCTCTGAGACAGCAGAAGCTCCGTCACTAGGTAGTTCAATAGCATCACCATTACCTATATCTAATAATTTTTCAAAAGTATCGACAAACCATGGCCAGTGATTTTTACCACTGACTCTCATAAGTTTTGTCGTTTTATTCAATTTGATTGTCACACCCATGGTTGGTTTAATCTTAATGATATCTCCTTTTTCACGGCACTTGATGTTTGGATAGTATGTCTGAAATAAAATTTAAGAATCAAATCAACATTACTTAACTATTATTGAAAATCAATTATATTAATCATTTGATTATCATAAAAGGAAAAAGTGCATGTAAAAAATATTTCAATAAAAATATTATCTTTATATTAGATTTGTGCAAATTTTGCTTTTAGAACCTCAAACACGTGGTCCTGTTAACTGTGGCTCCAGCTGGACAAGAAAATGTTATTATTTTTGTGTTATATTTTTATTAAATTGCATGATGAAACACATTTTTGTAAAACAGAATGTGAGAAATTTATTTTGTCTTTTTTATATTGTACTACTAAATAAAGGTAATAAAAGTTGAATATATTTAATGTTGTATCCCTAAAAAATATGGTGTTACTCTCTAAAAAAAATATAAAATATCAGGAAGCGGTTTCCATTGACCTAACGCTTGCCCATCCCTGATCTATATATATTTAAGTAAGGATATTCTTGTATAGTTATTTGTCAGTCAAAATTATATTTAAAATGAAATTAATATATTATATTAATTTCATTTTAAATATGATATATTTACAGACCTTGAATATCTCCATCCACCAATTGATAATTCCCCTGAAGTTTGAGAAAACTACAATTTGGTCACCTTCATCAACCATGTCTATATCGTGACTTGTTGGTGTTCCCCATATTTGTGCCAACACACGTCTTCTATCTTTTTTTGACATTTACTAGATTCTGCAAGGGCCTAAAAGATTACATAAATAGAAACATACACTCAACAATCATTATCTCAAAACTTAATGAGTTCTAAAGTTATGATTCACGAGTTGTTGTTTTTTTTTCTAGTAATTATGTCTATTCTGAAAAATTTCATGTTTGCTGCAACTCTGCAAGGCAACAAACAAGCAACCAAACAAAAGTGAAATTTTTACTTGAAAATAAATTAGAGATGTCGGATTTGTAACAAATAATAAAACTTCTCCATGTTTGAGACATTCTATTATATTAGTTTTTATCAGCTTTTGACCACACAGACATCTACAGCTTTCCCTAATCAGACAAGTAATAATAATATATCAGTAGCTTAGTGAATTTTGCCCAGTGTATGTAAGTTTATTTTTATGTGGAAGGAACTACATTCAAATGATAGAACTGATTCATGAATTCTAATATATTATTTCCAATTTTATTCTTTCTCAAGTAGGAACAAAAAGATTTTTTGGGGTTAATAGTGAATATTGTATTGTTGGAAGTTCAATATTAATATTTGAAAATAATGAATTAAATTTCTCTTATAAAGGAATAGAGTGATGTGGTAAGGGGAGAGGAATAAGGCAATGGTTAATTGGGGAGAATGTGAGCTGATAGGGGACTATGGTTGAGAGTTGGGATTTGCCCAATTTGGAAAGAAGTTGTCAGTAAGTTGATTTGGGGGTTGGGATTTGAGGGGTAGTTGTAAAGGTGAATGGTTAAGTTTAAATCAATATTAATCCTAAAGCAGTTGGGGGTGGTGGGGGGTGGTGGTGGTGTTTCAAATAATTTAACAACTGGTTGGCTGCCCTGATGACCATCGTAGGTTGTAGGAATAAAAAATGATTTTTGTCATTCAATGCAGTTATAATGCTTACTTAAATAAGAACAATAAAAGAAATACACAAAACTTGATTATGTTATAAGAAAATGTTAAAATATTAATGTAAAAATATTAAATAGTACCTAAAAAAAAAATTACAATAAAACAGTTTTTTTGGTTGTTTTTTTTACGATATTTCCATAATTTAACAACTTCTTTGCCAAACTCAACAAAAAAAACTAGGAAATGGACTAAATGAAATCATTAAAAAAAATGGTTTGGCTGAACCAGTTCCCATCACTGGCCTTAAGTTAAAGTTTTATTGTAAAAATAACATTGTGATTATCATTAAGAATTAAGTAAGTGGCCTAAAACTTATTTTTTCCAATTTAAAACAAAGTCTACTAATTAATAAACTAGGAAATTAGTAAAACAAAGTAAGGTTTAACCTTAATTTGTTTTACTAATTTTGTGCTGATTGCAGTCTCTCTTAAGTTTACCTACTACAGCTCTACACTCAACCATTAACAATACATGACTAGCAGTAGTAGTTTATTTCCTTGGCCTAGTCCAATACGGTAGTCTTACTTACCGTACCTAAGTTGGTTTTTTTTTTTACTAAGTAATTTAAATTTAATACTCAGCTGGCATAACCATACTATTTTTTGGTAAATTCGAATGGATCATACCGCATTTTTTTTTTACCATGGCCGCCAACTTGATTGCAGTGACTTGTAAAATTAAGAATAAAACGTTAAAAAATAATGAAAAAATGTCCTAAATGAATGTATCCCTAAACCTAACCTGAACCCTAAATCTATCCCTAAACCTAACCTGAACCCTAAATATATCCCTAAACTTAAACCTAATGAAATGAGGTACGATCTATCTTAATTAGCCTATTTGACATTTGCCTATTTGGTAGTAATAATTAATTCATTAGCTGATTAGCTGTAACTGTAGTTGTAGTCTTTTATTTTTTCTTATGCAAATTACAAAAACAACAAAAAGGGCCCATCCTATCAAAATAAAGGCTAACAATCATGACATTAAATGTTTAAAAAAAAAATAAGAGTGACGAGTGTAAAGATAAGAGTACTATTTTACTCTACTTATTTAAGTTATTAACAATAAATTATAAAAAAAAAAGTAAGAAACGGTAAACCCGTGAGAATTGATTGTCATCTATTTAATATTATAAGCGTAACGAAAATAATAATATCTAAAACTATTGACTATTAGGCCTACCCAAGCTTTAAGTATTTTAGAAGAATAGTAAGCAGTTTTTTTTTATAGTCTATTTAATAAACTGTGCAAAATTAATTTCCGCTTCAATTGTTTACAAGACATAAGACACCATCTTTAGACGGAACTAATAACTGTTAACCAATCAAAATACTTTTCTTTGTAACCGGCTAAGAATAACGTTTTTAGCGTTAACATTTTCTCAAACTTTAAACAAAAAGGGTCAATAAAATGCTATGTTTTTTAGAACAACTATAGAAAATTAAAGATGTAAAATATATACAGAAATAAAGAAAGAACACATTTTATATTTTTCAATCATAAGACAAACAAAAAAAAATTAAACTAGAAACGCACAACGTAAAAATATTATGAAAGCTACTCTCATTTTGCACCGTTTGATAAAACCCGGAAGAGTGTTATGCAGCCCTAGAAAGACTGGAGAGGGTTATCTCAATAAATGAAACAATAACAATATAATCGGATGGTGAAAATGTTATTTGGATTATTTGTATTTAGTTATTAATTGGCATGGAATTTTTAATGATAGTTTTTTAGTTACATATTCTGACAAAAACGACCTACAGAATAATGTCGAAAGACACAAAAAAGTTTATCAAAGAATTTATAAGGCATGTTGAGATATTGGAAGCCGAGGAGGACCCAGAAGGAAATGGCTTTAACAAAGAATACAGGGTAACATTTTATAATAAAAGACGAATTTAACTCCCTTAAGCCAATTTCCTAATACTCATAGGCCTAATAGTTATTGAAGATCTATTCTATGAAATTTAAAGGAATATAAGTATATATATATAAGGGATATTTCAGTTTACACAGTAAATTATTGTAAATTAGGCCTAAACTTCATTCCCCACGACAATACTAATACTATCAATACCTTATAATTTTTGAACCAGCCTAGCCCTAATAAAAAATGTTTAAAAATTGTTTATAATTTATGAATTTGGCAACTCATATAATGCATTTTTGGGAAGCACTGTGTAACTGATTTAGCCTATTCTTTTTAGATATATTAGTTGGAAAAAAGGAGCTAAAGTTAAGTTATTTTTCATAAAGTATGATAAAGTAAGACAATGTACAGTTTGATACTTTCTTAAGCTAGCTTATGTCACCTGGTACGTTGTGCATTTTACTATTACAGTATTTTAAGATTATTTATATCTTATTAGTAAGCTAACTATGTTTATTGTTTAATATATGCACAGATGATTCATGAGGTGCAGGTGAGGAATCGCAGGGAAAATGCTTTTAGCATGGACGTAGGAAGAATTGAGACTAACTTGAAAAAAAATAGATACAAAGACATTTTACCATGTAAGTTTCAAATAATTAGCCAATAATTATGAATACTTTTAATTATTCAAATTGAGCTTATTATTAATTATGTAATTTTAAGTCTAACATTTTAATATTTTTAATATGTACAATGTTTGAAAATTTCAGATGATGAACACAGAGTAATTCTGAAACCGGTGGAAGGGGAAGAGGATTCTGATTATATAAATGCAAGCAAGCTAACAGTATGTACATTTTCTTTTTCTAAATACATTCTTAATCAAATGACTTTTTTGTATTTTTTTCTATGTTTCAGCCTTGGGCTTGTATGAAATAATATATTTCTTATTCAACTTTTATGGCTTAGTGTGCACATTTTTTCACTAGAATGCTTTGAGGCAAATTTTTAAAGGTGTATTGGAAAAGAATGATATGATGCTGACATTGTCAATTTATATTTTATTCAACTGTTTTGACATTAGGGTGTTAAAGGTACTGGAGGATACATTGCTAGTCAAGGACCATTAGCCACCACAGTCATTGACTTCTGGAGAATGATCTGGGAGTATAATGTTGAGATTATCTTCATGGCTTGTCGAATTGTGGAGTTAGGAAAGGTAAAATTTAATATCTTTGGTAGATTTTTAATTTAAATTGGTTTTACTTGTTAAAATGTGCTCAATCATCCTGCTCCAATAATTATTGTCAATTTAGTGAAATTATTTACTGTTCATTTAACTTAGCTGCATTAATATTTAGATAACAAATTTTCAAAAGTAAAAATAGCTATTATGTCAAATGCATTAAAATTTATTAACAAATTTAAAATTAAGATTTGTGTTGTAAATGGTGGCTGTATAATATTTGTTTCTGATAATCCATATTAACTGTTGATCATGATTGTGTCTTGGGTAAGCAGTTATTAATTCATTGTTTTCAGATAAAATGCAAGCAATATTGGAATGATGCTAATAAGTCTGAAGATTTTGGGGATATTTCAGTTTACACAGTAAGTAAGCTTTTTTAGTCCTTTTAAAATAACTAGTTTTTATTAACTTATACTTAACTCTCAAAAGACAAGACATTGAAAAATTGGTCATATCTGGCGGGTGAAAAAAACAACTCTTAAAATATATAAAAAAATAATATTAAAAGGCAAAAATAAAGATTTACTATTTTGGCATGTTAAATTTCTATTTGGCAATAAAGAAAAATCGTTTATACTACTAGTTCTTGAAGAAATCTGGTAGCAAGTTGTCCATTCATGAATTTCCCTGTTACACAATTTACACAAGACCGGTTCACTGTTACTACACACTAAAGCATTGCTATGGAGTCTGATTCTGATTATAAGCTTGAAATGGACAATTATTCTTCCTTAGAGGAATATTTTTTATGAAGATAGCACTTCAGATGTGACTGATACAGAGAATACTGTAAATTATCATCATAATAATAGTATACAAGGTTTGTTTACGTTTTTCATTCATACTCAACTCACGCATACCGTGATACTTTCTTAGCATTATTATTAGCCCTAACAGTAGCTTTATTCAAGTTCCAGTAGAAGATTAGTAATTCTTAAATAGATTACATTATTTATTTGTTGTAATTGTAAATAATTTGTAGTTAATATTATTATGTTTCAGTTAGCAAAATGTAAACAATGCTGTATAACTGAACTGTAACTGTAACAATCAGCTGTGTTCTCTTTCCAATGAAAAGTTAATGTAAAAGTAATCTAGGCAGATTGTTTTATATTTTGAAATCTTTTTGTTTTATCTCGTAAATTTTTAATTTAGCTAAACCATTAAATATTTTGTATTTATATTTTGACAGCATCTATGAAGGGCAGATGTCAGTCATAGTCAATGCAATGGGTTATGATGACAATGACTGTGGGACTCTAAATGGATTGCTGCATTTAGACCAGGGGCCAAGGATACAAAGCATATTGCTTCCTGCTTTTACAACAAGAGAGGATATAATGAGATTTCAAAAGCAAATAGACACTTCAAACGCTATTTTACTACATATTTTTTGTTTATTAGTAAGCAGTGTGCGCAGGACAATGGACCGAAGAAACTTTCTATTTTCAAAATTTGGTACCAGTATAACAGAAGAGTTTTATTTACTAAGTTGATTTATTATGAATGCAGGACTTATTCAAGCTCTTTATTTTTACAAGAAATTTCCAGGAAATCCATTAATGATGGACAATGAGCCACACCATTATGACTAAGGGCATATTCAAGGCTATATTGAGTTTCCTAAAGTTTCAGATACTGTAAATAAAGGAGACATTTTGTGCAAAATTGGGAGACTCTTATGTATCTCAATGCAAAATACAAAGAACTGTATCAGCATCAAGAAAATGTAGCAATTAATGAACAATTTATGGAACATAGGAATTCTTTGATGATGAACCCGTTATTTTAAAGCTCAAAATCTTTACGCCGTGGGCAGCAGCCTGACAATAACAAAAAAATTAACTGTATGTTACCAAAACAAGGATAAAATGGTCAGAGCATACATTTATATGTTTTATTAGATAAAGAAATTGTTTTCAAGAATTTTATATGCATGGTCTTGGCGAAGGATTAAATCATTTGATCAGTATCTCGGGGATGCATAAAAAATGTTTATATATTAAAATGTTTTTTTTTTCTTAACTTTTATTCTAAAATAATACTTACTAATAATGTTCTAAGGGATAATTTGATGCAGTATATGATTTCCTTTAAAAAAAATTATTATTATTTTTTAAATATAATTTTGACTTTTTTGCGCAAAATTTCCTTGAATGATATGCTGTCTACAAATAGTCATAACTTTTTTATTTTTGAGTCTATTCTTTTGAAATTTGAATATGTTTTGTAGTATTGAATACATTCTAATGAAATATATATTTTTTTGATATAATTGGAAACACTTTGTTTTTCCTTCTTTGTAAAGCTGTGTTGTTATGTTTTTGTCAACTTAAAAATTTTTTTTTTTTGCCCAAAAATAATAATAAATCAAATTTAGCAAGAATATTTTGAACAAAAACCAGATATCAATTAAAGAGCATCCAATTACCTTTAAAATGATATATAATACTTGTTGGTAGCTACAAAATTACAGCCATGAGACATTCAATAATAAGATGTATTCAAGGTCATAAAAAAACAGAAAAATCTCCAGTCTTTTGAGAGTTAAGGGGAAGATAGGGTGAGAAATGGGCGAAATTTTCAAAATATGAATATATTATTGTGTATTTTGTTTCATTAACCATTTCTTAATTAGATTATTATATATATTTTTACAAAAGTAAGTTAGAAAATATAATAAATTACAATTTTCCTGACCCTATAAATCAGCAAAAAGTAAAAATTGTCCCATAGTCTAGTGCTTCTTATCCTTTTTTATGATTATTTGGAATAGCTCTATCCCAACGTATTTGGTATGTTGGAAAGTTAGCTATTTCCTGTTTTAGATAAATAGCTTTAGCCATAAATAAAATTACGAAAGCTACTGAACCTTTCAATCACCGGTCATTTCTAGAAAAATATGGTATTTTGATGTCATGTGATCTGGCCCCACCGGTGTAAGCATAACGATCGGTTGGTAACATTCTAGGCATCCTTATTTTGATATTTAATACCATTTTCCTCGCAAATAAAGAGATTTGAAAGGAAAAAAAATTACTAAATGCCCAATCAAATGGATTCGCTTTGATTAATTGCCATGAAAAACATGAGTGATTGTACTTCTCCGCCATTGGAGAAGACTATGTCAAAGACTGCTAGTAAGACAAGACTAAATACACTTCATCCACCGCAACGCTACATTACAAGCAGGAAGAAGATAAAAAAATACCATGCCAATAATGGTGGTAAGTTTTTAAAGATAAAATCTATTTGTCACTTAGATTCAAATTTAATGCGTTAATTATTTCTAAGGCTAAGCCTATTCTCACTATATTGCAGGCCTACAATGATTGAATGAAGACTGATGCTTATAATATAATAATACCGGTACCGGTACTCATAGTTATAGTAAACACTCTTAGTGAAGTACTAAAAATAAAAACCTATTTACTAATAGACAATATAGTAATTTAGTACTTGTGATATAAGCCTTACATTGTCCTATAGTTAAAGCTGTTTAAATGGTAATAATTTTAATTACATATTTTGCTGATCGCGGCCCACATAGTCATTAGTGTTATTTTATTCTAAAGTAAGATAAGAGCCCTAACAAATTTCATTTGAAATAGTTGTCACCAATGTCCATCATGCCATTTAAGTGTTAAACACATCATTCATTAATGTCCTTATAGTTTATTGTTGGGAAGCATTTAGTAAACATATCTAACTACAAGTTTATTGTTGGGAAGCATTTAGTAAACATATCTAACTACAAGTTTATTGTTGGGAAGCATTTAGTAAACATATCTAACTACAAGTTTATTGTTGGGAAGCATTTAGTAAACATATCTAACTACAAGTTTAGTGTTGGGAAGCATTTAGTAAACATATCTAACTACAAGTTTATTGTTGGGAAGCATTTAGTAAACATATCTAACTACAAGTTTATTGTTGGGAAGCATTTAGTAAACATATCTAACTACAAGTTTATTGTTGGGAAGCATTTAGTAAACATATCTAACTACAAGTTTATTGTTGGGAAGCATTTAGTAAACATATCTAACTACAAGTTTATTGTTGGGAAGCATTTAGTAAACATATCTAACTACAAGTTTATTGTTGGGAAGCATTTAATAAACATATCTAACTACAAGTTTATTGTTTTCAGGAATGATTGAGGTGATGCGCAGTGAAGTTGCAGAGCCCAACAGAACACAAAATGCATTATCAGACCTGTTTACTCTTACTATTTTTGCATGCAATGTACAATTTTGAGATGTCTATTATGATTTTATGAGGGGACCTGTCAGAACTGCAATTTTGAGATGTCTATTATGATTCTATGAGGAGTCCTTGTCAGAACTACAATTTTGAGATGTCTATTATGATTCTATGAGGAGTCCTTGTCAGAACTACAATTTTGAGATGTCTATTATGATTCTATGAGGAGTCCTTGTCAGAACTACAATTTTAAGAGACCCAGTTAAACAATGTTTTCCCACCACCAATGAGGGTGGGGGAGGTTGGTCACTAAACAAAATAATTATGTCACCAGCACGGAAAGACTATTCTGTTGTCCCTAGGCTAATTATTACTTCAGCGATATATAGCAAGCTATTTATGAAAACACAAAGCATTAATATGCCGATAACTGCGAAACAATGTGGTGATATTTTTATAGCCTTAATAATAGGCATAATAAGGAATTATAGATTTAACAGATTTTTAGGTGACAATTACTATGAATTAGCTCTATTAGAGACTGTCAGGATAATTATTGTAGAATTTATGCATAAATGCAGGTACAATATGGTTTTAAACCACACCCCCCCCCCCCCAGCTGTCATACACATTCGCAGTGCGTACGTAATATATGGATTTCCCCTTACATTGACATGTTGCAGGAGGGGTTATGAAAATATGTTGTTTTTTTTTGCGTACATTATATATGGATGTTCCAGTGTCAAATCAACTCTGACTTTCAAATTTGGCATCACTGACAGACATGCACATTGCATGGATGATTTTAATGTTATCATCAGCACTCCTTTTTCAAGACTACATATTTTTTTATAAATGCATTCTCAACTGCTCCCCACATTCTATAAGATTTAGTAAGTGACATTTTTAGAAGTAACTAAGCAGCTGTACAATTTTAATACCCCAGTTTTGTTCCTTCTCTTCCCTTCTCCTAATACAGCTTGTGGAAGTTTTAGACCACAATATGTTAAAGGAAAATAAAATCAGGCTCCTAGGCAGGGGTGGCCAACTTGTGGCCTGCCACGTTGAATGTTCCTAATACAGCTTGTGGAAGTTTTAGACCACAATATGTTAAAGGAAAATAAAATCAGGCTCCTAGGCAGGGGTGGCCAACTTGTGGCCTGCCACGTTGAATGTTGTGGCCCGTGGGATGTATCTCAGATGAACTTATTTCTTCATTCAAATAAAGATTTTTTACATTGGTGGCATAACGCACATTTATTATAAATATATACATCATTTTTGTGAAGAGTACGCATCATTTCATTGCCGCCATTTTGGACTGGTAGATTGAAAATATCTTGAAATAAGTAATAACTTATTTTTAAAAATAACCATTTATCAACTACTAAAATGAAAAGTATTTATGTAAGGGAATTCTAATTTTCACAAGCATTACGATTAAGTTTAGAATGATGCTAAACTACTAAACTATATTCAGGTGTACGCTAACGTGCATCCCTGCATTTTAAATTTATATTAAAAAAATTCTGGGCAAGGGGCTCAGCCTCCTCCCCTAACCCCACCCCCACTTTTGTTCAGGTGACTTTGGCGGATGTCCTCAAATTCCGCTCCCCCACCACATAATAAAGTGGCAAATGATGGGCACATTTTTATTTGTAATAATGCACTGTATATAAATATATAAACGTCCGTCATCTACTTTGAGAAGTGACCTTTATTAGACATGTGAATTATTGTATATTATATTGTATGTTTATTTGATTACTATTACAATAGGGTATCATACGATTTTGAGATAGTCAAGCACTATTCTGAGACTATATTGTTCTATATTGGAAGTTCCAGTGTAACCAGGTCTGCATTATATTTCCTATTAATAAACTACTTCAAAACGTTACAGATTCCTCGTCTCAACATATGTTTAATGGATCGAAAATAAAAGTAACCTCAGGCATAGAATGCAAGAGAAGACTAAAACAGATTACATTACAAGGCTTATTGTATGTTAATCAAGGACAAAAAGAAAAAGACTTCACTTGAAAGGAACAGATGAATAATTACCTCTCTTCAACACTGTATCTCTATCCAATGCGACTTGCAACATGATCATTGTTAAAATTTGATAAATGATTAGATTTTACAATGGAGTGATCACTATTTTCTGGCTCACAGAAAAAATCTGTTATGTTTTTGGGCAAAATACACATTGTAGCTCAAGTGACTCAAAAGTTGTGTAATAGAAATCAGAAAAGTTACAACTTTCAATATTCATTCTATCATTAGGACTTGCAGAATTGACAATTTTTCAACAAGACCAACAGTTGCATTTTCAACACACAATGCAAGATAACTTCTTGGAATTGCATTTTAACAAAGCTTAAAGGTGGATTTTTATTGTTTTGCACACTTTTTTAATGCTGAAATTCTCCAAAATAAGCCAATTATTATTTTTTTGGCAAAAACAATAAAAGGTAAAGGCGTGGAAAAGTTGAGTGGCCAGGAAAAAAGGCAAAAGGACCTGGCAATGATAGAAAGATGTCCACAATAGGCTAATAAAATTTTATCTTATTTTTCACTGACATTTTCATTGTTTGTGTTGTTTTTCTTAGTTATTTCAGTTTTCTCATTTTCATTATTTTTGGTCACCAATATCCCTATAATTTGTTTATTTTTTATCCCAACCTCACCTAATTTTCACAGTATGTTCAAATGACCAATAAAAAACATTTAACTAACCTATAAATAAGATAACTTTCTTAGAAAAGAAAATAGGTTAAAAAGAATTCACCCACACACCTATCATTTGAAGAAAAAAATGGAGTAACTTTTTGAGACCCTGTTGATTTATAACTAGTTATTACATTAAAAAGTCTTGTTATTCAAAATGTTATTATATATTAAATAATGTAAATTTAAAATCTGATGTCAATAACTTTATATTTGTAAAAGCCTTAGTGCTTTGAAAAACACCAAAAATAATACAAATGGCGGAGTTACAAAGGCAATCAATAGAATATTTTTTTTAAAAACCTGTTTTGTACCTCCTTTACAATACTAAAGAAGGTGTAAGGTAAAAAAAAAATCCCATTATGAAGCTGAACACAAATTTTAGATTTTTTCACCCTCACCTCTCATTAAAATTTTGTTTTTGTTAATTTCAAAACAAAGGACATTTCATAAGAACTTGCATTATTGTTTTAAAAAAATATAATGCCGTTAATTTGATCTTTCCTCACTTCTTAATGGTTTTTGGTTCTGAAGTTGTGGGATTTTCTTTTAAAATTATTTAACTAAATTTAATTATTTACTTTACTTGTTTACCTAGATATTGCAGCAATTTTAAAAGTTGTCTATTTGAAAGACTTCAACTTTAAACTTTTCTGTTAATTTTGACAGGAAATGGAAGAAGAAATAGCATCTGATTTTATACAACGAAAATTAAGAGTTACAAAAGGTGAAGAGACCCGGATGGTAACACAGTTTCACTATTCAGGATGGCCAGACCATGGAATACCTGATGACCCTGCACATATCCGAGATTTGATTGGCATAATGCGGCGTACAAGGCAGAATGATGAAGCTCCATTGTTAATCCACTGCAGGTACAAGTACAACTACTCTTCTACGCTATACAGTTAAACTTAAATACCATTAAACCAAAATTCTCAGACTTCGGGTACTTTTGTTAATTCCCTTTTTTACTACATCTTTAATGTTTCTTAACAAGTGATTTGACAAAACTCTCACATTCGTTTGCCTTTTCTCAGTGCTGGATGTGGTAGGACAGGAGCAATAGCTGCCATTGATTATGTTTGGACATTGTTAGAAGAAGGAGTAAGTTCAAAAGAAACAATTATGAAAGTAAAATTTTGTCTTTGTTGTTTAAAGACTTGCGTCAGTTCTAAAATGCAGACTTTAATGTGATCTTAATGTATTAATACTAGAAATAAAGATTAACAACTTAAAAGTCTGTTTGAATTATACAATAAATATAACTAAATGACAAGTAATTTAAACAAATGTTTGATGTTATTGTTAGTGATTCCATCTTCTTTAAAGCAATTTTTAATACCATAATAATCGTACCCATTTTTGTTATCAAATATTTTATTTTCCAATTAGAGGTTTGATGAAAAATTCAACCTTTATGAACTTATCTGTAACTTCAGAGAACAACGGATGTCCATTGTTCAAACTGCTGTAAGTATAATCTTTATAATCCTTCATTTGGTCCACTCAATCAGTCAATCACCACATAGTCTTACAAGCTCATGAGTTCCTTTTATTTTTTTTTAAATTTTCTATTTTTAATAAAAATCAGATTTCAGGAAGATTTAATTTCCCATTAATTCTGTTGGCATACTAATGCTGATGGCCATACATTTTGTAAAAATGGTAAAGATCTGTTTAGAGTTTTAGCATTTTACTGAATATTTACAAGTGCTTGTAATAAGATTTATAGAGCAATAAAATCATATTTTAAATTGTCAGCTGGTCTGCTATGTTTAAATGATTTTTAAAAAAAATAAATTGATAGCCATTTTGATAGTTACAGTTGTTTCTGAATGAACTCTGATGTGTTTGCTGTGTGATTCTGTCCTTGAGTTATCCCCCATATTCAATAGCAAGTTTTTGTTGTTTTGTTATTCCAATAGGAGCAGTATGCACTTGTCAATCAAGTCCTGAAGTCTTTATGTGAAGAGTGGCTGACAAAAATGGCATCGCACACTTATGAAAATGTTGATCCAGTGAGTCACATTTATATCAAGCACCATAACCACTTAATCCTTGTGTCTTAGAAAGTAACTGATATGTTTAGAGCGGTGGTTAATCCTAGCCTGTGTAACTTTTTAGCTCTGTTATTTGTTGAGTTCATGTTTTATGGCTCAGCTCCCAAGAAGAGTCAAACAGGCAATCATTTTGTTGGAAATTTAAGAGCAATTAACTAGGACTCCAATAAGTGTGTACCGGTACATGAACATGCAAAAAAAAAAAATTTAAAAAATAATTATTGACATTAACAGAGATGTGCAACCATTGGGCTTCCTTTACAGTCATTTTTTAAAGTAATATTTTTTAATTTGTGCCAAGAAAAAGAGCCACAAAAGGTTTTAAATTATTTTCCACAGAAGGAAAGTGTTACAAATTCTGAAGGTGAATCCGGTAAGTACTCATTCATAAGACAGTCTCCTATATTCATGCAGTTCTGTTACATACAGAGATGCTTGATTGGATAGTTAAAACAAACATATTCATGCAGCTCTATTACATATAGAGACGCCTGATTGGATAGTTAAAACAAACATATTCATGCAGCTCTATTACATACAGAGAAGCTTGATTG
This sequence comes from Omphiscola glabra, assembly GCA_964017045.1. Lineage (NCBI taxonomy): Eukaryota > Metazoa > Mollusca > Gastropoda > Lymnaeidae > Omphiscola > Omphiscola glabra. The sequence goes on from OZ024799.1 coordinate 22,881,620, forward strand.
GATAGTTAAAACAAACATGCTCATTTATAGATACACATAAATTATTTTGTGATACTAAACAACTGTTTGTCTCAACTAATGAAGCTCAGCCAAGAACTCATCATCAAAGATTTGAATGGGTTAGCATTCCACTAAGATTGTATGTAAAGATAATTTGACCAACAGTAACATGAGGTCTATTTATTTCCACTTTGTCAAGAAAACATTTACGACTTGGGAGAGTCACCAGTCAGCACTAAGGCATCAGACCTAAAGGAAGGTAAACAAGGACCAGAAATCATAACCCTCCCCACTCCTATGCCCCAAACTAACCAAAACTATGAGAATCTGATATTACGGAGCCATGCACCATCAGAGAAAGCACCTGCACCACCTCCACCATCCAACAATAATCCCAAAAAGCCACCTCAGCATGTAACAGTCACCCAGGTTGGATCATCTCCCCAGCAATCGCCACAAGGTGGTAAGGATACCTTTGAGAACTGTCCTTCCTCTGAGAGCTCTGCCCTTGACAGCGCAAGCCTGCCTATTCCTCGCAATGAGGAGCAGCCCGCTAGTTTCATTTCTACTGCCGCATATTCTAATCCCCATTTCATTGATACAAGCTCATCACCTACCATTGCTACTAGCATCAGTAAAAGTCAAAGTCTTCCACTTAATGGTACTGCTGATAATGAAAAATCCAGCGCAAAACGAAAATCTTTTACACTTCCACAAGATCTTGTTACTAGACTATAGCTTACTTCAGATTAGTCTTAGACTTAGACCTAGACTCTTTACACAGCTTAACGCTAACATTACATGATACTTAAAATCTCATTGATATCCAGATTTCATTTGTTTAGCAAGAACAGGCTCATGGTCCTTTATCTTAAAGATAATTACTTGAGCCAACTATGTTAGTATTTATTGTAATATAAGTATAAGGTATAAGCAGAATTTTCACCCTTACTATTTAATAAACTATAGCTCATTTAGAAAGTTTAACACTTAACCAGAGATTCATTTTTATAACATCAGAAACCATCTGGAATATTTTACTACATCTTATATCCCAACTAGACAATTTTTGCTTTTAACTTTGTAATAAACCCCTTTAAGCATGTCAGAAGATTCAAATATTAACTTATTATTGACTTTCTTTCTTTTTTGGCTTCTCACTTTATGGTTACTAACTTTACAATCTCTGCTTGCTGGTGTATTGCGTTAACAGATTTTTAAAATATCAAATTCCAAGTAGGTGCATGACTAGAAATGGGAAAGGATGTTTCTAAAATAATTTATTTCGTAAATGTGTGGAACTTCCCTTGGTAGAATTAAATGGTTGAGGTCAGTCAAGTGACAAAACCTATTTCTTGATTTAGAGTTGTAGTAAGCATCAGTTTTATCCCAAATTGTAAGTTTATGGAACACATTTCTGTGTGTACCAGAAATGTCATATTACATAATTCCATGCTAGGCCAGCTAGAAATTATCCAAAATATTATTATTGGCATAAGAAGTGTTAATGTTAGGTAAGGTTACCAGATGCATGGAAAAGGAGGACATTTCATATTGAAAAGGTCGGGAAAGGAGGGCATTTTATTTTGAAAGAGGACATTTCAAAATTAAACTAAATTTAAGATATAAACGTTTATTCTGAAATAAACAAACAATTGCAACATTAAAATAAGTTTTATACAAATCTTTGACACTAATAAGGCCTTTACACATACTTCTCAGAGCTGGCTATTTTGACTAAAGTTCTTCATTTCTTAAGAAGTAAATATAAAAATTCCGAGCAAGTCATGTTCTTGACATTGTACAGTGTAAGTGTTAGTATTGTCATGTTCTTGACATTGTACAGTGTAACTGTTAGTATTATCTCTTTCACTGCTGACTCCACATCTAGTTTATACCACTCCTTGGTCCTTTGAGAATTTATCAGTGAAAAAACCCTTTCCATACTTGCATTATGAGCAGAATGCAAAAATAAAATTCAATAAATTAAAATTTTTAGTAATTTTTTATAATGGGTCAAGATTTGAAAAATACTGTACATTGTTCATGCAGTCTATGATCTTGGAATAACTTAATCCCTTTGTCTTCAGAGTCAAGGAATGACATCAGGTTATAAAATAGGTCACACTGTTTCACATCATCAAAGATAACCCCTTTCTTTCATAAGAACTCAGTACAAGGAATCAAATCTTCATAGTTATATTTTCTGTGTTCTTTAAGTAAACTCCACTCAAAACGCTTACACTCACACAATTCTTGGATCCATATTCCAAATATTTAAGAGATGCTTTATAAACTATAGGAACAGCACAAAAGCAAGTGAAATTATTTAATGAACAAAGTCCTCTCACAAACACTGCACCAGTCACGGTGACGTGCATATGTGAATCATTCAGAGTTCCTTTCGGCTAACTAATTGATGGCCTAAATGAATCGTTATTTTTGATAGTGCAAGTTATTTGGATACAGCAGTTACGGCAATAGTGATTACGTGCAGTGAAAGGTGAGACAGTACTTGAATTTTTTCCCTGCACTAAAATTTTAATGTCCTCCTTTTGGATACCATCTGGCAACCCTAGGTATATGCAATGGTTGTTTCTTTCTTTAATACATAATTTTTAAAATCTATTTATGACCACTCCACCAAAGTCAGATTTTATTTCATAAATTTTGAATCATCTTTTTTTTCTTCTAGAGGTAAAATTTACCTAAATAATATATGCTCATTTAGTCTGATCCAATGTTGGTATCCGTCAGATAATATCTTACTAGTCCCTTAACTTACAAATTTAAACAATTATAATTTAAAAAGGATTTGTCATGTTTCAAGTACATTTCTGTTTTCAATTTGAATATTGTTGATTCATTCTTTTTAAGAAGACCACAGCCATATTTGTTGCAAGTTTTCTAATAATTACTATAGACTATAGGTTACAATTTTGTTTGCTGCATATTTTTATAGCATGTTGGTTAAGTAGACCCTAACATGCTCATTTTTACTGTCAACATGTCATGTTTATGGAAAAATATCTTACAATATAAAAACAAAATTAAAACGGTATATAACATTATTATATTTTAAAACAAACTTTTTTACATGATAAAACTTACAAAGAGCATGGGTTTTATGAAATTAGATCAAAATAAAATAAGTTAAAAATTATTTTAAAACTCTATAATTGTATACATTTTCACTGTCCTTGAAATCTGCTGGTATTTCTGTAAAATAAATTGCGTTCTTTGTTTAAATGATTATTAACACTAACAAAGAAACTATAAGCAATACACATACATGAGTATGAAATGTATAGAAAAAACAAATATTAATATTTGTAGCTGGTAAGAAATTTGTTAGATCAGGTAATAAATGAAGGACTGTGTTCAAGCTGTGGGAAGGAAATAGTGAAACAAGGCAAGATGAAGCTTGAAATGAAAAGGCATGAGAACTCTTGGGTTAAAAGCTTTCTTCACTACAAAACAAATACTCTCTTACTAGTGGTCTTACTAGTGGTCCTCAGTTTCCCTGGATTTCTTTTCTTCTATTATTTCTTATATTTTATATATATTTAATATATTTTGTCTGTTAAAATCTTAAATTTTACATTAATGAAACCAATATTCTTTTACTTCCTGCAATCTTTTCGATAGTACACGTTTTGGTTTAGGAAACCTAAGTTCCGTCAATAATATAGCACTTCCACATCGACCATTTCCCTCCAACATGGCAACTCCAGACACAGAAGTTTTTTAACTCATTTCTATTTCTTTGTTGATTCTTGTTTTGTATTGTATGCTGAAGAAGGCTTTCAGCCAAAATGTTTTCCATTCTGTCCCGTCTTATGGTTCAAGCTTCCACATTCCTTGTTCCCCTATTTCCTACATGAGGTATCACTAAATCAGACGCCAATTTGCTCTAAATTGCAATACAAATTATTGCAGGGACAACATAAGATGACAGGAATTGTTTGCACTGCAATGACTTTTGTTCCTTTTGGGTTTTGTACTGTTTGATATGCGTAATGTAAACGTGTAAACTGTACAAACTTATGTCTGTAATGTACACTACAACTTTGACAAGGTCAGCTCATATCAAATGTTTCGCTGTCTTTATATTGTGTAATTGACTGGTTATTCTTGATACTTGATTTTGGTTCCTTACATTTTCCCTGTCTTATATGTACATATTTTTTTTTTTAAATCTTACAAGTAGTCAGTCCAAATTTACTTTACATTCTGTGTAATCTGTGTTATTGGTTTTGTTGTTTTTGTTTATTATTTAGACTTAAATTTTTAAAACATAAATGGGGCTTACTCCATAGATTATTTTGTTATTAAAACATTTATTTGTGACACATGTTATCTATTGTTTTGCTATTCTTAAAATTGACTTTCCAATTTTATACTTCAGTGGAGACTTCCAAATTGATAAAAAAATAAATTCATTTTGGAATAGATTTTGTATAACTTCCAATGAGATTGAAAAACATTCAGTTTTCTCAAAAAATATGGAACGGTTGATTGTTTGACACAGGCTATTTAGTATTATAACACATGTCATTCAAATGACACTCATAAAGTACTATGATAAGCTAAAGATAAGAATTCCTGCCATGCAGTTGCCACTTATTTACCATCTTATGAACTTGTTAGCGTTGGTTTAGATAAAAGTTAAGTTCTTATGAATATTTAAACCAACTTGTGTTACATTAATATAGAACACATTCCTGAAATTTGATAAGCTAGCAAATGTTTTCTTATCCACTATATTCTAATAAGATTTTATCATTATTTGCTTTATATTTTTGGGAGTTGCTTAAAATGTTTGTAAACTGCCTAAAAATTCCTCATGTTTAAAAAAAGATTCAAAGTGTAACAAACAAAAGTGGGGTAAAAAACACAGAACAAAACAAAAGTGTACACATAGAGTAACCTTCCAATTAAATAAAATAGAGTTTTACTGCAAGCATATCAGAACATACTGCCTTCATATGGCTTGGATAATATGCTTGATATTAATTGTTTTCAGCCAATCTGTTTATCTTACATGTAGGATAATAATAGCCTTTTTAAAAAAAAAAGTATAAGATAACACCAGCCAATCTGTTTTTTTTCGTACAGTCTAGGATAACAATAGCCAAGCTGTTATTTCTCACAATATAGGATAACACTGGCCATTATGTTTTTCTTACAAGGATAATAATAGCCAATCTATTATTTCTTATATTATAGCATAACACCAGGCAATCTTTTTTTTAAAATTCAATAACGGCAACCAATCTGCTATTTCTTACAGTATAGGATAACACTAGCCAATCTGTATTTTCTTTAAATATAGGATTTGACTAGCCAATCTGTTTTTTTACGAAGATAACACTAATGAATCTGTTTGTTTTTTTTTACATTATAGGATAATACTAGCCAATCTATTTTTTCTTAAAGTATACGGTAACACCAGCCTTTTTTTTCTTTTGTTAAAAGATAACACTAGCCAATCTGTGATTTTTTATCTTACTGTGTAGAATAACACTAGCCATTTTTGTACTTAATGTATAAGATAACACCAGCCAACTTATGGCCTCATGTTCAAACATCCACTTTTTATCAATCTAATTTAACTTCATGTTTCATCAGTGCAATATATTCTAACCTTGTTGTTATTTTAGCAACTGTTTCTTTATTTACTATGTATCCCAATGTGAAGAATAACTAAATTTGAGAAATGGTCTCTGTGTTTATCGTGAAACAATAATTTGGATTTAAATGACACAGATAGATTTTATTTTCTGATGTAGATATAACGTATATTTCATCGATCTCTATGCAGTACTGAGGAAGTGTATGTTTGATTATATTAGCAAGTCTTTAATCCAATAATCTAAAATAGTTAAAAATAAGTTTTTTTAATAAAAAAAATTAAAAAATTGAACAAATGATCAGCAGCTACACCGTTTATCACCCAAGCCATTCCCATTTTTTAATGAGTGAAGTTTTTAATAATGACATGTCATGAATAGATGATATTTTAATGCATTTTAAGGGATAAATGTGATGGAAATAAATCTAATGTCCCTTTGAATTCCCTTAATCTCCTATAATCTGTTAATTATGGCATTGATTTATGTGAGCATCATAGCACAGGCTTTAGATCACTATTTTACAACAAATTTTAACAAATTTACTTCAATTTAAAAGTCTGAACAATTTTAAGATAGACAGAAATTGTGACTCAGTAAAAGACATGTTTGATTGTCAGTTATCCCGTGACATTGTTGGTTTTGTTACTTTTTGTTAACGATTCATGCAAAGCAATCTTTTCTTGTCATATCTTGACCTACATTCTGAAGAAGTTTTTTTTCAGTCTTTTAAGTGGTTCCCATATTTCGTCATATAGTTAGGGGTCCTAAAACTTTTTGAACAGAGGGCCAGTTTGCTATCTCTTAGACACTGTTGGCAATCAGACTATATTTTGAAAAGAATTGGAAAAAATTCACGTTCATACTGTATTTATAGTTTGGAATAGTTGGAGATTTCAGATGTTTCATTGGGAAGAAAGATTGTTCACAGATATAGGTGCTGCTAAAGATGGTTGTCATTTTGAGTTCATTGTTCATGAGATTAAGAAATGTCTCATAAGGGACAGATGCATAGAAATTAGTAAGGCTGGTTGCATCCAGGTTAGGGCTGCATAGTGTTGATGTATTGTCTTTACAGCTAGCTGTGTATTTCCAACTGCTAGACCGCTATGGTCATTTTCACAGTTACCCGTTCACAACTTTACCCCCCCCCCCCCACCGTACCTCTACCACAGTTGGGTGGGTTAAGGACCCCTTGTTGGCTTCAACTGACCCGCTGGCATAGTTTGAGGACCTCCGACAGGTGCTTTGGGCATTCGACTACCTTCCTATATAAGTTAATTGGGCACCACTGTATGTATAAATTAGATAATTATTCAAGTTATTATTGTTACATTTGAGAGAACATTTTTGAAAGGGTAAAAACTTGAGCTTTGGACTGTCAATAGAAGCTTTTATTAACCATTCCAAATACATGTATCTGCAGTTAGTTCCCATTGGATCTGAGTGTCATGTCAATTTGAATAATGGCTCAAAAGCCTTTTTTTTTCCCTTTTCTGCTCAATTGTACACATATTTTTTTAAACAAAACCACCAATATAATTTTTATTTACCTTGATATATATGTTCTGCATTAACCGCATTTAAGAGGCTGTCGTTTTGATAGTTTATATTTTAATTAATTTGATGTATTGGTAAAACTCTTGTAATACTTTGAACAATATTTTAGTTCCCTCTTGTGAAGACTTTCTGAATTATGACTTCAAATAACATCAGATCATTTTCTCAACCTTATGTTTCTTCAGTGTACTACTCATGCCATTGGTTATCTATTTATATAGTGTGATCTCATCTAACCAAATTCTGTTCAGTTTACCTTTGAGATTTGATCATATTCAAGTTTTTTTTATTATATGCTTAGACACTTTGAAAATGTTAATGTATTTTTAAAAAAAAAGTTTCATAACAATATTTTCTGGAATAAATTGAACGGTTACCTTTCAAGTCAATAAAATTACAGTGGCAACTTTTTATTATTAAATTTGTTTTAAAACAAAATATGTTTTACACATTTAAATTACAGGTACCGGTACCAAAATTAATGACCAGAGTAAAGGAAAAAATAACTGGTACCAAAAATAATGGCTGGAATAGAGAAAAAACTATTTTAAAGTAGAGAATGAAACTATTTAAAGTCTATGTGTAAAGGAAGCATGGCATTGTCAGTTCTACAGTTGTTGAAAGTTAATGCAGGGGGCTCATAACTTTGTGGGCATTGTCAGTTCTACAGTTGTTGAAAGTTAATGCAGTGGGCTCATAACTTTGTGTTATATCTAAAAAAATTCCATGGGTATTTTTAAATTTAAAATCCACTTGAGATGGTTTATCATGATACATTGTATCAATAGTAAATTATATACTAGTGTAGTACACATGTAATACAATGTAGAACAATGGAGTCATCTTAAAGTGTAGCATGCAATGTTAACTAAATGTAACATGGTGCCTGTACTTTTGAAATCACTCAGTAGGATCAGGATCTTTTGACTCCACTTGGCTCTCACTACTTTCAGTACAGCAATCTGATGTCGAGAGGCATTATCATTATATTGACAGAATGATGTCCTTTTGTATTGCCATCATGTTGACAGAATGATGTTGTGATATATTGCCACCATGTGGGTTGTGGACAAAAGGATGTTGAGTTGTATTGTCATCATATTGATAGAATAATGTATTGCCATCATCTTGACAGTATAATGATGTAGAGATGTATTGCCATCATCTTGACAGTATAATGATGTAGAGATGTATTGTCATTATGTTGATATCCTAATGTAATAGTTAGCGATACTATCATAAATTAGTATAAAAGGGTTGGACTGTGGTAAAGCTTTTAAGTAGATTGAGACACAAACATTTTGTGTAAATTTAAACAATATGTGTTAAGAATTAATTATGATTAGACAAAATCAAAAATCAAAAGTTTCGGCAAACGCCTTCATCAGTACAACAAAACAAATATCCCACCTATACCTAAAAATGAAAGAAAAGAATAACAATAGGCACAAGTCCATAATGAAAATAAAGATTAGAAAAACTTAAAGAATGTTGATGGAAGTACAAATTTAAAACCAAACAGGAAAATGACATTGCAGCTATGTAAAATTGGGAATTTGGATTATACCGCATGGAGTCGACATACCAAATCTTTAAAAAAATGTGTTTTCAATATAAATTCTTTCTGGTGTATTACTTGCATACAATATACCAATAACTGCAACGTCTAATATTCCAATATTGTTAGCACTATTGAAATGTTTAGAAACAGGACAAAGAGCTTGTTTATTGATGTTTCTTAAAGGTGTTCTCTAAAGTAGTCTCCTAGATGATGACATGTCTCCCCTACATATGATTGCCCCATCTTTTGACAAAAGATTGTGTAAATCACAATGTGACTAGTGCTAGCAAAATCATCTTTTTGACTCAGAATGCTTCCAGAGGGAAATCCATCTTATCCACTTCAACCATACCTTATCAACTTCAACCACATGACATGTGTTATAGCGCTACGGTTGCAAATTTTGGTGCAGATATGTGCTTTAATAGCAGGGAGGTGACTTCTAACAACCATTTCCCCAAGGCTCTTGTCCCCCTTTAAAGTGAAAAGAGGAGAGTTTTGAAAATCGGATGGGTGACAGGGTCTGGCAAAAGGATGGGCTAGTTTTTAGAAGCTTTTAAAAACTTGATAAAGAGCCATAGGGTTGTGGGGATGAAAAGTTATAATGAATTTAGACCTATGACCACTTTTAGAATGAGTCTGGTCATACCTTTAATTCAAATGACAGCTGCTTCTAGAAATGGCTCAGTATAAAATCTACATTAGAAAAAATCCAACATTTCCACCGTTCTTTCCCAAAAATCCTCATCATTGCTGCAAAGTCTTCTTAGTCTAAGCAAATAAGAGAAAGAAATGGAATTTTTGCATTGAGGATGAGACGATGAGTATAGCAGGAAACTAACTTTCTTTTGTTTTATAATAAATGGAAGCAGATATTATGTTCTTGTTTAAGTTAATCTACAAATGACTGTGGGGAATTTTCATCTATCAATCAAATGAACTTCAACAATCCATGAAAGTACTGACAATTTTCGGACATCAGAATTAACTTGAAAACAAGTTTTTAGATTTAGGTTCGATGTACATTTATTACGTAAATTTAATTTATAAATTATATTAATGTTTTTTGTTGTACTTTTGAAGGCATTTATACAGTCCAGTATTAAAAGCTTAACAGATATTGTTTTATTTGACACAAATTGTAGTGTTTCATTAATCTATCATATAGAGGTCATGTTCTTATGTAATGGTATATTTTAATTTGTATTTCACCCAATGATCAAAGCAATATTTACAACTTTTCTATTAAAAAAAAAAAATTTGTAAATATTGCTTTGATCATTGGATGAAATACAAATTAAAATATACCATTTATGTAATGGTATATTTTAATTTGTATTTCACCCAATAATCAAAGCAATGTTTACAACTTTTCTAAAGTATAGTTTTTTTTTGATTACTTTCTAAAGAATTTCTGTTGTACAATTGAAGGTGTTTTACTGTACTGTATCTAAGTGGGTGTGGACCTGTTAGTTTCACTGTTCTTTTCATTAGGCTTATTAATAATTTATTTTTCGTGTGACTTTAAAACACTTGAAATATCTTTATAATAGATTAAATAAATAAACAATCTTCTATAAATATAAATTATTTTAGGTTTGTTATTGTAATGGTTCCTGCCCATTTTATGCAAAACAACTGTATGTCATAGGTTTCACTTTAATGATGTTATGCTTTTAATAATATTAAGTTATTCTTAATATTCAAGATCTTGGTTATTTTTCAAGAGGATCTTCTTTATCATATTTGTTAATTATCTGGTCATCAGAGTTCATGATTATTCTGTTTGGGACTATGTAGTTCTGTTGGGCACCTACATTTTCTGATTGAGAATTATTAACCATAGTAGGCATGTATTTTTTTGGGGGGGGGGGGGAGAATTTCTAGAAAATTAGTTTGCTTTAAATTGAGGGTTAACATATTGCTTAAGGTTGATAATGGGCTTTTAAGACAGATATTTTTTTTCCTTTGGGTTATGCCATTCAGTTTATAAACATCTAAAATGCAATGAATTTATCTTAATATTTACATTTGTTTAACTTTTAACACTGGCAAAATTTTATGTGACCTTCTTAAGTCATAGGATATCATTAAACAAAATGGTCATTAAACGAAATGGTCATTAAATGAAATGGTCATTACACGAAATGGTCATTAAACAAAATGGTCATTAAACAAAATGGTCATTAAACGAAATGGTCATTAAACGAAATGGTCATTAAACGAAATGGTCATTCTGGTCATATCTGTCATTCAACCCTTTCAACTGTTAAACTGCAAAATGTGTGTTGATAAATTGGCTAATGTATAAAGGTTATCGCTAATTATTGGTAGAATTAGATCTGTCATGTATACAGAAATATCTACTTTGAATACCTTGTTGCCTAGGAACAAACAATTGTGTTGAACACCATGGATGATGGCATTGCTTCCTTAAAATTGATATGTGTCTCCTATAGAAATGGCCATGAAATTATTGTTCCTGTCTCAATATCCTCACATCCCATGCTTAGCTCCCTTTGATCAGCACTCGACTAGGTTGGTTCTTTATTCTTTGATGACTATTTCTCTCTCTTTTTTTCTCTCTATCTTTTTATATCGTTCTCTTTCTCTGAAACTCATGGCCATTCATTTTTCTTCTTGACTAGCCTTTAACTTTGTAGATTAAACTTTTACCATTTCCACAGCCATGGCTGATAAGCAACATTTTTATATTAGAGGACGATTAAATTTTTTGACTTTTGTCAGTTTGTAGTGTTAAGAATTCAGTGTATTTCAACAGATCTGTGCATGATGATTGTTACAGTGAAACTTTGTTAGTCAGTTCAGTTACTCAAGCTGTGCCCATTAAAATGTGTGTAACTCATAATTAAAGTTGAAGCTTTTCTCCCGTAATGTCTTTTGTTGTGATTGCCTAATGGGATAAAGCTGGTATGAAGTTGATCTCTACAAAAAACTATTTTGAAATGAGAGGGGGGTGATAACTGATGAAATAACTTGGTATGTAAAGCAGCAGAGAAAATATGTAAGATAACATTGTCAATAGTCAAGAAATGGAGCATTAAAAAAAAAAGTTAAACTATAAAAAGAAAGGGGGGGGGGGGGGGGTTGCCATAATAATTCAGTGTCAGCAGAGGATAGTTACCACACAATTTTTGTATTTGCTTTTTAATCCTGTCTCTAACTGCCAGAGCCTTGATTATAATGCTTGCCTTGGTTGCTTTCCCCGATATTAACCTATCACTTGTGCTTTAGTTTTGATGTCAGATACAAGCTTCAGAGCCGTGCACTTGCTTCCTAAGGTTTCTCTGGCTGGTTCCTTTCATTTATATGTATTCCTTGGCATCACTAAACACTCATTATATTTAACTAAATATTGATCATTTAAGGAATTCACTCTTTCTTATTTCAAGTCATTTTTGTGCTATAATTTTATTCAATAAAATGAACACATTAAAAAGTATGCTTAATTCAGATAATCTGAAATTAAAAGTAAAATTTCAAATATTTCTTTAACTCCATTCCTTGCGGAATAGGTCTATTTGCTAAAAATATTAACTTTTACACTACGAATTTAATTTACTGAAATTATTATATGTCAGTTATATAATAATATATTTCCATTTTAAAAATATTACTTATATTTCTTTGTGTAAAATTATTAAGTTTAATTTGAGGTTTAGTTCCTTTCACAGTCAAAACAAGTTTGGTCTTTGATCAAAGCTACTGGCTAAATTAGGGTTGGACGTTTAAATAATACAAATGAACATTTGAAGAAACAGAAATGCTCTTATTATAAGTAGATAAATCTGTATATCTGGTGCCTAAGTAATCAGGAAAAGCAAGGGAAACAATTGTCAGCAAAATGTTTACATTTGCTTACATTTTTAGTACTTTTTTTTCTTGTTAAAATTTCAGTAGAAGTTAGAAGCAGATCAAAACTAACAATTTTACACACAAAAATAAAAAAAATGATCAATGAGCACAACCCCAAACAATAACTTGGATGTAGTAAATATAGAAAAAGATTATTCTGCTCAATGGGCTGAGGTGCACACACATTTGTATCATCATAGTTTATGATAGATCACTATCAATCTTTAAAGTTTGTTAGCAATTAATGAATAACTGCTACAGATGATAACAACTCCAGATTAACATATTCATGAACAAAATATCAGGGGTTGGCAACTTTTTAGTATATTTAGCCAAAGCAGTTTCTCTCATTCATTCAGCTTGCAATAAACCCACAAATCTCCTTTATAAAACTCATTTTTTATAGTTATTTATTATTTTTTGGAGTGACACACAAAATCACTCAGTGTGCCAAAGCTTGTCGACCACTGTTGTATTTCATTTATAAACACCATCAGCACATTGAGACATGTGTGAGAAACACTGCATTTAGCTTCAATGCCAACTCAGAGATGTGATACTGAAAAGGGAGGTGTTAAGGGAGTGAGCTGTGAATTGTGATTGAAGGACTGAGATTGTAAAGATATTTTGTCATTGGCCATGTTGCACAATGTTATCATTGTCTGCCTCTCGACCAAGGGTTTGCAGGTTTGAATTCATTTGAGATTGTCCCCAGATGTGGATAATAAGCCAGGTGGAATGGACACTTATGCCAAGTAAAGCAGCTATTCTTGGGGAGGAGGTCAATTCTGAGTAAAAGATTTCAACCAATGTGTCAAACAGATGCCAACTTGATAATTTCTGAAGCATGCAATAAATTTTATCACATTATAAAAAAGGAGTACCAGTATCTTTAATATGGCATAATGAACATTTTTCCTTCATTATGGCCTAAATACATAGTCTGAGTTGGAAGGCAGTTAATGGGAGTGAGATAAGTTATTAGAGGGAGATAAGTTTAGTGATATGTTATTGATTAGAGGGAGATACATTTAGTGATAAGACTGTTGTTAATAACTTTTGCTCCAGTCATACAAAGAAAAATTGTAAATAAATTGATTATATTTGACACAACATTTATCATCTTTACCAACTTTAGACAAGAGTATAAAAAAACTGAAATAGAATTAATTAATAACAAGTATTTACATTTTTCAGTCAGAATATACATTAATTTTTTTTTTTATTATGATTTATTTTAAGAGTATAAAATTTAATATTCTATAGTGAAGCACAGTAACATATATTTGAGTGCCATCAACAGGATTTAATTACGTGAAGACAAGGGCAGCACCAAAACCAGAAAAGTCATTACCTAGTCATAGAACTTCATTGAAAAAAGAAATTTCACCAAATGGAGATATTTATGCAACTGTAAGCAAACCAACAAACCCAGATACAAATAAGGAAACTGAGGCATTGACAGAACAGCCCCCAGCAAGTGCTCCAATATATTCTGCAGTTAACAAACAACCACCAGCAAGTGCTCCCATATATTCTGCAGTCAACAAACAACTGCCAGCAAGTGCTCCCATATATTCTGCAGTCAACAAACAACCGCCAGCAAGTGCTCCCATATATTCTGCAGTCAACAAACAACCGCCAGCAAGTGCTCCCTATAATTCTGCAGTCAACAAACAACCACCAGCAATAGCTGACATATATTCTGCAGTAGACGAACAGTCGACAAGTGCAAAATTTTATATGCCTGCGATTCCTCCAAAGACTGTCCCGCAGGCAAGTTACATGGCTTTGTCAATATGTTAGTTACTAAGGAATATTTTAAAAATTAAGTTGCTGGAAGAAAATAATAACTTAACCAGGAATATATTTTTTATTTACATTTTTTTAATAGATAAATCGCAAAATAAGAATTTAGTGAAAAACTAGATTTTTCCTATTAAACAGCAATATTCTAATAATTTAATTACCTTACACTTACATTTGTTATGCTGATAATAATATAGTCACCAGTAGTGGCTTTATTAATAAATAAAATAAAACATTTAATAACCTTTTCTATTTTAAATTTAAAAAAATAAGATCTTTTATAATAATTACAAACATTAGATTGTTAAAACCCCAGACACTGTGAGGAGACAACTTTATTTCCTGCATAAAGTACTTTAAGAAGATTAACTTAAACAGGGTGGAAAGAAAACTCTTAATTTAAAACAATTCAAGAAATAAAATATGTTTATTTGGTCTATCTCTGAAGTACCCTTTCAAAAATCAAAGTAATTTTTAAGTATGTTATTCAGTGGGGAGATAAAAAAGTTTTTGAGAGAATCTTTTATCAAGAGATTTCCTTCCCAAACTTAAAAATATTTTATAGATATTAGAACTCTTAAAAAAAATATTTATGGCTTTTAATGAGTTTCATAACACTTAAATTAAATATTTATTGGAACTAGCATAATGCTGAATTGATTAACGGATATTCACTAGGGCAGACCAATAACTTATTACTGCTAAATTTATCTAACATTGAAACAATTACAATGTTTCAAGATCCTTAACTGGTAAAAAAAATAGCTCAGTCACCAACGGATCATTTATAGATCTGTAAGTCCTGATCAGACAATTAACAATTCATTTCTTTGTTTTCCTTTTATTTTTTCCTTCAGAGAACTGGAAGTCCTCCAGGTAATTTTTTTTTAAAAAAAAGGCATATTTTTAATATAGATCTTCATAGAGTAAAATGTTAGGTTACTCAAATATAATAATATGCAAAGTGTGCATTTTGTAAACGGACACTTATTTTTAAATCGAAATATATTTAAATTATTCGCCGCTAATTATTTTTACTGTTTATAAGACATGGTGTCTGTAAAAAAGCTCATACTTGAGTGGTATGGCCACGTGAGCAGAAAACAAGACCTCGCCAAAGAAATCATGCAGGGCACAACTAGAGGAGGAAGAAGAAGAGGAAGACAGAGAAAAAGATGGGAAGATAATATCAAAGAGTGGACAGGTTTAAAACTAGGCGATCCTATGCGTAGTGCAGAAGACCGAGAGGAATGGAGAAGGATAGTTTTCACGTCATCTGTGGTGCCCCAATGGTCCCAGAACTAAGGGACATAATGATGAAGACATTTAAAGTCTTAGTTTAAGTAGCTGATTATTAAATAAACAATGCATAGTTTTGAGTTATAGAAATATGGGGCATACTATGAATTTTTATGCAATTCAATAAGTTATAGCATTTAAAATTTTCATCCCAAAGATTGTTTAAAATACTGAGTATGCGAAACCATCTTCGGTAAGGAAAGGATGACATCAAAAAATCATTTCGTTCGAATGGTATCACAAAATCATTTAGTTTTATATTATCTAGTAAATGGGGGGGGGGACAGGGGGAGAGAGAGAGATAATGTCTCTCTCTCTCTCTACTTTTTTGCAGCACTTAATATATCTCAACTGTATTACACGGTTTCCAATATATCTCTAGTGTATTACAAGGTCTCCAATATATCTCTACTGTAATATTAATGAGGTATCCACTAATACTGACTGCAGCCAATAAAAACAACTTTGATTAATCGTAAAAAGACTAACTACCACTTAACATTCACTTTCTTCTCCCTTTTAGTGGTGGTTGTATAGCTTTGTTATTGTGAGATGTGGTTAGCCATGCACGCAGTGCCTGTAGCATGTTTAACAATTCCTTCTACTTCTAAGAGTCAATTAAAATAAAAACTTTAAAAAAAATCAAGTTATTCTCATTTGATATAAAAACTAATACTAATATAGGATTCGAACATTCATGCCGACTATCTTTTTTTGCATTCCAGGTTTCCTTGAGCGACTGCCCAAAGTGAGTGGACCAAAACCTTTGCCTTTTACCTGGACCAGCTCATAGTAATAGATTTGACGAAAGCTCAACGCAACTTGACAGACTTTTTACTGGATAGCTTTTTTTAACAAAATATACTGCTTTAAATCTTAAGTATTGGCAGTGTAAGATTTAATATTTTGTGTTTTCTATTTATTGTGATAAAATTTTGTTAATTTAAAACTTTGTATTGCCATTAAAATATTTTTATTTGATCATGTTGTTTTGTGGGATCAGCAGAAGACTTAGCAAGGAATGGCACAAACATTCTCTAGTCTAATTTTAAAATATTTTTCTAACATAGAAGTAGAAGATGGTAAATTTAGATAAAAATTTCTAGTTTATAAAGAATACTAAAAGCTCAGCAAGAAATATAAGTATGTTCAATGGGGTCCAGATGGAATATCAGTCTATGCTAACAGAAATGAGCAAAGGGTTGTGCTGTGATGGGGTACTCCATTACAATTATAGAATGCCTAAAGTGAAAAGAAAGTGGGAAACTGCACTTTCCTTAAATCACCCGATGTTTACACAGGAAGTATGTTGAACCAAATTGACACCTATGAACTCAAGTTGGAATGCAATCTTTAATTTTGTTATCATTTATTTGAATCGTTATTAAATTATTATATATAAACTAGAAGTATCTGATTCTGATAGTAATCAACTGTTGAACATACACAATTTTGCCTCTGTACATTTTTTTTATTGTACAAAGACCTTAAATTTTAATGTTATCATACTAATTTTTATTTAAGCTTTACGTTTAAAATATACCGCTTCATTAAGCAATGTTTGGCAAGTGCCTTGTTCTTAAATTACTAAAATTGAAGACTTCTAACATCAAGATAATATCATATGAAACCCTGAGTAAAAATATGTATTTATTTCAATAGGTCTTTTGATATAAAGGGAGATAAGCTGACAGTAGGTTAAATTGCCATAAGCAATCACAGTAAATTACACACAATCGATTTTTTAAAGCTGAAATAATGAAATTCAGTGTTCTAAAAACAATTTATAAAATTAATTGATCTGAGATTAAAGACAGAAAATATTTTTTTCACAGTTCACCAAAATGACTTAAAATATATTCATTTCAATTCCTATAGTGTTTTAAAATGTTGCTATATATTTATTAATAAAGGTGAAACAATGGTCATGTATTTATGGCCTTATTATAAACCAGCTGTATGTTTTGAAATAAAGGAATTCTCATTTTATTATTCTCACATTTTCTCTCCTTTTATTTTATTCAAGCTGAATGAACTGGATAAAAAATGAAAAAGATGGTTGATGTTTCAGCATAAATATCCAGAATAATTCCATACATGAACCAGTGAATAATAATGACAGTGAGAGATTTACAAGAGGATGGTTAGAATTTATGCCTGCCTTAAGATAGTGTAACTATTGGCAGAATTTTTCATGAGTGTTGCTATTGGCTCAATTGAAGTAGGTGAACATCTCCAGGAAAAATTAATATTTAAGGGGTAATTTCCTTATTTAACATTTAATACTTTTATTATACTCCTAACCCAAATGTTTACAGTTACAGTAATTGCAATAAATATAATCGGTAAGTATCTGAGGTTGACTCATCATTTTCACACAATGAACAAACTTGTACATTGCAACTCTTTTTTTGTACAATCAGTTTATCAAATGATGTGTTTGCAAATTGAACATAGATTAATGCAAATAAAGTTCAAAAATGTAATCCACAATAACAATAAACTTCAAACATTTTAACAAAACACTAAAACACACAATAATTAAAAAGAAGATTTGTAAAAAAAAAAAGCCATGAGAAAATATTTGAATTTATTGTAAGTCATTCTCATCAGACTTAAATCCACATGCATGTTGTGCCAGTGTCTTCACAGCTATAGCATGACTACTAAACTAACAAATTGCCAAACACAAACAAAATGAAAGAAACCAAACTTCATTTTTAAAAAAAATAAACTATTTTGATGGGTACAAAATAAATGTTTTTAAAAAATTAGTCTCCAAAAATATGTAGTGTCAAATTCAATCCCTGCAATTTCTCTGAAACTGTCAAGCCTGTAGAGTCACACTCTTGTCTTATACCACACAAGCTGAATTATCCCTTGTTATAATGATGATGTCAACAAATATTTGAACCTTTGTTTTAAAGTGCTGTTAAAAAGTTTGAACCCTGAATTGGGTTTGTTAGAATTCATCGTTTGCAAGGTTTAAGTTTAACACTATGATATATTTATTACCAAAAAATTCCTTACTTTCAGATGATTGTGATTTTTTTTTTCATAGCATTGCCTAAATTTCTTTTTTTTTTTCTGCGAGCATGGGGACTTTTTGTAAAATAAGAGAATCAATTAGTATGAAGAAAAATAAAGTCAAATAAACCTAACATGAAGGAAAAACAGATTGGCAAAAAAATACTTCATATCATAATCTTGTCAAGAGTCATAATATATTCAGTATTTAAAAAGAAGTTCACCAAAAGTATTGAGTGGAGAAAATGCAGCAATTCCCTTGAAATTAAAGTGTCCAATGTTAGGACAGTGACTGGGTGGAGTGGTAATATACAGGATGTCAATGCTGCTGTGTGTGTGGACTAGAGGTGGCTTATATCGGAGCTTCACCTATGACCGTTCATTCTTCTTTCCAGCATGAGATCTTCGAGCTCACTAGTGAATATTGAAAGCTTCCTTTATCTATCGATGCTCCCCTACAGACATAGGGAGTAAGTGCATGACTTTGGTGAAAACAAAATATTGATATATATCTTAGCCAGGGAAGAGTGCATTGTGGTCAAATGATGGGGAGGAGCCAGTAAACATGAGAGTACAAGTTATCATTACAATGTCTTTCTGCCGGACCTTAAGCATTGCTAAAATTGATTGAATGGTTGAATAATGAAAAATTCAGTGTAGACCAGAAATAAACAACAGCAAAGATTTTTGAAATTTTGTATGTTTCTCTACATTAAACAATAGCCACCAGTTCATTTAAAAAATGTCATGATAATTGAGAGTGGAATTTTTTTTATAAAAAAAATTTTTGTTGGTTTTTTGGGGTGATGGGGTGGGGGAGGTTGGGTTGGGGGGGGGGGGGGTTTAGTTCATTTCTCATTGATTTAGTTTGGGATGTAAGGGCCAAGCCAGGTATGAACAACACAACATGTAGTGACCACACTGATTTATTATTGAGCAAATGGAAACATGGAACATCAACAACAAAAGTTAATATCATTTTAAACAAACACACGCACACAAACTGTTCATTCTCTTAATAAATACTTAATTTATTAAATAATTGAGCCAATGCTTTGTGTTTGATATCAGCTACCAATATTTCTTTCTTGTACTCAACAAATGGCAAACGTGACTAGGAGAAGACATCAATGCTCCAAAAATGTATTCAAAACATAACTAGACTTTTTATGACAGCTAATTCTTACACTCCAATGAGACCTGGAAATGTTGCTTTTAAAATGACTTTGAATGTAGAAAAAAATTTAAATATAAATTTAAATACTATAATTGTAAGTTTTACAATTTTTTAAAAAGTTTATCTCCCATTTCAAGTTGACCTTAGTCAGATCCTTTAATGTTTGATGAGTGCAATCATCATGTTCTTTCTTTTTAACAAATTTTGAACATGTTTTAATTACAACCAAAGAAATAGATTGTTAGTTTTCATATTCCACTTGTACATAAATCTCTGTCAAGCTGAGCACAAAAGTAACACATCCACAATTTACAAGCACATAATAATATAGTACATCCACATCCACAATTAACAAATCAAACTTTCAAAATGTAAACACATCTACTTTTCCTTACACTGTGATAATAATAATAATAATAACTATTATCAATCCAATGGAAATTTGAGCATTTGGTAGTTAATTTCCAATTTAGAAAAGCATTAATACCAAAGTATCTTTCCTCTATTTAACATCTATTCATTGCTTAAGTCAGAAGGAATAGACCTCATACAAAAGATGCTTCATTTATTTCAAGGCCTTCTTTCCAACTTTGTGATTCACTTAACTGATTCCATTTACTTTATTAACAGCACAAATGCATTTATTTTTTAAAGAACTTCATCCAATTTCAAATGACCTGGCTATTTGATAGAACACATTTTTCTTAGAAACAAAAACTACTGCATTTGTGGCCATTGACAAAGTTGGCCAGGAGCAATGAAAAGGTTCTACAATCTAACAAAAATATCACTTATTCCGGTACTAAAGATTCTACAATCCAAATGTGTTCATATACTAAATATAAACAATCCTCAACCAAGCACTCTCAACACTAAACAGCTAAAAGGTCAACAAAAAACTAATGCCATTCTAGCCTTTCATTCATCTTCGGTTGATTCTACTGAGCTGTAGGAATATTTTTCACAATATTTCCACCATTTTCTGGTTTTTGATTACAAAAGGAACTGCAATGCATGACTTAAGTACCTAGTTGGAGAAATTCAAGTTTGGTCGCTGCAAACATGATCCAATTCCAAGAGCCCTGAAGATCATTCATCTAATGAAGTCATTGTTTTTCAAATCATGTGATGTAATACTGATTTAAGAGCAGGTTTTCTAACACTGCCATAAAAATAATTTTAAAAATCACGGAGGTAGGTCTATCCCATATGTCACGTTCTACCCTGTGATTAAAGATCATGTTTAATTTGGTTGAACACATCAAACCTTTGATTATAAACCACCCTAATGAATAGCTTTGACAAATTCCACCATCTTCACATTGACAACTTGCTTCAACAAAACTTGTAAATACATTTAGGACCTTACTAAAAAAAAAAAAAAGATTTTGTAAATATTGATTTATAGAAGTCTTAGATCATCAATTTGATTAGAGAAGACTAAATGGTTGGCCGACTCTCATCGCAGATCTGAGATGTTTGACTTGTTGCCAAATATCTGGACTAACTGGGACTCGTAGTTATCAATGTTTCTCTTCATGATATCCATGCAGGGACCCATGAGTCGCTCGAACGCATGGACATCCAGAACTGCAAACAAAAAAATAAACAAATGGAAACACTTTTAGTCACTGGGAGGTGAACATTTGAGGAAACTATTGTCAATTCTTTGTCAAGCTTGACCTATTGGATGCCATTGACAAGGAATACTTTATCTTGATGTTCACTTCTTTGTGTTTCATAGCAATTGATAGTGTGGTTAAACTTAAATCTCTCCCACCATATTAAACACAATTAACTTCAGTAGTTGCACCCCACTCACTGCACAATTAACTTCAGTAGTTGCACTCCACTCCCTGCACAATCAACTTCAGTAGTTGCACCCCACTCACTGCACAATCAACTTCAGTAGTTGCACCCCACTCACTGCACAATCAACTTCAGTAGTTGCACCCCACTCACTGCACAATCAACTTCAGTTGCACCCTTCTTACTGCACAATCAACTTCAGTAGTTGCACCCCACTCACTGCACAGTCAACTTCAGTAGTTGCACCCCACTCACTGCACAATCAACTTCAGTTGCACCCTTCTTACTGCACAATCAACTTCAGTAGTTGCACCCCACTCACTGCACAATCAACTTCATTAGTTGCACCCCACTCACTGCAAACACCATTCTTCACAAATGTTCAATTGTTTTCAACAACCAAGAAAATATTACCTGCACATTTGACTGGACCATCAGCATATACCGAGGCAGCTCGAGGTTTGTTGGTCACCAATGCAAGCTCTGAAAAATAAACCAACCAAATATCAATCTATTTTCTTGTATTTGGCAAGAAGAAAACATCATAAAACTACAAAAGGACAAACTGATCAAACTTTACCACAAGGCAGGCTTAAAGTCAAGGGGACACAATTCAGTGGACGACCATGTTCTTGTCATGCACAACAAGTAATCCTAGTGGTTTATTGACAAATCCCATGCCTCCATTTGCATACCTCTTAGCTCCTAAAATGGCACTTTCTATTCCAAAATGTTATCATCTGGATTGTAAAAAGCAACTTTTCTTTTAAGATTGAGCCACCTATTTTACATAAATTTGGTACCAAATTAGCACAGGGGCTCTCATTACATTTGATCATCTGTTTCCTTCTGTCCACCAAACTTCTACTCTGTGTATACAGCAAGCTGATTATTTACAGTGGACTGACATGCAACTGACAGTCTATCTTTTACTTAGGACTGACATACAACTGACAGTCTATCTTTTACTTAGTACTGACATACAACTGACAGTATATCTTTTACTTAGGACTGACATGCAACTGACAGTCTATCTTTTACTTAGGACTGACATACAACTGACAGTCTATCTTTTACTTAGTACTGACATACAACTGACAGTCTATCTTTTACTTAGTACTGACATGCAACTGACAGTCTATCTTTTACTTAGGACTGACATACAACTGACAGTCTATCTTTTACTTAGTACTGACATGCAACTGACAGTCTATCTTTTACTTAGTACTGACATACAACTGACAGTCTATCTTTTACTTAGGACTGACATACAACTGACATTCTATCTTTTACTTACTACTGACATACAACTGACAGTCTATCTTTTACTTAGTACTGACATACAACTGACAGTCTATCTTTTACTTAGTACTGACATACAACTGAAGTCTATCTTTTACTTAGGACTGACATACAACTGACAGTCTATCATCTACTTAGGACTGACATACAACTAACAGTCTATCATCTACTTAGGACTGACATACAACTGACAGTCTATTATTTACTTAGGACTGACATACAACTGACAGTCTATCATTTACTTAGGACTGACATACAACTGACAGTCTATTATTTACTTAGGACTGACATACAACGCACATCCCACAATGCATTACAAAAACGATGTCTGAATACACACTTTTTTTAAAAACTTCAAATAATTTGATATTTTTTGTCTGCTGAAGAAGCCTTTAGGCCAAAACTTTGTTTAATTGTCTTGTCTTTGTTCAAGCCAAGTCTATCAAGTCTAACCACAGTTACATCAGCATTAGATGAACTAACCAACTCTTAATGATGGAAGTTATCAGCATAAGATGAAATAACCAACTCTTAATGATGGAAGTTATCAGCATTAGATGAACTAACCAACTCTTAATGATGGAAGTTATCAGCATTAGATGAACTAACCAACTCTTAATGATGATGGAAGTTATCAGCATTAGATGAACTAACCAACTCTTAATGATGATGGAAGTTATGAGCATTAGATGAACTAACCAACTCTTAATAATGATGGAAGTTATCAGCATTAGATGAACTAACCAACTCTTAATGATGGAAGTTATCAGCATTAGATGAACTAACCAACTGTGTGAGTAGAGTGCTGTGTCTGTAAAGTGCTGTGTCAGTAGAGTACTGTGTCAGTAGAGTGCTGTGTCAGTAGAGTGCTGTGTCTGTAGAGTGCTGTGTCTGTAAAGTGCTGTGTAAGTAGAGTGCTGTGTCTGTAGAGTGCTGTGTCAGTAGAGTGCTGTGTCAGTAGAGTGCTGTGTCAGTAGATTGCTGTGTCTGTAGAGTGCTGTGTCAGTAGAGTGCTGTGTCAGTAGATTGCTGTGTCTGTAGAGTGCTGTGTCTGTAGAGTGCTGTGTCTGTAGAGTGCTGTGTCTGTAGAGTGCTGTGTTACCTCCAAAGTATCCACCAGGACCAATGCGGCTTATTTCTCTCTCAGAGGTGGCATGGGGGTCAGCCTGTGTAGACAAGAATGAAATAATTGCATACGTTACTGGAAGCTTCTAAGACACAAAAGTAGGAAGATCATGTTTGTTCTGTATAACTACGTCAAATCTGACAACTAAATGCTCCAATGAGCTCATTGTTAAGTTAAAAGTTTAGTTGTATGCAACTGTTGATTGAGTTATGGTGAAAAGAATGCTGTCTTCGACAGTAACTAAAATGTTTAACTATTCTTGGCAAAGTGAACACAGATTTATCAATAAAACAATAGACCTACGGTAGCCAATCAATAATATCACAAGATTGTCTGACCCTATAAAACAGGTAGAGACCAACCAAATTTCGGCTTCGCTTTCGCTAATTGACATTTGATTAATTTTGGTTTAGTTTTGGTTTCTGCAGAAACAGAAAAGTTAACTTCAGTTCGAGCTGAAAGTGTTTGAGACTTATTGTCAACCCCGTCCCCAGCCACCCTCCAGCCTCATGCCCCTTAAAAATCTCTCCCTCCCTAAGCCCGAACATCTTCTCTTGGGGCTTTTGGTCGTCCACCAGAAGTCAGTCAATCACTCTGTCTGTCTGTCGGCCAGCAAACCAATTTTCATTATTGCGTAAAGTCTTGTTGTCATCATATGATAAATGACTAATACTCTGCCGCCACAGCTCACAGCTGATTGATGACCTACTTGTCCAATATTTCCAAAAATAGTTTTACAATTAGGCTTAGGCAAAGGTAAATACTTTTGTGGATAAAAAATACGGGAATGGTAATATGTATTTTATTATTTTTATTTTTTCAAAAATAATATTAGGGAACCTTTGGTTTATTTAATTCATTAATTTGTGACTTTTAGTTTGATTTATCTTTATCATGCTCATAAATGTTGTCAGAGGCAAAGCTCAATAGTATGGTGTATAGTATAGTATTATATTGATACTTTTCCCATCATTTTTCCATTCACATAGAAAGTATGTGCGTACGAGTTTTGAAATATTTAAATCGTATAGTTTCTGCCGAAAAGTCTCGTTAAGCTTTTGGTTTCATCTTCAGTTTCTGCTGAAAGTCATTTTTAACTTTCTTTCTGGTTTCGGCAGAAAAAAATCCCTTTCAGTCAGTCTCTAAATACAAAGTAACGACTAACACCTTGGCGCATGGAACAGTTATTTAAGGGAAATCAAATAAAACAAAGTCAAAACAGGTCCTTTCAAGATTTGAAAGTGAATATTGTTTCTTGTAAATACTTCATGTGAATATTGTTTCTTGTAAATACTTCATGTGAATATTGTTTCTTGTAAATACTTCATGTGAATATTGTTTCTTGTGAATACTTCATGTGAATATGTTTTCTTGAGAATGCTTCATTGCTATGATTGTAGATTTCTACTCTCCAACCCAGGGGTTCTCAAAGGGGAGGCATGTTGAGACACTAAAAGCCACAAAAGGTGGAAATCAAGCAAGTCTAAGCCACTTAGGGGATAATCTTTTAATGGGCATGACATTTTCATGTACTGAGGAATTTGTTTAATGAAAGAAGATTTTAAAAATGTTCTTAAAATGATATACGAAGAGTGTTTGCTAAAGATTGACATTTCCCATTGCTCTACTGCCCTGTGCAGCCCGTTGCTATACTGCCCTGTGCAGCCCGTTGTTATACTGCCCTGTGCAGCCTATTGCTATACTGCCCTGTGCAGCCCATTGCTATACTACCCTGTGCAGCCCATTGCTATATTGCCCTGTGCAGCCCGTTGCTATACTGCCCTGTGCAGCCTGTTGCTATACTGCCCTGTGAAGCCCGTTGATTATATTTCCAACACAGTTGGAATAAATGGTTTTAAAGCAGTCATCAAACTTTGTTCAAATTAAAGAATTGATCTTAAGTGAATTTACAGTAGACATTAAAATAAATGTTAGACCTCCTTCAAGCCCATCCCTTGGGGTTAGAGTTTAGTGAACAATAGTTGACATCAGACGTTAAGAAGCTAGTATCACTGGATCAACTCAATCAGTGGATTAAAGAAGTTATAAAATTGTTTTTGAGTTATGATCCCACTGAAAGTGTCAGGATAACAGCTATGATCCCACTGAAAGTGTCAGGATAACAGCTATGATCCCACTGAAAGTGTCAGGATAACAGCTATGATCCCACTGAAAGTGTCAGGATAACAGCTATGATCCCACTGAAAGTGTCAGGATAACAGCTATCCTGAAATTACACTGTGCCTTATCTCACTAAATGATTTAGTATTTATTTTCCCATTCTATTATGTAACATTAAATGTGAAGGAATTAATCAAGCATTTATTCTGAAATATCAACTCCCTGGTCATTCAAAAACATCCCAGACATGTAACAGTCGAGATAGAAGTTCACTGGTAGTAACAAGCTGGAGATGGTCATCATTTTTTTTTTTAAACACCAGGTCAGCTTATTGGGTTGCTTTAAGTATTTATTACTAGTATTCTAAGTCTTTGTAAAGCAGAATTGTGAGAACCAAAGAATGGCGCACTGATATAACCAATACACTAATGTCTCTAAAAAGTTCAATCAACGCAACTATAAAATACAAGCTAACAAACAGATAATGCATCTAAAACAAAAGAGATCAAATCTATAACATTTTCTATTACTTTTTTTTATAAAAAAAAAAAAAGGGGGGGGGGGGGGGGATGGTAACATTATTTATAAAAATATTATTCTAAGATTAAATATATAAATAAGTCAAATCAATGATCTATTAAAGGTGAAGGACTAACAGATTTTAAATTATCTCTGCTTCATTTAATTTGCTTAATGAGCTGATAGAACAAACTGCAGGCTACATCATTTATGTTAGATTTAAAAAAATTTGATGGCCACATCTTAAGTCTATTGAGTCCATTCCCAATGTACAGTGATAAAGAAATGTTTGTGCTTTACACCAATTTTGGATGGAACAAGGGTCCCATGAAGATAACTGTCAAAGGAGATTTCTAAAAAGTTACAGTCCACTGCATGACGATCATTCTCAGTAGTATTTAAATGTATACAGAGGCACTTGTTTTGATATATGATGAAGCAAAAGATTATTTAGAAGAAAGAATTGAACAAGATCATTCAGACAGAGCTATAATACAGGTAACATAATTTATATCTACATACAAACATTATTCCATCTCAAGATCATATAATATTGGATCATTAGCATCTAGTTATAGGATACTTGAGTCCATAGATAAGCAGGATGAAAGCAACCAATATGATAGCTCAAACGTCAACTACTTGACACAGCCAGAAGTAGGCAGCATGCATGATGCAAAGTGATGTGTTTTTAAAGTAGTCATGAATAAAGTAGTGCAATTAACAACTGAATCAACAGGGCCCACTAAACACATTTATTTGGCATTTCTTTTCTCTTATTTCCCACCCTTGTATAAGAAACTATTTAACTGGCCAGAAACAAACTCTTGATATAACTATCTATATACTAAGAGTCTATACAAGTTAAACAAGCAAATATTTAGTTGGCATTCATTTAATTCATTCTGTAATTTTAATGATTGGAATCAGACCTGTAAAATCCTTTAGCTAAGGTTGGAAAAAAAGTAAAGAGCTAGCTAAAACTAGGCACACATAATCAGAGCTAAATTTGGTCCACATTGTAAATACTAAACAGAAGCCTGCCACTAAAAAATCGGATTGCAGTGAACATACAAATGAACAGTCTAAAAAAAACACACATGTTAGTCAAGATAATGTAAATGTTAGAACTTAAAAAGTCAATACATTTTCTGAAATGTTAGAACTGGCAATCACATCTTACCCCACCAGGCTGAAAAAGTTGATCATAAAAAAAAATCAATTAAACATTGAATACAAAGAGCCCTTACAAATGAATGGAGAACTTCCTTCTTATCTTTCATACATTCATTCATCCTGTTGGTTAGTTTCATTTACCTGACTGTCCTACCAACTCAGTACACATACATTCTATTTCCTTGTTGTCTATTGTACTTGTTACAAGCTCATTCTATCAGATCATGACAACCCCGCCCCCCCCCCCCCAAAACCCATATTCACAACTGACCCCCATTTATGGATGACCCCTTAGCTTAAGATTCTTTCTCAACATTACCACAACTTTCCCTGCTCTAAATGCATCAAAACTAATGATTGAATCAAGCTTCTGAATTCTCCCATTTTTATGTTTTTTTCTTTTTTTTGTACTAGGTTTTCCACAAGCGGTAACTTATTTTATTATGTTAAAATGTTTTCTTACAGCATTATCAGTCATTCAATTGTTGGGCCGGGGGGGGGGGGGGGGGGGGTTTGTGTGTAATTAAAAGTTGAAAAAACAATTAATTAAAACATTTCAATAAATTATGTTAATATTCTACAATTCTTAGTTAACCCGTTTTATCATAGAGTAAAGATGAATCCTTCATTCCACTAAGAATCTCCTCTGTTTGGTTCATTTTCTGGATCATTGATTATATTCTCAAATCTTAATTGACTTTGAGATGGCTTAAAGCTGTTGTGTGAGTGAATTAATAAAGAAGAACTCAAATACTGATTAGGTTTATTCTTTGGAATAGAAAATAGTTTTAAAAAATGTCTACTTGTGTGAGACAACATCCAAAAAGAGCAAAGATGTAGCTGGCACATGTGATACACAGAAAGAAAGTTGGATGAGAAGTGAGATGAAGCACCTCAATGCACAAAAAACAGGGAGTCTCACCTTGTTGACCATGGCAACACGAACTTGACCTTCCTCTACAAAGTACATGCAGTCTGCTTTATCACCCTGGTGATTACAAAAAGTTCATGTCATTAGCATCGGTAGTCATCTCAACAAAGATTAAACTTCCATAGCCTCTATAGCAGCCAAGTTAGATGCAACATTTGTAGGCAAGTGTGCCTGAAGATATTGGCTAAGGATGACATTAACTCTACTATTGGTGTGAGAGCGCGGGAGGGGGGGGGCGCGGGAGTAGTTGGGTTGGGCAGCCTTTTTCAGGTTAACAACTCTTATTGAACACCATTTATTTGATCATGAAGACCACTTTTTTTTCTCCTAGTTCTTCCACTGGGAGGGGGTGGGGTGGGGGGGCCGATCATGACAACATTAAATCGCCCTAAGAGGCATCTTGAGAAGGATCTACCGCCAGAAAGCCATTGTGGCTTCCGGAAAGAACGAGGAACCATCAATATGGTGTTTGCGGCCAGACAGCTACAGGAAAAATGCAGGGAACAAATGTTGACCTCTGTAGACCTGACCAAAGCTTTCGACACTAACAGTACAGAGGACCTTTGGAAGATCATGGCCAAATATGGATGCCCCAGGAAGTTCATGTCAATGGTACTGATATTCCATGATGGTATGGGATAATGGAGATACGTCCAAATCATTCACTGTAGCAAACGGCATGAAACAAAGCTGTGTACTTGCCCCAACACTTTTCAGCCTCATGTTTTCCGCAATGCTGACCAATGCCTTCAGAGAGGGAGACGCTGGAATTGGCCTCAGATACCGAACTGACAGTAATCTATTCAACCCCAAGAAGCTACATGCTAAATCGAAGGTCCTGACAGACACCGCTAAGGACCTCCTGTATGCAGACGACTGTGCCCTAAACGCTGTATCAGAAGTGGATATGCAACCATGCGTCACAAACTTTTCAAATGCTTGCACAAACTTTGGGCTCACCATTAACAAAAAAAAGACTGAGGTCCTATACCAACCAGCTCCTCGAAGACCTTATGTTGAGCCCAACATCCAAATATATGGCGAAAGACTTAAGGTGGTCAATAGCTTTTCTTATCTCGGGAGCACACTGCCCGAAAGCACAACCATCGATGACGAGGTTAACCTCCGTATTGCGAGAGCCGGTGCAACCTATAGAAAATTGACTTAGAACATATGGACCAGGAGAGGTATCAGCACTCAAATTAAACTGAAAGTATACCAAGTTTTCCCAACGCTTCTCTATGCCTGTGAAACGTGGACGGTATACCAACGCCATGCAAGAATACTGAACCACTTTCATACCACAAATACCACAAGACTCAGAAAAATACTCAAAATTAAATGGCAGGACAGAGTCCAAGACACTGGGGCGCTCACACAGGCAGCATCTTTACCATCTTAATGAAGTCCCAGCTTCACTGGGCCGGACATGACAGTCTGCCCAAAATAATTTTCTATGGTGAGCACAAACAAGTAAAGGGATCTGCTGGCGGGCAGAAGAAACGTTTTAAAGACAACCTAAAAGCCTCACTGTAAGCATTTGACATAAACCCAGACACGTGGGAGGAAAAAGCAGGATACAACATCATGGCGTTCCACTTAAAATAGGATCTCCATGCAACATGAAATTGGCAGAACAGCGGCTGCAGAGCACAAGAGACATGCCAGGAAGGTCCGGTCTGACTCTGCTCCCAGAGACGCCCCATCATTCCCCTGCACCTACTGCACAAGAAAATTTCGTGCCAGAATCGGCCTCATTAGCCATCTACGCACCCACAGACAGAACTAGCACAAATCTGATGATTAAAGTGGTCATGGTCAACTCCCGACTTACGAACAACAAAAACAAATCTTTTTAGGTGCTCATGTGGGACTGAACAAAACAGTTTGGGAAACACTGGTCTCCCCAAGACAAAGACATTTCCCTCATATAACCTCTTCTGGTCTCCCCAAGAAAAAGACATTTCCCTCATATAACCTCTTCTGGTCTCCCCAAGACAAAGACATTTCCCTCATTAAACCTCTTCTGGTCTCCCCAAGACAAAGACATTTCCCTCATATAACCTCTTCTGGTCTCCCCAAGACAAAGACATTTCCCTCATATAACCTCTTCTGGTCTCCCCAAGACAAAGACATTTCCCACATATAACCTCTTCTGGTCTCCCCAAGACAATGACAAGACATTTCCCTCATATAACCTCTTCTGGTCTCATTTTTTTAACTACAAATAATTTTGCTTCATTGCACATTCATTTTTGTTGCTAGTTCTTTTTAAAATATGCCAATAATAAAAAAAAAAATTACAAGTTATGAAAACCTATCTTAAATTTTTTAGGCAGCCTGACCACACACAATTAAAACAATGCTACCAGTAGACTAGTGCCACAACAATCAAACTATTTCATTGCTACCAGATCATTTCTGATCTCTACATTTTCTCTCTGCATGCAAAAAATATAATTCTGTATCACTTTTCATCCCCTCAAAGTTAAAGAAATTAATCGACTCAAAATATTTTTCTAATAGTTCAGCTGACTCATTTCAAGGGAAGAAATCCAGTAATGCCATAGAATCTCACAATTGTGCCATATGATCCCAAATACTTTTCGTTGTAATAAGAATGACTTTTATGACAGTAAGACAGTTTTCATCTTTGACATGACAGTAAGACAGTTTTTATCTTTGACATGACAGTAAGACAGTTTTAATCTTTGACATGACAGTAAGACAGTTTTCATCTTTGACATGACAGTAAGAGTTTTAATCTTTGACATGACAGTAAGACAGTTTTCATCTTTGACATGCACACACTTAAAAGTAACCATGAGAGAAGTTTGAGGTGTTCTTCTTGGTCAAATTCCGTGCCAGATTCGTTTCAAGTCTCACATTACAAACTAGACCTAAGAAATTAAAATCTGCATTTTCCTAGAATGATTTTCTGATAACTATACGATGACGAGACGAAAACAAATAGGACATTTTGTCTTAAAATAATTTGCTCACAGAAGTAAACATTATTGTTATATCAGTCCATAGGAAAATTATATTTGTTGTACATTATAACACCTTACGCAGACAGAATCCATGGATTATTGGCTGTAAGGATTCGTCGAGATACCGGTGTTTAAGGGTAAAAATTATATTAACTATTGTCTGGAGTTAATTGGATAAACCTTGTCCTAAACACAGAAGCACAGACACATTCCTGTAAGAACATCACTAATTTTTGTTTCTATTGACACAGCCAAGATATTGGGCCATATTTAGTATATGCCTTAACCTAGTCACCTAACTCTGTCTTAAAGCACAACTTCTCTATCTTTAATATTTCCCTTTGCACTTCAATAGCAAGAAGAAAAACTCCCCCTCACCCTGGTCAAATAATACAGATGTAACATTAGATTTACAAGGTTTCTCCGTCTCATTTTACCACCCGCTTATCCAAATTGCCCTCACTACTGATATTGGAAATAATAGAAACAAACAGAAACCTATTCTAGGCAGTCTTGCCAATGCCAAGTCAACTGTAATGTTGGAATAGATCTAACCTTTTACTAGTCTCAAAGTACATGCAACCTTTGTTGGATTGCTCTCCAAATACTTACTTGATTGATGATCCTGTGCCCATCTGCAAATGCCTGGGAAGTGAGGGCATCACAAACATTCATACGTTCATACATCTGAAATGACAAGATTCACAAAGCTCATTTTGGATAGTTTTTTTAACAAACAAGGTAGGGAGCAAAAGATGTTAGCGTAAGAATCAAATTTGAAGGCTAAGTTCAACTAAAAATCCTATTTTGGATACAACAAAATTGGTAACAATCCAACAACCCCTGAAAACAAAGTTTATAAAATGTCAAATTGAGCAATGGGGGGTGGGGCTGAACATTTGATAAAACATGCGTACAAGTAACACACTTTATAAGAATCCAAATTAGTGCCGTCTCCCCCCCCCACCCTAAGGCTCATTGCTGCACATTTTTTTGCATGGCCCTAAACTATATTTATATTCTAATGATCCACTCGCTTTTACACCGCATATATATATATCAGCAATTTCCAAAAGACAAAAGAAAATATTACGCATCCAACGCACTTGCGATATTTTTTTAAAAAAGAATCTCATTATGGGGAAATTTATTTCGTGATATCAGTGTCATCATATTCCTGAAATCAGTGTCATCATATTCCTTCATCTTCTCCTTAAAAAAAGGTTATTTTTGGGATGGGGCTTAAAATTTGAAAAAAATTATTTTTATATGCAATGAGTCTATGTGCCAAGTTTCATGTCCACACGAAGTGAGTCAATTAGCCGTCTGTAGACTTTGCCAGGTGGCCACCAACCCAGCCAGCCAAGAACAAAAGCAAAGATAATAAAGGATTAAAAAGCATTTTCTCATTAAAAGAGAATGATTTGTGCAGCTTCCAAGAAAGCCAAACGTTTAGCTAGGTACAAATTGTCAAGCTATAGTTTTGGGTTACTGGAAATTTGCTCAAATCGTTTTTTTTTTAAGTTAAAATTTTCCTCAAATTTCTTTTTTTTAGTTCAAAAAGAAATTTGAAGCACAATTTTAACGTGTGAACTGAACAAAAGATTCTACCAAATTTCCGTCAATCAATTTTCCG
This sequence comes from Omphiscola glabra, assembly GCA_964017045.1. NCBI lineage: Eukaryota > Metazoa > Mollusca > Gastropoda > Lymnaeidae > Omphiscola > Omphiscola glabra. The sequence goes on from OZ024799.1 coordinate 22,915,175, forward strand.
TCTGCGAAATTTCTTTCAAACAAATTTCCGGATACGATAGTTTTGAGATCTCTGTACTGTCATTTAAATGTTCCCTTAAATCTAACAGTCTTAAGATATTATTTATTAATGGGACTTCCTGTCTATGTCATAAATAAGCCTAGGTCGTTTAAAGACTGCTTGCCGTTTACCTTAGTTTAAGCTTACGTCAAAATTAAAAACAATGGAGGAGTATAAGAGCCTAGGACAATGGGACTAAATTGGGTCACCAAGATATCTTGTATTGGGTCACCAAGTTGGCTTGTATTGGGTCACCACAATGGCTTGTATTTGGTCAACAAGATGGCTTGTATTGGTTCAACAAGATGGCTTGTATTGGTTCAACAAGATGGCTTGTATTGGGTCAACAAGATGGCTTGTATTGGTTAAACAAGATGGCTTGTATTGGTTCAACAAGATGGCTTGTATTGGTTCAACAAGATGGCTTGTATTGGTTCAACAAGATGGCTTGTATTGGTTCAACAAGATGGCTTGTATTGGGTCAACAAGATGGCTTGTATTGGTTCAACAAGATGGCTTGTATTGGTTCAACAAGATGGCTTGTATTGGTTCAACAAGATGGTTTGTATTGTTTCAACAAGATGGCTTGTATTGGGTCAACAAGATGGCTTGTATTGGTTCAACAAGATGGCTTGTATTGGTTCAATAAGATGGCTTGTATTGGGTCAACAAGATTGCTTGTATTGGGTCAACAAGATTGCTTGTATTGGGTCAACAAGATGGCTTGTATTGGGTCAACAAGATGGCTTGTATTGGGTCAACAAGATGGCTTGTATTGGTTCAACAAGATGGCTTGTATTGGGTCAACAAGATGGCTTGTATTGGTTCAACAAGATGGCTTGTATTGGTTCAACAAGATGGCTTGTATTGGTTCAACAAGATGGCTTGTATTGGTTCAACAAGATGGCTTGTATTGGTTCAACAAGATGGCTTGTATTGGGTATTGGGTTTGAGTTTTTATTTCATAATTATATATATATCAAGGGCGCAGAAAACTGTTGTATTTTTTTTTAAATATTTTTTTTAAAGGATACAATACATCAAAATCTGATTTAGTTACATACGTAAAAAATATTGAGACTTCCCAATATCAAATAGAAAGTATCGCAATATGCCTATTAATAATTATCCCCGTAACACCAGGAAACACTGGGTCCTATTTTCTAGTCCCTAGGATTGATATGGTAAGACAAAAACGAACAAATTAAAAATATTGCCACTGACACAACGAAGCTAAAATTTAAAGAAACAAAACATGGCCATTGAAAACATCAATACAACACAAAAAAGAATGAAACGGCAACAAGATATTAGACCACTTTAGCTCTTACGAATTTCGGGAATATACAAAATTCATGATGGAAATTTAGTTAACTGTCAAATTGAACCACTCCCCATGACAACCGAGTGATTATCTAATGGAATGCTCCAAGTTAATAGACAATCTATTTTTAAAAAACCTCTTATAATGCTTAGAAAGCTAATGTACGGTTGCAAGAATAAGTCAAGTTTCTAACTCTCTCTTTCTCTTACGTCTTTGTCTCCCTAAGTCCATTCGTTTATGAAGGAGTTCAACAAAAAACAACTAAATAAGAGCACCAGAGCCGTCCCCTGATTACTGCCTGAGAATAGAACGAGACAGCCGAATGTGGTAATGGCGTGTGCGTGGACCGTTCGGCTTCACGGGGGCGACTCACGTTAACAAGTTAGCCCTGCAGTTACGGTGGTCAAGATGGGGGAATCCTTTTTTGTTAGGACAAAGGTTACGTTTGGAAAAATCAGGCATCCCCAACTTACAACTCGGACTACAAAAGAAACGGTTTGAACGACAAGATGGTGGACTATTTACTGGCCATAACTGTGCTAGATGGCTGGCTGACAACCAAAGGATTACTCAACAAAGGGATTAATGGCGTAGCTGTTCTCCAGTAGCTTAGCTGGAAGGATTAAAATGCGCGATTATATTAGTGCGACATGGGAAACCTAATCATACATCGTCTGTAGCAGTGATTTTGGCCAGGATGTGACGCTTAGTGGATAGCAAAGTGAAGGTTGTCACCCGAAGACTAGTTAGAAAAGTGACATTCATGAGACCAGTTAAAAAAGTGACATTCAGGAGACCAGTTAAAAAAGTGACATTCAGGAGACCAGTTAGAAAAGTGACATTCAGGAGACCAGTTAGAAAAGTGACATTCAGGAGACCAGTTAGAAAAGTGACATTCAGGAGACCAGTAAGAAAAGTGACATTCAGGAGACCAGTTAGAAAATTGACATTCAGGAGACCAGTTAGAAAAGCGAAATTTAGGAGACTAGTTAGAAAAACGACATTCAGGAGACCAGTAAGAAAATTGACATTCAGGAGACCAGTTAGAAAACTGACATTTTGGAGACCAGTTAGAAAAGCGACATTCAGGAGACTAGTTAGAAAAGCGAAATTCAGGAGACTAGTTAGAAAACCGAAATTCAGGAGACCAGTAAGAAAAGTGACATTCAGGAGACCAGTTAGAAAAGCGAAATTTAGGAGACTAGTTAGAAAAACGAAATTCAGGAGACCAGTAAGAAAATTGACATTCAGGAGACCAGTTAGAAAACTGACATTTTGGAGACCATTTAGAAAAGTGACATTCAAGAGACCAGTAAGAAAATTGACATTCAGGAGACCAGTTAGAAAACTGACATTTTGGAGACCAGTTAGAAAAGTGACATTCAAGAGACCAGTTGGTAAAATGACATTCAGGAGACCAGTAAGAAAATTGACATTCAGGAGACCAGTTAGAAAATTGACATTCGGAAGACCAGTTAGAAAATTGACATTCGGAAGACCAGTTAGAAAAGTGACATTCAAGAGACCAGTTAGAAAATTGACATTCGGAAGATGTGAGAAAAGTGACATCTGCCACCATTGTCTCTTTCAAATGTGACAGAACACTGCTATCTGCTACCACTATCTCTTACAACTGTGACAGAACACCGATATCTGCTACCATGGTCTCTTACAACGGTGACAGAACACTGCTATCTGCTACCACCATCTCTTACAACTGTGACAGAACACCGATATCTGCTACCACCATCTCTTACAACTGTGACAAACTGCTATCTGCTACCACCATCTCTTACAACTGTGACAAACTGCTATCTGCTACCACCATCTCTTACAACTGTGACAAACTGCTATCTGCTACCATTGTCTCGTATAAATAAACATAGACTTAGAAAATCACTAAAAAGTGAGACATTTAGTCTTATTGTACATGGCATCGTGCCCCTCCACGTCCTAAAAACTATACTAAAAACTATAAAGATAATAATAATGAAAATATACGCAGCAGTTCCCGCTTGACCTAGTATCGATCCACAGGAACTGGCCAGGCAGACGACAAGAGAGATGCCATTTTGAATACGCGTTTAAAAACTGCATCTATAAAACAACGTGTTTTATCTCATTTCTGGCCCACAAGTCTGACCCACAAGTCTGGCCAACGTTGTCAAAGTCAAGTCATTTTCTAAGCAACATATAATCTGAGATGTGGTCTACTTCAACATTTGTTGGTCAGTACTGTCTTATTTACCCACAATCACAACTCAATGCAAAAGTGGGGAGGGGTCATGACATCATTCTCCATGACATCTTCCCCCATGACATCATTTTCCATGACATCATCCTCCATGACATCATCCCCCATCACCAGACAAGCACTGAACTATGACCTAAACTAGATACCCCTCATGACTTTAGGAGGTACAAGTGTTGGATCACAAGGTCGCATGGGTTTTATGAACACGATAGGACGTCATTTCATCCCAGACAACTGCTCCTATACCATCATTCATAGATGGAACATTGTCTATTCAAACTGAATGATCGCAAAGTTTCAGCGCTACTGTGAATGGCATGTGTGGACATATTGGTCGCAGTGTGGCCTTATCGTTTCGGCACATAATACTCGGTGTGTCTGATCGCTGGAATTGGATCCAGTAAAGCCAGCGGGAGCTGTCCGTGATCTAAAGACATAGCGTTCAATCCATTAGCTCAATCCAAGATAGTTTTTATCTGTCCTAGAAAACAAATGTCGGAAGTTAATCAAACACGCAAGCCAAGGAGCCTGCCTCATCATCAGTTTTTCACCATTACCCCCACCCATCATATGGTGTCTCCCCATTACCCTACCCATCAACTGATGTCTCTCCATACCCCCACCCCATCATATGGTGTCCTCCCATTACCCTGCCCATCAACTGATGTCTCTCCATACCCCCACCCCATCATACGGTGTCTACAAATACCCCCACCCTATCATATGGTGTCTCCCCATAACCCACCCCATCATCTGATGTCTCCCCATACCATTACCCCATCATTTGTTGTCTCCCATGCCCACCCCCATCATCTGAAGTCTCCCCATACCATCATCCCATCATCTGTCACCCATACCCCACCCCATCATCTGATGTATCCACATACCTCCATCCCATCATATGATGTCTTCCCATACTCTCACAAAAACATTTTCTGTCGCCCCATACCCTCAACTCATCATCTGCTGTTTCATAATAACCCACCCATCAACTGCTGTCTTCCCATATCACCAACCCCATAATCAGATGTCTTCCCATACCCTCACCCCATCATTCGCTGTCTTCCCATACCCTCATCACATGTCTCCCCATACCATCAACACAACGTCTGTTGTCTCCCCAAATACCATCATATAATGTGATGTCTCACAGACCCATCATTTTATATCTCCCATTTTCCACTTTCATACAACAATACGGTGTCCTCATTATTCAATATGTTTGTGTATAAAATGTGTTGTTCATATACCGCTAAATAGTGAAATATCTAAATATAGGCTCTCGTAAATGAACAGGTGCTAATAACATGTTTTCCGTTTTCCCGCCATTATCAATATAATTTGTGCACACGCCCAAGCAGTCCGACCTGTGCCCAAGCAGTCCGACCTGTGCCCAAGCAGTCCGACCAGTGCCCAAGCAGTCCGACCTGTGCCCAAGCAGTCCGACCTGTGCCCAAGCAGTCCGACCTGTGCCCAAGCAGTCCGACCTGTGCCCAAGCAGTCCGACCTGTGCCCAAGCAGTCCGACCTGTGCCCAAGCAGTCCGACCTGTGCCCAAGCAGTCCGACCTGTGCCCAAGCAGTCCGACCTGTGCCCAAGCAGTCCGACCTGTGCCCAAGCAGTCCGACCTGTGCCCAAGCAGTCCGACCTGTGCCCAAGCAGTCCGACCTGTGCCCAAGCAGTCCGACCTGTGCCCAAGCAGTCCGACCTGTGCCCAAGCAGTCCGACCTGTGCCCCGGGCAGTCCGACCTGTGCCCAAGCAGTCCGATCTGTGCCCAAGCAGTCCGACCTGTGCCCAAGCAGTCCGACCTGTGCCCAAGCAGTCCGACCTGTGCCCAAGCAGTCCGACCTGTGCCCAAGCAGTCCGACCTGTGCCCAAGCAGTCCGACCTGTGCCCAAGCAGTCCGACCTGTGCCCAAGCAGTCCGACCTGTGCCCAAGCAGTCCGACCTGTGCCCCGGGCGTACAAGTACCACGGGTTGGTAGCCGCTGTAGTAGGTTTCCAGTCCAGTCCAGTCCAGTCTAGTATTTTTATTTGAAAATTAAGCTTTGAAACGTTTCCTTTCAAAGAATTTAGGCTATTCTAAAAAGAAATTGCCAATATATCGTGGTAAGGGTCATTTCGCTTCTAAATGGATGTGGTCGTGACTTGAAAACGCTTGAGAACCTGTGTGCTAGAGCTACTGAGATTAGTAGTTCAGCCCATGGAGTTAACTAGATTTTGACAGATCTTCGCATAGAGCGAACATTTAGGACTCTCTGTCTCAAGCTGACGTTTCAAAGAAACAAAACTAGAAAATTGTATTTCAAAAGTGTGAACCCGGGCAGAGAAAATTTCCCGGGAAGTCTTTTGTGTACTCAAAATATTGCGGGATCTCGGGATCCATGGCGAGAAAACCTATTAGCTATATAACCAGTGCCGTCTTAAGGCATGGGCCCAGTGGGCACTGGCCCAGGGCCCCGCGCTTTTAGGGGCCCCACGTTTCTAGGCGACTCACTCTTATAGAGACATCATGCTTTATATATTTTTAATGAATATTGAAAAAAAAAAACAATTTAATTGGATTTAAAATTCCCAATTTTAACCCACGATATACATCAGCACATTCCAAAAATATTATTATAAATGCGAATCAAAGTTGGGCAGTTTTAAAACTTTTAAACAGGAATAACTTTCGACAACAAGTTTACATTTCCCAGATATGAATCGAAATAACAATAAGGTAAGAATGTATGTTCACAATCGTGTTAGAGAAAGATGTTGGCCCCGGGCGGTGATAAACCTAGCTACGCCACTGCACAGTAGTGAAATATGTGGAGAAAAGTCTATTCTAGCACCAATTTAAGTACGACTGAAGTTAATAAGAATTGTATAAAGGAATTTGTAGGTCATCAATGAATAATTCTTTTTAAAAGTAAATTTATTATTAAAATAATAAAAAAAGAAAATTATCATCTCTAATCTGAAAAGTATATTGTGTTCTGTGTCTGAAAAACAAATTTAGAAAATAAATAGAACCAAACGTCACCGTAGATCTGAGCTGAAGGCAGAAATATATAGATATTTAGGTATAATAATCATTTGCAGTCACTGTAAAAATCTGAAAGTCATGTTCATCTTACATTACACAGTATAGCTAAAACACAGAGATCGATTTGATTAATTGCACCATATCAATCATTTCCCAAGGATCGTTTTTATAGCGGGGCACTTGTGAGTTGGAAAGGGCAGACAAATACTTTATTAAAAAATAATGTATATGCTTCTAGGTGTATAACCGTTTAAGCGGAAATGAAATGTGGTTATAGGAGTGGAGCACAGAAGAGACTAAGAGCTACAGAGGTGACAAGGAAAAAGGTTAAACTTGCAAAATTAACATCTTGATTAAATCCAAGCACAAAAGAAGTTAATAGTTCTGCTCCTCAAAATACAGTAGCGTCATCTACATCCACTATTGTATCCAGAAATCCAGTTCCAGACATACCATTACCTATTTCACCTGCTGGGGGAATTGTAAAAGATGAAACACACAAAGCTGTGTCAGAAAACGAGAGTGTAATTCACGGCACAGATCCCGGGCTATGGAATATTAAGAATACTTGTACAGTGGAGTATCGTACTGGATTCGCAGTGGGCCAGCATTATGTCAGAATCATGACTGCAACCTTTCAAACTGAGGCGGTTTACCCTCATGCTGAACACTGCCTAAACTAGTGGGCTTTAAAGCAGCAGTGTTGTCTACAAGTTGAAAAATTCTTTGACTTTGTTCAGCGCCTATATACCTTTTTCTTAGCTTCTACACATAGCTTGAATGTTCTGGTGTCTTCCTTTTAAATAATCTCTCGTTGTCGTAATGCGTCTGTATGACACAAGATGATCAGCACATTTTGATGCCGTCCATACTCTGCATACAGGTTTCAAAAAAAATAAAAATAAAGATGCGCTGGATTCTAAATCAACTGACACTGATCAGGAAGTGAGTACGAGGCGTGAGGCAGAAGGACTAAGTAAGAAAATGGAGAACCTGGAAACGATCTTTCTGACAATTCTTTTGAACGGTTCCGTGAAAAACGCGCACATGACAAACGCGCACACGATAAACGCGCACAGAATAGTCCGCAAAGACATTGCTGCGCACATGAAAACTGCGCACACCGACAGTTGCGCATACAGAAAACAGCGCACACCGACAAATGCGGACACCGAAAATTCCGAACACGGACAGTTGCGGACGTTGACAATAGCGAACACATACATTTGCGCACAATTGGAATCGTACAATATAATTAAAATTTCATTAAAGAGTTGAAAAGGTTGGAGTTGGTTGTCAGCTTAAAAGACAAGTCGGCAATTATAAGGATAATAAGTGGCTGGGATTAGAAATAATTATTAAAGAATCCTTTTAAAGACGAATTATTAAAAAATAATTGGGTAATCTTATTTATGATATATAAAATTAAAACCATACACAAATATAATAATACTAGTAATTATAAAGGTAACAATAGATTTATTGCAGCAAAAGTTAAATTTCTATGTGGCAAAGAAGAATTATTTTTTAAAATATTTTATTGACAGTGGTCTAATTCTCCTGTAAAAGATATTTAAATACCGGGTATTAAAAAGATTACTGATATAAGTATAAGTTATTATAAGTATAAGGCGAGTTAAGAGTCTGATAACGGTATGGAAAATATTACTTTTAAATTAAAATTATTAAATTATAGTCGCAATAAGCAAAATGACGCCAGTAGGCAATGAACGTTTGAATTTATATTCTCAATTCCATTAACACATAGTACGTAGGCATATATAGTACAACTATGATAGACTATATCATCGTAATGAAGTATTAAAATTATAATTTAAAATAATCGGTAAAAGTTGAGAGATATCACAGCGTTTTTACCATGGCTGCCAACTTGATTGCAGTGAACCGTAAAATTAAGAATAAAATGTTTAAAAATAATGTAAAAATGTCCTAAATGTATCCCTAAACCTAACCTGAACCCTAAATCTATCCCTAAACCTAACCTGAACCCTAAATGTATCCTTAACGAAGTCACGGTGATATCTCTTAACATTAGCCAAATAATCGTCTTAGTATATAACTAAGCCTATTTTAGTTTTATTAATAATAATTATAGTTTAAATGAATAATCTTCCTACTCCTAGTACTAGCTAAGCCTAAATTTCATAGAAATTTGAGCATTTGTACGTGTTCGCTATTGTCAACGTTCGCAACTGTCCGTGTTCGGAATTTTCGGTGTCCACATTTGTCGGTGTGCGCTGTTTTCTGTGTGCGCAACTGTCGGTGTGCGCAGTTTTCCTGTGCGCAGCTGTGTCTTTGAGGAATTTTCTGTGCGCGTTTATCGTGTGCGCGTTTGTCATGTGCGCGTATTTCTGGTCACCCTTTTGAACAACATTCTGGAAAGAGTTATTAAAACAAGTAAGGTGATGCAGTCAAAATTGCTGACATACATGTAGCCATAAAACTTCTTGAGTATCTGAAATCCTATCTTCAAGAAATTAGAGAAACGTTTAGTAACTATTAACGTAAGGCCAAGAGAATGTGTCCAGAATTGGAGTATATATCATGGTAAGAAACGGAAACGAAATTGAAGTGTCCGTCTAAGGAGATATGATGGACCAGAAGAAGTGACAGATCTATGTCTAAGGAGATATGATGGACCAGAAGAAGTGACAGATCTATGTCTAAGGAGATATGATGGGCCAGAAGAAGTGACAGATCTATGTCTAAGGAGATATGATGGACCAGAAGAAGTGACAGATCTATGTCTAAGGAGATATGATGGACCAGAAGAAGTGACAGATCTATGTCTAAGGAGATATGATGGACCAGAAGAAGTGACAGATCTATGTCTAAGGAGATATGATGGACCAGAAGAAGTGACAGATCTATGTCTAAGGAGATATGATGGACCAGAACAAGTGACAGATCTATGTCTAAGGAGATATGATGGACCAGAAGAAGTGACAGATCTATGTCTAAGGAGATATGATGGACCAGAACAAGTGACAGATCTATGTCTAAGGAGATATGATGGACCAGAACAAGTGACAGATCTATGTCTAAGGAGATATGATGGACCAGAAGAAGTGACAGATCTATGTCTAAGGAGATATGATGGACCAGAACAAGTGACAGATCTATGTCTAAGGAGATATGATGGAACAGAACAAGTGACAGATCTATCTAAATATGATACAAGTGAAAAGTTCAAGATCAAAACTTTTCTCCCCATTTTGGACTCCCCGAACTCTGACCTGACACAACATAGAGACTCCCTGAACTCTGACCTGACACAATGTAAGCAAGCTTATTTTTGGATTGAAAATTTACAAAATTAATAACAATTGATTCCGATGAGCTAAATAAAAAGTGTGAAGATTTAGCTAGTATATTTCATAAAGACCTTAAAAAGGATGACCTATTAAATGAATGGAGGGATTTCAAGAACGACCTTGTTCTTGATGAAAATTGTGACACTATTGCTGCTTCGTATGAACAAATAATTACAGACAACTTGAAATCTGTATTTCCTAATGTTGAAATTGCACAGAGAGTTAATGTCCATGATGATAACACACTGTACAGGGGAACGTTCATGATAACACACTGTACAGGGGAACGTTCATGATAACCCACTGTACAGGGGAACGTTCATGATAACACACTGTACAGGGGAACGTTCATGATAACACACTGTACAGGGGAACGTTCATGATAACACACTGTACAGGGGAACATTCATTTTCAACATTAAAGCTCATAAAATATCAGCTTGGCAGTACAATGGGACAAAAACGTTTGAACTGGTTTTCACTTCTGTGCATGGAAATTGACATCCTTAAGACCATCGACGATAAACCAACACCCGTAATAAAACAATTCTCTTCAAAAAAATTACGCAAACGATTATGTTAATTTATATTAAATAAATTATTCTATCAGTAAATTATGATATTTTATCATCCTCTGGGATTATTTATCGTTTATTTCTGATAAAAGTTTTAAAACTATTATTACTTTTGAATGATTTTTTTTTTTAATCAATAAATTGAAATCATCGAAGTTTAACTTAATTGAATGTTTATTTTAATTTTAAATTTGTATTCCTCTTGGTGAGTTGGTGGGAAGCAGCAACTGTTTGCCCCCCCCCCCCCACTGTTTGAGCATGGGGTGAGTGCCCCCTTCGCCCCCTCTCGTGGCCCAGTTATGTTTTGATGCTAGGGTGCCCCAGTGCATTGCTGTGCCCAGGGCCCCCTATGTTCTTAAGACGGCCCTGTATATTACCGATGACCAAATCCTAGCATTGGCCTCCCTACTTGTACTAACTTCACTAAAACCTGACATTACTTGTCTTACTTTTTCCCTTAAAACGATGAGCAGGTTTACATACATGACAGTAGTAAGTACTGGCGCTGGAAGATGGGAGTGTGTGATAATAGAACAGCTAAATGAATCAAATCTCGTTGTCACTTAACATCTGTGCAGTGCAGGATGGGTCCATTCCGGGGACACCTCAAACTCTTAACTCTAAACACACGGACGAATGAACGAGCAAGTCTGGATATTATAATAATGTCAAGCACACAATGCGTTTTGATGATGGTAATGTGTTTAAGCTACAAGAGGACGAACTGACCGATTGTGTCATTTGTTTACCAAGACAAGAGAAGCCAGGACTCGGCCACAACACTTGAGCCTGTAGTTGTTAGAAGACTATCCATCACCGGCCATGAGTGGCTAGGGGGTTACTAATGACACACACAGCGTGTTGACATTTGGGGCCAGGCTTGTCATCAGAGCCGTAGGGGTGCCCAGTGGTAGTTGGTGTCGGTGAGCACCGCTAACTCAAATTGATGAGACTGTCGGCAGTATGGGGATACATAGCGCTGCTAATTTAGCTCATATGTGTTACACGAGGGGAGGAACCATTTACACACTTGTTGGATGTGTTAATGGTGATGAGTATGCAACATCAAGTGTGTTGAGTGTGTTAATCAAGCAGATTATATTGTACTAGGGCTTACCCCGCCTGCACAAAATACGGCCCGCGGGCTGCTTGCGGCCCGCCAGAACCCCTTTTGCGGCCCGCGAATGAAATATTATTTTTTCTTAACAGCTCCCCCCACCCCGCGCCCCCGTCCTATTTTCTTTCTTGCCCTAGTCTTGCGAATTACTCAACATCTGAGGTAATGTGCCGGGTCTTGACAATGACATTACAGCTGAATTTATTCACCCTATCTTGACAATTACATACTAGCTGAATTAATGTGCCCTATTTTGACAAAAACATACTAGCTGAATTAATGTGCCATTGTCTTGAAAATCACATACTAGCTGAATTATGTGCCCTATTTTGACAAAAACATACTAGCTGAATTAATGTGCCTTAGTCTTGACAATGACACTAGCTAAGTTAATGTGCCCTATCTTGACAATGAAAAACTAGCTGAATTAATGTGCCCTATCCTGACAATGACATGTGCCCTATCCTGACAATGACATGTGCCCTATCCTGACAATGACATGTGCCCTATCCTGACAATGACATGTGCCCTACGGCAGTCCCAACAGTAAAGCGTCCCATCCAACACGACACCAGGTATTTTGATATGGAAAGATGGAAGGGGAGGGCTTGAGGTTATTGTGTGACAGCGCTAGAGCTAAACTTTTGTGAGAGTTGAATTTGCTAATAATAAGAGTGTTGGACTGAGATAAAGCTTTCAAGTAGATTCATTAGACACAAACAATTTGTGTACATAAAACAAAACAGAACAGATTCAGCTTTAATAATAATCATCCAGAATACAAATGTAAACGTTTCGGCATTCCATCATCAGTATGAAAAGACAACAACAAAAACAACCTTTAAATATAAATTAATTGTACATAATATATATCTATATATACATGTATCCTACCTAAAAATTAGAGAAAAGAATATGAGCGGGTGCAAGTCCCCGACAAAAACAAAGTTCAGAAAAACGGAAAGGAAGTGAGTGGCAGTAACTTTGAAAAGCCAAACCCCTCTCCCACGGCTTTCTGACACAATAAGGTGTAAATGACAGAGGGTGAGTGGGGATTGTTGTGGGGGTAAATGAGAAGACATGTTTAGGGTATATACAATGGACGTCGGGTTTTTTATAATCTAGTAGTGATATAAGTGGTCATTGATTCTATCAGGACTGTGAAGACCTCTGGTAACAATTTCAAGCTACTCACATCTAGAGATTTCAGCATGGAACAGCCTTCAATCAACCTCTCATATCTTTTTCTTTTGTTAAAAGCTGTTTTCAAGACTATTCTGCGGAAAGTTTGTCTATCCTGGAATGAGAGAAAAATACATGAATATTTACACAGACCTTTTACGCAAAATAAATCATTTACATCAGTAAGACTAAAGCTGCAGTCATACTTGCATCGTACTTCATGGCATCATTCCGTACTTCATGGCATCAATCTGTACTTCATGGCATCAATCCGTACTTCATGGCATCAATCTGTACTTCATGGCATCAATCTGTACTTCATGGCATCAATCCGTACTTCATGGCATCAATCTGTACTTCATGGCATCAATCTGTACTTCATGGCATCAATCTGTACTTCATGGCATCAATATGTACTTCATGACATCAATCGGTACTTCATGGCATCAATCCGTACTTCATGACATCAATCCGTACTTCATGGCATCAATCCGTACTTCATGGCATCAATCCGTACTTCATGACATCAATCCGTACTTCATGGCATCAATATGTACTTCATGGCATCAATCCGTACTTCATGGCATCAATCAGTACTTCATGACATCAATCTGTACTTCATGGCATCAATCCGTACTTCATAGCATCAATATGTACGTCATAGCATCAATCCGTACTTCATGGCATCAATCCGTACTTCATGGCATCAATCTGTACTTCATGGCATCAATCCGTACTTCATGGCATCAATCTGTACTTCATGACATCAATATGTACTTCATGACATCAATCTGTACCTCATGGCATCAATCTGTACTTCATGACATTAATCTGTACTTCATGACATCAATCCGTACTTCATGGCATCATCCGCGTACAGTGCACGTATACAGAGCACGTATACAGAGCACGCTATCACAGACATTCTGACGTATCAACTCATTTGGTGGTATGTAGATGTTTTTGTTAGGTATGTGTATACCCACCAAAGACATACAAACACACAAGCAAAGACATACCCATAAAGACATACACTTACCCAACAAACACACAAGCAAAGACATACACTTACCCAACAAAGACTTAAACTCATACCCAACAAAGACATAATATTTTCCTTAACTTTTTAAAAACACAACTCTTATTTTATTTGGCATATTCCCCAGAGGTGCAGCATCCATTATTGAGTGCTATTTCCTGACACCCAAGCAGTGTCACCCTACACACATCACACCATTATAATATGCTATATTAGGGGAATTGGGGGGGGGGGTCATGATGTGGCCATTTTCCTCAAATTGCAGGCCATCTAATATTGACTGACAGCTCACTTACCAGCCCCCAAACGGTGCCCTTGGTGGATGCCACGATGGTGGCAGCTCGGGGCATGTTGTACATAAGTGCCAGTTCCCCAAAGAAGCCCTCATTGTTGTAATGTCCCACAACTTTTTTGGGTTTGCCTTCTCCCACAAGGATATCATATTTTCCACTGTGGAACAAAGAGAAAAGATCAAATGTCAAAGGGGTAGTGTTGTGTCTCTCGGCATCGACGTGCAGACACTAGATCAACAGTGTAAGCCATAGCTTCTGCTGTTTTCAAACCTTTTTTTTGTACTAAGACAACATTAATATGATTAAACTAATTTACAAAAATTCTGCTCAACATAAAGCTGGCACTACACCAAAAATATGGGCTGTAGCATCCAAGCAAATAATAATAAGTATTATAGTACTTAAGACTGATGATATTATTATATCCAATCTTACTTTGAAGATAAAGCACCATAAAAACCCTCTACATGATTTTGTATTCCTTTATAACACCATATGTTTTAAGCTACTGACTTTTCTATCACACAAATTGTCCATGTGATAGAGTTTCTGTCGTTTGTTTTCATTCCATATCAAATTCAGGAACTGACCCACCAAACGGTCAGTGTCGACTTGTTACAATTTCTGTCCCAATGGTACTCTCAAAGCCATTGCATCTTCACATTGACTTGCTTGTGTCAGACTCAAATGACGTACACAATTCTACTGCTAATGATTTTCTTGTCCAATGACCTTTTTGTCCCAGTTAATAGAATTCTCGAGACCACATTAAACATATGGATTATTAATTTATTTATATTTTAATAGGCACTGCCCATTCCATTGGCACTGTCCATTCTACCGGCACTGTCCAAGCTATTGGCTCTTTGCATTCTACGGGCACTGTCCATTCTACCGACACTGTCCATTCTACCCACACTGTCCATTCTATTGGTACTGTTCATACTACCGGCACTGTTTATGCTACAGAGACTGTCTATTCTACTGACACTATCCATTCATCCTGCACTGTCCATTCAACCTGCATTGTCCATTCAACCTGCACTGTCCATTCAACCTGCACTGTCCATTCAACCGTTATTGTCCATTTTTAACGGCACTGTCCATCTAACAAGTACTGTCTATTCAACCAGAACTCTTCATACTACCTCTTTCTTGGGTTATTTTCCTAATACGGCACTATTGAGCGTTATAAAATGTAGAACTATCTCACAAATGAGATAACTGAGGCATCTTCACAAATATTGAAGCAAGCCTCACAAATTCAAGCCAAATGATTGATTAAGAATTGTGTGAAATTAACTTGGTAAATTTCTTTTAAAAATCAATACATCAAATTTAAAACTATTTTATTAAATTTAAGTGACTTCCAAAGTCTCTGTTAAGTCTATCTGAACTGTTTGACACAAATGCCAGTGGCAAAATAAAAGGACAGGAGGGCGATAATTCACGTGTCACCATTAGGTTATTTCCGTTGACATAGTTTTAGCCAGCCTCTGTTGTGTGGCCGTACAAAATGGGGCGAGAAAGTGCTTAGTTTGGGCCTTTCTATGAGGCCTTATGGCAGACCATACACAACAATGATCAATGGCTAAGTTAAGGCCTTTCTATGAGGCCTTAGAGCAGACCATACACAATAATGATCAATTGATGCTGAGACTCCTAACGTCGGTGGCATAGCTCCAAGGCTACACGAACAATGTTTGCATCGTTCAGGATAATCTACAGCTCAACAACAGCTGTTTGTCTTACTGATCTTTTCAAATTCGTGAGTTAAGCTGTTACCTCCAGTTCTTGGAGTTAGTATGAGCAAATCCAGGAAAGGGACGAGGTGGGAGGGGCAGGGTACTCACTTCACATGGTCTACAAAAAATTGTGCTTTTTTAAAAGAACCATACTAGGACGTTATATGGCAGACACCGTACCTTTTACACAATTGCCCCGACACAGTAGACGTTGGTCGATAGAACTTCAGTCAGTATTGGCAATTATAATCTCCCTGATACACAATTATATCTGAACTAATTATTCCAATTATATCGGTGCTTAGCACCACGGCTGGGATAAAATGTGTTGTTGCTAAGTTGCGTCATACGTCGCAAGAGCCGGTCTTGTAAAGAAGTTCAGCCTCTGGTAACAACTATCATATCGTATTTGTCCGTCAGTACCTCTGTTGTTTCTTACTTACGGTAACATGAGCACACATCAATGAGAGGCCGTGTATCGATTTATGGCGTGAGTTCCCCCAGAGACCTCTAGCAGCTTCAAGTTCGTCAAATCCTTTCCCTGTTAGTCCCCTAGCCCCACCCTCCCTCCCCGCCCCTACAGCCTTCTAGGAGTTGCCTTCTTTGATCACTAAAACGCTAGCAAGACTTTCATTTCCTGGAGCAAATGCGCTCCTAGATTGACAGTAAACCGAGTCCGACATTGCACACTACACTAATTCAGGCAAAAGACTGAAAGGAAAAACTCTACTTGGTGTATATATTACAGAATTGGCTGTCCGAAACAAAATAGGATTCAGGATTGTGAGACAGGACATCAAAATAATGTATGCATCAAGACGCACATGGAACAAGAGTTACGAGCAGCGAATTCATAAGATACAATAACACCATATTATAAAGCAAATGTTAGGGTTTACAGTCATAAGATACAATAACACCATATTATAAAGCAAATGTTAGGGTTTAGAGTTATGTTTTTACACTAAAAACCTCCCCTAAAATGGCAGGTGGATTTTTTGAAAGTATGTTTAACAGTTCACTTAAGCATTTCAAATGTTCAGCCTCATGCAGTTTTCTGAGTTAATGTGCCGTACTTGTGGAAATATCAAACCGAACTTTTCAACTATCTAAATATTTGTTTACACTGGCACACACACACCCCTCCCCCTTTTTTTCCCCCATCACCAAATAAAAGAACATATATATTTTTTAAATTTATCAATTCCTTTGTCATCTTAAAACAAGAGTTGTCTGGGGGGCGTCCATTAATTACGTCAACAATTGTTACGCAATTTTGGACCCTCCTCCCCCTTGTCAACAACTGTGAAACTTTTAATGACCCCCCTCCTCCCTATTTAATAATGTCAACATTTTCTATACCACCCCCACCCCAAACAAAAAATTATAATACAAATAACTTTATAAATAATTTTATTTTGTGCTGATCTATTTTAACGACACAAAATTTTATGATATCTTTACCTTGTTAATCAACAAGTTAAAAAGCTTTTACACTTAAATTTTACAAATGCAGAATCAATTAAAAGGTTGTTAAAGGCTAAATATCATTGTTTGTGGAAGTATAAAAATGATTATTGTCAGTAAAGCTGACTATTACAGTATAGTTTTAGCTGCAATCATCTTCCCAGCCAGCTCTAACGTAACGATGAGCATCAGGGACATCATTTTGATAGGGCAGGGGGGCATTTGCCCCACCCCTTGAATTTGCATGTAATGTGGCGCCTCCAGTAATAAACAACTTAACAAGCCGACCAAGTTTTGGTTTTGTCCCAGAGCTAGGGTTATTACCCCTGCTCAGTAGTGAAATGAGTGGAGAAAACTCTATTCTAGCACCAGTTAAAGTACGACTGAAGTTAATTAGCATTATATAAAGGAATTTGTAGATCACCAATGAATAATTCTTTTTTTGTGATGTTTATACTACTTAAAAACATCTCGTCAACTTAACAATTTCACATATTCTCTCTAAGTTGGAGAATCGAATCCCCATGGTTAGGTCGGATACAACTTAAAGAATCGAGTCGCCATGGTTTGGCTAGCTACAAATAAGAGAATCGAATCGCAATGGTTTGGTCAGCTACAAATAAGAGAATCGATCATTTCTCGGTACCATTTCTTTATATGCCCTCAAGCCAATTCTTGGACGATAAGCCTCAGAAATAGGCGGTCAATACAAGGGCCGTTCCCAGGATGGACTCCTGGAGATGCTCACCTGGGGGTCGTGGCCAGCACACGCTACCTACATAGACTCGAAACTGTCCGACACGAAGCTACCTACAAAGACGCGACACTGTCCGACACGAAGCTACCTCCATAGACTCGGCACTGTCCGACACGAAGCTACCTACATAGACTCGACACTATCCGACACGAAGCTACCTACAAAGACGCGACACTGTCCGACACGAAGCTACCGACATAGACTCGACACTGTCCGACACGAAGCTACCTACAAAGACGCGACACTGTCCGACACGAAGCTACCTACATAGACTCGGCACAGTCCGACACGAAGCTCCTACATAGACTCGACACTGTCCGACACGAAGCTACCTACATAGACTCGGCACTGTCCGACACGAAGCTACCTACATAGACTCGGCACTGTCCGGCACGAAGCTACCTACATAGACTCGGCACTGTCCGACACGAAGCTACCTATTATACATAGACTCGACACTGTCAGACACGAAGCTATAACCTACATAGACTCGACACTGTCCGACACGAAGCTACCTACATAGACTCGGCACTGTCAGACACGAACCTACCTACATAGACTCGACACTGTCCGACACGAAGCTACCTACATAGACTCGACTCACGTAGGGATGTAACCAGGCCACTGAAACAGTAGAGTACCTAAAGGCAGAGTGCCCCAATATCGAGGAGGAAAGGGGAGGGGGGATGTTCGACAGGTCAAACCTGGAAATCTGTGATAATAGTTTAATTTATGGTGACGCCTGCTTGACGAGGCCCGCAAGTGGTGTGCTGTCGAAGGTGTAGACTCAATCTTACAAGAGAATGAATAATACATGTACATAAGGTTCTCTGGACATCATACAGGTAAATACATTAAGGTTCTCTGTACAGAGGGCAGTATCACTTTTAAGTATATAGCAGACATTTATTTAAAACACCGTGGTATTGTAAAGAGGTGCAATAATTTAGTGAAGTCATAGATGCCTTTTCATGTCGATGATCACAACAGGCTCAACAATGCTATGTTCCTCCACAACCCCTTCAACTACGGAAATGGTTTCAGTAGTAGAGTAAAAAATGTGTGTACTGGAAGGGTTGATTGTGACATTTGAGCACTCTGGACACAGTCAACAGAGGGACTGTATCTTTCTATACCTAGTACGTAGTTGTGAATTATTCCACTCGAGCAAATAGCAGTTTATTCTAGTCTTGATTATTTATTAAAAAGGAAATTTGCACAGCTTTCACTTTTAAAATACACGTTTTCAAAGCCTTTTTCTGAGTAGCCAACGTAAATGTATTTATCAAGAATCTGTTGATCAAAATAACGAAAAGAAAATATCGTTGTCAAAAAACAACTCCTGGTCCATCTGTCTGATAGTGTACAACTACACTTAAGTCAATAAATCCAGCTGCTGGTACAGTTGTATGATAGTGTACAACAACACTTAAGTCAATAAAACCAGCTGGTGGTACAGTTGATAATCTTGCCTTATGGATAATCCTGCCCTGTGTCTGGGTTAAGAACGCCGCTTCTCAATTTCGGAGAGCAGATGAATGGAAACATTTCTAATATTGGTAAAGGATGTGCTGACAATGCGACTATTTACTCACCACACACCACTAACTTAGCCCGAGTATTGCATTAGTTCTCTGACTCAGAGCTCTTGTTCATTAAGTTTATGGAAACATTTCTAATATTGGTAAAGGATGTGCTAACAATGCGACTATTTACTCACCACACACGACTAACTTAGCCCGAGTATTGCATTAGTTCTCTGACTCAGAGCTCTCATTCATTAAGTTTATGGAAGCATTTCCTCAACTTGTAAATGGTGTGCTAACAATGCGACTATGTGCTCACATCACTAACTTAACCTAAATATTGCATCTAACTATGGTCTATTTACCCACACAACACACCTAACTTACCCTAAATATTGCATCCAACTATGTGCTATGTACTCACACAACACAATTAACTTACCCTAAATATTGCATCTAACTATGGGCTATGTACTCACACAACAAACCTAACTTACCCTAAATATTACATTCAACAATGCGACAATGTAATCACACCCCTAATGTACCCTAAATATTGCATTAGTTCTCTCACTCAAAGCTCTTATACGACTATTAAGAATTCAGGTCCAACAAATCAACCATTACAGACCTCATATAGACTAAAGTAGTCAACCAACCATTACAGACCTCATATAGGCTAAAGTAGTCAACTATCAACAGCTAAATGCTCAGGTGCTTAAGTTGATCCGCCACTACGTTGTCTCGTGTATTATAAAGAGATAGCGAACATTACAAAACACTATACGAATCTAGTCATCACCCTTTAAAATCACGGAAAGTGTCCGTCTTTGTAGGATAATGCCCACTATTATTTGTTTTTAACAATGATGCCAGCAACCAAGCTTTGATAGTTTAAATGTCAAACCAACCTATGCTTTTAGAAATATTCCAACACCCTGTGATATTCGAAATAAGCTGAGATATTTTAAATAACCAACCTATGATACTTTAAATATTCCACCAACTTTGGATATTTGAAATATTCAACCCACCTATGATATTTGAATATTCAAAGCTCCAATAGATAAACATACATACTAAACGTTAACAGAACCACTGCGATCAATTTCACATAACAAACTAAATCAGCTTTGATTGAATGGTGTGTCTAGAGTTCAAGAAATGATGGAATGGTGTGTCTAGAATTCAAGAAATAATGGAATGGTGTGTCTAGAATTAAAGAAATGATTGAATGGTGTGTCTAGAATTCAAGAAATGATTGAATGGTGTGTCTAGAATTCATGAAATGATGGAATGGTGTGTCTAGAATTCAAGAAATGATGGAATGGTGTGTCTAGAATTCAAGAAATGATTGAATGGTGTGTCTAGAATTCAAGAAATGATTGAATGGTGTGTCTAGAATTCAAGAAATGATTGAATGGTGTGTCTAGAATTCAAGAAATGATTGAATGGTGTGTCTAGAATTCAAGAAATGATGGAATTGTGCGTCTAGAATTCAAGAAATGATTGAATGGTGTGTCTAGAATTCATGAAATGATGGAATGGTGTGTCTAGAATTCAAGAAATGATGGAATGGTGTGTCTAGAATTCAAGAAATGATTGAATGGTGTGTCTAGAATTCAAGAAATGATTGAATGGTGTGTCTAGAATTCAAGAAATGATTGAATGGTGTGTCTAGAATTCATGAAATGATGGAATGGTGTGTCTAGAATTCAAGAAATGATGGAATGGTGTGTCTAGAATTCAAGAAATGATTGAATGGTGTGTCTAGAATTCAAGAAATGATGGAATGGTGTGTCTAGAATTCAAGAAATGATGGAATGGTGTGTCTAGAATTCAAGAAATGATGGAATGGTGTGTCTACAGGTCAACAAATGATTGAATGGTGTGTCTAGAATTCAAGAAATTATTGAATGGTGTGTCTAGAATTCAAGAAATGATTGAATGGTGTGTCTAGAATTCAAGAAATGATTGAATGGTGTGTCTAGAATTCAAGAAATGATGGAATGGTGTGTCTACAGGTCAAGAAATGATTGAATGGTGTGTCTAGAGTTCAAGAAATGATTGAATGGTGTGTCTACAGGTCAAGAAATGATTGAATGGTGTGTCTACAGAGCAAGTAATAATTGAATGGTGTGTCTACAGTTTAAGATATGATTGAATAGTATATATGCAGAGAAAGTAATGATTGAATGGTGTGTCTACAGAGCAAGTTCTTAATAGTGTATGGTCAAGTAAAAACCAAT
Organism: Omphiscola glabra; assembly: GCA_964017045.1. Classification (NCBI taxonomy): domain Eukaryota; kingdom Metazoa; phylum Mollusca; class Gastropoda; family Lymnaeidae; genus Omphiscola; species Omphiscola glabra. Next base: position 22,937,107 of record OZ024799.1, read on the forward strand.
GAATGCATCAACTCTAGGCATACAGCGGTCATAGACCGAACCTGTAGCGTCTAACTGAAGAGGTCAAGATGTCATTCAATTCAACTAATTCGACTCAAGGAAACTCCAGATGAAAATGCCTTTTATCAGTAGTAGTTAAGATCGCTGTTTATTTACTGCCCCCTTAAACAACATTCTTGTAAGGACCCAATTCATCCATTTCTTTCATTGCTACCCTAATCAAATTTGAAGTTGCCCCTACTCTATAATAATCCCCTCTAATCCCCCGTAGCAGTGACTATACAACTAACCATGTCTGCAAGCAAACGTTATTTCTATATAACTGTGGTACGAAATCACTCCACAGACCTTTGTAAGATTTTAAAGATATGAACTAGGCTACTATGGATCCTCATTTCATTTTTCTGAAATAGTATAATTCTTATATCAGAAATAGAAACACAATAGGTCTTTTTTTAGATATATAATGATGTGTTCTTAAATAGACCATAAAAACTTTGTAGCGGACAAAATATATTTAATTTTTTTTTTTAAATGATACATCGAAGTTAGAGCAAAAAAAAACTACACACATCTAGTAAATAAAACTACACGTCTCGGATTGACTCGCGCCCCCACCATCCCCCAACACACACCACTACAAATGCACTGAAGGTTGTTTAGAGCGAGAGAGTTGAGAGATTAGCCAACATATACAAGAGCCTACAGCATATTCCATTCATTCCTATACTCAGTTCCAACTTAAAATGGGGGTTAAACCAGGCTGACAAAAGAATTGGCCAAAAACAAAAATCTTTCCGCTAAAGAAGGTGGATTTGACCTAGATGCAGACAAAAGAGAGTTTGAGAACAGATGAATGCTTCCGGTTGGCAACTTTGGGTCTACCACTGGTGCATGATTCATTAGGTGGGTCACCACTGGTGCATGATTCATTAGTGGGTCACCACTGGTGCATGATTCATTAGGTGGGTCACCACTAGTGCATGATTCATCAAGTGGGTCACCACTGGTGCATGATTCATTAGGTGGGTCACCACTAGTGCATGATTCATTAAGTGGGTCACCATGTTAATTTTCAGAAAGAAACAAATTCATTAGAAACATTTCCAAAGTTTTCAAAGGTTATAATGTGCTCAGTAAATTATTTTGTATCATGGCAGTCCATGTAATTTTCTAGTGATTCACCACTATATATATATATTTCATTTTCCAATGATCCACTACAATATATATTTAATTTTCTAATTATTCACCACTATATATATACATTTAATTCTCTAGTGATCCACCACTATATATATATACATTTAATTCTCTAGTGATCCACCACTATATATATATATATAATCCTACTTATATTTGTTTGTTTAGAAAGAAACCCCTTGTTACCAGTTGTTATAAACATCGCTTGCAAATATTTCTTGACGGATTCTAAACTAGAATATGCCACCTGTTCATATTAAATGTAAAGTGCTGTTTTCTACAGGTGGTCATGTCTACTTTTTTTCTTAACAAGCATATAATTAGCAAGCTATTTATGACAAGGGCTAAGCAGGGCTAAATGAAGCAACTAGTAGCAAGTGACAAACCTCAGGGGTAAATAAAGCAACTAGTAGCAAGTGACAAACCTCAGGGGTAAATGAAGCAACTAGTAGCAAGTGACAAACCTCAGGGGTAAATGAAGCAACTAGTAGCAAGTGACAAACCTCAGGGCTAAATGAAGCAACTAGTAGCAAGTGACAAACCTCAGGGGTAAATGAAGCAACTAGTAGCAAGTGACAAACCTCAGGGGTAAATGAAGCAACTAGTAGCAAGTGACAAACCTCAGGGGTAAATGAAGCAACTAGTAGCAAGTGACAAACCTCAGGGGTAAATGAAGCAACTAGTAGCAAGTGATAAACCTCTTAACTAACCTTTAGGTTGTTTTTATTCATTAATAGGCAATAACAATTAATCTACTAAAAAAAAACATCTTGTATAGTTAATTTCAGTTCATATAATTTTTTTTAAAAATTAATTTTCTCTCGGGATTTTTATACGAACCCGAGATGACTTACTTTCACAGCGTTTTCCCGGAATATGCAAAACCCAGGGAAATGAGAAACCCTAGTCGCGATACATCAGTTGAAGACCCTCGGACTAGTCGACTCTTGCGTACATGTCAAGGAAATATTAAGTGGTCAAGAAAAGGGCTAGACTAACTCAGATAAAAGACCAGTGGTCAGTAAGATGATGAGTTATCAGCTTTTACTCGGTCTTAAACTCAGGAAGGACGCGGTTATTGCCCTTATCTCCAGTCTATAACAGAAGATACGCAAGTAAATACAGAGCTATTAATATGATCACTGCAACGAGTAATTAACTAAAAGAATTGAACAAATTGAGAACCACTTCGCTAGTCATTAAACTTGCAAGGAAATGGGAGTCAATTCCCTTGCCCTCCTCCCTAATCCTGCACCTTCCCCCAGGGCGTACAAGGCAGCCTGGTTATATAGAAACTAGGCTACTCTTTGCTACAAGTAGCCGGGCAATGAAGAAACTTGGCAACTCTGTGCGCTCAGACACGGAAATGAAAGCTTCACAGCAAGGATCAAGTCACGACGAGAATCTTAACAAGTAGGTCGAGCTTTACAAACATAAACAGGACGTGTAAGTAGGACGAGGTATACAGACACAAGTAGGACGAGGTATACAAACACAAGTAGGACGAGGTATACAAACACAAGTAGGGCTTGGTATACACACACAAGTATGACTAGCTTTACCAACATAAACAGGACATATGTACAAACACAAGTAGAAAGAGGTATACAAACACAAGTAGGGTTTGGTGTACAAACACAAGTATGACGAGGTATACAAACACAAGTAGGGCGTGGTATACAAATACAAGTGGGGCTTGGTATACAAACACAAGTATGACGAGGCATACAAACACTAGTAGGACGAGGTATACAACACAAGTATGACGAGGTATACAACACAAGTAGGACGAGGTATATTAACACAAGTAGGGCTAGCTTTACCAACATAAACAGGACGTATGTACAAACACAAGTAGAAGGAGGTATACAAACACAAGTAGGATGTGGTGTACAAACACAAGTATGACCTTGTAAACAAACACAAGTAGGACATTGTAAACAAACAAGTAGGACGATATACACAAACGCAAGTAGGACCTTGTAAACACATACAAACACAAGTAGAGGCATGGTGTACAAACACAAGTAGTACCTGGTCAGCAAACAATGGTAGAAATTGGTATCTTGAAATTGATTATTAGATTGAATATGACTGATACATTTTTTAAAAATCGAACTTTCCAAGTGTTAAAATTGAAAAGTAGAAATTTCCCGCCTCTATATTTGTTTCAACCAGATGGCCTGAAGATCTCATGTTTGTGTAACACGGCCATATCACTTCCAAATATTCTAACAACAAATAAACGAATCAGCCATGCGGTTAGCTCCTGATTGTAATGCCACCAGAAGATTTACGATCTCATTTTATAGAGAAGATAAATTTTATGCAAATTTGAGGTGCCGATCTTTATGGCAGGAACTGATCAAGACGTGCAAACAGCTCTACCGTCCACGGCTTATCAATGGACCAGACAGAATTGTGACAATGACACTGGCGAGACAGTCAAATCGGTTGCCATTTTCATGACCGGCACGTTTCATTACTTACAAATTGGTAGTGCAACGACTTTTTATAGTTTACAAAGGAGCAAAAGGATGAAGGACGTCTTACGAAAAGCTTACACACACATAAAAGGGAAACGTTTCCACATTGACTTAAGAGATCCGTCTATTACACCTCATCCTTGTACCTGAGATGATAATAGTTTCACAAATGACACCTTATTCTTGTACCTGAAATTCTAATGGTTTCACCTGACACCCCGTTCCTGTACCTGAAATGCCAATACATCTATGACCCCATATTCCTCTATCTAAAATAATAAGTTGACAAAAGGTCTAAATTCAGATGTATCGTCTAATTTAGGTAAATCTCATCATATGCCTGAGTAGCTGTACACGATGTAAACCTAGTATTTGCCAAGCCCATTGCCAGTCTTGCCATATGCCAGAGTAGCTGCACTCGGTGTAAACCTAGTATTGCCATATGCCAGAGTAGCTGCACTCGGTGTAAACCTAGTATTGCCAGTCTTGTTTCCTTCCTTCCAACTCAGGGATGAGACTTAGTGAAGGTAATCTTCTTCCACGGGACATGATCATTCGATACCGCTGTGGAACGTAACAGATTGAATTTGTCTACAGTCTAGTCTTTCAATAGTTTCAATGCAAGGACTGGATCCACGCGTCTTGTGTAGCCAACATTTCTATTGGAGTCAGTGTGTCTGGTTCGATTGCTGTAATCGATAAAGCAATATAAGAAAATGAAGGCGTATTGTGACACAGGATCAGACAGGTGCTGTCATTTGTGAAAATCATCTGTTGTCAATAAAAAGGTAACAAATTGACTTTAGCCTGGCCAGCCTTTCATCCAGTCAGATGTCATTGACTTCTGAAGTATCAAACAGACTTTAGCCTGGCCAGCCTTTCATCCAGTCAGATGTCATTGACTTCTGACATATCTTCCCGGTAAGCACATCAAAATGACGGACCGAATCAGAGATTACTAAATTATCACATATGACATTTTTAACAGACATGTACCATCGTGATGGTAGGATGTATCGTATATCATCCTCATCGTGATGGAATGATTAACGGCTGTCAGACAACGGCCAAAGTCATATTAGAACCAGCTTGGAATAGATATAAAATAATCATAATCTTGAAATAGATGAGATTCGTTCCGTCTGCACCACCGGCTATAAAAGCTGTTAGGGCAATAAAGTTGTATTGGATTTTGTTGGTTGATGGCAGAGGTTAAAATGACTACCTAGAAGAAAATAAGCCCGTCTTGTCACAATTCAATCCATTTATTTATTCAAACATTTGTCGAGACGGCCATTTCAAATTTAGGAACCGAGTGTTTGTCGTCTTGTCTCAATGCTGGCAATATTAGCTCTGGCTTTCTCTTGTATAAATAGGGAATTCCTGTACTGTCTGCCTCTCTGCAACAACACGGCTGACACAATCTGGACGACCATATTTCTTCAACGTTCCCCAGGGGCGTTTCTCAGCGTGGGTGCCTGGTTAACTGGACACTGGAGTAGCATACGCCCATCAACTTAGTATTGAATATATATTTAGAGGTTTTTTTATTTGACTTGCTATCGAAAAACAAGACCATGATGTCATCTCAGTTTTCCTGAATCGTTTTTAAAAATTCAGCGTAATGTTTGTACATCCAAATTGGGAAAACTGGCTTAGAAACGACCACCTTTAGAAGACCACCTTTTGGAGACTACCTTTAGAAGAACACAGCTTTAGACTAACACACCTTTAGAAGACCACCTTTAGAAGACTACCTTTAGAAGAGCACCTTTAGAAGAACACCTTTAGAAGAACACCTTTAGAAGAACACACCTTTAGAAGACCACCTTTAGAAGACCGCCGTTAGAAGACCGCCGTTAGAAGACCACCTTTAGAAGAACACACTTTTAAAAGACCACATTTAGAAGAACACACCTTTAGAAGACCAAATTTTAGAAGACCACCTTTTGAAGACTACCTTTTGGAGACTACCTTTTGGAGACTATCTTTAGAAGACCACCTTTTGGAGACTACCTTTTGGAGACTATCTTTAGAAGACCACCTTTTGGAGACTACCTTTTGGAGACTACCTTTTGGAGACTACCTTTTGGAGACTACCTTTTGGAGACTACCTTTTGGAGACTACCTTTAGAAGACCACGTTTTGAAGACAACCCTTTGAAGGCCATACAAATCAATACCTTTTATTAATGAGCTAAGAACAAATTATGTTCATAGATATAACAGGCACCAATGAGTACAAAAGGGGCACTACAAAACAACGACCTTTTCTCTCTAGTGGATGAATTATATTTGAAGGTGGGATCGCAGCCGGTTCAGGGAGGTTGGTATGTGGCCTGATGCCGGTATGTGGCTAGAAGCTGGAGTATGGCCAGAGGCTATGTGGCAAGAGGCCGTTTGGTGCAACGATCCATTGGTTTACGATGTTAAGATGGTTTGAGTTTTTAATGTCAGGAGAGCCCCAATGGTAAACAATGATGACGGGTATGGCTAGCGGATTGTAGGGGGGAAAAAGACACAGAAAAACGTTTTATTCACCGTCATGTTATGTGTAAGCCCATAGAAATGTATATGATAGACTAAATATCACCATGGAACCAAATCACATAAATAAATTAATATAAGTCTGAAAGTAAAACATTGAAAGAAAAAAATACTTTTGACTTCTTTATATGAGGACAGTGGGAGGAGCACTCTGGTCAATTCTGACAAGATAGGGGAACAAATGAATGTTTATATCTTTCGGTCTAAAGCAGCACTGACCACATTGAGGTGATCAATGCTTTGTCTGGATCGAGTTATCACTAGACTAACACCACTACCACAATGCAATGCCCCTTGCTTTGCTTTGATCCCTTTACTGTGTGAGATGTGTCGAGGGAGATCAGAGGCGAGAATCAAATGCCAGTCCTTTTGCGCGAGAGCTTAATCTCGGAGCAATCGCTTACTACCGTTTATTGTTATTCCATCTGTAATATTCGTGTTTTATTGGCATCATGCGAAACAATGTAAATAATTATGAATAAATCATAGAATTAAATGTGTGATTATTTTATGTATATTTAACACAAATAAAACACACATATTTAATCCCAAGCGAGAATCAAACAACGTTCCTAATGAGCCGTCTCTTACTTCCATTCACTGATAATTAGTTGATAGTAAACATTTATATGGACTTACAAATAAAATGACGGTTAATTAAATGTTTTCTGTGATTTTTTCCTGTGAGTTTTTTTTTTCATCACCGGCTAGCGACGTACCTAGAGTTGGTGCCCCCTCCCCCACCCCCCGTGCCGTAAACTGATGGTGTCACCACACCCCCTTTTCTTTGAATTCTCCCACCCCCCCACTCCCCGGGACCGGCACCGTGTAATTCTTAACCAGATCATACAGAATATCTTAATCCCAGTTTGTAAGTCCTAATGAAAAAAAAGACAAGAAGAAAACACAGAACTTGAGATAGTGTTCTTTAAGATGCATCAAGATTATTTGTTAATTTTTCAATTAAACTTAACTTTTCCTCTCTTGGTCTTCAAGCATGCAAACCTGTCAGTTACTTGATGTAGTTCTTCACCTTAGCACTTTCAACTGACAAAATCGCAAGACCTAGAACACTGGACTGCATCATATTAGCTCTTTCGAAGTTTCATTTTTTTAAAGCCTCTTACATCAGGGGTGGGCAAACTACGGCCCGGCAACTGATGTTATGCGGCCCTCGAAGGCATTTAGAAATTTTTAAAAATACTTTGTTTTTAAGTTATTTTGTTGAATTTTACAGAATTTCATGTACCGTTATGATTTTTAAAACATTTTGATCAAATTTCTTTCTAATATTCTATTCCTTTAAACAGTCCTTGACTTTTGTCATGTAATGCTAAAATGCGAAATGACCGATTTCAATATAGAGAATGTTTATCGACATGCAAAAATTGGACATAATATACATGCGGCCCCCCAATAGCTTTACCTCCGCACAAAAAGTTTGCCCACCCCTGTCTTACGCGAAGTCACAGATACAAAGATCATGAGGAAAACTGTTAGCTTAATGAGAGATTAGGAGAGATTCTAAGATGTCCCACTCAGTTATGAACGTTAAAACTTCAAATATTGAACACTCTTTGACATCGTCGCCTGTTGCACATGTACAACGATGTCAAATATTATTATTAATATTAACAGAACAGGGACGTTTGCAGTTAATTTTAAAAAAACGTTTTATAAAGGGAATTGACATAGGAGCTTATCTTTTCTACATGACAAAACTTATGGAAAAATCCACTAGACCTTCTGGCTGCACAACACTCATCCGTCAAACTGTTCTTTGAGGTACACGGTTCCAGTGACATCCTGGCATCCTACTCGTCGGTCAAACTGTTCTTGAGGCACACGGTTCCAGTGGCATCCTGGCATCCTACTCGTCGGTCAAACTGTTCTTGAGGCACACGGTTCCAGTGGTATCCTGGCATCATACTCGTCGGTCAAACTGTTCTTGGGGCACACGGTTTTAGTGGCATCCTGGCATCCTACTCGTCGGTCAAAATGTTCTTGGGGCACACGGTTCTAGTGGCATCCTGGCATCCTACTCGTCGGTTAAACTGTTCTTGGGGCACACGGTTCCAGTGGCATCCTGCTATTCTGTCAAACTGTTCTTGGGGCACACGATTATATGTTGTGAAAGCGAATCGAGCGAGCTCTGTTAAATTATCAATTTTCCATTTGGTGTCACCAGAGCATCCAACCGTCCAAAAATACAGAAATAGTCCTTAAAGATTTGACTAAAATTACTTTTCGTCCGTAATAAAAAAAGATGAGACATTGAACAACATATTTTTAAAAACTTGCCTTAAACTGGTGAGAAATTCATACAATAAGCTAACGCTTACAAGAGGCTCACGTCTCGTGATTAAATAAAATAGAGCAGTGTTTCTCAGCCTATTTAATGTCGCGACCCATTAATACAGTTCCTCATGTTGTGGCGACCCCCCACCACACAATTATTTTCGTTACTACTTCATTAGTGTAGTGTATATGTGCTTTCCGATGGTCTTAGGCGACCCCTGTGAAAGGATCGTTCGACCCCCAAAGGGGTCGCGACCCACAGGTTGAGAACCGCTGGCATAGAGTCATAACAACGTTAAGGATGTGAGGTTTGACATATTACAGAGTCATAGAAATACTTTAGTCTTATGGATATTTTTTAAGCTTCATAGTTTCAATAACATTAATATATAATGTGTCATTAATAAACATTTCTTGTCTGTAAAAATTGTGGAGATTTAGATATTTGAGTCCGTAGATTTATTTTATTGAGTTGGCAACCCATGGTGCAATCCCCTTCTGAGGGTGTCACCAGGGGGGGTCCGCACCCTTCCGTCAATGATGACAATGGTTGAACCATCTGTCAATGACGACAATGGTTGAACCATCTGTCAATGATGACAATGGTTGAACCAACTGGATAAAGTAAAGTGGAGTCCCAAAGCAATGACAGGACGATTACAAGACGGAGCAGAAGAGAGCAAAGAAAGGGGGCGGATAGAAGTGGTTTTTGGCCAAGTTCAAATGCTGATTAACGAGGATTTCAGGAAAAAGATTTGAGCATTGAAGAAGAAAGATGGCGGCAAGACTGATTGAAGGTCGAGATTAGTACAACACAGAGGAGATTATTAAGACAGAGTGGAGATTAATAAAACAGAGTGGAGACTAGTACAACAGAGTGGAAACTAGTAAAACAGAGTGGAGATTAGTAAAACAGATTGGAGGTAAGTAAAATAGAGTGGAGACTAGTACAACAGAGTGGATATTAGTAAAAACAGAGTGGATATTAGTAAAAACAGAGTGGATATTAGTAAAAACAGAGTGGATATTAGTAAAAACAGAGTGGAGATTAGTAAAAACAGAGTGGAGATTATTACAACATATAGTGGAGATTAGTAAAACAGATTGGAGGTAAGTAAAATAGAGTGGAGACTAGTACAACAGAGTGGTGATTAGTAAGAGATTAGTACAACAGAGTGGTAGTACAAAAGAGTGGTAATTAGTAAGAGATTAGTACAACAGAGTGGTGATTAGTACAACAGAGTGGTGATTAGTAAAAGATTAGTACAAGAGAGTGGTGATTAATAAGAGATTAGTACAACAGAGTGGTGATTAGTAAGAGATTAGTACAACAGAGTGGTGATTAGTAAGAGATTAGTACAACAGAGTGGAGATTTGAAGACCGGATATAGGAAAAAAGGGACATAAAAACAATGATAATATAAAAGATAACGAGTAACGTTAATGCCCCGAGTGGATTAACTAGGAAGTCAAGCGGAGACAGATAAGACAAATGTTGTTTGGAACACGAGGAGAATGTTAAAAAGGCGAGGAGAGGGTTAAAAAGGCGTGGAGATGAGCAAGGGTAGAACGTGGGCCTGTAATGTCAGACATGAACTCACTGTTTCCCGCTCTATTACTGACAGGTTCGCTATTGGAAAAGGGATATCAGACAGAACTAGAACAATGGTCAACCTTCACTTGACTTGATCTTATTGCATCATTTCAACCTTCACTTGACTTGATCTTATTGCATCATTTCAAGCTGCATCATTTCAAGCTGCATCATTTCAAGCTGCATCATTTCAAGCTGCAACATTTCAAGCTGCAACATTTCAAGCTGCATCATTTCAAGATGCATCATTTCAAGCTGCATCATTTCAAGCTGCATCATTTCAAGCTGCATCATTTCAAGCTGCATCATTTCAAGCTGCATCATTTCAAGCTGCAACATTTCAAGCTGCATCATTTCAAGCTGCATCATTTCAAGCTGCATCATTTCAAGCTGCATCATTTCAAGCTGCAACATTTCAAGCTGCAACATTTCAAGCTGCAACATTTCAAGCTGCAACATTTCAAGCTGCAACATTTCAAGCTGCAACATTTCAAGCTGCATCATTTCAAGCTGCATCATTTCAAGCTGCAACATTTCAAGCTGCATCATTTCAAGCTGCAACATTTCAAGCTGCAACATTTCAAGCTGCATCATTTCAAGCTGCATCATTTCAAGCTGCAACATTTCAAGCTGCATCATTTCAAGCTGTTTCTCGGCGAGTATTCCAGATGTTTTGTTTCTGTGGGTCGATAATTTCGTCTAGTAATTTTAAAAATTCTTCTCAGCAAATCCATCTTAGCGTGTCAATGTTGACACGTTTATTGCAGCGAGTTTTCCATTTAGAGATCTACCCAGTCCCCAGTCTCTCCATGCATCGATGAGGCAGTCAATCAACAGACATGATGGGAGAACCATTCATGGCATTGATTCTAAGACACGCATCAACTGATCGGTTCTATTCACCTAAAGTTACAGACCACGAACAAGGGCCTTAGGACTCGGAATAAGTAGACGACTCCAACTAGATAGATACGATTATGTGATGGTGAGACTAAACGTATCACAAAGTTCACTCTTAAAACTGGTGAACGAGGTGGTATAGAGGTGGTATAGTGGTGGTATAGAGGTGGTATAGGGGTAGTATAGGGGTGGTATAGGTGGTATAGAGGTAGTATAGGTGGTATAGAGGTGGTATAGAGGTGGTATAGGTGGTGGTATAGAGGTAGTATAGTGGTGGTATAGAGGTGGTATAGAGGTAGTATAGAGGTAGTATAGATGTGGTATAGAGGTGGTACAGAGGTAGTATAGTGGTGGTATAAAGGTAGTATAGAGTTAGTATAGAGGTGGTATAGAGGTGGTATAGGGGTGGTATAGGTGGTATAGAGGTGGTATAGAGGTAGTATAGGTGGTATAGGTGGTGGTATAGTGGTGGTATAGAGGTGGTATAGAGGTGGTATAGAGGTGGTATAGAGGTAGTATAGAGGTGGTATAGAGGTGGTATAGAGGTGGTATAGAGGTGGTATAGTGGTATAGTGGTGGTATAGAGGTGGTATAGAGGTAGTATAGTGGTGGTATAGTGGTGGTATAGAGGTGGTATAGAGGTGGTATAGAGGTGGTATAGAGGTAGTATAGTGGTGGTATAGTGGTGGTATAGAGGTGGTATAGAGGTAGTATAGTGGTGGTATAGAGGTGGTATAGAGGTGGTATAGAGGTAGTATAGAGGTGGTATAGAGGTAGTATAGTGGTGGTATAGTGGTGGTATAGAGGTGGTATAGAGGTGGTATAGAGGTGATATAGAGGTGTTGATAATTAAAGGTTTATTACCGACGTCGCTACTTACTTATTATTTTTTTAAATAACTGTAAAAAATGTTTTTTGCCCAAAGTTGTTAAAATTCCCCACGATTCCATCTCTGTCCAATCAGTCGAACCAAATCTCCACAGCAACTAGTCCACGCGATGAACCCAAATGAGATGGAAACGAAAGCATTCGGTCATAAGATGTCACACAAAGATGCAGCGTCAATTGAATCAAAGCTGGCCCAGCGTACGGCAAGCAGTGCTAAACACGGACCAGGAGTTCATTGTGACAGAAACATTTGGCTCACGGTGCGACGACGGCTTGGGGTCAATGTTAAACATATCGCGCTGACAACATTAGGAAGGTTCATTGTCTCCATAAATTGGGGAAGGATAAAAAGTGGGGAGTGACAAAAAAGTGGGAAGTGACAAAAATGTTGGGAGTGACAAAAAAGTGGGTAGTGACAAAAATGTTGGGAGTGACACCAAAGTGGGGAGTGACAAAAAAGTGGGTAGTGACAAAAAGTGGGTAGTGAAAAAAGTGGGTAGTAAAAAAAAAAGTGGGTAGTAAAAAAAAAGTGGGTAGTGAAAAAAGTGGGTAGTGACAAAAGTGGGGAGTGACAAAAAGTGGGGAGTGACAAAAGAATTGGGGGGGGGGGGGAGTGTGGAAAAAACAACTAGGGCGCGATAAATAGGTGTTGAGTGCCATAAAAGTGTTGAGTGACACGAAATGGGGAAGTGACAAAAAGTGGATAGTAAAAAAAGTGGTGAGTGACACAAAAGTGGGGCGACAAAAAAGTGGGGAGTGACAAAAAGTGTACCTCCATGCATACTTTGCCATCACATTGGATTATGATGGTAGTTGCAATAAATTCTTATAGGTCATCATGTCGGTAGATAGAAATTAATTTCTTCAAAATATAACAGCCATTTTCACAAAACACAATGTCCTTGTCTATAAGCCAGGATGCTACTTCACGGTTACTGCATATAAGCCAGGATGCTACTTCACGGTTACTGCACATAAGCCGATGAGTCGGAGTCTCACATTACAGGTCAGACATCACTGTAACTATATATGAGCCAAGACGTTGCTTCACTATTAACGCATGTAAGCCAAGATGTTACTTATCGGTTACTCAATATGGTGTCATAACCATTTTGTTTAACCCCAAGCCGTTTGGTAGTCTTTCTGGCCCCGCGCCAGCCTATGACAACAAACAACTGTAAGGGCGCCTGAAAGCAATCGAGTTAGACGCCAGTTGTTTTGTGCTTGTGTACAGTGTCAATGCCAGTAGGACAATAGCTGGTGGGCACCCAGTTGCAAGATAGAACTCCGTTTTGATTAGCTAAAATATAAAAGTATTCAATTTATAAAAACACCCACCAGTTGGTATGGGTTAGAGCTAGTCGTTGTAGAACATACTATCTGCAAACAGCCCCTTCCTTGTGCACATTGAGCCAAGTAGTTGTAGAACATACTATCTGCAAACAGCCCCTTCCTTGTGCACATTGATCCAAGTCGTTGTAGAACATACTATCTGCAAACAGCCCCTTCCTTGTGCACATTGAGCCAAGTTGTTGTAGAACATACTATCTGCAAACAGCCCCTTCCTTGTGCACATTGAAGTCGTTGTAGAACATACTATCTGCAAACAGCCCCTTCCTTGTGCACATTGAGCCACGTTGTTGTGGCGCCACTACAATATGAGCTCAAACTTTTTATGACGTATTCACAGTTATCTCCCACGACAACGTACACGTTGATATAACAGACAACTGTCAGCAGATAGTACGCTGGTTTCGGCCCTTGCTGTCATAGTTCCGTTTCATTTGCACTGTATAGCAGGCCTGCACAACTCAAAATGTAAGGTGGGCCGTAATACTTTATGAAAAACATGTGTGGGCCAAAAGAAAGTAGGACAGGGGTTAAAGCTATTAAGAAAATAATACGAATATTTCGTTTGTTTGCGGGCCACATGCGGCCAAGCGGGTCATATGTTGTGCAGGCCTACTCTATAGCAATAGTCACTCTCTAGGGCAGTGTTTCCCATCCGTTTCTACACTCGGCAACCCCGCTGAACGGATTGACTAAGTCTCACACACTCTACTAAAGTCACAATGCCTTTAATGATGATGTTAACGGAGTTCTCTTTTTGTTTATTGAATTAAAAAGAGAACTGCAGCAATTAAAATATTAAACGTGTGACTTATTACATAAAGTAACATGTTGATGTTGACATTTTTTTGACGTATATTGTGTCTTCTCTGCTGTTAAATTCATATCCCGCGCATCCCCTGAAATGCCACCTCCCACACTCTACGGGAGCACCTCAATACCCAGGTTGGAAAACCATGCTCAAGGTTAAAAAAGGCGAAGTCTTGTATTAACTGAATCCCCAAAATTTCCTCCACATGCTCTAAGATGGAGTCTTTAGATGCTCTACAGAGGAGTCTTTGCATACTCTCTACAGAGGAGTCTTTGCATACTCTACAGAGGAGTCTTAGCATGCTCTACAGAGGAGTCTTTGTTAACTGTAGAGTGGAGTCTTTGCATATTCTACAGACGAGTCTTTTCATGCTCTACAGAGGAGTTTTGCATGCTCTACAGAGGAGTCTTTGCATACTCTACAGTGTAGTCTTTGCATGATCTACAGTGGAGTCGGAAAATACAGACTATGCATCCCCAGGATAATAACAACGCTAATGCTAAGCAGGATTTATTTTACATTGATGCTGCAATTATACTACAAATGACGTCATATTTCCAGACATTACAAAATATGTAACCAACTAAAAGCTAACGATTCCAAAGTATTCTAAATTTAAGGGAGACAATTTCCTCTTGGAAGATAGGCCATCTCACTTATGTGTCTCACATTAAGAGGAAAATAGGTCAACTAACTTGTTTGTCTCACATTAAGAGGAAAATAGGTCAACTAACTTGTTTGTCTTACATTAAGAGGAAGATAGGTCAACTAACTTGTGTGTCTCACATTAAGAGGAAGATAGGTCAACTAACTTGTGTGTCTCACATTAAGAGGAAGATAGGTCAACTAACTTGTTTGTCTTACATTAAGAGGAAGATAGGTCAACTAACTTGTGTGTCTCACATTAAGAGGAAGATAGGTCAACTAACTTGTGTGTCTTACATTAAGAGGAAGATAGGTCAACTAACTTGTGTGTCTCACATTAAGAAGAAGATAGGTCAACTAACTTGTGTGTCTTACATTAAGAGGAAGATAGGTCAACTAACTTGTTTGTCTTACATTAAGAGGAAGATAGGTCAACTAACTTGTGTGTCTCACATTAAGAGGAAGATAGGTCAACTAACTTGTGTGTCTCACATTAAGAGGAAGATAGGTCAACTAACGTGTGTGTCTCACATTAAGAGGAAGATAAGCCTACTAACTTATTCGTCTCACATTAAGAGGAAGATAGATCAACTAACTTGTTTGTCTCACATTAAGAGGAAGATAAGTCAACTCCCTCATCTGTCTCACATTAAGAGGAAGATAAACCAACTCACTCATCTGTCTCACATTAAGAGGAAGATAAGCCGACTCACTCATTTGTCTCACATTAAGAGGAAGATAAGCCGACTCACTCATCTGTCTCACATTAAGAGGAAGATAAGCCAACTCACTCATCTGTCTCACATTAAGAGGAAGATAAGCCAACTCACTCATCTGTCTCACATTAAGAGGAAGATAAGCCAACTCATTCATATGTCACACATTAAGAGGAAGATAAGCCAACTCATTCATCTGTCTCACATTAAGAGGAAGATAAGCCAACTCATTCATCTGTCTCACATTAAGAGGAAGATAAGCCAAACTCATTCATCTGTCTCACATTAAGAGGAAGATAAGCCAACTAATTCATCTGTCTCACATTAAGAGGAAGATAAGCCAACTTATTCATCTGTCTCATATTAAGAGGAAGATAAGCCAACTTATTCATCTGTCTCACATTAAGAGGAAGATAAGCCAACTCATTCATCTGTCTCACATTAAGAGGAAGATAAGCCAACTCACCTATCAATGACGTAGAAATTGTCTCCATCGTCGCCCTGTGTAATAATCTCCTGGCCCGGTGTTACCTGCAATGAGTCGTAATGACAATTAGCTGCCAGTGAATGGAAGTACAGCTAGTCTAGTTAGAGATCTTTCTCGCTCACACAGTCACAGGTACATCTAAGGACATCAAAAATGCATCAAACAAATGCTATCACAACGTCAACTCTAATGATCGAATTGAATGGACCCAATTGAAGACCCAGTGGTACAACAGCCACCTTCAAGCAAGCATAATATAGTTTAGTGATGACCTGCATTCGCTACATACCACGAAATACCATCGTAAGAGTCAACGTCTCGTCAGATGCACTTCTGGCCTAGAAGCTCAACTTTTTGAGTAGCCGTCAAATGTAGGACCGATGCAATACAATGATAAATATACAGAAACAAAGACTTTGTATATATATATATATATATATATATATATATATATATAATATATATATATGTTTTGTTCATCAGTCCGAAATCTCCACAAATTTTTGAGACGTCCAATTTATTGCTCCTACATATTTTTAACAACAGTGAAGTTCTTTTTTTAGTAAGTCAATGTCTCTATATGAGCAGTGAATCGTGGTTAAGTGGTCAAAAGTTATCAGCTCTGTGTATCAGTGTAGCCATTAAAGTACACGTTGTGGAACGTACCCCCGCCCCCCCCCCCCCCCACAAAAAAATAAAAAATAAATCCCATCATTTATATATAACACTCATTTTAAAGAGCAAGAAAATGACAATTTCTACAAAGAAAACTAAGGCATAGATTATAAAATTAACTCTGTATTCACTCCCACCCCCTTCCAACACCCACACCAATTGAAAGTGATATCTTAATAAATGATGATGGTTAACAGCGAGAAACTCCAATACCCCCCCCCCCCGGGGACATCAATAACCCCCCCCCCCGACACCAATACCCCCCCCCCGACATCAACCCCCCCCCAACACATTACACCCCGGGACATCAATACCCCCAACACCAACCTCCGGAACAGCAACACCCCCTCACCGCCATTCCTCAACCATTACCTCTCAACTGATGCTGTGTTGAAAATAGATCTGCACCCAAAAAAACCATTTCAACCGCTCTGCCTAGCAGTAAGCTATCGGTAACTAGGCCAGTAGTAGTCTTGTGAGCCTTACAAATCTATGCAAGTGCATACAGAGCTTCCATGCTGGCAGTTCTCTGGTTTCAACTCAAACTTCATCTCTACCGTCACAACTTCTACCAGTGGGACATAGATTTTGTTTAATGAAGTTTTTGGAATGCAGTCGCATGATTCTATACATGCGTTTGAATCTGATTTAAAGAGAAAAGTAATGTGATCCATTGTTCAAAGCCATGTAACTGGCAGTTATAACATGGAGGGCTACGAACCACCCCAGGTTGTCCATCAAGTTTTTAGGCTGGTTCAAAGAAATAGCGTTGTTTTTTTTTTTCCACAAATGATAGTTTTTAAATAAATCAGTCCGAAGCATTGAATGATTCCAATTAATGTACACGTGTACAGCAAATCCAAACATTGGTTATGTCGTCACAATTAATATTATAAATCGTATTCAATAGTATGGTCAAATGGTGACAATCCATTAGAATGATGGTCAAATTAATCTGCCTTTCATGAGATATCTCTTAATGGCATGAGGCGTGTCTGTCAGAGCCAACGCATTCATGGGCCAATCATGATGGTATAGCTAGGGAGGGAGAGGGTATGGAAATTCATGGAAATAGTGGGAGATGGTATAGCTAGGGAGGGAGAGGGTTCGCTTTTAGTGGGATATGGTATAGCTAGTGGGAGGTGATATAGATGTAGTGGGAGATCGTATAGCTATAGAGAGACGTTATACCTAGGGCTGGAGAGGGTAATGCTAAAGGGAGATGTTATAGCTAGAGAGGGAGAGGGTATAGCTATAGTGGGAGATGGTATAGCTATAGTGGAAGATGGTATAGCTAGGGTGGGAGAGTGTATAGCTTTAGTGGGAGATGGTATAGATATAGCATAGATATAGCGGGAGATGGAATGGCTATAGCGTGAGATGGTATAGCTACAGATGGAGATAGTATAGCAATGAATGGATATGCTATAGCAATAGTGGGAGATATTATAGCTATAGTGGGAGATGTTATAGATCTGGTGGAAGGGTTTAAGTACAGCCGGAGGGGTTATTGCTGTAGCTGCATTAGTATGGGAGTTTTTTTCACAGCCATTATAAAATCTCCATCTCTATCCAACATACAAGTAAAACAGTTTTGCTACCTCCCCAGACATACTTTTCAGACTTGCATTTAACCATCAGTAGCACACTATGAAAAGAACTGAGCAATCACATATTATGTTTTTACAATGCAGTTAAAAGCTAAACCCATCAGAAGTTAGAACTGGAAATAAACTTTGAGGAAATACGCGCGATAGCTGTTGCATTTAAAGATAACCTGTGCTATGCAATAAATTTGGGATAACGTAATCATTTTGAACTTTGACCTCAAACTACGTAGCTTGCAGGCATGGCCAATAAATTTTGTTTTCATTCTCACGGGAAGTTCACGGGAGTTAATGTTTGGACAAGTAATACAAATTTTTTTAGAACAAGTTAAGAGTGTGCCCTGTAATTTGTGTGATGGATCTTACATTAGGGGGTCCTGCTGAACAAAGCTTAGCACGGTGTTCATCCATGATTTAAGGTAGCTTTGGGAACCACCGTGACGTCAAAAAGACATAGTATTGAAAATCTGCATCAAGGCGTCGCTCCAGTCGATGCTAATGGTCTTTGCTAAGAATAGTTTTTACCTCAGATTGAAGAAGTTGGTGTATGCATCGTGAGACGGGCTTATTTCAGTTATAATTGGTCTATCCAACTCCATTCTCCAATAAAACTATCGCCAGATAGTGTTTGGGTTAGAGGTTCTAAATCTGTTTTAATCGGGGCTTACATAGGAAATGATCCGGAACTCCAAAATATATGAAATTTTCTTCAATAACATCTAGAATTTGTGTATAATTATGACTCAAACTATATTGTGAAACTTAAGAGATCAAGTTGTTCAGCCTGTAAAATATGTATACGCTTGCAAATTAACATTCCTGGTCATTTGCCAGAGTCTTAAAATAAAACAGATAATCGAGCAATTAGAGCTGTAGGATGCGTCTTTAAATTATTCGTAATCTTTAGACAACGGCATCAATTCTCCGCTCTTTCACTCAAACCTAAGCTAAAACGATATGTGTAACATAAAAATCACTGAAGAAACTGATTCTGTAACGATATGTTTATTTTCTCATCGATCTCGTAACTCCCTTTGAAATGGCTTAACCGTAAGGTTTGAGAAGTCCTGATCAAAGCGAGGCACCTTCGATCTCCTGAAGCCAGGATGCCTACAAGCCATCATTAAGTTATCGCACCAAGCCCCCGAACCGCGTTTATTGCGTGTGGCGTAATTACTGCACGGGAACAGACGGGCTAACAGTTTTCCCTTACTCCAGAAACGCCCGAGCAGCCCATGCAGAGGAGCAGATCAATTGAAGGCGGGAACTGCTTGATTGAAATGACATTATGATTGTATTGAATAAGCCCTCCGAGGAGCCCCGCACAGTACCATGTGTTTCGCTCAATATGTGTCATCCAAGGCCGACGCTGGCCACTTATTCTCCTCAGACAATGCTCCACAAAGGTGACATCCACCCAGCACGTGAGTCGACAAGGCTAACCACGCCAACTGTTTGCTAAATATTTAGATGTTGAAGACGGTCGTACGGAGGTAGTGAGGAGGAGGGAGTCAATAACAAGAAATAGCTGTTGAATGATATGTCGAGCTGAAGGCTGGGCTGGGGATACGGTCTCACAAAGCAAGATTAACAATAATTGATTGTGTTGAACAAAGAAGTTGGGAAAAGGTGTCACGACAGACGATGATTGTCAGATCTGGGGTCTCTTGGTAAGAGAGTAATTAAACCTCTCAGTTGTAACCCTTCAGTCTTTCATTAGTAATATTTGCCTTGCAACGCAGCTAGAATTTGACAATTACTGTAACAATAAAACCTGAAAATTGTAACACTTGAAGCTAACAATGATAACTCTAGAGGCTCACACCTGAAGCCAGTCCCAGAGTTTATGGCGCAACTCCAAGTCGTAATACCTTCGTTTCCGGTCCACAAAATGGCAACAATTTTAAAAGATAAAGATATAATTAATGAATGTGGGAGATATATCCAGGCTCGTATCACTAGCTTTTGAACATGACAAAAGTGGCAGATATCTCTACTTGTATCACTAGCTATTGGACATTATAATAGTGGCAGATATATCTAGGCTCATATCACTAGCTTTTGAACATGACAATAGTGGCAGATATCTCTACTTGTATCACTAGCTATTGGACATTACAATAGTGGCAGATATATCTAGGCTCGTATCACTAGATTTTGAACATGACAAAAGTGGCAGATATCTCTACTTGTATGACTAGCTATTGGACATTACAATGGTGGCAGATATATCTAGGCTCGTATCACTAGCTTTTGAACATGACAAAAGTGGCAGATATCTCTACTTGTATCACTAGCTATTGGATATTACAATACTGGCAGATATCACTAGACTCGTATCACTAGCTATTGGACATGATAATGGTGGCAGATATCACTAGACTCTTATCACTAGCTTTTGAACATGACAATGGTGGCAGATATTACTAGACTTGTATCACTAGCTTTTGAATATGACAATGGTGGCAGATATCACTAGACTTGTATCATTAGCTATTGAACATTACAACTGTCACATTTGAAATATTGCAAAGATAAAATTGTCACAGTTGGACATTACATTGCAACATTTAACAATGGCCTGTGCTGCACTTGCGTCTTTACAAGACATATAACTGTTGGTGAAACCTGGAGTACTACTGGACCTAGAAATCCACCAAATCATTCCATATTTTTAATGCAACCAGAAATACCTTGAATGCAACCTACGTTATTGTAAATACAACCTACTGTACCTTAAATACAACCTACAGTACCTTCAATGCAACCTACAGCACCTTCAATTAAACCTACAGTACCTGTAATATAAACTACAGTACCTTCAATACAACCTAAAATACCTTCAATATAATCTACAGTACCTTCAATATAATCTACAGTACCTTCAATATAATCTACAGTACCTTCAATATAATCTACAGTACCTTCAATATAATCTACAGTACCTTCAATATAATCTACAGTACCTTCAATATAATCTACAGTACCTTCAATATAATCTACAGTACCTTCAATATAATCTACAGTACCTTCAATATAATCTACAGTACCTTCAATATAATCTACAGTACCTTCAATATAATCTACAGTACCTTCAATATAATCTACAGTACCTTCAATATAATCTACAGTACCTTCAATATAATCTACAGTACCTTCAATATAATCTACAGTACCTTCAATATAATCTACAGTACCTTCAATATAATCTACAGTACCTTCAATATAATCTACAATACCTTCAATATAATCTACAGTACCTTCAATATAATCTACAATACCTTCAATATAATCTACAATACCTTCAATATAATCTACAGTACCTTCAATATAATCTACAGTACCTTCAATATAATCTACAGTACCTTCAATATAATCTACAGTACCTTCAATATAATCTACAGTACCTTCAATATAATCTACAGTACCTTCAATATAATCTACAATACCTTCAATATAATCTACAGTACCTTCAATACAACCTACAATACCTTCAATATAATCTACAATACCTTCAATACAACCTACAGTACCTTCAATACACCATACAATACCTTCAATATAATCTACAATACCTTCAATATAATCTACAGTACCTTCAATACAACCTACAATACCTTCAATATAATCTACAATACCTTCAATATAATCTACAGTACCTTCAATACAACCTACAATACCTTCAATATAATCTACAGTACCTTCAATATAATCTACAGTACCTTCAATACAACCTACAATACCTTTAATATAAACTACAGTACCTTCAATACGACCTACAATACCTTCAATACAAACTACAATACCTTCAATATAATCTACAGTACCTTCAATACAACCAGCAATATTTTGAACATGCATTGAAATATATTTACCGTCTCCCCCTTCCAATACTTTGTAGGCAAGATTATCTTATTTGTAGGCAAATTTTCTTTTATTTTAAATTTCATTTGTAACTGGTATTTCCTGTGTAAGTAATTCTGCTATTCTATGAGAACTATGTCATTTTTGACCAAGCCATAACATGAGGATAACTTTGACTCATAGCTAAAACATACCAAGAAGAAATGAGACAGATGATAGAGGTGCTCCAATGAGACATGTTACAAATCAGCATATAATAAGGTATTGATTTTCCATTGTCCAAGAAACTTTCCAAAATCAGCCTATATAAAATATTGATCAAAGCTTCTTTCAATTCTGTAATTGATTCTGGTGTCTTTTTAAAAGACTTTCTCTCTACTCGCATTTCCATCTTGTGAAGCCTAATCTTGTGGGTGGAACGTAATTTGTTTGTTTACATACGTGACGCTTAAAGACTTTCTCGTGCAGTGTTCACGGGGTGAACGGCTGGAAAAGAAAACTGGGTTCGCGGAGGCGGGTTGACACTGTCGCTCAAATGATCGAGGTTGACCACGTCAGCTTCCTTGAGTGAACGGGTTGGTGGGTGAGATCAGATCTACTTTTTAGTTTAATGCCTAGCTAAAGAGTTAAGTCCATTTAACCGGGATCTTGTAAGCTTTCAATGTTAAAACTGTAATCTTTAAATAGTCGATAAAAAGTAGAATCATTTACCTTTTTAAAAAATAAAAAGTAGAATCATTTACCTTTTTAAAAAATAAAAAGTAGAAAAAAACAATATATATATACATATATATATATGAACATTTTAAATATAATTTCTATCAAAGACGAGTTCAAACTCACAAAAAAAAAAAGCAGAACATAGTTTTTATGTTCTTAAAAAGCATTAAGCAAATAAAGTATCTGCAGAACATATTTTCAAAAATTAATAAAAATAAAACGTATTTGAGTTTTGTCCATATTTGATTAGAATTTTTTTAACTTCTTAGAGTGCTCATCTACACTACTGCACGGCGTTTCTGATTTTTTTAAAGAAATTAATTATATATATTGGTCTTTCCTTTTGATGAAGTTGGGGCAATTGACCTAGTGGTCTATTTTTAGGATATTTCAGTTTGAATGAGAAAAACTGTCAGACTATCGAAATTATGTAATGAAATTGATACATATCATTGAAAGAGAGCTGGGGGGAAGGGTATCGTGTGTTATTGTCCCCACTTGTGGTTTAAGTCATAAACTCGAGAGGTCACTTACGTTTTAAAAATGCATTGAATTTTTCTAATGTGCTCCAAATTCTGATTCAACACAGGCAATAACTGTTCCCTCTACAAAGAAAGGAAACCAACGCACACGTGCAAATGAACTATTAAATGACATGCACACTTTGGCTAAACTACATTATACTTTATAAGCGATGACCGTGTTATGAAGGATGACGTATTTTTTAGCACGACTATCTCGCGTCCCACGTGCATGACCCCTCGTGAACTCTCGTGACCGCCTTTGAAGTGTGGCTAGAAAAACCTTATTTATTCTAGTCAGGAGAACTGTCGAAAATAATAGAATATTCTGGATAAAACGAGAAGGCAAAACAATGCATTAGACGGTTCTAGACATTAGTAGGAAATGCCTATAAAAAGGGCTGACCGATAGAGAGGAGAGAGATTTTCCTTTTCTTGATTACGAGGCATGCTATGTTTCATTATACTTTGTTGTGTGTAGAGATTTTTATTTCCTCGTACAATTTTGTGCTCATTGTATTTTTATATACAGTACCGGTACCAGCAAATCTGTAAGTTTATAATTTCAATCATATTTCACTTGCTGATATTATTTAATTGAAGTTCACAAATTAAAAAGTT
Organism: Omphiscola glabra; assembly: GCA_964017045.1. NCBI lineage: Eukaryota > Metazoa > Mollusca > Gastropoda > Lymnaeidae > Omphiscola > Omphiscola glabra. The sequence goes on from OZ024799.1 coordinate 22,961,039, forward strand.
ATTAATTGTAATTAGCTCTGGCCTTGATTGTCGTTTTATTTGTTATTATTTTTAAATGTTGGTATCGTCCTTTATTATGGACCGTTTCTAGAACGAGCCATAGTCTAAAATTAAGAGATTAAATTCTCAATTCATAACGGTTCGTAATAACCGTCTACCACACAAAATGTAAGACTTACCTCCTTCTCAAACATGGCATCTAAAACTTCCTGCATTTGCTCCTGGTCCAAGGACCTGAACAGCAAGATGTGCTTGATGGCATCATTCAACCTCTTCCTTTGATCATCAGATTTGGGATGTACCACCTGGTGACACAAAGGAAGTCAATGGAACAGTTGAACAACAAAAATCGGGAAGGGGGAGAAAGTGAGAGAGAGCGACAGAGAGAGAGAGAGATGGAGAGAGGGGGGCACATGTGACAATAATCCTACACACACCAAAGCTGTTCGTTGTAAGAATGTAATGGACGCCATTTCTAGCTGTCCATATAATACCAGCAGTCTAATGCTTGTGTTCCATATGTATATCCGACCATATAAAACCGGCAGACTATTGCTTGAGTACCATGCCCCAGTTCAAGTTAATAGTAGGGCCCAGTGGTACTGTCATTTTATACTTAATAGGAGGAAATGGTGAAAATGCGAGTACTCTAGCGATTCCATTCTCGGCAATCATGTCCAAGTTCAACTCGAGTGTCTATTCCTCGTATCTACTATTATAATATTGACTTCACAAACATAACAGTGATATATTTAAACGTGTTTGCGTGTGGTAAGCCTATTTTTGCTTTCCAACAAACAAGCCAAAGTCTCTGTCTCAGAGCTAGACACGTTGGAGAGTTTGGACTTTAATCCCTAATTTCTATGAAATCTAATGATGTTGAAACATCTCTACTGTACAACTTCCTTCGCTGTTCTTCCCTTGGTCACAACCGTGATCACTTGTGGAAGAGGTCAACTTTTTAAAAAAACGATTAATAAGACTGATTATTTCATGGTTTACACACATCAACAGATGTTTCAAGACCAGCACTTGAACAGAACGGTTCAGTAAATAAGTCTACTTCAGCTGAACATGACATGACTTCCCCATCACATGGAACACAACCTTAATTTCCCATCAAATGATCATGACATGACTTTCCCGTCACATGGAACACAACCTTAAATTCCCATCAAATGATCATGACATGAATTCCCCATCACATGGAACACAACCTTAATTTCCCATAAAATGATCATGACATGACTTTCCCGTCACATGGAACACAACCTTAATTTCCCATCAAATGATCATGACATGACTTTCCCGTCACATGGAACACAACCTTAATTTCCCATCAAATGATCATGACATGACTTCCCCGTCACATGGAACACAACCTTAAATTCCCATCAAATGATCATGACATGACTTCCCCATCACATGGAACACAACCTTAAATTCCCATCAAATGATCATGACATGACTTTCCCGTCACATGGAACACAACCTTCATTTCCCATCAAATGATCATGACATGACTTCCCCGTCACATGGAACACAACCTTAATTTCCCCTCAAATGATCATGACATGACTTCCCCATCACATGGAACACAACCTTAAATTCCCATCAAATGATCATGACATGAATTCCCCATCACATGGAACACAACCTTAATTTCCCATCAAATGATCATGACATGACTTTCCCGTCACATGGAACACAACCTTCATTTCCCATCAAATGATCATGACATGACTTTCCCGTCACATGGAACACAACCTTAATTTCCCATCAAATGATCATGACATTACTTTCCCGTCACATGGAACACAACCTTAATTTCCCATCAAATGATCATGACATGACTTCCCCATCAAATAAAGATCACATGACTTCCACATCAAATAAACATGACCTGACTTCCACATCAAATAAACATGACCTGACTTCCACATCAAATAAACATGACCTGACTTCCACATCAAAAAAACATGACCTGACGTCCACGTCAAATGATCATGACCTTACTTGCCCATCAAATGAACATAACATGTATCGTCTCAACTCTTCAAGTGTATTGTATCAACTCTTCAACCGTGTCGTCTCAACTCTTCAACTGTATTGTATCAACTCTTCAACTGTATCGTCTCAACTCTTCAACTGTGTCGTCTCAACTCTTCAACTGTATTGTATCAAATATTCAACTGTATTGTATCAACTCCTCAACTGAAACGTCTCAACATTTCAACTGAATCTTCTCAACTCTTCAACGGTGTCGTCTCAACTCTTGAACCGTGTCGTCTCTACTCTGTAAGTGTATTGTATCAACTCTTTAACTGTATTGTATCACCTCTTCAACTGTATCGTCTCAACTCTTCAACTGTATTGTATCAACTCTTCAACTGTATCGTATCAACTCTTCAACTGTATTGTATCAACTCTTCAACTGTATCGTATCAACTCTTCAACTGTATTGTATCAACTCTTCAAGTGTCGAGATGTCCTCCAACGTTTACCCTTCACTCAGTTCTCGTGGGTGCTCCTGGTATGCCCCGACCTATTCACATATAATTGACCCACCACCACGACCCCTTTCCATCGATAATCCTAAACTTTGCTGGAAAGCCTGAAACATTATTTTAAAAAAACAAATCACATTTATCTTGAGATGCGACTTCACTATCCCAATTAATGTACATGACTTCATTATCCCAATTAATGTACATGGCTTCACTATCCCAATTAATGTACATGGTTTCACTATCCCAATTAATGTACATGACTTCACTATCCCAATTAATGTACATTGATTCACTATCCCAATTAATGTACATGGCTTCACTATCCCAATAAATGGACATGACTTCACTTACCCAACTAATGGGCATGACTTCACCTTCCCAATAAATGGACATGACTTCACTATCCCAATAAATAGACATGACTTCACTATCCCCATCAAATGGACATGACTTTACTATCCCCATTAAATGGACTTGACTTCACTATCCCCATCAAATGGACATGACTTCATTATCCCCATTAAATGGACATGACTTCACTATCCCATCAAATGAACATGACTTCACTATCCCAATCAAATGGACATGACTTCACTATTCCCATCAAATGGAAGGACGTGAGCACTCATATTGCGCTAACCTAATCCATTATATGTGAATCACATGATATGATATTGTGTTCTTGGATAACACCGTGTATCATAAACAATAACTTAAACACAGTCGAATGTATAAGTGAAAAACTCATTATCATTACTCAGTGATGTAATCTATTGCTTTACTTAATGGATTATCAGGATTAAGATGATTAACATGATGGACGAAAAACTTAATTCTAATTGTTATAGAGCATAGCGGGTAAAGACAGGCGCCTCTTTCCACTTGTTAATTAACGGCCAGTTTGGTCTTCTTAGACCAGTGTTTTTATTAGATTGTATATCCCTGAATTTCACAAATCATCACACAAATGTATATTCGTGATACATGATGTATTATAGGAAAACATATTGATTCGTTGGTTTTGCTAAAATGAAGGGAAGAGTTTGCTTGTGAATGAAAATTAGACTTGAAAGAGCAAACAGATAGATTGTCTGGCGCCAAGTAGTCTTCTCTATATCTCAGCGGGCAGAGAAGGATTTCTTAACTCACGGGATGTAATAAGGTTATAATTGGGCACTATATTTGGTCTGCCCCTTTAGAAGTGAGCGTATTTCAACGTGGAATGTGTACTCGATTTCAGCCAAGAAACCTTGTTATATGTTGTAACTTTGTAAGGGCCACCGAATCAGGACAAAATAGCTTGTTAAATTTTGTATCTTTGTCAGGGCCACCGGAATCAGGACAAATAGTTTGTCATAGTTTGTATGGTCTTAGGTCCCCCAATAACATGACAAAATAGTTTGTCATAGTCTGTATGTCATCAGGTCCCCCAAAAGTATGGCAAAATAGCTTGTCATAGTATGTCATCAGGTCCCCCAAAAGTATGACAAAATAGCCTGTCATAGTATGTCATCAGGTCCCCCAAAAGTATGACAAAATAGCTTGTCATAGTATGTCATCAGGTCCCCAAAAGTATGACAAAATAGCTTGTCAAAGTATGGCATCAGGTCCCCCAAAAGTATGACAAAATAACTTGTCATAGTATGGCATCAGGTCCCCCAAAAGCATGGAAAAAAGGCCTGTCATAGTTGGTATGTTCTCGGAGCTAGAATCAGAGAAAGATTATACGATTATAATATCAATATAAATCAGTCGTTTCATTGACAGGCCACCGGGAAAAAGGGGGAGGGGGTATTATGATAGGGAAAGGCTTACGACTGCAAAACTCGCTGATAAAATAGAAAATATAATTTGACACCATATCGCTGATAAAATAGAAAATATAATTTGACACCGTAACGCTGATAAAATAGAAAATATAATTTGACACCATATCGCTGATAAAATAGAAAATATAATTTGACACCATATCGCTGCTAATATAGAAAATATAATTTGATACCATATCGCTGATAAAATAGAAAATATAATTTGATACCATATCGCTGATAAAATAGAAAAGATTATTTGATACCATATCGCTGATAAAATAGAAAATATAATTTGATACCATATCGCTGATAAAATAGAAAAGATTATTTGATACCATATCGCTGATAAATAGAAAATATAATTTGATACCATATCGCTGATAAAATAGAAAATATAATTTGACACCATATCGCTGATAAAATAGAAAATATAATTTGACGCCATATCGCTGTTAAAATAGAAAATATAATTTGATACCATAGCGCTGATAAAATAGAAAAGATTATTTGATACCATATCGCTGATAAATAGAAAATATAATTTGACACGATATCGCTGATAAAATAGAAAATATAATTTGACACCATATCGCTGATAAAATAGAAAATACAATTTGATACCATATCGCTGATAAAATAGAAAAGATGATTTGATACGTTAAAACTGAATATTTTGTGTCTAATTTGCAAATCAGTAATAAATTGACGAAACTCCAGTTTTATGATGTATGTGTTTTATGCGCGTTGCTGTAAAACGTGATATATTTTACCAGGAATCGTTCACTGTCTATTTTCCACACCCTATTCCATCACTTGAATATATTAGATACAGTTGTATGATTGTCTCGTGTTTAGTAACACGCCTCTTCGTTGCTGGACAATGTTTTACTGCACTATAATTTGATGGCAGACGGAATCATTAGGGTTTAGCAGCCAGATTACACATGAGTCGCGGCCCCATGTTATAGATGCCAAGTAAGCTGCGACCTCCATTAACACATCGCAAGTATCGAGTTCTCAAATGAAAGTTTTATGAAAGTCTTCAAAATGTGTTAAGACGTCGATTTTTTAAAAAATGAACATCTCTTTACAATTCTTATATTTTCAATTTACTGTTTCAGACAGCTACCCCGGCGAAACCTTGCCCGACTATATTTGGGTTTGGGGTCGCGAGGCCCAGGAACCCTTGAACTCAAACGGTAAACATAAGAGGTTGGAGATAACGATTTAAAAGAGGGGTTGGTTAGTTTATAGCGATGGATATAGAGTGATGGATATACAGTGATGGATATACAGTGATGGATATATCATTTGTGCATTTCACAAACCTTGGATCCAATATCTCTAGCTCAATCCCCGTTGACGAAGATGTGAACACCTGGATCACAAAAGCAGCAGAACCTTTGGCTAAATTGAATAAGTGTGGAATAATCTCAGTCTCACTGATAGTATAAAACTTAGCGTCCATCAGGCAAGTGTGCTTAGTACGCACCAATAGGGCAGTGGAGTGTCATGGAATAATCTCAGTCTCACTGATAGTATAAAACTTAGCGTCCATCAGGCAAGTGTGCTTAGTACGCACCAATAAGGCAGTGAAGTGTGGAATAATCTCAGTCTCACTGATAGTATAAAACTTAGCGTCTATCAGGCGTGTGTGCTTAGTACGCACCAATAGGGCAGTGGAGTGTGGACCACATACGTCAGTCATAAGCGGAAACTCAACAGCTCCCATCAAAGATGTCTGCGTCGTACTTGACGCATTCGATGGCAGGACAAAATGCCTAACACCGAGGTTCTAGAACGTGCAAAAATATGTAGCATATTCTCCGCTCTTAGCATGAGGCGCCTTAGCCGGTTAGGCCATGTAAGGAGACTGGATAAAGGCCGTATTCCAAAGGATATGCTGTATGGAGAGTTGGCAGAAGGGACAAGACTGATTGGACGGCCACGGCTGGGATTTAAGGACGTTTGCAAAAGGAGCATGAGGAAAGCCAACATTGAAATCAACGAATGGCAGATCATCGCTGAGCAACGTTCCAGCTGGCGAACAGCAAGGTATGAAGGAGTCAAACAGGCAGAAGATGCGCGAAACGAAATCCTTACAACAAAAGAGATTAACGGAAGGCCAAATTTATCCAGGATTCAAGGTTCTCCTGCGAGCAATGCAGCCGATACTGCCATTCCAGGGATCGGTCTAGTGAGCAATTTGATGAGGTGTTCATAGCTACTCCATCGTCTCGTGAAGACGGAAGGATGCCATATATGGTGGATATAAAGTGATGGATATTTAGTTTTGATACATAGTGGACCGGCAAAGATATGTAGTTTGGAATAAATGTTACAAAACAGATTACATTAATACTCAAAAAAAACGAGAATAACCCGTTGCTTGATCTTTCATTGATTGTGTGTTTTAGTTATACACTTCATATGTCTTACCAGTACATTCAGCTGGTCGCACTCCGACCATTTCAATATCTCTTATATATATTACGCGTGTGGTGTGACTAGTGGACTGCTTCCTAATGGACTGCTTCCTAAAGGACTGCTTCCTAATCAGCGATTTTAATCTCGAGGGTATATTACAAACAATTCTAAATGTTTGAAAGGAAGTATGGTTCAATAATGAGTTTAGTAGAGCTCAAAATATAATTCCCGATAACTAGGCTAAATGATTTTTTTTTAATAACGCAAATGCGATTGGTGCGTAATATTTTCTTTTCGGAAAATAAATCGTCGCAATTTAAATATGGTGTAATAAATGTTTGGTTTAAAAGTGGTTTGGACATCAGAATAATAATATACTTCATTGGCATGAAATAAAAAGTATGAAGTGACGTATCATGGGGGGTAGGGGTGTAGCAAAAATTAGGATTCTTAAATATGCGCTACTTGAGTTCATGTTTTGTCAAGTAACTTTAGTAGATGGGAAGTTCACGCATTGCTGTCGCCAATATTTGTCGAGCTATAACTAGTTTAAGTATAATAGGGCAAAGTCGTTGACAACTCAGATATCAGCATAGCTGACAATCTTTCAAAATCTCCGATATCAGCATATCTAATAAGCTGTCCAAATTTCAAATCTCAGCATTGCTGTTAAGCTGTCCAAATGTCAGATCTTAGCATTTCTGATAAGCTGTCCACATGTCAGATCTCAGCATTACTGATAAGCTATCCAAATGTCAGATCTTAGCATTGCTGATAAGCTGTTCAAATGTCATATCTCAGCATTGCTGATAAGCTGTCCAAATGTCAGATCTCAGCATTGCTGATAAGCTGTTCAAATGTCATATCTCAGCATTGCTGATAAGCTGTCAAAATGTCAGATCTCAGCATTGCTGATAAGCTGTCCAAATGTCAGATCTCAGCATTGCTGATAAGCTGTCCAAATGTCAGATCTCAGCATTGCTGATCAGCTGTCCAAATGTCAGATCTCAGCATTGCTGATAAGCTGTCCAAATGTCGAATCCCAGTTTATCCGACAAGCTGTCCAAATCATGACCTCTGTTTTATCTACCAAAACAGGAGACATATCTAGTGACCGTATTTCCAGACAACAACTTTGACAACACAATCTCAGTGACAAAAGCAATTTTAAGAATCCCATTCAATTGAGATGGTCAAACTGCCGAATGTGAGAACTGCCTTAACGCGAAAACTACTTGCGTGTCGTTGTCAAAAAGTTAGCTAAGTTTTATTGTTACTCCCAACTAATCCTTTCCACTTAGGGCAAGCCCGCCCCCAACCCATGAGGAGAAATAGTGAAAATCTGCATGGTAAACATGTGACGTGACAGATTGATGAGAGGACTCGGAGCCAACCACTTGACTTCAAGTGGTGATAGCATAAAAGTGAAGAAGAAAGGGAAAAAAGGAGGGCATAAAAGGAGAGGGGGGGAGGAGGGGTAGTGGATGGACATTTTTTAAAAGATTATACACTTTTTATGTGTGCCGCGCCCAAATGTTTGCACACTTATCCAATGGCCACATCAAACGTTTAAAGGACAGGGCTTATCCTCTGAATTACTGTAATCACACAAATCTTCGCTGACAAATTGAGCTAACGTCATGTCAGGAAACATCCTCAGCATCTAAGCCAGGGCTGACAAACCTTTTGTCTGGCAGATGAACGCATGGAAATGTTTATTTTTGTTTAGTTTGTTGTGCTTTTTATGAATGCACTTCGTCAATTGAACACTGTCATCAGTAATGTTGAACGAGTTTATAGGTAATCGTTCACATTAGGTTCATTTTTAAGAAAACATGTATCCCGATCTCTGAAGGTCTTATAGGCCAGATTCAGGGGGCCGTATGTGGCCTGCGGAACCAAGATTTGTACACCCCTGATCTAAGCAATCTACCCACTTCTTCACCCCTGATCTAAGCAATCTACCCACTTCTTCACCCCTGATCTAAGCAATCTACCCACTTGTTCACCCCTGATCTAAGCAAACTACCCACTTGTTCACCCCTGATCTAAACAATCTACCCACTTCTTTACCCCTGATCTAAACAATCTACCCACTTGTTCACCCCTGATCTAAACAATCTACCCACTTGTTCACCCCTGATCTAAACAATCTACCCACTTGTTCACCCCTGATCTGAACAATCTACTCACTTGTTCACCCCTGATCTAAACAATCTACCCACTTGATCACCCCGATCTAAGCAATCTACCCACTTGTTCACCCCTGATCTAAGCAATCTACCCCCGTGTTCACCCCTGATCTAAACAATCTACCCACTTGTTCACCCCTGATCTAAGCAATCTACCCACTTGTTCACCCCTGATCTAAGCAATCTACCCACTTGTTCACCCCTGATCTGAACAATCTACCCACTTGTTCACCCCTGATCTAAGCAATCCACCCACTTGTTCACCCCTGATCTAAGCAATCTACCCACTTGTTCACCCCTGATCTAAACAATCTACCCACTTGTTCACCCCTGATCTAAACAATCTACCCACTTGTTCACCCTGATCTAAACAATCTACCAACTTGTTCACCCCTGATCTAAACAATCTACCCACTTGTTCACCCTTGATCTAAACAATCTACCCACTTGTTCACCCCTGATCTAAGCAATCTACCCATACAAGTAACTAAATAAACGAGCTCTCTAAACCAAGTTTTTATATGCAAATACTGGGGTCCCCCACCCTCGCATCTCTCAGGTTGTGTTTTAAAACAAATTGGTCATTTTTACCAGGATCCTCATCGGCATTTATGAACTCTGAATGTTATCTGAATTATGAATGTTATCTGAATTATCAATGCTCTCATGTGTACAACAGATAGCATTTTATACTGGTATACGATGATTGATTTTGTGGATCCTGGTGTAGCTCTTTGGGTAGCCCTGGCCTTGCTTCAACGCTGAATGCCACTGTGATAATGTCACTGACTTGCTTAATTAGTCATCTTTGGGGTTTTGTGACCCAAAATGACGGGGGTTCAACGGCGTGTGGTAACGATGGCTTTTAGACCAACAAACAGCGGACAATGTGTGACAGATTCTTTTAGACCAACAAACAGCGGACAATGTGTGACAGATTCTTTTAGACCAACAAACAGTGGACAATGTGTGACAAATTCTTTTAGACCAGCAAACAGCGGACAATGTGTGACTGATTCTTTTAGACCAACAAACTGCGGACAATGTGTGACAGATTCTTTTAGACCAGCAAACAGCGGACAATGTGTGACAGATTCTTTTAGACCAACAAACAGCGGACAATGTGTGACAAATTCTTTTAGACCAACAAACAGCGGACAATGTGTGACAGATTCTTTTAGACCAGCAAACAGCGGACAATGTGTGACAGATTCTTTTAGACCAACAAACAGCGGACAATGTGTGACAGATTCTTTTAGACCAACAAACAGCGGACAATGTGTGACAAATTCTTTTAGACCAGCAAACAGCGGACAATGTGTGACAGATTCTTTTAGACCAACAAACTGCGGACAATGTGTGACAGATTCTTTTAGACCAGCAAACAGCGGACAATGTGTGACAGATTCTTTTAGACCAGCAAAAAGCGGACAATGTGTGACAGATTCTTTTAGACCAACAAACAGCGGACAATGTGTGACAGATTCTTTTAGACCAACAAACAGCGGACAATGTGTGACAAATTCTTTTAGACCAACAAACAGCGGACAATGTGTGACAAATTCTTTTGACCAACAAACAGCGGACAATGTGTGACAGATTCTTTTAGACCAACAAACAGCGGACAATGTGTGACAGATTCGAGTAATGTATGCATCTATCACATCAAGTTTAGTAATGGTGATAAAAGTGTAACATTTTGTTCAACAATCTACCCACTTGTTCACCCCTGATCTAAGCAATCCACCCACTTGTTCACCCCTGATCTAAGCAATCTACCCACTTGTTCACCCCTGATCTAAACAATCTACCCACGTGTTCACCCCTGATCTAAACAATCTACCCACTTGTTCACCCCTGATCTAAACAATCTACCCACTTGTTCACCCTGATCTAAACAATCTACCAACTTGTTCACCCCTGATCTAAACAATCTACCCACTTGTTCACCCTTGATCTAAACAATCTACCCACTTGTTCACCCCTGATCTAAGCAATCTACCCATACAAGTAACTAAATAAACGAGCTCTCTAAACCAAGTTTTTATATGCAAATACTGGGGTCCCCCACCCTCGCATCTCTCAGGTTGTGTTTTAAAACAAATTGGTCATTTTTACCAGGATCCTCATCGGCATTTATGAACTCTGAATGTTATCTGAATTATGAATGTTATCTGAATTATCAATGCTCTCATGTGTACAACAGATAGCATTTTATACTGGTATACGATGATTGATTTTGTGGATCCTGGTGTAGCTCTTTGGGTAGCCCTGGCCTTGCTTCAACGCTGAATGCCACTGTGATAATGTCACTGACTTGCTTAATTAGTCATCTTTGGGGTTTTGTGACCCAAAATGACGGGGGTTCAACGGCGTGTGGTAACGATGGCTTTTAGACCAACAAACAGCGGACAATGTGTGACAGATTCTTTTAGACCAACAAACAGCGGACAATGTGTGACAGATTCTTTTAGACCAACAAACAGTGGACAATGTGTGACAAATTCTTTTAGACCAGCAAACAGCGGACAATGTGTGACAGATTCTTTTAGACCAACAAACTGCGGACAATGTGTGACAGATTCTTTTAGACCAGCAAACAGCGGACAATGTGTGACAGATTCTTTTAGACCAACAAACAGCGGACAATGTGTGACAGATTCTTTTAGACCAACAAACAGCGGACAATGTGTGACAGATTCTTTTAGACCAGCAAACAGCGGACAATGTGTGACAGATTCTTTTAGACCAACAAACAGCGGACAATGTGTGACAGATTCTTTTAGACCAACAAACAGCGGACAATGTGTGACAAATTCTTTTAGACCAGCAAACAGCGGACAATGTGTGACAGATTCTTTTAGACCAACAAACTGCGGACAATGTGTGACAGATTCTTTTAGACCAGCAAACAGCGGACAATGTGTGACAGATTCTTTTAGACCAGCAAAAAGCGGACAATGTGTGACAGATTCTTTTAGACCAACAAACAGCGGACAATGTGTGACAGATTCTTTTAGACCAACAAACAGCGGACAATGTGTGACAAATTCTTTTAGACCAACAAACAGCGGACAATGTGTGACAAATTCTTTTGACCAACAAACAGCGGACAATGTGTGACAGATTCTTTTAGACCAACAAACAGCGGACAATGTGTGACAGATTCGAGTAATGTATGCATCTATCACATCAAGTTTAGTAATGGTGATAAAAGTGTAACATTTTGTTCAAGTACAAAAGTTGTAAATACATTTTATTAGGTTTTCTTAGTATTTGCCCGCCTTTAGTCTGGACTAGGTTTGTGTGAATCGTGGACATCGGGTCAGATTCGGTCATTTACATATGTTCATTCTGCCCACAAAAGGTACCTACAGATTATCACAGCAGGACACATACTATGATTTGCTGAGCCTATCAACATCTCCAATAAACCCTAGTAGTGATTGATTAAAAAGAATAAGCATAAACACTTTGAGAAGACACCAAGTAAGTTACATTTTAGTTGCTAGGTGTCAAATAAAACAATGTAATTATAAAACAATTGAAATGATGAAATATGCTCATATTAGTGGGAAACTCGAGCCCAACAGAAAACGTCAAATAGATTTATTGTCAATATTTTAACGTGTAGAAAACGTATCATTGTTATATCTACCAATTGTAGTTGCCTTCTGCCCGCGTCCGAATATTTCTAGGGCCAAGACACTTTGCACGTGCAACTCTAATTAAAAAACAGGACCGTGACTGATAGGATCCCATCTTCCCATTTTAAAGCCCCATTATAAAAGTTTTTTCCCCCATACCAAAATGCTACAGCTACATTTAAGATGCGCCCCCCCCCCCCCCCCCCCGTTGAAAGATGTACTACATCGGTTCAATCAACTACGTCCTTCTCAACGTTGAGCAAGCCAACATCAAAGTGAAAGAGACTATTTCAAGTTTCTACGCCACTTCTTGTTTGATTACTGGATTCTTAAAGAAATGCTATCTTGGCTGAACGACTATTGAGGTTGGCAAGGCGATTCAGGTCGGCCCTCCCAGTAGTCCAGGGATGTCGGATAAATAAACCCCAATCCGTGCTACCAACTCGCACTACTATTATATAATACTAAGTCTAATTTTCTACCAGTACTTTCTACCATTGGACATTTCATGTTGAGAGTTAACTGAAACTTTAGTGAGGGCTCGGCAACCTGCGACACGCGTGCCAGGCTTGGCATGCATGGCGAGTTTTATTTGCACGCGGAAGACCATACAAATAATTATAAATGACTAAAATAAGAATGCGTTTAAAATGGTAGACTTTTCTATAAATTCTATGGATTAGCATTCTTACTTTGGCACACTTGAGTTTGAAATGGTAGACTTTTCTATAAATTATATGGATTAGAATTCTTACTTTGTCACACTTGAGTGATAACTCAGAGTAGATGGTGCGATAGCTGTTGGAGTGGCTTTTGCCTTGACCACAATCAAATTCATTCCCCCTTCCTTTCGATCTAATAATCAGTGGCGTAAGGCATACCTTTATTTTACTGTCAATTACTACTTATTGTTATGAGATATTGGAAATCAAATTCACTGACCAAGTTAAACAGAAAAATTAGGTCGAAAATAAACGAACAAAGTAGACCCAAAAAAAATCAGATCCAGGGTTCAGTTCGGGTTCGGTCGGCAGCAGGGTTCGGTTCAGTGAAGTATTGAAAAGCCAGAATTGAAAACCCGCTTCTTTAGCCACTCGGCCCTGATCCTAAAATAATTCAGCGACACAACTCACTCGGGCAGCAATATACATATTGAGTGATTTTTATTATAAATCAAATGAGCCCATCCTCATGCCTCACTTTGCCTTGCGAGCCTTCGGCGCCTTTGATTTTCTTCTCCCCACCCCCGGGGCGATTTAGCGCATACGTCAGGGACAGCGCGTCTTCAATGTTCGTTATTTCCAGGTTTCACCGTGCCAACAAGCACCAGAGTATATTTTAATATGTATTGTTTTATTGGGGATGGGGCGGCTAACTCAAAGTCCACCCTGGGCGGCACAATGTCTCGCTAAGCCACTGTCTAGACGAAATCAAAGGGAGGCCAGCAAAGACAAGGGGTACCAATAAATAATTAAAATATTAAAGATGGGTTCAATAATTACGTCTATTCTTGATATCACCAAAATTTTAGTAGCGGGTACCCTTGGGTCATACACTGTATTCAGGGCCGACCCTAACAATTGCGGGGCCCTATGCGAAACGGATAGCGCGGGGCCCAGTCTGGGTAGGGATAAGGATAATAAGTGAAAATTAAGATTTTGTATTAGAAAATAAAGTGCGGGGCCCACTGCGGCCGCATAGGTTGCAGTGGCCTAAGGCCGGCCCTGACTGTATTGACTTCATGGCCCAACACAAGCATGAAAAGCCAAGCCTCCACATAACACAAATGTGTACATTTATATATAGATGTGCAGCCTTTATAGCCAGGTTTAAACAACATATACATGTACACGCAATTCAAGCCACTCAGCAAGGTTCAAAGAGGCACGTCATTATCAGTTGGTACAAACAATAGTAGTAGTTCAGTGCAAACAACTTCAGGAAGACAGCTCCTCTTATGAGTCACAGCACGTTTTTGTCTTTAGTCCTGTTTTCGTAGTACGGAATTTTATCTGAATAAATCACAAAGACACCTGCGTACGATAGCGCGTCATACACAATTTAGTGTGCAATAGTTTTACAATTAATAGGATTACAGTGTCTTTGCTGAGGCAGAACAGCATAAAGTATCCTAGTGACTGGTGGCAGTCTCCATATAAAATATCCTAGTGACTGGTGGCAGCCTCCACAAAAAGTATCTCAATGACTTATGGTGGTATCCACATCAAATATTCTAGTGACTTGTGGCAGTCTCCATATAAAATATCCTAGTGACTGGTGGCAGCCTCCACAAAAAGTATCCCAATGACTGATGGTGGTCTCCACATCAAAAATGCTAGTGACTGATGAGAGTCTGTTTCGAAGTTTCCCAGCCCAGCTCTTGCCTTTAGTATTAATTGGGGCCAAGAGAAAGGTTACAGGGAAACAGAGCGGATGATTGCCAATGGGGCGTATGCCGTTTGATGACGTCTAGAGAATGGCTGGTAGCACTGCGCCTTAGACATTCTTCACTGATCAACTAGTCAAACAGGGAGTAGATCACGAGACAAGTAGGGAGTAGATCACGAGACAAGTAGGGGTCTAGATCACGAGACAAGTAGGGAGTAGATCACGAGACAAGTAGGGAGTAGATCACGAGACAAGTAGGGAGTAGATCACGAGACAAGGTGGGAGTAGATCACGAGACAAGAAGGGAGTAGATCACGAGACAAGTAGGGAGTAGATCACGAGACAAGAAGGGAGTAGATCACGAGACAAGTAGGGAGTAGATCACGAGACAAGAAGGGAGTAGATCACGAGACAAGTAGGGAGTAGATCACGAAACAAGTAGGGAGTAGATCAGGAGACAAGTTGGGAGCAGATCACGAGACAAATAAGGACAAGTAGGGAGTTGATTCAATAGACAAGTAGTGAGCCTTAAACAACTGATGATTTTTTGTAGAAAGTAGTGTTTAGCTGTGTGTATAAAATAGTGTTGAGCTGTGTGTATAAAATAGTGTTGAGCTGTGTGTATAAAGTAGTGTTTATCTGTGTGTATAAAATAGTGTTGAGCTGTGTGTATAAAGTAGTGTTTGGCTGTGTGTATAAAATGGTGTTTAGCTGTGTGTATAAAATAGTGTTGAGCTGTGTGTATAAAGTAGTGTTTAGCTGTGTGTATAAAATGGTGTTTAGCTGTGTGCATAAAATAGTGTTTGGCTGTGTGTATAAAGTAGTGTTTGGCTGTGTGTATAAAGTGGTGTTTAGCTGTGTGTATAAAGTAGTGTTTGGCTGTATAAAATAGTGTTTGCATAAAAAAAGTGTTTGTATAAAAATAGTGGTCCGTGGACCGACACAGGTCCTTAACTGATATTATAGCTTTGACCTAACTGGTGATGTCTGTTGTAACACAAAATGAACTGCTGAACAGCCAAAATGTTACGTTTTATTTCTAATCCT
This sequence comes from Omphiscola glabra, assembly GCA_964017045.1. Classification (NCBI taxonomy): domain Eukaryota; kingdom Metazoa; phylum Mollusca; class Gastropoda; family Lymnaeidae; genus Omphiscola; species Omphiscola glabra. Next base: position 22,977,061 of record OZ024799.1, read on the forward strand.
GTCATCAAAAGTCAAACGTAGTCTCAGCCTCTCCAAAGTCTCGTCTGTATAAAAATTGGCAAAAAAAATAGGTGAAACTGTCGCACACAAAAAAACTTCCCTTTACTGATGTTACTTGAGCTCCCAAACATCCTTGACTAGCATAATACAATCAAGTGTTATTTGTCCCTCTCCATCTATGTTACTGAAAAATGAAAACAAGTGTTTTCCATACAACCCCCACACAAGCGGTAAGACTGACAGGTGGTCGGTCAGATTCATTTAGGAAGCCCATACCAAAACATTATTGTACACGTTACGTTTATATTGCGTACACAGTGTTGATTTCTACAACGTATTTCTCAATACTGACAGTGGCGTACACAGTGTTGATTTCTACAACGTATTTCTCAATACTGACAGTGGCGTACAGTGTCATTTCTACAACGTACTTCTCAGTACTGACAGTGGAGTACACAGTGTCATTTCTACAACGTACTTCTCAGTACTGACAGTGCCGTACACAATGTCATTGCTACAACGTACTTCTCAGTACTGACAGTGGCGTACACAGTGTCATTTCTACAATGTACTTCTCAGTACCGACAGTGGCGTACAGTGTTGACTTCTATAACGTATTTCGCAGTACTGACAAACAGGTATACGAATTGAATTCTGCTGTTGTTGACCAGGTTATTCCACATGCCCCTGAAAACCAAGCCTTCGCTGAGAAGCTGTTGAATGTCCCTTCAAGATGCTGCCTTTTCTATCAAATAAGCTGGTTAATCCAACACCCGCACCCTTCTAGCCTGAGTTGTTAATTATATAAAACTCGGTTTTGAATGTTTGGTGTAAACTCATTCCAAGCCTATATTGCCTTCATCAATACATTCCCCACAGGATGCCACATGACGGCACCGGACTTTGAAAGAGAAAAGATCCGGGGTGTTGTCTACAGGTTATAGTATCGAAACTATTCTAGAGTCACAATTTGGAAGTATCCCTTTATTACGACGACTATACTAATCTAGTCATTGAATCGGCCCTCTATTAAATATTTGATTACGTATTTGTTTATCTATTAGCTTTCCATTACATTTGATAATTCTTCTTTTTCTTAGTATTATTTGATAGAGTATCGTGTTACTCGTCTTAGAATAAAGATCAGTTTGTTTCAATGTATTGGAATTCACTGATAGAAAGTATGAGCTATACCACAGCAAGTCAGATCAAATATCGTATGGAACAGATAGTATCAGATATATATATAAGGAAGAGAAGATCAAATAGATGTAGTGACTATCGTAGGGAACAGATAGTATCAGAGATATCTCAGCAAGAGTCAGATCAAATAGATGTATTGACTAGTCATTTACCTCTAGAATGCAGCACAGAAATAAAACCAGAATAAAACACAGATGATATCTGCGCGTTTAACACTCTGCCCGCCCCAAAAATCGATTGTATGTCCACCCTTCCCGTAATTCTCCTCCGATAACTAAAAGGGGGTCCTCTATCTCTCTGTCAAGACAATCATGAGTAAATTGAGTTGGCCCGGGGTGATTGGGACTGCTATGACTGGGCGACACTAACAGACCCCTAAGTCCAACACCATATCCACACACGGATGCTCATTTCTTCACTTGCCTGTCATCTTCCAATCCTACAACTGACACCGGCCTACCAACGCCCGACTTCTCGGCCAGGGTTTCTACACCGACTACTTCGCATTGCTTGTGCTACAATATATCCACGCACAACCGAGTGCGCTCAATAGTAGCGGGATATTCGATTACAAACATTTTGGCTATGAATAAGTAGAGCTAGCAATAATCCCACGAGCTTATTATCAAATATATGGACAAAAAGAAATAATGCAGACTACCTATGAAAACAAGGACTGATCACATTCAAATGATGACAACAACTGATGACATCCAACTGATGACAACAACTGATGACATCCAACTGATGACAACAACTGATGACATCCAACTGATGACAACAACTGATGACATACAACTGATGACAACAACTGATGACATACAACTGATGACAACAACTGATGACAACAACTGATGACAACAACGGATGACAACAAACTAATGGCATGCATATGATTGCACCCAGCTGCTTACTGCTTACATCCAACTGATGACATCCAACTCATGCCTAATGACCACAGTTAGCCAATGGGTCTAGAGACATCTAATTGTAATCATATCTACAGTAAACCGATGTAGAGACATCTAATTGTAATCATATCTACAGTAAACCGATGTAGAGACATCTAATTGTAATCATATCTACAGTAAACCGATGTAGAGACATCTAATTGTAATCATATCTACAGTAAACCGATGTAGAGACATCTAAGCATATCTACAGTAAAAATGGGCCTAGAGCCCCGTTTCCCAACGTGGGGCACACGCCCCCCGGGGGGGGGTCAATTTGATTGTTGGGGGGGGGGGCAATTCGAAAAATGGGCTGTCTAGATTTTGAAAACTAACCTTCTACTATGATTTAACTTGTATTATAAAGTTAAGTCGTTTAAATACCAGCATCGCATCCCCAACCGTTGCACATAATAATATGCCAGGGCATGGATTCTTCAATGTACCCTACCAGAACCAGAGAATCGTTGAAGTCTCAATTTAAAATAAGCGTTCATTAAAAGTGTTGTAAAAATCCTTTAGGTTTCTTTACTGAACAACCCTATTTTTGAATATTAAAAATTATGTATATGATGCATGGGGGGGGGGGGGGGATAAGAATTTTAGAAAGGCGTTGGTGGGGCATGGCACAAAAAGGTTGGGAATTACTGGTCTAGAGCCATATGACTGACTGAGAAGCCTCCTACTAAACTATACCTACGGTAAACCAATGGGTATAAAGCCATCTGACTGAGAAGCCTCTAACTAAAACTATATCTACAGTAAACCAATGGGTCTAGAGCCATCTGACTGAGAAGCCTCCTACTAAACTATACCTACAGTAAACCAATGGGTATAGAGCCATCTGACTGAGAAGCCTCGTACTAAAACTATACCTACAGTAAAACATACCAAACTAAACTAGGCTGTCAAGCATACATTTTTCCAAGACTCCGGGGCGGGTTGGGGGAGGGGGTTACACGCGGGTAGGGAATGGGGGGGGGGGGGGGTCTCAAGAAACACAACGTCAGCTTATTTCGTCCACGAGATCCACCGAGCACGTCTCCTAAGTGGTTTCAATGGGCCAAGACTTGTTGGGCCAAGACTTGTAGTAGTGGGACTACACGGAAGTAAACTCTGATTTTATCTTAGTATGACAAGCCGGTGTCACCAGTCCAGCTACTTTACACAACCCAAAGAATGAGGTCAGCGCTCACCAAAAAGTTGAAATATGCAACCTGACGCTTTGGACTACAATGCGAAATATCATTGCAGCTATCAGTTATGCAAAACTAGTATCAAAATGCTCTATTCATTTTCATATCTAGATCTTGGGGGGGGGGGGGGGGGGGGGGGGGGAGAGAGAGAGAGAGTACGGTAGAACTAAGACCGTTTAAGATAAAAGTTGTAGGTTAGCTATGTACCATGGGCATAGCCTACATCACGTATGGTCTATAGTCTATAGCTGTTGTTCGTTACAACCGATTGGTTCGTCAATGAACTGCTACGTTTACAGTTGGTATGATGATCATATCAAGTGCTCCCCGTCATAGTAAGATTGTGACGATTCTGTCGGCAACCCATTGCTCCACTGGTCCGGGACGCCAAACAACCGTGCAACGTACCAGGTCAAGGTTACAAGAACTCCTCGTGTTGAAGTCGTGGAAGACATGCATTGTTAAAACATGAGGGTTAACAAAACAGCCGGTCTTGTACGACACTACCCACAGTGGGTTGTGGTACTCGTGTGGAGATGTGGGGGGCACGTTGATAAAACAGATAGACGGTCCTGTACCACACTACCCACTGTGGGTTGTGGTACTCGTGTGGAGATGTGGGAGGTGGGGCACGTTAACAAAACAGATAGCCGGTCTTGTACGACACTACCCACTGTGCGTGGTAAAAAAAAAAAGGAGGGGGGGGGGCGCGCGACGTTAGACAAAAGACTGCGGAGAGGGAAATAACTTTACCATTTCTTCAAAGGTCTACATATGTAATTCACTTTTTTAGCAGAAAGACACAACAGAAGTGAATCTTACGTAAATAAAACCATGTACGTTTTCAACATTTCAGGTGGAGTCAAATAAATTTTCACGGACTTTATCTGGTCAAGTACGTTTGACTTGCCTCAATTCAGTTAGGATATTACCAAAACAACTCAACTTAACCCAAGACATTAAACCACTCAAACTAACCCAAGACATTAAACCACTCAACTTAACCCAAGACATTAAACCACTCAACTTAACCCAAGCCATTAAACCACTCAAACTAACCCAAGACATTAAACCACTCAACTTAACCCAAGACATTAAACCACTCAACTTAACCCATGACCTCTAACCCTTTCATCGTGAACAGTAACAACAATCGCGATAAAACTGTGGTCTAGTTCTGAAATGCCATCTTTAAAAAAGAACAAACAGCAATGTAGGACAACAAGACATTGTGAGCTCCGGTGAATTTGGTTCACTGTATAACTTACTCTTAACCTACACCAATTATTACATAGTTACTTTAAAACACTAGATGTATTTTTATAATTATTATTTACATAGATCTTTACCACTTTCTAACATAAATGCAGGAACAAAGGAGTTCAGAGCCTTCATCCCACCCCGACAGCTACGGCTACGTGAAGTACAGCCATACAATTCCCCCTTTTCAGAACTTTCTTCAGACCAAACACACTCACTGACTGAGCCAAATATGTGTAATACACAACGACACATTCAACATCTATACCAGAGGCGTAGCGAAAAAGGGGGGGGGGTAGGGAGGGACATATGTCCCCGGGCGCCAGCTTGTTAGGGGCGCCAAAATGTGCTTTGATATTATTTTATTGATGAAAATAATGGGTTTGAGAGTTGAAAAAAGACAAAAGGGGCGCTTTAAAATGAATCTTGTCCCCGGGCGCGAATCTCGTCCCCGGGCGCCAAACACTCTAGCTACGCCTCTGATCTGTACACACACTAAACACAGTCTGACTGACTGAGCCAAATCTGTGTAACACACAACGACACATTCAACATCTATAAACACACACTAAACACAGTCTGACTGGCTGGGCCAATACTAACAAAGTCAATACATCCCCACCTCCCAGTCCCTAACAGCGAGCCTTATGTAAATCAGTCTATAGACACATTTAATCACATCAAAGTAAAACTTGATTGATTGGCGCCATGTCAAAGTCCAGCAAGTTGTAGATCAGCTGGAACAATTACATTGGAGAGAAATCTGAGTTTATGTATCACTGGCAGGTCATTGTTGGCACTCTACCTTGTTGGCACCACCCCTACTCCCAACCCACTCAAACAATTTATGCACACCTCACCATGTGCACTCCCAATAAGATCCTTAAACACTATAAAAAGGACACCACAATTGAAGTACACCCCCATGTGCACCTTTCATATGATCCTCAAACACCAAGACAAAGACACTCCATTCAAGATATGAAAAATTGACTGTTTGCCTAAGTATTGGTGTATGGAAAAGCTATTACTAAATTTTAGATATTATGAATAGTATTTAATGTGTATGTCAAATGCCCATAAATGGGTCTTTTTATTTAGATTTGAAACCAACAGTGAAAGCAGTGCTCTAAAGTTTAGTATTTGCTATAGGACACAATTTTAGAAACCCTCTAAGAACTTAGAACTAACAAAAATAATTTGACAAGATTCTGTAGGAACATAACTTGGCTTCACACCTTGTGATAGCCCACATAAACACACTCTGACCCCCCACCCTTTTTTTCCAACACAAACACACACACAAAGTGCTGAGATCCCCCCTCCCCCAAATGTCCTGTCCCTAGCTTGGAGAATATGAAAATGAGAGGCAACTAATCAGCCTAATGAGATCTGCTAGTCTTTAAATACATGGTGTGTTCTTGTTTTATGGGACATGTATGTCATCTATTTTTTTGTATCCCTGATAATGTCACTGGACAAGTTAAAATCATTCATTAAACCATTGAATGACTCTGAGACCATTGAATGATTCTTGAGACCATTGAATGATTCTTGAGACCATTGAATGATTCTTGAGACCATTGAATGATTCTTGAGACCATTGAATGATTCTTGAGACCATTGAATGATTCTTGAGACCATTGAATGATTCTTGAGACCATTGAATGATTCTTGAGACCATTGAATGATTCTTGAGACCCTTGAATGATTCTTGAGACCATTGAATGACTCTGAGACCATTGAATGATTCTTGAGACCATTGAATGATTCTTGAGACCATTGAATGATTCTTGAGACCCTTGAATGACTCTTGAGACCATTGAATGATTCTTGAGACCATTGAATGATTCTTGAGACCCTTGAATGATTCTTGAGACCATTGAATGATTCTTGAGACCATTGAATGATTCTTGAGACCATTGAATGACTCTGAGACCATTGAATGATTCTTGAGACCATTGAATGACTCTTGAGACCATTGAAAGATTCTTGAGACCATTGAATGATTCTTGAGACCATTGAATGACTCTGAGACCATTGAATGATTCTTGAGACCCTTGAATGACTCTTGAGACCATTGAATGATTCTTGAGACCCTTGAATGACTCTGAGACCATTGAATGACTCTGAGACCATTGAATGATTCTTGATACCATTGAATGACTCTGAGACCATTGAATGACTCTGAGACCATTGAATGATTCTTGAGACCATTGAATGACTCTGAGACCATTGAATGATTCTTGAGACCATTGAATGATTCTGAGACCATTGAATGACTCTGAGACCATTGAATGATTCTTGAGATCATTGAATGACTCTGAGACCATTGAATGATTCTTGAGATCTTTGAATGACTCTGAGACCATTGAATGATTCTTGAGATCATTGAATTTCTCTGAGACCATTGAATGATTCTTGAGATCATTGAATGACTCTGAGATCACTGAATGACTCTGAGACCATTGAATGACTCTGAGACCATTGAATGATTCTTGAGACCATTGAATGACTCTGAGACCATTGAGTGATTCTTGAGATCATTGAATGATTCTTGAGATCATTGAATGATTCTTGAGATCATTGAATGATTCTTGAGATCATTGAATGATTCTTGAGATCATTGAACGATTCTTGAGATCATTGAATGATTCTTGAGATCATTGAATGATTCTTGAGACCATTGAATGATTCTTGAGATCATTGAACGATTCTTGAGACCATTGAATGATTCTTGAGATCATTGAACGATTCTTGAGATCATTGAACGATTCTTGAGATCATTGAACGATTCTTGAGATCATTGAATGATTCTTGAGATCATTGAACGATTCTTGAGACCATTGAATGATTCTTGAGATCATTGAATGATTCTTGAGACCATTGAATGACTCTGAGACCATTAAATGATTCTTGAGACCATTGAATGATTCTGAGATCATTGAATGATTCTTGAGACCCTTGAATGACTCTGAGATCATTGAATGATTCTTGAGACCATTGAATGACTCTAAGATCATTGAATGATTCTTGAGACCCTTGAATGACTCTGAGATCATTGAATGATTCTTGAGACCATTGAATGATTCTTGAGACCCTTGAATGACTCTGAGATCATTGAACGATTCTTGAGATCATTGAATGATTCTTGAGACCCTTGAATGACTCTGAGATCATTGAATGATTCTTGAGACCCTTGAATGACTCTGAGATCATTGAATGATTCTTGAGACCCTTGAATGACTCTGAGATCATTGAATGATTCTTGAGACCCTTGAATGACTCTGAGATCATTGAATGATTCTTGAGACCCTTGAATGACTCTGAGATCATTGAATGATTCTTGAGACCATTGAATGATTCTTGAGACCATTGAATGATTCTTGAGACCATTGAATGATTCTTGAGACCATTGAATGATTCTTGAGACCATTGAATGATTCTTGAGACCATTGAATGATTCTTGAGACCATTGAATGATTCTTGAGACCATTGAATGATTCTTGAGACCATTGAATGATTCTTGATACCCTTGAATGACTCTGAGATCATTGAATGATTCTTGAGACCATTGAATGACTCTGAGACCATTGAATGATTCTTGAGATCATTGAATGATTCTTGAGACCATTGAATGATTCTTGAGACCATTGAATGTTTCTTGAGATCATTGAATGATTCTTGAGACCATTGAATGATTCTTGAGATCATTGAACGATTCTTGAGATCATTGAACGATTCTTGAGATCATTGAATGATTCTTGAGATCATTGAACGATTCTTGAGACCAATGAATTATCACAAAACTATGTTTTAGGTATAACCAGGTTATCTATTTATTAATGTGTTTTGTGATGTGCTTTACATCAATCAGATGTCACAGGCTCAGGTCAGTAATGTATGTTACGGATTGTTGTAACATATAAGACATATGTCATCATGATGTTCACAGGCTCGGGTCAGTAATGTATGTAAAGGATTTTTGTAACATATAAGACATATGTCATCATGATGTTCACAGGCTCGGGTCAGTAATGTATGTTACGGATTGTTGTAACATATAAGACATATGTCATCATGATGTTCACAGGCTCGGGTCAGTAATGTATGTAAAGGATTTTTGTAACATATAAGACATATGTCATCATGATGTTCACAGGCTCAGGTCAGTAGCTGTGGCTTGTAGATTAAATCCCAATGCTGTGGCTTGTACATTGTAATCCAATGCTGTGGCTTGTACATGAAAACCCAATGCTGTGGCTTGTACATGAAAACCCAATGCTGTGGCTTGTACATGAAAACCCAATGCTGTTGCTTGTAGATGAAAACCAAATGCTGTGGCTTGTACATGAAAACCCAATGCTGTGGCTTGTACAGATGCATTTACCAACCATTATCCACACGAATACAAATATTTAGATCCTTACCTTCACATAAGACAAGTCATCGTCTGCCTCAGGGTCATATCTTTCTGCCGAAACTGGAAATATAATGGTAACATCTTATTGGGGAATGTGTGGATAAAATAGTGGCTGCATAGTAATGAAGAATTGCTTTTAACACACCTATGGGCTACAGCTTCAAACAAACATACAGCCCACCGGTGCTGTTTCTAACAAACTTATGACCTACTGGTACAAATGCCATTTCCCAATGAGATATTTCAAACAAACATACAACCTACTGGTATTTTTTCAAACAAACAAAAAACCTACTGGTTCTGTTACAAGCAAATATATGAGCTACTGGGACTTTTTAGACAAACATGACCTACTGGTACTGCTTCAAAGAAACATAATGCCTACTTGTGCAGCTTCAATCACACTTGGAGCTTAAGTAACTACTTATCAAAGGTCTCACTTTATTCCATGACCAAGCCTGAAGTCAATCATACTACCAACTAGCAGTCATCAGTTCTAGGTAACCAGAGAGCTGACTTATAATGCACTTGAAGACATTATATCAATTAACTTACAATCAAATCAAATGGTTAGCAAATTCATAATTATGTATTTACGTACTTGGTCCTTTGCGTCCATATAGATTAATAATAGGAGTAAATGTTTTATCTTTGACACTGATTTCCTCACAATAATTCTGCCTGACTTGATTGGTTTATGGGAAATGAAATCAATAGTAACGTGAGCATGTTGAAATCGTGAACTAGTGACCGTGATGTGTTCACTCTCTCTTTCAACCAATGGCACTCCTCCCTGCTCCTGTTCTATCATCCTCTCTCACTCACTAAAACTGAATAAATGAATGGTTCACTCACCAGATTTCCTTCTGTCTCTACCGCCGGATGTACCTGGAAATACAAGTTATGAACTTAACATCTAAGTGTCAAAAAACATAAGGATCATCAAACAATAATGTATGAATGAAATGTACCATATAAAATCATTAGGAACTTATAAATAGACACAGATCAAGGTGATTTTTGCCCTCTCTACCAACTTAACCTTCTCCAAAATTGAAAATTGACATTTGTTTTCATTAATGACCAAATCTTCATCAAATACTTTAAGATTAAACACTCCAATGTCTCACCAGATACAGCAGAGGATTTTTAAAAATTATCCTTGTTTGAAATAGCAAAAAACAAATTTAATTCATGTAGTTTCCTTCTGCACATCAATATGACTATTTTATTTAAAAAACACATATTTAAAATTACTCCCAACTCTTATTAGCTATTTTAATCTTTAAGTTTTGAAACTGGAAGAAACTTGATGTAATGGTAAACATAGACATGTATATAGAACAAAGTAGTTTAGAGATATTTAATGCAACATTATGTCGAGTGTTGAATAGTTGTAAATTTCCTCATTTTAAAATTTGATATTGGTGCTTTTCATAGCTTTGTATATTTAATTATAAATGGAATGACAAAATATATAAAATTTAGGTAGCTTCCGTAATGAAGGGACCACAATATCATAAAAAATGTGACTCTATATTGATTGTTCTTTAGGGAATAATAACTTGAAACACACATTAAATGACTTTCTTGTAACTTCAACTAATTGGGTTATATGCTGCCAGCTTAGTAAGGAGGATCCCCTTTTACTGAAAGGGAATTTATAAGGAATCATCAGTGCAAGGTAAAAAAAAAATTTTTTTAATTATTTTTTGTTTAGTTTAAATTGCACATTTTTTTTTTAATTAAGCAACTTGCAAAAAGAACAATTTAAATAAGCTTAAAACTTTAAGGGTAGACAAAAAACTTTGAGGTTTGACACATGGACCTATAAAATGACTGCAGTTGAAACAGGCAGCTCACAATCCCAAACACAAATTGATTGACATCACATTAAATAATATTATAGAAACTCCATAATGTCTAGTTTAGGAGTTTAGACCAGGGGTGAGAAACCTGTGGCCTCTAGGTCTTCAAGAGTGGTCTTTTTGAATAAATCTAAATGTGTCAGAACAAATGTTTTTATTTTTAATAATTTTTGTTTAACTTTCCATGTAATAGGCATTAAAAGCTACTAGATTATTTTTAATAACATTCGACTGCATTGTTACATGCATTTGAATTTAAAATTATCGGTCTAATTTTATTTGGTCTGGCAGTGTGTCTTCTTTACCACCATGACTACTTGGCTCTGTATCAGCAACTGCCCAGATCTAAAAAAGTGTGTATTAGAATATAGTTTTACATTCTTATATGTTAATAAATGAAAATATGCACACACAATTTTATGTAAATTTATTGATGCTTCCTTCTAACATAAAAAGATTTCCCATCCCTGATCCAGACAGTTGTATTTCCTGGATACTAAGAAAAGGGTCAAGAATTCTGTGTAACAATGCTTGTAACGCATAGTTGATATTTATTACTAATAAAAACAAGAGTTTTATGGATGAATATATAGTTTTATGTTTTCACTATTTTTGAGTGAAAATTTTCACTGATTAATCTTGTCTGTAACGTTTCAAAGTGTATATATAAAAAAGGCTTCATTCAATTCCCTTACAATTAATGTATGACACTTCAAGCCTGCATTATTACTCAGTAAAACAAGGAATATGACATGGACGTTTTATTGTAAATTTGATCTAAATTTATATCTTTTGCTTTAATGAGCATAAATTTATTAGTTATTCAAATGTGACGAAATTTTGAGCCATTACTGCATATTAAATATTCTATATGTGTCAAAAATATTTGATCAATTGGTTGATAACTTTCAGAGATAAAAGTACTGCTATAGTAATTTAATCTATTTGTATCTGTGATATGTGTTGTCATCCAAAAGTTTTTACAAAATTAAGTCCACATTTATATTAAAGCAAATAGTACATTTATAGAAAAGAACACTGACATTATAACATTTGGCATCTCTGTTATATTAGTCTCTGGATTCAGTATTAAGTTTAACTGTTGCCTTGCTTTTCTGTCTCACAGAGCTTGGTAAAACAATGAAAAAGCCCCAGGTGTCAAAGAGTTAAATTAAATAAATTAAAACTTTCATTTACCTAAAATCACTCTGTTACTTTTTGCTATTTTTACTGATAAGTGTTTTGCTTTGATGCCATATAACTATGAAAAAATTACTATATTGCAGTGCTCTATAGTCTATTTTTAACACAATAGTTAAGAGGGGAAAAAATCTTGCTCAGAAACTAAATTGTGCCACATAGTCTTAAAAGCAAACCATTGCTTCTTTGCAAAGAAATAATAGGAAAAATTTAAAGTATGGCACTCATTAAAATTTATATCATTATTTTATATTGTTTAACTCCTAATTTGAGCCTTTTACTAATACATAGTTAAATACATTTTACTATTACATGAAATAAAAATGTGTTAGCAAACAATGGAGCTTCTGAACTTTAAACTTTATTTTTTAAGAAAAGGTATGACACTTATAAAAAAGGTTCTTAATAAAACCAAATTAGAAAATCAATGTCAGATTTTGGCTTTAAGGGCAGAAAACAGAAATATGTTTATTCTTTATTTTTTAAGAACTTGACATCCCAAAATTTTAATGCTAACTGTGGTTTGAGATTTTTAAAATTTTGATATTAAAAATAAAATTAGAACCAACATTGCTATTACTGATACCGTCAAGTATGTTAATGTACAATTTTATAACCATTTTGCTAACCATCTATCCAGCCCATTGATAATAGTGTAAAGTATAGTATATAGTATAAAGGTTATGCAAAGAAAACATTTCCTTATACAGTGTTCAGTTCTTTTTTGGTTCACTATTTTTACAGAAAGCACAGTTCAAATTTTCAGAATTTTAGTAAATTTTTTTCTACTTTTATTTTTCAGTTTCTTGCCACAACAAGCTTTTTGCCCTGCCTTAATTTACTACTGATAACCTTGACTGCAGTACTCCCATCTAAAAGTTTGATGCAAGGTCATATTTTAGTGAAGAGTGGGCTAAGTGGTAGGCTATATGATACGTTTTTTTTAAAAATGTATTAACTGTATCCTGTAGAATAGAATTCAGCCCTGTATTATCTCAAATAAATGAAGTTAATGATTAATAATTTTGAGAAGATGGCTATGAGGCAGAACCAAACTAAATTATCAGTGGTTATTTCATCAAAAGTAAATTGTATACTTGTTATAGGCTACTAAAGGAACCAGGGTTTTGACCCTATCGGAACCAGGGTTTTGCAAATGAAGCACCAAGAATAACAATTACTGAATTAGCCATTTGTTTCTTTGCATAAACCAAAAAGAAACATACTATTAATTATAAAATACTTAACCTATTCTAAAGTTACAGACCCGTCTTTGATCCAAATTTTTTTATTAAACATATATTTCAAGGGTCATTTCAAAGGTAACTATGTCAATTATGTTATTTTGAGGCTTAGGCTTATTATTAGAACTTAAATTAAGTAAATGTTAACTGACCTAACAACGACTGTAGTCTTGACATAATATGATAATTGGTCCAAATAAGTTAAAGTTAAAGTTAATGGCTAAAATTTTAATTGTTTTTATGATAAGCCATTCTTCTTGGGCCTAGTTCTTATAAATATTATTATATGTTATTGGGCTTTAATTAGGTAAGCTGATTATTAAGCTGTAAATTTGTAAAGTCTTAACTCTTAATCGTTTCTTTTGGGTTGGTTTGGATTGAAATAATAAGTAATTTAAAAAAGTACAAGGCACAAGGCCAACAAGGCGTGCGAAAAAAATTGGTATTAATTACCATAACCTGGAGGTGGTTCAAGTTCACTATCATCTTCATTAGAGTCATTTCCATTATCATCTATCACATTAACATCCGTCTGAAATCGTATTCCTGCTCCTTTCAAAGAAGGGTTTTTCTTTTCGTTCAATTTATTGAAATAGTCCGATGCAAACGCCTCCAAATTTGGAGGCCGTGCTCTCAATACAGCCACAGTAAATTCCTGAAGCAAGTCAGTTAATCCTGGTGGAATCTCGAAATTCATGGTTTCACGCAACAACAATTACACACTTCAATAAACTAAAACAGGAAATAATAAAGAATTCACATCGTTTTATCCAAGTCAACGATTTTTTTACTTAATTTTTGTCATATTTAGCCATTTTTAGCGCTGTTCCGGTGACAGTTCTTGCAGTACGGTGGTCTCCATTGAAAACATTCACCACAACTTAAAACATTTGACGTCACTAGGGCACCTCACAACTCTTGAATTCATGCGCTATTTAAAGGCTTTCGCGATTTAAATTTCTAAAAGTTGTAATGTAAACGTAAAGAAACAACTAATAAGTTAATATTTTTCATGTTAACTTAATCAGAAATATAATAAAACAGTTTCATTAAAAAAGAATGGTAAAAAATAAAAATATTAATGAAGCGTACTATTTTATCAATCGATTTTGGTATTTTAAAAAAAATAATAACTATTTGTCATTTCATGCATATTTTTTTGTAAAAAAATAAGAAATAAGATTATTATAATTAAAATAATATGAGGAAAATTATTACAACACCTCTTTTTTTTCTTTTTCAGGAGATAGTCAAAAGTATAAACCTTTCAACTTAAACAAGTATTGTTTTGTTATCGTGTGGTTTTTTTTCTTTACATTTAATAAAGTTACTTCACTAAGAGAAGAGCTTTTTGCGCATTGGTAAATGAATACTGACATTATTTGGTATTAATTTACGAATGTTTCTATTAACTAACGAGGAGTCGAGAAAGGCATATAATTTATAATTATTTAAAAACACATTGTCAGTTGTGCTGACTTTTTATATCACTTTATTTCAGTCTGAGTTGTCTCCTTTCTAAAAATGTAAGATAATAAATATGTAGGGACTATGAACATGCTACGCAAACAATATTATGGGAAAAAATATTACAATCTAAATTTCAAACACGTATCAAATTCAAAAGCGGTTTCTATAACCTAATATGTAGTATGGTACATATTGGCGTGGTGCGAAGGGGCTGTCCCTCAAAGGTCAAAGGCGGCACTTTTACTTTATATGGAAGGAGTGTGGCATGAAGACATTTCCGCCAACTGCAGGTTTGGTTGTTTTTTTCGTGGAATGGGGCGGCAAAAATTGTGACTCGCCCTGGATGGCATTTCCCAATGCTTAAATTAGCTACGCTCTGATGGTACATTGAAATTAAATACCAACAATTATGATTTTAATCAAAGCGATTCCGAAGGTTTGCTAAAAATCACATGTTTTGATTAAAGTATATTGTAAACTACACCAAATAACTTTAAATGTAATAGATTACTGATTACTCAATAAGCGAAGGTTTATTGGTAAGCAATATTGATTTTTCTTCGCTGATAATATTTAAGAATGTCCAAATTCTTTTTTTAGTAGTTTAAAACTTTCCCCGTCTGTAAATCCTTCATTGGAACCTGGGAGCACTTGTTTAAAGTTTTTAAGTTCAATTTTTGGTTTTGCAACATTTTGGGTCGGATGGAAAAAAAAAATTAGTTGTATATATTATTATCCAAAATTGTTTTTTAAATTAATTAATTTAAATTAAAGATTTCATCATTTGAGACATATTTGAACATTAAATTAAAAAAACGTTAATCAAAAAACTCATAAGCTGAAAAAACAAACAAAAAATTGAAATAAAATAATGTTATAAACAGGAGGTGTTGAGTGGAATAGTTTATATAAAGATTTGATAGTTTTAAACATTACAAAGAGTACGACTTTATATTAATCGATAAGTACATGGGCCAAAACTAGATATTGTGGCATACTAACATTCTCTCTTAATGCTCAAAAGATAAGGCATGCATCCGTATCTTCCTATAAAGATAAGGTATGCATCCATATCTTCATATAAAGATAAGGTATGCATCCGTATCTTCCTATAAAGATAAGGTATGCATCCGTATCTTCCTTTTCTGAACTGAGAGAAGTGACAAAAATTAGTCAAGTTTTGCATACTCCTTTTTAACAAAATAAATGTTTAAGATCGAATCGTCCGCAGTTGCTAATGTAATGAGGTTAGTCGCCCTTTCAGATTTTTATTAATTTTTTTTTGCGAAATATTTGTATGTTGGCACTCCAAGTCAGAGATTTATTTCACTTTCAATGATGTCAAATCATGAAGCAATGCTTCTAAAAACATTTTTTTAATTGTTGGTTATCTGCTTTTTGTCTTAGGTATGCATTGGTCAGATAGGGGCATTCGCATCATTACAAAGCAAAGCAGTTTATACAATCTATTTTAAAGTAATTCACAAACAAACCTACCATTGTCCAATTCATCCAATGCTTCCATCCCTTTTTTTTCTGTAAGACCAAAATTATTCACAGGAATATAGCCAGTCATTTAGATTCAATCATTTAAAAGTTATGAGAAGGTGGGCAGAGCCAACAAAGACAAAAACATGAGCCGATGAAAAATCTAGACCTAATCATCATAGATCATAGGAAGTTGTATTTTAATCAATTTTATGAACTGAGACTGAGAATCACGGCTATTTTCTCAGAAAATTTCCTGCGAATGCCCCGACTGCCAAGAAAGAAAGGGCATCAAAGTACCGGGTATTGCTAATTATGGTAAGGAGCATTATGTGTCATTCTCGTCTCTACTATTGAACAACATTAGAACAAGCCACGCTGTCTCTCACATATATATAGTTTTGTTTTGCCCAAACATGTGTCAGAATTACGTTGGTTTTTTTTATGTGTCCAAACACACGCCATCAAGACTTACTGTTTTTCCTAAATAATGCTCCACAACACGGCATTTCTCTATTTGTTTGTTTCTTGTCCTGAAAATACAAAATATCAAATTCTAGATTTATAGTCAATCCTCGGTGGCATTTTAATATAATCATAACACTTGGCTCGTCATTGTAAAAAAAATTTGATATGATGGCCAGTGGTGTAGTGATGGGGGGCAAGGGGGGCATCATGCCCCGGGCGCTACTCACAAAGGGGCGCCAAATGGTATATTTTACTATAATATTGTATGGTTTTCGAATAGGGGGGGCGCTAAAAAGGTATTGTGCCCCGGGCGCGAGTTAAGCTCGCTACGCCACTGATGATGGCTAAACAATTTAACTTATAATTTTAGATAAGTCCAGGGAAGTTATAATTTTATTATAAAAATAGTTCAAGCGTCTTTCATACTTCTTAATATGTAATATATGCTCCATGTGAGCCCATAAGTCTTAAAACCGTCAGGGATGACGAAATGAATGCCAGACTCGTAAAAGCTAGTGCAATATTTGGCAGACTCCGAAGCATTGTATAGGAGAGGAGAGGTATCAGACGAGAAACGAAGATCAAGGGCTATAGCGCAGCAGTCCTCTCGACATTGCTCTACGGATGTGAAACGTGGACAGTCTACCAGCGTCACGCCAAGAAACTAAACCACTTTCACAAAAGCTGCCTCACGAAACTCCTCGGCATCAGGTGGCATACAAAGTGCCGGAGGTCCTCGCTAGAGCGAACCTACCTACCATCTTCACCACCCTCGTGCAGTCTCAATTCCGTTGGGCGGGACACGTAGCCCGTATGGAAGACAACCGGCTCCATTAACATATTCTTCGGTGAACTCACGCTAGACAAGCGCTCCCAAGGAGGTCAAAGAAAGCGTTACAAGGTCACACTGAAAGCGGCACTAAAGGCCTTCAGCATCAACCCTATTGAATGGGTGCAGACAGCCCAGGATAGAGCCAGGTGGAGATCAGCTGTCAAGAAGGGGGCTCAATCTCATGAAGCCAGAAGGAAAACCACAGCTGAGACACGCAGGCTAGCCCGAAAAAGCAACATTAGATCACCGACAACAGCAACTATCCCCTGCCCACGGTGCCAGAGACTAATCCAGAGACTATTCCGAGCACGGATCGGACTAGCAGGCCATCTACGAACCCCCCCCCCCCCCCCCCCACCCAAACCGAATGACTAGATGGTCCTAGTCGATCGTGACGGACGAACAACAACAGCCGTACATAAAAATGTTATTTTCTAGGTTAGTTTTAATCTCGTTTGTAAATGTAAACAACAATAATATTCTATAACTGATCAGACGACAAATCAAACAATTATGTAAAGATCTGGGGACATTCACAAATGACGTCACGCTATGTTGTAGATGTTCTACCCCCTACCATCCAACCCCAAAAAAAAAATAGACACTCATCATCAAAAAGTATATGTTACAGCCACCCCAAGAAGCGTGACGTCATTAATGTATGGCCGCGGTCAGTGTACAGGGCTGGTTACTCCTGACTGCTTCAGCCTTTTTAATCATTAATCAGTCGCTTCTCCATGACTCGATATACACCTACAATTAGCATTTTAAAGAAATTGTAGCCACAACGCAACACCCACCTGCCCCTTTATTTTCGTAGGGGAAAACATCACTCTACTTAATTACTTCAATGTTACACACAGCCACAAGACCCAATATACTATTATATACGCCTAAAGGTTAAAGGAATCTCTTTCTAATTAATCTTTACACAAATATTGTTGCCTTGAACTAGTAATATGAATATCAATTTATATAAATATATTTAAGGCTCCTCAATGCATCTATTTAGAAAAGGTAAATAGCAAAAAGGAAGGAACAATGACACAAAAAAGGGGAGGGGGGATATTTGTTATCATCATTTTGAACCTCGATATATTTTCTAAAGAAACACCTGCTCGTTAATTAAGTATTGTTACCATTTAAATTCAACATAAATAAGAGCTGAACAATCAATGAATATGAGGAGTCTAGTTGGCTTGACGGAAGAATAAAATAAATGTAATCTGGGCTTTGGATAAACCGCGTTTATGGGGCAGTATCACATTTGCTGTAGATTAGTCCGCGCGTTTGGCTGCTGAGGGTAAAACAATTTAAAATGCACAATGGTGTTCCTTTACCAGTTAGGGCTAATGTCACACCATAATCTTTATTAACTCTGAGAATGTAGTTGCTAAATATGTGTAAACGATACGAATTTAATACTATTTATGAGCATCAATTTTATTATTTAAATTCAATTTACAGAAAAGAAAATAAGACAAGAGTTTTCTTGGGACACTTTTGACACCGATCGGCTATAATGAGGTTTCGGCAGTGGGCGCAGTTGTGCCCTTGAGGTACCAGAGGCGTACAGAGGGTGTGGACGCCTCTAGGGGGAAAAAGGGTGCAAAATCTGTGAGCCTGGAAAAAATTCAAGTTCAAAAAATGTTTATTTGGCTTATCAAAAAAAAAAAAGAAAAATGTTTGTTTGGCTTATCAGAAAGAAAAATATGCAATTACAAGTATCAGAGGCGTCACAAGGGTTGGTGTCACCCGGTAAACTCATGCTGTACCGTCCTGTACCAACCCCCTCCGGACTTCTAACACACCACCCCACCCCCGACTTATACCAACTTACACTTAACCAGCTCATATCGAATAGCTTATGGTATAGTTTGTCAACTTAAGTCCTGAAGCAATAAAAGACAAGAAAAAAGAACAGACTTTGAGGATGAGCTTTTCATAAACTTACTTTTTATTGAAACATTAACTCTACAGTTCAAACTTTATTTTGCTTGTCTTCAAATATGCAACCCCCGTAATCAATTCATCAAAATCAACAAACTTCACCTTATCAATTTCGATTGACAAAATCGCAAAACCAGAAAGCCTAAACTGTTACATGGTATATCGCAAATATTTCATTAAATTTTTACCTCCGAAAAGCTCCTCTCACACAAAGCAACAGACACTATGGTTTCTCTACCGGGATTTTTTAGTAAATAGAAGACATCTCGGGAAGTTTTCCAATTACATGTACACACTTTTACTTTTAGATTGCAATTTTCTTTTTCTTTTTTCCTTCTTTTAAATTTTTTTTTAGCAAGCGCGTGTCACAAATTCTTATTAAATCCAAGACCTTTTACACCTAGTTCACTGCGCTGAATTGCGAAGCACTGTAGCTCTAGTAGTCATGGTTTTCATCGTTTTCAAGTCCAGGGTTTTTAAAAAGAGTATATTTTGGGAACATAAAAATATGTTAAAACTTAATTTTCCAGTATTATATAGCCTAATTGACTGAAATTGTAACTCAAAATTTAAGACATCGATTAACTTCAACAAAAAAAAAAACTTTTTGAAAATTACTACTTCTATTTGTTTTAATGTTTCAGCCAGTGACCCCAAATAAATAATTCCGCAACCCCTTTTGAGGTCATCGTTCATGGGCTGCAAACATGTGCTCTAATAACATGATTATCCCAAGATGTTCATTTGTCAACCTACCGGCTAATGCGAAGAGATATCACCATTACGTCATTTGCGTGTTTTGTCGTTGGTTCCGATAGGGTCAAAACCCTGGTTCCGATAGGGTCAAAACCCATGTTAGGGTTCAGGTTAGGTTTAGGGATAGATTTAGGGTTCAGGTTAGCTAAATTGTGTGACAAATTTGTGACGATGGAAGAGGAAGAGTCCAAAATATGGATTGCCTCTTAATTTGTATATACAGCAGTACCTCGGGTTACGAATGCCTCGGGTCATGAAACAATTCGGGTTACGAACAACAACTTCGAATGTTTTTGTCTCTGGTAACGAACAGTGCCTGGATTACGAAGGTAGGCGAGAAAGAGAGTGAGAGATGATGAGGAGCAGTTGTCTGATGATGAGGAGTCAGTGACCGTTTCAACTCCCATGGATTCATGGACGTCATTTGGGTAGGGCAGGGTGGGCATTTGTTATTTAAATTGCTATTTACTGTGGCGCATCCAGTAATTAAAAAGTTAACAAGCCGAGCAAGTTTTGGTTTTGCCCCCCCCCCCTTTTTTTTTGAAAATACCTGAAATGGCGCCCCTGTCAGGATTAAAGAAATTTGTAGCAAGTGGGCTGGCGTCAAACACTTCATTATACATTATACAGCGAGAAGCCAGTATAGGAACTGCTCATTCCTGCCAAAGACAATCAGGGACTGGAACAAGCTTTCAAAATGAACAGTTGAGGCGACAACACTTGACTCATTTGCGTCTATTGCCTCAGGCCTTCCAACCCCCAGTGCATGATACCCTCACTATGTAACTGTTGCAATCAGTGAAATATCCTCATCAACACCAGGCACAGAAACATTGCAAATCCCATCTACATTTATAGGAGCCATAATGATCAATACATTGATCGTGGGCATTAAAAGAAGAAGAAGAAGAACCATCATCACAACAAACGTGCTGCTAACAGGGCAGTAAACCTGATGAATGATAACGTGATTAAAGTGATGGCTCACTTCAGAAATATTCTCCAGCAAAGGAAGCGACAAATTTCCCTTGATAGTTTCTTGGTGCAGAAAGATTCCCATCTGACTCAGGGTTTCTTTCAGGCACCTCTCCGGGAGGGGGGGGCGCACTGCGGCCCATAGCAAAATGGGTAAAAACAATAGAACGAATATATATTTTTTTAATTAAAAACGACTAAATTGTCATTTTAAACAGTTTAAAAAGAATGCAATCTGGTGCCTTTAACTGATTACCATTCTATGAACTATCGCTACGCTCGATATATTTGATGATCCGTATATTTAAGGCCAATCTTCTTAGAATCTTACATTATTCAATTAAAAATATCTCAATGTTTCGAAAATTTGCCTGGGCCCGACTATAAGCCGAAGTGTTATTTCCCGTTCGCATTTATCTGTATTTTTTGTTTAATTATTCTTTGCAACTCTCACGTTTAAAGACATTAATTACACTGCATTAAACTACATTTGCTTCAATTTTAAGGTCTGTACTTTTAATAGAGTTCTCACTAAGTATCAAACGTGAGAAATATTTTTATGTTTGCAAATTATATTCTATAATAAAAGCATGAGTTTTACAGTAGGGAATGATGTTAATTAAAAATTGAATGATGGCCTCATGCTTTAAAAAAAATAGTTATACAGTGTTTCTTTCAAATATCGCTCTGTGAGGGCACTGCCCCCCCCCCCCAAGCACAATGTGTAAAACAATATAACAAATAGATATATTTTTTTATTAAAAATGACAAAATTGGCAATTTGAAACAGGTTTAAAAGCATAGTGACTGGTGCCTTTAACCGATTACAATTGGTGGAATCTATAAAATATCGCTAGGCTCGAAATATTTGATGATCCGTACAGTTAAGGTTAATCAAGTTATCGTATTTGGTTATAAAAATCGCACTGACCGTTCCAGTCTCACTTCCTGTTGTTCGCATATATCGCTATTTTTTTTTTTTTTTTTTTTTTTGCAACTGACAAGTTAAAATAATTTAATGACAATATATTAAAATACAATTACATTACTTACCTATAAAGGTCTAAAATTGTTATAATAGTTAGTCACGTACTAAAATGTGCAATCTGTTTTCAAATTATTGTTCATCGTAAAAGCATGATTAAAAATAAGGATAGGTGTTAATTATAAATTGTATGATGGCATTTACCTACTTTTTTCTAATTATAAAATTGAAAGGGCGCGTACAAATAGTGCACGTTTCATCAACTATAATTAAATCGAAAGCGTTTTTGTTTTCTTTAAAACTTTTGTTACAAAGTTTCCTGAATAACAGATTTCTTTTTTTAAATACTAAGCTGATATTTATTTTATTAACTTCCCAACTACTTTTCTATTTCTAATGTCAGAATAACAAAGTGCCCCATCCATTGGCATTGCATTCATTTTTTTATATCATTAATTTTATTTTATATGAGAATCCAATAGAAAGCTAAGATTTTTTTATGTGAACTAGCATTTTGATTATCATGCCAATTCCATTTTTCGTTAATTGTTAAAAAAATTCTTATTGCTAATTCGTCAATTTAAAATAGATTTTTTGGATTTAGATAAAAATATTTTAAAGTATGGCGAAGAGGCAATTTAAGAAAGTTATAGTAGTTTGAAATTCCAAATAAAAAATTTCAATCTACTGAATAAGGGAAATTTTTTTCTTTATATGCATATGAATTTCCCTTTTATAAAATCACACTTTCCCCTTTCTATTAGGTAGTGGCATTTTCCCCTTTCTATTAGGTAGTGGCATTTCCCCCTTTCTATTAGGTAGTGTCATTTTCTCCTTTCTATTAGGTAGTGGCATTTCCACCTTTCTATTAGGTAGTGGTATTTCCCCCTTTCTATTAGGTAGTGGCATTTCCCCCTTTCTATTAGGTAGTGGTATTTCCCCCTTTCTATTAGGTAGTGGCATTTCCCCCTTTCTATTAGGTAGTGGTATTTCCCTCTTTCTATTAGGTAGTGGTATTTCCCCCTTTCTATTAGGTAGTGGTATTTCCCCCTTTCTATTAGGTAGTGGCATTTTCCCCTTTCTATTAGGTAGTGGCATTTTCTGGCAGCCGCATGAGTTTTTCGAGGAATTGGCGTTTAAAAATTATGCCCTTTTCGGAGGGGACTAGCCTTTGCTACGCCACTGGGTCCCCCCCCCCTTTTTTTTTTTTTTGCCTTTTCCCCTGCTGAAATTGAAAGAATCTGGTAATAACGCATGGACTACCCTGTGCGTCAAATGCTTTTCCAAAAACATTACTTGAATAGGTTCATGATTATGTTTCTTAAATTGTATGTACAGCGTGGTGAGCCCAGCCCTAGGCTGGGGTACAGCGATATATAAAACCGCTTATAATAATAATAATAATAATTTTTAAAAAAAATTATAATAAGAGGGGCTCGGTGCATTACTTTGCCCAGGGCCCCCGATGATGTTAAGACAGCACTGAGTGGCTCCCATTCCGCATATTAATTTTAAAAAATGTTTTTTAAAGAAAAAGACATTAATTTTTCAGAGATTTCGAGGCTCCCAAAAATAGACTCTTGCCCATGCTCATTGGCTATCGTAAAAAATTGCTGAAAATCAGTTCTGTTTGACCAATCTGACTCAAGCATTTGTTAACCCCCCCCAAAAAAAATGGATGCTCATTTTTAAACTAGTCTGAACTACGGTGGATTTCTAAAAGTAAATGCGTTCGTTAAAGGCCGATCATGTCAAATGACGTGAGAATCACCGCTTGCCTAAAACAGGCATCTATCTCATATAATATACTTAATACCTTACGCTATGCATTAATTAAAGATATAGTAAAGGCATTAATTGGGATATTTAGAATCATTGGGAACCGTGAA
Source organism: Omphiscola glabra (assembly GCA_964017045.1). NCBI lineage: Eukaryota > Metazoa > Mollusca > Gastropoda > Lymnaeidae > Omphiscola > Omphiscola glabra. Next base: position 23,001,218 of record OZ024799.1, read on the forward strand.
ATGGCGGAGCACCCTATCTAGTTGGGCCATATTAACTATTGTAAACATGATTACCATAATAGCAAGTTTTATGGATGAAGAGTGTGATATTATAAAATAGAGCCATCATATAATCAATAACAACAATGAACATAATCATTGACTCGACCATCTATGACTAACAAAGACTGACGTTTAGTTCAATCCTCTGTCGACTTTGAAGCACGATCGGTTTAAGCGTCTTAATTACCTGAAGAATGGATAGTTAAGTTGTTCCAGCCATTATTTAGGCGCACCACATTCATCAAGTTAACATTCCATTTGATTTTCGCTTATTTCCCCTTGGTTTCAGCAAAACGGCTCCACATAACATATCAAGATAGCCATGGCACTGTTTACATGTGTGTGCACTAAAATGGATTGTTTGCATTTTCGGACAATTCTGAAGGTGGTGCGCACGAAGGCGTGCTTTGTTGGTATCCATCTTCAATTACAAAAGAAATCTACTCGCATTATTAATTGGACAACACGTACTTAAATAATGTTGATATACTCGGAGATTGATCTTATTTTTAAATCCTTTATATTAAATTCGCTAGTGCTTATGGTTGCCCGGCAAAATTTCGAACGCCTAATTGACCCACTTTCCGTCAACCTATCGAACTGAAACTTGGCGCTTAGACTTGTTGCTGATGACAACACATTCTTTCAAATTTTCAGCCCCACACCCAACCCTCAAAAATCTGTTTTTCAAGGGGAAGATGAAGGAAATATGATGGCAATGATTTCACTGCCGATAACTGCGCTAAATGAGGCTCTTTAAAAATGTATATCGCAATAGCGTTTGGTGAGTAATATTTTTTCTTATTTTTCTGAAATAGTTGGTGAAACAAATCTGCGGTGTAGAAGATGGTGTGTCATTAGAATATAATTCAGGGGCGGTAAAAAATGTGCGGTTGCGGGCCTTTTTTTGGGGGGAAAAGGGGGGGGGGGGTTACTAATTAGGATTCTTATAAGCGCGTTAAATGTATGCATGTTTTGTCACATTCTGAGGCCCACCCCCTCCTCCCGCTCGATATTAATTTAATTTAGGATTTGTATTAAGTTGATTCGTCCTCTTAAGGCTCATGTTGTTGGCATTTACGGTGTCCTTAACTACAGTCGATCCACCGAGGGCGTGGTCCTCCTATCAGTGCCGTCTTGGGGTGCAGGGTTGTATGCAATGAAGGCGGCATTTTTCGAGGGATGGCAAATTCCAAGTAACGTTAAGTAAAAAATATATATCTTTAAAAATACAGCTAAGATCACGAGGAAAAGGAGAAATTCGACAAAGAAAATAATTTGAGTTTATTTTTAAACCAAATTTTAGATACGTACCACATTTCACTCAGTTTGTGATCGATTTTCACAGATATCACTATCGCTCACCGTGGCTGATATGGATTTTTATGTCATTAACAAAACCTATGGAAATTTGATTTTTTTTTTTTAAGTTATCAAAGGATGCATGAATCTTCAATGAGACTTCAATTAGCTTTAGCATCTGAACATGAAGATTTAACAGCAGTGGATTAGGAAGAGGGCGTTACTTTTTTTTATATTGATGGGCAGCATTTTCGACCCACTGAAAGACGCAACGTATAATTTAATTTCATCGCGAATTTTTAGTTATCAGACATTGGAACTCTGAGTAATAAAGAGTACAAAATGTGAAATTTGACTATCAGGAGTTAGGACCTAACCAGGAGATCATAAAGATTAACTTCAAAAGGATTGCCATTATATTTATAGGCACATGCAGCCATTTTATGCATAGAATTATAATGTAAGATTATTTTTTTAGTAGTCTAACTAAGTTCGATAAATCTCTTTAATATTTACAAGTTTAATTATTTTATTTCACCCCGACCCTTGGGATTGTGGCTCAAATACATGAATTCGTTTAGTCTATGATAATGATGTCCACCACTGCAACTGTTTTAGCACAGGGATCGGCCAATTTTTTTTAACCACGTACCTCCTATTAAAAGGAAGAAAATTCAGAAAATCATAGATTTACTTCAAATGGTTTAGGAGTCTTTTTACACGGAGAAAAATATTATTATACTAAATACTAGCTATAGCCCGCCAAACATTGGCAACAGCAATGCGTGAACTTCCAACTTCCATCTACTAGATATAGCCCGCCAAACATTAGCGACATCTACTAAAGTTACTTAACAAAACATGAACTCAAGTAATGCACATTTAAGAATCCCAATTTTTGTTACACCCCTTCCCCATGATACATCACAGCACACTTTTTATTTCACGCCCATGAACTATATTAAATATTCTGATGTCCAAACCACTTTTGAACCGATTATTTTTTTTACACCCTACTTAAATTTCCGAAAGAAAATATTGCAAACACAGTTGGTTATTTTTATAAAAAAATTCATTTAGCGTAGTTATCGGGAATTATATTTCGTTCGCTATTGAACTCATTATTGAACCATACTTTCTTTCAAACATTTATAATTATTTGTAATATACTCTCAATACATAATTCGCTGATTAGGAAGCAGTCCATCAGGAAGCAGTCCACGAGTCACACCAGAAGCGTAAGATATATATATAGATGACACCTACACCAGGGCAAACAAACACCAACACGAGGAGATGACATCCTCATAGGGGGATGACACCAAATAAAAAAACTACAGTAAATTTGATAGAGCTCGATTAAGTCGGTTTCAGAATACATTTAAATTAAATGCAAGAGCAGGCAGACTTGAATGTCCGTGTTGAAGTCTAAATGTGGTGACACCATGAATTTACCACACTGGGTGACGCCACTGAGCATAAGATGAAATAGGGGACTAAGCCAAAATAACGTATACGGGACATGAGCCTATGCTCGCTGCCGAGCCACTACAAATACTTTGGCTACAACACAATGTTGGGTGCGTTTCTTTATTACACAAGATACAATGTTGCCAGATTTGTTTCTTTATTACACAAGATGCAATGTTGCCAGATTTGTTTCTTTATTACACAAGATGCAATGTTGCCAGATTTGTTTCTTTATTACACAAGATGCAATGTTGCCAGATTTGTTTCTTTATTACACAAGATGCAATGTTGCCAGATTTGTTTCTTTATTACACAAGATGCAATGTTGCCAGATTTGTTTCTTTATTACACAAGATGCAATGTTGCCAGATTTAAAATAATAAATTCATAATAAAAAAGGGAACCCGTTTTTAAATACAATTTTGTCTTTTGAGCCCTCATTTCTCCAAAGGTTTTCCTCTGTGCCCCATTTGGTATAATAATAATGTACAACGGTTCGCCGACCTCTGATACCATGAACTTTTTTTATGGTCGTAATTATGTTTCATCTTTCATATGGCAAAGGTCCAAGTACATTTTGACCAGCCCGGTCGATCTTAAACCTAACTATGCCACTATTTAGCAGACATTGACTCTGGTTAGATTTGTTTGAGTATGTAGTTAGTTTACTTCGTCAAGAAGTTAAAAAAATTAAACCCCCAAATAAACTATGTTGAATGGGCTTGGTTGCTTTTTCCAAATGTGTATGAGGCCATGCAAAGTTTGTCAACACTTCGGTGGTCACAGTTACAAGTGCTGAGAGAAGAAATTTGAAGTTCAAACTCATTAAAACATCTTCCTTTACCATTTCTCTAGATAGTTTGGTTGCTTTTGCTAAATTATTCACTGACAAAGAACAATTGCAGAAGAGTTGGATGTGACTGACATTATTTAGGATTTTACTTCTACAAAACCAAATTTTTCTTCAGATAAATTTTGTTTATTAATAAAGACTTACATACTTGCAACATTTTCATAAATTTGTAATGGAGGAATGGGTACAATAGCTTGTATTCATAGTATGTAATAAGTGTATCCTTGGTGGTGGATGAAATATGTGGAGTTGAATACATAGGCAGATTTGGAGAATGGGTGTACAACACAGACATGAAAAGGACCAAAAACAAATATATAAATAGGAACATTTATGATAATGTAAGATTTTTTTGTGTGTCCCAACTTGCTTAAAGGGGTTGGAGTGGGAGCCAAAAACATTTTAAAATAGTTTTGTATCTTTTTTTACTTATAGTCACAACTAAGTTTGAGAAAATATCTAGTGTTAAATAGAAAATAATTGAAAACTATTTATAGGCTTCAAGTTGCTCTTGTTTTCATACATTTTTGAGTTATCAGAGTAGACACCTTTTATATTTTTATTTAAAAAAATTATTTATGTTAATTCTGATTTGAAAGTTAGCTCAAATATGTTTACTCTCGACTCATGTGTGAAAGTCTGATGTACGTATCAAATAGGAATAAATGCCATCATAAATCCCACCAGCTTTTTGAGAGCCAATGGCCTAACACACAACCTCACTACAATGACAAGTAAACACTAACAAAACTGGAGCACACACCTCTCTAGCAGAGAAAACAGGACATTGCTCAGCCGATCCGCATCACAAATGACAGAAGATCAAATCATTTTGACAATGTTATAATTTTGCATTCAGGTCAAATGAACAAAAACAATGCATTTTGATGATTTTGGACAATGGTTACCATCAAATAAAATATTGAAATACAAAGCATAAATTAAAAAGTCACAGTCTTGAAAACATCTACAGCATAAATGTACATCCACATTATCTTATAGTCTATATAAGTTAACAAGGTTATTCTGTCTGGAAGAAATGGCATGAACATATATTGAAGTAAAAACACACATTGTGAATGGAGGAATAAAACAAGTTTGGTTTCACATTATGTAATAGGTGTATCCTTGGTGGTGGGTGAATTGTGGTTGTATGGAGTTGATTGAATACAGTGGCAGATTCATAAAAGGGTGTACAACACAATACGATTAACATAATATGAAATGGACAACAAAAAACCCAACAAATTCAGAGACATTGGTATGAACATTTCTTAGGACAATGCAACATTTTTTGTGGTGTCCCAAAACACTCAATTCTGTAAATGATTCAATCTAGCTTGCCAGCTAACTTGAAATAAAAATATTCTGCAACCAACCAGAACATGATCAAACACAAAGAGCATGACTTTTGTAAAAGCCCCTCATTGCGTGTGTAAGTAAAGAACAAGTATTACACAGTACCAACAGTTTGCCAAATATTAGCCTTGTTTTACAGTATTTACAATAATGATTACCTCCAGATTTGGAAGTGAAATACACAAATGAGACAAAGCTTGTATCTTGATTGAGATATGTGCTCATTAAAATAAAATCAGCTACCTTATATTTAGCCATGTTCAATAAATTAAATGAACATATGTGTAAATAAGGTACCAACTATGAGATGCAATTAAAAAAAAATTAAAAATTAAGCTACAAATTAATTCAAGTATTACAATGAAAATTATGTTTACTTCTTTTCAACAACCAGTGTGGTACCATGTTTTGTTCAATATTATTTACATGAGCAAACCTAGTATTTTTTCAACTTTGATTTCAAATTGGGATCCTGGTTGTTCATAGCTCTGCATTCTTCAGTCAAATCTTGCAGCTATATCCACTCACACTGTAGTCCAAGAGGAAAGTCTGATCAGTAATTCATCCAAACATCAGAAAAATATGTGTGCAGACATCAACACTTTAGAGAATATAACTTTTGTGACAGAAGTTCAATCCATCTCATTGTAACGTGCATACATTGTCTTCTTTAGGGCATCTCTGTAGTTATCTCCAACATCAGCTACAACATTAGCTCCTCTGGCACCTAGACCTGCCATTTGGTTCCTTCGTCTAGCCTGAAAATTTATCAAGACAATTTTTTTTCAAATCACTTAAAACTAAAAAATTGGAGGTTTTAAAATCTTAAATTTTAAAATTAAATACCTATATATCAGCTTGAGGAGGGCCAATTCTTTCCCTTAAAATTAGGACAGAACGAATTGACCAGCGTGCTTGCCTAGCGGTTACCAAATCTAAATGATGACCAAGTCATTTTTGTCACTAAGGATTACACTAGAGAAATACTGGAGATGACTTATTTAAATTGTTAAATGTTGTCTTGGTTATTAATGTTTTGAAATGTATATGTACAATGTAATCCAAAAAAAATCCATTTCTTTGGATCAATAAAAGAATCGTATCAAACCCACAATGATCACTTTCAAAACAGCTCTGGACTGCACTATTTATAATAAAAACCCTAAATGGTTTAACAATTTCTTGTTACAATGGTGGCAGTTCTTTTTCCTAGATTCTGTGAGAGAATTTATCTGTAACCTTTTCATCTTAATTATGAAATACTATTCAACAGCCTGTACTTTCACTATACATTTTGACAGACTCTGAGGCTTTACAATATTTAAACACAGCAAAAGAAAGTAGAATAATTTCAAAAGTTTGTATACATGACATTACCCACCTCAATAGGATCTGTTCTCCCTTGATTTGCCTTGCCAAGTCCCATCCCTTGAGACCATCCCATTTTCTGTAGAAGTTTGTTACCAATATTGTCATCTCCTATACCTTTCTTGGTTGGCTCCTCAAAACTGAATTTGAGTTTGTGTTAAAAAAGGAAGAATTTTATTAAATCTTTAATAACACTCTTGGTGTAAAGTAAAAATCATAGAGCAAAAACTTATCAAGGTTAAAAAAATTTAAATGAATTATAGCTTACATTACTGGTTCTGGAATTTCAAAATCTCTGTCTTTTCTCTTCCTTGGTTCAGGTGGTTCTGGTGCTCCATATTTCTGCCTTCGTTCTTTTGCTCGATCTCGGTACTAAAACAGTTGATATTAAAATTACATCATCAACCAAGATTTCTGTTGAGCTAATTGGTAGAAGCTAACAAAAATATCCAAAAAGGTTTTATAATTATCTCTTTCAAAATTCAAATCTAAATGTAAATTCTACACAAAACTTTCACCAGGAAGAAAATTTACCTCTATTTTACCAGCACTGGATAAACCTTTGGACTTCACAAGAGCTTCCAAATTTTGCTGGAGAATGAAACAAAAGGATCACAATACTGAAAGTTTTGACCAGTTAAATAATACTACACTTCTGAGACATTCAGTGAATTTTAACAACATTAAAATGTATTTGACAAACCTTGTGCAGTTCAGAAACTTGAGTGTGTTTGCTAAGAATTTCTTTGGATTGAAATTGTCGCTTGCATAAAAGACAAGCCAATTTAGCCCAATCTACAAGCTTTGATTCATCTAAAGGGGCAGACGAATCATCCTCATCGCCACTGTCACTATCACCTCCATATGAAGCAACAAGTCCAGGTTTACCGGAGGATGATGGTTTGTCTGTCTTCTTGGGTAGAAAATAAAAATAAAATAAAACCGTTACATTAAAACATAGTTACAAAATGTTATTATTTTTTCACACTACATAGCACTGGCGGCTCAATGTTTCAATAATAAAAGTAAACTTCTTAAACATTTAAAATTCATTCCGAGTTGTAATTATTTAGGTTGTTTGCCTTCTGTTAGGAAAAATGTGTCTAAATTATCAGTAGTCACATGCCTTGATTTTGCACTTGGTAAAAAGATTACAAAATAACATTTGCATAAATAGATTTACAAAAGTTGATGCATTTGACAAGCCCAATAATTCATTTAATGTTTAGAAAATTAGTATCAGATTTAAATATTTTCATCATTTTGAAGATATTTATGAAAAGCTCAGAAATTAACTTTATACCGAGATTTTTTTTGTTTAAATGCCAAAATGATAAGAAGTAAAATTTGTATGTAAAAACCAACAAATGAAAATTGTTTTCAAAACAGATAATCAGAAATACAATTTTTTTTTAACATCCTTAACAAAAAATGCTGTGAAATTTTTGAGTTTGAAATTTGGAATCGAAGGTATGATATAAAATATTAGTTCTTACTATTGCTAACTAACTAAAACATCAAGAAATACTAACAGATATTTGAATAATTTACTTACAGTTAATGGGGGAGGGGGCATCATCGACATATCCTCTTTCTGCAGAGAATTAAGTTAAACATAAATTGAAAAACCACCACTTAAAAATATCTTAAATCACAAGCAAGATTTCTTTGGGGATAATTTGCAATTACAACTAGGTAAATCTGAGCATTTTAAACATTATTTTAACTTAATATGTAAAAAAAAATTTGTAAAGTTGTAGTTGTAAAAAAAAAAAATACTCACTGCTTTTTGTAGCATAGCAAATCCTGCATCGGCAGCAGCTGATTCTTGTTTAAAAGACTGCACTGAGCCTGGCAGTGGTATACCTCCAGGTACTTTTCTTATTCCTTCTTTTTGAGCTTCTTTTTGTGCATTCAGACTCTTTGCCCATTTCTCCATATCCTATAAAAGTTTTTTAAAAATCTGGTATTACTCCCATACATACTCTTCCCAATATTATAACCTTTTTTCTCCTAAAATCTCACCTTAGATGAAACTATCAAAAAGATCAATGTAGCAAAATCTATTTAAATTAATGTAGAAATCAATATTCCTTTTCTTAGACATAAGAATTAATTTACATCAAATGTAGGTGAATAAAACAAAGAAAAGATAAAAAACTTAAATTTTTACTAAATGTATAAATTTGGAAGCCTCCAATTTAGCTATATTATATTTACTCTTCTAATCTTAAATCTATCCAATACAGGTAGTATAACTTTAAGTAAAATGTAACTGTATCTACTTGCTAATCAGTAATATCAATAAATCCCAGTATAAAATCCAGTTTGTTCTATCGTAGAAATTCTCCTAACCTTAGCTATCTTCTTTGCAATTTTAACTTTTTCTTTATCCTTCTTTTCTTCTTTTCCATCTTTTTTCATCAGCCCATCAGCACCATCCTCTCGGCTTCCATCTTCACTTGTAGGGGCTGGTAAATATGTGGATTTCTCTGCGTCCCAGTACATAAACTGGCCAGTTGTTGAGTTGTAGTAATACTGAAAAAACAGTTCATATTGTAAGATTCATTTACGGGGAAACATTTTTTTTTAAATGAAGGAAATATTGAATATAATCTACAAAAGTTTACAACACAGACCTGTGAGTTGGCATCATAGTAAAGCTGTGTCAAGGGATCATAATAGTAACCAGAAGTTTCTTCATATTGATAACTGGAGGTATCAGGTGTTGCTGTAAGATACAATTTTAGATATTTTTTATCAGAAAAGCAAAATTGATTTTTAACTAAATGCTTTTTCAATTTATGAAACAGTTTATCTCATTATAAAAGATAACAGACACCTCTATTTTTCATTTAAATTTTATGCTTACTTGCATTGAGGTTTAAAGTGAAAACTTTATACAAATATATAAATGCTGCAATTTTTTGTTATGTACTAATTTAATTTGAAATTCTCTACTTACGATAAACTGGGTACTCAACTCCATTGACTGTTACAGTTTCAGTAGTTGAGCTTCCTATTATTTTCTTTTGTATCTGTTGCACGTAAGATTAAGACCATGGGAAAAGTTCAATTTGCTCAGGTTATTCATTTTAAAAAAATAATAATTTCATGCTTGTAAAACTAGGATCTGAATCAATGCAAAACAATTTGGTTATTTAATATGTTTACAAAATTTATTGTTTCAGCACAGCAACTCATGTTAAGGTATCTATTTAAGAGATTTCTATTAACAAGTTTTAACTCACCTGCTTTTGGAAATGTTTAGCAGCTTGAGCTTGTTGAATAGCAGCCTGGGCAACAGCTGCTGCTGTGTTAGTTGTGTCTATAAAAAAGTATTAATAAAATATAAACTAAAAGGTGACAAGCACTGTTAAAATAGAATAGATGGAATAGGTTCCATTTGATTTTTAACATCCTTTAAACAATGTTAGATAGCTCTTTAATTCATCATAAATTATTATAAATGAACCATTATTATAATTTCATAAATGACTTACTTTCCCCCTTAGAAATAGCAGATGCGCTTAAACTATTGCTTGATGAAGAGGACCCTTGACCATACAATTGTGAATATTCATAGTACTGATGTGTAACAGGATCATAGTACTGACCATTTTGTTGGTAATAGTTGCTGTCATAGTACTGGGAAAAAAATAGCAAATTTAATTTTTTTTATAGTAATTCTGTAATTCAAGCAACTACATTTAAAAGAAATTAGTAAAATATTTGAACCTTTAAAAGGATGTTAAGAGAAAACCACATCATACCTGAGTCTGTGACTGTTGTTGAATATATGCCATACTGAGGACATTTTGAAAGGATAGTTATAATAATTAAAATATAAAAGTCTAAATAGTTGGTTATTCTAGGATTCTTTCAGAAAAGAAGTATATAAAAAGTTTTAAAAAAACTAACAAATGACAAAATTAATAATTTTAATTTTTTTCCTGAAAACGTTCTTCTCTCCAATTCTAGTAAGAAATTATATTGTTAATAAATTTTCATGCTACAATATTTTGATCAAGTAAGGCTTTACTATATGAATAATATAACGCATACTTGAAAAGATTTTTTACTCACGTTGTGTTGTATGTGTTTTTAGCATAGTTGATAAGTAATTGCTTCCCATCCACTTCTAAAGGGGGATCCATTTTATTTAGAGAATCTAATACAATTGTTGAGGCTGACACAGATGGAAATTCTATCAACCCAAATCCCCGTGAAGTTCCCAGGTCATCCCTTATTACTGCAACATTTTTTATAGTTGCTAAAGGAGTTGGGGCAAAAGCTTGGGTAAGAGCTGTAACCAGCGCCTCTTCTGTTGTCAGGGCATCAAGTCCACGAAATATCAATGCTAAAATTAGAAGACAGCAAAATACAAAAAAAAATCATTTTAAATGAAGAATTAAAGTTACAATTTATAAAGCAATTTTTAAAAATCTCAAATATTAACTTACTATTGCATGGATTCGTTCCAATTTCATCTTGCCCATCAGAAGACTTGCCTTTTTCAGACTCTGTAATTAAAAAAAAGTAATGTTGATTTCTAAAATAATAATTTAGCTGTTCCAGGATTCCTTGTGTTGAAACATTTAGACAGCGCAGAATATTTTGATAGGAGGGCAGGGGCCAGTCAAGTGCTGTAATTTGTTTCCCTTCTATTTCTCATTCAAGGATGCAAAGTCATGTTATGAATTGCTTTTTCTCTTAGAGACTAAAAGCTAAGAAAGAATGCACAGCTGGTAACAAGCATACTCATATTATTTACTAAATGAGAGCAAATTTTAAAACATTTGCAATTTGTCTTTTTTAAGTACTACCTCATGTATTTGTAATGCTATCATTCAATTAAATTTTTTGGAAAAAAGTATACTCAGCTGCGCACTTGCTGTCAATTCCTTTGAAAACATTTACAACTTACCCTTGCGAGAAAGGTTGCAATTATAACAGAAATCTCTGCGCTTGAAATTGTGACTCAAACACTGGAATTGAAATGGGGCAAATTTTTTTTTTTACACAAATGTAGGTTATCAAAGATAGAGCTCTTGAAAGAATTTATGAGTGCTTAAGTTATGTACTATTATGATGTCATGGTTAAGAGGATAAAAAAAGAAGAAAAACATGTCCATTTGCATTTAAAATCTTACCTTTATGCAAACCCAATCATTTCTTTGAAGATTGCTATCTCTGCCCCCACCTCGATCACGAGTAACACTGTATGCCATAACAGCTCGATATTGGTTTAACAGCACAAGGTTGCCCTGTAAAACACAAAATATTGTTTCACTTATTTATTTTCTTCTTTAAGTACAATACCATCCAGCCCATAATTTCTTTACATGTGTTCACAGAATGCAATAAAAGCCACGCCGCGAGGCGAACAGACAAGTGCGTGTCACATGAAATAACTCCAACTATGGCACTAAAATAAAATCTCATGATTTTACTTCAGTTGCAAAGAGCTCCAATGAGAAAAAAAAGTTAACTTGTATTAATTTGGGAAATGTTTAAAACTAAACCTTTTCACTAGATTTCTTAATCATTGCGTAAAAAATACGAATCATGGTAAAAATAATTTTTTTCATAATATTTCCTCACACTCAGCTTATAAGTAGTTAGAGTGGTCAGGATTTGTTAATAGTACACATTTCATGCCATTTTAAAAGAAAATAACACAAAAGACAAGTGCAAATATTGCATTAATGACATTTACTCTGAAAAAGCAACAGCAATGTTGCCCTGCACACCACCCAAACCAGTCAAAAGTCAGCATTTCAAATAACTACTTCACTAGGATTTTTTTTTTCAATATTGGTAAATCCAGAAGATAACAGACCAACCAAAATGTAGAATAAGTGTGGAGGTTGCAGCAACCACCTACAATCCACAGCACTTTATTTCTTTTTTTTTTTTTTTTTTTCTAGTTTATCAACCTGTGTGTGTTCCATCCAGCGCTGGGCATCTGCTACGTTATGAAACTCCACAAAAGCAAAGCCTCGAGAGACACCTGTGTAAGCAAGGTTGAAACGAAGCTTGTTAAATAAAACATTCAAACTTCAATAAAATTCAACTGTTTGCGGAACCAACTGAGAAGGATGACTTACCGATCAAAACCATTCAAGTAAACTTACCTTCATGTATTCCATCCAAAGATTTAAATACAAGAATATATCAGATTTGATTTGCATATTTAAATCAAATTTGGCATGTTTATAGCATACTTTCAGATTCAATGAAAAAGAAAGGCCTACTTAACATTATTTTTCAAAGTTTTGAAGAAAAAACACTTAACAGCTACAGAAGTGCCAATGTCCTGTAAGCACACTTCAAAATTTAGACCGCTTCTTTCAAACTATATTATTTTAAAAACTTTCCATAAAAAAAAACTTTCCATAAAAAAAAACTTTTTAAGTAATTTGCTCTAAAAAAATGCAAACATTTGCAAAGCAGACTGCTGGTTTAAAATAATGTTGTAAGAAAAGGGAAAAAAAGACAAAAAAAAAAGACAAAACAAGTTGATTACTTATACTAAACAATAATTTACCTGATGATCTGCGTATAAGTCGTATATCTTTCACAGGCAAACCAAGCATCATCAGCTCAGCTCCTATCTGAAAATCATAGAATTCAAACTTTTTAAAGACCAATACATGGGCGTACAACATTTTAAATGTGATACTATTTCCAGAAAACCCAAGAAGATACAAATTAAAAAGAAGGAAATATACTTACAATTTTTTCATCAATATCTACATGCAGTCCTCGTAGAATGATAGTACGTGAGGGCTGATTGCAAACCCATTTATCACCACCTTTATCTTCTGCTGATCGAGATGACTCGCCTCGAGAGTCTGAGTCACGGTTTCGGAATCTATCTGATGAGCCACTGTTGCTCCTGTCCCCATCTTCTGAAACCTAAAATTGAGGCACACACTTATTTCACAAATATGATAGAGATTGCACATAATTTAAACCTAGACACAACTGATCTTTAAAATTGTGACAATTTTAACATGATGAACATACTTTTGATAGGTTTTCAACTTACTGGACTTCTGTCCCTATTACCACTTCTATCCCTGTGTCTTCCTGAACGACCAGAGTCACGTTCTTGACTCCATTCATTCCTGCCCTTGTCTCTGTCACTCCTTCGCCTCTCCCTGTCCCTGTACAACAAGACTTTTTTTATTAAAAAAATAACAGCAGTTTACCATAAACATTTTAGCATTTAGTAAATTTTCAAGTAAATTAAAACATATAAGTACATTAAAAGATAAATTTACATCACCAATCCTTAATCATTCCCGAGGGTTGCGACTAAATGCGACCTGTGGGTGTTCGCCGATGCGTCCAAATGCGTCCCGGCGCATAGAGGCACTCCTCTCTCTTTTCTATTTAAAAATAGCAATGAAATCTCGCATCATTCGAGACTTCCACGGTGGCGTGGTTCAGCGTGATTTCAATTTATAAACCAGAAGTTTTTTTTATCTTGTTTCACTTTAAAACTACGTGTACTTTAGTATGGCATGTCTAAATGTAGCATGTGTTCGTCCGAGGTGACGAAAATCAATTTTTGGGTCATTGTTCGTTATTTTTCGCTGCAATGTTATATTTTTATTTAACCTTAATCATTTTTTGTTGCATTTGTTCTTAATTCATTAACATTAAATAATATTTAGCAGCTTAAATTAATATTTAAAAAATGTAAATCAATTGCAAAACAGAGTGACTTCCCTTTCTCAGGCATATAAATTAAGTACAGAAGTAGCACTGTCGTAGGGAATGAGTTAAATCTTTCTGCAAATTTTAGTGATATAAAGGGATAACCAACAGACCTTCCACGATCTCTGTCATCACGACTTCTGATGTCTCTTTGTTCTCTATCTCTATCTCTTCCACGATCTCGTCCCTGGAATCCGCTATCAACTCCTGGTGGTAGTGGTTCTATGCGATTAATTAGATCAGCATGGCGATTATCTGCATTGCGAAAATCAGGATTAATGCCAAAATTTCTAGATGGATCATCAAATCCAGTACTGAATCCATCAAAAGAACTGTTGAAATTACCAGGAATGTGTGAAATGTTGACTGGCTTATTTGGGAAACCTGGATTCCCCCCAAATAAGGAATTCATATTTCCATGAAAAAAGGCCATGATAAGCGCTGTGAAAAAATAAAAATCACAAATAATTATTAGGCTATAATTAAAGCTTCGGCTAAATCATAGAACTAGCAGAATTGTTTTCTTCTATGGCCTAACATACTTTGAACGTAAACTTGCTCTCCTACCTAAGCGAGGGACATAAATCTGTTTTAAATTTAAAGTATTTAACTAAAGAAATTTAATATGAAATATCCACAAGTCCTTGCGATTTAATATTTTATTAAATATATACAAATTAATTAAAATTTATAATCAGGATAAAAGTACTAAGAAAACATTTATTTTACTGTGGTCGTTTCGGGTGAGTTTTTTCATTTATCTTTTGAACCTAGTAAGTTGAATTTCATAAAAACAAATTAAATATTTCATTTTAAAACATTCCATATAAACTTTATTGATCGTCAGATTTAGTTTATGGCACAAAGAATTCTTTGCGAAGAACTGGCTGTTATGCATGTCGTTTTGGTTCAAATATAGAGTATTATAAATATATTTATAGTCACCTAAACGTTTCCATGCCAATCCGTGCTATATTGTCGATTTGACTGGTCACATTTGTGCCAATCGATGATATACCGTCAATTTAATTTCTGTATTTTATTTTGTTGCCTACAGCTATCAATCCTACTTTTTATGCTCTTAAATGAACTATAATTCTTCCTATTTCCTTCCTGATAATAGTAGGTTTTGTTGACATTTGTTTTTCCAATAATTGCGATCCTTTTTTCAATCTGTGTTGAAACTGTGGTAAACTAAACACACCTACCGATGAGCTGTTGCTAGACCATGTAGGTCGTCAAGTTTGCAAACAAAAGAAGTTTTATTGCCAAATATCAATGCTGAAACATCGGACAATAACCATGAATCATTTGAATCTTATTCCAGTGATGATTTTCAGCTTTCTGATGGTTCAGTAAATGCCAAATGGAAATAGCGGAGGTGATAGTAATAGTGGTGACAGTTTGAACTTTTGTAAAAATGTCAAAACAGAAGGATGTGGTGGAACAGGCCACGGCCCTTCATGATATGGGGCTGTGGCCTTAGCACCAACCACTCAGCACTGATGTGATGATTAGACTTAGACAATTATATCCTAGACCTTTGTAATAATTTGTAGCCTATGACTATTGTTTTTCTAACTTGTTGAGGCTGAGTGAAGATGCGACTTCAAAGTCTTTTGTTACACAGTTTGTATTATTTGTAGGAAACAGTAAATGTTAAAGATATATTTTGGATTTCAAATTTTGTTGCTGTTGCGGCCGTCTTTCGTTGTCTAGGGGTCACAAATGTTACGGCCTTCTCACTCTTTAACAAAACCTGCAGTAATTATGTTTACTGCATGGTCCGTAGACTCCACATGATCTAGGGATAACAACACTAGGGATCCCAGGATATAAATCACAAACTCCAGGATGAAAATACAAAAGTTCTTTAACCCATTCAATCCCATAGCGGCCAAATCCGGCCAGTACTGATTCAATCCCACTACGGCCAAATCCGGCCACTCAACCCTTTGTTTACATTTTGCTAAAAAGAAAGTGGAAATCTCGCTATTTAAACGTAAATCTCGCTAGGAACGAGACCAAGGGAGATTACTCTATTATTAAAGATATTTTTATTTATTGAGTGAGGAGCATTCATTATTTTAAAAGCAGATTTTTTATTTCAGTGTTATGATCCTTTGTATTCAAATACTTTGTCGAAAATTGACTTTTAGGAATTTACACAAGAAAAGCATTAGGAAATAATGTTACTCAACACATATAGCAACCATATATGGATGCAAATCAATTTATTTCATATGATTATACTGTTAAATAGATTTTTTTAAAAAAAATTTCAAAACCTACATGTGGTAAGGGTGGAGTTGCTCCCCATTTGGTTGGGGCTCCCAGTTACAAAATTTCTGAGCGCCTGGGATTGAATGGGTTAATAGTTATTTACACAGACTAGCTACCACTTCAAGTTCAAGAAAACGTCCTCTGCTCAAACATCACTACAATGGCACTGATCTTACTCTCAACTAACTACTGGCTCTACCAATCTCAAATAACGATCTCTCGACTCCTCTCAACTAACAAGATAATGCTTCTGATGTAGATTTTAGTGATGAAAATAAGATTTGTGATTATGAACGACATATTAATTTTGATGGAGCACAAGTTGAAAGTATGGACACTGATATTTTTTTAGCAACTAAGGAAGTGATAAATTACCAGAGTCAGAGTAGATGAAGATTTTGTAAATGTACATGTGAATCTTGATAATGTACCCGATATTATTTTTGATGCACAAGATAATGCTTCTGATGTAGCCTTTAGTGATGAAAATAAGATTTGTGATTTTGAACAGGCCATTCAATTTGATGGAGCACAAGTTGTTGCTTGTGAACATATACAAACGGTAGATTCGACAGGGAGATGCGAATTTGTTAGTGGAGAGAGATTTTGATTTCAAGAGGCAGATTTTGATTTTGTGAGGGATGACAATCTGGGTTTTGTGAGGCATGAAGATTTGAGTTGGCTAATTCCTATCTGTGGTACCTCATTTCATTAGGTTAGGTTTAGATTTAGGGTTCAGGTTAGGGTGAGGGATAGATTTAGGGTTCAGGTTAGGGTGAGGGATAGATTTAGGAAGTTTTTTCATTATTTTTAAAAGTTTTATTCTTAATTTTACGTCAAGTTGGCGGCCATGTTAAAAAAAACGCGGTATCACAGATAGTAATTTACCTTTGAATTTTGTGCAGGAGAGTTTTGTGGAGGAGGAAAATTGGTGTTTTGATTTTGAAGGTATTTGTATTAGAACCTGGACAAGCTACATTGATCACGATGTAGAGTAGGTATTTTGAAAGTCACTCGCGCATCGCTTCTGCGCACTCGAAAAATTACGGAAAAACTTTTGTGGCCATTTAATAGTCGCCTTTACGGTGACCTCGGATTTATGTGTTTTACGTCACAGTTTACTAATTATAACTTCATTTTGTCATCGATTACGTTTACTGTTTGTCTTCCGGTGACGCTAATACAATTTACCCAATGAGGGGAACCCCCGGTTTTTTTTCTGAGTCACTTTTTGACTCTCGGTAAGCTATAAATGTCTTAAATACTTCTTTGGAGCATTCATACATGATTGAAACCCAAAGACTCATGTGTATCATCTAATTTGGATTGCTAATAACTTTGAAATAGTCAATTATCCTAGCTCAATTGAATGTTACAGCACTCCACAGAAAATGGTCAACCTTCATCACCGGGAGAAAAAAAAATGGCGACCGATTTTTTGTCTTCACCGGGCTGATAGACGCGGCTCTAAATAACATTTAATAATAGTTAAATCCTTTTGTAATCTTTAAACATCTGAATAAATCTAAGTAAATGTATAAAACATACTTTAAAAAATCATAGAATTGGATAAGATAATACAAATAAATTGAAATTATGAATATTAAACTGATGGGAACTTGCTTTTTAATTAATAGAAATGCGAGAACTACCGGTGTCGGTGTCGTAGTCTAAGTCTACTTGCTAATTTAAGCTTAATTATTATTACACTTAATGAACCAATACTATTCTGTTACTACAAATGCACTTAAAGGAGAAATTTAAGTAATTAAATAAGGTATTTAATCATAAATTTTAAATTATTCTTAAGTACTTGTAATGACATGACATAGAATTAGAAAAAAAAATGTCTAATTATAATTAATAATAATAATAAAATAAAAAAGAAACAAGTTTTAATTAATAGAAAATTTAAATTATTTAAAAGAAAAAAGAAATTGTGTAGTGTAAATTCAGGATTATGATTTAATATGATAAGATGTTTTTCTAGGCTAATTTCAGATACAAGAGAAAATTTTCTATTGTAGAACTCGGAATTTCTTCCAAGGAGGCCCGTTTGAATGTAGAGAAAAAATTATTTTGATTAATTTTTATTTATAATTACATTCGATTTTAGAGAAAAAAGACTACTTACCTTTTTATAAATATAAGAAGTGATTTAAAATTGAACACAAGCATATAATTCGTTCAAATTCAACAAACAAGTACCGGTAATTATTTTTTTTATCAGCAATGGTTTTTCCAATTTTTCTGTTCACATTTTGCTTAACATACCCTCAAATTATTTGTTTCAAAATACAAAGTCTTGATGTTATTTAAAAGCTTTGTTGTTCATTGTGTTTAATATTGCATTGAGAATGTTTCCTGAAAATATGGTAGCATTATCTTGTAAAATAAAAAAGTTTTGGGCAAATAAGTCAGACATTTGGTAAGTCGGTCACACGTTTTTGTAGTAAAATACAAAGATAAAGAAGGGGGTTAAAAAATTCACTAAAAAATTCATAACTTCAATTCTATAAAAGATAGAAAGATGAAATTGGTATTTTTGCAAAGCTTATAGCTAGCCCTTCAATATGATATATCATTTATGACAATAGGACAATATTGAAAATTTTTGTCAAAGTACCTATGTAGAGGTCGTGAGCTTGTCAGGGGCAGTCAAATTTGAAGAAAATTTTAACGTGTGAACTGAAAAAAAAAATTAGCTGATGTGTAGTTGTGGGTCCGTAGCGTCATTTGCGTTAGGGAGAGGGTTAAAACCCTGTTAGGGAGAGGATCAAAACCGGGTTAGGGAGGAATTTATGGTTCAGGTTAGGGATAGATTTAGATCATTTTTTCATTTTTAAAAACTTTTTATTCGTCATTATATCAAAAACATGGTAAAAAACGCGGACCCATAACTACACCTTTACCAAAAAATTCGACCAAATTTCCGTTCGATCAAATTTCCGTCGATCAATTTTCTGTTACGAAATTTCTTTCGATCAAATATCCGGTAACCGTGTGAAATGGCCTAAAATCTAAGAAGATCCCGATTCAACTCACCGACGACCGACGGAGTAGTGTTTATTTAAGAATCTAAAGTAAGAGATCGTAAAGCATTATATAAGGGTGTAAATATGATATGAAAATATATAAACTTACTATGTCATGAAATTAATCAAAATTCTTAGTGATTATGAATCATTTATGACTGGTTTAACAATTACTATTTTTTAATTTTTTTTATTCACTGTACTGTATAGTAAGGCAAAATGTCGCGTTTTACGTCTCTTCCGCTTTTAGGTTTTGTATGCCAGATAGTTTATATCACAGAAAATCAAATGAAAATTACAGCGACAGCCAACTCAGGAAATAATAAATAAATGAGTAAATACTTCTTTGAAGTAACCAATCTATCTAACTATTCAAGTCCACACTAGATATGGAAAAAATTTAGTATGCATTATTTATGTAACAAATGTCAATTTCCATATACATATAACTGATTCTAGCACCGTACCGTAAAATTGCTAAATAGTAACTAGCAATCAAAATCAACAGATATCACATAATCAAATCTTTAAAAATATTTATCCACATTAAATTAAAAACCTTAAAGAGACTTTTTTAGAATGATAATTTGATTTAAAGTATTTAAATCATCTGAAAAGTTAAATAAAATACGCCATTGTGGTGTCTTAACTGTGAAAATTTACAACACATCGTCATAAAAGAATTAACAGAATATACAAAATAAAAAGTCCCACCTGGCAATTTATATTAAGAAGGGAATTGTGGGATGGCATAATTTGCTAATGGCTTACCGTATATACTCGAGTATATGTTGCACCTGTGGATAGGTCACACCCATAATTTGGGGATGTCATATTGTAATTTTTTTGCCGTTGACCCGCAGTCCGCATATAGGTCGCACCATTCGTTTTGGGAGTAACATGGCATTTTTAACAGACATCACAATAGCGGCTACAATGCTTGAACATCCCAGGTAATAAAGATACCTGACAAAACATGCTTTCAAAAAATGTACAAATTTGCCATGTAATAAAGATACTTAACAAAACATGCATTCAAATAACGCCCCCCCCCCACCTTTTCGGAGAGATGCCTGACACTGATTCTATGTCTTATACGGTAAGACAGTAAAAGCACTCAGATACCCGGCTGCACCTATTGGTACCCGGATACCAGAATTGAGAGGTTGGGATTAAAAAACGATTTAAAATATTATTGTTAAGTTTGTAAGACAAAATGAGGTATCAAATGAAAGATAATTGAACTTACTATACGCTTTTAATCTTAATTCTTCAGTTTTACTCAAATAAACTACCACAAATGACATCCGAATAGCATTGAGTCTAATGGTACCCGGGTGCGAATGGCGGCACTGCGTGTCTGGGTCCATTTTGACTAATGCTATTCGGATGTCATTGGTAGTAGTTTATTTTAGTTTAAATGAAGAATTAAGTTTACAAACGTATAGTACTCCCTTGGAGTGTGCTGCTGCTGTTCGGGCTGTCGAGGACTTCTGTCTTGCTGTAAAAGAATGGATGGCATCAAACAGACTAAAATTAAATGATGACAAGACTGAGGCAATTGTTTGTGGTTCAGACGCCAATCTTCGGAAAGTTGCTATCACATCAATAAAATTTGGTGAATTAGAGATCCCGTTGTCCTCCACTGTCCGAGAACTTGGTTTTTATATTGATAGTAAACTCAGTATGATTTCACATATCAGATCTGTAGTCAGGGCATGCTTCTGTCATCTACGCGCCCTGGGTCAGCTGCGTCCTCAACTCAATAAGAGAACAGCAAATGCGGTAACTCTAATCCAGTCAAGATTAGATTATTGTAACAGTTGTTTGTGGGGTTTGCCTCAGAACCAAATTCAGAGACTCCAGAAGGTGCAAAATTCTGCAGCACGCATTGTGTCGCGGAAAAAGAGATCTGACCATATCACCCCAGTTCTACGAGATCTCCATTGGGTTCCTATGAGTGAGCGCATTGGCCACAAGATTCTGTCCTTGGCGTACGGCTGCATAGAAGGCTCTGCACCGGAACATCTGAAAGAACTGCTTTATAATCATGTAACCTTAAAGAACCTGCGGTCCTCAACTCAGTCCTTACTGAAAATTCCCAATGTGGATGAACACAGAAAAATGTGGTACGGTGTGCGCTCTTTTGAAGCGGTAGCGCCAAAGTTATGGAATAGTTTACCTCAATCTTTGAGGAGTATTAAAAAGGATAAAAAATCATGTAGGAAACATTTAAAGACTTTTTTGTTTAATAGATTCGAGGAAACCAGAGCGCAGTGAGCATACTAAATTAACATGGATACCAGCGCTATAGAAGTATCCAATCAATCAATCAAATATATTCACTTATCTTTCATTTGATACCTCATTTGGTCTTACAAACCCAACAATAATATTTTTAATTTTAATCGTTTTTGTTAATCCCAACCTCTCAATTCTGGTACCTGGGTACCAATAGCCACTTCGAAAATACCATACAATGATTTTCGTTGTCCATTGTGAACATTAATGGACTATACCAGGGATGTCAAACTCAATCGCTCTGCGGGCCAAAACTTAAATCACATGTAAGGTTTCGGGCCGAACAAGATACACATTCAAGAAGTGGAAATTTAATCTTTAAATTAAAAACAACATTTATATGAATGAAAACAAAACAACTGTAATAATTGAAAATCATTGGCATACCCATTTTCGTTCTTATGCCAATTCGTCAGAGCTGGATATTTGGCACATTTTCTAGACTACAAAAACAAGTAAGTTCGTTTATCTTGGGAGTAACGTTCTGTGTCTTTGAGATTCGCCTTATGGACTGAAAGTGTTCATCAGTGAGACTATTCCTGTGTGATGCTTTGTTAATCTTCATCCAAAAAAATAAAAAAAACCAGCAGGTCACACATATTTGTGCTACCCAACATGCTCAAGTTTCGAGACGCATGTAGACGAAACTGGGACATCTCTTCAGGAATGAAACGAGTGAACTGTGCAGTCCCAACTGTGTCGTACTTTGCCTTTAGTGTCCCATTACACTGAAGCTCTATTAGCTCAATCTGCAAAAATACAGGTGGAGTTTCCAGTCTATGACAAATTGTTACGAAACAGCTCGAAATTACATTTCTGTGCTTCAAATTCAAAGTACTAAAGCGCCGCGCGAACTCGGCGCGAAGTAAGCTAAGTTTTTCATCAACGTGTGCATTGGGAAACACCATATCGTTGACTTGGATATAATTGTACGCCGGTCAAGACCTCAAAAATAAATTAGTACAGTGTTTCTTTCAGAAATTTTCCCCCGAGGGGGCACTTTTGACGCTCGGGGGGGGGGGGGGGGCAGTGCCACTTTTTCAGTGGTCAGAGGCGTAGCTAAGGGGTGTCAGATGGGACATATGTCCCCGGGCGCCAGACTAGCGGGGGCATCTAATGGGCTATAGTGTTAATGGATGAAAATAATAGGTTTCAGAGTTTAGCCGGGGGGGGGGGGATAAAAATGAATCTTGTCCCCTGTCATCAAAGACTCACGTCAGTGACGTAGAAGTGGGGGGGGGGGGCGAACATTTGGTCTTCCCAGGTGTCATTTTTTCTTTAGATAGAGCGGTGGGGTTTTCGGACATCTGCAGAGTTTCTATCGAGAAAGGTAGCGTGGCAAAAAAGTTAACCCACCTAGGGTGGCGCTAACACTAGGCACGCCGCTGGGCATTGTATATATCAGCACCAAATTTGGCTGTCATGGCAAGTAATTTTTATCGGGAAGTAGGGCAGCAGAAAATGTGTGATTGTTTAACAATCAAAAGGTGCATTTTGGAGTATACATGATTCGAATGTTTTGATAAGACTTTCATTTGATCGGGGGAAATAATTTTTCAAGGTTCGGGGGAGGCATTATGGCGACCAGTGCCAGACACAAACTAAATTCTTTTTTGGTTGTGGTGTGCCGAAGAAAATTATTTGACACAAGATTAGATTCAAACCGTTAGACACATTGATCGACGTCAAGGAAAAAAAAAGAGGGGGGGGGGGGTAGCAGAAATTGAGGAATCCGAAGAGTTTGAGCAAAAGTGAGGGCAGGGGTCACCTTAATTTAAAAATAATTTTAAATTCAAAATGCGAAGATGCATTGTGGTGCAAATTTTTCTTCTTCTTTTTCTGTCTATTAAGGGCCCACGATCAATTTATTGATCATTATGGCTCCTATGAATGTAGATGGGATTCGTAATGTTTCTGTGCCTGGTGTTGATGCGGATATTTCACTGGTAACAAGAGTTACCTAGTGAGGGTATCATGCACTGTATTCAATGTATCTTTAAGACAATGTGTGAAGGAGCATTTCAAACGTTCATATATTTACTGTTAGATGTCTCGTAAAAAATGCTAAGAATACATCAACATACACCAACTATATGTGGACTATAAATCAGTTTATGATAGCATAGACAGGAAATACATGAACGATGCTGTGCTGGAACTTGGAGTCCTTAACAAACTTACCCGACTCATACATATGACGATGGATAACTACAAAAGTAGAATCAAAGTACAGAGGGAGTACTTGAGGGAGTTCCCAATCAATCTGGGCCTAAGACAAGGAAATCCGTGTATCATTTTCAACATCACTTTAGAAAAAAGCATTAGAAACATACGTGTGAGCATCTGAGAGGTGGTACAGAACAACCATAAGGAACTTTATAAAGCCAGCCACTGCAATACCTGGCCTAAACAGACGATATAGCGCTACTTGGTAGAAACAGCATTGATGATATAATTAAAACTTTCAGGGAACTTGAAGATGTAACGGTCAAAGCTGGTCTTGATGTAAATAAAGCGAAGGCAATATTTATGATAATGTCAGGAAATACGCACTGATGACTTCATCAATATGAACATCTACGCCTTTTAGAGGGTAACTACTTTCAAATATCTAGGGGTGACTATAAATAAGCAAGAGGAAATAAAATCGGATGTACAAGAAAGAATAACAGCATGAAACCGTTCTTATTTCAATTTACAAAAGCTACTTCAAAGCAAAAATCTCGATAAGGGAACAAAGAAGGAAGTATACACCACTGTCACAAGACCAGTAGTGAGACTTGGTTCCTACCAGAAAAGCAGAGAACCTGCTAAATATATGACCCGATGATAGACAATTTTGTTTTGGGAATCCGTACAAACTAAGAGCTATATCAATTGTACAAATACCCATCCATAGTCACAACAATATAGAAAAATAGCAGACTGCCCTAGGCAGGACACATTGAAAGGATGCCGGATTCTGGAGCAACAAAAACGATCTACAGGCAGAAACCTAGGGGCAGACGGCTCACCGGTCGACCAAGACTGAGATGGATTGACGATGTAGAGAAGGGCTTACAAAGGTTGGGGTTCGCACATGGAGGTGTAAAGCGATGGATCGATCCCAATGGAAGAATGGGGTGGAGCAGGCCAGGGCCCTAAATGGGATGAAGCGCCACTGATGTAAACATTTCTGACATTTGGGTGGGAAGCGCTAGAAATAACGATAATAACAGGACATCACTAACTCTTCCACCAGCACAATATTAAATAAATTCAGTCCAATTGGGATCCCTTAGGGTATGTTTTTTATCGAGAGATACTCCTTAGCTTAGACTCACCCCTTAAAACTTTATAGGCCCCGAAATTTTTTTGATAAATTCAAAATGCAAGAATGCATTTTTTTTTACATACCGTAGTTAAATTTAGTTTCGCATCATTAAACACTTAACTGTAGAGCAACGGGAGAGATGCTAGTTAAGATTTTATGCGTCATTTGACATAAGAGCCATCGTACAAGCGACGTCTCTGCTTGACTAAGTGTGGTATGCAAACATTTTCTTAAAATTGAAAAGTAATGTATTTTTAAAGTTATTATTTTAAAATATTTTTGGGATCAACTACATAAAAATAATGAATTTACTACAAAATATTTGTAAAATTAAGAAAAAAGACTTCTTTCCAAAAAAGGTATCCATCCCAAAAATGAAATGCTAAAATAGTTTTACATTTTGAACAAAAAAGAAAAACCAAAAACATACGTTTATTTCAAAATATTTCCAAGTTTCACCAAAGTCAAAAAGAAAAAAGTTTTTCTGTACAAAAGGCTATAGAATATATCTTTATGGGTTTTCAAAATTGGTATTTATTTATAAATCATATGTAACCGATATAATTGTTTAGAAGTCAAGAATTGTTTACAAAAGACTCATATATTTATTAATGTGTGATTATTTTTCGTATAAATTATTAAAGTTTCAATTCTCAATATTCAGTTGATTTAAATGTTAATTAAGAAATTTAGACTACTATAATTTGCTTTAGATCATTACAACTTGCCTCTTCGATATTATACTTGAAAACAATTTTTTTACCAATTCCATATAATTTTTTTTTAACTACTCCCAAAAATGGCATTTACAAGATAATCGAAATACTCACTTTTTTTTTATTCGTTGTTTAAATATATATTATATTCTTTCTACTGGATTATCATCTTAAAATATTTTTTTTTAATAGTTCAAACAGCTGGGGAAGATTGTTTATTATTATTATATTAACAGAGAAAAGTCATTGGGGATTTGATAAATAAAGACTTTTAAAAAAAATCATTTTACTCTGTTCCCGAAACTGTGTTAAAAAATTAGAAACACTCGATTTAATAATTATGATGAAATGTCCACTATTTGTATGTAACCGCTAAATTCCTAATTTTTTGTTTTAAAATTATTATTATTATTATTTTTAAATTTCCATTTTATCTATGTCAGCATACATCAATGGAATCTACTACATTAAAATGTTTGCTAAAAATGATTTTTTAAAGCATGATGCTATTATACAATATAATGTGAAAACAGATTGCACATGTTTATTTCTTAGCAAGAACTATATTCAATTTACAGACATTTATTTGGATGAAAAGGTAGTTTAATACAGAGTTATTAAAAGTCTTTCAACTTTTGCAGCTGCAAAATGTAATTAAATAAAAGATGCCGATATCTGCGAATCAGAAAAAGTAAGATTTAGCTTATGATCAGGAGCGGCCAATTTTCAAAACAATACTATATTTATAATCGATTTCTGCGAGCCTGTAACAAGATTAACCTGAACGCTATGGATCATCAATATATATCGAACAAAGCGATATTTTATTTGTTCCAATAATTGTTATCGATTAAAGGCACACATTTCAATAACTTTTAAAAATTTTATAAAAATTAAATTTAGAGTAGTTGTTTTTTTTGTTTTTTTTCTTACACATTTTCCCCCGGGGGGGCACTTTACTTGCTCGGGGGGGGCACCGCCCCCCCGGAGGTATGCCTGAAAGAAACACTGAATTAGTAAAACACAGTAAGGTTAAACCTGAAAAAAGGAACGCAACAAAACAACGAACGTGTCGACAGGAAGCCTTCATCAGCGAACAAACAGAAAAAACGAATAAAGTTTAAAAAAACAAAAAATATTATAGCACTTAGCTGAGACCTCGCGGGCCTGATATAATTGTAACGCGGGTCGGATGTGGCCCGCGGGCCTTGATTTTGACACATGTGGACTATACGGTATAGCTACTGGTGTTGGCCCGACAATTTTAGGAAAAATAGATGTACTTGTAAAATTAATAGAAGATGATGCTTTTGCCTTCAAAATGTACGTATTATGAAATATTACTGTATTATTCACCAAGAAAATTCATGTGCAAAAGCATTAAATTTGATAACATCACGCAGATTGTCGTCATCAAGGCTATAAACT
Organism: Omphiscola glabra; assembly: GCA_964017045.1. Taxonomy (NCBI): domain Eukaryota; kingdom Metazoa; phylum Mollusca; class Gastropoda; family Lymnaeidae; genus Omphiscola; species Omphiscola glabra. Next base: position 23,028,416 of record OZ024799.1, read on the forward strand.
TCATTAGGGCCAAGGGATTGGGATTGAATCAACGCCAATTTCAGGAATTCTTAAAGTTATGGATGATGACTAATGGATGCGACATCAATTGCTTTTCGGCAACTTAGATGTCGAGGTACCGTAATATTTTGAAAATATTGTATGATTTGCACAATGATATCAAGTAGTTTATGGAATAAAAAAACCCAACAAATGTGTACCAGAACTTGATGATGGAAACTCGCTAACACATTTGACATTTTTAGTAGACTTGACCGCTTATTTAAATGGGTTAAATATGCGCCTTAAAGTGAAACTAACGTATCAATATAATGTTTTAAACTATAACAGAGTTCGAAATGAAACTGAAAACTATGACAATATCAATTTATGGCAAACAATTGTATTAATTTCGATAGGTTGGCTAAACGCAGTCCGGCTAAACGCAGTCCGGTGAACAACCAAAGAATAAGCAGTCTTTCTTTTGGATTTGACACAGGATTTGAGGGCGTCTTTTAACATTTTAAGATTTCCTGAAAATCATAAAAAATTTGATATATTTGCGACTCTATTTTCCTTTTAACATAACATGTTACCTGCAAATTTTCTGCAATCTGACATTCAACTTAAAGAAATATTTGATCATGTCTATTTACTGGACTTCTATGTGATATGGGCTATATTCATTAGTTTCACACTAAGTCCAGACAATGAATAATACTAGAATAAAAATATATCACGAGAACCTTCAAGCCTTCAAAACTGAGAATTGCAACTACATGTACTTCTATAGACAAAAAAGGAAGAAAAAAAAGAAAAGAAACATTAGTGTATTAAACATGCGAAAATACTATTGATACAGTTGAAATTACTTTAATATGTTTACTGTGCAGTCTGTTCTGCACATCAGTTATTGTTAAAGTTAGTGAGTGTATTTTATGTGTGGCCCAAAACAACACATGTTTTCGAGTTCCAATGTGGTACAGGGAAGCTAAACGTTTGGATACCCGTGGTTTAAATAAATATAAATAAACATTAATATTTAGTAACAATAATAATATTTTAAAATATCGTAGCATTTCTCTGTTGCTCCTAGATTGTGTAGATTGACGCAAAACTTAATTCAGGTATGAGCCAGAATAAATACTTTATTTTGAATATATCGGTGAGCCCCCCCACTTTTTTTGCTACTACTGACTCTCGCTTGGTGGCCTTCGGTGGGTGGCCTTGCTTTCCTTTTCCTCTGCCCCATCCCGTTCCGAATCGATTTATTGCATTTAAAAAAAAACCAATAGCGAAAATTTAAGCTTACAATATTTTAAGTTAAACTAGTATTTAGTATCAAATGTTAAATAGATAATTTATTTGTGTTTCGGTTGACATTCAAGGAGATAGTAAAAGTACAGGTAGAAATAGTTTATTAGTGATATTGAATTAGTCAATTAGTGTAACCGTAGTGTAGCATACACGGCAAGCATAAGTTGGCCACTAAGGTGTGATGTCACAAAGCTGCGTTTCGGCCTTCTGTAGTTTAATCGTAGGTCACGCCCCGATGCATAGACGGCCCTGGGCGTCTACCGTTCGTTGATCGGGACCGAAATGCCCTGCTACTACCCATTCCCTCACCCACCCCAAAATCCTACAGTTAGGAACGGAAGCGAAGGGCGTGGGGTTTATTTAAAAATCAAGTTTTCTTATGTCCCAATCGCTCGCCCTCACCCTCCCCTTTATTTAGGTGTGCTCCCTCGACCCAGGTAACCGGAACCGTAGCTCTCACTCCGTGTCAATAGCTCAGATGTGACCTTACAGGTCAGCACGAGTCAGACGGGATCAAGCTTTGGCGAGAGGGTCACATGTGACAACAAAGTTTGATGCCACACACAAACTCGATGGATTTGAGTATAAAGTCTTTAAAAATATTGCAATTTATTGCTAAGCTGTGGATTAATTACAGCTACTGAGAGGTAATTTTATCATTTCTTTGTAAATTAATGGCTTGAGCAATATCTATGATGACAATGTAAATTAATTGTGTAAGTTATAGTAAATCTAAAATATAAATCCGAGGCCGAAGCAATGGGGCTGGGGGAGGGGAGATGATGATAATGATACAAAATCCCTGTCTAAAACTGTCTTGTAGACCATCATCACCATGCCATAGCGGCGTAGATTACTTAAACCTTGCGCTAGTTACACTTAGGTAAGACCTAAGGACAGGGCCTAGTGGTAACCAGTATCAGCATATTTTTATTTTATTATTATATTTTTAGGAAATTTTTTCATAATTTTTGTTTTTTAAGGAATTGATTTATTTCAGTATTAAGTCTAAATTTTAGCCCCTTAATCTATTTTTTTTTTTTTTTTAGAAACTGGTATAAGTGACAGTATATAAGAAAGGGGTTTTAATAATTAAAAAAAATTCAAATAGGCCTACTGTCTGTCTATACCGTCTATACCAAAACAACTGCCATTTAGCAAATAACAAACTATACAAATACTAGAAACACAATATATGTTTGCACTTTGTTAAATCAACAAAAAAAGTTTGTTTTTATCATCCATGACCATGAAAGTGAAAGGTGAGTTAACATTAATTACAATTTAAAAAAGTAAAAAAATTGAAACTGCCAAAATCAAAATGCTTCCATGCCATCTCATTGAGGACCATTTGCTATTGGTCAAAGACCTTGAATTTACAAAGGTAAAATTATATGAGTATGAGATAACCTCACTATATTCGATTATATAAATATAATATTAATATAATGATGTACTAATTAATAATAATTATAGGCCTATATAATATATATTGCTTTGCTATAGTCCATGAGGCCTACTAGGTATAGTTTTACTGAAAATGGCCTACTACTCTACTGAGAATCTACTCATAATACCCAAGTCCTAAATTCAAAAATAATAAAACTATTTAAAATGTTTAGATTTAGGATACTACTAGTTGTACAGTTGTCTACTTCGGTAGATTACAAAAGAATAAGCCCAGGCTTATTTCTCATTTGATATGTAGATTTACTACTTCATTAAGTGGTCAAAAGCATGTAGATTTAATTTTATGTTTTCATTCATGTACCACACTCACTGTTTGAGCAACGTTGGGTAGACCTAATGAATTTATGAAAATTAATGCGTTTCTACTGTACCATGACGTCTGTATATAGGCTAATTATTATACTCAATAATTTGTTTGGATTTATTATATGCATATTCCCATGTAATTTTATTGCTTACTTTATCTCATGATTGAAATATACATCTTAGTAGTCTTCGTCAGTGGTCGGCAAACTCATTAGTCAAAAGAACCAAATATGAGCAGCAGGACGATAAAAAAAAATTTGAGAGCCACATTTCTTTTCAAGAACCATTTTTTTTGCAGTCAAAACCGATTTGTGGCCGACTGCCCGAGCCACACTCAGTTTGAGCTGCTGTTTGCCGACCACTGACACTGGTCTAAGTTATTAATTAGATTAATGTCCAGTTTCTGAATTTGTCATTCAGAATTGAATTATTATTTATTTTTTTTGTAAAGAGACATATTTGTCAAATAATAGTTTTATTTGCATGAAGCAATATCCAAATATCATGTTTTTTTGGATGATGTTGAAGATTGTAAGTCTATTTATTTAGATAATAATTGTGCTCTCACTAGCTGAAAAAATTGTGCTAAATTGCCCTACCAAAAGTTAGGCAGCCCCAGAGAGGATCATCATGTGCTGGAACAAGACTAAAAGTCCCCCCCCCCCCTTACACACACACACTTTGACATATAAATATAAATCAATGTTGTCATAATTTATAACTTACATTCAAACATACTTGCATATTTATTGAAAAGACTATAGGTGCTTCTGTAAAAGAAAAGATAATAATAGACAATAATACACCTTAATATATAAACAATATTCATAAACAATGAATATAATTCTAGATTGATTACAGGCTCATAACAGTTATTTTAGTTGAGATGTAATGGTATTTATGTTCTGCTAAATAAAGGTGCTTTCCTTGTCTTTTTCCTAGAAAAATTGCAAATCACATCAACAAATCAATTGTTTTTGCAAGATCAGACTCAATCCTGAGTCTTGCCAAATCTACCCGTCGCCCCTGTGACATAGTCAGATCTTAGGTAACTTATCAGCTTTAGTTTGCTGAAAGAGCACACTGCAGTGACAGTGGCAGGAATTGTTTCCAGAATATAGAGGCAGACACATATATTTGATTTGGAAAGAGTCCTTCTAGCTTGTATCTTTTCAAGCAATTCAGTAGTTCCAATAGACTCAAACTTGCTTGATGAACAGATTAATTATCTCCATTACAAGATCTTCATTGATATCAGTGCGATATTGATCGCCATAAATTTTTCTTTTTCTTTCAGTTCATCTAGAGGAATTGATAGTTAATTCCATAAATAGCTGAACTTCTCAGATATGTGCTCTGCACATTGAAACAAGTAGTGATTCCACAAATAACATCCACTATTACACAGAAGGTATTCTTTCTGAAATATGCTTGCTCATTCATTCTTCTTGTTTAGGCAAATCTTCTTCTTCTGTAGCACCTGCATCATTGAAACTCTTTCTTTTGTGTTTTGCCTCACCTGGAGTTCCAGACAGTTTAACTTCTATGTACAAGCTAGAAGCAACATGCTTATCTTCGCCCCACATACTTTTCCAGCTCTTATGAAGATTTTTAGTTCTGAAAACAAGCTTTTTAAGCTGGACTCTTGGACATCCAGCGTTGCATTTCTGAATAACCTTATTACAGATATCTACTGTTACTAATACTGTGTACCATACAACAGACATTATCACAAAAATAAAGCATGTGACATAGACAAAGCTTTATTTATCTCTGTTCTTGTTTTGCCAGTTAGGTTCAACTCCAAGAGGTTTTCTAATGCTAATCTGATGACTGGCAGGTGTGCTACGAAGTGCTTTATACTATTAACACTGAACATCATGTATTAGACAAGCTGTAAAAAGAACAGTCCATACACATCTTCAAGATTTCCCATCCCTGTGGACTAGAACTTCACAAGTTATCAACAGTTTGTACAGTTCCAAAGTATGTTGTGGCTTCAGGAATGCACTGAGTGCATTCTGCGGCATCATTTCAACACAGATTGTGTGTCATCCACATGGTGGACATAAAGTTGTTTCACATTGCTCAAGTATTCTTGCTGGTGCACCTTTATATTTTCCTGCTATGTTGGCTGCGTTGTCATATCCCTGTGCACGACAATCCGACACAGGAGTATCAGTTCTTTCAATGTTTCTACTGTCATCTTTGCTACGTCACATCCTGTTTTATGGCTTGTGTCGACAAACTGTACAAATCTTTTTATAATTTCATACTGGTTTTCTAATGGCATTACATATGCAAAAGAAATGTTGTATGTTCAACATGGTATGATTCTGGCATGGAATCAACAATAACAGCAAAGTACTTGGCAGTTTTCCTGTCCAACAAAATGTGTTGCTTTACAATTCAACCATTAACTCGTTTTGATGCCTCCAATAGACTGGAGATGTCTTTGCCAGATGACAGGCATCTATCTAGTTCTCGCCAAGTCAGATAGCCCTGCCTATGACTGTTGCTTCTCTTCTGTTCTGGGATGTGAATGCATATATCTAACCACTTATTAGCTGCTGGCCATCCTTCTGTTGATGCAAGCATATACTTAGATGCAGAGCTAATGCTGCAACAGATCTTGTTCCAAAATAATTGACAAGGAAATCAAAATAATGCTTGTTTAACTTTACTCCAGATAAGCCAAAATCTGTCTTTTTTTAACCATTTAAACTTTGAAATGTCAGAATACTTTGGGAAAGAAAAACCTGGATATCTTTGTCTTTGGAATTATTTTTAGGAAAGCTAGAAGGCCCTTTAATAACAATGCTGTTTATGTCAAACAAAGTTGCAGAAGGATTTTGCCTCAAAGTATAGAGCTGAGTATGAAGTATTTATCTAATAATTTTTTCTTTTTAAAAATTGGAATTGTAATTTTAAAATACAATTGTCCCCTTCTTGGGCTTTCTATGAGCTTCATGGTCCCCCAAACAACGTACTGGCTGCACACCCCTCTCCTCAGGCCTGGCTACCTGTTAAGTGACATTTAGGTTATATCAATTTTTAATGTTAAAAATTGACTGATGAAATGTAGGCATTTAAAAAGTGTGCGCTTATATTGAAGTTCTTCAAGTTGTGTGAAAAGCATTTATTTATCCCCCCCCCCCCAACATATTTATTATTCTGACCCACAATAAATGTTTAACACAAAATGCATTCTTTATAGACATATGTCATTGTACGTTTCTTTACACTACCAAAACAAAATATTCTTTTACTACCAAGACAAAAGATTCTTTTTTCCTAGTTGAAACTTATCTTTTGAAAAACCTTCGTGATAGTGACAGTACTTGTCAGTTATATGAATATTTGATGTGCTGTTGACCAAACGTCTACATTACTCAACCTCAAGAGCAAAGATGTACCTGTTTTCCCTTCAAAAAAATTTTCTCGTACAAATACGACATTCATATTTGCTAGTAGTTTCGCTGAAAGCTTTATATACTTTTGAGTACCGGTACACCAATGGTTTAGTGTGGATTTGCCTGATCTATTTTTATTAATGATGCTATTGCTATGCGGCCTCATCATGATACTATGCGTTGTTTTTTTCCTCTGCATGGCGCTGCAAAATGAATCAAATTAATTGTTGAAATAACTATGTCTCATTTAATTTCTGTGTGAGAAAAGTTCTACGCAGCCCACAAGGAGACTTAGACAATGGCCTATTTTACAGTGAAAATATAGAGAGCAATTTTTCAGGTTTGACATGTAGGTAATCCTGATATAACCATAAGTTTAAAGAAATATCCGGGTTATTTCCCCTGAAAAATCTTGCACCCTTATCTACAACCTTTCATTGCATTGGACCTATACTACTGGGTCAATATTTTTGTATGACGATTGATTGTTTTTGACTGAACTGATCCAAAATTTCTCTAGTATAAGTCAAACCCAGAAGACAGCAATACAGATGTATCTCTAAATATAATTTAATCATTTAAAGCAGGGGTGGCCAACCCGCTGACCGCATGCGGCCCAGGACCGGCCCAACGTTTTAAATATTGCTGACCGCCGGGTCTTTCACACATGAACTTCTTTCTTATTTCAATTTACGTTTGTTTTTATACTTTTTAAGTCTTTATATAAACGCACACATGGAGGGCGTATTCATTTGGTATTAGTATTAGTAATCTTAAATCTTGAATAAAAATTATCAAACAATGTTACTCTTAGTAACTAGCAATACTAACGTTTTGTATGAACACAGGTTGGTCAAGGGAACCTACATTTCCACTAGCGTTTCTACATTGCATTCACTGGAAATGTGAGAGGCACCCGTACTCCCCTCACGCGTGTCCATTTAGCACAGCACTGCTACCAAACTCTATTAGACTCAAGTGTGTACATGTAGCACAGCACTGCTACCAACTCTATTGGACTCAAGTGTGTACATGTAGCACAGTACTGCTACCAAACTCTATTGGACTCAAGTGTGTACATGTAGCACAGCACTGCTACCAACTCTATTGGACTCAAGTGTGTACATGTAGCACAGCACTGCTACCAAACTCTATTGGACTCAAGTGTGTACACAGCCATCCTATGTGTGTCCTAAACAATATTCTTTGTTGTGTACAGAACCCGAATGTTCACCTTAATACTTTAGCCAACCAACACTCCACAGTTGAAGTCTTAGATGAATTTTAACAAGTTGGAATGTTTGCCGTTGGAATTGGGAAGTAAAAGAAGGTGGTTCACAGGTTGATGTCATGAGTTGGATGTTATGATATAATATATTTCTTGGATTCGATTTCATTATTCATTGTTCAGTGCATAATCCAGCATGGTCAGTTATCGGCTAATTTCATTTGTCAACATTCTGAAAATGTTAATTAAGTTAAGAGAATGGACATTATCTTACTAGATGTTTAATTTTTCATACCAGTACAAGATTTGATGCCTAACATTATTTACAGTCGAGAGCTCCCAGCATGGGAAACACTGTTTGAATTTATTTATATAAAAAAAATATTCTTTAGAAATCCAGCATCTTGTGCCATATTGCAGGGCTTTTGATTCAGAGAAAACCTATTGCCGCCATATTACAGGGCGTTTGATTCAGAGAAAACCTATTGCCGCCATATTGCAGGGCTTTTGATTCAGAGAAAACCTATTGCCGCCATGTTGCAGGGCTTTTGATTCAGAGAAAACCTATTGCCGCCATATTGCAGGGCTTTTGACTCAGAGAAAACCTATTGCCGCCATATTGCAGGGCTTTTGATGCAGAGAAAACCTATTGCCGCCATATTGCAGGGCTTTTGATGCAGAGAAAACCTATTGCCGCCACAAAACGGTCCTAAAATTTGCTCATTTCCTAATCTTTTGTCCACCGATAAAAAGCTAAAGCCCACTTCTGTGTATTCCTCGCGCAGCAGTTATCTACATTTGCATAATTGCAGCCATCAAAAAGGTATAGCCAGGGGCCTCCGTAGACGCTCGTTAAAACGAAGCGAACAAAAGTAGTTTTCAAGAAGGAGTCCCCTTTTCCCCCAGCTCCGATCTGAAACTGTTGGCTGTTGTGAGAAGCTATTTAGCCTTCTTTCCCGTTGAGTGCCGGCAGAGATTTATTGCCGCATAGGTCGCTGGCAGAGCTTGAACTGTAGGCCGGTGAGAGGGCATGGTCATAATCCGGGTATGGCTCTAAATCATAGACTATATGGGGGACGGAATGGTTACAATCTGGAAAGACTGCATGGGGAAGGAACAGTTCCATTCTGTATGGACTGTATGGGAGACAAATAGTTACATTCCGGATATTACTCCCTATCATAGACTGTATGGGAGATGGAATAGTTACATTCTGGGTATAGGTCTCTATCACAGACTGTATGGGAGATGGAATAGCTAAATTCTTGGTATAGCTCTATATCATACACTGTATGTTTGTTATTTACTAGCTATATCTGCATATGTAACAGGTCCATATTTAGCTAACTAGAGGCCTTAGGCTAATTAAATTTTGAGGTCCCTTGCAATCATCTCAACCCTTACCCCCCCCCCCCCCCCCTTTTTTTTAAAAAAGCTTGTCTAAATTTGTTTTCAAAACCTTCCAATGGATTGCACCAAGCTCTACAAGTACTAAATAATGAAATGCACAAAGTTCTACAAGTACTAAATAATGAAATGCACAAAGTTCTACAAGTACTAAATAATGAAATGCACAAAGTTCTACAAGTACTAAATAATGAAATGCACAAAGCTCTACAAGTACTAAATAATGAAATGCACAAAGTTCTACAAGTACTAAATAATGAAATGCACAAAGTTCTACAAGTACTACATAATTGTTCTGATTTATAAATAGTTACCTGATTTTACGAAAATAATTACACATTTTTAAGTAAAAAATGTTGCATAAATACGAATGAAAACTCTTGTAATTTCTGCAAAAGATCGTAACCTTGACGTCTAGTATCACCTTTCCATTAACATCACATTATATTATATATGACTCAGGACAGTGGTCGGAAAATCGACAGCCACTTCAGCCGCATGCGGCTCTTTAGCGACCCGAGTGCGGATCGGCCAGTCGGCCACAAACAAGTTTTGACTCCGAAAAACATGGTTCTTGAAAAGAAAATTGGCTTTTAACAAAATATTAAGTGTCCTGCTGCTGATTTTTGGCTCTTTTGACTAATGAGTGTGCCTACCACTGACTTAGGGCGTCAGTGATAACACTGTACTGCAGCCATACACTATGGCTACTTTGGTTTTTGCATATTCATCCTAGATAGTTTGTAACACATATTTAGAAATACAAGAAATTTATAAGTACCCAGTAGCCATTTTAATTCAAAAATAATTGACTGCAGCAAGTCAACAATCAAAAGCAGAACGATCGATTCAATTGAATGAGAGCTCACGGCATTGAATACATTTAGCAGTTTTGTTCCTATGATTTATTTTTTGCTGTAAACCGCTGTACCCACCAGACATATTGGAAGCATTGTTGTAGGCTGCCCAGGCCATTTGTTTTTTAAAAACCATTGTACCTACCAGACATGTTGGCAGCATCGTTGTATGGCTGCCCATGTCATTTGTTTTTTAAAAACCATTGTACCTACCAGACATGTTGGCAGCATTGTTGTATGGCTGCCCATGTCATTTGTTTTTTAAAAACCATTGTACCTACCAGACATGTTGGCAGCATCGTTGTATGGCTGCCCATGTCATTTGTTTTTTAAAAACCATTGTACCTACCAGACATGTTGGAAGCATTGTTGTATGGCTGCCCATGTCATTTGTTTTTGAAAAACCATTGTACCTACCAGACATGTTGGAAGCATCGTTGTATGGCTGCCCATGTCATTTGTTTTTGAAAAACCATTGTACCTACCAGACATGTTGGCAGCATTGTTGTATGGCTGCCCAGGCCATTTGTTTTTTAAAAACCATTGTACCTACCAGACATGTTGGCAGCATCGTTGTATGGCTGCCCAGGTCATTTGTTTTTGAAAAACCATTGTACCTACCAGACATGTTGGCAGCATTGTTGTATGGCTGCCCATGTCATTTGTTTTTTAAAAACCATTGTACCTACCAGACATGTTGGCAGCATCGTTGTATGGCTGCCCAGGTCATTTGTTTTTTAAAAACCATTGTACCTACCAGACATGTTGGCAGCATCGTTGTATGGCTGCCCAGGTCATTTGTTTTTTAAAAACCATTGTACCTACCAGACATGTTGGCAGCATCGTTGTATGGCTGCCCAGGTCATTTGTTTTTGAAAAACCATTGTACCTACCAGACATGTTGGCAGCATTGTTGTATGGCTGCCCAGGTCATTTGTTTTTGAAAAACCATTGTACCTACCAGACATGTTGGAAGCATTGTTGTATGGCTGCCCATGTCATTTGTTTTTGAAAAACCATTGTACCTACCAGACATGTTGGCAGCATCGTTGTATGGCTGCCCATGTCATTTGTTTTTGAAAAACCATTGTACCTACCAGACATGTTGGCAGCATCGTTGTATGGCTGCCCAGGTCATTTGTTTTTTAAAAACCATTGTACCTACCAGACATGTTGGCAGCATCGTTGTATGGCTGCCCAGGTCATTTGTTTTTTAAAAACCATTGTACCTACCAGACATGTTGGCAGCATCGTTGTATGGCTGCCCAGGTCATTTGTTTTTGAAAAACCATTGTACCTACCAGACATGTTGGAAGCATTGTTGTATGGCTGCCCAGGTCATTTGTTTTTGAAAAACCATTGTACCTACCAGACATGTTGGCAGCATTGTTGTATGGCTGCCCAGGTCATTTGTTTTTGAAAAACCATTGTACCTACCAGACATGTTGGCAGCATTGTTGTATGGCTGCCCATGTCATTTGTTTTTTAAAAACCATTGTACCTACCAGACATGTTGGCAGCATCGTTGTATGGCTGCCCAGGTCATTTGTTTTTGAAAAACCATTGTACCTACCAGACATGTTGGCAGCATTGTTGTATGGCTGCCCTCGGCATTTTTTAAATGTTAATCTTAAGCAACGTGGATATCCTTTAATACCTAGGGCCATTTTTTGACCTTGAGACGCCCCTCCCTATTACTTCTAGATTTTTTGCTTTTGAGCTATTCAATACAATTTAAAGAACACTTGCTAGTAAGTATCTTTCCTCATGACAACTATTGGCATTTTAAATATCCGAGGCCTCCTGCAGTCGCAGGGGTAGCGAAGCCCCGCGAAGATTATGTGCTATAATATAACTAACGTAAATCATTTGTGATACATTTCTGGACATGAATTTAATTTGCATAATTTTTAATTAATTTAGTTTTAAGCGCGGGAATCTACCGGTACTTAATGTGACTTCTTATATTTTGAGGCCCCTTAGATGTTGGAGCCCTTGGGCTTAAGCCTACTTTGCCTATAGGGAAATCCGGTACAGGCTGTATATCATAGAGTGCAAAAGAGGCGCAATGGTTTCTTATAATTTGGGTTTAGCTCTCTTTCGTTTACCAGGAGGAAGGAACCTTATCGAAGTAAAAAATTAAGTAACATATACACAAACACGTACCGGTATGCACTTAAGTATTAATCGGATGAAAATAATTAAATGGAAACTATTTGTCAGTTGTAAAGTTACACAAATGACTTGTGTCTGCTCGTTGGTGGAAAGCATTTTAATATCTCTTGTTTTTGTGTGTGATAAAAATTTGATTCTTTTAATAGGTTCCCCACTTTTGGGAGATGGAATGTTCCATTCTGATTCTGTCCATGGTTCTCAATCTTAGACTGACAGATGGAATGTTCCATTCTGATTCTGTCAATGGTTCTCAATCTTAGACTGACAGATGGAATGTTCCATTCTGATTCTGTCAATGGTTCTCAATCTTAGACTGACAGATGGAATGTTCCATTCTGATTCTGTCCATGGTTCTCAATATTAGACTGAGAGATGGAATGCTCCACTCTGATTATGTGTAAAGTTCTTAATCTTAGACTGAGAGATGTAAAGCTCCATTCTGATTCTGTGTACGGTTCTCAAGTGACAGATGGAATTTCGCTTTGTTAAATCACTCTAAAATATGAACGACTGTGAGTTTGATATTAGACATACTGTATGTCGACTTTTCCTGTATTTTGTATCTGATTTATTATGATAGTGTTACGCCCTTTTTTAAAGTCTTTGTTAGCTATGCGTACAGTTCATATGTTTTACATCCAACCATTCAAGTCAAGTTTCTCACCGGCTGTGCACATATTTAAGAGACCGATTATTTTCTCGTATCGTACAGTGCCCAACATTTGTGTGTATTTTGAGGGGGGGGGGAGGCGCTGGGCACATCTAACACAGGGGCGCTGGGCACATCTAACACAGGGGCGCTGGGCACATATAACACAGGGGCGCTGGGCACATCTAACACAGAGGCGCTGGGAACAACTAACACAGGGGCGCTGGGCACATCTAACACAGGGGCCCAAAAGCTATATAAAAACACTGCATGTGAAAAGCAGACGCTGAATTTTATGCGTAAGACCCTTGAGCCCAGACCTGCTGCCCCTTGAGTCCAGACCTGCTGCCCCTTGAGTCCAGACCTGGTGCCCCTTGAGTCCAGACCTTGAGTCCAGACCTGGTGACCGTTGAGCCCAGACCTGGTGCCCGTTGAGTCCAGACCTTTTGCCCCTTGAGCCCAGACCTGGTGCCCCTTGAGCCCAGACCTGGTGCCCCTTGAGCCCTGACCTGGTGCCCCGGGCGTGTTACCCATCTTACCCTATGGGTAATTTAGCCCCGTTCCCCCACAGTCTATGCTCCAGGCAATAAGAGCACGACAATAGAACGGAAGCATTGCTTTGACCTAATATAGGAGCTCGGTCATAAAAAAAAAAAAAGCCAGACCTTTATGACTGGCCCGGGATCCGTCTAGCATCTAAACAACCAATCATTTGCTTTCTTGCTTTCTTCTTTTCGCCTTCTGTCGCGAAGCAATGGCTGAGAGCATTTATGGCCCTACTGCTCTTTTAGCCGATACATACGTTTCATTTGATCATGTTCCGTTCGCCTGTGTAAAAAAATATGCAATTAGTCTGTTCGTTTCCACAACCGTTTCCGCAGCGTTACGTTTTCGCAACGACGAGGGGAATTCCGATTGGTTTATCTCTTCAGCTCTCCTTTAGGATTTGTTTTGTGGCAAATTTTTGTTTTTCGATTTCCCAGGTCAAAAGTATATATAATCTATGAATCAAGCGACGATTTAATGTTTGGAATGGGAATAGCTGTACACGATTCCGAGAAATTTGAATGAAGAAAGTTCGATCCCAGCCTGAAGCCTTTATATTCTCTTATACAGAATTATGGAAAGGAAAGGGTGTGAAGACCTGTAGAGCACCTACTAGTAAAAAAATGTCTGATTACCTTGACGTGGCACAGGGTTTGTTGTAACCACGTTCCGCGTATATGGTGTATGTGTTTGACATAAAAGAGAGGCCACCGCCGCTCCCCGTTCATTATTGGCCACAAGATCTAGGCAAACAAGGGGACTTCACTCAATCAGATTTAGAAAACAACCAGAAGATTAGATACGACTCATGCCTTGATAGCTTCCCCTGAACAACAGTTGAGAGCTAATCAACGGTCGTGTGTGGAATGGGGAGGACAGGGGATGATAGGCCGCGAAACTACCTGTTACGCCATTAAGGTGTTGATGGCTAAATGTACAATTATTATTCTTAAAATTATAAATATGAAAACTTTAAGCACACGAGCGATCTAATACACTAGAGATCGTGAATTGTGCTCAATGATTGTATATGTTTGTGATCAAATGATAGTGACTTCAGGAATGGTGCGCATCGTGTATGTTTGTGATCAAAGGATAGTAACACCAAGACTGGTGCGCATCGTATATGTCTGTGATCAAAGGTTAGTAACGTCAAGAATGGTGCGCATCGTGCATGTTTGTGATCAAAGGATAGTGACGTCAGGAATGGTGCGCATCGTGTATGTTTGTGATCAAAGGATAGTGACTTCAGGAATGGTGCGCATCGCATATACGTTTATACGAAGTATGCGTACACTTGTACAGCAGTCGCTGGTTGAGCTGTTTGCATTAATACAACGTATTGCATGAGATTAAAGACACGTTGCCTTAAACAGGGTGAAAGAAAACGTTGTTAGCTACATCATACAGTTTATTAGAAAATTCTACATCCATTTTGTGTTGGTTTGGTCTTTAAAGTATAATCGTCTAGATCCCTCAAAAGAATGTATAAAAAGTTCAAACAGCCCTCAAAGAGCAAATAACGCCAATTGCATTTGCTATTAGCAAACTCAAATGATGATTTAAAAAACCGAGCCACCTTCGGCTCCCCCACACCAGGTAGGAGTAGATTTTAAAAACATAATTCAATAAATTGAGGACCAGTCGGGCATGTTTGCTTAGTTAAAATTATACCTTTGTAAAAAAAAAAAAGATTAAAAAAAAAAGTTTACAAGTTGCCCATTTGTTGTCTCTTTCATCACTGGAAACATATGCGGACAGCTGCAGGCGTAATTACAGGCACGCCGGCCTACAGGCGCGGTTCTAAATCCAGGGAGTAGGGGGGTCAACAGCTTTTAGTGTCCTTGTACTGGCATCGAGGGAACAAGAAGTAGACGTTTCATACACTGATTAACTCTACACAGGATTGTACATTTGTTTAGGTTCAAGATTTTTATTTCATAGTATAGAAAGAAAGTTCTGCGTCATTCCGGTGTTTGGAATGAGCCCAGCAACTTCTCTGACCCGCTGAGTTAGACACCAAGAAGTTTTTTCCCGTCTCCCCGCTCTCTCTGCTCGCCAGCTTTGTGAAGAAAGTGATGCTGTTTTTCAAAGCTGTTCCCGTTTGATAGCCCTCTTAAGCCGGGAAAACAGTCTCTGTTGAATTCATTGACTTGCAGATTGGAATTAAGGGGGAGTAGACCCCCCTAAAAAAATGTTATGAGTTATTTTACCTTTGCTGGATATAACCACGTGAGATATAAGAAACCGTTTGAGAATTCAATCAATTCTGAGATTTTTGTTCTCCCCTCTAACCCCTCTTGTACCTGCTCTGTAATTCACTAGAAATCCATTGATCTTAGGTTTCGTTACAATTTTTAGTTTCTTTTTCAGCAAACGATAAAATTTCTCTACACCCTAAGAGATAAACTGGTTAGTTCGCTTTAAGTTTTTAAAACTTGAAAATAGAGTATCTGCGTACATTTCCATAAAGTATTCTACTAAACTTTAAACCAACTTTTGTGAGAGTCTTAACCTACCGGTATTCACGGTGTACATTATTTATAAATGTTCTGCTTTTGATTATTGTCTTGATGACAGTCTAATTTTGATTATTATTTTCTTGATGACATTCTACTTTTGGTTGTTGTCTTTAGAAATGTATATTTATAAATAATGTACCTTAATCTCTGCCGCATGTAATCCTTCTAGGATCTAAGATATTGTCCCATAAGAAAGGATGAAATTATTCAAGTTGTCTCAATTTGATCTATTGCGAGTGTGTCTTCATCTTCTTTAATGTTGTAGTCGTGTATTCGAACAACCTTGACCTTAGACCTTAGATTTCAGCAGATTCTTCTCTACTTGTGTATTCCTGTTGGTGACGGTGCTATACCATGTAGTAGTAGGATCACCTCGGCTGCTGTATATTCCTGTTGGTGGCAGTGCTATGTAGTGTAGTAGAAACACATCGGCTGCTGTATATTCCTGTTCGGGGCGGTGCTATGTAGTAGTAGGATCACCTCGCCTGCTGCTCCATCGCCTCCCGTCGTTTTTGAATAAAGAGGAAGATATTTTTAAGAGTTGTCAACCTCACCTGCATAAATTCTCCCATGACTTCATCTCTTGTCGAACTTAACTATGATTATGACAGAAATAAATGCATAGTTTTTGGTATGATTCCAATTAACATAAGCTGACCATAAATTTTATTGTTCTATGGAATTTTGGGGCATTTACGGGTAATTTATTTCAAAATGATTTTTTCACCCCACTCTGATTCTTAGAAAAATGTACATCATTTAAATATCCCCTTCTATACCTTTTTAGGTTATGCCCTGTTCCCCCCACGCCCAAATAAAAATCACTGCTCCCCGAATCACTGCTCCCCCTTTTTTTTCTTCTTGCCAAGCTGGGGGAGGCGTCTCTCTGAACAAGGTGATTTCCGATGATTACGCTCCCACCCCCTCCCCATCCCAAAAGTAAATTTGGTTTAGGCGAGGATAAGCTTCAAATGACGTAGCGTCACAGGTTAGCATAAAGCCCTATGATTTGGGGCATTCGTCTGGGATGTTCTCCCGGTGCAAGCCAAGACTTAAGGGCGTCTACCCTCCCATTTTAATGGCCTGCATTAAGCTCTGGATGTTTGAAAACCGGGCATGTTTTTGTGAAGCAATGAAGGGTGTGTGAGGCCTTTGACAGAAAGCACGTGTTACTCATCGCTTGCTTAATGCCCCCCCCCCCTTTTTCCATATCCCGGGACCTTTGATGTATACATTGGATGCTGGGGAAATTGCTCAGATTTCGCGCCATTAAAAACTAAGTACGCCCCCCCCCCAAATAGGGGGGGGGGGGCTTTCTTTCTAAGATTTCATGTGTGTGTTTTTTTTTATTACGTTAGATTTTTTAACGTTCTTTTTGACGGCGTTTATCGTGCATGGATATGTCATTATGACTTTGAAGTGCAGCCGGATATGTCATTATACTCTGACTTTGGGGTGGAGCCGGATATGTCATTATACTCTGACTTTGGGATGAAGCGGGATATGTCATCATACTCTGACTTTGGGGTCAAGCCGGAATGGCCCAAACAGGTTTGATCACCAGGGGATCCAAGTATCCCAGACAGGCCAGACTTACGACCCAGACTCGCCTACGGCCATCTCATTTTTATTTGTTTGTCGCTATCAATTTTGCTCTGAACAAAGATCGTCTTCTCGTTTCTGGAATGGTGGGGAAATACATTCAAATTATATATATTACGATACTCCGTTCATCAAAGATTGGCAAAGGTTCTCACGTTGGTCTTGTTGACTTATTCAATCTGATAAGTAAGCAATATAGAAAGTGTGACAAAGGTAGTGTGTTCAGTCGCTAGTATGGAGAATAATGACATAGATGTTTGAAAGTTTGATGAGGAATCATTGTGTTAACGATGTAGCATGCTTACTGGTTGACTGTCACTTAACTTACTGGTTGACTGTCACTTGACTTACTGGTTGACTGTCACTTGACTTACTGGCTGACTGTCACTTGACTTACTGGTTGACTGTCACTTGACTTACTGGTTGACTGTCACTTGACTTACTGGTTGACTGTCACTTGACTTACTGGTTGACTGTCACTTGACTTACTGATTGACTGTCACTTGACTTACTGGTTGACTGTCACTTGACTTACTGGTTGAGTTTGACTGTCAGTTTACTTACTGGTTGAGTTTGACTGTCACTTGACTTACTGGTTGAGTTTGACTGTCAGTTTACTTACTGGTTGAGTTTGACTGTCACTTGACTTACTGGTTGAGTTTGACTGTCAGTTTACTTACTGGTTGAGTTTGACTGTCAGTTTACTTACTGGTTGAGTTTGACTGTCACTTGACTTACTTGTTGAGTTTGACTGTCACTTGACTTACTGTTTGAGTTTGACTGTCACTTGACTTACTTGTTGAGTTTGACTGTCACTTGACTTACTGGTTGAACGTCACTTTACTTACTGGTTGAACGTCAATTTACTTACTGGTTAAACGTCACTTTTCTTACTGGTTAAACGTCAATTTACTTACTGGTTGAGTTTGACTGTCACTTGACTTACTGGTTTAGTTTGACTGTCACTTGACTTACTGGTTGAACGTCAATTTACTTACTGGTTGAACGTCACTTTACTTACTGGTTAAACGTCACTTTTCTTACTGGTTAAACGTCAATTTACTTACTGGTTGAACGTCAATTTACTTACTGGTTAAACGTCACTTTTCTTACTGGTTAAACGTCAATTTACTTACTGGTTAAACGTCAATTTACTTACTGGTTGAGTTTGACTGTCACTTGACTTACTAGTTGAGTTTGACTGTCACTTGACTTACTGGTTGAACGTCAATTTACTTACTGGTTAAACGTCACTTTTCTTACTGGTTAAACGTCAATTTACTTACTGGTTGAGTTTGACTGTCACTTGACTTACTGGTTAAACGTCACTTTACTTACTGGTTAAACGTCAATTTACTTACTGGTTGAGTTTGACTGTCACTTGACTTACTGGTTGAACGTCACTTTTCTTACTGGTTAAACGTCAATTTACTTACTGGTTGAGTTTGACTGTTACTTTACTTACTGGTTGAACGTCACTTTACTTACTGGTTAAACGTCAATTTACTTACTGGTTGAGTTTGACTGTCACTTTACTTACTGGTTGAACGTCACTTTACTTACTGGTTAAACTTCAATTTACTTACTGGTTAAACGTCCCTTTACTTACTGGTTAAACGTCACTTTACTTACTGGTTAAACGTCAATTTACTTACTGGTTGAGTTTGACTGTCACTTGACTTACTGGTTGAGTTTGACTGTCACTTTACTTACTGGTTAAACTTCAATTTACTTACTGGTTAAACGTCCCTTTACTTACTGGTTAAACGTCACTTTACTTACTGGTTAAACGTCAATTTACTTACTGGTTGAACGTCACTTTACTTACTGGTTAAACGTCACTTTACTTACTGGTTAAACTTCAATTTACTTACTGGTTAAACGTCCCTTTACTTACTGGTTAAACGTCACTTTACTTACTGGTTAAACGTCAATTTACTTACTGGTTGAGTTTGACTGTCACTTTACTTACTTGTTGAGTTTGACTGTCACTTTACTTACTGGTTAAACTTCAATTTACTTACTGGTTAAACGTCCCTTTACTTACTGGTTAAACGTCACTTTACTTACTGGTTAAACGTCAATTTACTTACTGGTTGAACGTCACTTTACTTACTGGTTAAACGTCACTTTACTTACTGGTTAAACGTCACTTTACTTACTGGTTAATCGTCACTTCACTTACTGGCTAATCGTCACTTTTCTTACTGGTTAAACGTCACTTTACTTACTGGTTAATCGTCACTTCACTTACTGGTTAATCGTCACTTTACTAACAGGTTAATCGTCACTTTTCTTACTGGTTAAACGTCACTTTTCTTACTGGTTAAACGTCACTTTACTTACTGGTTAAACGTCACTTTACTTACTGGTTAATCGTCACTTTACTTACTGGTTAAACGTCACTTTACTTACTGGTTAATCGTCACTTTACTTACTGGTTAAACGTCACTTTTCTTTCTGGTTGAACGTCACTTTACTTACTGGTTAAACGTCACTTTACTTACTGGTTAATCGTCACTTTACTTACTGGTTAAACGTCACTTTACTTACTGGTTGAACGTCACTTTTCTTTCTGGTTGAACGTCACTTCACAAATACTTTTCTACTTTGTATGGTTGAACAAAATAGAATGACCAACACCTTGACCAATCAAAGATTGCCAGACATGTTCACAAATTAAGCGGAGTAAAAGAAATAATTGTAGGAAAAAACCTATTTAATCCCAAACGAAAATTAAACCACATTCTTAAAGTCTCTTGCTTCCATTCACTGATATTTAGTCCATAGCAAGGGTGGCCAGACCTGTAGTAACCGAGAGCCATTTTTAAAATTAAAAAAATTGTTGAGAGCCGCATTGAAGCACTATGGGTCACGACCCCACTCGCAATGAAAAATTCCTTTTGTGATTTATTTAAAAAAATTACTTTTTATTCCAATTTAATGATTTAAACATTTCAATTGTATAAACCCTAACCGTACGTTGAAGAAATATATGCGTTACAGTTACACAATTGAAGAAATATATGCGTTACAGCAGCGGTTCTCAACCTTTCTAATACCGCGACCCCTTAATACAGTTCTGCGCGTTGTGGCGACCCCCAACCACAAAATTATGTTCGTTGCTACTTCATTACTGTAGAGTATATGTGTTTTCCGATGGTCCTAGGCGACCCCTGTGAAAGGGTCGTTCGACCCCCAAAGGGGTCGCGACCCACAGGTTGAGAACCGCTGCGTTACAGTTACACAGTTTAAGAAATATATGCGTTACAGTTACACAATTAACAAATATTTAAATATGTAAAATTTATGAATAGAAACACACTGCATATATACTCATAACTATAGTGAACATTAATTATTATGATTCTGCTGAGAAGCCTTTGAACTAGCAAGTTTCTTTAAATCTGGTTGGTAGCTAGTAGTTGTGGTGCGAAGAAGTTCTGTCAGATGCTGGTTACTAGTTACTGCTCGATGCTTTGATTTTATGAACTTCATTGTGGAGTGCAAAGATTCACAGCAGTAGGCTGTACTGAAAATGGTAGAAAACTTCTACTTTCTTCTTTATATTTTCGTTTCCTGCAACTTGTTGACATATTTGATTTAAACTTTTAAATAATAAGTTACTAACTTTAGTAGGACTAACAGTAATGGTCAATACTTTGAAATGCGGATTTTTACCGGAACCAGAAATCTAACAGTTCACATCACCAACAAATCAGAAACCAATCGCTCCCTTCAACTTTTAAAATTTAAATAATCCCAAATTATTTTCAACCCTTTGTTTCAATCAAGATTTAAAAAAAAAAAACTTTAATTTATTTTTGATATTATATATTTCAAACGAAAAGTTTTAATTTCATAAATTGTTCGCGAGCCGCAATGTGAACACAGAAGAGCCGCATGCCGCGGTTTGGCCACCGTTGGTCTGTAGTAAACATTTATATGGACTCAAAAATAAAATGATGGTTAATACAAAGTTTTTCAGCGACCAGGACAGTGACAATTATTTAGTATATTTAAAGCTCGCGGACCGGCAACAGCTCGCGGACCGGCAACAGCTCGCGGACCGGCAACAGCTCGCGGACCGGCGCCAGTTCGTGGCCCGCCATTCGAAGAGCGCTGTTCTAGTATCACATTGATACAGTTAAATATGTAGTAACTAATGTAACCGAAAGATGGCCGTATATTATATTTAAGAAGTTGTAATTGTATGAGAATGACGTGATATTTTGTAAAATGCCCTAAATGTCATCCCTAACCATAAAACCCGGGTCCCGTAGAGCCTGGAATGTGTAGTCGGACTCCCACTCGTTGACGCATTCAGTCATAACTTTTGAACACTCACATACATTGTATTGACGTGACTGACATGATAGTTTTTGTGTGTGCACTAAATGAGTTTACTCTCTCAAACAGTTTATGGTTTCTCTTCTTTTTTTTTTTGTTCGCGTGGAGATGTAAATACACTCCCTATTTCAGCCAAGAGTAGCTTCACTTCCTGTTTCCATGCTAACCACATTTTGTTGGTAGTTTAGCTATGATGTCCCCCACATTTTGTTGGTAGTTTAGCTATGATGTCCCCCACATTTTGTTGGTAGTTTAGCTATGATGTCCCCCCACATTTTGTTGGTAGTTTAGCTATGATGTCCCCCACATTTTGTTGGTAGTTTAGCTATGATGTCCCCCACATTTTGTAGGTAGTTTAGCTATGATGTCCCCCACATTTTGTTGGTAGTTTAGCTATGATGTCCCCCACATTTTGTTGGTAGTTTAGCTATGATGCCCCCCACATTTTGTTGGTAGTTTAGCTATGATGTCCCCCATATTTTGTTGGTAGTTTAGCTATGATGTCCCCCCACATTAGTGTAGTTATGAACTCCCTCACATTTTGTTGGTAGTGTAGCTATAATGTCCCACACATTTTGTTGGCAGTATAGCTATGATGTCCCCACATTTTGTTAGTAGTATAAGTATAGCTATGATGTCCCCCACATTTTGTTGGCAGTATAGCTATGATGTCCCCCACATTTTGTTGGCAGTATAGCTATGATGTCCCCCACATTTTGTTGGCAGTATAGCTATGATGTCCCCCACATTTTGTTGGCAGTATAGCTATGATGTCCCCCACATTTTGTTGGCAGTATAGCTATGATGTCCCCCACATTTTGTTGGTAGTATAGTTATGATGTCTCCCACATTTCCCGAGCCTCTGATCCTGTGATTTATCTCCCGTCCATAAAAATGTGTGTTGTATGGTCCCGTTCTAATGGTGTCTACAGCTCGCCATGGGTAGCCGCCAACAAGCCCGTATCTTTTGTTGAACCCGGTGTCGTGTTTCTTGGCTTCTGGTTTTTATTGCTGTCCCTGGGTACAATCCGCCCTCCGAGCAGCCTTTGTTGTTTCCCGGCGAGTCCCTGCCCCAAGGTTAGTCCAATCTACCTTGACCTTTACCTTTCAAATGTTCTCAACGTGCGATGGCGTTGTCCTGATGCCGTGTAAAATGACAGTTCAACCAAACTTAACTATAACGCCTCGATATGTTGTAAAATAGGGATTTGGGGGCGTGGTCAAGCTTTTTTTGAGTTTGAAAAGGTTTGTCTGAAAATGTCTACTTATAAATCTTCATCTTAAAAGTTCTTCATTTCATCCCTTGTCTTTCGTTGATGATGCGTTTGCAGCGATGGCTCCAATCTTGTAGTCTTATTTTCCCACTTTGATGGCATTTCGTGCTAATCCCTATTTGGTGATATAAATTGATGCTTTTTTTTTACTTCGCAAAACACTCAACAATGAACGCCCGGCTTACGTCTTCTGCGATGAATACAAACAAGAGAAATATAAATGAAATAAAAGATCTCCAATGCTCGGATCACACGATCAAATTTTCGTCAATTTGTGTTACAAAATAGTGCGTTCATAAAAAAAAATTGAATTTTCGTCAATTTTTGTTACAAAATAGTGCGTTCATAAAAAAATTTGACGAAAATTAGATCGTGTGAACCGAGCATTAATCTCATGAAGTTTTGCGATCGACAGAAAGAACCGTGAAGTGTTACTGTTACACCGAGTGGGTATTTTGTTGGTACATTCATAAGCCGATATCTACCGCAGTCTACAGCTCTAAGTATTTAACCTAGTCAACACGTCCATTCTTTTAGTCATTCTTTTTGATTTAGTAGTTTTAATACTCAAAATGGGAAGCTTATTAATTAAATTATACAACTACAATAAGTGCTGCGAGCTCTTTAGTTTCCCTGAGAATTCAGTTTTATATTTGTCCCTTGTCTTACGTTCCCTTGTCTTACGTTACTAATGTTCACAGACTCGTGCTATCTTCTCACCGTGCCCGTTAAAAAGCTACAACTGTCCATCTCGAGCCAACGATTACGTGTGAAACACTCAGCCAACAATTGGCTGCTATGATCCACATGAGACGACCGTCGTGGCTGTCATTATTCCGTTGTTTGCCATTGATTATTTCGTGTGGATTCTGGTTTGTTCCCTTGTAAAAGCACTCGTCACAAGTTCCACCCGTCACAAGTTCCTATTGAAACTGGTCATTTGTTTGACGTGGCGCGTATCTGATAAGTCATAAAGCTCATTTTTGTAACCGCCGACCTCCCATGTTCCCAGGAAATAATTGTTTTATTTAACCGACGCTATGTCCTCCAATTGCAGAGTAGAGTTAAGTCAACATTACTAAACAAACTTTTTAAAGTAAGGATGGCAGACGGACTTTTATTGTGGCGGAGCAATGCTGTTGAAACATATCATGAAATACTGAAGTCGGGTCCTTGGTTTGTTTTATTAAATATTATTAATAGAGTTAGCAGCAGCAACATCCACGACAGCAACAATTTTGGGAGAAATATGTCTTGTTACCCTTTTTTTCCCATTACAGCGAACTAGAGACCGACCGAAAGTGATTTTCTGACTTCGGCCGAAACCAGACCGAAAGTTAAAAATAATTTTCGGCCGAAACCGAAACCTAAAGCTTAACGAGAATTTCGGTCGAACCGAAGCCGAAAGATTTAAATATTTAAAAACTCGTTTTTTTTACTCGTTCAGCGCACCTCGCGAAAAATGACTTAACAAATTTTGTGGCAATTTTTATTCGTCTTAAGTGACTCTCATACAATTTGCCCAAGGAACTGAAAATCCTCCCCCACCCCCACCACCCCATCGGTAAGCTATAAACGTCTTAACTACTTTTTTTTTTGAGCCCATCGAACATATTGGGACCTAAACATCACTATTTACCATCCAAATTGGATCGGGATTAACTTTGAACTAGTCAATTTACCATGTTAGCCCTTTTAGCTTGTCGTCACACACACACACACCCACACATCACCGGATGGAACAAATACATTTTACCATTTTTATTTATCTTCACCGTGAACGACTCTAGATAACAAACCATGTGAGATATTATACGATGAAAGCAAAACGTCGAGTAATAATGAATATCGGTTGACCGGCCGACAGACAGGGTCTGACATCTGATGGTAGACCAAAGGCCGATATCACTTTCAGCCAGACGACCAAAAGTCTCAATCACTTTCGGCCGAAACCGAAAATAAACCTAAACTTAACTTTTCTATTTCGGGCGAAACCAAAAATATACAGAAAGTTAACTTTTCTGTTTCGATTGAAACCGAAACTACGCCGAAAGTGAATATGGCAACTTTCGGCGCCGAAATCGAAGCCGACATTCGGTCGGTCTCTACAGCAAACCTCATTATTGAAAAAATAACTTAACTGAAACCATCCGTGAATGTGGCATAGTATAATGGGCATAGCATCATGGGCATAGTATCATGGGCATAGTATCATGGGCATAGTATCATGGGCATAGTATCACGGGCATAGTGCAGGCCATTTTGAAGTGTCCATGACTATAATTGGCGTGTGTTCAATATCAGGCACAACAGATGAGGAGCAATGTGCTTTGTTCGTTGATTTTATTTCCAAATGTTAAAAGATGTCCAGATGTCTTTTCACTAATTTGACACGTTCACTGTAACCTACGATGTTAAGTGCATTTGTCATAAAGTAGGATTTAAAGCCGAGTTTCAATTAAGTTAACTGATAATATAAAAATTAAAATGATGTATAGTAATAGCATGCAACTAAAAGTTTCAAAGTATACGGTGAGCTTTTCAAAGGTTTCCATTTGAGCGCTTACAAGAGAATTATATATTTTTGTAAGTTGTTTACTTGAGATCAAACCGTTGGGTCAAGTTTCAGCAAAGAATAGCGAGTTGTTAAGTCTCGGCTAAAACTTGAAGCGCATGCGTAGAAAATCTAATTTGACTCTTGCAGTGCTGAAGGGGACTCTGGTAGCGTATTTGTGGACTGTGGTCTGACCAAAATAGTGGGGGAGGGGGCTGTTTTTATGGTAGTCAGTCCTATTAGCAGTCCTATTGTACGGGTCTGAAACATGGAGAACAAACTAACTACATCAAAGAAAATCCAGACCTTCATCACCAGATCCCAGAGAATTATATTGAAAATGCATTGATAAGAAAACTGTAATCTGTGGGAGATGTGTGGACAGAAAACATCAAGTTATGGGAGACGTGTGGACATACAAAATCAAACTGTGGGAGATGTGTGGACAGAAAACATCAAGTTATGGGAGACGTGTGGAAATACAAAATAAAACTGTGGGAGATGTGTGGACAGAAAAGATCAAACCGTGGGAGAAGTGTGGACAGAAAAATTAAACTGTGGGAGATGTGTGGACAGAAAAATTAAACTGTGGGAGATGTGTGGACAGAAAAGAACAAACTGTGGGAGATGTGTGGACAGAAATTAAACTGTGGGAGATTTGTGGACAGAAAATATCAAACTGTGGGAGATTTGTGGAAAGAAAAAATCAAACTGTGGGAGATGTGTGGACAGAAAAATTAAACTGTGGGAAATTTGTGGATAGAAAAGATCAAACTGTGGGAGATTTGTGGACAGAAAAAATCAAACTGTGGGAGATTTGTGGACAGAAAAGATCAAACTGGGAGATTTGTGGACAGAAAAAATCAAACTCTGGGAGTTTTCTGTCCAGAAAACACCATGTTGCGTGAGATGTGTGGACATAATAAAACAATAGAGAAACAAATCCAGGAAAGAAAATGAAGATGGACGTGAACGAATTTCAAAATATCTAAATATTTCAGCTTCGGTTTCGACCGGAAGACTCGTTAAGCTTTTGGTTTCGGAAGAAAGTCTCGTTAAGCTTTTGGTTTCGGCTTCGGTTTCGGCCGAAAGTCATTTTTAACTCTCTACTTTGACTCCATTTTCTCCCTAACACTTTTGTACAAAATCATAATTTTTTAAGTATTTCATTCTTAAAGCGACATAACTTAAATTATATCATATAGAATAATTAAAGCGAAAAAACGTGTTTTAAACGTGTTATAAAAATACAGGCTGGGCCAATAAAAGTGAGAACATCTCTCGTAAAATGTGATTTAATCACATAAAAGTAGTTGAACTATACCCATACTAGATTAAATAGTTTACTGATTTACTTACTTACACATTGAACATGCTTTCTGATTAGATACTGATTTACTTACTTACACATTGAACATGATTTCTGATTAGCTAAATATTTCGC
This sequence comes from Omphiscola glabra, assembly GCA_964017045.1. NCBI lineage: Eukaryota > Metazoa > Mollusca > Gastropoda > Lymnaeidae > Omphiscola > Omphiscola glabra. Next base: position 23,055,509 of record OZ024799.1, read on the forward strand.
AAAAAATGTATGAAGAATTATAAGTAATTAAATTATATTTTGAAATAACTCATATGCTACGTGATGTTCTCACTTTTAATGGCCCACCCTGTATGTTCTTTCAGTAATTTTGATACTTAACGGGTTATTACTAGTATAATGATAAATTTGACATTTTATTATGTTGATATCATTGACGTAAACATGGAATAGGCTGGAAACCCGTAGTTTTGTTTAATATAGAATATAGGCTTTTTATAGTTGGTGTAACATGCTAACAATATGCATCTTACGGTTATGTGACTCTACTTCGCAAGTCTACTCGGTACGATAGTTGTCTAATGAATTCATATCTTAATTATTAAGAAAGGGATAAATGGCACTGAGGCACTGTTAAATATATTCACATTTTCTCACAATCAAAATAAAATTTCAAATTAACCCGATATATTAGCTAAATAAAATAGTTTTAGTTTGAAATTTGAAAGGGTTAAACGTTGGCTCTGTTCCCCTCAGTAGACTAGTTACAGCCAAGTTACAGTCTCGCAATGACAACTTGAACCGCCGATAGTTTTGCCTTATTTCTTAGGCAATGACTCAACCTTGTTTTAAAAAAAAACTTCACAAAACTTCTCGCTCTCATACTATCAGGTGTTAGTGTTACAGAAAGGTACGCGGGGACTACCCGTGCCCCTAACGCTCTGTTAACTCACACAGCTCCCGTTGGTAGCGTGGATCGGAGCGCCCCTCCGTCCACGGCGTACTCTGCCAGCCTCGCACCCCCCCCCCACCCGTCAGTCGTGGGCTTCGTGGCGCACCAGTGTTGGCGTGATATCTTTGGCCCGTTAGGATTGCCTCATTCGTGGACTCGGGGAAAACTTTCAAACTTGGCTTCGGTGGATTTTTTCTTCTTCTTCTATTCCAAACAAGCGGTTTCATACTGGAGTCTTTGTGTTTGTGCATTCCTTAGGGTGGTGTGTATCAGTGTTCAGTGGATGGCTGGAGGTCGGTGAGACACAGACACAGTAAGTTGTGGCTATTTATAGCTTTGTTGGGTTGACATTGGGCAAACCATGTTATTTTTGTCATGCCGTACAAAAGTAGTCGCAGTTTACAAAGTAGTCACTCGGCGTGCAAAGTAGTCAGTCCAACATAACAGTAGTAGTGTAGTGTCCCAGCATACAAATTAGTCATTCCAGCACAACAGTAGTAATGTCACAGTAGCATACAAATTAGGCATTCCAACTTAACAGTAGTCTGTAGTTCAGTAGTAGTAGTGTCCCTGCATACAAAGTTATCAGCCTAACACTAACACTACTAACAGTCTAACTTCCATGCCACAATCAGTAATAAATGTTCATTTTTATATCAACTCTATCCACGAACACTTTATACCGGTACGCTTAATCCCCTAGGCCTAGTCCTTTGTTGATTAAGATTTATTGGTTAGTTATTTATGTTAGAGATGATCCAATGGGCACTCCTCCGAACGCCGGCCCCAAATTCAAATTTTAAACACTAGTAAAACGCATCGAAAGAGCAGTTGTTTTGGCAGTTTAATAATGTTTTACCAAGTTCATGGTCAGACGTGATAACTGTCTCAACAATTTTAAGTACTGTCCCAAAACGTGTTCTTTGTTGAAAAAGCCGCTAAAAGCGCTACTGGGTAGCACACAAGTAGCTAGGAAAGGGGCCATGGCGTGTTCATCCTTTTTTGAATTTGATACCAAATCCGACACTCTATTCGGTAAAAATTGTTGTTGTTGTTTACAACGGTGTTCCAACTTTTAATGCTTTCGAAAAGCATAACATGCTCGCATTTCACTTCGCAAACCCAGTAGAATATCATTTTGACGATTTTCTGTGTAAACACATTTACAGAATGAACCGCTGCTTGCATTCAGCCGGCCATGGTATTTTAATTATATATTATTACAAGTCTGTAGGACAACTCCATTCCTTCAGAATCTTATAGGTAAACAATTACATCACCAATGATCGGGACCGCCTGGCACTTTTTCTAACAATAAATACTCTACACTATTTGACATTTGGGACCGACTTATAAATGCAATATGAATGTACTTGCTCTGATGGACTGTAAAATTGTAACATTCAAACGTGACGGTATAGTAATTGTGTACCGGGTACCGGTAATATTTGTTGTACTTGAAGGTATTTGTGTTCAACTATTTAAGATTGTTATTAAAGTAAGGTATTAAAGGAACTGCTTTTTCTTTGATGTTTATTCTACAAAATAATTACAAATTAAGAAGGAAGAAAACACAAACACTACTTTTATTAGTTTTTTTTTTTTAAATATAAAAGAAAAATAAATAAAAAACCCACACCAAGACACAGACCAGAGATGTACGACACAATACAAGAGATGTACGACACAATACAAGAGATGTACGACACAACACAAGAAATGGAAACTCACACAAATCTGTAACGACGTTACAAAAAGGACCGTCCAGAGATATGTTATTGGTTTAAGATTGAAATAAAGCATCAGTTTCAACATCATAATGTGGCCAGTTATATGGGGGATGAAATCAACGTAGAATTTGATTGAAAACGAGAATTTAAATTTTAATCAATATTACTTTCTATATTAATTAAGAGGAGAATTAAAAAATTATCTACATAATTTTTACGTAAATGCAATATCTTTTCCTGTTTGGTTTTAAATTGTACTTCCACCCACTTTCCTTCTGTTCTTTTGATCTTTGTTTTTCTTTTGGACTTGTGCCTAACCAACTTCCATTCTTTTCTTCTTATTATTTGATAATAGGTGGGATACATTATGTTACCGATAGGTTAAATTAATTTAGAATCATGCAATTTTTGTAGTTATACTGATGACTGCATTGACACACACGTCTTAAGTTTGAAAATTTGTTGTCTCATCAAAGCTAAATAATTATACTGTTTTATTTACACACATTGTCTGTGTCTTGTCATCTTCAATGACTACACAGCTGTGTCTGTGTCTTGTAATCTTCATTGACTACACAGCTGCATTGTTGATAATACGCCCACCTAAAGGTACTTAACCAAACATGCTTTCAAGTAACAAACTTTATTATAAGAATCCCAATTAGTGCTAACTTATAGGAATTATATTTTGTGCGCCTATTGAAAACAGTGTAACAGCCATTGCATACACACCCAGAGATTCATTATTTGTGATCCTGCTTATTTTGATAGATTGAAAGAAGAGGGGGGTGAAATAGCCATAATTTACATGTTCTTTCTGACCATCTTATGGATAATCTTGTCCATCGATATAATCTGCCCGGGCATTGCGGGCGTCCCCATTGAAACATGGATTCGTTGATCAACTAAAGGCTTTGAAATGAGTTATTATGCGGGCATCCCCATTGAAACATGGATTCGTTGATCAACTAAAGGCTTTGAAATGAGTTATTATGCGGGCATCCCCATTGAAACATGGATTCGTTGATCAACTAAAGGCTTTGAAATGAGTTATTATGCGGGCATCCCCATTGAAACATGGATTCGTTGATCAACTAAAGGCTTTGAAATGAGTTATTATGCGGGCATCCCCATTGAAACATGGATTCGTTGATCAACTAAAGGCTTTGAAATGAGTTATTATGCGGGCATCCCCATTGAAACATGGATTCGTTGATCAACCAAAGGCTTTGAAATGAGTTATTATGCGGGCATCCCCATTGAAACATGGATTAGTTGATCAACCAAAGGCTTTGAAATGAGTTATTATGCGGGCATCCCCATTGAAACATGGATTCGTTGATCAACCAAAGGCTTTGAAATGAGTTATTATGCGGGCATCCCCATTGAAACATGGATTAGTTGATCAACCACAGGCTTTGAAATGAGTTATTATGCGGGCATCCCCATTGAAACATGGATTCGTTGATCAATTAAAGGCTTTTAAATGAGTTATTATGCGGGCATCCCCATTGAAACATGGATTAGTTGATCAACCAAAGGCTTTGCCGGGCATCCCCATTGAAACATGGATTCGTTGATCAACTAAAGGCTTTGCCGGGCATCCCCATTGAAACATGGATTAGTTGATCAACCAAAGACTTTGCCGGGCATCCCCATTGAAACATGGATTAGTTGATCAACCAAAGACTTTGCCGGGCATCCCCATTGAAACATGGATTAGTTGATCAACTAAAGACTTTGAAATGAGTTATTAAATGTGAACGACATAGGATAAAATTCCTCATGAAGAATGGGGAAAAGTGTCTTTATGTGTGTGTAGTGTTTTTTTCAAATTTATCACTATCTGCACATATCCTGGGTATTGTTCCATGACAGTTATTTGGCCACATATCCTGGGTATTGTTCCTATGAAAGTTAATTGACCACATATCCTGGGTGTTGTTCCATGAAAGTTGATTGACCGCATATCCTGGGTATTGTTCCATGAAAGTTAATTGACCACATATCCTGGGTATTGTTCCATGAAAGTTAATTGACCACATATCCTGGGTATTGTTCCATGAAAGTTAATTGACCACATATCCTGGGTATTGTTCCATGAAAGTTAATTGACCGCATATCCTGGATGTTGTTCCATGACAGTTAATTGACCACATATCCTGGGTATTGTTCCATGACAGTTAATTGACCACATATCCTGGGTATTGTTCCATGACAGTTAATTGGCCACATATCCTGGGTATTGTTCCATGACAGTTATTTGGCCACATATCCTGGGTATTGTTCTATGAAAGTTGATTGACCACATATCCTGGGTATTGTTCCATGAAAGTTAATTGACCACATATCCTGGGTATTGTTCCATGAAAGTTAATTGACCACATATCCTGGGTATTGTTCCATGAAAGTTAATTGACCGCATATCCTGGGTATTGTTCCATGAAAGTTAATTGACCACATATCCTGGGTATTGTTCCATGAAAGTTAATTGACCACATATCCTGGGTATTGTTCCATGAAAGTTAATTGACCGCATATCCTGGGTATTGTTCCATGAAAGTTAATTGACCGCATATCCTGGGTATTGTTCCATGACAGTTAATTGACCACATATCCTGGGTATTGTTCCATGAAAGTTAATTGACCACATATCCTGGGTATTGTTCCATGAAAGTTAATTGACCGCATATCCTGGATGTTGTACGGCAGATGACGCCAAGAAAAGAAAGACTGTAACCTCAGACAATCGCAAACAACACGCACTGAATTGTCGAGTCTCCGTGATGACACCATGAAAAACAGGAACAACAGACAACAGTTTTAAGACATTGTCCTAAGACATTCGTACCAACATGTTCGTGTTGAATTACAGCGACACCCCCAGGTCCCGTGGCACGAAAGCCCGCCAGCCCGATGAATGGCAAGTGGTAACGTGACCACGTGATGACAATGGCCGGCACCCCTGGTGGGATTATCATCAATCCGGTGTTAGTCAGTCTACAGTTTTCCATGTGCGCGCTCCTCGGACCGACGAATGAGTCACAGATTTCCGTCGCCTGTACTTATCGATCGGCGAAATTTTATTAAGCGCCAATGTTGCCTCCGAGTTAGACCCATGAATGGGCTGGGTGTGTGAGGCTCTCGCCTTGGCGGTTCTTGAAAGTTGAAGATCTGCTCTACCAGATTGTTGCGAAAAGTTCGAGGTTCTCCTCCACTCGCTGGCCATGTTTCTTTTAACTTTCATTTGGAAACTGTAAGGTAATATTTAATTCTTATCACAGACGTAGTTAGATATAGAATAGTGATGTACTTGTGACAAAATTGAGACGCGGTGGGGAACAAAGATGTGTTATAGATTTGGTGCGTGCTCTGTGATTGGGACTTTTAAGGAATACAAGAAATGAAACTACACATGGGATTTAATTGTTTAGATGTGTGTAACAATCAGCTGTGATACAATAATATGCGTATTGCATAACGTGTCACGTTTCATCTTGTCAAACTACCGCTAAGTTGTATGACGTACTCTTAATCTAATGATCACAGCAATGTAATTGGTATAGGACATATCTCCTAATATGATGGCACCAATAATGTAGCTGTTAGAGGACATAATGCCTAGTATGATTGTACCATAAATATAACTGATATAGGACATATTGCCTAATATGATGGCACCAATAATGTAGCTGTTAGAGGACATAATGCCTAGTATGATTGTACCATAAATATAACTGATATAGGACGTATTGCCTAATATGATGGCACCAATAATGTAGCTGTTAGAGGACATAATGCCTAGTATAATGGTAATGTAATTGATATAGGACATATTGCCTACTATGATGGCAACGGTAATGTAACTGATAAAGGACATATTGCCTAAAATGATGGCACCAATAATATAACTGATATAGGTCACAATGCCTAATATAATGGTAATGTAACTGATATAGGACATATTGAATAATATGATGGCAATGGTATTGTAACTGATTTAGGACATATTGAATAATATGATGGCAACGGTAATGTAACTGATATAGAACATATTGAATAATATGATGGCAACGGTAATGTAACTGATATAGGACATAATGCCTAATATAACGGATTAAATAGACACGAACAATCTGTGTCGATAGACACGAACAATCTGTGTCGATAGACACGAACAATCTGTGTCGATAGACACGAACAATCTGTGTCGATATAACAATATATATTGAGCTTTAATAATAATTTTACATTACAAATAATTAAACGTTTCGGCACTTGCCTTCATCAGTACAAGACATACAAATAAGTATTAATCAAATTTACATAATATATATAGAGAGAGATAAATCCTACCTAAAAAATAGAAAAGCAGACAGAAACAAGGTAAAGAAAAAAGAAGAATGAAAAGGAAGTGACTTAAGTAAAATTTAAAATGCAAAAACTCCATCCCTTTTTCTCAGTTGCTAAGACTGAGAAGACTTTGTAGTAATGATGAGGATTTTTGGGAAAGGACGGCTGAAATGTTGGATTTTTTTCCGACGAAGGTCATATCCTGAGCAAATTTTAAAAGCAGCTGTCACTCGAGTTAAAGGCATGACTAGACAGCTGTCACTCGAGTTAAAGGCATGACTAGACAGCTGTCACTCGAGTTAAAGGCATGACTAGACAGCTGTCACTCGAGTTAAAGGCATGACTAGACAGCTGTCACTCGAGTTAAAGACATGACTAGACAGCTGACACTCGAGTTAAAGGCATGACTAGACAGCTGTCACTCGAGTTAAAGGCATGACTAAACAGCTGTCACTCGAGTTAAAGGCATGACTAGACAGCTGTCACTCAAGTTAAAGGCATGACTAGACAGCTGTCACTCGAGTTAAAGGCATGACTAGACAGCTGTCACTCAAGTTAAAGGCATGACTAGACAGCTGTCACTCAAGTTAAAGGCATGACTAGACAGCTGTCACTCAAGTTAAAGGCATGACTAGACAGCTGTCACTCGAGTTAAAGGCATGACTAGACAGCTGTCACCCGAGTTAAAGGCAGGACTAGACAGCTGTCACTCAAGTTAAAGGCATGACTAGACAGCTGTCACTCAAGTTAAAGGCATGACTAGACAGGTGTCACTCAAGTTAAAGGCATGACTAGACAGCTGTCACTCGAGTTAAAGGCATGACTAGACAGCTGTCACTCGAGTTAAAGGCAGGACTAGACAGCTGTCACTCAAGTTAAAGGCATGACTAGACAGCTGTCACTCAAGTTAAAGGCATGACTAGACAAGGTTCTTTTAAAGCTACTCATTTTGACGCTAGTGAATTGTAACTGACATAGGACATACTGCATTATATGATGGCACCAATAATATAATCGATATAGGTTGAACATATTGCATAACATGATGGCAACGGTAATACTGACGACAAATAAACCTATGACTCACGTTACATTGTAATAATACTGATAATTTAAACTTTGCAGGCCTGCACAACATACGGCCCGACGGCCGCATGCGGTCCGCCAGCAACCACTTCTTGGGGGCCCGCGACGTAACGAACTATTCTTAATTATTATTATTTTCTTAATAGCTTTCGCCCAGTGGCGTAGTGAGGGGGGCAAGGTGGGGCATCATGCCCCGGGCGCTACTCACAAAGGGGCGCCAAATGGTATATTTTACTATAATATTGTATGGTTTTCGAATAGAGGGGCGCTAAAAAGGTATTGTGCCCCGGGCGCGAGTTAAGCTCGCTACGCCACTGCTTTCGCCCCTGTCCTATTATCTTTCAGCCCGCACACATTTTTCATGAAATATTACGGCCCGCCTTACATTTTGAGTTGTGTGCAGGCCTCCTGATTTAATAGTAAGAAGCATGTAGTCGTTTCAAATGATGTAAGAAAAGCTACTAAAACAAGGCAAGAACTGGTGCCCGCGCGGGTACAAGGTGTACCAAGTAGCGCAGCAAGTGTTTTATGTATTCCAACAAGACTAACACAAGGCACTACAAAACAAGGCAAGAACTGGTGCCCGCGCGGGTACATGGTGTACCAAGTAGCGCAGCAAGTGTTTGATGTAATCCAACAAGACTAACACAAGACACTACAAAACAAGGCAAGAACTGGTGCCCGCGCGGGTACATTGTGTACCGAGTAGCGCAGCAAGTGTTTGATGTAATCCAACAAGACTAACACAAGACACTACAAAACAAGGCAAGAACTGGTGCCCGCGCGGGTACATGGTGTACCAAGTAGCGCAGCAAGTGTTTGATGTAATCCAACAAGACTAACACAAGGAACTACAAAGCAAGGCAAGAACTGGTGCCCGCGCGGGTACATGGTGTACCGCGTAGCGCAGCAAGTGTTTGATGTAATCCAACAAGACTAACACAAGGCACTACAAAACAAGGCAAGAACTGGTGCCCGCGCGGGTACATGGTGTACCGAGTAGCGCAGCAAGTGTTTGATGTAATCCAACAAGACTAACACAAGGCACTACAAAACAGAAACGCGGCCGTAGTTGGAGCTTGCGCACCGGGCAGTTCATTTGCCGTTAACGGCGTCTCTATAGGAGCTTACTAAGTTTGGGTTCAATTTATTCATTGTCAGACTACCCGTGCTGTGTTTTTTTGACGGGGCGCACACTTTAAGGTTCTCAAACGCCCTGGGAAGTACCCGGTACTTTATTTTGTCACAGCCCTTCTTATTATAAAGGCTGGCAACTTACAATTGCACTATACTATTATAGTTGTTGCTATTTCAAGTAGACCGAATGTAAATTTCTGATTTCGGCCGAAGCCGAAACTAGGCCGAAAGTGATCAAATGGCAACTTTCGGCACCGAAGCCGAAATTCGGTCGGTCTCTATTTTTAAGTGTTTGGTAACGCTTCTTTTCCTAGATTTAATTGAAATAAATGGAGGGCAGAGTTAAGACTCGCTTTGTAGAGATGTGAAAAGTTGATAATTATTGAATTTAAATTAGAATCGCGAGGGGCGCCGTAACTCTATAACTAGAAGGCCTACTCGGTATATATATCGCTTGAAACTCTATTACTAGAAGGCCTACTCGGCATATATATCGCCGTAACTCTATTACTAGAAGGCCTACTCTGTATATATATCGCTTGAAACTCTATAACTAGAAGGCCTACTCGGTATATATATCGCTTGAAACTCTATTACTAGAAGGCCTACTCGGTATATATGGTTACCGGAAATTTGATCGAAAGAAATCTCGTCGACGGAAAATTGATCGACGGTAATTTGATCGAACGGAAATTTGGTCGAATCCTTTTTTCAGTCCAGACGTGAAAATTTTCGTCAAATTTATTTTTGAACGCACTATACTATATAGTAAAACAAAATAATGCGTTCAAAAAGAAATTTGACGCAAAATTTTAACGTATAAATTAGGAAAACGATTCGACCAAATTTCCGTTCGATCAAATTTCCGTCGATCAATTTTCCGTCGACCAAATTTCTTTCGATCAAATTTCCGGATACGGGTATATATATCGTTTGAAACTCTATATTCGTATCCGGAAATTTGTTGGAAAGAAATTTATTCGACGGAAAATTGATCTTTTTGAACGGATTATTTTCTTTTTACTATTAAGCATAGTGCGTTCAAAAATAAATTTGACGAACATTTTAACGTGTGAACAGAAAAACGATTCGACCAAATTTCCGTTCTATCAATTTCCCGTAGACTAAATTTCTTTCAAACAAATTTCCGGTAACCAACTCTATTACTAGTAGGCCTTTTCGGTATATCCAATCCTTTCAATATTATTATTTTCTTCTTTCAGAGACACGTCTTTGGGTGGGTGCAGTTGAGGGAGGGTGTATGGGTGGTGCTTTATTCCTGATTCAGCTTACATGTTAAGTAATTAAACTCAAAGTAATAACGCATTTAAGATGTTCACCCGTTCAGTTTTTGTGACTGAAACTGAATAAATCTACATTTAACACAATTACTTCCACCAAAAGGCGACTGGAACAAACGATTTGAGAACCACCGTCTTCGGCTTTCCGTGTTTTTATTTTGTGGGTGCTCGGGTTTCTCCCTTTGTGTGATAGGTGTGTCATTCTATCAGCGTGAAGGCCGAGATTTCTCGTCTAGGCCATTCAACACAGACTTGGAGAGCTCTGAAAGGAGGACGCCTCGTGGTCTCTTTTCAGGCATACATACGGCTATCTCCCCAAATACATGTCTGTCTCCCCAAGTGCACGACTGTCTCCCCAAGTGCACGACTGTCTCCCTAAGTGCACGACTGTCTCCCCAAGTGCACGACTGTCTCCCTAATACACGACTGTCTCCCTTAGACTTTTAGTACATATGTTTTTCCTTGTACCCGGCAGTCTCTCATAGTGTACGACTGTACCTAATACACACCCTTCTTCCCTAGTACACGTCTCCCCTAGTACAAGGCTGTCTCCCCGAGTACATTTCTGAATCCCTTATGTTATGGTATGTTTGTAGGCCTCATTTTAGCGTTGTTGCCATCACCACTTGTCTCCCTTTTGTCTTGCTTTGATATTGACGTCACCGATTAAATGTGTTGTGTCACTCCTTTCACCCACCTCTCCTTTGAGTGGGAAAAGGTTGTTTACTTTCGAATACGTTCTATTTGCTATCTAAAATTATATCATTTGATGCAATTTCTAGAAATACCTTTCTGTGTGGTTATGATTTAGTCCTGTGAGAGGCCGACAGCTTTCGTAGCCGGGAGAGACTTTTGCTATTTTTCCTAGACATTAAATTGCCAGATTGCACTCTATGTGTCAATGTAACTTAATACAATTTTTACAGCTACCTTAAAAAATTCACTGTAAATTATATATATACATACTACTTATATACATACATACATATTGTAACGAACCTTGCTCGTCTCTGCTCTCTAATCAATCTGCAACCTTGTTCACTCTGTCTCTCGTGTGCACCAATATGACAACTCAACGATGGTTATAGTCTTTGAACATTTATTGGTCTCATCCTTTGTTTTCACTTTCTCTCGCTCTCTCTGTCGTACTCCACTCCGACTGTCACGGTCCCTCTCTAACTCCCGTCCGTCTACCTGCCTGCCCGGCTGAGTTCTCCCCGGCTCAGTTCTGACCGGCTGAGTTCTCCCCGGCTCAGTTCTACTGTCTCTTTTATAAGTCCCAAGTTCCCAGGGCCCCAATCACCTTCTTATGTAACACACCGCGTAATAGGTCATAAACCAACGCCGCCATTCCGTCGTGGGCAATCTGACAAGCTTGACACTTTGTTTGGTCAGTGTCTTAGGTCATAAAACCAACGCCATCATCCCTTACGGGTCGACTATTGTCTGGACACTACACAGACTACAGGTCTGGACACGCCACAATATATATATATATATACCTACATAGCTGATGGACAGGAGTTCAATCCTCACCAAAGCCCAGTCAAGCAAACACACCACCAGCACCCCGGGTGGATGAGACTCGTTAACCTTCTAAGAGAAGGAAACTCTGAATTCAAACCCGGAGATGGAGTCCCGAAAGGCGGATAACATTGATATAAAGAAAAATTCCGACAACTCCTGCGACGCCACTGGTGCCAAGCTGTATCATTATCATCCACGTGATGTTCCCTTGGGGTTATCCAGCGGCGTGTAGAGAGGCGATATGCTGTTGGGAACCAGCTTATAATCCTAGAAGAATATCCCAGGCCTTGTGGATTTCGTCCTGCGAATTCTACACCATCGTCACCTTGTGACGGACGGATGCCAGCAAATACCTACATATATATATTGTCCATATATTCTTATGCAGACAAAAATACTTTGCCAAAATGGAGCAATAAAAATAAAAAATAAATAAAAATCACCGGTATTCTAATTAACATTTGCATCATCCGTGAGATCACAGCTTCCACTACAGTCTGGCCGACTCTCTAGATGTCTTACACCATTCCACTACCGTCTAATTTATGTCAGCCATTTACACAACTTTCATGCCACAAGAAAAGGCCCGCTACCCGTACTAAGAGTAGTTACTGCTCCACGTAAACGCCATTGTCAAGCCGTGCTCATCCCAAGCTCACCTAGCTGTAGCTATGTCTCATCCCAAGCTCATCTAGCTGTAGCTATGTCTAGCGGAGACGAGGCCTCGTAAATTCATCAACTTTTGTAAGCCCTGCGCGCCTCTTTTCTTTTGACAGTTTCATAGCAAGCAGGAGCTTGTCTAGCGCGTACAGCGGTCGGGTTCAGGAGGCGGGCGGAGGTGAGCCAGGAGCATGGCTCTTATCTTATGCCTGCACATTACTTGTAGTTATCACGTCCTCTAGCATTATGGGTGACGTCTCTTGAATAAAAATACACGTTACAGGTACCTTTTTTTCTTTCACCAATCATCACCGATCTGATGTTGGGGCCAGTTGGAGATGGTATTGTGTTCTTAGACCTACGGAAATAAGTACGCCATAACGGTTTGGAAATACGAATTTTGCATATCAGGGGAAATTTGTGATTGGCGGTTTATTCGGGCACTTCTGACAATGGTAAAGTCATCTCAGGTATGGGGGTCCACAAACTTTTTAATCAGGGAGCCGGAAAACTGTCCCTAAGTCACTTCTTTGGGGGCCCCTTTTCCACAGATACTGACAAGATCACATTTCTATGCCCACTGCACATCACATTTCTATGCCCACTGCACATCACATTTCTATGCCCACTGCAAATCACATTTCTATGCCCACTGCACATCACATTTCTATGCCCACTGCACATCACATTTCTATGCCCACTGCACATCACATTTCTATGCCCACTGCACATTACAATTCTATGCCCACTGCACATCACATTTCTATGCGCACTGCACATCACATATCTATGCCGACTGCACATCACATTTCTATGCCCACTGCACATCACATTTCTATGCCCACTGCACATATCTTATTTGTAGTACAAAATAAATAGAAACCCAGGAAAATATAATATACTATTTAAAAATGTCCTGTTCTATGTTTGTCACTGCTAGCCTTGTAACCGAATGACAGCCAGCCGTGTCGGGTTAAGGACCCTTGACGGGCCGGATTAGGCCTACCGGCCGTAGTTTGAGGACCCTGGATGTAAGTTATCAATTTACAGAGACTGAGGTAAGATGGCCCCACGCTGTTTAAATATCTGGTAATCACTGTCCACATAATAAGGTTTGCGATGTCATTATTTGGTTTGGTTTTGACAGCCATGGATGGCCCATGCCTAACTTGCGTGTCTCGCTGCAGCAAGTATTGACATGGATTTGTCTTAAGGACTGTCTTGTCATCGAATTGCCCAGTGAACTTTAAAATTAAAACAAAAACAGCCTCAACCCCTCAATAAAAATGGCGATGTCCCAAAAACTGTTGGTGTGCACAACTGCCGAAGCTCCTGTAGCCCTGCTTTAATCTCAAACATTACTACCATGCAAATACTATGGCAGTTTTCCCCCCTAAATACTCTATGTGGCCTAATCTGTAGTCGTGTGTGCAAGAGCCATTCAAACGTTAAAAAAATCCCCTCTTATGTGCTTTTTTTTTTATCTTATAGTTTATTCATCCACAGAAACGCTTTGGTGGAATTACGCTTTAAAAAAAAAATCATTTATTCTTGTGAGCGCTGCTCTTTTGTGTGGGGGAAATGGGTGCAGAGTGGGGAGAGGGCTGGGGTAAATTATACTAATTTAAACACACACCGTTTTGATATATGGGAAAACATTACAAGTACCACATTGTGTCATAGCTCGCCCCGCCTTTCATGTCGAAGGCAACAGTTTCCCTGTAATTGCAGGGAGACGACGACGGTGAAAGCTGTATCAGCAGTCAGTTGAGCGAGTCTAATGCACATAACATGTTAACAAGGAGACATGGCGTGGTACGGGACAAAGACGAAAACTTTCCTTGCATACCCCACCAATTAATGCAACATCCTCAGCATTGAACGTATTTAAGCCAGGAAATGTTCAGTGACTTTATTCTGTTGTAACGTTTGAGGGGAACTAAGAAGGCGTGGTCATAATCCCGGATTTCAATTTTGTTTAGTTCCGATTCTGGTTACACGTTTTGAAAACGGAAATGATTTTGACAAGAGCGAGACATGGCTCACGCAGTGGAAAGTCTATTTGCCAGCAACCAGCCAAAGTTCCTTTCTATGGGCCTTAAACTAAAGACTTGAACCTTGCCCGTGTATTGCTGACCTTCAGTCGAGCCAAACCCCAGAAGCAGCCGGTTAATGACGGTGATTAGAAGTTATCAGCAAGTCTGTTGGAAACAAGGGAGAGTTCATCGATTTATCAAGCCGACACCTTTGAAGTTTCGCTGGTCGGCGGTGATCAATCTAAATAGCTTATCGATACCGATCCCAACTAAAACCACGCGGTAATTATTAGGTCATATTTTGAACAGAGGGCTGACAACACAATGGATGGCGTTACAAGAAAATAGTGGATTTAGGTTTAAGTCTTTGATCTATGCACAGTTCTTGGTGTAGTTGTACTCACCGCCTCATCGGTGAACGGAACAATGAAGTAGCTGGGTTGTTGGTATATGTCACTGAATCTCGTTATAAATCATAACAGAGGCCAAGTGGTCCAAACAGTGACTAATATTTTATTATACACAATTACAATACGAAATAGAAATCATGAAAATCCAAACATACTTGGAACTAGTATCATATTAATCTCAATACTTCATTTACTTCTGGATAATCTTCTTTACTTTTAAACATAATAATGTATGAACACACTATATACTCAGTTCAATCTTCTTCAAACAAAGTACACGAATTGATTCCATTTTTTTTATTCAACCCCTTCCATTGTTTCTCTGATTGGTCAATTTTATCAAGTCCCAATACTCTGTATATTGTATAAGTAATAACAACCATATTACTTATCTCCCAAATATTATTATTCATATCTGTGACAGTATAGCTTTGAACTATACACAGTTCTTGATAGTTGTACTCACCACCCCACGAATGAATGAAACAATGAAGTGCTTGAGTTGATGCTATAGTCTGATTGGCTTGATTTTGGGGCACCAGACAGATAAAGATAAAACATTCTGGATTTCTGAAACGTACGATTATGAAATGTTTCAAGTGTATTTTTCTAGGCAATGTAAAAGCGCCTAAGGGGCGTTTCATAAAAATGTGTTGCCTAAGTGAAGTTGTTAAACTTGGGAATTAGAATAGCCTACTCATCCATGGCTTTCCTGATTAAGTGTCGTCCAAACAGGACACGTACGTAGCAAAAAGCGCGATGCAACGTATTTCCCCGACACAACAAAAACATTTTAATGGTCAGTTTGTCACGGACATTCTGAGAAATTCACCCAGTCTGCGGCCCTTAACGGGTCGTTAAAGGAGTTTTAGGTTCATACCATGAAAGTTTTAGGTTCCCACCATGAATGTTTTAGGTTCCCACCAAGACAGTCTTAGGTTCCCACCAAGAAAGTTTTAGGCTCCCACCATGAAAGTTTTAGATTCCCACCATGAAAGTTTTAGGTTCCCACCATGAAAGTTTTAGGTTCCCACCAAGACAGTCTTAGGTTCCCACCAAGAAAGTTTTAGGCTCCCACCATGAAAGTTTTAGATTCCCACCATGAAAGTTTTAGGTTCCCACCATGAAAGTTTTAGGTTCCCACCATGAATAGCTTCCCTTTTCATGCCATGTGCTTCTTTTTCATGCCATGTGCTTCTTTTATGGTGTCTATTTGATTATTATTATATATAACACCCCTCCCCGAAAAATAAATAAAATGTATCGTTTTTTCTTAAGATCCGCCAGTTTGCAAGAGGTTAGAAAAAATGAAATTTCAAATTTGAGTTTTGAACATTAAGTAAAAGGCACATCCATTTTGGCCACGAGACATTAAGTAAAAAGCCCATCTATTTTGGCCACGAGACATTAAGTAAAAAGCCCATCTATTTTGGCCACGAAACATTAAGTAAAAAGCCCATCTATTTTGGCCACGAGACATTAAGTAAAAAGCCATATTTTTTGGCAACGAGACATTAAGTAAAAAGCCCATATTTTTTGGCCACGAGACATTAAGTAAAAAGCCCATATTTTTTGGCAACGAGACATTAAGTAAAAAGCCCATCTATTTTGGCCATGAGACAGTCTGATTTGATCTATAGGGCCAACTGGTGCAAGCCTACTACTACCTTCGCCCGCCTGGCGTCACGCTCAACGTCCTGATGGAATCTCAGCGATTGTTACAGCAGAGTCGAGCATTTCCCAAAAAGTTGAATGTAAAGGTGATCTAGATTTGACGGCCTGTTTATCACACTTTTGGGGTCCTCCTTTCTACATGAATTATATGATGTATTGTTCAGGAATGTTGAAACTTAGCTGTAGCGTTTGCAATAAGGATAGGGTCACTAAGTTATGTCGCGGGACATTCAGCAGTCCATCCATACACAGTATACAGTATAATGTTTGGGATCAATGCGTGGCACATTCAGCAGTCCATCCATACACAGTATACAGTATAATGTTTGGGATCAATGCGTGGCACATTCAGCAGTCCATCCATACACAGTATACAGTATAATGTTTGGGATCAATGCGTGGCACATTCAGCAGTCCATCCATACACAGTATACAGTATAATGTTTGGGATCAATGCGTGGCACATTCAGCAGTCCATCCATACACAGTATAATGTTTGCGATCAACACCGCTTGTAACTTGCTGCATGAGGCTATTTGGTTAGTCAAAAATTATGTACTCTTGATTAAGCGAGCAAACGGAGTATTCACAATATACAATCTAGGTATCCAGATGTACACAATATATGTATCCAGATGTACACAATATAGATATCTAGATGTACACAATATAGATATATAGATGTACACAATATAGGTATCTAGATGGAAGACTCATTGAGGGAGTCATTGGAAGACTCACTGAGGGAGTCATTGGAAGACTCACCGAGGGAGTCATTGGAAGACTCACCGAGGGAGTCATTGGAAGACTCACTGAGGAGTCATTGGAAGACTCACTGAGGGAGTCATTGGAAGACTCACTGAGGAAGTCATTGGAAGACTCACCGAGGGAGTCATTGGAAGCCGCACTGAGGGAGTTATTGTAGTTATGGTTGGTACATTTCTTAAATCCCTTCCCCTTTTATTATATTTAATAGAAATGTGTAATTGTGCAACGCGCTAGAAGTCACCTACCCGGTACTCTTATGTAATTGTATTAGAAGTCACCTACCCGGTACTCTTATGTTATTGTATTAGAAGTCACCTACCCGGTACTCTTATGTTATTGTATTAGAAGTCACATACCCGGCACTCTTATGTAATTGTATTAGAAGTCACCTACCCGGTACTCTTATGTTATTGTATTAGAAGTCACATACCCGGCACTCTTATGTTATTGTATTAGAAGTCACCTACCCGGTACTCTTATGTTATTGTATTAGAAGTCACCTACCTGGTACTCTTATGTTATTGTATAAGAAGTCACATACCCGGCACTCTTATGTAATTGTATTAGAAGTCACCTACCCGGTACTCTTATGTTATTGTATTAGAAGTCACCTACCCGGTACTCTTATGTTATTGTATGAGAAGTCACATACCCGGCACTCTTATGTAATTGTATTAGAAGTCACCTACCCGGTACTCTTATGTAATTGTATTAGAAGTCACCTACCCGGTACTCTTATGTAATTGTATTAGAAGTCACATACCCGGCACTCTTATGTAATTGTATTAGAAGTCACCTACCCGGTACTCTTATGTAATTGTATTAGAAGTCACCTACCCAGTACTCTTATGTTATTGTATTAGAAGTCACCTACCCGGTACTCTTATGTTATTGTATTAGAAGTCACATACCCGGCACTCTTATGTAATTGTATTAGAAGTCACCTACCCGGTACTCTTATGTTATTGTATTAGAAGTCACATACCCGGCACTCTTATGTAATTGTATTAGAAGTCACCTACCCGGTACTCTTATGTTATTGTATTAGAAGTCACCTACCCGGTACTCTTATGTTATTGTATTAGAAGTCACCTACCTGGTACTCTTATGTTATTGTATAAGAAGTCACATACCCGGCACTCTTATGTAATTGTATTAGAAGTCACATACCCGGTACTCTTATGTTATTGTATTAGAAGTCACCTACCCGGTACTCTTATGTTATTGTATTAGAAGTCACATACCCGGCACTCTTATGTAATTGTATTAGAAGTCACCTACCCGGTACTCTTATGTAATTGTATTAGAAGTCACCTACCCGGCACTCTTATGTAATTGTATTAGAAGTCACCTACCCGGTACTCTTATGTTATTGTATTAGAAGTCACCTACCCGGTACTCTTATGTTATTGTATTAGAAGTCACCTACCCGGTACTCTTATGTTATTGTATTAGAAGTCACCTACCTGGTACTCTTATGTTATTGTATAAGAAGTCACATACCCGGTACTCTTATGTTATTGTATTAGAAGTCACCTACCCGGTACTCTTATGTTATTGTATTAGAAGTCACCTACCCGGTACTCTTATGTTATTGTATTAGAAGTCACCTACCTGGTACTCTTATGTTATTGTATAAGAAGTCACATACCCGGCACTCTTATGTAATTGTATTAGAAGTCACCTACCCGATACTCTTATGTTATTGTATTAGAAGTCACCTACCCGGTACTCTTATGTTATTGTATTAGAAGTCACCTACCCGGTACTCTTATGTTATTGTATTAGAAGTCACCTACCTGGTACGCTTATGTTATTGTATAAGAAGTCACATACCCGGTACTCTTATGTTATTGTATTAGAAGTCACCTACCCGGCACTCTTATGTTATTGTATTAGAAGTCACATACCCGGCACTCTTATGTAATTGTATTAGAAGTCACCTACCCGGTACTCTTATGTTATTGTATTAGAAGTCACATACCCGGCACTCTTATGTAATTGTATTAGAAGTCACCTACCCGGTACTCTTATGTTATTGTATTAGAAGTCACCTACCCGGTACTCTTATGTTATTGTATTAGAAGTCACCTACCTGGTACTCTTATGTTATTGTATAAGAAGTCACCTACCCGGTACTCTTATGTAATTGTATTAGAAGTCACCTACCTGGCACTCTTATGTAATTGTATTAGAAGTCACATACCCGGCACTCTTATGTTATTGTATTAGAAGTCACCTACCCGGTACTCTTATGTTATTGTATTAGAAGTCACCTACCTGGTACTCTTATGTTATTGTATTAGAAGTGAGAGAACGATTTCAATGGCTAAAACCCCCATCCCCTAAATATAAAGAGATAAAATAAACGTAAGCCTTAACTTTTCCGTCTTTGTTGCCATCTTGCATTAATAAATGTTCACTATTCCATTTCTATTCTTATCAAACTCACAACTATTTCAAACTCTAAACTGTTTCAAGTGTTTCGTATTTGTGATGTTGTTGGTTGGTATAACTAAGTCATTCTATACTACTCCCTGGTGAGAAAGCCCTTATTTGTCTACCCACCCTGGTGAGAAAGCCCTTATTTGTCTGCCCACCCTGGTGAGAAAGCCCTTATTTGTCTGCCCACCCTGGTGAGAAAGCCCTTATTTGTCTGCCCACTCTGGTGAGAAAGCCCCTGTTTGTCTGCCCACCATGGTGAGAAAGCCCCTATTTGTCTGCCCACTCTGGTGAGAAAGCCCTTACTTGTCTTCCCAACCAGGTGAGAAAGCCCCTGTTTGTCTGCCCATCCTGATTTGAAAGCCCTTATTTGTCTGCCCGTCCTGGTCCTGATGAGAAAACCCTTATTTGTCTGCCAATCCTGATGAGAAAGTCCGTATTTGTCTGTCCACCCTAGTGAGAAAGCCCATATTTGCCTGGCCACCCTTGTGAGAAAGCTCTTATTTGTCTGCCCCTCCTGATGAGAAAGCCCATATTTGTCTGCCCATCCTGATGAGAAAGCCCTTATTTGTCTGCCCATCCTGATGAGAAAGCCCTTATTTGTCTGCAAAGCCTGATGAGAAAGCCCTTATTTGTCTGCCCATCCTGATGAGAAAGCCCTTATTTGTCTGCCCATCCTGATGAGAAAGCCCTTATTTGTCTTGCCCATAAATGTTCCACGATGAAGGTACAGTTTTATTGTGACGAATGGACATTGCCCGTCAGTTGAACACGGCCATGGGTAGGAATGGCCGCATTAAACTATCAGACGTCTGTGCCTGCTTGAATAATCAAATGAAAATACATTACATATGCAGACTTCCAATTGTCGGCTCTGGTCTGAAAGGTCAACGGGCACTTTGATGGCCTGAACAGCCAGATTTGGACAGAGTCACTGGCTCGGTGAAGGCAAAAGCGTGCCTGGTCTCCGTGATGTGTTTCTCGAGTGGCTAACTATAATTGAGAAAGTGAAGTTGGCGTTGAATTGATTAAATTTGTGAGGTGAGGACGAGCATATAGACACAGACCTGCGGCTGCGTGCCTTTCAGTTACAGAATATATTCCAAGTAGCACTGTGGCTTTTGAAAATAACGAAACAAGACAGCAGAGTGGACATTTGTGGCTGAATAGCGAAGTCTTCTGTATAATACGTCCGCTTTATTGTTTTGTTTTCTCATACAACCTTAAACGTATGTCTTTCTTACTGTTTATTTCTTTACTATTTGATCTGCATATTTAAAGAGAACAGTGCTCGAGGCGAGGATCTGTGCTAAATTTGTACGTGAACATCGAACTCTATTCTATGATAACTGGGAAGTTGGTTACACAAAATAAATTTTCTGAAAATTCTCTTGACCCCGTGTTTGCAAGCCAGAGACACTACCGGCACCACTGACACTACTACTGACACTACTGGCACCACTTCTGCTTTGAACGGAAATATGATAAATAATGAAGTTTAATGGTAATGAATTTTTTTTAAATAGTTATTTTAATTGCTTCATTTGCCATGCAATTAATCTACAGTTTCAAGCACTTCTACGACACACATTGACAATTATTACTGCTGGTATCTGATACCAGGACGTACACAGGAAATGAGCAAAGGTTCTCAGCACTGATGCTAGCCAGTCAATGGTGTACCCTAACGCCGACGGTTGATGGGATCGGGTCTCTCTCCCCCCCCCCTCTCTCCCCCCCCCCCCCCCTTGTCGGTGAAGGATTATTGCCTTGGTGTAAAGTAGTTGTTTACTCTCCTCACTCACGGGTCTGATATTTAGCGCCAGATTATCAGCGCCTACCATCAAAGAATTCCGGCCGTGAGCGACGTGTTGCCCTAGCGAACTGACAGAACACATTCAACATTGCGGAACTTGGGCCTCTTTGCCGGAGAACTTGGCAAACAAGCATCGCCCCGTTAACCTAACCCCTGGAACCATTGGAGCGTTGTTGGCGAATTCTAATCTCGGATTTCCTGAAAAGTCTTACGAGCTTTAGGTTATTAGCTGCACCCGAGTGGGTATTTCTTTAGTCGCTGATATGTGTTGGCAATTGGAGAAATCACTGGATTTTTTTTGTTTTGAGTAGATAGTTAATTAATATTTTTAACAATAGGGTGGTGGGCTAATTCATATCGCCCACACTGTAATTAGAATGTTTCAATTTGTTTACTGGGTTATAGGCCAGTATTTATTCATTAATTACGGTAAAGATATTATTTACTAGCCCCAAACGTGAGTTAAAAAAAATCCACCAAAAAAAAAAAAAAGTTCTCACTCATAGTCATTTCCTTAATAAACCTCTTCGTCAACTATGCTAGTTTTTGGGGTGGGAAGTCTTTCCTTAATAAACCTCTTCAACTATGCTAGTTTTTGGGGTGGGAAGTCTTTCCTTAATAAACCTCTTCGTCAACTATGCTAGTTTTTGGGGTGGGAAGTCTTTCCTTAATAAACCTCTTCAACTATGCTAGTTTTTGGGGTGGGAAGTCTTTCCTTGAAAATTAGGGCAGTAATTAATTTGCTACACCTTCACTTTCAGGAAACTATTTGTATCAATACAAGGCACGCAATGGTTGTGTTTGATCTAGAAACTTAAGGCTAAGGGCAAGTAATAATTCAGAGGGTTGAAAAAGGGGGTGGGGTGGCTGGGATATCGTTTTGTTGTCTGAAATATTTCTCCAGTGTAGCAGAGTTGATATCGATTAAACATGGCTGTCAATCAATGACGGCTGCTCTTTTACTCTGATAAAGTCAAGAACTAAACTACACCAAGATATGCAAAACCTTATTATTATTATTTTTAGATTAATCATTATTTTAAGATAAACGTTATCTGAAAAAAACAAAAACATCTAAAAGTAAAAATAAAAAAAAATAATTCGCTTTTTCTGCAATCAGTTAAGCTGCTCACTCTTGTGTATGTAGGGAGTGGTGGTTTTTGGTGGGGGTGGGGGGAGGCTTGCTTCTTTGAATGTTTCAATTCCCTTAAGTTTGTTAAATTTAAAAACAAATATTTTAGGTTTGCAGTTGTGGTTTAAAAGTAGCGCACCCTTCCTCCCCACAACACACACATCCTTCCTCCCCACAACACACACATCCTTCCTCCCCACAACACACACATCCTTCCTCCCCACAACACACACATCCTTCCTCCCCACAACACACACACATCAAAAAGATTGAAATTTTCAGGCTGTGGGATCGCACCCACGCACACTCTTCGTTGCTATCTTTCTATGGTCTCCATAAAAACCAACTTTTGATTTAAACCTTTCGGGTAATGACAAATCTTTCTGTGGACTCCATAAAACTATCTTTGATTTAAACCTTTTACCTCACAGGTAATGACAAATCTTTCTATGGTTGCAATAAAACCTTTGATTTTTACCGTACAGGTAATGGCGTATTTTCCCCAATTCAACCCCCCCCCCCCCAAAATCTTAACCTTTTCATTCCCCATCCCCCAAAGTACCTGGCACAAACGTCAACACCAAGAGGCCAGGCTCTAATGGAGATTGAAATGGCCACTTGAACACTACCGGTACCTTTACTCGCATGACCTCTCTTCCAGATCTTTAGGCTTTGGGAAGTTAGGGGTGGAGCTCTAACAGGAGTCGCAATCAACATTTTTTGTTTGGATTCGCCAAGAAAGACGTCCATTATGATGTAATGAAAACTGAATAACTGGGAAAATACATGTATATTATTGGTCGATTCGTTTACACTCCAACTTCATGGATAATAATTCCCGCCTTATTTAAGCTTAGACTCCATCACCAGCTGTAGTCGAATTCGGGTCGGTACTTTTTCCTTACGATCTTCTGGACGTGGCACTCATCTTGAAAAGGAAATTATGAAAGCTCTTATCTTGTTTGAAATAAATCTCTCATCATAAAACTGCTGATATCTAGATTTGTATATAGCAGTCCGTGGTCGCTGTTTACACGTGTTTGATTTCATCCGGGCATGTGTTGGAAGGATGGTGCTCCAGCCCTGGGCCCCTGCCCGCCACATGGCCCCCCGAGTGCACGCATTTACTGAGTGGCGTATTGCTTTCATATAGCCTCATGGTCTCAAGTGGAAGCAGCCCAGCTGTTGTGGTTGTGCAGTTCGAGACCGGGTTGTATGGTGGTGGCTTACGGTGGTGTAGTGGGTTGCATGGTAGTGTTGTGGGTTTCGTGGTGGTGTAGTGGGCTGTATGGTGTAGTGGGCTGTATGGTGTAGTGGGTTGTATGATGTAAGGGTTGCATGATGTAAGGGTTGTATGATGTAAGGGTTGTGTAATAGTGTAGTGGGTTGTATGATAGTGTAGTGGGTTGTATGGTGTAGTGGGTTGTGTGGGGTAGTGGGTTGTATGGTGTAGGAGTTGTATGGGGTAGTGGGTTGTATGGTGTAGTGGGTTGTATGGTGTAGTGGGTTGTGTGGTGTAGTGGGTTGTGTGGTGTAGTGGGTTGTGTGGTGTAGTGGGTTGTGTGGTGTAGTGGGTTGTGTGGTGTAGTGGGTTGTGTGGTGTAGTGGGTTGTGTGGTGTAGTGGGTTGTGTGGTGTAGTGGGTTGTGTGGTTTAGTGGGTTCTATGGTGTAGTGGGTTGTATGGTGGTGTAATTTAGTTGTATGTGGATGTAGTTGGTTGTATGTTTGTTTAGTCGGTTGAAAGTTGGTATTGTCGGTTGAAAGTTGGTGTAGTCGGTTGTATTGTAGTGAAGCGGTTTTCATGGTGGTTGTGTTGTATAGGGTTGTAAGCTTAGTTGTATAATGGTTCATGTCATATTGGTGGTAATGGCTTATGTCGACAGCGCACACATTACCGCTGACTGGGTTACACCATTTGAAAAATGCAGTGTTCATTGGTCCGTCTTTATCCCGCCTTTTGTTACTGTTTACTTGATATGGAGCTGTTGGAAGTCATAAGTTCTTTACTGTTGGAAGTCATAAGTACTTTACTGTTGGAAGTCATAAGTACTTTACTGTTGGAAGTCATAAGTACTTTACTGTTGGAAGTCATAAGTTCTTTACTGTTGGAAGTCATAAGTTCTTTACTGTTGGAAGTCATAAGTTCTTTACTGTTGGAAGTCATAAGTTCTTTACTGTTGGAAGTCATAAGTTCTTTACTGTTGGAAGTCATCTTTACTGCTGGAAGTCGTATTGAATAGATTGAAGGTAACAATGACATCGTATTGTTTACATCCCATTGAATTCCTTTGTATGCAAATCTTGCGCCAAACCTTTAAAACTTTAGCCACACACCTGTGAATTGTGAGTGAACTTTTACGTGCCCGTTACTTCAAAGGAAGTACGTATGCCCATATGGATTAAAAAATCTTTGTGATTTTGAACTAAAATGTTAAAAAAAAAACAACCACAAATATTTGTGAGATATTTAGGCATCTTTAGAACGAGGGTCCTCAAAACGTGATACATGAACATGGTTTATTAAATAGATTGTCCGGCACATTTCAAAGTCCTGTATTATGAAGTTAGTTAATTAGGCTTTTAACATGTTGAAACACTAGCACAATCCTACCGCTTTTAACAAGTTTAAACACAAGCACAATCCTACCGCTTTTAACAAGTTTAAACACAAGCACAATCCTACCGCTTTTAACAAGTTTAAACTGAAAAATTATTGCCTTGTCGAGTAGAGTTGTTTTTGTTTTATTTTTTAAAAACACATGGCCCTTTGGTAAAATGTAATGAGCGTGGTGTCCCTTGGTAAAATGTATGTGTGCGTGGTGTCCCTTGGTAAAATGTATGTGTGCGTGGTGCCCCTTGGTAAAATGTATGTGTGCGTGGTGTCCCTTGGTAAAATGTATGTGTGCGTGGGGTCCCTTGGTAATAAAATGTATGTGTGCGTGGGGTCCCTTGGTAATAAAATGTATGTGTGCGTGGGGTCCCTTGGTAATAAAATGTATGTGTGCGTGGGGTCCCTTGGTAATAAAATGTATGTGTGCGTGGGGTCCCTTGGTAATAAAATGTATGTGAGCGTGGGGTCCCTTGGTAAAATGTATGTGATCGTGGGGTCCCTTGGTAAAATGTATGTGTGCGTGGTGTCCCTTGGTAAAATGTATGCGTGCGTGGTGTCCCTTGGTAAAATGTATGTGAGCGTGGGGTCCCTTGGTAAAATGTATGTGTGCGTGGGGTCCCTTGGTAAAATGTATGTGAGCGTGGGGTCCCTTGGTAAAATGTATGTGAGCGTGGTGTTCCTTGGTAAAATGTATGTGAGCGTGGGGTCCCTTGGTAAAATGTATGTGAGCGTGGTGTCCCTTGGTAAAATGTATGTGAGCGTGGTGTTCCTTGGTAAAATGTATGTGAGCGTGGGGTCCCTTGGTAAAATGTATGTGAGCGTGGTGTCCCTTGGTAAAATGTATGTGAGCGTGGTGTCCCTTGGTAAAATGTATGTGAGCGTGGTGTCCCTTGGTAAAATGTATGTGAGCGTGCATCTTGACTTGATTGAAGTACTGCACCTGTAAACATCTCTTTTCTATTCTTACATGGTCATGTATTTGTTCTGGTCACTGACCAAACCAATCCATCCCTCACCTTGCTTTGGTTTTATTGACCAAATATATCTATGTATGAACTCAGTGATTGCTGCGTTTGAACGCTGGGACAAAAAACTTCATTAAGTCTTTGAGTGTGAAGGTGAGACCAAGACAAGCCCGACCAGGTGTGCCGTGAATTAGGAAAGTGAGGAGGGTGGGATGTATCAGTTACGGGGCAACGGCTTTCCTTTCAGTCAAAGAAATTGGAAAATAATCCTAGCGACTTCTTTCATGGACAAGATCAGTTGACCTTCTCCTTGTCTAATTACCATAAGTTGATTGCTCTGTCGATGGGCGCATTGATGTACTTAAAATGAACTTGTTGATGTCATCTCAGTAAATCTAAACATTGACTGCCAAGTTCAGGATTGAACAAGTAATTTATCTTTATTTTAGTAGTAAAAGTTGCACCTGTCCAACAATTTTCAATACATCTTTACGAATGAAGGAACGACTTGCAATTGAAGACCTTAGTGCTAAAAGTACTTAAGTCACATTTTTTGTCAAAATCAATTTAAACTGTGACATTTTCTTATCAGGTTTATCCCAGTGTACTGCCTGAATTTGAATACATTAAAATATGCCTATGTCCCTTAAATAAACAAGACAAGATATTAAAATGATCCCATTTTATAAACGAAAAGAATATTTGAACTTGATTATCTCAAAATGGGCATTTTGTGACTTAAATACTTTTAGCACTAATGTCTTCAATTATATTTGATACTTTTAAATGCAGTTAAATTAAATTCAAGTGAGTGAAGTGAACTAAAATTAATGTATTCCATTCTTTAAAGTGCACTAAAACGACGGCACTTCATGAAATTCACTATTAAAAAAAGGATGGAACCGACTGTGATATTCTAATTTGTAAACCATTCAATGTGTTTTATTGCATGCAGTATAAACTTGTATGGTCTCCTTTCACAAGACACGCGTGGCACTTACAAAGAAATGGGTGTTTGAAGGTATCCAGTTATTGCTAACATCTATCATCGTCCAACATACAGTAATAAAACATAACTTGTTGCGACCATTAGCGTCTCATCGTAACCCCGACACCAATAAGGTACTTGTTTCTTTGAAGCCATCTGTACTCAGATGATTTATCGCTGGTGCTATTGTGTCGTGAGACAGCAGAGTTCTGAACAGCTATGATAGATATGATGCCCTTGTGTTTAGCTGCACCTTCCTTGTTCACATGTTATGTTTTTTCAAGAGCTCTTGAAGTAGGACGTTTTGTGAAAATTTGCTTCTGGAAGTTTCTTTGATTTTAACCATAAAATAATGCAAGAAAGTAGTCCGGGAAAATATAAGTGAGAATAAATAGGAGCCAGAATAATCAATACATTGGTCGTGGGCCCTCAAAATACAAAATACAGAAGAGTTACAGAGAAGAAGAATTAAGTCGCTAGAACAAATGCCCATTTATAAGCGCAGTGGAAAAAAAGTTTTTAGGAATTTCAAATTAATATTCTTCCAGTAGCGAAATATTTTAACTGCCATTGCCATTGAAGGCCAGCTAATCCAGCATACATGTTAAATCGGATGAACAATCCTGAAGTGTAGTTCATATCCAAACATGAAGTGTAGTTCATATCCAAACATGAAGTGTAGTTCATATCCAAACATGAAGTGTAGTTCATATCCAAACATGAAGTGTAGTTCATATTCAAACATGAAGTGTAGTTCATATTCAAACATGAAGTGTAGTTAATATACAAACATGAAGTGTAGTTCATATCCAAACCTGAAGTGGAGTACATGAACAAACCTGAAGTGTAGTTAATATACAAACCTGAAGTGGAGTTCATGTGGGCCACATGATAGATGTTGTTATATCAATCAAGACTTTTTCTCAGACATAAGGCATCAGCTTCAAGTTCTGTCTGGCGTTGAACTAAAGATGTATTGATTGTTTCGTCATGGCCTTTAGTTAAAATGACTCATGTGCAACTCTCTGCATCCATCATAATGTTACTTCCATGCATCGGTCACGTAGCTCCTGGGGAGGGGGGTGATTTTCGAAAGTAAGGGTTGGGGTGACAAACTCAAAGACCGCCCCCGGCCGCCGCCCCCCCGTAGACACAATTATTTTCACCCGTTTCCTTGTATGAAAATGAGTAAAACTATGGCGCCGATCTCCATCTGATGTAAAATTTTAAAAAATGTACACACATTTGTTTGTTTGATCAGCTTGCCTAGTGATCTGAAGACTGGGGCAAACAAATGGGTAAAGTTAGAAAATAAATCAATATATATGTATGTACTTTGAATGAATATATCTTTATGTACAATGACTGACTTTATCTTTATGTACAATGAATGTTTGAACGCCTGCATAACATGAAAGACATTCTAATACAATCTTATTCTATCCCCAGATCACCAATGCACTGAGATAAGAGTAACTTCTCTTATTCCATCTCCAGATCACCAATGCACTGAGATAAGAGTAACTTCTTGGCCATGAATTCCCCAGTTCTAGAGTGTGCCGTCTTCCTCATCGTGTGTCTCCACGGCCTTGTGCTGGCGATGGAGATACTCCACACGTTCCGAGACCCGGACGACAACCATTTCCAGAAAATAGCATTACATGAAAGTACGGGAGCCGTGTACATAGGGGCCACCAACAGACTCCACAGGCTCACATCCAATCTTAGCTTGGTCCAGAGCGCGGCCACGGGGCCCAGGGACGATAACCCCGGCTGTCCACCAGCCATACTGGACTGCACTGAACCCAAAGTACCGACCCCCAGTCTGACCAAAGG
The DNA here is from genome assembly GCA_964017045.1 of Omphiscola glabra. Lineage (NCBI taxonomy): Eukaryota > Metazoa > Mollusca > Gastropoda > Lymnaeidae > Omphiscola > Omphiscola glabra. The sequence goes on from OZ024799.1 coordinate 23,084,673, forward strand.
TCTTGTCATAGACACAGATAACAACTCCATCATTCTGTGCACCAGTCTCTTCCACGGGTCATGCCAGACGCTCAAACTTGACAACATCACCTCGGTCACCAACTACGGGAAAAAACCGATCGTCCCCAACGACGAATCTTCCTGTGTTATGCTCATAGCCCCTGGCGCTGAAAAAGAGCAAAGTTTGTATGTTGGTTCCGAGTACAGCGCCCTGGGACTAAAAGCTTACAGGGACCTTGTGCCGAGCATCAGCAGCCGTGAGCTCCGGTCCCTGGAGCTGGTGTACAGGGACACCCAGGGGGGCACCAAGATGAGCATCAAACCCGATCTCCGCTCCGACTTCAAGGTCAAGTTCGTGTTCGGCTTCTCTTCAGGCGGCTACGTGTATTTCATCCTGACCCAGAGGAAGGCCGCCAAGTCAAAGGAGCTGGTGACCAGGATTAGCCGGCTGTGCCAGAGCGATCGCTACTTTAGATCGTACGTGGAGATCCCACTGGAGTGCCACGGGGATTCCATGCCGTCATCAACTGTGGCCCAGGCGGCATCGGAGATGGCGGGCAACAGGCTGGTCGTGACCTTCTCTTCGGATAATAGCAGTGTGGGCGGCTCATCTGTGTGCGTCTACAGACTGGAGGATATAAACAAAGTCTTCGATGAGACGGTCAAGGCGTGCTACGAGGGACAGGGGAAGGTTGGGCCGGCCCATTACGAAACTATCAGAACTTGCATGAGGACAGTAAGTAGAGATAACTTTAATTTCTTTTCTTTTGTCATCACATTTTTGGTTGGATGGATGGAGTGGATCCCCTTTCTAGCGTCGTCAGATCTGGTCTGTTAATGACATGCTGCATGAGTCAGACACGCCTGTCAGATGTGTTTGATTGTTGAATGAGTCAGACGATTGCCACTTATGTTTGATTGTTGAATGATTCAGACGATTGCCACTTATGTTTGATTGTTGAATGATTCAGACGATTGCCACTTATGTTTGATTGTTGAATGATTCAGACGATTGCCACTTATGTTTGATTGTTGAATGATTCAGACGATTGCCACTTATGTTTGATTGTTGAATGAGTCAGACGATTGCCACTTATGTTTGATTGTTGAATGATTCAGACGATTGCCACTTATGTTTGATTGTTGAATGATTCAGGCGATTGTAAGATGTGTTTGATTGTTGAATGATTCAGACACTTGTCAGTTGTGTTTGATTGGTGACAAGTTGCTTCTTGGACTGTATATCAATAAGTCTACAAGTGTAACATGGATGGGACACACACAAATTATAAGATAAAAGGACCATGTGTATAAGGATAGTGTCAAAAAGATTTTCACAAACAATTTCACCTTTTGCAATCTGTCTTGAAGTGGGTGTACGAGTATTTGACAACCTCTGCAATCGTTGTGTTTATGAGGACGAACCATTTTAAACAAAGCTGACAGTTATGTTGGTAAGAGATCCCCTTTGACAAGTTAAAGTCGAGAGTCCTCACTGAATGGACCACAATAAATGCACACACTTATTTGTGGCGTGTTAAGAAAATAGATCTCTCCATTTTATCGCATCGTGAATAGTGTGATTCTTGTTCACATCACCTCTGTAAACGTTCACAAGTGTTATTATTTCAACAGTTCAAATCACTCCTTGAACATCTGTACGATCATCTATCAAACATCCATCATCTAACCACACATTCTTTCCTACACCATCCACACATACCTTTCTACACCATCCACACATACTTTTCTTCACCAGCCACACATACTTTCCTACACCATCCACACATGCTTGCCTACACCACCCACAAAGGCTTGCCTACACAAGCAAACTGCAGTTAATGAATGTGCTCATCAAACATCACTCTAAGTCTGTCCTTTAAGAAAAGAAAGTTCACCTAAGCTCTATGTTCTCTCGTGAAAGAAAAGCCTTGCATGCCTCCCTCATAATATAAGCAGGCCATTGACAAGGCCGGGGAAGAGAGGAATAACTTGGCGTGTCTCCCCATTTTTCGCCCCACGAATTCGGGAAGTAGGCCATCAATCTTTGCTGCACATCAAGCAGACGTGAAACTCCCACCGATCACATAGACATAGCATCTTCCAGTCTGCACAGACCAGAGATCACTTAACTCATATAGTATGTACATCACATAACACATGCAGTAATTACACCACATATATTTCTACCAACAAATGTCCGGTACATTATCCTTATACAACACTTGCACCAGAGCCCCGGTACATTATCCTTATACAACACTTGCACCAGAGCCCCGGTACATTATCCTTATACAACACTTGCACCAGAGCCCCGGTACATTATCCTTATACAACACTTGCACCAGAGCCCCGGTACATTATCCTTTAACAACACTTGCACCAGAGCCCCGGTACATTATCCTTACACAACACTTGCACCTGAGTCCCGTTGCATTGCACACACCCTTTTCTATTTATTCGCGGGGAGATTAGCTAAATATTAGCCATAATACTCAGCTCTGAGGATATTCAATTGTTGAGCGATTAATTCTTAGACTTGAGGTAATCCATCTTTAGTTGTGTCTTACGAGTAGTTGTAGCTACAGCCTGTCTTCAATAGGTTTGTGGGTTCTTTAGCCATCAGAAAGATTTGTTGGTTCTTTAGCCATCAGAAAGATTTGTAGGTTCTTTAGCCGTCAGAAAGATTCGTGGGTTCTTTAGCCATCAGCATGATTTGTGGGTCCTTTAGCCATCAGAAAGATTTGTGGGTTCTTTAGCCGTCAGAAAGATTTGTGGGTTCTTTAGTCATCAGAAAGATTTGTGGGTTCTTTAGCCATCAGAAAGATTTGTGGGTTCTTTAGTCATCAGAAAGATTTGTGGGTTCTTTAGCCATCAGAAAGATTTGTGGGTTCTTTAGCCATCAGAAAGATTTGTGGGTTCTTTAGCCATCAGAAATATTTGTGGGTTCTTTAGCCATCAGAAAGATTTGTGGGTTCTTTAGCCATCAGAAAGATTTGTGGGTTCTTTAGCCATCAGAAAGATGTGTGGGTTCTTTAGCCATCAGAAAGATTTGTGGGTTCTTTAGCCATCAGAAAGATTTGTGGGTATATTTGATGGCTAGTGGTTCCTCGTGACAATAGTTTAAAGCCACAGTTCTAGCCACCGAGCTCCGTCTTGTAGCTAAGCATAAAACAAAGTTAGATTTTTCTTGTAATCCCTATCTTTATTAGACGTTTTTATCTCGACTACACAGAAAGTGATAGTTGTAATGTTTTATAACACAGACCTGCTGTCCTCACTGACTCGTCCCCCAGCACGTGCCTTCACTCTCCACTCCTCATTAATCTTAAAACGTGAAGGGAAAAAATAAGTCATTCTTTACTGAGGCCTCTGTTTTTATTTATGTTTCCTGTTTTAAAAAAAAAAAAAAAAAGTTGTCCTACATTGAAAAGATCTTTGCTTATCGCCACGTTTGATATACGCCAGTTTGATGAAGATCAATTGATATAAACAGGTAAATTTTGCCATCGGGACGTGCTGGCGATGAACCGTACATAAAGCCGGCTCTCTGGTGGTGAAGCACACAGACAGCCTGCTCTCTGGTAGTCTCGGCTAGGGGTGAAGCTCACACCATCCTGCTCTTAGGTAGTCCCGACTATTGGTGAAGCTCACACCATCCTGCTCTAAGGTAGTCTCGGCTGGTGGTGAAACTAACACCATCCTGCTCTAAGGTAGTCCCGACTATTGGTGAAGCTAAAACCATCCTGCTCTAAGGTAGTCCCGGCTAGGGGTGAAGCTAACACCATCCTGCTCTAAGGTAGTCCCGGCTAGGGGTGAAGCTAACACCATCCTGCTCTAAGGTAGTCCCGGCTAGGGGTGAAGCTAACACCATCCTGCTCTAAGGTAGTCCCGGCTAGTGGTGAAGCTTGGAATCTGCTTCTTGAACGCGGTTAAAAAGTGGCATTGATACCTGGGGTCTGCTATTTGAACAATGTTAAAAAGTGGCATTGATACCTGGGGTCTTCTTCTTCAACACCACGATCCACGAATAACTTCATGTTGTTCAAGTTAAATTTAAATTATCTCCGTGCTGCATTGACAAGCCATTAAATGTCATGTGGGACCATTAGTTGGCCCTTCGAACTTGCAGATGTGCTTATCATAATCAGAGTATCGATACTTATCATAATCAGAGTGTCGTTCTTATCGGTTTCTAAGTATTTCCATGACGCGTTTAAAACAAAGCATAATAGAAGTCATGTCCTTTACCCTTTCCCCACTAGGCCGCCCTATCATCAGTTGGCCGTCCTATCATCAGTGGACCGCCCTATCATCAGTGGCCGCCCTATCATCAGTGGCCGCCCTATCATCAGTGGACCGCCCTATAATCAGTGGGCCGCCCTACCATCAGTGGGCCGCCCTATCATCAGTGGGCCGCCCTATCATCAGTGGGCCGCCCTATCATCAGTAAACCGCCCTATCATCAGTGGGCCGCCCTATCATCAGTGGGTCGGTCTATAATCAGTGGGTCGGTGCCGCCTTATCATCTGGGGGCCGCCTTATCATCTGGGGGCCACCCTATCATCAGTGGGCCGCCCTATCATCAGTGGGCCGCCCTATCATCAGTGGGCCGCCCTATCATCAGTGGGCCGCCCTATCATCAGTAAACCGCCCTATCATCAGTGGGCCGCCCTATTATCAGTGGGCCGCCCTATCATCAGTGGGCCGCCCTATCATCAGTAAACCGCCCTATCATCAGTGGACCGCCCTATCATCAGTGGACCGCCCTATCATCAGTGGGCCGCCCTATCATCAGTGGGTCGGTCTATCATCAGTGGGTCGGTGCCGCCTTATCATCTGGGGGCCGCCTTATTATCAGTGGGCCGCCTTATTATCGATGCCCCCCTTATCAACATTGGGCCGCATTATCATCAGTGGGCCACCTTATCAACGGTGCCGCCTTATCATCAGTGGGCCGCCTTATCATCGGTGCTGCTTTATCACCAGTGGGCCGCCTTATCATCAGTGGGCCTATGATCAAACTCATTAAATTCACTGATAATTCTCACCATTGATGGCCCTGTTCATTTGGAATGATCGAGGACCAGGTGAATGGCTCACGTGCACTAGACGGGCCGGGTTGGTCGTGTTTGTGTCAAGCAGACATGTTAGAAGGTACATCCTGGGTCGCGGGCAGTCTGTAATGACTAGGCTTGGCTGCCCGGCTTCACTGGTGCAGAAAATCTCCTCGTCTCTAGATGAATATCTCACGCTCGTACTAAGCTTTTACTCCAATTTACCTTCAATTACAACGTCGGGAAGATAACATCTACGTTTTTCAACGTTTTAAGTTGGCAATCTCGATAAGGAGATTGTCTCGCTAGTTGGATGGCCCGTTCTCTAGGCCTCGCCAGTGGGATTGCCCGCTCTCTAGGCCTCGCTAGTTGAAGCGCGAGGACATCGTCTGCTCTAAATATTGATGCTTTAAAAAAAGTCAGTCAGAAAGGCGCGATAAAAACAAGACGAAGAAGAAAACGCACAGAACAAGGTAAGTTAGGGGCTCTCACGTTTTTACCTCAAGGTTGTTAAATTGGAAATAACTTACCTGGGGTAGATTCTAATTCAAAAAACAAATCTGACTAATTTAAGTCATCAAACAGCATCACAAATACACTTTGGTAATAAGCTTTAAAAAAATCCTTTCAGTTCTGGTCGAATTAGAGACACATCTTAAATTGTGTGCGCATTTTACAATAACTATTTATGTAAGAATAGCTCAGAGCCTAGTACTCGATATTGTGGTGTGTTGGATTGTTGTACAAGTGTCTGCTACAATTTGATGGATTATTTAGTCTCATTTACAAGATATCAAATACATTACCAGACAAGATTGATTATTTAGTCTAATTAAGATATCGACTTGATTATTTAGTCTAATTAAGACAAAATAGTAATGACCGATTTCAATCTACCCACGGAGTTGTATTTCTAGATTGAGAGTTTTCTTCCCCACGACCCTGATGGCCCTTACCTGCGTAAACGTTTGAGATTACCTGGGCTAACTCAACGATCTTTGAAAGAAAGGAAGGGGCAGGCGTGAAGACGCTGTTTAAAAGAGACGAGATGAGCCTAGCAGAAGGGGAACGGGCAGACTATTATGGAAGCTGGGCTGTCGTAAATTCTTGTGCCGCCGTCTCGCGTCTATTTCCCAGCGTCTGGAGCAGCTGTTTCCCCCACTAGAGGGCGCTCGTCCACTGCTCCACGGTGTTATTAGCTTCCAGGGCTTGAGTTTCCCCAAACATTCACTACTTCAGCCTCGATTGATTCATTTCAAACTCAGACTACACCATAAATAAAAGTCTGGCTTTAATTGAAGGAAATGAGATCTAGCTCGTGTGTGGCGCAGATTGACCTAAACCTAAATCTGGGCTTGATTGAGATTACACTACACTGTTGTATTGCTTTAATTTTAATGTACGAGATTGGCAGATAGGACAGAGAATTTAGATTGTGTTATTGAAAAGTTTTAATCAGTTTCATCCTAGTTCATATACTTCTTACGCATGACTGCTCCTTTCTTACGCCTGACTGACCTTTTGTATACGAATGAGCTAGATTTGTTAATATCCCCCCCCCCCTTTTTTTTTTAACTCGCACAAACTTACGCGCCCTTTCCGGTTGAGTAATACTGTAACAGAAAACAGGTTGGTAATTGAATGGGAATGTAGTACTGTAACAGAAAACAGGTTGGTAATTGAAGGGAAATGTAGTACTGTAACAGAAAACAGGTTGGTAATTGAAGGGAAATGTAGTACTGTAACAGAAAACAGGTTGGTAATTGAAGGGAAATTTAGTACTGTAACAGAAAACAGGTTGGTAATGGAAGGGAAATGTAGTACTGTAGTATTTAGATCAATAACTCTGCAAGTTTGGAGTTTCTCACACCCTCAGCTACGCTAGATCCCATATTATCACTCCTTCATTTACGCCAGTTCCCATATTCTCACACCATCATTTACGTCAGTTCCCAACTGGTTACGATGAACGACTTTAGTTACACAAATGTATAATATAATTCATTTAAGAGTAAAGAACCCCCTGCGATGTTCAGCTTGGGGGGGGGGGACTTTAGTCCCCTGTTCTGTCAGTAAGTACAAAGGAGCTATATTTAAATGAAGCTAGAGTGCAGGAGAGCTCGCCATTGTCACGTGTTAAAGACACGTGTTTCTCCGTGGTGCGGGTGAGCCAAGCGTACCAGACAAGTCTTTGTGCTCACGTACAATATCAGTCCCACGCCTTGGTGATCAAAGGGCTTCAGTCGAGCACTGGGTCAGCACAACCTTTGGATTCAGGGGAGTGCCCTCTGGGCTCACCAATCGATAGTGTCGTGTTCCCCCTTTCCCCCTATCAGTCTCTATGTATCGAGCTCATATTTTGAGTGAATGTACATCAGTCATTTCTATAAATGGGGAACACATCAGTCATTTCTATTAATGGGGAACAAACCAGTCACGTATATTAATGGGGAACACACCACTCATTTCTATTAATGGGGAACAAACCAGTCAATTCTATAAATGGGGAACAAACCAGTCAATTCTATAAATGGGGAACACATCAGTCACGTCTAATAATGGGGAACACATCACTCATTTCGATTAATGGGGAACACATCAGTCACGTCTAATAATGGGGAACACATCACTCATTTCGATTAATGAGGAACACATCGGTCAATTAATGGGGAACGTACCAGTCATTTGTAATAATTGGGAACACATCGGTCATTTGTAATAATTGGGAACACATCGGTCATTTCTATTAATGGGGAACATACCATTTATTCACAGACTTTTACGCCGCTGCTTGCCTTAGTTAGATAAGCTGTTTGATTATTTTTTATTGCTTCTAATCCTAAGGATAATTTAATTAATCGCTGACATGAAACTGTGACAGCCCACTTTTATTAATTACATGCAGAATTTAAAATCTGGTGATAGTGTTGTTATGTGCTGGTTTGCATGGCTACCGAACCAGCGTTCAACTGCATGGCTACTGCACCCCGTGTTCACCTGCATGGCTACTGCACCCCACGTTCAACTGCATGGCTACTGCACTCCACGTTCACCTGCATGGCTACTGCACCCCACGTTCAACTGCATGGCTACTGCATCCCACGTTCAACTGCATGTCTACTGCATCCCACGTTCAACTGCATGGCTACTGCACCCCACGTTCAACAGCATGGCTACTGCATCCCACGTTCAACTGCATGGCTACTGCACCCCACGTTTAACTGCATGGCTACTGACCCCACGTTCAACTGCATGGCTACTGACCCCACGTTCAACTGCATGGTTACTGCACCCCACGTTCAACTGCATGGCTACTGCACCCCACGTTCAACTTCATGGCTACTGCATCCCACGTTCAACTGCATGGCTACTGCACCCCACGTTCAACTGCATGGCTACTGCATCCCACGTTCAACTGCATGGCTACTGCACCCCACGTTCAACTGCATGGCTACTGCATACCACGTTCAACTGCATGGCTACTGACCTCGCGTTCAACTGCATGGCTACTGCATCCCACGTTCAACTGCATGGCTACTGCATCCCACGTTCAACTGCATGGCTACTGACCCCACGTTCAACTGCATGGCTACTGCATCCCAAGTTCAACTGCATGGCTACTGACCTCGCGTTCAACTGCATGGGTACTGCATCCCACGTTCAGCTGCATGGCTACTGCATCCCACGTTTAACTGTATGGCTACTGACCTCGCGTTCAACTATGTGGCTAATGACCTCGCGTTCAACTACATGGCTACTGACCTCGCGTTCAAACATGGTCCTGTTTAGCTCTGCTTCTTTGTTGCAGGAACCACGCCCCTGCCCAGCCGTCATAGTTGAATGCGTTGACACACCAAACAACGGGGGGGGGGGGGGGCGGACACAAAACAACTAAGGTGGGACACACTAAACAACTAAGGTGGGACACACCAAACAACTAAGGTGGAACACAGCAAACAACTAACGTGGGACACACCAAACAACTAAGGAGACACACCAAACAATTAACGTGGGACACACCAAACAACTAAGGTGGGACACACCAAACAAATAAGGAGACACACCAAACAGCTAAGGAGACACACCAAACAACTAAGGAGACACACCAAACAACTAACGTGGGACACACCAAACAACTAACGTGGGACACACCAAACAACTAAGGAGACACACCAAACAACTAAGGAGACACACCAAACAACTAACGTGGGACACACCAAACAACTAAGGAGACACACCAAACAACTAAGGAGACACACCAAACAACTAACGTGGGACACACCAAACAAATAAGGAGACACACCAAACAGCTAAGGTTGAACACACCAAAACAAATAAGGTTGGACACACCAAACAACTTAGGTGGGACACACCAAACAAATAAGGCGACACACCAAACAACTAGGGGAGGGGGGCAAACAACGTCAGCATTCCCTCCTCCCAGCTGTCGTTAATAAATGAGAAAACGATTTTTGGCCTCTTTACAAAAATCAGCCAACCATGGGTGTGCGGGCCATGGGTTAGTAATTACTATAGAAACAAAAACTGCTGAAAAAGCGTTTAGAAGCACGTGATCAAAGAGATTGGTGGCTTTCTGGATGATGCTGCCTACCAGAGATGACCAACTGGCCGTTTAGTTCCGTGTGGTCAGATATGAGAGTCAATGCTTTGAGCCGACACGGTGGAAGATTTTACTGGCTTTCAACTCTTTACTAATGGAGTTCTTCATGCATTTAACTCATGTTAATATATTTAATTGGCAAGACTGAAATGTATTTCAAATGTTAACGTATTTAATTGGCAAGACTGAGATGTATTTCAAATGTTAACATATTCAATTGGCAAGACTGAGATGTATTTCAAATGTTAACATATTTAATTGGCAAGCCTGAGATGCATTTCAAATGTTAACACATTCAATTGGCAAGACTGAGATGTATTTCAAATGTTAACATATTTAATTGGTTGGCAAGACTGAGATGTATTTCAAATGTTAACATATTTAATTGCAAAGACTGAGCTGTATTTCAAATGTTAACATATTCAAATGGCAAGACTGAGATGTATGTTTTAAATGTTAACATATTCAATTGGCAAGACTGAGATGTATATCAAATGTTAACATATTCAATTGGCAAGACTGAGACGTGTATCAAATGTTAACATATTCAATTGGCAAGACTGAGATGTGTATCAAATGTTAACATATTCAATTGGCAAGACTGAGATGTGTATCAAATGCGAGACGTGATATAACTAGTTGAAACAGGGCTGGGAAACCAACGAATACACCTATTATCAATCTTCGGTAACTAAATGGGAATTTAAATCAGCTACAGTGATACTCAGAAGTGTACCAGAGAAGAGTACCTTTCATATATTCATCAGGTACTTCAGCACCAATTTATGAAACATTCCTCTCTTGTGTCATGTGTTATTTATAAAAGAAATACTGTTTTGCCATGTGAATAAAGATTTGGATCAAGGCAAGCTGCACGCATAATAAACCATTGCCCGACTTCCGCAGCATGTGCGCACCTGGTGTGCAAAGTCATTTGAAGTTGTACTGGTTATTGCAGCATTGGCCCTTCTAAATTATAGATTCAAATAAACACAAGTGCCCTCCGTACAAATAGGATACCGTTTTAGCCACTGTGATTTTGTGGGTTTTTTTGTTGGTACAGTTCTGGTGTAAATGGGTGTAGCAGTGGGCGTGGTCTATCCATGAGAAACAGTTCCAGTCAAGTGGATGGAGTTGTAAAATAAAACTCAACACAGTGTTATCATGGAATCAGCCAAGCTGTCTTACGCACCGCGCACAGGAAAGACGTTCATTTTTGTGCACCAATAAAATACATTACACGTTCATGAGCGACCCTGCCGCAGTGCAAATTCATAACTAATTAAAACAAAAAAGTATATAGGTCATATAAGGGGAAAAAACGGAAGTTGATCTCCGGATCCAGAAATGGGTTGATTCAACTACAATGTCATGAACACACAGATCAAAAACATTTGACAAATCCTCCATAATACGGACATCTGACCACTTGTGACACACATACATCCAATTATTACAATATAAGGATATGGTACAGATTTGTTTGGCTCTAGTAAAGAATAGTAAGAAATTTGTTACAGATTTGTTTGGCTCTAGTCAGAAATAGTAAGAAATACGAAATACATTATACTTTAAAAAAAGAAGATTGGAAAAAAGTTATTTTCTTTCTTCCCCAAGCCCCAAGAAAAACAAATTTTGTTTAACCACGTGATAACTTGATATAATATAGTCTATTCAATAGGATATAGTCTATTCATAGAAGTGTATATTTTACCTTTATGTCAAACGATGCATAAACCCAAACACTTTTTTATCCCCGATAAATCTCCCCACGTATGACGTCACTGTTCCTAGCAGCAGCTTGCCTGACACAAAACCTGCGTTCACTAGGTCAGTTATTATGAGACTGATGGTTTCCATGTCATTTCACCACTTGGCCCACAGAGCCTGGCCCATCACGCGTTCACTAGGTCAGTTATCATGAGACTGATGGTTTCCATGTCATTTCACCACTTGGCCCACAAGTCCATGAGCCTGGCCCATCTGGCTGGCCGATACACGTAAACTGTTAGACGCTAGATATGACAGGAGTTGTTAACAGTCATGGGGCAAGCCAACTGTCGGCCAGGATCAAATAACATGGGCTCAAAAGTTGACATGCTGAAATGAGAGCATTCGTCTCTGTCTGACTATTATTAAATTAGTTATTGAAAACAAACTGACAACGGTGGTTCTCGCACTGACAACGGTGGTTCTCGATCTGACAACGGTGGTTCTCACGCTGATAATGGTAGTTCTCACGCTGACAGTGGTGGTTCTCTCGCTGACAATGGTGGTTCTCACGCTGACATCGGTGGTACTCACACTGACAACGGTGGTTCTCACGCATTTGAGTCCTTGGTAATCTTGTCGATTTTCCCAAAACTTGGCGTCTCAAATCTCACAGCAACTGGTAATAATGCTGTGATAAGAATTTTACTTTCCTTCTGTTTTATTGCAACCCTGTCAAACTACACTAAACAAAGGCAACATATCTACATTGACGTCGTGTGGGGCCATTCGCCTTGAGACACAACACTTGCCGGAACTGCCAAAACAATTTTAATAAGAATTGCTTGTTTTTAAAACTTGTTTTTGGAGAATAATTCTATTTCTGGAATAATGTTTCAGACCCGTGTTAGTGTAATGGTGCCCACCATTTTACTGTGATTGTGTACCCTTATATAACTTTAGTGCCCACCATTTGACTGTGATTGTGGACCCCTATATAAATTTAGTGCCCACCATTTGACTGTGATTGTGGACCCCTATATAAATGTAGTGCCCACCATTTGACTGTGATTGTGGACCCCTATATAAATGTAGTGCCCACCATTTGACTGTGATTGTGGACCCCTATATAACTTTAGTGCCCACCATTTGACTGTGATTGAGGACCCCTATATAACTTTAGTGCCCACCAATTTACCGGTACTGTGGACCCCTATATAACTTTAGTGCCCACAATTTCAATGTGATTTTGGACCCCTATATAAATTTCATGCAGTGGACCTCTATTTATCGCACCGCTCTTTATGGACGTTTATTATTGTGTATTCATGCACCTGATTAAACCATACAGCCAAATTGCAGCCATCTGGTCATCTCACTGTCTGTTTGATCATTTGATCATCCGTCCCGCCCTCCCTAGCAGTCAGCGCCCAGGTGGAGATCCCGCGCCGCCCCCCGACGGGTGCCTGGAATTTGGCGAATAATTACTGCGGTTTATTTAATATACGAATTGGAGGAGGGCTGTGGGGGGGGGGGGGGGATCTTGGGTTTGGGGGGTTCTGGTTTGGGGGGGGGGGGATCTTGGGTTTGGGGGGTTCTGGTTTGGGGGGGGGATCTTGGGTTTGGGGGGTTCTGGTTTGGGGGGGGGGATCTTGGGTTTGGGGGGTTCTGGTTTGGGGGGGGGGATCTTGGGTTTGGGGGGTTCTGGTTTGGGGGGGGGATCTTGGGTTTGGGGGGTTCTGGTTTGGGGGGGGGATCTTGGGTTTGGGGGGTTCTGGTTTGGGGGGTTCTGGTTTGGGGGGGGGGATCTTGGGTTTGGGGGGTTCTGGTTTGGGGGGGGGGGATCTTGGGTTTGGGGGGTTCTGGTTTGGGGGGGGGATCTTGGGTTTGGGGGGTTCTGGTTTGGGGGGGGGATCTTGGGTTTGGGGGGTTCTGGTTTGGGGGGGGGATCTTGGGTTTGGGGGGTTCTGGTTTGGGGGGGGGGATCTTGGGTTTGGGGGGTTCTGGTTTGGGGGGGGGGGATCTTGGGTTTGGGGGGTTCTGGTTTGGGGGGGGGGGATCTTGGGTTTGGGGGGTTCTGGTTTGGGGGGGGGATCTTGGGTTTGGGGGGTTCTGGTTTGGGGGGGGGGGGATCTTGGGTTTGGGGGGTTCTGGTTTGGGGGGGGGGCGGTTGCTTGAATCCTTCGTCTGTTAAGTTCGACTCCTTCATTCCCTACACACTAACTCCCTCACTCCCTACACATCAACTAACTCCCTCACTCCCTACATAGTAACTAACTCCCTCACACCATACATAGTAACTAACTCCCTCACTCCCTACATAGTAACTAACTCCCTCACACCATACATAGTAAGTAACTCCCTCACTCCCTACACCGTAGTTAACTCCCTCATTCCATACACAGTAACCCATTCACTACATAGTAACTCCCCTAACTACTACACAGTAACCCATTTACTACATAGTAACTCCCCTAACTACTACACAGTAACCCATTCACTACATAGTAACTCCCCTAACTACTACACAGTAACCCATTCACTACATAGTAACTCCCCTAACTACTACACAGTAACCCATTCACTACATAGTAACTCCCCTAACTACTACACAGTAACCCATTCACTACATAGTAACTCCCCTAACTACTACACAGTAACCCATTCACTACATAGTAACTCCCCTAACTACTACACAGTAACCCATTTACTACATAGTAACTCCCCTAACTACTACACAGTAACCCATTCACTACATAGTAACTCCCCTAACTACTACACAGTAACCCATTCACTACATAGTAACTCCCCTAACTACTACACAGTAACCCATTCACTACATAGTAACTCCCCTAACTACTACACAGTAACCCATTCACTACATAGTAACTCCCCTAACTACTACACAGTAACCCATTCACTACATAGTAACTCCCCTAACTACTACACAGTAACCCATTCACTACATAGTAACTCCCCTAACTACTACACAGTAACCCATTCACTACATAGTAACTCCCCTAACTACTACACAGTAACCCATCCACTACATAGTAACTCCCCTAACTACTACACAGTAACCCATTCACTACATAGTAACTCCCCTAACTACAACACAGTAACCCATTCACTACATAGTAACTCCCCTAACTACTACACAGTAACCCATTCACTACATAGTAACTCCCCTAACTACTACACAGTAACCCATTCACTACATAGTAACTCCCCTAACTACTACACAGTAACCCATTCACTACATAGTAACTCCCCTAACTACTACACAGTAACCCATTCACTACATAGTAACTCCCCTAACTACTACACAGTAACCCATCCACTACATAGTAACTCCCCTAACTACTACACAGTAACCCATTCACTACATAGTAACTCCCCTAACTACAACACAGTAACCCATTTACTACATAGTAACTCCCCTAACTACTACACAGTAACCCATTCACTACATAGTAACTCCCCTAACTACTACACAGTAACCCATTCACTACATAGTAACTCCCCTAACTACTACACAGTAACCCATCCACTACATAGTAACTCCCCTAACTACAACACAGTAACCCATTCACTACATAGTAACTCCCCTAACTACTACACAGTAACCCATTCACTACATAGTAACTCCCCTTACTACTACACAGTAAATAACTCCCTCATTCCGCACACTGTAATTGGTCCGCATAGGAGACAGTTACAAGCCGTGTTTGGTAGTAATATGGTCTACAGCTAATATTTCTCATCAAGTAGGTCATGAAATAAGCATTTAATCAATAATTTAACAAAATAAATAAGGTAAGACCTACTACCAGTGTTAATTGTTTAACGCAGTCAGTACCCAGTTCCTTGTAGTCAGTACCCAGTTCCTTGTAGTCAGTACCCAGTTCCTTGTAGTCAGTGCCCAGTTCCTTGTAGTCAGTACCCAGTTCCTTGTACCTAAAACCAACTACTACCAGTGTTAATTTTTTAAAGCAGTCAGTAGCCAGTTCAATGTAAATAAAACCAACTGCTACCAGTGTTGCATTTTCAAGAAAGCTTGGTGAAGTCCAAAACCACAAGGAAAATAGACCCTGAATCTTTTCATGTGAGGGTCACACACAAGATTTTCAATTCTTGTTATTCAGAATAATTACATCCGCTTATTTGTTCTAGTCATATTTCGATCTGAAAGCAAAGCTCCGTTGGACTAAGCTCCGTTGGACTAAGATCCGTTGGACTAAGCTCCGTTGGACAAAGCTCCGTGGGACTAAGCTCCGTTGGACAAAGCTCCGCTGGACTAAGCTCCGTTGGACTCAAGGCAGACAAAAAAGGAGAGAAAAAGAAATAAGAAAAATCCAATAGACTGCCCCCAATCCGGTTTAATGGGCTTTAAACTAGGCAAGTGGCACATTTATAGGACCGTGTCATTGAAAGCAGAGCCAGTTTCCCGGGCATGCACATGTTTGAATGGAGCGTCCATTGAAGTTCTGTGTTCACCGGGCTGAGAGGCAAGGAAAGTACTGTGACGTATGAGAGGAGGAGCCCACAAAAACTAGGATTGTTTGCGAGATTAGCCACAATTTCGGTCCTAATTTCTAAGAAATAGCTTCATCACTGACATCTTGGGGGTGCCATTAAACAATCATTATTTGATTATAGATTATCGGCCCTCTCTTGATTGTACTGTCTTTTTGGCGCTGTCTTTGTTGCCCCTCTTGTTGCGCTGACTTGTTGTCCACTCCTGTTTGCGCTGTTTGTTTTCCCCTCTTGTTTGCGCTGTTCTGTTGTCCCTCTCTTTAATACAGAATGGTATATTTAAAACATGACATATTTAACATGGAAAGACGTGCTCGGTTACAGCAAAAAGTATTTAGCAAAGCAATCTCAAAGCTTTTGTTGATAAGATATGGTATATGTTGTTTTTAGTCTATTAGATATAGAGACCGACCGAATTTTTGTTTTGGTTTCGGCTCCGAAAGTTGCCATTTGATCACTTTCGGTGCAGTTTCGGTTTCAGCCGAAACAGAAAAGTTAAATTCGGTTTATTTTCGGTTTCGACCGAAAGTGATTGGGACTTTCGGTCATCTACCAGAAGTCAGACTGTCTGTCTCTAGGCCGGCAATCCGATATTCATTATTGCTCGACGTCTTGGTGTCATCGTATGTTATAAGACTAATCCTCTTTGAAAACTGCTCACGGCTCCACGATGACCTACTTGTGCTCTATTTGCAAAAAATAAATAAATTTCAACTAGGCCCAGGCAAATGTAAAATGTTTTGTGGAAAATCTACTGGAAGGGAAATATTTACAGTATTATTTAGGTTTTATTTAAAAAAAATAAAAATTATGGAAACCTGGGCTTTTTCAATTGAATCGTTTTTGAAATTCCTCATTGTCACGCTGATAGACATTGTTTTTGATGACATAACACACGTGTGCACGTATCACTGGTTCATATAAGAAGTATCAAAGTATATAGTAGGCCTCCTGCGCACCCAGACCTGTTTACCCTCAAACTCTTCAAATCGTACAATATCATCACAAAATAGTTCAATGCATTATCTTATTAGTTAAAAAATAAACATACAGTATGTATAATGTATACACCTCAAAATCGCACACTGTACGCCAAAATCGTAAGAGTAAACAGGTCTGCACACCTGATTTTGGCGACCAATTTACTATTTTGAGACCCGTCAGAATTACAATTTTTAAGAGACCAGGTTAAAAAGTCCCCCCCCCCCCCCCCCTCAACACGGTAGGTCACCGAACGAAATAAATCCGTCATAAGCACGGAAAGACTAGTGTGTTGGCACTAAGCTAAATATGAATACAGCGATATCTTGCCAGCTAGTTATGAAAACACAAAGCATTAGTTTCACGATAACAGAGAAACATTGTTTTGATATTTGGCCTTAATTGATATTTAGGTGACAATTGGCTCTATTAGAGGCACAATAATTAGTGGTAGGTATATGCTCTAGGTTGTAATTATATTATAATAGCATTAGTATGACGATAACCGCGAAAAATGTGGTGATAATTGTGTAGGTGACAGTTGGCTCTATTAGAGACTGTTAGGATAATTATTGGAGGTATGTCTAGGTAACGTTGTAATTATATTATAAAAGCAAAGGACACTCCAGGGTATTTTTTCACAGAATTTTGCCCCCCCCCCTTTTTTTTTTTCAAAATTTTCTCTTACCATACTAACTTAAAATACATTTTAAACACATTTAAATAACTTTTAAATTAAAATGGTAAAGGACAAAGTATTCATTAGATGTTTATTTATAAATATTTACGATGATCTCATTTTTTATAAAAATAATGTCAATATTGATACGTGACACCATCTTTTTTGGAACTGCAGATTGTATGCGTGAACGAATTTCAAAATATCGAAATATTTCGGTTTCGGCCAAAAGTACCGTTTAGCTTTTGGTTTCTGCTTCGGTTTCGGCCAAATGTCATTTTTAACTTCCGGCCTGGTTTCGGTTTCGGCTGAATCATAAAATCACCTTCGGTCGGTCTCTAAATTAGATTATTAGACCACTGGACAAACAGTGAAAGGAGAAATGCTTATGGCTTAGGAGATGCGTGAGTCTTCTACTATGTTGTTATTAACAGTACACGTACACATCTTTTTCATACTGGTGCATTGATAGCATCGTATGAAAAGC
The DNA here is from genome assembly GCA_964017045.1 of Omphiscola glabra. Classification (NCBI taxonomy): domain Eukaryota; kingdom Metazoa; phylum Mollusca; class Gastropoda; family Lymnaeidae; genus Omphiscola; species Omphiscola glabra. Next base: position 23,102,744 of record OZ024799.1, read on the forward strand.
TTGGGGACCACTTTGTCATTCTACTGATGTAGAATTGATGCGCCGAATTATTCGTGTTTGTAAACCCCAATTTGACCCAAAATGATGCCCACGAAGGCTACCTGAATAGTTCACATCTGACACCACACCTATACATCATACCTTGACATGCCGCCCCCACCAGGCCACTACAGGGCGGCATCTTTTGTAAAGCGAGGATTTGTAATAAGGTCAGTTCACCTTAGGTGAGAGGGGCAATTACTCTGACTCGCTTGTTCACATACTGGACCAGCGGCTCTCAATTGATGGTGCCAGGGTGCAGCACGCAATCTTAGAAATGCGCCCACTATATGTTGAGCCCTGGGTGCAGCACGCAATCTTAGATATGCGCCCACTATATGCTGAGCCCAGGGTACAGCACGCAATCTTAGATATGCGCCCACTATATGCTGAGCCCAGGGTACAGCACGCAATCTTAGATATGCGCCCACTATATGCTGAGCCTAGGGTACAGCACGCAATCTTAGATATGCGCCCACTATATGCTGATCCCAGGGTACAGCACGCAATCTTAGATATGCGCCCACTATATGCTGAGCCTAGGGTACAGCATGCAATCTTAGATATGCGCCCACTATATGCTGAGCCCAGGGTCCAGCACGCAATCTTAGATATGCGCCCACTTTATGCTGAGCCCACTATATAACACTAACGTTTTATGTATTTGTATTATAGAATGTCAGACGACATATTAAACACTTGCGAGCGTGACAGCCGTGACGTCAAATGTTGGATATTTGTTGTTTTTTTTTTTGAGTTGCAGATCCAAATGCGAAGACATCTTTAAACTGCAAAATTAAATTTCAAAACAGCAACCGTAAGGCTGTCTTGATTTCTTTGTTCTGTTATGATGACAACACTTATCTCAGCCGTGGATTATCTCCTGTGCTATTCAATCCATGCGCTTGTTTTCTCAGAGTGTAGAGTGACTCCACCTACGTGCTGCGCATGCCATCTCCAGCCACCCACATTGTTTTGTGCTGGCCTTTTTAATCATATTTTCGATACATGATCTTAGACATATCACATAACGAAATATCCCAGCTATTCACATAACGAAATATCCCAGCATACACATAACGAAATAACTCAGCTATTTTCTACTGGGATGAACTGCTTAATTTCACATCACGGAAGTTGTCGTCACTCGAGATGTTTGTGTGCACCTTTGATTTTGGGATTCTTAACATATCACTCGTTGACCCCCATTCCCATAGTGTACACGTACAGTGATGGTGTTTGTACTCAGATGTACACGTACAGTGATGGTGTTTTTACTCAGATGTACATGTACAATGATGCTGTTGTACTCAATCAGATGTACATGTACAATGGTGCTGTTGTACTCAATCAAATGTACACATACTGTGATGATGTTGTACTCAATTAGATGTATACGTACAGTGATGGTGCTTGTACGTAAATATACACGTACAATGATGATGTTGTACTCAATCAGATGCACAGGTATAATATAGTTTTGGTACTTACATTCAACCTGATCTTCCCGTATAGTGATGTGGCTTGCTATTAAACAGATGTACATGTATAAAGATGGTGTATGCACTCAGATGTACATGTACAAAGATGGTGTTTGCCCTCATATGTACATGTGCAAAGATGGTGTTTTCACTCAGATGTACATGTACAAAGATGGTGTTTGCACTCAGATGTACATGTACAAAGATCGTGTTTGCACTCAGATGTATACATGTACAATAATGGTGCATATGCAATGGGATGATATATTCTAGATGTCTTAGCATTAACACACCCGAATCACTAGCCTTTTCGTACAAAGCAAGTTACACAAAAGCTTTATCTAACGCAGTCCACATAATACGTAGAGACTTTGACAGCAGCAATTTCACTGCATACCTAGAGGGCGTTCCGTAGCAGTGTATGAAAATGTAAGCCGAAATGGAACACCGGTTTAAGGAAACATCACACAAGCAGCTGTAGATTCAATGCAAGTTGATTCATCCTATTCATTTCAGTGTCATCATTTGCTTTTCGTGTGACAGGATTTGTTAGGAGTAACCTTCCACAAAAGATGTTTTCGAGTCCCCCCGTGGACAAATAATTCCACGCGTTGAGATCCTCTGTTCCAGAATTGTTCAAAAAGATGATCGCCTACGGCGCCGAGAAAACAAACCGATGCTGAAAATTGTTATGATAAGGCTGTACCCACTTTTCAATACGCCCCCCCCCCCCCCACGCCCACGCCCATTCTGTAGTAGACAAGTAGACAATGTTATTATAGGACTATGTCTGTCTCATCCTCAATTAGTCTGCTTAGATAACTCGAGAGATAAGGTGTCCGTGTTTGGTCAACAAACAGTGGCGTGATGTTTTCCTCATCATCTCAAAGTATGCTGCTATGTGCTCCGTACACGTGGGAAATCCTACAATGTTGAGCCGGTCATATTTGCAGTATTATTTGGGTGGAAAATATCACAAAAAATGAATACGAGATATAAAAGATAAACTATTTAGAAAGATCCATTTTCAGGAAAGTAACGAATATTTGCTAAAATTGAAGGTGGAAAATATTAAGAGTTAACGAATTATATCAGTTAAGTATTAATTTTTGTATATTTGTGGCGACATTTTCTACTTCAATCATCCACATTCATTAGCTATTGTATAATACAATATATAGACTTTCTATTTCAGAACTTTCAAAAAAAAAAAAACAACCAAAAAACCCCACATAAAACGTAGTTTTTCGAACAAATCCGTTATAAAGGGAATATCGCGGGATTTTTTTTTTTACTCACGCCCCTCAACTATATTAATATTCCAATGACCCACCCGCATTTACACCGCTGATTTATTTCATCAACTATTTCAGAAAAACAAAATGAAATATTCCACACTAAACGCTTTGAAAAACACAAAAAACTGATTTTTTTGTGGGCTGGGGTGGGGCTGAAAAATTCGATAGAATGTGTTGTCATCGGCAACGGTTGTATTTACCAAGTTTCAGCTCGATAGCTTACGGGATAGTGGGTCAATTTCTCGTCGGAAGATTTTGCCAGCCAGCCAGCCATAGACCAAAGCGAAGTTAATATAAAGGATTTTCAAAAGTTTTTACTGTACAGATTTGAAGGCAGTCTGAGTCAGTGAACATCGTCAAACTGTTCCCATTAAGTTCAAGAGCATCTTATTTCCAAGTCTTCACACTCCGGTTGTAACAGCAAGACGACAACAACAGGTCTTGTCATCTTTGAGTCTGGCCCACCCCCAGGCCTGAAAACTGATACTTGCCGTAGTAGAGTGAAATTGTGATCTGCTTCCCTGGTGAGACCAACTTCAAGAGAAGACCTTCTGTCACTTTAACCGCTCACCCACGAATGACTACAAAGATTGCAGGCATTGTTGAGATTGAATGAGAACTCTGGAGTTGTAGGCAAGTGACAGATAATGCCGGAATTGTTGAGATTGAATGAGAACTCTGGAGTTGTAGGCAAGTGACAGAGAATGCCGGAATTGTTGAGATTGAATGAGAACTCTGGAGTTGTAGGCAAGTGACAGAGAATGCCGGAATTGTTGAGATTGAATGAGAACTCTGGAGTTGTAGGCAAGTGACAGATAATGCCGGAATTGTTGAGATTGAATGAGAACTCTGGAGTTGTAGGCAAGTTACGGGGAATGCGATGCACGCAACAATGAGCTATTTATAGCTTTTCAGAAACATCACCAAAGACAATGCCATCTGAAACTTGTCGTTCATTTCTTCACCACCATTTGTTTCAAGAAATCTGCCCCTTTCAACATGCAGGTGTCATTTCAATTTTGACTTCTTTTTATAATAATTTAACTAGTCAAACCAGTTTTTCCCAAAGTTCTTTTCTCGGTGCCATGGCTTAATCCATGTATTTTACAAAGCTGCCTTTGCTTATGTCCATTTCTTACTAATGCCCTGTGAAATAGGTACTTGAAAAAAAGATTAAGTAAATGTGTCGGGGGGGGGGGGGGAGGAAATCAATAAAAAGAAGAGTAAATATCATGAACAAAAAACAAATGTAATGGAAACAATTCACCTACAAGGTAACTGTAACTGTAATGATTGAGATGGGTGACCCTGTTGATCATGGCACATTATTTCAAATATTGGAAACCAAAACTAAGACCGCGCGAAACCGACAACTAGCAGAGATTTATGGCAGAAACACCATCTTCCATCGCACCCCCCCCTCCCCCAAACTCTACAGGGTGTTCGACATGACAATGTACACAATGTTTGTTGGTTGACTTTGAAGACATAGGCAAGAAGTTTACAACCAACATCTGGTCACTGTTGTACCCGCGTGTTTGTTGATGTTTGCCGGTGCTGCACGGAGCAGGACTTGGTCTTTGTGTTCTAGTTCTAGAGTAGACCGGATCAGCAAACGAGGGGAACGGTCTTTGGCTGCAGTGGTGGTTCTCAAATTGGAGCAGCGGTGGTTCTCAAATTTGAGCAGTGTTTGCTTGAAAAATAAATCACGACACCATAGCACCCCGGTAGTATACGATAAGTAATGACTGAGTCTGACACAGTACCATTGTACAAAATCATACCAATATAAAAACATACCATTAGAATTATTGATTTTTGTCGATTTGTTGTTTGTTCAAATACTCTAAACACAAAACGTCCAACATCACCTTCAGTTTCCATTATCCATGTTGTACTTCTTTATTTCTGTCTCCGATCCCTAGAAGTTTGCCTTTTCATCTATCAATGTCAAGAGATGATTCTCAAAAACATTGGCTTTGTACGATACTGTTGAGAACATATTTTGAGAAGCACTGGCCCTTCTTGTCCCATGAGTATTGGCAACATGGAAAGTCTTCTACGGATTATCTTGTGCCCTGGTCTCAGAAGACATTAATAATATACATCTTTATTTCAAAACGGGGACCTGCGTTGGTCTAGTTACTATAAGTACTGAGACGAACAATGATCTAGTTATTATAAGTACTGAGACGAACAATGTTCTAGTTACTATAAGTACTGAGACGAACAATGATCTAGTTATTATAAGTACTGAGACGAACAATGATCTAGTTATTATAAGTACTGAGACGAACAATGATCTAGTTACTATAAGTACTGAGACGAACAATGTTCTAGTTACTATAAGTACTGAGACGAACAATGATCTAGTTATTATAAGTACTGAGACGAACAATGTTCTAGTTATTATAAGTACTGAGACTAACAATGATCTAGTTATTATAAGTACTGAGACTAACAATGATCTAGTTACTATAAGTACTGAGACGAACAATGATCTAGTTATTATAAGTACTGAGACGAACAATGATCTAGTTACTATAAGTACTGAGACGAACAATGATCTAGTTATTATAAGTACTGAGACGAACAATGATCTAGTTATTATAAGTACTGAGACTAACAATGATCTAGTTACAATAAGTTGTTGTTCGTCAGTCGGGAGTCGACCATAACCACTTTTATCATCAGATTTATACTAGTTCTGTCTGTGGGTGCGCAGATGGGAGGCCAATTCTGGCACGAAATGTTCTTGTGCAGTACAATAAGTATTGAGTACCAAGGGCACAAAAATTGTTAGCAGCAGTTTGAATGTTTATGTCATTCTACAAATCTCTGTTTAATACAGCAGTTAGAGTACAGTCTGAACGAACTTTATATTGGTTGTATATAACGTTATATTGAATGGATCTGACTTAATATTGGTTGTATATAAGTTCATATTGCACGACTTGCCAGAAAGTCTTAACCGCTTTACGCTTGTCTCTATCATTCTTGACACTGTGATGTTTAGTGTGGTTTAAGAACCTATAGTAACAAATGTAAATAATAATTTTTTTACTGAGTTGTCAGTGACAAATCACGTGAGATATGAAATGTCGTGGAATGGTGAACATTAAAGATGATAAAATACATAAATATTGGGGGAAAGGTTTTTGTAATTGTTCAGAACTGATTGAATCTAACAATGGTTTGATATATGTTTATTATACAAGTGCACTAGATCTTTTACTCCACCCACACTGTTGGCCACTGGAGATTATTTAGGGGACCTCCACCCCACACTGTTGGCTATTGGGGAATTTTTAGGTGACCTCCACCCACACTGTTGGCCACAGGAAATTATTGATGTGACCTCCACCTACACTGTTGGCCACTCGAGATTACTGAGGTGACTCCACCTACACTGTTGGCCACTGGAGATTATTAAGGTGACCTCCACCTACACTGTTGGCCACATTTGAGCACAATGAGGTTGCAATGCCCACCTTGTCATTAAACATTTCAATTGAACCATGATCAGGTCATGGAAACTTGCAGATGTCCAGGAATGTTTGCAGTGTATTCACAACTTAGACTATCTAGTCCACTATCTTTGAGAACCCTAATGCTTGCAGTGTATTCACAACTTAGACTATCTAGTCCACTATCTTTGAGAACCCTAATGTTTCCAGTGTATTCACAACTTAGACTATCTAGTCCACTATCTTTGAGAACCCTAATGTTTGCAGTGTATTCACAACTTAGACTATCTAGTCCACTATCTTTGAGAACCCTAATGTTTGCAGTGTATTCACAACTTAGACTATCTAGTCCACCATCTTTGAGAACCCTAATGTTTGCAGTGTATTCACAACTTAGACTATCTAGTCCACTATCTTTGAGAACCCTAATGAATATAATATTGGTGTTAATAAAAAATTAATATAAAAATCTATGTGTAGATATATATGTAGATAAAGTTAGTTGAATGGTGTGGCCTTGATTTGTGCCGGGATGGGGTAGGATTGTTACATTTGAACATGACCCAAAAAAAAAGAAATCTCACGAGAAAATGTTTGATATCCAAACTTTTTACATTTCATTCCAAAACATAATATGAACCACACAAGAAACAATGCATGAGAGACCACAACATTAAAAACCATTTAGTCAAAAGCACACAGAAGTCACACAGAAGTCACACAGAAGTCACACAGAAGTCACACAGAAGTCACACAGAAGTCACACAGAAGTCACACAGAAGTCACACAGAAGTCACACAGAAGTCACACAGAAGTCACACAGAAGTCACACAGAAGTCACACAGAAGTCACACAGAAGTCACACAGAAGTCACACAGAAGTCACACAGAAGTCACACAGAAGTCACACAGAAGTCACACAGAAGTCACACAGTCATTGTGCTGATTGAAGGAATACTAAACTTTTGTTTACGTTGTTCTTAGTGATTTTGTCAAATTAAACACGGGCACATTGAATATGTTTTATTTATCTCATTCTCCAGTCCCTGACAGTGGATCTATGTGCCACTACTGAGGTTTCTCAGGCTTATCCAGCTCTGGAAGGTCAGAAGGCCATTGATTCAAGGTCAGTTGTACACATCCCAGACTTTAAGCTGACGGCCATCAGGGCTGCTCATGAGAGTGGTTATGATGTGCTGCATACAGGTACTGAGGATGGCAACATCTTGAAGGTGAGATTTCTTACAATAAACTAGGGCAACCTCATTATTGCTTTGTGGTCATTTTTTGTGTGGGGGGCCAATTACAGAAGGAATTTTTGTCTAATAACTCATTGAATTTATCTCTTGATAACTAAGTTTTCATTACTTTCATTAAATTTTCTGGTACAGTATTTGTTTTAGTAGAGAACCACTGTGAAATGTCATGCCACGTTAGCTGCTTTCTACCGACTTTGGTTCTTGAAGTTTACGTCCGTTCCAAAAGTAGCTGGCTAACTAAACTTGGCTGACAAGTCCATTCCACCCAGATATTTACTCAAAACAATTGACCACATCCAGATGGATTCAAACCTCTTGCACCACAGGGCTCGTTTTAATTTTTATTTGGCAGAGATAATTGATCTGTACTGATGTCAAGTAACTATTTTTATATTGAATTTGTCAAGCCCCGATAACTTCAAATTGGTAATAATTTGTCAAGTCCTGATAACTTCATCTTGCTTGTATTTTTTTTAAATTTGAGTTTTTGTTATAATTTTCAGATTCTCATAGGTCCAAGTAAGACAACTGTTGTGAAAAAGCTAAACCTTGGCGTGTCAGAGCCAGTGCTGGACATTGTCAACTCTCAAATTGAAGAAAGGATTTATGCACTGACCACAGCAAAGGTCAGTTTTCTTCAGGAGACTTATTTTTTCTATATATCAAATCATATATTTCCACCTTCTTTAAAATGTATTTTTTTCCATAAAAATTTGATGAGAAACATTTTAATAATGAATTAATCAAAATAATTGTAAAGAATGAAATAAAAAAATAAACATTATCATTATTTTGCATTCATTAGGATCTTCAAGTGTTGGATTGGATACTCAGTTAGCAATATCAGTTTTATTGTGCAACTCACTGTCCTTTACACAAACACACACATTTTGATGAAACTCTCTAAATACCAACTAACCTTTTTTTTAAAGATTTAACCAATAATAAATTTTGTTCTATCTTCTTGCAAGCTGAAAAGAAACAGAAAACTTTGCCTTTTAAAATCTTAATCTTCATCTCAGACATCATATAATATTTGATGTTAGAATTATTTTCATATTGAATTCAACAATTAAAAAAAAAATAATTTAACATGTTTTCTTTGTATTGTAAACAATATTTGCAGGCCTATTTGATATCAACAAACCACTGCAAGAGTCACAGTTCATGTTCTGAGTGTGTTGATGGTGTGGATCCACTCTGTGGCTGGTGTGTCATGGATGCTCACTGCTCAGTCAAACAAGCCTGCCCACCTTCTGCCTTTAATCCCTACTGGCTGTCTGCTGCTCAGAAAACTTGCCTTAATGCCTCTGATGTAGAGCCCAATGTCATTAGCTATCAGAGACTGGGGAATGCTTCCAATACTGACCAGGTGCGGACCAGTGGTGTCAATCTGTTGCCTTGTTGAACTGTCCATTTACTTTTAAGATAAAAATTATATTCATTTATTGATCTTAACACGGTGACATTTTTAGTGATTGCATTGTGGATAATGGCATAGCTATGAGGGTGCGGCCCACACCGGGTGACTCCATGAGTTTACTGCACTGGGTGACACCAACCCCAGTTAGGCCACTGATTGTAGGGAAACATTTTCATTATATTGAATGGTCACAGATAGTGAGTACATCTGTTTAGCCTAAGGAGTGTTAACAAGGACAATTTTACCACAAGACAATTGGCCATTCTGCTTTTTCAAACAAGTCTCTATAATAACCGTACTGACTTTCTTACAAAGTGGGGGAGCACTTTATTTATTTAGGATTAATACTAATACCCAAATATAAACTATCAGTGACTGTGTAATTCTATTCTTTATTGCCAGTACATGCTAGAAGCAAAGTACTCTATTCCAGAGTCTCACAACCTGGGATGCTCACATCGGCAAATGGTGTGAGCTGGTGTTTCAGGGGGTGCCAGGAAAAGTGATTATAAAAAAAGTCAGCATTTTTTTTAAATGCTATTTTTGTTTGGGTGCGAGACTGTGTCAACCCTGCTCCAGCTAATGACATTCACATAGAAACCATTGGGAAAGCTCTTTAAACTCTTAGCTTGTGTCAAACCTGCTCCAGCTAATGACATTCACATAGAAACCATTGGGAAAGCTCTTTAAACTCTTAGCTTGTGTCAACCCTGCTCCAGCTAATGACATTCACATAGAAACCATTGGGAAAGCTCTTTAAACTCTTAGCTTGTGTCAACCCTGCTCCAGTAATGACATTCACATAGAAACCATTGGGAAAGCTCTTTAAACTCTTAGCTTGTGTCAACCCTGCTCCAGCTAATGACATTCACATAGAAACCATTGGGAAAGCTCTTTAAACTCTTAGCTTGTGTCAACCCTGCTCCAGTAATGACATTCACATAGAAACCATTGGGAAAGCTCTTTAAACTCTTAACTTGTGTCAACCCTGCTCCAGCTAATGACATTCACATAGAAACCATTGGGAAAGCTCTTTAAACTCTTAGCTTGTGTCAACCCTGCTCCAGCTAATGACATTCACATAGAAACCATTGGGAAAGCTCTTTAAACTCTTAGCTTGTGTCAACCCTGCTCCAGCTAATGACATTCACATAGAAACCATTGGGAAAGCTCTTTAAACTCTTAGCTTATGTCAACCCTGCTCCAGCTAATGACATTCACATAGAAACCATTGGGAAAGCTCTTTAAACTCTTAGCTTGTGTCAACCCTGCTCCAGCTAATGACATTCACATAGAAACCATTGGGAAAGCTCTTTAAACTCTTAGCTTGTGTCAACCCTGCTCCAGTAATGACATTCACATAGAAACCATTGGGAAAGCTCTTTAAACTCTTAACTTGTGTCAACCCTGCTCCAGCTAATGACATTCACATAGAAACCATTGGGAAAGCTCTTTAAACTCTTAGCTTGTGTCAACCCTGCCCCAGCTAATGACATTCACATAGAAACCATTGGGAAAGCTCTTTAAACTCTTAGCTTGTGTCAACCCTGCTCCAGCTAATGACATTCACATAGAAACCATTGGGAAAGCTCTTTAAACTCTTAGCTTATGTCAACCCTGCTCCAGCTAATGACATTCACATAGAAACCATTGGGAAAGCTCTTTAAACTCTTAGCTTGTGTCAACCCTGCTCCAGCTTATGACATTCACTATTGCTGAACAACTCTTTCTATATGATTACATACTTCTACTTAACCCAAATGTCTACTTTACCATAGCACTGGTCTAAATATACAATTTACAATAACACTTTGGCCCAAATTTCTACTTTACAAAAACACTTTGGCCCAAATGTCTGAGCATCTAATCTCTTTTATTTCCAAAAACTATTACAGATGCTCAAGTTCTCCTTGGAGTCTGTGCTTCTCACCCCCTCAAGTGACCTTGACCTTGGCTGTTTATACCAATCTGGTGACATGAAACACAGCACACGGGCGTCCATCAGCAATGATCGCCACATCAGCTGCCCACTGCCCCATGTGGGCAAACTGTCCCAAATACCCCAGGGTAAGGGTGAGTAATGTTGATGTTGTATTTTAGATGTGAGTATATAAGATTGGGGACGGTGGCAAAATGGATCATTTTGTCATCTGAGAAACAATCGGCAGAAGCGACACTGAGCACATCAGCACACTGTATGCCGCAATGTGGACATTTGTACAAGAAATCATCTGCACTTAGCTATGGAACTGTCTTATGTGCAGTCATATAAAGATCACTCTCCTTGTTGCCAATATTTTATCCTTTTTTATTATAATTTGTTTAATAAATGCCTCATAAAGATCATTTCCTGCACACTGTGAAGTTATGATGATGTACTGCACACTCGATGAATCATGTGATGTTTCTTTTTTAGATGTACGATGGGGTAACACTGACTTGAAAAACAACAAATCAAAACCATTTTTTAAAAATAAATAAAATGCTTGATAACAGACATTTTATTGAAATATTTTCAACAAATTGTTTCAGATCATGAGAAATTGAACGTGCACTTTCATGTCAAAGGAAAGGCCATAGTTACAAGGAGTGTAGATATATTTGACTGCAATAAGCATACATCGTAAGTATGACACATAAGTATGACACATAAGTATGACACATAAGTATGACACATAAGTATGACAAGATCTATCATTTCAAATGAAATTGAAATTTTGTCTGAAATAATTTGCGTTCTCCTTCTAGCTGCACAAGCTGTTCTGGCAGTCGGTACAAGTGTAAGTGGTGCTACTTACAAGGCAGATGTGTTGAAGACAATGTCACATGCGTACACGTGAATGGATCAGTAAGTCATGGATAAACAGAAATTTGGCTTGTGGAATCCTGAATAATTAGCTTATTGTGGAGTAGCTCTCAGAACATCCAACAGATTTTTTGAAGTTAATTATATTTTTTAAAAAAATTAATTCAATAACATTAATAATCCATGGGCTTGAGTTCATTGACCATTTAAATAAAGGAAAGAAATCATCATCTTATATCAATACTAAGATCTCAAAAGTGTATGAGAATTAAAACATTGAAATGTATCTGACACAATCATGACCCATTGAGTTGTTGATCCCAGAGATTCAAACATTGAAATGTATCTGACACAATCATGACCCATTGAGTTGTTGATCCCAGAGATTAAAACATTGAAATGTATCTGACACAATCATGACCCATTGAGTTGTTGATCCCAGAGATTCAAACATTGAAATGTATCTGACACAATCATGACCCATTGAGTTGTTGATCCCAGAGATTAAAACATTGAAATGTATCTGACACAATCATGACCCATTGAGTTGTTGATCCCAGAGATTCAAACATTGAAATGTATCTGACACAATCATGACCCATTGAGTTGTTGATCCCAGAGATTCAAACATTGAAATGTATCTGACACAATCATGACCCATTGAGTTGTTGATCCCAGAGATTCAAACATTGAAATGTATCTGACACAATCATGACCCATTGAGTTGTTGATCCCAGAGATTCAAACATTGAAATGTATCTGACACAATCATGACCCATTGAGTTGTTGATCCCAGAGATTCAAACATTGAAATGTATCTGACACAATCATGACACAATCATGACACAATCATGACACAATCATGACACAATCATGACCCATTGAGTTGTTGATCCCAGAGATTCAAACATTGAAATGTATCTGACACAATCATGACCCATTGAGTTGTTGATCCCAGAGATTCAAACATTGAAATGTATCTGACACAATCATGACCCATTGAGTTGTTGATCCCAGAGATTCAAACATTGAAATGTATCTGACACAATCATGACCCATTGAGTTGTTGATCCCAGAGATTCAAACATTGAAATGTATCTGACACAATCATGACCCATTGAGTTGTTGATCCCAGAGATTCAAACATTGAAATGTATCTGACACAATCATGACCCATTGAGTTGTTGATCCCAGAGATTCAAACATTGAAATGTATCTGACACAATCATGACCCATTGAGTTGTTGATCCCAGAGATTCAAACATTGAAATGTATCTGACACAATCATGACCCATTGAGTTGTTGATCCCAGAGATTCAAACATTGAAATGTATCTGACACAATCATGACACAATCATGACACAATCATGACACAATCATGACACAATCATGACCCATTGAGTTGTTGATCCCAGAGATTCAAACATTGAAATGTATCTGACACAATCATGACCCATTGAGTTGTTGATCCCAGAGATTCAAACATTGAAATGTATCTGACACAATCATGACCCATTGAGTTGTTGATCCCAGAGATTCAAACATTGAAATGTATCTGACACAATCATGACACAATCATGACACAATCATGACACAATCATGACACAATCATGACCCATTGAGTTGTTGATCCCAGAGATTCAAACATTGAAATGTATCTGACACAATCATGACCCATTGAGTTGTTGATCCCAGAGATTCAAACATTGAAATGTATCTGACACAATCATGACCCATTGAGTTGTTGATCCCAGAGATTCAAACATTGAAATGTATCTGACACAATCATGACCCATTGAGTTGTTGATCCCAGAGATTCAAACATTGAAATGTATCTGACACAATCATGACCCATTGAGTTGTTGATCCCAGAGATTCAAACATTGAAATGTATCTGACACAATCATGACACAATCATGACACAATCATGACACAATCATGACCCATTGAGTTGTTGATCCCAGAGATTCAAACATTGAAATGTATCTGACACAATCATGACCCATTGAGTTGTTGATCCCAGAGATTCAAACATTGAAATGTATCTGACACAATCATGACCCATTGAGTTGTTGATCCCAGAGATTCAAACATTGAAATGTATCTGACACAATCATGACACAATCATGACACAATCATGACACAATCATGACACAATCATGACCCATTGAGTTGTTGATCCCAGAGATTCAAACATTGAAATGTATCTGACACAATCATGACCCATTGAGTTGTTGATCCCAGAGATTCAAACATTGAAATGTATCTGACACAATCATGACCCATTGAGTTGTTGATCCCAGAGATTCAAACATTGAAATGTATCTGACACAATCATGACCCATTGAGTTGTTGATCCCAGAGATTCAAACATTGAAATGTATCTGACACAATCATGACCCATTGAGTTGTTGATCCCAGAGATTCAAACATTGAAATGTATCTGACACAATCATGACACAATCATGACACAATCATGACACAATCATGACACAATCATGACCCATTGAGTTGTTGATCCCAGAGATTCAAACATTGAAATGTATCTGACACAATCATGACCCATTGAGTTGTTGATCCCAGAGATTCAAACATTGAAATGTATCTGACACAATCATGACCCATTGAGTTGTTGATCCCAGAGATTAAAACATTGAAATGTATCTGACACAATCATGACCCATTGAGTTGTTGATCCCAGAGATTCAAACATTGAAATGTATCTGACACAATCATGACCCATTGAGTTGTTGATCCCAGAGATTCAAACATTGAAATGTATCTGACACAATCATGACCCATTGAGTTGTTGATCCCAGAGATTCAAACATTGAAATGTATCTGACACAATCATGACACAATCATGACACAATCATGACACAATCATGACACAATCATGACCCATTGAGTTGTTGATCCCAGAGATTCAAACATTGAAATGTATCTGACACAATCATGACCCATTGAGTTGTTGATCCCAGAGATTCAAACATTGAAATGTATCTGACACAATCATGACCCATTGAGTTGTTGATCCCAGAGATTCAAACATTGAAATGTATCTGACACAATCATGACCCATTGAGTTGTTGATCCCAGAGATTCAAACATTGAAATGTATCTGACACAATCATGACCCATTGAGTTGTTGATCCCAGAGATTCAAACATTGAAATGTATCTGACACAATCATGACACAATCATGACACAATCATGACACAATCATGACACAATCATGACCCATTGAGTTGTTGATCCCAGAGATTCAAACATTGAAATGTATCTGACACAATCATGACCCATTGAGTTGTTGATCCCAGAGATTCAAACATTGAAATGTATCTGACACAATCATGACCCATTGAGTTGTTGATCCCAGAGATTCAAACATTGAAATGTATCTGACACAATCATGACCCATTGAGTTGTTGATCCCAGAGATTCAAACATTGAAATGTATCTGACACAATCATGACCCATTGAGTTGTTGATCCCAGAGATTCAAACATTGAAATGTATCTGACACAATCATGACCCATTGAGTTGTTGATCCCAGAGATTCAAACATTGAAATGTATCTGACACAATCATGACACAATCATGACACAATCATGACACAATCATGACACAATCATGACCCATTGAGTTGTTGATCTTTGAGGCAGTACATTGTGGAGGATGAATAAAACTAATCAATAAAATAAATAAAAAAACTAAATAAATAACAACAAAACTCTATAAGAATAATAAACGAATAATACATTGAATGTCCATTTGTTCTTCTCTCAGGACAAATGTCCCCAGATATCTCCTCCAACAAGCGGGGACCCTGGTATCCTAGTGCACTCTGGGCTACAGAAGCAGATTGCAGTGTTAGTCAGGAATATTTTAGTAAGTCTATCAAAGAAATTATGTTCTGTAATGGAGATGTTTGTGTGCATAGTAAGTCTATCAAAGAACTGATGTTCTGTAATGGAGATGTTTGTGTGCGTAGTAAGTCTATCAAAGAACTAAAGTTCTGTGATGGAGATATTTGTTTGCGTAAACCTGTTAGAACAAATGAATCCTTTGTTAGTCACTCTTTATATGTGCTGGGATTCAGTTTAATATAGGGCTTCTATCTGATTTATTAAGAAATAGGATATAACCCACATATGAAATAAAGATTTATTGATAGATGTTTTATAACATAAAACATTTGTACAGATACTTGTAAGTTGATTCACCACCTTGTGCCCCTCTACCCATGTCCAGTGCTAATTATTTCTAATGAAACGTGTATATACTACCTAATTAAATTGTCATGAATTTTGTTTGAAAGAAGTTAAAAATGCATTTTTTGGTGCTGCTTTTGGTAAAACGTATGATATATACCAATTATATAAACTAATGATATAAAAGAATGGCATAAACCAATCATATAAAACAATAATATAAATTAATGATATAAAACGATGATATAATCAATGATATAAACCAATTATATAAATTAATGATTTAAACCAGTGATATAAACCAGTGATAAAAACCAATTATATAAAACAATGATTTAAATTTATCATGTTATAAAAATTTATGATACAAACCAATGATATATTTCAATATTTTGTTCATGCAGCCTGAACAACTGGCCAATGTCAAATGTTCATTTACTCATTCTGGCCGCACAACAACAGTTCAAGGGACCATCACGTCATCATCAAGTTCAAGTCTCTCCTGTGAGCCAGTCCAGGTAATGGCACATCAGATTATAGAAAGTAATATGTCCAGGTAATGGCTCATCAGATTATAGAAAGTAATATGTCCAGGTAATGGCACATCAGATTATAGAAAGTAATATGTCCAGGTAATGACACATCAGATTATAGAAAGTAATATGTCCAGGTAATGGCATATCAGATTATAGAAAGTAATATGTCCAGGTAATGACACTTCAGATCTTTGAAAGTAATATGTCCAGATAATGACACATCAGATTATAGAAAGTAATATGTCCAGGTAATGACACATCAGAAGTAATTTGTCCAGATAATGACACATCAGATTATAGAAAGTAATGTGTCCAGGTATTGGCACATCAGAAGTAATATATCCAGGTAGTGTCACATCAGATCATTTGAAGTAATATGTACAGATTTCTTTGTTTACAATAGGCCAATCTTTTGTATAACTATAGGGAAAAAATCTGTTCGCTATCACTTGTAAAATAATAATCCCTTATATATTTTTATTGTTTCTGAATGTACATTCCGAGTTTTTCAAAAGCTTGGCCAATTGTTCATAGCCTGGGAGGCTATAAGAGAAAAGTACATACATTTTATTTTTTTTACAACATATTCATTGTTTTTCAAACTACCCATAATTATTAGACTTGTTTGATGTTCACATAATTGTTAGACTTGATTGATGTTCAAATAATTGTTAGACTTGATTGATGTTCACATAATTGTTAGACTTGTTTGATGTTCACAGTTCAGCTTTGAAGGAGAAAGTCCCTACACCATTGCAGATTTCAAAGTGACTTGGGGAAAACAGAATTTACCATTAGATAATCCTAATGGAATACAAGGTGTATAATTTAGTTCCATACTTCTTTACAGCTCTATCTCAGCAGCTAAATTATGGAACAGTTTGCCTGAGTCTTTGAGGGAATTTAAAATTGATTAAAAAAATCATGTAAAGACATTTTTCTTTAAATAGATTTTATGACATCAGAGCGCTGTTAGCATGCAATAATAGTATGGATAGAAGCGCTATACAAGTCATCATACTTCTTTTAATATTTATAGAACTAAATATATCCAGTGTTATACATCGGATTACTTTAACAAACTATTGAAAATGATGTGGACCTTAAACACTATTTGATGGTCTACTTACTATTGAAAATGATGTGGACATTAAACATTATTTGATGGTCTACTTCTCTTAGGGTTTTAGTCTTTTTAATGAGATTGAAGCTAACAGCATTTCTATCACACAGTGAGAATCTACAAATGCATGCACATGGTGTCCTACTGCGGTCAGTGCCTGTCCATGGATCCAGAATATGAGTGTGGCTGGTGTGAGGGGTCATGTGGCACTGCCATGCCTTGTGAAGGGAAGTGCTTGTTGCAGAAAAACTGTACTAGCAGTTGGCTTGATCGGTCAGCTACTTGCCGTAATCCCCAGATTACCAGGGTTGGTAAACATTTGACATCAGTTCATTGGCTTAATATAAAAAGTTTTAAATAAATAAATAAAATAGTTGAATCAGATATTTCAATGCTGTCCAACATGCGGCCCTTGGGCCAGATGTGAATGCGGCCTCTGCGATCTGATTTGAAATGGCCCACCACAACTTGAGAAATTTGTATGTTTATAAAAAGTAAATCATTTGAGGGTGAAAATATTTTCAAAGTTCTTTCAATGATTTAATATTGTTGGGAAATCATGTGAGAGTTCAGAAGTTGTAGTATAGAAAAGGGGGAGGTCAAAAAAAGTAAGGAGTCAGATGGCTTGACGGGTAGCAGTAATTTGTGTTAAGCAATTCAGCAGAGCAACCACTTGGGAACCTGGGTAACATAAAATCGGATGGTAACTTTTTCATCCTTTCTATTGCTTGTACAGGGGAGGCATAACAGGGTATTGGGTATAATTACTTGCGGATTTGGGATAGATCAATAGGAAAACCAAAAGTAACTTGATATGTACTCGTCAAAATGTCCAGGTTCTCTCCAGCGGGACCAAGCTAGATGAAATAGATTTAATTGAGCACTGCTAGTTAGCTACTGTGCTTTGCGGGATGATAATAAAATGACAGCAAGTCTTTGTATCAGGGTAATAGAGATGGGAGCAGGGGTACTAAAGGTGTCACATTTGATTGACTTCAGTGGGCAGTGTGGACCATCCCATATTGTTGTGATGTTGGGGAAGTATGTGGTTTTCAGAGATCAGTGTATGAGACTGAGTATGAGATGTTAAATGAGAAGAACGCAGGATTCAAGCTGTGATTGTTTGTAGTCTTAGGTCAGTGCTATTTAGTCAGGGAGGAATTGTGGGACACCAGGAATGATTCTTGAAAGCATGATTTTTAAAATAAGCAAGCACAAGATGCTTGGCAATTTAAATTCTGGATGACATCTTGTTTCTTCTGATGAATTTCCACACCTATGGAAAAAAAATAATTTGACCATGGTTTTGGGAGCACCCTACATCATTGAAGCTGGATTCTCTGTGATTGGATTCTCTGTGATGACAAACAAGTCTAAAAGAAACATAAGGCATCAACTTTGACTGGTTAATATTTCCAAATCCAATGAGGGCAGAGGGCAACTGATAACTACCTTAAATTAAGCAAATTGCTAGTACAATTATTCAAAGTAAAATCAGTAAAAAGGGCAACAAGTTTATTCACTTTATTTATATTCTTGATGAGCCGATAATATTATTGGATATGTATTACTCTTTATGCATAAGGTTAGAAGCATTAATAATGTGAACAATTTTCTTTTGAGATGTCATTTGCGGCCTCCTGGTTCCCAGAAAAAAAGTTTGTCCGACATAGTCAAAAATGTTGGACAGCACTGATCTATTTGATGAGAGCTAGATTTCAAATATCCATCTCTATTGATAGAAATTTGATGATTGGTCAATACAGTCGCCATCATTAAGATTTTGTATGTATTTTAAGACAAAAGAAATGGCTCAGTTTTATGAGACACGCCCAAGTAGCACTTTATATCACAACAGTGATTTGTGCTCAACTTTATTTGTTTTATTTATAAATATAAGAATTTGTATTTGTCTTCATTAATGGTCTCATTAATGTCATTAATAAGATGCCTTACAAAAATATTCCAATGGAACATGTTGATTTTGATCAGTTTAGTCCAGCCACTGGGCCAATAGAAGGGACAACATTATTGTCTGTGACAGGCATCAACTTGGGCAAGACTTACTCAGACATCACAGCAGAAGTAGCTGGCAGGCCATGTACCATTAAGGCTGAACACTATCAGCCATCCACCAGGTCAGTTTAAAAATAGACTGCAGCAACAATAACAAACTGTCAATTTCTTAACAAAACCACACTAAGTAACTTTTAAAAGTTGTATGGAGGATTGAAATGATTGTATTAGAATTACTTCCTGTTTGATTGGCCTTCTGTTTAAAATAATGCATAGATTTGTATTTCACCAATATAACACTATAATGGATTGGTTGGTATTATAAAATAAAAATACCTATCATCTTTATGTGCTTTTCTTGTCTTCCCCCAGATTTCTCTGTGAAGTTGGCCAAGTTATGACTGAATCCAAGGGCATCATCTCTGTAACTATTGATGGCCAGTACAATGCCAAATCTGATTCTGAGTTTGTTTTTGTGGTCAGTTCTTGTAATCAAACTTTTACAACTCATAATTGTTCAAATTTTAAATGATGAATTGAAATTTAAAGAATTTTCAATAAGTAAGTTTATGATCAACTTTAATTATAATTTTATTTTTAATAATTTATTTATAAATAAGTTTTCTATTCCTATTTTAAAAAGCTTTTAAAGCTCAAACGGAATTGTACATTTATTTTAATCTAGGACCCAGTGCTCACATCCCTGTCACCTAAAGCAGGGCCCAAGTCAGGTGGTACCACTTTGACCTTGATTGGGGATCACCTGGATACAGGAAGTGACACAAGTGTCAAGATGGAAGGTGGCATGTGTGAAGTATTGAAGTGAGTGTCCCCACAGTGGGTGTTTTCAACTCTCCTACTTGTTTTGATTTTAAATTACTCAAATATTTTACGATTTAGGTAAATTCGTATAGATTGTACCGCGTTTTTTTACCATGGCCGTCATCTTGGTTGCCTGAACCCTAAATTTATCCCTCACCCTAACCTGAACCCTAAATCTATCCCTCACCCTAACCTGAACCCTAAATCTATCCCTAAACCTAATGATGAGGTACCATCTATCTGAATTAGCCACGATTTATTTTTTCACACTTGTATCAACACTTGAGAGTTACATGTACATTATTTTGTCTAAAAATATTATCTATACTAAAACTTATTAATTTAATTTTAAGTAGCCATTCTTGATCATATATGAATTCTGTTATCTTAACTTTGAAAAATTAAAGTATCATTTGCACACCTGTTTCTAAAAAAAATCCTTTAATTTAAACCAATGCAGTAACATTTGTTTAAATAATATAACATTAGTCAAACTGTATTTAATGCCTGTCTACAGGTTACAGGTGACCTGGACCAGAGTCCACAATATACTAATGGGCATATCTACATAAATTTAGCATCTATTGAATGTTGTGTTACAGGGCCAACAAAACTACCCTAGAGTGTAAGATACCTGGCCAGCCAAGTACCAACACAAATGTCAGAGTGGAAGTCAGTTTTGGTGGTTATAGGAAAGAGCTGAAAGAAACGTTCTCCTACAAGCCTGACCCCACTGTCACTATGATAGAACCATTGAAGACAATCTTGAGGTAAACAAACTTTTATATTGGTGGATATAATAAGTGAACAAATAATGATCTGGTGATAATTTTATAGTGGAGACATTAATGTCAACTATATGGAAATGTTAATTGATGTTATTGCCAGATTTCCTGAGATCTCTTGAGTAAGGATGTGTTTAATTATATATTTAATAATATAATTTGTCATTTCACTTAATATTTCTTATCATAGTGGTGGAACTTCCATGACAATTAGAGGAAATGGCCTTGATCTCATCCAAAAGCCACAGTTTTTTACAACTTATGGAGGAAAAATCTATAAAGAGGTAAGCAAATATAGAGTAAACATGGTTGTGCATGGGAGGGGTAGGGGGTATGGGTGTGCATGGGAGTGGTAGGGGGTATGGGTGTGCATGGGAGGGGTAGGGGCTGGTGTCTAAATATTTTTAAAGGCTAAAAAATAACACCACGACATTTCCTAATGATGGACACTTTGTTGCTTTGTGTTTTCACAATGAACTTGCTGGATACAGCAACAGTAATTTTTAGGGTATGCACCCAAGGGACAAATTTAGTAAAGATTCGCTTTTGTTTGCTTCGGTGCTGTATGATGTAATTTTGTGTAATAATTATTTTTTTCTTCGGCCAAACGTTGACGATTGCAAAAAAAAACTACAGATTTTTTAAAAATGCATTAAGCAGCTGCTAAAATATCCCAGTTTTGTTGCAGCATTTCTCTTCCTTTTTCTCAATACAGCTTGCAGTAGTTAGTAGACTACAATATGTTAATGAAAAATAAAATCAGGCTTCTAGGTTTAAAGCAAAGGTTGGGGGACCGGCTGCATTAAATATTGTGGCACGCCAGATGTATCACATATAAACTTATTTCTTTATTCCAGTAGGGATTATTTTCATTGTTGGCATAAATTATCTCACATTTGAAATGTACATCATTTTTTTGTGACGGTACGTGCCATTTGGATGTGCCAGCCCATTTTTCGGAATGATTTTAAAATAATTCGAAACTAAATTCAAGTATATGCAAAAGTGCATCTTTGCATTTTTAATTTATAAAAAAGATTTTGGGAAGGGGGCTCAGTCTCCTCCACAAACCCCACCCCCACTTTTTCTTGAGTGACTTATTCAATCTCCACTCCCCCCTCACATCTTCTATCATTGTGGCTCCCCCCTCACATCTTCTTCTATCATTGTGGCTCCCCCCTCACATCTTCTTTTATCAAAGTGGCAAATGAAGGGCACCTTTTTATTTGCAATAATGCACTGTATAAAAATTATTATAAATATATAAATGATTGTCATCTATTTTGAGAAGTGACTTTAATTAGACATGCGATCCGAATAGTTATTGTATACATTGTATGCATTATACTGTGTTAATTTATTTACTTTTACAATAGGATATTGTATTTTGAGATGGTTAAGTAGTATTCTGAGACTAAATTGTATTTTTTGGAGTTCCAGTGTAACCAGGTCTGTAGGCATGAAAAGTTCATCTATTTAAGACAACTTCGAATCATACTTATAAACAGCTATATATATATAACTATCCCCCAATCCCCTAACCACTTCCCCATCCACTAGTTAATGTTTGTATGATCTAGTTTTAAAAAAAATGACTTGAGTAAACTGTGATTTTTTAACTGCTAGGACTGCAAGGTAATGAGTGTAAACATCATGGAGTGCAAAGTGCCCGCCATCAGTGCCCCTGGTGTCAATATCAGTGAGACCAGCCCCCTGGAGGTGCACTATGGCTTCATCATGGCATCAGTGGCACAGTTGAAAAATGTTTCCCATAATTCATCATTTGGACCACTGAGGTATTATCCTGATCCTATAGTGGAACCTTTTGCTGAGGAGGAGAGGACCAAGAAGCTTCATGACAAAGACTTGATATCAATTCATGTATGTTACCATTCTGTTAGCATCTGTTTCATTTGTTCATGTTCAGTGATGAAACTGATATTTTAAACACCCTTAATGTTTATAACTAAAGAGATCTTGCTTTAAATAAAATAATCATTGAGAGTTTAATATTAAACTCCATTGACATTATTTTTTTTACAAGAACCGATTATTTGAAATGAAAAGGTAATGAGAATTGATTATCTCATTTCATATCAAACTAAAAGCTATAGTGGATTTATTTACTCAATTGTTCGGTAGGTAAAATTTGATTTATTAAGTCTTTATTTAAAAATGATTTAAGTGATGCATTTGTTGCTTTTTTTAATTGGCCAATAATTTTGAGACACATTGCTATAAATGACTCGCCTTTTTTTTTGGATATGGATTGGAGCAAGAGTTGCAAAAATTTTTGTTCTCACAGGGCAGATTTCGTGTTGTGAATGTGCTGATGGCTAGTGTCAGTGTGTTTGTGGGAGATGATGTGTGTAGTCAGCCATCGGCCAGTGACTCAGCTATAACATGTCTGCCCCCCAGTAGCACCCCAACAGGAACTGATGCTACAGGAAGAGCACCTGTTACTGTAAGCATCTACTTATCAGGCTCTATTGTTTGTTTTGCAACATATTCATTTAAATCTCAAATTGGCATGACTAATTATAGATTACTCTCTTATGAAATTGTGCATGAACTGGACTTGAGAAAAAGAAATTATAACATGAAAAGTTTATTATTAACAATATTATGTGCATTAATGTTGTATACAATTTTGATACTTTGAAACAAATATAAAATATTTAAACTCATCACTGTTCAACTATTTTGTAGTTGTCATTGAGTTTGAACTGGTCTTTCTCTCCCACAGATTCACATAGGCAACATGTTCAACTATTTTGTAGTTTTCATTGAGTTTGAACTGGTCTTTCTCTCCCACAGGTTCACATAGGCAACATGAGATCTAGCCCAGGTTATCTCAGGTATTTTTCTCCTACTGAAACCAGCAAACCCATTGCCCTAGGGGTGGTGCTTGGCGTGGTGGTACCAATACTCTTTATTGTCATTCTCCTGACAATCTGTGTATTGCGCAGGCACCGCAAACACAAACCCGATCAAAACTACATTCCTGATGTGCTCAAGGATTACGAGGGGAAGAAAGCAGGGGAAGAGGAGATGACTAGTATGGATAACCTCCCCATTAAAGTGGACATGAATGGAGGCCAGCTGGACAAAAATTCCGGTAAATTACGGCAGCTGAACTAAGATGAAAACAATAGTGTAGATAAAAAATTACAATGTCTCTTCACATGCCCAGTTTCCTTCAACCCACGGAGCTGGGTACCCAAGTACCAGACAAATTTATAAGGAATCATTAAGTTCATGGGCCATCCATCATCATGGTCACCAGCTGGTTTTATTATCTACCGATGTAACAGTTTTAATGTTCATAGCTAAACCATTATCAACTATAACTTCCTACATTTCAATAAATTGTATGTTGTTCTGTTTGTTTCATCATCTAAACTTGTTAGTCTAGTATGCCATAAGCTTGGAAAGACTTGATGACCTGTGACATTTTGTAACTTTTTAATGAATGAAGATGGATCAGTATGGATTTCATTTTTAAAAATAATATCAGTGGGAATTTGGGAGGCAACACGATGCACTAATGGCAGTTGGATTTGAATTAAAAAAATTCTTATTAGAAATTTAATTGTTTTTTTTAATCATTTTTAAATAATTTCTTAAAATGGGGTACCTCAGAATTGCCTGTGGAGTTAGCATCAGGCGGGTAACCGGGCACTCATTGACAGCCCTTAGCCTCAGGCGGGTAAACTGGGCACCCATTGACAGCCCTGGTTACAAGACTCACTGTTGACCTGTTCAATTCTCAAAATATAAAAATTTTGATTGAAATATTTCAAAGTTCTGATAATATGAAGCCAGTTCATCTTTGAACTGAAATCTTGAACTTACTCTGTACAGATTCAACACCATACATCAATGAATTGCTGGGAAAATTTGAGGAACCTGTATTAAAACAAAGTATTGCAGCCGCTCTTATTTCCCGTAAAAAGTTGACCATTGGAGACTTGGTTGGAAAAGGCAAGTAACCAAACATAATAAACTTGAACTGTTGGCATTGAAATTCAATGATAAAATTAACTCTAAGAAATTCTCTCTATTACTGTTTTGACAAAGGGGTTTAAGGGTAGTTTTTAATTATTTTTGCTGAAATGTTCATTAATTTTTGAAAGAATATGTTTGACCTAAAAGCCACATGTTTGTGTCATGTACAGGGCACTATGGTGTTGTTTATAAAGCAGTCTACAAACACTCAGACTCAGACAAGCAAGCTGATGTTGCTGTGAAAACATTGCAAGGTAAGACATATTGTCTCATTCATTTATTCAGTACTCTTGTGTAAAGAAATGATGCATTCAGCTCATGACAAAATTATAGGACAAAAGTGATGCATTCAGCAAATTACACAAAAATTATAGGACAAAATGATGCATTCATGCATGACACAAAATTATAGGACAAAAGTGATTAAATATAAGAAATTGAAAGATTGAATTAAAAAATGCTCACACCATGGTGCTAGGTATTAATACAGGTTTAAAATAACATCCTGAATATAAACTGTTCTTAAGGTGTATTTCTATTTTTGTGTCATCAGCCCGCATCTTAAGGCGTATTTCTATTTTTGTGTCATCAGCCCGCATCTTAAGGCGTATTTCTATTTTTGTGTCATCAGCCCGCATCTTAAGGCGTATTTCTATTTTTGTGTCATCAGCCCGCATCTTAAGGCGTATTTCTATTTTTGTGTCATCAGCCCGCATCTTAAGGCGTATTTCTATTTTTGTGTCATCAGCAGCTTGAATATCAACTGTTCTTAAGGCGTATTTCTATTTTTGTGTCATCAGCCCGCATCTTAAGGCGTATTTCTATTTTTGTGTCATCAGCAGCTTGAATATCAACTGTTCTTAAGGCGTATTTCTATTTTTGTGTCATCAGCCCGCATCTTAAGGCGTATTTCTATTTTTGTGTCATCAGCAGCTTGAATATCAACTGTTATAAGGCGTATTTCTATTTTTGTGTCATCAGCAGCTTGAATATCAACTGTTCTTAAGGCGCATTTCTATTTTTGTGTCATCAGCAGCTTGAATATCAACTGTTATAAGGCGTATTTCTATTTTTGTGTCATCAGCAGCTTGAATATCAACTGTTCTTAAGGCGTATTTCTATTTTTGTGTCATCAGCAGCTTGAATATCAACTGTTATAAGGCGTATTTCTATTTTTGTGTCATCAGCAGCTTGAATATCAACTGTTCTTAAGGCGCATTTCTATTTTTGTGTCATCAGCAGCTTGAATATCAACTGTTATAAGGCGTATTTCTATTTTTGTGTCATCAGCAGCTTGAATATCAACTGTTCTTAAGGCGTATTTCTATTTTTGTGTCATCAGCAGCTTGAATATCAACTGTTATAAGGCGTATTTCTATTTTTGTGTCATCAGCAGCTTGAATATCAACTGTTATAAGGCGTATTTCTATTTTTGTGTCATCAGCAGCTTGAATATCAACTGTTCTTAAGGCGCATTTCTATTTTTGTGTCATCAGCCCGCAGATCTGAAGCTGAGGCTCTGCAGCAGTTTTTGCAGGATGTCGCGATGGCGAGAGACCTCTCCCACCCGCACCTGCTACGTGTGGTTGGTGCTGTGGTCAGCCCAAGTGATGACCCAATTGTTGTCATGCCATTCATGGCCACTGAGGATCTTGGATCATATGTTCGAGAACCAGCCAAGGTAGACCACCATTGCTATCATTTACTTTCTGTTTACCACATGAACCATACAAGGTAGACCACAATTGCTATTGTTTCATGAGTCACTGTTTCATGAGTCATTGTTTCATGAGTCACTGTTTCATGAGCCACTGTTTCATGAGTCACTTTTTCATGAGTCATTGTTTCATGAGTCATTGTTTCATGATTCATTGTTTCATGAGTCACTGTTTCATGAGTCACTGGTTCATGAGTCATATTTTTACAAGCAATTTATAAACCTAATCCATAAAACCAAACTGTCCTCAAATTAATTTTATATCTTTGGAATATTTCCCCAGTCTCTGAGTTTGACTGATTTGCTCATCTACTGCAGTCAAATAGCTGATGCCATGAGCTACTTGGAGAACCTAAGGATTGTACATAGAAATCTGGCAGCTAGGAATTGTATGTAAGTTACAAGAGGAAATAAGAACAACCGGCTTGTTGATTGGTCCTTGTGATCAACTTCGATTGTCAGGCAAATCAACTTCCATCTGATTGTACTGTATGATTTTACAGTATGATTGTGTGATATGATTTTACAGCATATGTTTATTGGAATTTTTTTTGTGGGAGATGAGGGTTGCTGTTTAACAATCTCTGTTCTTGAAAAAGAAAAAAACTATCTGCACCTAAAATAAAGCTGTTATTTTGCTCTTGTATCTCTCCAGCATTCTAGAAGAAGATGGGAAACCAGCTTCCATTAAATTAACAGATTATGTGGTGACAGCAAGTTTATTTCCACAAGATTTTTACATAGCAGAGGATGGTACCACATCTGAGTTAGTCAGATGGATGGCACCAGAAACTTTACAAGATTTTATCTTTTCATCAGAGTCAGATGTGGTAAGTACTGCTTCTCTTAGTTTCGGTAAGGCAAGGGAACTATGGGTGGCTGTGAAGACATGTGTGTCAACACCAGGACACAACATACAATGGCAATACGTATAAGGAACTATGGTTTTTTTCAGTTCCTGGTAATAATGAGGATAATTGTAGCTCCCCAGAGGGATTCTTAATCTGTTGCCCTGTTGTCACATCATTATATTTTAGTGATAATTTAGGAAATCGGAGAAATATTGAATCTCCATTCGGCAAGTCTCAAGTTGTACCGACTGCTGTTAAGATGTATGCAAGTCTCAGTTTGTTCTGACAGCTGTTAAGACGTATGGTTAAACATAAAGCCTCTAGTGCTCCACCTTTATCTAAGAATTGTTTTACTACACCACAACTAAACTGTTGTCATCTGTACAATTGATAATCTGCCCTATTTCCCAGTGGTCTTTTGGTGTTGTGATGTGGGAGGTCCTGACAAGAGGTGTGGAGCCCTATCCAAATACTCAACCGCGAGATGTTGTTGTGCAGGTCAAGGGAGGCAAGCGCTTGCCTAAACCTAAGCAATGTCCAGAAAATGTGTAAGTAGTTGGTTTATAATGAACAGGCATTTACTCTTTTTGCACCAGAAAATGTGAAAGTAGCTGGTTTAAAATCTCATACTCACACAGGGTATAAAGACATTAGTATCTAGTATTCTCTTCATTTTAACTTTATTTGCCTGTGATGAAGACATGTTGGAAGAAAGAGGT
The DNA here is from genome assembly GCA_964017045.1 of Omphiscola glabra. Classification (NCBI taxonomy): domain Eukaryota; kingdom Metazoa; phylum Mollusca; class Gastropoda; family Lymnaeidae; genus Omphiscola; species Omphiscola glabra. The sequence continues at coordinate 23,131,307 of OZ024799.1, forward strand.
TTATTTTATGTGTAACTAATTGATCAAACACCATATTTTTAATCATTGCAGAAATAATAATTTTTGATTAAAATTAGTTTTAGGTGTCAAGGTTTCTGAATCCCATCACTAAATATGGCGGCCTGTTTTCCATAATGTCTTGAAACTTTTTTGAATTTTCAAGACATAAGAAAGTTTTCTTATCTGATACTTGAATGTCAATCTTTGTTTCAGCTATCAAATTATTCTTCCATGTTGGGTTGTCACACCTCAAGGCAGGCCAACATTTGCCAGCCTAATGGAACTGTTAGCACCTTATGTCAGTGGCACCCAAACTGATGCCAAAAGTGAATCGCAGCCCTTGACAACATCTGTTGAAGTAGGGGGAGCTGATGAATACAAGGATCTTTTTGGCTAAATTCAATTCGACTGCTATTTCTTCGGATCACAAATCTGCTTCAACAAAAAAAAAATATATATATAAAAAAATATGGCTCAGTTGTTTTCATCCTTTGTAAATTTAAAAATAAAAAATGATTTCATTACCATTTAAAATCAGTATTTTCTGTGAGAGCACAAAGTAATGACATTTGAATACTGACCTGATTTCTTCCAATTGTAACCAGCGCTGTGCCTCTAAGAGCCACAATATTCAATGGAGATATTGAGCCAAATTTTATTGGCTCACAGAAACTATATGGACTTTTATGAGGACAGCCATCAGCATTTTAGTAGTGAATTACAAGAACTTGAGTGCAATAAATTCATTTGTGAGATATGCAGTAGATGCGGTGATAGTAGGCAAATAGATGATACCTATAAGTGCTCATGGATTGTACCAATAGGTGCACATTGATTGTACCAATATGTGCACATTGATTGTACCAATAGGTGCACATTGATTGTACCAATAGGTGCACATTGATTGTACCAATAGGTGCACATTGATTGTACCAATAGGTGCACATTGATTGTACCAATAGGTGCACATTGATTGTACCAATAGGTGCACAATGATTGTACCAATAAGTGCACATTGATTGTACCAATAAGTGCATATTGATTGTACCAATAAGTGCACATTGATTGTACCAATAAGTGCATATTGATTGTACCAATAAGTGCACATTGATTGTAACAATTAGGTGACCATTCATTGTATGTTATAAATAAATATTAGGACCTTATTTAATTGTCTTCATGTCTACCTCCTCTTTAGAGTCAATATTTTTTTCCATCTAGTTTTAATTGGAAATTGATCTCATGAGAAGTGCTGACCATAGATCTCAAACATAGGACCAACATCAGACAGCTGCCATATTTCAAAGCAGAGAATCAGCTATGCAACAACTTTTCATGTTTTTTAATTTAATTGTTTGAAAACAAATTGTGTATTTAGTTGTATTTTTTGGACAAATATTTAAACTGTAAGTGATTTTTAATAAATGTATTTTTGTATGACAGATTTTCTGGTATTTGCTGTAAAAACAAGGAGTATGATGGATAAGACAGCTGATATTGGTTTGTGTCACATTCTTGTATCAACTAATTGATGAATGTAAATCTGACTGTATCAGGGGAGGTCTTAAGACTGGGGAAATTTATTAAATAAAACACTCTTAACCCAGTAAAATATCCGGCTGATATTCATCCACAATCCAATTAATAAAAGCCAGTCCTGATATACTCAAAATTGAATTTTGATTCAATGAGATTTTCACTGGAAGTTGTAGGATTTTAAGATGTAATTGAAAACACGTGAATTTTTTTGTATTTAATAAATCAAAATAAAAATGTTTCCAATGACATTGTAGGTGTTAAAAGTGTTGCTGTTACAGTTATGCATAATCCATGAATGGAAGCCAGTGCTTTGATTATTCAAGCTTCTAAAGGGACAACTGTGAAATAAGTTGATTTTTGTAAAAATGTAAATACTGATATGAATGTCCTTTCTTGATACAATTTTTGTGTGTATGTTCTAATTATGAGGATGTGTTTCTTGACTTGAGGCAACTGTTTCTGTACCATATGGTTCTCAAATATGCTAATGTGTCAGCATCCAGAAGCACAGAAGTGTGCAGAGCTACTGTGTCATAAGCTAAGACAGTGATTTGTACATCGATTCACTTCATGCCAATAGCTAAGACATTGGTTGGCATGCAGTGTAGATGAGTGGAACATATGTTAAATAGAGACAATGTTGTTTGCTCCATGGCTTGTTCTCCATTCAGTCACTGCTAATGACTTGTCATGGTTCATGCTAAAACCATTGCAGAGGTCAACTCATTTTTCGACCCTGGCTAGAGAAACATTCAATAAGTGTTATGAACCATTGGATGATCAGGTACTGTGAGTGAGCAACAGTTTGTAAATACCTAACAAGGTGTTCTTTAAATACAAACTGTTGTGAGCTGTTAAGAAACAGGTTCAAGTGATATGTGAAACTGTTGTGTTCCTCTTGTCTCAGGCTGGTTCCATTTGATTATGGCAATCAGTGCTACCCAGTCCAGAAGTGTAAAATAGACTGTATTTGTACTGTAACAATTCTTGTCATTTTATAGCATTTATTGCTTTTTAATACCATTTGGTGTTACTAAATCAACACTTTAGTTTTACAATTGATTATTAACATATTAAATGAAAGGCTTTTTTTTAATTTAAAGCCATGCTACCATATGCAAATTTAACAATTTGCCTTTTCTACATTTGATGCATTTCAGTTGTACCCACTATCAGTTGTTGTTTTCAATATATAGTGCAAAATGACAGGGGAGATTTCTATTAGGCTGTCATATTCTCCACATTGTTCATCTTGGTCATCTAACAGATACTTGGTTAATTCTACAAGTTTATTCTCCTTTTTTGGGTACTTTAAAATCAGTCATCCTATAATCCCTAGTGAGTTGCATGCTTAGCTACACAACATGAAATACATCAGTTTGAGACATGTTGGACAAGGCCTTCCACCACAAAGTGTCTTAAATCCTGGCTGGACTTTGTCCTTGTTTCTAACGTGCTGTCACCACTAGGTTTATTTTTTTTCTGTTAGATGGCCCAATTGGATCTGGTTTAAAACAGAAATTACACAGATATACGACACTCATTATTAAAATATAGACGACATCGTATATAAGGTTGTTACTTAATATTTTACATGTCTATACAAACCAACAATATATTTGTCTATACAAATCAACAACATTTTAAACGTATTTTAATATTTTTTCATATCAGTTTTTATAAGTGCAATTTTTGACATATTTTGAACTGACTGTAAAAATGTTGTATTATATTGTGTTATATTGACCACAGCAAAGTTGTGTACATTTCATCACACCAAGATCACTATCTATGCTGCTGCTTTGGAATTTTTAAAAAATTTCAAGCCATTCAGGCTGGTGTGGACAGGTCATCAAGATTATGCATAAAGCAGAAACATGAATCTTACCTTGATACAAAATTTTTAATCATATTAAAATAAAACTAGTAGAAATGTAAACAAAAAGTTCTTTTAGCACCAGCGATCACCAAACTTTTTTTCACTAGACTTTTACATTCAAAGATATGGGCCACTCGAGCTGATGTTAAAAGTTCCTTGATTGTTCTTAAATTGTCACTTAATGGCTCCTCATGGCTTGTAGCCATTAACATTTTCCTCAAGGAGCCATGTTAATGAGGCTATTTTTTCTGTTGGGAAATAATTTAGCCACCAGGTACAAACTGCAACTTAGACAAGGGGTATTTGTTGTTTAAAATATTTCCATTTTAGACTTTATATAATTATATCACTACACCTTACTCTATACTGAGTTACACTGGTGATTTTTTTAGGAACCTGTACTTTAGATTCTATTTAATCAATACAATGATTCTGATAAAATGAAACAAATTGTATAAAATTCTTGTCACCACCAGCCTGGCCTGTGTTGAATTTGTGTCTGCATTCATCATTATAATACACACATCAAGCTTTTTATAGTAAACTATTTATTTATACAAATTGCTTGTTTCTTTTGCTGTTTTTTAGTTAGCGTAATACAATGTAGTGTGCCCCATCCTAACCAGCAAAATACAATGTAGTGTGCCCCATCCTAACCAAACACTCAGACTATTTCTGTTTCAATAGACTTTGACTGCTGAAATCTACTAGCCAGTTAATCGCCCAGCCCAATTAATGTTTAATATTATATTTAAAGATGAAAAGCTTAAACTACTTTCTGTGCAAAAATTTCATTAAAATTACAGCTAATAATTATAAATTTAACAGACTATTACTCTTATATTCAGAACTTTATCACTTAAAATTAATTTTTATTTTTATTACAGGTACTTCAAAGATTTAACTTTCATAAAAAAATTTAATTTTTAAAAATAAATGAAAAATGCTCTCAGTGCAGCTAAATTGGGTGCTGGGTGGCTGAGCGGTCTAAGCTGACTCAATCCAATAGCTGGTGGTCTGGAGCTCAATCCCCTCCTAAGCCAAGACAAGCAAAAACATCCCAAGCACCCCAGGTGGATGGGACGGCAACTTATATAAGAGAAGACAAACTGAATTCAAACCAGGAGCCAAAAATGATCATAAATTGATCGTGGGCCCTCAAATATGGAAATTTTTTTATAAAAAAAAAAGAAAACTCGTTTACGTCTTTTAACATTTCATAAGAAATTGTGGATATTTAGTGACAGAAAATACAACAAGATTTTTAAAATAAATAATTTTTTATTTCATTTGTCATGCTTTTTGACTGAACAATGATTACAGTGGTAATTAATTTTTTTTAATAACTCTTGAATCATGCCTGTGTAACATGCCCTGTACATTGCTTGCTAACAGGCATTGAATTATCTTTATATTAATTTGTAACTGATGTAACATAAAATGTGAACAATTCAAAGTGATCAAGTTCATAGACAAAACAGTTCCAGATATTTTACACTTCAGTAGCTCCAAATTCAAGTTTGAATTTCAGGTCTGTTTAGTGTTAAATAAATGGACGCCAATAAAATATTACTCACATAATCTCTATTAAACCAAACAAATTAATGTACTTCTTTCAAAACTGGCCAACACAAATATTGACAATGTAATCTCTGCTTTGGTAGCTCATAAATCAAATTAATTAAATGTAAACTCTTGTAAAATAAACTAGCAAATTTCCAGCAGTTGATCATTATTAAATGCAGTAGACTTTCTTGTACTGCTGAAATGAATGATCTAGTTTCACTCATTTAGTATGTTGGGAGTTGCTTCTACGTTTTTATTATAAATGTAATGCCTTAATTATAATGCAAATGTTACAACAAGCAAAAGGCTCCTTTACTATGCTGGTGATATTTTACAACTTTAGTGCACACATTCTTCCCATTACCTCTAAACAAAAAAATGGCCCTACAGGACAATAACAGAAAAGTACTTAAATTCAAGGGCCTCAAATCACAATGACTAACATTCATTTATTAACCACATTGAATTTAAACTTGGTGAGGGGAAAATATAAAGCACATGAAAAATGTCCTTAAATCAACAATATATTCTTGATTATCCAACACATGGCTCTGTGCCTGATCATTGTGTGTTGAAGTATTTGATCTAATCACATCTTGTCACATATTATAACGTATGGTATATTGATTTAGCATTATTTGTTTTAATGAAAGTTATGAAGTCTTGGATAAAGTAAAAATAGTAATTTAATCCAAAAATATTTACACTTAGCTGATACAGGAGAAAATTCCTTATTTCCTTTTTGGACACGATAAGCAAAAATTGCACTTGATTCATGGTTTTGCAGAATTAGACCAACACATGATTTGACATAACAAATAGCTCACAGTAAGCTCTATACATGACAATCACAACTGGCAGTTAAAATTTAGCTGAAAGACAAAATAGAATGCTATGTACAATAATGGGGAATGACCCTCATGCAAGTGAAATGATTGGAATGCCAGGCAAGGCTTGTGACATTAGACACATCTCCTCTTTTATTATTTCTGAAAATTTCAGTGAGTAATTTATGAAATGGTGATTGTGGTATAAGAAAAGAATCTTAACAAAATTCAAAGCAACAAAGTTAATGTTAGATACTGGGTAAGGTAGATGAAAAGTGTTCTAAAATTCAAGAAAAAACTAACATTTTAAAAAAAAAACTGCTTTGGCTTAGGGCATTTCTAAACATGCAAAGTCCTACAGCTTATTCTACCGTTATTCATAAACATCACATAAAAGGGAGAACATAGCAAACTTGAACCACTTAATACCAAATCAATAAGGAGGCTCCACACAAGAAGATGGGAACCACTATGCTAGGGAACATCGCTTCAAAATTAATAATGGTATTTTGTAATTATCAAACAGGAAGGCCCTATACTTGCGTGCAAATTTACTTTCAGAATGGGAAAAGTTCATTGTGAATTAAATATATGTGAAGTTATTGAACTTTTGATAACAAATATAGGGACCAAAGAGAAACAGCACCATAGAGTATGCAGCCAAGAATGATGATCATTGACATACATACTAATTTTACACATGAATCTTAACTTTAAATGGATAATCTATACAAGTGAATGATTGTTTGTGATTGTGTAAATGTACTATTATTATTATATGTTAGGAACTATGTAAGCAAATACATTTCACTAGTGGTTCTCAAATTGTATTATACGGCCCTCACAATTCAGTGGGATTATCTGGCTGATGCTAAGGACTCTGGGAATTTTTGTGGATGCTGAGATTTTGAGAGATTATTGCTGATGTATTTTCAGGAATGAGTTTTAATAATTAAAACTGGATGGTGAAAAATTGAAAGCTAAATAATGCTTAAGACAGGGGTCCCTGGGGACCAGGCACCAGAGGGGGCAGTGACCAGAGACAGAGAAGCACTACACTAAAAGATCACAGTGCATGTCACAGCACCAGAGATTAACCAACTGAACTTCCCTTCAGTCGCAATGCAGTTTTACTGAACTTCCCTTCAGTCGCAATGCAGTTTTACTGAACTTCCCTTCAGTCGCAATGCAGTTTTACAGCCTACAAGAATTCAGGAGGGTTTGAAAAATATTTCTTGGCAAATCCATTTTTTATCAATTAATTTTGGAAATAACATTATTATTTTAAAAAAATAAAATAAAACAAGTGTATGATAAAATTATCAATATGTGCATTTAAAACAGCTCATTAAGGTGGATACTTAAATATAAGCTCTTTTAGAACTCAGCGTTACTTGTAATCATTAAAATTTTGGCTTTGATTCATATCCAGAACATTGGTACTGAGAGCAAATAAATCAAAAAGGCGTCGATCTATTCTATTCCAAGTGTTTAACATAGTTTTTGATTGAAGTGTTCATATTTGTTAAAAAAATTTGTTAAAAATAGCTTCAATCGTTAGCTTTTCATTTTCTACAACATGTAATAAATAATTAAGCGTTTCAAACTCTTGTAGTCTAACTACCTCATGATATCACACAAGTATCGTTTATCTCCATACAATTCTTTCACAATGTGTCCTAGAAACGTGAGGACTTCTCTGATAGTTTTATTGGCATCTTGGGCAGAGACAACTGCAAAGTCTATTGTGCTTGTCCACTGTGAGCAGGATTTGGATTTTCGAAGGGCTCGCAGGTCATTGATGCTGGAACTGGTGGACAACCGGGTTGCTGGGTTGGTGCGTAAACTGTCTGAGCTGAGGATTTGGGATGTGAGAAAGGCTGACAAGGCTCTGGCCAGGAGACGCATCCTGAAATAAATGAGTAATTTATGTTGTACCAATCATGAAAATAATTTGAATGAACTATTGAACAAAGTTTAAGTTTTTTTATTATATTTGTATTATGTTATTGCACATACATTTTTTGAGGTAGCCATAAAGAAGCTATAAGGTTTTCTTTAAACTTTTATATTCTTTTTAGTGAATTGAACAACAACAAATCAGACGAAATCTTATCACAGAAAAAAACTATTTTTCATCAAAGAATGATTCATTTTACAAATTTTTGTGATGACCTTTTCATCTTTAAAACTCCAGGCAACAATTTCCGTCTCAAAAGTTAATAAAGAAAACGTGGACAAATGTAAATGAATAAACAACTGACTTTTGAGACAGTGGTGACTTTTGTCCCAGGCCAATGACCCCTAGGAGACCCTTGCCCGTCCTCTCCTGGCCGACCTCATTCAGATGACCGGTGAACCTGCTCAAGATGTTGACGGTCCCCGTGAGGGGCGGGGGAGATAACTCTACTTGTCGAACAACCAAACGTAGCAGGAGATGCCACCAGAGAATAATTTTAGCTTCATCTTCAGCCCTGATGAACACAACATAATAATAAACAAGATATTGTCAGTTGGTGAAAGAATCTTAAAACCCTTTTGATGCTCTTATAGTCCTTTTTATAAACTGCTATAGCCCTTTTTTATATACTCTTATAGTCCTTTTGATACTCTTATAGTCTTTTTTTTATATACTATTATAGTCCTTTTTATATACTGTTATAGACTTTTTTATATACTGTTATAGACTTTATTATATACTGTTAGTCTTTTTTTATATACTCTTATAGTCCTTTTGATACTCTTATAGTCCTTTTTATAAACTGTTATAGTCTTTTTTATATACTGTTATAATCCTTTTGATACCAAGTTTTTTTTCCTCCAGAATACCAAGCCATCATTTTTCCTATTGTTTATTCTGGAATATGGTTTTTCCATTTATTTGTTCCAAATTTAAGATCCCATGGAATGGTTTTATATGTAAGAAACATCCCTCTGTTTTCCTATAAATTTATTGTTTCAATGAATAGTTGTCATGAAAAGGTTCCTTTGTATATGTTTTGGTACCATGTTAAGAATTGTTCCGTCTGAGGCTTCAACTCAATAAACAGCTTTAGCTAGAGCAAGAAATAGTTCAAACTTGACTTTTTGAGTCCTGTAAGAATTCTAATAATTGTAAAGACAAGTTATCTAGGATGAGTAAAGACAAGTTATCTAGGATGAGTAAAGACAAGTTACCTAGGATGAGTAAAGACAAGTTACCTAGGATGAGTAAAGACAAGTTACCTAGGATGAGTAAAGACAAGTTACCTAGGATGAGTAAAGACAAGTTATCTAGGATGAGTAAAGACAAGTTACTTAGGATGAGTAAAGACAAGTTATCTAGGATGAGTGAAGACAAGTTATCTAGGATGAGTAAAGACAAGTTACCTAGGATGAGTAAAGACAAGTTATCTATGATGAGTAAAGACAAGTTATCTAGGATGAGTAAAGACAAGTTAACTAGGATGAGTAAAGGCAAGTTACGTAGGATGAGTAAAGGCAAGTTACCTAGGATGAGTAAAGACAAGTTATCCAGGATGAGTAAAGACAAGTTACTTAGGATGAGTAAAGGCAAGTTACCTAGGATGAGCTTTGTTCGTCCAGTCCAATATCTCCTCCATGATGAGCAGCTCATCTCCTAACTTCTGGCAAAATGGCAGTTTGTGTTGAAGGTAGGCATACAAAACAAGGAAGGCATTCTCTGCCAACGAGTCTTGCACATAGCCCGCCTGGTTCAACTCGGGGATTTGGAATATGGTCAAGATGAATGGCCACCCTTTGAGGCCGGAACTGGAGTGGTCCACTAGAACATTGGAGTCAATACTTGATCATTACAACATGGATACTTACAGGTTTTCAATAAAATGTTATTGAAACAAACAATTATGGTTTAATAACATTCTATTTTATAGACCCCATTTAGGATTAAGTTAAATAGTGGGCAATTATTTCTTCACTTGGCTGCAATGTTGTTAAATGAAAGATATTGCTGGATATGCCTCCATTTTTTGTTGTTGTTTTTGCACAGGAGATGAAAATGTCACACCATATATTTATATAATAGGTAAATGTGAGAACCCTCTTGATACTAAGACATGTTCACTACTGTAAAGTATAAGGCAATCTAAGTAAAAGACAATCTAAAATAAGACAAACTAAGTAGAAGACAATCTGTCTTATATTTTTTCTACTATTGAGTTTTCCTACTTCCAACAAAATAAACGTCTATTCCGGTCTCTATAATGGTGGACATTTGTCTGAGTGAGGCCAGGGATCTGGATGCTGCCTTCATACAGGGGACCAGTAGTAAACTGTATGGAGATGACCGAAGCCAGCTGGTCAATGATGTCATGATGGCAGCCAGCCAGGGACCGTCAGGGTTGCTGTTGTTAAGCAGACTTAAGATTTCTTTCAGTACGTTGACAGATTCCACTTCTTGCTCTCCGAATGTTGGAACTAAAAGAGTGGAATATGACTCATGAAATAATACTAATGGAATATGACTCATGAAATAAAATTAGTCAAATAATATGACTCATTAACCAATCAAATAAAATTTATAAGAATGAGAACATCCTGATGTCGTCTCTGTCACTGCCAAGATTGGTTTAAAACCTAGAATGGAAACATCCTGATGTTGTCTCTATGTCCCTGTCAAAATATGTTTAAAACTTAGAATGGAAACATCCTGATGTTGTCTTTGTTCCCAAGATCTGATGAGTAGAACAGACCTGTGGTTTCAATTGCTTCTATCTCAGACATGGTGTTGACCAGTACTGTACCCAACACCTCCGGGTTGATTCCAGGCAAGTAGGTCACATGACACAACTGCTGGACGACACAGTGCAAGTAGGTCTCTCGTTTAATGGACACTGTCTGACTCCAAGGGACATCAGCATAAAAGCCAGAGACTTTCTTCAGCAATCTAAGGGAGGTAAGTTAGAGGGTAGTTAGTCAAAGAGACTTAAGTCATTATGTTCCATAAGTCATACAAGTTCTGTAAGTGATACAAGTTCTATAAGTCAAACATGTTATATAAGTCATACATGTTCCATAAGTCATACAAGTTCTTTAAGTCATACAAGTTCTTTAAGTCATACATGTTATATAAGCCATACATGTTCTATAAGTCATACATGTTCTATAAGTCATACATGTTCTATAAGTGATACATGTTCTATAAGTCATACATGTTCCATAAGTCATTCATGTTCTATAAAAGGGAAAATTAAATGTTCCATGAGAAGGGGTTTTAAAATGTTTCATCAACTTATTACATGAAAAATGTTTTGATTAAAAAGTTACCTAAGTCCTAAAGCTAATCTTGAGGACCTCTCGGCCAGCACACACTTTGAATCACACAGTTGAAGAAACCAATTGCATACTCGAGAGAATCCATCCTGGGTCACCGTGGACCAATCAAATTGCTCGGCTGCTGATAGTAGGTGACCCATTTCTTGATTCTTTACAAAAAATAAAATGTTGATATTTTAAAGGATAATAATAATAATAAATGAAGGACTGTGTTCTAGTTATGTGAAGGAAATAGTAGAACAAGGTATGTGGAAGTTGTGTGAAGGAAATAGTAGAACAAGGTCATCATTAGTTGAACAAAGTGTGTGAAGGAAATAGTTGAACAAGGTGTGTGAAGGAAATAGTAGAACAAGGTACGTGGAAGCTTGAAATAGAAAGACAGGACAATAAAAAGAGAACATGTCCACTAAGAGCTTTCTTCAGCAGACAGGACAAAAGAAGAAAGAACAAGAAATAAGTGTTTGGAGTTTGCAATGAATGCTACGTTATTGCAGGAAGTTTGTGTTTTCCAAAACAACACTATGTGTTCTATCCCAATGAATGCTAGTAGAAGAATGTATCATTACAAGAATACAGCTTTAAAATACAGGCCAATCAGGCCAGCAGTGCTTCTAAAATCAGGCCATGTGTAAGGACACAGATACAAGTTATGACCGACTTCCACTAGTGGACTAAAAGCATTTGTTCTGCATTACATTGTCTGATTTCCCGTCATTAAATGACACTGTATGCTACTCGTCATGTGTACTTACGTCTAAGAACTCAGGGTCCACATAACACTGAATGAGCAACACAGCCAGCCCGGCCTGCACATGGGACACAACTTCTGGGTGGGCCTGGGATCCAAAGAATTTGTTGACATCGGGCCAATTGATCTGGGGCATGATGTGACCAATCAGAGAAAAACAGCAAGGGGAGGCAACTTCTTTCACCTGTGGATTACAACAGAAAAAAGTTTCTCTTATACCTCTCAATATAAGAGATTCAATATAACAGATTCAATATGAGAGATTCAATAAAAGAGTTCAATATAACAGATTCAATATAACAGATTCAATGTAACATATTCAATATAACAGATTCAAGATGTGCATTTTTTCCATGTCAAATGCTCCACTGACATGAAAAGATAAATAAATATGTGACTTAGGTCAAGGTCACCAAGTCATTCAATTGATGAATGAAAATAGCAAAGAGAAAAAATGAAGGAAATATAAAAGCACTGTACATCAAGGGTGGGCTACCTACATCTGGAAGGCTGCCGCCCAGTCAGTCAATGACTATTGTCAAAGCCTTTGAAAATTAATAGAAGTATCAAACTGTAACACTGTAACACTGTAACAGTAATAATCACAGCAAATTAAAAAAATACTCTACTGCTCATTTTTGAACTGAACTCAGTTGATTATTGGAATCAATTTCTGAAACCTTACTTCAATGATGTCTATCCTTAAATGAAACTCTATCCTAGAAAATGAACATGCAACCCTCTGCACAACCCTCTGTACCAATCCTCTGCACCAACCGACTGTACCAACCCTCTGTACCAACCCTCTGTACCAACCCTCTGTACCAACCCTCTGTACCAACCCTCTGTACCAGCCCTCTGTACCAATCCTCTGCACCAACCGACTGTACCAACCCTCTGTACCAGCCCTCTGTACCAACCCTCTGTACCAGCCCTCTGTACCAGCCCTCTGTACCAACCCTCTGTACCAACCCTCTGTACCAGCCCTCTGTACCAGCCCTCTGTACCAATCCTCTGCACCAACCGACTGTACCAACCCTCTGTACCAGCCCTCTGCACCAACCGACTGTACCAACCCTCTGTACCAACCCTCTGTACCAGCCTTCTGTACCAACCCTCTGTACCAACCCTCTGCACAACCCTCTGTACCAACCCTCTGTACCAACCCTCTGTACCAACCCTCTGTACCAACCCTCTGTGCCAACTGTCAGGTGTGGGGGAACTAGTGTGTGGAGGACTGGTTTGAGGGTAAAAGTGTGTGGATGACTAGTGTAAAGTTATCTTACCGTTCAAATTGTCTGATGTGTGTAACAGACCATGTTACTTATACATACAACACATATTTTATGCAAGACACTAATACTTGTTCTCACGGCGCGATGGTGTAGTGATTTGAAGGACAAAGAATAGAAACATGAGAAAAATGAACTAATTTTTATAGTGTAGCAAGAATTAATGTTTTTGAGTAGAGGGAGGGAGGGAGGGAGGGAAAGAGAGAGAGAGAGAGAGAGAGAGGGGACGATATAATTTTAATGGAGGAGATTGACATGTTGTATGTTTCAGATGATTTTAATGAATTAATTATTAGATCAAGTATTGTACGTGTATGGATATATATTCTTCGTATTGCAACTATAATTGTTCTAAAAATTCTGATGTCAAGGAACCATGTGATGTATTTATCAAATATCTTAATAAAATACTGTGTAATATTCATTAGACATTATTACTTCTTGGGACAGAAAGAGTCAGGTGTTTGTAAAGATGAAAGAGATAGCTATATTGGCAAGTCATTACTTATTGTCAATACAATAAATAAGCTAACGTTTACCAGTAAAAAAAACACTAAATTATAAACGTTGCAATGTGCTGCTACACAATATTTGTTTTTACTTCTATACCTTGGTCATTGTCTCCAGCAACTGCAAGTCTGGTCGTAGCTCCCCCCAGGGCAGATTTTTAACTTCTGACACAAAGACACTGATGAGGTGAGCCCGCGTGGTCTTGGTACAGATGGCCGTCATGTAGTACATCAGCAGCAGCGACAGGACACCGCTGGCACTCGGGGCATTTTGGACTGGGGAACAGAAGTCAACACAGGGCAACCAACAATGATGACAAGGAAATAATTTGTCTTCAAAATTTTATTTCATAGGACAAACGTCGGTGTTAATTTTAAGTAACTGTCTACAAAAATAATTTAATCCACAAAAAATTAATTTTTTAAAAATAATAATTTTTTCTTTAAAGTGAACACGTCAAAGAGTCAAGTCAATGAAATTGTAAAGGCAAATTGTTTTGAGCTCAGGTTTAAGGACTGACTTACTGCTCATCTGCTGGTAGATAAAAAGTACAGATGTCCTGAAGGTGGACACCATGTGCACAGCCAGACCATCGTCTGTTTCAACCCATGGGACGGCAAATGTGCCATCGGCCTGGAGAAGGGGCTGCAGCCAGGGCGAGACCACCACAACCAGTGGTTGCCATAGCAACTCCATGACTGAAATGGTGGTTAAAATTGGAATGATATGAAGAGAGACATTGGCCGTTCATAAATAATCGAGTAGAGAACAAGTTGGCCTGTCAATAATTTATATAAAGTATATGAAACAATATCTAACCATATTCAAAATAAGATGTATCTATCATGGAACATAGATGGCCTAATATTCACAATAAGATTTATCTATCATGGAACATAGATGGCCTAGCATTCTCAATACGATGTATCTATCATGGAACATAGATGGCCTAGCATTCTCAATACGATGTATCTATCATGGAACATAGATGGCCTAGCATTCTCAATACGATGTATCTATCATGGAACATAGATGGCCTAGCATTCTCAATACGATGTATCTATCATGGAACATAGATGGCCTAGCATTCTCAATACGATGTATCTATCATGGAACATAGATGGCCTAGCATTCTCAATACGATGTATCTATCATGGAACATAGATGGCCTAGCATTCTCAATACGATGTATCTATCATGGAACATAGATGGCCTAGCATTCTCAATACGATGTATCTATCATGGAACATAGATGGCCTAGCATTCTCAATACGATGTATCTATCATGGAACATAGATGGCCTAGCATTCTCAATACGATGTATCTATCATGGAACATAGATGGCCTAGCATTCTCAATACGATGTATCTATCATGGAACATAGACAGCTTGCACTCACTTTGATAGGGTGACATGACATCTGATGCATTCATGATCTTTGTGATCAGACTCCGAGTCAGGGCACCAATCATCATACTTATATATGGGACATATCTGCCCCAGCGTGTGTAGAGGCCAAAAGTTATGTTGCTGCTGTCATTCATCCTGGTGTGCATAAAGTAGGAACTCAGCCAATCCAGGAGTTCTTTCACCTGAAAGAAGAAAGTTAAGTCAAGGAGCTTCACACATCATATGTTGGACAAATCTAGGAGGTAGTATAGATTACCACAAGGACCATTTTGAAATTGATAAGAGCCAAAGTTAACTTAGATAGGCCTGTAATAACAGCTAAAGTTAACTTAGATAGGCCCGTAATAACAGCCAAAGTTAACTTAGATAGGCCTGTGATAACAGACAAAGTTAATGGTGATCATTCAAGTTGTTTAATCAGTGATCAATGCAAGTTGTTTAATCAGTGATCAATTCACTGATTGTTTAATAAGTGATCAATTCAAGTTGTTTAATCAGTGATCAATTCAAGTTGTTTAATCAGTGATCAATTCAAGTTGTTTAATCAGTGATCAATTCAAGTTGATTGTTTAATCAGAAAAACCCAATATAGTAAAAACCCCAATACAATTAAGAATGTAAAATTGTCTGCCCCTTAACAAATGTAACCTTTAACACACACACACACAACCCCCCCCCCCCCCCTTTTTTTTTCAAATACATGAACAGTTCCAGACCTGGGCAGTGGATAAATGTGAGTCGACTGATGCCTCAATCTCCCCTACATTGAACACCGTGAAGGCCCTGTCCCTGCCAGTATTGGCCTGGAGTGTCCTATCTGTGAAACACGTCTTGAGGAGAATCTCCCAGACCTGTGTATGAAGCTGCTCAGCTGCCGATCCTGGGAGAATGCCAGTCAAAGAAAAACATTAGACTAGTTACTTCTGACAGGGTCATGGATTTAATTTCTATATAAAATCCTGGGACTCTAGTGGACTAACGTTTGAGCACTCCAAGGTTAACTTTACACACAATCAAGAAAGATATTCAAACTCTTGAATGATTTAATGAATATTCAAATGCCATTTATTTCAAAGCAGCAGACATCATAAACGAGTAAGAAAATGAGGTACATCAGCCATCCAGACCATGACATTAGTATGATGATGAGAAAAGCTCCTACCTTGTAGAACCATGTGCAACACCATGTAGAGGTTAGAAGGGAAGTTACTCTCTAAGACTGCAGTTAAATGTGACAGGTACAGCTGGGACAGACAGAAAACTTCATTTAATGATGTCATCAAATCTATCCAAGTAGTTTCAACACCCATAATAGCTACTCAGTAAATACAGTGCTACTCAGTAAATACAGTGCTACTCAGTCAATACAGTGCTACTCAGTCAATACAGTGCAGCATCAGAATCTGAAATTTATCTTTTCCAGAGACCTGTTGCTCTGTTCAAGTTCCAAATCATTTGAGTTCCCAGATAATTTTTTTCCCTATAAAATAATCGAAACTGATCAATCTGTTCCTAGGTCCTAAACACTTTATGGATCCCAGTCCTTTTCTTAAAGTTCTTGAACCAACTTCTCCTTTTGAGCACTAGTATCAAGGATCCTTCCACTGAATCATCATGGAGTACCTTGGCTTTCTCACAAATTATCTTTTCAGAAATCACATCTAAAGATAGCTAAAACTAAGAGGAGTTTTTCCCCTGTCAATTCCATATTTTTTTATCTTCTAGAGGTCCATGAAGTAACCTCTTTCACCCAATCAGCTGCTTTGATACCTTCTTTAAAATTCATAATCTTACTCGATTTATACATCCCAAACATAACAGCGAGATGAGCCACATGCGTATGATCTCATGATTAGCTTTATGATCCTTTGTACGCACAAAAAACATAAACACGTGCTTGGCATTTGGATTCCAAAGTAGCATTCGGATTTCGATCCCAAATTTTCATTTGGATTGTAAGTTGTTTGCGTTCCAGGGCGTGTGGATTCCGAGGCCCCACTGTAATACCACAAGAATGGAATGAATTCACTGCTTAAGAACAAACCCTTCAATGGAATAGTTACTAAATAATTGCATACCCTAAATATTTGGTTTAGGGGGACTAATTTTCTTACAGTCTGATTAGTGACATGGTTAGAGAGTACTATATCACATATACCATCGATTGGTCACCTAGGCTGCTTACTATTAATTTTTACATTACATATTGCTTTTGGCAAGAAGTATATGAGGCACATCATATACCATACACCAAAAAATTGGTCAAACACATACCTATGACACTCTGACATGGTAGCAATATACCCCATCTACCTACCCCATAGACTAGCTTAGCATCAGGCTTCGGTTCAGCTCCACATGACATAATGGCTGAGCCTAACGTCTCCACAAAACGTTTTCTCTCATGCTCACTGGGTGTGCTAGCGGTCAGCCACTGGGAGATGTTGAACTGGACAACAAGAAAAATAGAGAAAGTTCACTGATGGAGAACAGAAAATAATATCAACTGAGGGAAATGTTAAATGATGATCAAAATTGATAGTTAGAATTGATGGTCAGAATTACAGTATTATCAAAGAGATTCAGTTGATAGGTCAAAGTAAAATGTGATCTCATTGCAATATTGCAATAGTGAGATGGTTTAATGAATATCCAATGAAAGTAGCTACTGAAATGGGGTGAGATGGTTTAATGAATATCCAATGAAAGTAGCACTGAAATGGGGTGAGATGGTTTAATGAATATCCAATGAAAGTAGCTACTGAAATGGGGTGAGATGGTTTAATGAATATCCAATGAAAGTAGCTACTGAAATGGGGTGAGATGGTTTAATGAATATCCAATGAAAGTAGCTACTGAAATGGGGTGAGATGGTTTAATGAATATCCAATGAAAGTAGCTACTGAAATGGGGTGAGATGGTTTAATGAATATCCAATGAAAGTAGCTACTGAAATGGGGTGAGATGGTTTAATGAATATCCAATGAAAGTAGCTACTGAAATGGGGTGAGATGGTTTAATGAATATCCAATGAAAGTAGCTACTGAAATGGGGTGAGATGGTTTAATGAATATCCAATGAAAGTAGCTACTGAAATGGGGTGAGATGGTTTAATGAATATCCAATGAAAGTAGCTACTGAAATGGGGTGAGATGGTTTAATGAATATCCAATGAAAGTAGCTACTGAAATGGGGTGAGATGGTTTAATGAATATCCAATGAAAGTAGCTACTGAAATGGGGTGAGATGGTTTAATGAATATCCAATGAAAGTAGCTACTGAAATGGGGTGAGATGGTTTAATGAATATCCAATGAAAGTAGCTACTGAAATGGGGTGAGATGGTTTAATGAATATCCAATGAAAGTAGCTACTGAAATGGGGTGAGATGGTTTAATGAATATCCAATGAAAGTAGCTACTGAAATGGGGTGAGATGGTTTAATGAATATCCAATGAAAGTAGCTACTGAA
Source organism: Omphiscola glabra (assembly GCA_964017045.1). Classification (NCBI taxonomy): domain Eukaryota; kingdom Metazoa; phylum Mollusca; class Gastropoda; family Lymnaeidae; genus Omphiscola; species Omphiscola glabra. Next base: position 23,149,844 of record OZ024799.1, read on the forward strand.
ATGGGGTGAGATGGTTTAATGAATATCCAATGAAAGTAGCTACTGAAATGGGGTGAGATGGTTTAATGAATATCCAATGAAAGTAGCTACTGAAATGGGGTGAGATGGTTTAATGAATATCCAATGAAAGTAGCTACTGAAATGGGGTGAGATGGTTTAATGAATATCCAATGAAAGTAGCTACTGAAATGGGGTGAGATGGTTTAATGAATATCCAATGAAAGTAGCTACTGAAATGGGGTGAGATGGTTTAATGAATATCCAATGAAAGTAGCTACTGAAATGGGGTGAGATGGTTTAATGAATATCCAATGAAAGTAGCTACTGAAATGGGGTGAGATGGTTTAATGAATATCCAATGAAAGTAGCTACTGAAATGGGGTGAGATGGTTTAATGAATATCCAATGAAAGTAGCTACTGAAATGGGGTGAGATGGTTTAATGAATATCCAATGAAAGTAGCTACTGAAATGGGGTGAGATGGTTTAATGAATATCCAATGAAAGTAGCTACTGAAATGGGGTGAGATGGTTTAATGAATATCCAATGAAAGTAGCTACTGAAATGGGGTGAGATGGTTTAATGAATATCCAATGAAAGTAGCTACTGAAATGGGGTGAGATGGTTTAATGAATATCCAATGAAAGTAGCTACTGAAATGGGGTGAGATGGTTTAATGAATATCCAATGAAAGTAGCTACTGAAATGGGGTGAGATGGTTTAATGAATATCCAATGAAAGTAGCTACTGAAATGGGGTGAGATGGTTTAATGAATATCCAATGAAAGTAGCTACTGAAATGGGGTGAGATGGTTTAATGAATATCCAATGAAAGTAGCTACTGAAATGGGGTGAGATGGTTTAATGAATATCCAATGAAAGTAGCTACTGAAATGGGGTGAGATGGTTTAATGAATATCCAATGAAAGTAGCTACTGAAATGGGGTGAGATGGTTTAATGAATATCCAATGAAAGTAGCTACTGAAATGGGGTGAGATGGTTTAATGAATATCCAATGAAAGTAGCTACTGAAATGGGGTGAGATGGTTTAATGAATATCCAATGAAAGTAGCTACTGAAATGGGGTGAGATGGTTTAATGAATATCCAATGAAAGTAGCTACTGAAATGGGGTGAGATGGTTTAATGAATATCCAATGAAAGTAGCTACTGAAATGGGGTGAGATGGTTTAATGAATATCCAATGAAAGTAGCTACTGAAATGGGGTGAGATGGTTTAATGAATATCCAATGAAAGTAGCTACTGAAATGGGGTGAGATGGTTTAATGAATATCCAATGAAAGTAGCTACTGAAATGGGGTGAGATGGTTTAATGAATATCCAATGAAAGTAGCTACTGAAATGGGGTGAGATGGTTTAATGAATATCCAATGAAAGTAGCTACTGAAATGGGGTGAGATGGTTTAATGAATATCCAATGAAAGTAGCTACTGAAATGGGGTGAGATGGTTTAATGAATATCCAATGAAAGTAGCTACTGAAATGGGGTGAGATGGTTTAATGAATATCCAATGAAAGTAGCTACTGAAATGGGGTGAGATGGTTTAATGAATATCCAATGAAAGTAGCTACTGAAATGGGGTGAGATGGTTTAATGAATATCCAATGAAAGTAGCTACTGAAATGGGGTGAGATGGTTTAATGAATATCCAATGAAAGTAGCTACTGAAATGGGGTGAGATGGTTTAATGAATATCCAATGAAAGTAGCTACTGAAATGGGGTGAGATGGTTTAATGAATATCCAATGAAAGTAGCTACTGAAATGGGGTGAGATGGTTTAATGAATATCCAATGAAAGTAGCTACTGAAATGGGGTGAGATGGTTTAATGAATATCCAATGAAAGTAGCTACTGAAATGGGGTGAGATGGTTTAATGAATATCCAATGAAAGTAGCTACTGAAATGGGGTGAGATGGTTTAATGAATATCCAATGAAAGTAGCTACTGAAATGGGGTGAGATGGTTTAATGAATATCCAATGAAAGTAGCTACTGAAATGGGGTGAGATGGTTTAATGAATATCCAATGAAAGTAGCTACTGAAATGGGGTGAGATGGTTTAATGAATATCCAATGAAAGTAGCTACTGAAATGGGGTGAGATGGTTTAATGAATATCCAATGAAAGTAGCTACTGAAATGGGGTGAGATGGTTTAATGAATATCCAATGAAAGTAGCTACTGAAATGGGGTGAGATGGTTTAATGAATATCCAATGAAAGTAGCTACTGAAATGGGGTGAGATGGTTTAATGAATATCCAATGAAAGTAGCTACTGAAATGGGGTGAGATGGTTTAATGAATATCCAATGAAAGTAGCTACTGAAATGGGGTGAGATGGTTTAATGAATATCCAATGAAAGTAGCTACTGAAATGGGGTGAGATGGTTTAATGAATATCCAATGAAAGTAGCTACTGAAATGGGGTGAGATGGTTTAATGAATATCCAATGAAAGTAGCTACTGAAATGGGGTGAGATGGTTTAATGAATATCCAATGAAAGTAGCTACTGAAATGGGGTGAGATGGTTTAATGAATATCCAATGAAAGTAGCTACTGAAATGGGGTGAGATGGTTTAATGAATATCCAATGAAAGTAGCTACTGAAATGGGGTGAGATGGTTTAATGAATATCCAATGAAAGTAGCTACTGAAATGGGGTGAGATGGTTTAATGAATATCCAATGAAAGTAGCTACTGAAATGGGGTGAGATGGTTTAATGAATATCCAATGAAAGTAGCTACTGAAATGGGGTGAGATGGTTTAATGAATATCCAATGAAAGTAGCTACTGAAATGGGGTGAGATGGTTTAATGAATATCCAATGAAAGTAGCTACTGAAATGGGGTGAGATGGTTTAATGAATATCCAATGAAAGTAGCTACTGAAATGGGGTGAGATGGTTTAATGAATATCCAATGAAAGTAGCTACTGAAATGGGGTGAGATGGTTTAATGAATATCCAATGAAAGTAGCTACTGAAATGGGGTGAGATGGTTTAATGAATATCCAATGAAAGTAGCTACTGAAATGGGGTGAGATGGTTTAATGAATATCCAATGAAAGTAGCTACTGAAATGGGGTGAGATGGTTTAATGAATATCCAATGAAAGTAGCTACTGAAATGGGGTGAGATGGTTTAATGAATATCCAATGAAAGTAGCTACTGAAATGGGGTGAGATGGTTTAATGAATATCCAATGAAAGTAGCTACTGAAATGGGGTGAGATGGTTTAATGAATATCCAATGAAAGTAGCTACTGAAATGGGGTGAGATGGTTTAATGAATATCCAATGAAAGTAGCTACTGAAATGGGGTGAGATGGTTTAATGAATATCCAATGAAAGTAGCTACTGAAATGGGGTGAGATGGTTTAATGAATATCCAATGAAAGTAGCTACTGAAATGGGGTGAGATGGTTTAATGAATATCCAATGAAAGTAGCTACTGAAATGGGGTGAGATGGTTTAATGAATATCCAATGAAAGTAGCTACTGAAATGGGGTGAGATGGTTTAATGAATATCCAATGAAAGTAGCTACTGAAATGGGGTGAGATGGTTTAATGAATATCCAATGAAAGTAGCTACTGAAATGGGGTGAGATGGTTTAATGAATATCCAATGAAAGTAGCTACTGAAATGGGGTGAGATGGTTTAATGAATATCCAATGAAAGTAGCTACTGAAATGGGGTGAGATGGTTTAATGAATATCCAATGAAAGTAGCTACTGAAATGGGGTGAGATGGTTTAATGAATATCCAATGAAAGTAGCTACTGAAATGGGGTGAGATGGTTTAATGAATATCCAATGAAAGTAGCTACTGAAATGGGGTGAGATGGTTTAATGAATATCCAATGAAAGTAGCTACTGAAATGGGGTGAGATGGTTTAATGAATATCCAATGAAAGTAGCTACTGAAATGGGGTGAGATGGTTTAATGAATATCCAATGAAAGTAGCTACTGAAATGGGGTGAGATGGTTTAATGAATATCCAATGAAAGTAGCTACTGAAATGGGGTGAGATGGTTTAATGAATATCCAATGAAAGTAGCTACTGAAATGGGGTGAGATGGTTTAATGAATATCCAATGAAAGTAGCTACTGAAATGGGGTGAGATGGTTTAATGAATATCCAATGAAAGTAGCTACTGAAATGGGGTGAGATGGTTTAATGAATATCCAATGAAAGTAGCTACTGAAATGGGGTGAGATGGTTTAATGAATATCCAATGAAAGTAGCTACTGAAATGGGGTGAGATGGTTTAATGAATATCCAATGAAAGTAGCTACTGAAATGGGGTGAGATGGTTTAATGAATATCCAATGAAAGTAGCTACTGAAATGGGGTGAGATGGTTTAATGAATATCCAATGAAAGTAGCTACTGAAATGGGGTGAGATGGTTTAATGAATATCCAATGAAAGTAGCTACTGAAATGGGGTGAGATGGTTTAATGAATATCCAATGAAAGTAGCTACTGAAATGGGGTGAGATGGTTTAATGAATATCCAATGAAAGTAGCTACTGAAATGGGGTGAGATGGTTTAATGAATATCCAATGAAAGTAGCTACTGAAATGGGGTGAGATGGTTTAATGAATATCCAATGAAAGTAGCTACTGAAATGGGGTGAGATGGTTTAATGAATATCCAATGAAAGTAGCTACTGAAATGGGGTGAGATGGTTTAATGAATATCCAATGAAAGTAGCTACTGAAATGGGGTGAGATGGTTTAATGAATATCCAATGAAAGTAGCTACTGAAATGGGGTGAGATGGTTTAATGAATATCCAATGAAAGTAGCTACTGAAATGGGGTGAGATGGTTTAATGAATATCCAATGAAAGTAGCTACTGAAATGGGGTGAGATGGTTTAATGAATATCCAATGAAAGTAGCTACTGAAATGGGGTGAGATGGTTTAATGAATATCCAATGAAAGTAGCTACTGAAATGGGGTGAGATGGTTTAATGAATATCCAATGAAAGTAGCTACTGAAATGGGGTGAGATGGTTTAATGAATATCCAATGAAAGTAGCTACTGAAATGGGGTGAGATGGTTTAATGAATATCCAATGAAAGTAGCTACTGAAATGGGGTGAGATGGTTTAATGAATATCCAATGAAAGTAGCTACTGAAATGGGGTGAGATGGTTTAATGAATATCCAATGAAAGTAGCTACTGAAATGGGGTGAGATGGTTTAATGAATATCCAATGAAAGTAGCTACTGAAATGGGGTGAGATGGTTTAATGAATATCCAATGAAAGTAGCTACTGAAATGGGGTGAGATGGTTTAATGAATATCCAATGAAAGTAGCTACTGAAATGGGGTGAGATGGTTTAATGAATATCCAATGAAAGTAGCTACTGAAATGGGGTGAGATGGTTTAATGAATATCCAATGAAAGTAGCTACTGAAATGGGGTGAGATGGTTTAATGAATATCCAAATGAAAGTAGCTACTGAAATGGGGTGAGATGGTTTAATGAATATCCAATGAAAGTAGCTACTGAAATGGGGTGAGATGGTTTAATGAATATCCAATGAAAGTAGCTACTGAAATGGGGTGAGATGGTTTAATGAATATCCAATGAAAGTAGCTACTGAAATGGGGTGAGATGGTTTAATGAATATCCAATGAAAGTAGCTACTGAAATGGGGTGAGATGGTTTAATGAATATCCAATGAAAGTAGCTACTGAAATGGGGTGAGATGGTTTAATGAATATCCAATGAAAGTAGCTACTGAAATGGGGTGAGATGGTTTAATGAATATCCAATGAAAGTAGCTACTGAAATGGGGTGAGATGGTTTAATGAATATCCAATGAAAGTAGCTACTGAAATGGGGTGAGATGGTTTAATGAATATCCAATGAAAGTAGCTACTGAAATGGGATTCAATCTAAGGCTTACCTTGGACAGGAGTGTAAAGACCAGGTCCAAGTTCTGAGACTGAAGAACCTGCAACAACTGACCATACATGCCCACAAGACTGTCAGGGCAACTGTTGGGCACAAAATGGGGTGACACCAATCCAGCCACAGACGGCTTGTCCAGACACAGTTGTAGGGCCAGGTTTGTCTGAGTGGCATCTTGACTTATAAAATGCTGTGAACATTTGACTCTTCTTTACTGGTTGAAACATAAAGTGCTCAGAGAGATGTGCTCAGTATGGCAAATTATTGATGAAATCACAAATCTGTCCACTCTATCTCAAGTTTATATTACCGCCATACAATCTTTAATATTCAAATATTACAATTTTTCTAGTAAAAAATAATAAAAGGATCAGAATTTTAAAAGAAAATTTGTTTTAAAAAAAATTAAAGCAATAATTTTTTTAATTATCTTTATTCCTATAGCCAAAAACTTATTTGCTGACTCGGTTTGGTGTATATTCAAGATATCCTTCTCTGAGATTTTATAAAGGAACTTTCAGAAATTACCTGGCCTAATATTTCTATGCATGAGGCTAAGAATTGCCTGGTTGGTGGGTAGAAATCTGTTTGATCACACACCAAGCCAGCCAGATGGAAGAAAAGGTGGCAGGCAATATCATTTAAATTTCTTATCCTTGAGTTATCTGTACTTGACTGATGCTGCTTGATTAGCATGCTAGATTAATACAAAAACATTAAAATATTTATAGGAACGTAATTTTATTTGATTAATATTAGATTAGCTTAAAAAAAATATTTATATACAAAAGCTTAAAAACAACAATACTGCAAGAAGAAAGTAATGAAACAATAACATTATAGTCCAGTCTTACGTGATGGCGTTCTCTGTGTGTACAGCAGCTATACAAAGGTTTGGTGCTGTGGGCAGAACAGATTCTATCATCACTTGATTGTATTCAGCTCGGTTCTCTTCCAGGCGTCGCTGCACAATCTCATTTAGTTCTTTGACCTCAATCTGGCAAATCAACAAGGGCAATATGGCAGAGCCCCTGTGCAACTTTTGGAGGTCCCCTGCCACTTTTTGGTTTTGGGCCCCCTTCATTCAAAGTTCATTGTTTATTTTGCATTCGTAAATAAAAAATTTGTTAATGTGTACCAAAAAAAAAATGCAAAAAAAAAAGTTTAACATTTCAAATTATTTAATGGTTCATTCAAAGAGGAACACAATGGTCTTTGCAGTTTGCAAAAGCTTCTATTAATTAGCGTAATTAAGCCCCACAAAAACCCATATAATTGCTTTGATACGTTCTAACATGGCGGGCTGTTGGGCCATGTTTTTCACACTAAAGCTAGGTTCTGTTTGTCAAGATTTAAGCCAGTTTTAAGTCGTAATTCTATGCTCCTTCCAGTCCATCATTTGCTGCCTGTGGTTCCTTGAATCATCATGCTCCTCCAGGGTTTTAAAGTATTGCCAACTGCTGAAGCCTTTAGACGTTAGGCTTATTGTTGTCCCACCAGACAAAAGCAACAGTGTACTGCATCCTGCTATACGTTAGGCTTATTGTTGTCCCACCAGACAAAAGCAACAGTGTACTGCATCCTGCTATACGTTAGGCTTATTTTTTTCCCACCAGACGAAAGCAACAGTGTACTGCATCTTGCTATATGTTAGGCTTATTTTTGTCCCTCCAGACAAAAGTAACAGTGTACTGCATCCTGCTATCCGGGATAGACAAACCACATTCAGACCATCATTTTTTGGCATCGTCTTAGAATAGAAGTCTGGATTGAATCTGCGGTTTTCTTTTGTTTGGGACTTTGCAATTTTTACTTGGTTCCAAGTTTCACTATGTCAATACGTTAAAAATCCAATCAGATATACTTTCTGCATAGATTTAGGTTCACTAAGGCGTACAGCTTGGGCCTCTTGGGGCATTCTATCAGAAACATTTAGAGTTAGACAGCAATCACCACCTGAGGCCTGCACTCAGAAACATTTAGAGTTAGACAGCAATCACCACCTGAGGCCTTCACTCTCCATTTTGTTGTGGAAAACATAGTGATTTGTTGATTTTCTTCACACTTGTAATTTCTAATTGAGTGTTAGTTCCATCATGATCTCCTGTTGGTTGGGGGGTGGGGGTGTGGGGGGGGGGGACCACTATTTGTGAGGGTGCCATTATTTGTTGATATACAATTATTTGTGGGGGCAACATTATTTGTGAAGGTACCATAATTTGAGGGGGTACCACTATCTGTTGGTGTACCACTATTTGAGGGAGTACAAGTATTTGAGAGATACAACTATTTTTTGGTGTACAAGTATTTGAGAGATACAACTATTTGTTGGGGTACCATTATTTCAGGGGGTACCATTATTTCAGGGTGTACCATTATTTCAGAGGGTACCACTATTTCAGAGGGTACAACTATTTCAGAGAGTACCATTATTTCAGAGAGTACCATTATTTCAGAGAGTACCATTATTTCAGAGAGTACCATTATTTCAGAGAGTACCATTATTTCAGAGAGTACCATTATTTCAGAGAGTACCATTATTTCAGAGAGTACCATTATTTCAGAGAGTACCATTATTTCAGAGAGTACCATTATTTCAGAGAGTACCACTGCTTGACAGAGAGTCACAGCTATCTACTCTGTTCCTCTTTTACACCATGTTCCTACTATTCCCTTCTCACAGCTTAAACACTGTCTCACAATGTCCTTCTAAATTTCAGTTCCCTACCTAAGTAATACATAGATGAAAATCCAAAAATGATACATTCGCAGGCTACCTCTAAAAAATAACATTGCTTATCCTTACCGTTACAGGAATGATCGCTGGAGCCATGCATCTATGCATTGGGTTAACTTTACTCTTGCACTCAGCCATCAAACTTATCTAAAATGTACAAGGTACAAGATCAGCTCATCATGTACACATTTTTTAAAATATTGTTGAATGTTTGGCTCTATACAGTCATATAAAAATGTGTACCTATACAGTCATATAAAAATGTGTACCTATACAGTCATACAACAATGTGTACCTATACAGTCATACAACAATGTGTACCTATACAGTCATACAACAACGTGTACCTATACAGTCATACAACAACGTGTACCTATACAGTCATACAACAATGTGTACCTATACAGTAATACAACAATGTGTACCTATACAGTCATACAACAACGTGTACCTATACAGTCATACAACAATGTATACCTATACAGTCATACAACAACGTGTACCTATACAGTCATACAACAACGTGTACCTATACAGTCATACAACAACGTGTACCTATACAGTCATACAACAACGTATACCTATACAGTCATACAACAACGTGTACCTATACAGTCATACAACAACGTGTACCTATACAGTCATACAACAACGTGTACCTATACAGTCATACAACAACGTGTACCTATACAGTCATACAACAATGTGTACCTATACAGTCATACAACAACGTGTACCTATACAGTCATACAACAATGTGTACCTATACAGTCATACAACAACGTGTACCTATACAGTCATACAACAATGCATACATATACAGTCATACAACAATGTATACATATACAGTCATACAACAATGTGTACCTATACAGTCATACAACAATGCATACATATACAGTCATACAACAATGCATACATATACAGTAATACAACAATGTATACATATACAGTCATACAACAATGTATACATATACAGTCATACAACAATGCATACATATACAGTCATACAACAATGTATACATATACAGTAATACAACAATGTATACATATACAGTCATACAACAATGTATACATATACAGTAATACAACAATGTATACATATACAGTAATACAACAATGCATACATATACAGTCATACAACAATGTATACATATACAGTAATACAACAATGTATACATATACAGTAATACAACAATGTATACATATACAGTAATACAACAATGTGTACCTATACAGTCATACAACAACGTGTACCTATACAGTCATACAACAATGCATACATATACAGTCATACAACAATGTATACATATACAGTCATACAACAATGTATACATATACAGTCATACAACAATGCATACATATACAGTCATACAACAATGTATACATATACAGTAATACAACAATGTATACATATACAGTCATACAACAATGTATACATATACAGTAATACAACAATGTATACATATACAGTCATACAACAATGTATACATATACAGTAATACAACAATGTATACATATACAGTAATACAACAATGTATACATATACAGTCATACAACAACGTGTACCTATACAGTCATACAACAACGTGTACCTATACAGTCATACAACAATGCATACATATACAGTAATACAACAATGTATACATATACAGTCATACAACAATGTATACATATACAGTCATACAACAATGCATACATATACAGTCATACAACAATGTATACATATACAGTAATACAACAATGTATACATATACAGTCATACAACAATGTATACATATACAGTAATACAACAATGTATACATATACAGTCATACAACAATGTATACATATACAGTCATACAACAATGTATACATATACAGTAATACAACAATGTATACATATACAGTCATACAACAATGTATACATATACAGTAATACAACAATGTATACATATACAGTAATACAACAATGCATACATATACAGTAATACAACAATGTATACCTATACAGTCATACAACAACGTGTACCTATACAGTCATACAACAATGTGTACTGGTGGAGCTTGCTTATGGAATTAGTTGAACCATCAAATATAGCTCTACAATTATGTCCCACAACAATTTTGTATATTAAAAACTGTAGCCAGTGAATATTATTTAATACTGATTATAAAATATTTATCCTGCTTTAAGATCCTAGTTTTTCTTTTGTCATAGTCAAGTAATCTTTCCATACGTAAACAAGATCCTAGTTTTTCTTTTGTCATAGTCAAGTAATCTTTCCATACGTAAACAAGATCCTAGTTTTACTTTTGTCATAGACAAGTAATCTTTCCATACATAAACAAGATCCTAGTTTTACTTATGTCCTAGTCAAGTAATCTTTCCATACATAAACAAGATCCTAGTTTTACTTTTGTCATAGACAAGTAATCTTTCCATACATAAACAAGATCCTAGTTTTACTTTTGTCATAGTCAAGTAATCTTTCCATACATAAACAAGATCCTAGTTTTACTTTTGTCATAGACAAGTAATCTGTCCATACATAAACAAGATCCTAGTTTTACTTTTGTCCTAGTCAAGTAATCTATCCATACATAAACAAGATCCTAGTTTTTCGTTTGTCATAGTCAAGTAATCTTGTCATACATAAACAAGATCCTAGTTTTACTTTTGTCATAGTCAAGTAATCTGTCCATACATAAACAAGATCCTAGTTTTACTTTTGTCATAGTCAAGTAATCTTTCCATACATAAACAAGATCCTAGTTTTACTTTTGTCCTAGTCAAGTAATCTGTCCATACATAAACAAGATCCTAGTTTTACTTTTGTCATAGTCAAGTAATCTTTCCATACATAAACAAGATCCTAGTTTTACTTTTGTCATAGTCAATTAATCTTGCCATTTTAAATAAAAAATAAGTCAGAAAGGAACTTGCAGTTTTTTTAACATTAGAATACAAGGTGGGGATCAACTCAATGTAAGTGTAGTCCAGTGAACAATGGTGGGCTTGACGATCAGAAAATATCCTGAAATACACAGAGGAGAATGGATCAGATAAACACAGGGGTTTGCAGCATCCGGCAAGTAAGACAAATTTGGCCTGCATTCTTTTATGGTGCAGTCTGACAGCTAAAATTTTACAAATGTAACAAAATTTCTCTTGCTAAATCGTAACCTTATGTCAGCCTCATAAAGAATTTCACTTGTATACTGCTGGTTGATGTGTGTATACGCTGGTTGATGTGACACAATACACTGATAACTGGTCAAGACTTCCACTTCAAAACCCATTTATAAACTCATTACAAAAATTCAACCATCCCATTTACACCCACCCCATTCATGACAAACATTTATGTTCATTTAAATTTAGATTGTCCTTATGTTTATTTATATTTAGCCTGTCTTTACATTCATTCATACTGAGATAGTCCTTATGTTTATTTATATTAACCTATGTTTTATTTATTTATATTTAGTCTCTCCTTATGTTCACTTCTACTTTGCTATTTAGAAGAAAAAAATGTGTAGACTTCGGGTTAAATACAATAAATTAGACATAAAATTGCTAATTAAAACATTTAAATATTTTTTTTTGATTTACTTTGACCTACTTGATTATTACCTGATCACTGAAAAAGACTACATGATTGCTTTTTATGGATTTTAAAAATGTCCCACTAACAATAAAACTTATATAACAAAAACTCTCCAAAAATCTTTATTAAATTGCTTATGAACACAACTAGATGTGACCTACTTAGTAAAAAGTACAAGCACTTCCAGGTCTCCTTTCACCATTTGTATAAAGGAAGATTTGTCTTCGACAAGGCTTGGATTAATCAGGGGCACAGCACTCTGTATGTTTGGGACAGGAGGCGGATTCTTTGGCTGATCGTAGCGTCGCAGACGGCGCTGAATTCTTTCTGTGGCTGGGTGGAAAAGTTTTGTATTTTTGTTAATGATCTATAAAAGAAAAAGTTTGTTTCTTTTATAAAAAAAAACTCTTAGGCCATTTGACTGATTTTGACAGTCTAAAAATATAGAAATGTCATAAACGATTTGGGAGGGGTTGGGGGGGGGGGGCAGATTGTCAAGTCTCATTTCAAGGAGGGGAGGATACAAATCACAACAGTAAAGGTTATTACCTCCCTTGAGTGATAACAAAACAGTCTCTCACAGTCTATCTTCCCAAATCTTATTCAAACTAAAACAGGTCAGTAGAAAATATACATGACAGCATATTTCTGCATCTTTCTCAAATGACTCTTGAATTTACACGCAACATTAATATTCAAGTTTCTAATCAGGTCGTTACCATTTCCTGGTTCGTTCATTGTGTTCCTGCGAGTTGCGGCTTGGGCCCCTGTCTTAAGACATGTCAAACGTTTTTTCCAATCTGCTGCCAGACAACTCAGGTTGTACTGAACACCTTCCAGGTCCATAAACTCCAACCAGGGACCCTGTGAGAAAATGTATCATTGTCCATTCTATAATTTTATATCACCATAACTTATTGCCTTACTTTACAGGAGTATTTAGATGGGGTTTTCTCTAGTTCACATTTATTTCAAAGCTTAAACAGTTTGAGTTGCCTAACCTGTGCATACTACGAATGATCTACATTTCAAATGGCTCTGACCTACATATCCTATTACCATGATCTACATTTCAAACTACCATGATCTACCTACTTATCCTACTGCAGTGACTACATATCCTACGGCACTGACCGCGATGACCAGCCATAAAAACATTGACCTACATATCCCACCACCATGACCAGCCATAACAACATTGACCTACATATCCCACCACCATGACCAGCCATAACAACATTGACCTACATATCCCACCACCATGACCAGCCATAACAATATTGACTTACCATGAAGCCCTGGAACACCTGATTAAGTCTTGATGCTTCATACTGTGGGGGTAGGGCTGGGAGGTAAAGATTTCCATCATGGAGTCTAGGCTCTTCCAACCAGAGTTTGTAGGTTTGGTAGAGCCTGGTGTCATACATCAAATACAAATTTATACTCTATACATAAAAATAATAGAAATATATGTATTTCAGAAATTGTGCACCATGGCTCTATAAAAAAAATTTCACAAAAAATGCTCAAGTTAAAAAATAATATTAAAAATAACATTTCAAAAATGACTTTCATTTTAAAGAGTATAAATGTTTAATGTAGCCATATTGAATAAATTAAATGTTGAATTTTGGTGAAATTTAATATAAAAATACAACAAACCAAATAACCTGGTGATCCACAGATTGGGATCTCTAGGACCTGGGTCAAGAGAAGGTGCATCATATAAAAACAATTTGGGAGGGGCGGGGGTTTGAGCAAATCCAACCCCCCAGAATGTTATATTCATGTCAAAGAATCCCAAATGTTGTAAAAGATCTGCCCTGCCCTATTTCTTGGATTGGTTCTGAAGAATATTTGTTCTCTTTTTAATAGTTTTCTTTTCTTAATTTTTTCTTTATGAGATATGAGAAGAAGCTGGACATAAGCATAATATCATGTAAACATCAGAATGTGCAGCCATCACCTGTAACTTACCTGGTGAGGATCTGAGCACATTTCTATGTTTAGCCATCACCTCTTACCTGGCAAGCATTTCATGAAACTTCTTTGCATGTTTAGCCTTCACCTGTAACTTACCTGGCAAGCATTTCATGAAACTTCTTTGCATGTTTAGCCATCACCTGTAACTTACCTGGCAAGCATCTATTGAAACACCTTTGCATGTTTAGCCATCACATGTTACTTATCTGGCAAGCATCTGATGAAACTCCTTTACATGTTTAGCCATCACCTGTAACTTACCTGGCAAGCATCTGATGAAACTCCTTTGCATGTTTAGCCATCACCTGTTACTTATCTGGCAAGCATCTGATGAAACTCCTTTGCATGTTTAGCCATCACCTGTAACTTACCTGGCAAGCATTTCATGAAACTTCTTTGCATGTTTAGCCATCACCTGTAACTTACCTGGCAAGCATCTATTGAAACACCTTTGCATGTTTAGCCATCACCTGTTACTTATCTGGCAAGCATCTGATGAAACTCCTTTACATGTTTAGCCATCACCTGTAACTTACCTGGCAAGCATCTGATGAAACTCCTTTGCATGTTTAGCCATCACCTGTTACTTATCTGGCAAGCATCTGATGAAACTCCTTTGCATGTTTAGCCATCACCTGTAACTTACCTGGCAAGCATCTGATGAAACTCCTCTGCATGTTTAGCCATTACCTGTAACTTACCTGGCAAGCATCTGATGAAACTCCTTTGCATGTTTAGCCATCACCTGTAACTTACCTGGCAAGCATCTGATGAAACTACTTTGGATGTTTAGCCATCACCTGTAACTTACCTGGCAAGCATCTAATGAAACTCCTTTGCATGTTCAGCCATCACCTGTAACTTACCTGGCAAGCATCTGATGAAACTCCTTTGAACTGGAGTACTCAACACTCTCTTCAAATAAGGGGGAACTGCCTGAACCGGTATCAAACCCTTGGTTGTCTTCACTGGCTGGCGGAGTTCCAGGCAAAGATCTCCTCTTTTTCACACCTTCTGAGGCGGGATCAAAGTCCATGTGGAATGCTGATGTGTCAGTCAGCCGTTTCCTCATTCGTTTCATCATGGTGTTGTAGGTTGTACTCTCAAAGAACCTCTCCCCTACACTGGCTCTCTGTGCAATGCTGGCAATCAAAAAACAAATCTGATGAATCTATTTCAATCTATAGGCTGACTAGTGAACAAACCATGTTTCCCGAATTGACTACTTTCTGCCTCTTTTCATAGCTGCATTAGATAAACAGAGCATTTCATGTAAATGTAAATGTTTTTTTTCTGTTGAATTTACATTGAAACTGTTAGAAGATCTCAATTATAAAAACACTATTCACAACGGATAATTGAAAGAATTCAACAATAAGTATCTGTCATCATGGCAGTAAGTTTCTAAGCAGGTTTCTCAGATTTTACACATTCTACAGGTGACACTATTAACACAAATCTCTTGACACAAACTTTTACATTTTTTAGATCATGTGACAGAAAATGTACTTTCCTTTAATGCAATAATTTTAAAAATATTTTTACAAGACATACAGGAAATCTGTACAGCTTAAATAAAATTGAAAAAAAATACACATTTTTTTAATAAATAGGACATATATTTTTAGAGATATTTATTTCTTGTTTATAGATGATAGGCAGATTTCAAGGAAAAACATTATTTCATTAGAAGATCTCAGAGAGATTGGCTGACACATACTTGGTTTCAAACACTTGTCGTCCTAGATAAAGGGCAAAAAATCTCTGCCATAGGATGGGCAATAGGGGATGGTCAAATGGGGTGTCCAGTGCCTGCTGTGCCCATCTGTAAATGGTCAGTCTGCTGGCAGATGGGGATTGTTCAAGTTGGAGTTTTAAGACCGCAGCCTGTCAAGAAAAGACAATATGACATGACAAATGCATTATCTCACCAACAACTAGTTGGTTACTGAACAAAATGCAATGGTCTCTTGTGTTTTATTAACTGGCTTTTTTTTAAATCTCAGTGGCAACTGCCAATTTTTTTAAGGGGATGCTTCAGGGGCACAGCACTCTGTATGTTTGGGACAGGAGGCGGATTCTTTGGCTGATCGTAGCGTCGCAGACGGCGCTGAATTCTTTCTGTGGCTGGGTGGAAAAGTTTTGTATTTTTTTTAATGATCTATAAAAGAAAAAGACTGACTTATGAAAAAATTTCAAAGGAAATTACATTTTTTGAGTCCAATCATTTTTTGGTCGCAAGATGTGTAATATGGCAAAGAAATTTTTATAATGTTACCGAAAGATAAAAAAAATATTAGTCATGTAGCATTTTAAATTTTAAAATGAAATGTTATCAAGCACAAGATTACATTGTAATAATTGAAAACTGTGTATTGAAATGTAATATGTTTGAGCAAAGGTCTTGAAGTTCTTGCCTTGGATCAGCCCCTTTAGTCCCAAAGATGGACATTATGAAATCAATGACCTAGATAAGTTATTAATAGACCATTCCAGGTGATAGATTAAATGATTAAAAATAATAAACAAATAATGAGTTTAAGTATTAAAATGGCCTACATTAAAATAGTATACATTTTATTAGTGCCACAAATAGAATACAAATTGTAAATAGAATAGCAGATTGGATAGCAAGGAATGATTTTAAAAAAAAACAACATTGTACATAGAGGTGGCAAATAAAAAATTACAATTAATACACTGTAAATACCTTCAGTGCATTATCAATATTGGGCCGACTAGGGGCATGTAACTCCATGATCAGGGACTGCCACAGACTTGTGTTGACCTCATGCTCTCCCTCTACAAACAGGATCATGTAGGCCAGCCATGGGAAGTCTGGGAAGGATGTACTGTCCATGTAGGACGGTAGGGTGTTAGAGTTGGCAATCCAGCTAAATACTGACGTCACCAGGCCCTGGCGGCTCTTGGCAGCGGCACAAAATTTCTGAGGGACAACAATTGAACAATTTCTTACTATGTTCTTTAATCTAAGGATATAATACAGAGATAAAATAGATTTTTCACTACGTATTGCTTATAAACTGATAATTCAAGCCTCTGTTTGTTAATTGATAGCCTTCAATAAATGACAAAAAGAAAATATTCTTATGATCCATGACATAAAATATTTGAATTACATTTTTTTAAAATATGTTCAAATTTAAACTTATGAAATACATTATTGTAACTAGAAAAGAATCTTGAAGTATCACCTTTATTACAGTAAATTATTGCGTAGTTTAAAATGAGTAATCAACATGTCCAACAGACGATTTCTGTAGTAAGATGCAGACCATTCATCCTTATATCTTTACGCTTATGTCTTGTTCTTCCGTAAGTTTAAACCACCGGCCTAGGAAAGAGGTTGGGGGGGGGGGGGGTGCACAAACCCTTCTTACGCCAGCGGTCCTAACACCTGTACCTACCTTGTAGTTTTCTTTAAAAATGTCAGAGATGATATCCAAAACACCTTTCTTGACAAAACTCCAGCGGATCAAGGTATCTGCCACATAGCAGCTGTTCCTGAAAAACATTGGAAGCTAAGGTATAACTATTTCTTTATAACCCTGATTTAACATTAGAAGATCATGTTTTCATTACATATAATATTAACATTAGAAGATAATGTTCGCATAATATATAATATTAGCCTTAAAACATAATGTTTTCATTACATCTAATAATATAAGACAAAGTTTTGACTGTGACAGATAACTTTTTTTCAACTAATTTATCCAAATGAGGCTAACCCAACCTGTCAGTAAAGTATTTGCAGACTTTGAAGATTGCCTTTAACCAGAAAGAGATGACCTGGTCAGCTTTGTGATGTGCCAGGTGACTTGTCACTTGAGCCTGAACAAAAATGAAGAAAATTATCTTTACTTGCTCTCTCCAAACCATAAAGTTAATTTGTTTGTCCCAGCAGTAATGTAACTAATGAACTTTTTGCAAGATCAAAAAAATGTGCTTGTAAATCAGAATCAGATAAGTTTTCAAAGTTTTTATTTAAAAAAAGATCAATAGAGCAGGGAATTTTGACCAACCTGTATCATTTGAGTCAATTGCTGCGCGACTATTCCTGGGAATTCTACAGCCATGATGGTAGACTTGGTTGACTTGATGAGTGATTCATCTGCTGCTAGCAAAGTTTGAAGGATCTGACAGAAACTGTACAGGATACAGAAATGAACAGCGGATTATTCCAAAATGGAACACGGGGAAAGGGAAACGGTTGCATCAGAAAGTGGACCATGAATGTTCAGTTATTAAATAACCCATCAGCAAAGTCGCTATCACTTTCTCTGATGGCTCATCGTTTAACAAAATGATTTCAATCAATTTATAGAAGTTTATATGCTTAAGCCACTTGAACAGCTATCCAACCTGTCCCACAAATCCATTTTTGCAATTCGTAATTGATACAAGTATTTCAACACTGTCAATGAAAAAATTCTCCTGACACTTGCCAGACCTATGTCCTTTCATTAATTATAAGACATGAAGATATAAACTTACTTCACTGCAGATCAAAATATCAAAAGGGAGACTTACGTCGGGTTTTCCAGCAAATATTG
Source organism: Omphiscola glabra (assembly GCA_964017045.1). Lineage (NCBI taxonomy): Eukaryota > Metazoa > Mollusca > Gastropoda > Lymnaeidae > Omphiscola > Omphiscola glabra. The sequence goes on from OZ024799.1 coordinate 23,168,682, forward strand.
TGGGGCGTCTATAAAGAGAGGCACAACACATCCCAGGACATGTATGGCAGTTGTGTATTGACAGCTAGAGGTAAGTATTGACAGCAGGTCAAGTCCTTCGGATACATAAGTAGTGATGCTGAAATAAAACCATTCCATAGATAACAGCAGAAATCTAAAAATGTTGTACACCGTATCGCATGTTATTTTCCTGAGTTAACACAGGCATAGATCTAATTATTTTCTTTGAGGCCACTCTGCTTTTACTGATTTCACACAAACAACTAGATGTCTCAATGTAGAACATAGAACATGATATCACAATGTAGATCATGATATCGCAATGTAGAACATAGAACATGATGTCCCAATGTAGAACATAGAACATGATGTCCTAATGTAGAACATAGAACATGATGTCTCAAAGTAGAACATAGAACATGATGTCTCAATGAAGAACATAGAACATGATGTTTCAATGTAGAACATAGAACATGATATGCCAACTAAAAGTTTATTTTATCCAAAAATGTGTTGTCCTAATTACCCTAGTCCCAAATTAGTTAGTAAATCGATGCTCTAACGAGTTAAGGCATTTAAATGGACTACTCATTTCCTAACAATTATTTTAAGCACTTACTCATGTTCTATGTAAGTAAAATTAAGGCAAGATATCTTATGTTAGTCTTGCATATACTTACTCATGTCCTCATAGGCTTACTCATGTCCACATAGACTTACTCATGCCCTCATAGACTTACTCATGTATGTCCTCATAGACTTACTCATGTCCTCATAGACTTACTCATGTCCTCATAGACTTACTCATGTCCTATGTTTGTCATGGTGATGGCAACGAAGCAGGCTATTGGTGTTTTGTTGTTGATTGCCCTCTGCAGTGGCAGCAACCAGGTGTCTAAGCCCAGAGCTGGAGGTTGGAAGTTTACATCAGCAGCTCCAGGGGAGTGCACTTTGACACTCTGCTGGTGGAGCTTGAGACGGATTGCCACATCCCAGGCCCAGTTGTTGAATTTCTGCTCAGGGCTCTGAGCAGACGTGATATAGGCAGCCATCTATTCGAAAAAAACGGAGAAAGGAGAAATTTAAAAATAATTCTTATATCAGAACTAAAAGTGTTATCCCAGAAGTGTGACACCAAATATGCAACAACTGACTCTAGCTCACCCATGTGTAGCACTAAGTCTTTGAATAAGTCAATCAAGCTATAACCCATTCCAGCTCACTCATGTGTAGCCCTAAGTCTCACCCATGTGTAGCCTTACGTCTTTGAATAATATTCTTAAATCTTAAAAAAGATTCATGAAATGATCAAAGAGTAAATGACGATAAAACTGTTGTGTGTCAGGGACAACAACTCTACACTACAAAAATGAAGACCAACCGATTTCATGCCCTCCATGATGAAGAAGCCGGCCTTCTTGTCAGATATGAATCTTGTATACGCTTCTACCAGTAGTAGTGCCATCTGGCGGTGAAATCTGATGTCTACTACAAGACGTCCAGTCTGAAAATATTGATCAAGATTAATTTATTCAAAAGAGTGTATCTTCTGTCTAATTTAATCTGATGGATTAAAATACACAAGGCAAAGGTTTACATGTTAGTGGACACAGGCACCACCACACACATCACTTGACTGAGGCACCACCACACACATCAGTGGACTGAGACACAACCACACACATCACTAGACCGAGGCACCACCACACACATCATTGGAATGAGACACAACCACACACATCAGTGGACTGAGGCACCACCACACACATCAGTGGCCTGAGGCACCAACACACACATCAGTGGACTGAGACACAACCACACACATCAGTGGACTGAGGCACCAACACACACACAAGTGGACTGAGGCTACAACACACACATCAGTGGACTGAGGCACCACCACTGAACTGATTTTTTGGTGTTTAGGACACATTTTGTTGTTTCCCAGGTGAAGCCACTCAATAAGACTTATCTTTTTTACATCCTCATTTCACTATGAATTGATAACTGGATTTGTTTTTGTGTTTCAGATGTTCACCCTAAACACCCATTACAAGATTCATTCTTTATAGAGCGATAGAGTTATCTTATTTATGATTTATCATCCAATAATAAACCATGGACTACTGTAGTGTTACTGACATCAGATGTATCAGATGTATAGTGTTACATCAAATGTTTAGTGTTACTCACTTCCTCAAAGACGTCCCAGTTGAGTTTGGCTAGTATGGTCTGTGCCAGTTGATTCTCTGCTGTGGTCAAGTCAAAGTTGAGTATCCACTGCCGAAGTGTCAACATGTCAGGGTCAGTTGGTTGCCAGATACTGATTGGTAGCTCAGAGAACAGGTACAGTGCCATCTGGTGGAGATAACATGAACTGTAACCATGGCCCCACATAGAAGTATGTACACTATGTGTCGATGTCACACGTACATTAATTTAAGCACCTTTCCTAACAAAAATACATAGCCATTATAAATCATTTTGAGGCACACATCTAAACAAATATATGTTTGAAATAGAAATTTCTGCTCTGTATTATAAAACTGGTTTGGAGTTAATAGTGTATTTAGATATGCACATTGATTGGGCCTTTAAGGGAGTGGCTTTCAGATGGAACTAAATCACTACAATGATTACTTGCATTGTTTAATAAATTTAAGTCTGACCTTCCCAAGTTTGTCCATGACCTCTTTGACCCTTGTAAGTAGGAAGGAAAGAGCCATAGGGTGAGTTTGTATGATGCTGGATAGAAGCTCACGACCCACTTTTGAGCAAAATTCTCTTGTATGATTGCTGATGTAGGCAATCTTAGGAGAGAAATACATATAATTTTTTAAGACTTCATAGGATCCACAAGACAAAAAAAACTTTACAGTAAAAATGTATAATTTAAACATAAGCTATTAAATTACTTCATGAGAATAAAGTGTAAGTCATGAAATAGGTCATATTTATGCTTAGGATAAATCATGTGAGGAAACAATTGACTAGGATAAATCATGTGAGGAAACAATTGACTAGGATAAATCATGTGAGGAAACAAATGACAAACTATTAATAGAAACCAACTGACATCTTTCTTCTAACATTCAGATAACAAGGATGTCGTGATAATAAACAATTTATTTCATTAAGACACACTGACATCAGATCATTCTGATATTGATGTAATCTACCTCAAAGACCTCAAGGGTAATCATGTAAATGAATCCATCTTCATCCGAGGATCGGCAGCCAGCCATGTTGGCAAAGGTGGTGAGCAGGTAGATGGCTTCAGATGTTGGCATGTGCATCAAGTTATCAGCTAGTTGTTGCCAGCTATCTGGGTCTGAGAGTTTAAGTAATGATAGACATAACTTAACACTTGGCAGAAACAATATATGCTAGTGTGAGAAAAGTAAAACCTGAAAAAAATATCTTCATTACCTGGTTAGGAAGCAGTCCTGCAATGGTTATGCTAATGATATATTTAACCATTGGTATGTTTTGGACAACCTAACAACGTCGAAGAATAACTTTGATCTGGATGTTGGCTTTCTTCCCTTCATTAATTGTGCAATAGGTTTCTTCTTGCCAGTGTCAGATTAACTACAAGTGCATTATGTCAGATTAACTACAACTGTGCGATGTCAGATTGGCTACTTGTAGTCAATCTCACATAACACACTTGTAGTCAATCTGACATAACACACTTGTAGTCAATCTGACACAACACACTTGTAGTCAATCTGACATAACACACTTGTAGTCAATCTGACATAACACACTTGTAGTCAATCTGACACAACACACTTGTAGTCAATCTGACATAACACACTTGTAGTCAATCTGACATAACACACTTGTAGTCAATCTGACACAACACACTTGTAGTCAATCTGACACAACACACTTGTAGTCAATCTGACACAACACACTTGTAGTCAATCTGACATAACACACTTGTAGTCAATCTGACATAACACACTTGTAGTCAATCTGACATAACACACTTGTAGTCAATCTGACATAACACACTTGTAGTCAATCTGATTAGGACCACTTGGATAAAGCCAAATATATCTTTCACTGTAACTATCAACAACAGTGCATTATTAATTCAGATTTACTTAACATCAATCAATTCTTGTCATCTATTCCTTTCTCAGCTGAGATGAAAAAACTCATTGAAGAAAACAAAAAATGCTTGAAAATAAAACCCAATTTCACAAGTTTCAGAAGTTTTTGGACAAATATTGGAGAATTAAAATCATTTGATACGTTTTAGTGTACTTTGAAATATGTATCAATACATCACATCATCAATTTATTAAATTTAAGTCCTAAACATTTAGAGGGAATGCTTTGGTAGAAAGGGTTACAATTTGATCAAGAAGTTGACCATGAATTACCTTAGAAGTAACTCATCTGAAATGGGTAAAAATTAGAACTCACTCTGAAGGTAAGACTTGCAAGATTCTACTGGAGGTAAGTGGTCTAGGTTTATGCCTTGACCTTGATGGAGGACCCATAGCAACTGCCACATACTGTCCAATGAAACACATGTGTAGGGCATGTCAGCCATGAACTGCCAGGATCCTAGCCTGAATGATACAAAAATTAAAAAGAAAATCCTAAATTTATAATAATTTTCATGATTTATAAGTACTTTTGAAGTCAGTTCATAAAAAGATTTATGTGAATAGCAATTCTTATGAAAAAATAGCTTTTGATGTGTCACTTGAAAAAAACAACAAAGTAATAAACTAAATAAACTCTGAAACCGAAAAGAGAAACATTTTGAGAGATTTTCTACTTAAATTAAATATTTTCTCTCTGCATTTAAATTGTTTAAAATAAAAAAAATCTGTGTTTTTATAAATAATGATATATTTTTTAAATTTAAAATTGCTCTGACCTACAAAAAAAGTTCTATAAAAAGCTGTATGTTCACAGGTTAAGCCTATATTTACAACTGCTCTGACCTACTAAAAAAGTTCTATAAAAAGATGTATGTTCACAGATTAAGCATATATTTACAATTGCTCTGACCTACTAAAAGAGTTCTATAAAAAGCTGTATGTTCACAGATCAAGCCTATATTTACAACTGCTCTGACTTACTAAAAAAGTTCTATAAAAAGCTGTATGTTCACAGATCAAGCCTATATTTACAACTGCTCTGACCTACTAAAAAAGTTCTATAAAACGCTGTATGTTCACAGATCAAGCCTATATTTACAACTGCTCTGACCTACTAAAAAAAATTCTATAAAAAGCTGTATGTTTACAGATTAAGCCTATATTTACAACTGCTCTGACCTACTAAAAAAGTTCTATAAAAAGCTGTATGTTCACAGATCAAACCTAATTTGAATGTAGACATTTTTGGTGTTACCATCCATGACTTGCTCTCTTAGTTTTACATTATATTATGTTGATCCTAAATAAGAATTAAAATTTAAAATACACTCAAAACTTCTGTTGAAATAGAATGTAATGACCGATACTGATTTCCACAAGGAAAACATGGAGAGAAGTATTTTATGCTAATCATATGAGAGTACAAGGTGAAACAACATTCATTAACACAACAGAAGATTCTGAAAGGTTAGGAGACTTTTTCCACTTAACGTCCTGAAATAAACACATGAATATTCTCCTGCAAGACCCTGATTAAGACTAAGACAATAAAGTTTAAGAAAGATCAAGTCATCTAAGTCAGTGGTTCTCAACCTTCCTAATGCGGTGACCCTTTAATACAGTTCCTCATGTTGTGGCGACCCCCAACCACAAAATTATTTTTGTTGCTACTTCATAACTGTGATGTATATGTGTTTTCGGATGGTCTTAGGCGACCCCCGGTAAAGGGTCATTCGACCCCCAAAGGGGTCGCGACCCACAGGTTGAGAACTGCTGATCTAAGTTAAGATGCTAAATAAAACAAATTGAAAATAACTTTAAAACAGCCCCACTATACTGCTCATTCATGTACTACCAAATAACCGTGAGATTAAAAACATTAAAAAAACTTGGTTAAAAAAACAAAAAACAGCAAAAGTCTTAAATTATTTTGATCGGGATTTTGAATGCAATGAAAGAAATAACTGAAGGTGAAATTGCTTTAAAGTATTACAATTTATGGAGCCAGGTGCTCCATTTTAAGGCTAAATATAAGCTCTCACTGAGATCTTTTTTGAATTTTGTAAAGCTTTTTTCAATTAGTAATAACAAACGTGGATATTTCTGAGATATGCCTCATGACTGTCTGTGAAGTTTTCATTAAATAATATTAAAATTGGTTTTTAAAATTTTTTTTAACCAATGGCAAGTTCTATTCTAAATTGATAATTAATGAATAAATATATGAGCAATGAAAAAATTAATATTTTTTTTTTTTTAAAAACTTCACAGTGAAGAACAAGTTCAAAATAATTTGAAAGAATAAGTATATAAACATAATAAGAAGCTATGACACTTGCAAAACACATAAAATAACTAGAATTATAAATATTGCAAATAGCTATCACGAGTGCAGATATAAGCTGTTAGCATAAAATTATTTAAGGGAACAGGTATTCAGAAAAATACAGACACTATATAAATATTCTCCTATGCATTCAGTTTGATTTCATCCACTTACGGTAGGACGAGTTTCAGAGTCAGGTATACAATGAATATAGACTGAGAATTTCATAGGTCAGAAAAGTTCACAAGAGTCAGTTTAGTGATGTGACACATCAAAATATTCATTTTGTTTCTGTTAATAACTTGTTGCTTAGAGTCATGTGTAGTTAGGGTGGTATAACTAAGAATCAAATATCTCCTGAAAATCTTTACATATTGGTGTCACTTTCACAGTTTTTTTTAACCTCAATGAACCCTTCCCATTTTTAACCTTAATAAACTCCAACATAGCCGGTCGCAAGATCCGTAGCAAAAGAAGGAGAGCTGGTGTGAGGATCCAAGAACTGGTGAGAGGATCCTAGCTATCAAGAACCTTAAATTTGGGAAAGCATGTGGACAAGAGATGAGGAGAGCAGATATCGATACAATAGTCAACATGCTACACTATATGACAAGATATGTGATGAAAAAAGAAGAGAAATTGCAACACAACGAGCTATTGTAGAATACTCCATTGAATGGAACACCCCCCCCCCCCCCCCCCTCTCAAAATCTAAATTTCATTGACTACAACCTAATCAGGATCATTCAGAGTTCTTATGAAAAAATGACATACATGAAGGTAGACTCACGGATGCCTTTTAATTAGAAACATGAGTCAGACAAGGATGTCTTTTGTCCCCCTTTCTATTCATCCTTACCATTGACTGGACAATGAAAAAGACAAAAAGACGAACAGGATATAGTGGACTCGCTGGGAACAATTGAACTACCTAGACTTTGCAGATGATATTGCACCTCTGTCCCACCAACAGCAACAAATTCAGAAAAAGACAAAAGATGTAACCATTTCAGCACAGCTCGGACTCATAAATAACAGCAGGACAAAGATCATTATGGTAAATTCAGCCAACCAAGAGCACATCTCTCTGGCTGGTGGAAGAAGTGGAGGCCTTCACAGCACCATTGGCATAAAAGGTGGACCTGAAGATGGTGTCAGGGGAAGAATAGGAGAGTCTAGGTCAGCATTTGTGCTATTAAAGAAAATATGTGAGTCCAAGGAGCTGACAAAACAGTCCTACTTTTATGGAGCCAAAACTTAGAGAATAACGGCGAGCATCACACAGAAAGTAAAGACCTTTAAAAACACTTGTGTTAGAAAAATCCTGAACATAAAATGGCCAAACAACATCACAACTAAAAGACTTAAGGCTACCTGTAAAGGACATACCAAGAGCCTGTTGCTGAAGACATTATAAGGCAAAGATTGCAAACTCTTTGTAAACCCCAGATAACATCACCAGACCGTGTGAACCACAGAGGAAAAGGAAGAGGAAGGCCAAAGAATACATGGAGTGCTAGAGGCAGACACACAAAGTATGGGATACACCTGGATGCAACTGGAAAGGAGAGCACAGTGCCAAGATGAATGGAAAATTCTTGTAGATGCCCTATGCCCCAGGTGGGGTAAGAGGCATAAGTAACTAAGTAAACCCTTCACTTCAATTGTGCAATCTCTTCCTTTAATTAGCATCTGTTTTTTTCCTTCAAATTTTAAGGGCAAAAAATAATAATTTTAATAAAAAATGTATGTGCAATGGCAGCAAGAATGAAAAAATGTAAAAACTACAACTATTTTACAGAATATCTATATATAAAATGTCTACAATTTTGAGACAGAAGCACACAGAGCTAGCATAGAAATAGTGGGGCTAAAGTCCACTTACATTGATGGTCTTGCATGACTGGGCAGCAGGGTGGTGTGGGAGGGGGTGAAAAGGCAAACCAAGAAAGAAGTCACTAAATTTACAATTCATTCAAAAACTACAGACTTGAAATTTTTCTTAAACTTTGTAGCTTCTATCTTCTGTCTCCCAATTTCAATAAACAGTAACTTTTCAATACAGCAAACCAATGTTTGTCTATGTGTTGACCTAAAGCAAACCAATGTTTGTCTATGTGTTGACGTACAGCAAAATCCAACGTTTGTCGATGTGTTGACCTAAAGCAAACCAATGTTTGTCTATGTGTTGACGTACAGCAAAATCCAACGTTTGTCGATGTGTTGACCTAAAGCAAACCAATGTTTGTCTATGTGTTGACCTAAAGTGTATCTCAAAAATTTAGTGTAGCATTCAAAGTTAGTCTTCCTGTGTATTGATAAACTTTTGGCCAGAGTGAAAAGTCTGGATTGGTAAAACTTTTTTGGAAGAGTAAAGTATTTAAAAATTAAATGCTAAACAAATCAATCAGTTCATAATATTATATGACCCATAGCTTGAAATACCACAAAAATAGAACTCCAGATTTACCCCATAGAGTCATGACACATACTCACTTTTGTGCAGTGAGAATACTGTAAGTGGCCCGCATGAACAGCTGATCAAACTCTATTTGGAGACCTTCAATGCTGGCTGGGGCCAAGGGACCATAGTATGTTTTAAAGTTGAGCCAGTGGTCAGACACAAATGACATTGTTTGCCTGAAGATAGACCGTGGTAGAAAATAACTTTGTTTTAATATAACTGCCTATTATTGAATATGAGCCAACAAAATAATGATGTGCTTTATTAAATAGTTTATCCCTTCAGAATGACTGTCTTCAATGATGCATTCAAATAATCATTTTATACAAAAAGATGAAGAATTTATCAAATGTTCCCATTCCAGATAATTACATTTCTGTTAGCAAAGACTCAAATATTTGTAAGCTGGCTGAGCTACTTTGCAAAGTTTGAAAAAATATTAGTTAGTTTAATGACTTGCTAGATGTGGTGCAGACTTACCTGATGAGCCTGCCCAGGCGTTTGTTGAGCTGTCTATAACGAGCCATACTGTAAGTGGCCAGGCCTTTACCAATGAGCTGAATCAAAACAGTTGTGAGAGAAAACAATCGAATCATCATCGGCTCAGTACTTCTGCGGATATCATAGTCAACACTTCCTGTATGAGGAAAACAGTTTTCAACTTGGTGATTCCTCCAGCTAAGGACAGCTTTGAACTTATTTGGATAATATTGGGATTCTAAACGCAAAAAATTTAAAGAATATAGCAGAGCTCTGCAGCTGGTGCACTGCGGCACACTGGTGCACTGAGGCACACTGGTGGACTGAGGCACACTGGTGTGCTGTGGCTAAATTCCCTACAAGTGGATAAAAACATGCGAAGACTATAAGCATTTGTTAAAACAGAGGGGATAATAATTGGCTGAATAACAAGCTTTTTGTTTTTTGGAGGCCCCAGACACTTTTCTTATTTAGTTTTATAGCTATTCAATGCAATTTAAAATACTGACTTTTATTTTGTACACATCACAACTCATTCACAGCTCTGTGCCCTTTAAATATCTTAGGCCCACTACAGCCATGATGTATGCGGGACTCTAAGCACAGCATATATGCATTTTTAAATTCAGCGGGTTATATGACAAGTCACTATACCATGTGTCTGAAATATGACATGTAAAATATGTCCTTTTCACTTTTGATCACACGCTTTTCACACCAAAGAGTGAACATTTCATTACCAATAAATGAAAAAGAAAAAAAAACTAACCCCATCCTGTCCAGACTGAGGGTACAACACAAACTAAGCCCATCCTGTACAGAATGAGGCTACGGAAGATCTTTTGTCTGATTTCTTGATATTTAATGTGTGTAACATTTTAAAACAAATTTCGCTCTTTTTTATTATTTTTGTGTGACTTGTTTCATATTTGGTATTAAAATAAATGTTGTAGATTTACATGTGAATATCATAAGGACATTGGTAATCTCTGATTTTAATGTCCCATTAGTTATTGTTTAATTTAAACTTTTAATTTTTGTATGCAGTTTAAAAAAAATACATTTACTGACAGGTTACTTCTGTTCTATTGATATTCCAGCTTAAATTGTGAAAAACCATTTTATTATATTTTATATCACTTGGAATCAAAGATCTACTTGCTCATGTTAATTTCATTTCTATAATATAAGAAATTAAAAAAAAAAAAATTTAAAATTTTGGTACTTGTGAACAACACTGGGAAGGATCTTGGTGTGCCGTGAGGGGAAAAAGGTGCTGAGCACTGGAATGTAGGTTAGAAATTCTGTACAAAGTGTAGAGCTCATGAAGCATTGACAGACTACACATTGCAATAGACAACAACACGCAACAGAACTCTACAAAATACTTGATACATGTAACATACAACAGCATAAAAAATATATTGCAGCTTTAAACTTCAAAAACTAAAGAAGTCTAATTAGTAATTTTTATGCATAATCATATATAACAAAAAATTTCTTTTTAAAAATGAAAGAAACTAGCACTCAATAAGTAAACAACTGACAGGACACTTCCCAGAATGCCGCAGTACACCACAAGTAAAACCAAACACAAATATCTGAGTCCCGAGTACATAATGGAAATCATTAAATTAACAGGGTCCAGTATCACTTTTATACTAAATAAAATAATAACGTAAACATTGATAAAAATATATTTTTTAAAACATAATATAAAAAAAAATATATAAAAATTAGTGACAATTTCAAAACAAGAAAATATTAACAAAAACAACCAAAGACAATAAAATAATTGTATGCAAAATTTCAGCACATTGCTGTTTTATATTTGGTTTAAATATCTAGTAAAGCAACTCAAAGTTTGCTATCATTCATTCAAGCATATGAAAGTGGGGAAAAATTGTAGCACAAATGCAATAGTGCTTTAAACAAATATTTTTTTTTAAATTCGAGATTATCATTTGTTTTAGGAAAAGTAATCCAAAAAATCATCCACTTTAATAAGGTGAATTTTTAATTTTAGCATCCAGTCATTCCTCTACTCCAGACAGAAATTTCTCTTGAATCGGTTGCTACGATGGATTTTTGCTGTGTAATAAATAAGGGTATCTGACCCCCCCCCCGTCCCACTCCGTAATAACTATGTTAAAGTATTGGTAGGATTTCTTTTGCATTATTGTTAAATGCCAGAAGGAAACCAATTTGATCTGCTTCTTGTTGATAGCATCCAGGTTGTTGTTTTTTTGTGGTATTCTTCATATGCCATGTAAGGGCAAGTTTCAGTTGAATTGATGATGGCAAGGATGAACTTATTCCGAAAAGTTTTTGACCAAGATTAATCCTGATGAATGCAGCAAAATTAATTTATGCTATTGCCTTTAACGGCTACACCTGTTACCTTCAATTACCATACCCATTATTACCTATCAACGCTATCAGTGCAAACACTTACACAATTATTTCATTGTGCGATTAGTTTTGAAGACATATTTAATTTATTATTAGTAAGTATTTGCAAAGGAAATAATGATCTCTGATGGAGTCCTCATCATCAAATAATATCTCAGATCTGTCTTTGTTTTAGAGTGGGACAAAACTATGTTTGTTTCTTTAATATATAAGGCCCAGGTCATTATAGAGTGATTGTCATGTATAATTGCTTATCAATAGTGTGCGTTTTTTAAAACGTAAACTAAACTTTGCAATATGTAAACTAGCATCAGATACTATGACGGACTCTCCTTTTTACCTGTGACTTATGTTTACGCACTTGTTTTGATTTTAGACAGTGAATCACTTTACTTAGGACCAAGTGACTAGCCAAATGCTAGCACATAGGCCTCTTCAGTGGCATAAGATTGGCCAAGTTTGGCAGCTAATCAATGTCCCATTTTATAACTGAGGCCATTTTTCCATTGCACACCTAACATCATCTCACAGCACACCAGTTACAGAGCTCTGCTATTCTGCTATAGGTAGAGCAATGAATAGTAATGACCAAAGGACAACATACCACTGTCTGTCACAGAGGCTAGAAGAATATAAGAAAAGACATCTGCTAGTGGAATCTGTCCCAAGAATGCCACAATGTCATTCTCATGGAGGTACACCCAGGAGTTGGAGGGATCTTCATCCTGATGAGGAACAAAACAATTTTACAATATAGGAAAGCTGTAGCCATGAGGGGCAGGCAGACTCACTGGTATATTTTGGGTTAGCTTGGGGGGGGGGGGGGTGTTTAAGTCTTTTGGGTGTTTTGTCCCTCTTAAGGACAATAGAAGGTTTCTGAAAACAATTCCAGGTTTTGGAACAGCAATAAGAATGTAGTGTTGTTAACTTCTACAATTAATGTCAGATAATAAATGTAAATGTCACTATTAAGATTATCAAAGTAATTAATATGAAATCTGCTACAAAAGTAATTGTAAATATAATCCATGGTTGAGTTTCAATGATTCTAATAATTGCTTTAATTATAAATGTGCTATGATCTACATCCTTAAGCTTGTTAGTATCTGGCTAATGCCTGAAAACAAAATTTAAGTGTGACCAAAAATATCATGTCAACAATACCTCCTCTCCATCAGAGTCCACAAGAATCCAAGCTCTGTCTTCCTGTGTACTCTGTTCTGTCAAGTTTATCCGCATGTGACACATAAACTCTTCTCTGGCTCTGAGTATGACAGTTCATACATGAATGATTTTGATGTTAATATGTTCAAATGAAACACTAGAAAAAGGTATGTTAAGCTTGAATTAATAGACAGGACAATAAGATTTGGACATTTTGCTTTGAGCCTTCTTCAGCAAACAAGACAAATAGAAGTAAGACCAGTAACAGAGTACAGTAAGAAGCTTTAGAGGTCTCCTATCAAAATAATATGTTCAAACAATGGGCCAACCAAATATTTTTATTTTATAGAAAGTAGTCAAAGTATTTCTTCTCAAACAGGGTTGCACTGATTAATAGGCATTTCATTGGCTTATTCAGCCATTTTGCTGACTAGATTAATAGGCATTTCAATGGCTTAATCAGTCATTTTGAAGATTTGTGTTTGTCAGTCTGGAGTTAACCATGACCATTTTAATCATCAGATTTTTGCTTGTTCGGTCTGTGGGTACACAGATGGCTAATGAGGCCGATTCTGGCACAAAGTTTTCTTATGCAGTAGGTGCATGGGAATAATGGGGCATCTCCGGGAGCCGAGTCAGACCGAGCCTTCCTGGCATGTCTCTTGTGTTCTGCAGCCGCTCATCTGCCAACTTCATGTTGCATGGAGCTCCTGTGTAAAGTGGAACGCCATGATGTTGTATCCTGCTTTTTCCTCCCATGCATCTGGGTTTATGTCAAACGCTTTCAGTGAGGCTTTTAGGTTGTCTTTAAAACGTTTCTTCTGCCCACCAGCAGACCGCCTTCCTTGTTCGAGCTCACCATAGAAAATTATTTTGGGCAGATGGTCATCTGACATTTTCACAACATATCATTAAGATGGTAAAGATGCTTGGGAGACCTGCCTGTGTGAGCACCTCAGTGTCTGGGACTCTGTCCTGCCATTTAATGTTGAGGATTTTTCTGAGTCTTGTATGAAAATGGTTCAGCATTCTTGCATGGCGTTGGTATACTGTCCATGTTTCACAGGCATAGAGAAGTGTAGGGAGACCAGCCGCCAGATACACTTTCAGTTTAGTTTGAGTGCTGATACTTCTCCTGGTCCATACGTTCTTAGCCAATTTTCCATAGGTTGCACCGGCTCTTGCAATACGGAGGTTAACTTCGTCATCGATGGTTGGGCTTTGGGACAGTGTGCTCCCGAGATAAGAAAAGCTATTGACCACCTTAAGTCTTTCGTCATATACTTGGATGTTGGGCTCAACATAAGGTCTTCGAGGAGCTGGTTGGTATAGGACCTCAGTCTTTTTTGTGTTAATGGTGAGCCCAAAGTTTGTGCAAGCATTAGAAAAGTTTGTGACGCATGGTTGCATATCCACTTCTGATACAGCGTTTAGGGCACAGTCGTCTGCATACAGGAGGTCCCTGGCGGTGTCTGTCAGGACCTTCGTTTTGGCATGTAGCTTCTTGGGGTTGAATAGATTACTGTCAGTTCGGTATCTGAGGCCAATTCCAGCGTCTCCCTCTCTAAAGGCATCGGTCAGCATTGCGGAAAACATGAGGCTGAAAAATGTTGTTTCACGCCATTTGTTACAGGAAATTGTTTGGACGTCTCTCCCTTATCCCGAACTCTAGCCTGCATACCATCATGGAATAGCTGTACCATTGACACGAACTTCCTGAGGCATCCAGATTTGGCCATGATATTCCAAAGACCCTCTCTACTGACAGTGTTGAAAGCTTTGGTCAGGTCTACAAAGGTAGAGAAGAGGTCAACATTTTGTTCCCTGCATTTTTCCTGTAGCTGTCTTGCCGCAAACACCATATTGATGGTTCCTCCTTACCTCCGGAAGCCACATTGGCTTTCTGGCAGTAGACCCTTCTCAAGATGCCTGTTAAGACGATTTAGCAAGATTCTGGCTAATATCTTGCCTGCAATTGAGAGCAGTGATATGCCACGGTGGTTGTCGCAGGATTGACGGTTCCCTTTACGCTTGTACAGGTGAACAATAGATGCATCTCTGAAGTCCTGTGGAATGATCTCTTGCTGCCACATAAGTATGAACAGCTGATGAAGCCTTTCAGACAGAGCTGTCCACCCTTCTTTGTATACTTCAGACGGGATAGAGTCAGCATTTCATAGGTTTAATCAGCCATTATGCAGATGGATCGCCATTAACCTTTTTATAAATCCATAAATTGGCTAATTTTGTATAACAGAAATTGTTAACCAGATTTAAAATGTAAATGCTTTTAATCAAAGCCTGAATGTTTTTACAGGATTTTATGAATTTGTACCAAAACAGAGATGAACAAATTTCTATTCACCTTTTTATTTTTATATGAAGTGTGAACTCCCAGTCAGAAAATTTTGTGATTCACATTACAGGCTTCAAGCTCGAATACCAAGGTTGTCCTTACTCATTATTAAATGTAAAAATTAAGAATATTCTCTGAAACAATCACCCCCCCCCCCAAACCACACATACAAACTATTGGTACTTACTTGACTGGAAGCAGCAATGTTGCCATGACTGTGATGATGTACTCCAGGGCAGGACACCCAAAAGTAGACTGATACTGGGCTGGGTTAGGTTTGAGAGAGGGCATCTGAACCAACTCTACTGACCATTTACCAACCCCAGCAGGACAGCGAAGAAGATGATTGAGAATGAACATGTGATCTGAGAATGTGGACACCCTCAATAGTGAAGATATCTGTGGGAGTGTTGTAAGCAGTGAATATGTATACTTTCCTAAGATCTGTTGCTTTAACAATAGTTCCATTTGTCAAAAACTGCCTTCTTACTCTCATGATTTACTAGTTTCTCCTTAGACAATTGTAAAGTCTTTTTTTGTTGATTAATAACTGCTCAACTATCTTGTCAAATTCATTTAAGTAAAAATAGAATAGTATCCAGAATGATCAATACATTGATCGTCGTTACATTGATCGTCAATATATTGATAGCCAATACATTGATTGTCAATACATTGATCGTGGGCCCTCAAAATGTTGAAGAAATGTAACCATTGTAAAACCATTTCATCTATATAATGTGACCTTTTTTTTTATTGAAACTTTTTCAGCTAAATTTAATATCCACAAAAAGAAATACTAATAACATTGTTTTGATTTAGTGCAGCAATG
This sequence comes from Omphiscola glabra, assembly GCA_964017045.1. Taxonomy (NCBI): domain Eukaryota; kingdom Metazoa; phylum Mollusca; class Gastropoda; family Lymnaeidae; genus Omphiscola; species Omphiscola glabra. The sequence continues at coordinate 23,184,840 of OZ024799.1, forward strand.
ATGTTCAATATACAAGTATTAGAATGTTTGTTTTAAACAAACCAGTTTAACTGTCCACTGTCTGATGTTGTTAATAAATTCTGCATCTGATATTGGCTTGCGGTGAAACATAAAAAGAATGCTGATGCAGTCTTTGACTCTTTGAATGTCATGCTGTTCTGGGGCTGATGCTTCATGGCGTCCTGAAAAATACAAACTTTAATACTTTAATTTAGTAGGAAATGTTGATACATCTTATTGTTTTTAATTTTTAGATATTGTTTATAATAAAAAGAAAAAACGATCAATAACTAAATGCCCATTACAACTGTATCCAGTTGATAAAAACTTGTTCTACTTCTATTTGTCTTGTATGCTGATGAAGGCTCTAAGCCGAAGCGTCCAACTCTTTTGTCCTGTCTATTAATTCAAGGTTAACATACCTTGTTCTTATATTTCATTTACACAACTTGAATGTAGTCCACCAATTATTATCTTTCAAAATTTGACCCACACTATAAAATTAAGCTATTTTCTGTCAGGAATGTTTCCAATGTATAGATAAATATGGAAAGTTAGTGGGGTTTTAAAAAAACCAACTGACTCTTTTCATATATCATTATCCTTCATATGTTAAAAATTTACCTGGAATTGGTGCATTTTTCGGAATGTCACGAAACACTGGACAGGATAAATAAAGATTGTGGATATATGATTCAACTTGAAGTCTGAAATAAAACATGGTTAGGATTTAATGACATACAACTAAGACTTAAGAAAAGATATTTTCTTTCACTCATCCAAAGAAATGGAAATTTTAAAATACAAAATACAAAAAAACAGCCATATTGTGTTGTCAAATCACTCTCAATAATGCCCATAAAGATTTGACAACAAATATATTATTTTCTAACAGATTGAAAGCGGGTTTGTAAATACAAACATTTTGAAAATGAACATCTTCTTCTTTCTGTTCTTTTTTTTGGGGGGAAGGATTCATTCTGATCAAGGTGATTTTAAGTAACTGTGATGTAGTGGGTGGATGTTTTCTACAAAATATTTATTTAGTTTCACAAATGCATTTTTCTTAATTTATGCAATATATGCAATTAATTCACCTGAAAACAGTTTAAGCAAAAGAAAGTTCAGCCAACTAAAAAAAACTGTGATCAAAGCATCCTGTTATGAAGACATATTTAAGTTATGGCTTACTTTGATATTTGTGATGTATAAGCAAATAAAGACAGGTTGTCAGCTATCTGTGAGCGAATATTTTCAAGGGTTGTATTCACTTTGGCCAATACATCAGGAATGAGTTGGCATTGCTCGTAAGTGTGAGTGATATAGACTCGAGCCTGGTCAGCACATTGACCCTGTCATTCAATTAAAAACAATTTTGTTTGTTATTAAAAATAATTTTTTGAAAGCCAAAAAAAAATTAAACTGAATTTTATTATCCTTTAGGATTACCTACATAAAGTCTTGGGTCCAAAAGGCCAGAGGAGCATTCGATGCCCTGCGAAACACCTGGAACTCAAGTGAAATACTGACAAAAACAAAGTTAAAAATGTTCAATTCAAACATCAAGGCACTTCTTCTGTATGGCTGTGAAACTTGGAGAACAACAAAAAAACATTAAAAAAACTGCAGGTTTTTATAAACAGATGCTTCCGAAGGATTCTCAAAATAAGATGGTTTGACAAAATTTGAAACACAGTCCTTTGGGAGAGAGCATCAAGTGTTCCGGTGGAGATAGAGATAAAAATGAGAAAATTGAGATGGATAGGGCACACATTAGGGAAACCAAACACTAACATCACAAGACAGACCCTGAACTGGAATCCTCAAGGTACCAGGAAAAGAGGATGACTAAGAGCCACATGGAAGAGAGAAGTACAGACAGAGGCGGAGAGAATGAAGAAAATCTGGGCCGAAATAGCAAAGATAGCCCAGGACAGGGACAGATGGAAAAGTATTGTGGATGGTCAAAGCTCCATTGGGAGTGAGAATGGCTAGGAAGAAGGATTACCTACAAACATTCAGAAATAAGAACATAATAGAGTGTAATTGATCATTTGAGTTCCTTTGTTTTTTTTTTTATAGTTATACAATGCAAAAAAAAAAAGCTTTTTGAAGACAAAAATAATGTATACAAATAAATAAAAGTGTCATAGAAAAGAGATAACAACTATTACCTGCACAGACAACGTTTTGATATGAGCTATCCACAACTCTTTCTGCAAAGCTGCATAATTTTTCTGGAGTGTTTTTATATCCTCTTCGACACTAAGCAGCTGATTTCTAGACCGGAAATAAGCAGACAGGATCTCATAAAATTCATGTTGCTCCTTCTTATTTTCTCTCTGAAATAACATTGAAAAATGGTCAGATTAAATATGGATTACATCAGAAATGTTCAAATATGAAAGAAATGTAAACATGACAGTTTCTTTACTGAGCACAATGTTCAGGTATTTGCAAGCATTTCCAAGGGGAAAAAATGTAACATTTAAGAAACAGTTTGGTATTAATATGAAAAATCAATTTCTGATTTAAGCCAATTTTTAATTTTGTTCCTGAAAATGTATTCTTTACACACATTTAAAAAATCAGTATTCAAAAAATATCTTTAAAATTAACACAAAAAAACAACAGCTTTTTTACTTCTCTGTCACATTAAGTGATGTATAGCCCTTAAAAATTTAATTGTGAAAGCTGTAAGTAAACTATGATGAATTTTGCCCTCTAGTTAAGCCAATGACATTCAAATACGCTTACCTGTATAAAGTCATCCACAAATCTCTCCATATTGGCCAGCTGAGGATTGTAATACAAACCAAGAAGTTCTGATAAAGCCATTGGCCCAATTTTGTTCTTTGTCTTTTGTTTAGACTGTTCCAGCTCATTTATAGGATAAGTTTTTGGTGCCTTTACGCTTGAACTACTTTGGGTTCTATAAGAACCTTGTGCTGAATTTACAAACTCATCAGTCTTTGGGAGATTAGCTGCATCAAATTTTGTAGCTGCAGAATGTTCTGTGTCTCTCAATTCCTCTTTCAGCTCTGTAACACTGGTTTCTTGCATTGGAGATTTTGTTGTAGTCATAGGTGACTCCTCTTTTACATCCTCATCATTTGTGAATGATGTGTTCAGTGCTTGCATTCTTGCCCATGCTTCTTGAGCCAACAAGCTGGGGCTTTTTTCTTCAAGAACTTTTGTTGGGGCAGTGGGAGGGGTTTTGACTTCTTCTTTTGCTTTAGGTGAGGATGGAGATGTCCTGGACATTGGTGTGTTTGGGTCCTCAACAACAGCAGGGGACAGCAAGACACCTGAGCTTTGACTTGAAGACTTTTGGCCATATCCTGGTAATGGCACATTAGCAGTGGATGGAACAACATCTATTTTATGTGTTTGGGCATTAGAAACTTCATTGCTTTCTGAAACAGTTTTGAGTTGATCAACTAAGGATGTAAAAGATGGTAAAGTCTGAGGTCGTGGAACATATGTTTGATGATCCTGTGCCTCATTGATGCCACTTTCATTAATATGCAAGTTTTCATTATGTGTGCATCCAGGTAAAATGTCTTGCTTTTCAGAAGAAATATTATCAACTGCTAAAAAATTATGCTCCTGGCATGAGTGTTCTGCTGATCCATCAGTTTCTATTCTATCTTTGTACTCAGTGGTAACATCACTATGTTCAATCTCAGGTTTGATCCTATTTTCTAATTCTTGTTGGTTTTGCTCCAATATTTTTTCTGAAGTATTTACTTGTTCTGTCTCCTGTTTAAATGGACCAGAGGTTTCTAATGCAGTTCCAAAAGCTTTTGTATCAATTGCAGCATTGCTTTTATTTTCAGTTTTGGAAAATGTGTTCACACTACTTTCAATTGTTTCTTTGGCTTTCTTTGTCTAGCAGAAGAATTGTACAAAATTTTGTAGTTAATATATTGAAATCTCTTAATTGACTTTAAAACAGCATTATTATTCTTTAATTAAACTGTTCTAAAATAATTTAAAATTGTCATACAAATAAGTTTCTTTACATTGCTTCCGTTCTCTTATAAAATATAGAATGACTTCAGATTTTATAAATAACTTCAAATCAGCTTGCTGAGGATGTAATAGGGTTTATTAATTTTTTTTTATAATACAAATAATAATAAGGCCAGTCTACAATCTTTTATGTATCCTATAACTCTCTAAACCATATAATTTATATGCCACACTATTGATGTCTATAGATTGATATTTAATTTTTGGAAACTTACCGTTTAGCCTATTTAAAATTTTAAAGTGACAGGATAGGACAGAAACAGGCCAGTAATAATTAGGTTACACAATTTTTAATAGAAATTTTTTTAATTTACTTATGCAATAATTTCAACATCAGCTTACAACTTATTTTTAAAAATCATTGATTCATCTAATAATGTCCACAATGTCAATTGTGGTGCACAGTATTTAAAAACCCACAACTAAGACTCTGTACCCACAACTAAGACTCTGTGAGGATATAATAAAAGTGCCATGATCCTCCCAAAATAGGAAGGCAACATTGCGATACCCATCATTCATCCTTTAAGTATAAGTAAGGACCATTGCATATTAGAATTGGACTGTTATTTTTTTAATAATTCTTAGAGGGCTTCTCACACTTGCAAACACATGTCTTGCCTTAAAAATTAAAATTGGCTATAAATTTTAGCCAAATTTATTTTGTGTTTGCCAATGGTGAGGCCAATAAATATAAACAAAATGAGAACTACATTTCAAATTTCATCGTGCATTAAGAACATTGGGTGACTTAATACTTAATAAGTGTAAATGAAGACTAAAATAAACAATTTATGTGACTAATCTAGTAGTAAAGTAGTAATCAAACTCATACTCATACTAGATACTTTGGTAAAAAATTCTAAATTTTTTTAAAAATAAACCAATGGCATAGTTGAATAGAGCTAATTTTTAACAGAATTATAACACCAAAATCATATTTTTAGCTGTTGTAGTTTTAAAGTTATGACTTTTTAAAGTATGACATAGTTTGTCATTTTTTTACTATGGACGAAACCTCCACATCTTGTGACCTCATTCCGCTGATCGCGTCATGCGCAATGACTATATAGTTTATATAAGGCAATGCATCCCCTTATTACTTTAAATACTGTTTAGGGTCGACTTATTTTAATCTTTCAACTTTGGCACATGAATAATTAATTAAAGCTCTCCCTGACCAATGGTTTTATAGTTTTTGCACACGGCCAACTCTTATGAATGAAATAGTATTACGGTATAGCCATTATGCAAATGCAAGTGGCTGTGTGAATGGCTGCCCAGTCACGACCCAGTACAACGTTTTGCACACGGCAAATTGTGATCATTTATAATATGGACTCTACCGGGTTTTTAAACCTCAAATTAGGATATTCTTGTTTAAAAGACTTTTAAGTTCACTCGAAACTATAAGTTATCCAAATATTTTGATGTAAATAGCGATAATAATTGAATATTTGTCGAGTATCGGCATCTTCCGCCATTGAAAAGGGGGCGTGGTCACACCCTAGCGAATTTGGGTAGTGCGACCTACATAGTATACTGCTCATGGGCGGAACCATGGCGTCTCTTCCGAAGGACATGTCGCTTTGAAATTTGGCATACTGGTAGATCAATGTATGCCCGAGATGCATAATAAATATGAAAATGACATATTTTGTACTTTGAATTATATTAATGATGAAAGTTGCCTTATATTCAACAAGGATTTTCTCAAATATTAACCGATTGTAAATAAAAAGGAGATTGATTAAAATGTAGGCCAAGACGTCCTCTAAAGCGTAAGGCCGGAAAAGGAACACAATTGTGGAATATAGTAATTTTTTTATGAATGAAATTGCACCAACATCAACAAATTAAAAACACGGATTTTTGCGCGCCGACGCCCATTTCCCCTACAAAATTTTTAGTAGTCTCCCTTGCTTTACCGAAGTATGAGTAGTTTATACTTATTCTTATATTTAATTTAATTTATAACTTACTGAGAACAGTTGGCAATGAATTGAAAATGTTTGCATAGGCTGGTTTTACTTTTAACTTTTACGAATTTTAGGTTTTTGCCAAAAATCAATAATTCATTATATTAAATCATTATTAATATTCAATAATAATTAATTTAATTTTAAAATTCAATAATTATCAATGATAGAATTTGCTACAACAAATGATTTTTTGCTTTGGTGCATTACAAAGAGCAGTGTAATAATTTTTATTTGCTTAAATAAAAAATAATGTTTGAGGCTAATGACACTAATGTGCTTCTGTGGTCCCCTTATTGGGAGTCACTTCCCTTTGTTTATGATAGATTTAGGGTTCGGGTTACGGTGAGCGACCAGTAGCGTGCAATTACCATGTTCAATTCTTTTAAAGTGGAAATTATAAAGAAAATGCACCCACATAGTTTACAAATAATTGTACCTTATTTTGTTTACGGGGTCTTGGTCTGAGCTCTTCAGCCATTTTTGTTGTTTTGATCATGTGATATTTGTAGAAGTTTGCTGTGTTTCTAAAATTAGAATGAAGCGTGATAAGAACAAAGAAATAAAAACGATACGAAACAAAAGGAACAACAAATCACTTTTAAAAAAAAAATTAAATTAAAATTAATCGTACAATAAATTTCACAATAAAAAATAATAGTAATCCATATTTTGGCAGATTAAACTTTATAATCAATAAAAACTAAAATATCACATGCCACAAGTAGGCCTACAACTACAAGGGATATTTCCTGGAAAATTGGTCCACAGGTTCCCCAACTATTTTTAGTCGTGATAATTGTAATTAGTGGAACATTGAATGCCTTGATTAAATGCCGCCCATTTTAAAAGCATCAATTTATGTTGATAAATATTTTTTCATTAAAAAAATTGTATCGTTTGCCTCTCCTTTTCCCGCTAAAAAGCTAAACGTAAAATATGTTCAGTGTGTTTAGAAATACGTTCATATTAAAATTTAAAAAAATTAAAAACAAAATAAAACTATAGTTCGACCCCAACATTGACATTGTCTGAAGGATAGTAAATCGGCCTCCTGTTAAAAAAGGTTTAGGACCCCTGCTCAAACATATCTGCTACTTGCTTGATGTCTCATTGTCCAGACTTCCACATAAACCTCCACTGAGTCTCCCTGCTCTGTTGACACCTTGCTCCGTTGGAATCCTGCTCAGTTGGCATAACGTTCTGTTTTCAACCTACTCTGTTGGCGCCCTGCTCTGTCTGTGACGCCCTGTTCTGGTGGCACCCTCTTATGTTGGTACCATGCTCTTGTGGCACCCTGTTCTGATGACACTCTGTTCTGTTGACACCTTGCTCTTATAGGACCATGCGCTGGTGGTCTGGCGGTACCCTGCTCTAGTGGCACCCTGTTGTGGTGTCTCCCCGAGCTTACATTTAACCAATTCGAGCGAACTCTGTCAAATTTGCAAGTTTCTATTTCGTATGAAGGTTTAAACCAGGTGCGGTCCGCACCCCCTAGTGACTCCACTGTTACTGTTATCATCAAATTCAAATTGTATAAATTAACTTGACATATGACTTTGTTCTGCACACCGTATACACCAAGTTTACGTCCCCTTCATAAATTAATTATAGTGGGGACACGGATTTGTTTTAGTTACATAATATATGAGAAATGAGCGAAAAAAAATACCCCCGGGACACACACACGCATATTACCAATTACATAATATATGATATGCATTTTAAAAATCGCATGTAGGTCTTCATAATAATATTCATGGTTTTGAATGGTGTTGGTATGTGAAGTGTCCTGCTTTAGGGAACGCGAATCAAAGCGTAAAACATACTACATTGGTTTGGTTTTGTTAGAGCCACATTGGAATTCCTTTAACTAGTATTCTACTTAATATGTAGTGATATGCTCTTTAAATTATATGTAATGCCAATTAGTATGATAATTTAAATGTTATGTTATTTTTCAATTACATTTATCTTTGTCTGTGTGTTTGATTATTGTTTATATCTTTAAAAAACGTCGATATTTGTTATTCATGATTGTTAACCCAGTGTCACTTTCAGTAATAAAAATAGCTATTTAACTTTCAATATCAGTAACACACAACATCCTATTCATTATTCATAAATAGTAATGACTCATGAAGGTCAGTTTGAAATAAATAGCCTATATATTAATTTAGAAGCTGTAAAATTTAAATAACTTGTTGTAAATTTATCTATGGTACCTGGCATCGTTTTTAAAATAAATCGTGAAGAGTGAATGGTCGTCATTGACAGAAAACTGAACGAGTAAATAATTTGCCTAAACTAGGCACTACAAAATTTTCTTTTAAAAAATAAAACAACTTAAAATAAAAATTTTCTCTTAGAAATTATTTTAATTTGGTGTCACTTTCAGTTAAGGTAGGTCTTAGGTCAGTAGTACTAAGTAATAGTGTCTACAGTCTACACTTGTTTTATTGACAAAATTTGAACATTCTTTTCTACCATGATTCTACATTCTAACTGTTAAAAAGCATTAGTATGATTAGTTTAGACATTACAAATATGTTTAACATTCAATTCATTCATATTTTTTTTCGTTTGAGATAGTTTCCAATACAAAGTCAAAGACAAAGAAGAAAAAGACTGATGGCTACAAAACAATACATGATCAGTGAAGCTGCAACATTAGAAGGCATAGAAGTAGAAGCAAGATTATTAGAACTGTTTAAAGAAAATGATGTAACAGAAAAGGGTTATCTCAATGCTCAAGAGGTAAAATCATTGAGTAAAGGACTTCATCTTGGTCCTTTGAATGATAGGTTTGTCCACTTGTTTTTGGAGAGGCACAATGATAAGGTAAAAACATTATTGATATAAGGCTAAGTATTTTCTAATTCAATAAATTACAATAACCTGATTGTTGTCAGTGTTTAAATGACTTCACATAACTAAAAGTAATAATTTGATACATTATTTTTGTGTGCATTTAAATCACTTGAACAGAATGGGATAATTCAATGTAGCAAGAGCCATGTATTTAAATGATCTAGATTTTTTGGTGGGTGTTCATTGAGAGGCCAAGAGGTGAGATCAGATATAAAGAAATTTGAATTATGGGCCCTTTACTGAGGGTTTAAACACTCATTTAAACAGATATCATTAATATACATTTACCCATTGCAAAGCTGACAGGGAAGTGGGGGCACATAATAATTAATAATATGGCAGGAGAGCACGGATCAAGAATTAAAATATTTACTGACAAATATTCTAAATCGCCATAATTTTTTAATACATAATTAATTTACAATAAACTTACAAAGCTAAAAAGGTCGAATAACACTTTTTTAAAAATGAGCTTTGATTGTATTTAATTGTATGTCTCTATTTTATATGAACATGAGACTTTATTTATTTTTTTGTATTGCATTCTCATATGTGTTAAATTTCTCATATACAAGTTAAAAGCAAGCATAGGGAAATCACAAATCTTGAGTAATCCTGTATATCTCCACTTCAAAAGATGTCTGTCTAATTTTTTATGGACATCCTAAACTTTATATGGGCTAGTCATTTTAGGTAAATTTTTTACTGACTGTCTGTAAACTTACAGGTGTTTGACAATATGGGAACAGGGGAAGCTTCTACTAGTATCCACTTTAGATATAGTCTATTATAGTCATCTTTTTGGATGATGAATTTCAGCCCCTTCTCAGGAAGAACCAGTACAAAATTTTTAATTTTTAACAAGTAGATAAATGACCCATTGGCATTTTGACTATTATTTTGATAGTTATTTATTTAAAATTTGAATCTTCAGATATATCTTAAAGACTTAAAGCATCATTTCCACAAATTATTGAAAGAATGGGACACCCAGCAGATTCCAATCAAAGGTAACGTCTGTCAACCAATAAAGATAATAATTGTTATAAGCTTTAGTTTTTTAAAGGGCGCTATTCTGCTATGTATTTTCATTGGTTTTATATCAGTTTTAATGGAGGCTTAGGAATCTATGCCCTATGTTATTAATCACAATTTAATTAATGTGAAAGATTTGGAAGCATAAGTTGCAATAAGAGGTAAATGAAATTCTGAATCAGCAAATTCCAGGTTATGATAATTGATTTTCAACCTGATTTATTCTCATTATCTGCTATAGGTTGTAAAGAATTTGACAAGTCTCCTAAGGCAGAACCAAAGCTTGTATTCGCCTCAAAAAAATATGGCAGACGATCTCTACCATTTAATTCTGAAAAAAGTCTTATCCCGCTTCCCAAAAGCATGATGCCACAGGGTCTCAAAGCTGTAGATGTGAACGATTCTTCTTTACCAAGAATGGTAAGTTTTCATAGTTGTTTATAGGAGCTTGCAAACGGTTTTAATTTTAATGAGTTAATTTACTACTAACATTTAACCCTATGAATTTTGTAAAAAGGTAATCCAATATGAAAATTAAGGGAATTATTCAAAAAGCGGCAGTTGTAGTATATTTCTTCTTCTTATATTTGAGGGCCCATAATCAATTTATTGATCATTCTGGCTTCTGGTTTGAATTCAGAGTTTGCCACCAGCTATTTGGTTTTCATTTATTAATCAACCTCTGCAGTTGTAAGGATGAACAGACATAAGTCTGGTATATATCCTTATTGATGAAAGTAAAAAATACATGCTTTTAAAATATAATAATTCACTTGATTTTTGTTCTTCTCATTTTAGTCTTTATAAAATTATTAATTTTTCTTGTTGATTTTATTATCATCTTAACGTGTGAAATTTTATGCCCAACAAAATTTAGAGTCATTTTTTAACTTTCCAGTTTGACAATTTTTAAATCAGCCATGTTAAAAAAAGTATACATATACAACTTTAAATATGGCACTAGAGGAAGGTGAGTAGACATTTTTATTCAGATTTGTGTCAATCTTAGTTTACAGGATTCTCACATATAATGCTTGATTATAGATACATATATGCATTATGCAATTCAGTATAAATTCTTAACAATAGGGATCACTAGATACTTATTTGGAAATGAGACATAAGCTCATACAATTTTCAATAACACAAAGATTATTAAATACTTCTGCATGGTGTATGTCCCGTAGTAAAAGTTTTCCCTATAAGAAATTAATTATTCTGAATGATGTGTTGTTCATATATTTAGGTAAATCACATAATTTGCCCTTGAAATCTTTCACATTGTATTTATTATTCAGGGCTATGAGAATGCATGTTTTAATTCAGCTAACAGAACATAATGAAGCAATGAGTATGCAACAGACTTAATTGTCTACCCCTGCTTTACCATAATGATGCCATTGATTGAATAGAATACCACACTTTTACAATAAGTTTGCCCTTGACTTAGTAATCCACCACACCTTTACAATAAGTTTGCCCTTGACTCAGTAATCCACCACACCTTTACAATAAGTTTGCCCTTGACTCAGTAGTACACCACACCTTTACAATAAGTTTGCCCTTGACTCAATAGTCCACCAAAATAGGGCCAGTGCTAGGGGACTGCGAATGGCCCGGCGCATTGCCTAAATAATGATTTATAGTATTAATATAACCAGGCTGTCCCTATTCATAGTGTGTAATTTCCAGTCACCACAATGTCCAGGGTACATGATAATCAAATGATCAGCCCATCCTTTTGCTGCACTATTCCTCAAAGTTTAATCACTTGAAGACCTTAAAGTGAATAGTGAAGCTGCTTGTCTTGCAAATTACAAGCTGTGGATTTTTACATTACTGCTTGCCATGGTCATATGGTGTGACATCCATTTTGCTGTCAACACAGTCAGCTAATTCTTGCAGACCTCGGCTATGCTACCTGATGCAACTATTACAAATTTCCAGGGTTTAATCTTTTTCTTCACCAAATACAGAGCAGAAAGATTTACATCAGCGTCCCAATAGGCAAAGATAGGGGCAGTTTGAATATGAATCTAGAGAAAACAGACGCCTGAAGAATATTTGTTTATGGTTACTAGACCAGACATTGGGATTCTTGAAGGCACAGTTTCAACAACTGCAACTGAACTTTGACATTTTTGGCTTTCTATTCCGTACCTTGACTCTGGGTAATTTAAGCAAACATTGTGTGTGGGTTGGGACAAGGTGTTGAGAAGTGGTCATTCATGGGATATACATGGTTTTGACTTAAAAGAAGAATTGAAGAATTGAAATTATTTCAGGAAAAGTAAAAACAGCATTACACTGTCATCAGGTTTTCAAATATATCATTTTATTACTAACAGCCAGCCGGTATTGCCAACCCCACTCCAGAAATATTTTTGATCAATTTAAAATGCAGGTATGCATTATGGCGCATACTCAAATTTAGATTTATATCATTCTACACTTAATCTACACACAACAGAAGAGATGCTAGTGAAAAATTAAGGATTCTCATTTGCCAGGGTTTTGTTTATTAGATCAAAGTAACTCATCCTTGCATAAATTTAATTCAATTAAAAATATAGTGTAAACATAATTAAACTATGCTAGTGTGATTTCAAAAAAGATTCTTAGTTTTTATTGTCTATTAATGAATGGAAAGCAATTTTGAGAGATCAGTGAATTATTACTAGTTGCTTCAGTTTCCCCTTTTTAGCCCAAGTAATATATAATTAGCTAATAATTTACTTGTTGCATATGACCAACTTTACACTTTATATGACTTTTGCTTTATTTAGAGGTCACAAATTCTAGTTTCCAATCTGCAAATTCTAGTTTCAAATCTGCAAATTTGTGAATTTCTAAGTTTTGAGAAACCCTGGTGGAAATTTGTGTCTTCTGGGCAACCTTCATCAGTTTCTCACTACCCTCAAAATACTTTTCCCTTGAAGGTAACGATAATGTGACATTTTGTGGCACATCAGTTAGTATCGATAAGGTGACATTCAGTGACATTATTTGAATTTGCAGATTTTATTTAAATTGCTCTGTACTGTGATGCCTCCGGTAATAAAAACCCAAAAGTCGGACATATGTTGGTTTTTGCCCCCACCCTTGAAAAAACCTGAAATGACATTCCTGGTGACATTACCTGACATCATTTAGTATCAAATATTTTATCATTTTATGGCTAATAAAATAGTTAGCTTTATTTATTTGCGGTATTTCTTTCTTTCTTTTTTTGTTTTAAAAATTATTTTTTTTCTATGTATATTTTTGTGGTGCCTCCCTTTCACTTGATGCACTTATTGTCTACATATACTGAAAAATGTTTAATGCGGGCTTGTAGTTTGTACATGAATTGATCTCTGCCTATGCTGCATAAGCTAAGCTTTATTTTTATACAATTTTGCCAAATTGTGTTTTACAAAGAAAAATGATTACAAATTCCATATCTTTTTCTCGCCAACCCACTTTTTTGTCTCCCAAAACCCACCCATCGAAGCAATGTAAGTTCACAAAACTTTAGTAGATTGAAATGTTTATTTGAAATTTCAAACTACTGTACTTTAAATTTCTTCAGATAAATTCAAATGACTGAGTATGATTTGTAAAACTCTCCCGCCATCTACTTTGGAGTCATTCGTAAATTACGTCACGCTCGGGGTGGGGGGGGGGGGCGGTTGTTGTTGTTAAGAATTTGTGATAGAAAAAAAGGGGGGAGGGTAAAATTTGTGATGTCAATTTTTTTGTTTAAATTTAAAATTTTCTAATTTTGACAAATCTGTATTCAATTAATTTTAAAAGCATTGATTTGAGGTCAAAATTGCCTCAGGTATTATAGGTACCGTGTAACTCAGTCGCGCACACCCAATGCGCATATCGAAAATGACAATAAAAACTGGAGTCTGTTGTGGCCATTTTACATTTGGCTCGGGGATGACTTGGTTGTTTTGCGGATCCACCATTTATGTCAGTGGTGCTGCCTAAGTATGTGATGGCCTCCACTTCTTCCATTGCACTTCCTGCCAGAGAGATATGCTCTTGGTTGGCTGAGTTTACCATAATGATCTTTGTCCAGCTTTTATTTATGAGTCAGAGCTGTGCTGAAATGGTGGCTACATCTTTTGTCTTTTTCTGCATTTGTTGCTGTTTGTGGGACAGAGGTGCAATGTCATCTACAAAGTCTAGGGCATTCAGTTGTTCCAAGGGTGTCCACTGTATCCTGTTCCTCGTTTCGTCTGTGGATTTTTTCATTGTCCAGTGAATGGCAAGGATGAATAGGAAGGGGGAAAAAAGACAACCTTGTCTGACTCATGTTTCTAATTAAAAGGCATCCATGAGATCTGAATGATCCTGTTACAGGCGTCTCGTTTACTTTCATTGATCTTTTCTAGTTAATGAACTTAAGCTGACTCCAAGTTCGGCAGCGCTATTAGGGTGTGGCTAACTAAAAATAGTCTCCCTTAACCTCGATTACAAGTAACTAAAATATATGGTCTGTATTATTAACATTCTGTAGAATTCTGTAGAAATATCCAGAAAGGAATACAATGCGTAAGTCCATTCGAGAAGTATCTATGAAAAAGGCTATATAAACGCCTAGAGAGATTGAGGAAGCGGAGACTAGAGATTTTTTGTGCTTTCATTTATCACGAGATATATTTGCAATACAAGACAAGGATTTTTTAAACTAACCTTTGCTGCGTTGTATCTTTTTCAACATTGTACCTGTACTAGCCAATCATTATACTGTAAGTCAATAGCTTTATTTTTATTTTGTAATTTATAATTAACATAATAAAATGTATTAATTGTAATTAGCCCTGGTTTGAGTATCGTATTCTTTGCTATTGTATTTAACATATGGTATCTTCTTTTGTTTTGTACTGTTTTAGAACGAGCCATATACTTAAATGAGAGATTAATTTCTCCATACTGATAACAGTACGTAACAGATCCTGACTAGTTTTCCCTGTACCCCATAATGTCAGAGAAGTTTCCACAAGGTTTGTCAGTCCAGGCTTATAGTAGTGGATGAAATTTAGATATAAGGGGGGAGAGGTGTTCCATTCGATGGACTGTTCTACAATGATTTGTAGTGTTGCAATTTGATATGTGCGTGATCTGTTTTGGCGGAAGTCAGCCTGTTCTTTCCTGGTACTGACAGCATTGTAATTCCTCTGTAGTTTGTACAGTTGCTGAGATCCCCTTTATTTGGTATCTTTCCAATCTTTTGGAACTTTCTCTTTTTCTCGGATCTTTTAAAATAGATGGAGTCGCTTGATGACTATTGTATCTATATCTCAGAGGCGTAGCTAAGGGGGTAGGGGGCGCCAGACTAGATAAGGGCGCCAAAATGTGTTTTGATATTATTTTATTGATAAAAATAATGGGTTTGAGAGTTGAATGAATCTTGTCCCCGGGCGCCAAACACCCTAGCTACGCCTCTGCTATATCTGCTCTCATCATATCTGGGCCAGATGCTTTGCCTAATTTAAGCTGCTTAACAGCCAGGTCTATTTGTATATCTTCATTTGCTGGTTGTATATCTGGTGTGTCTGTTGGTGGAGGTCTGTTTAGTAATTTCTCAAAGTATTTCACCCATCTTTTTTGTTGTTCTTTTCATTCCGTTATTGATCTACCTTCCTTACCTTTATCCAGCCTCTCTGGCATCTTGTACCTTCCAGAGTGATTTCTTGCTATGTCATAGAGCTCTTTCATGTTTCCCTTTCTGGCTGCTTCATCTGCTGTTGACACTAGACCATCTATGTGAGCACTTTTAACCTTTATAATACTATACTTTACCCTTCCACTGGCTTTTTTATATATTATCTTGTGCTTTTGTTTTCTCTGCCCTGGTGAGTCTGTTGTACTCTTCATTTCTTTCCTCTCGTTTATTTTTTGTAGCATTTTGAGTGAGAGCCAATCTTTGTGTTGATTGAGAGACAATCTTTGTGTTGATTGAGAGCCAATCTTTGTGTTGATTGAGAGCCAATCTTATGCTGAGTGAGAGCCAATCTTTGTGTTGTGTGAGAGCCAATCTTTGTGTTGTGTGAGAGCCAATCTTTGTGCTGAGTGAGAGCCAATCGTTGTGTTTTTGCTCCACCGATCCTAAAATCTCGTTGCACGTTGATGTTACAGACGTCTCTATGTTTTGCCATTTATGTTCTATCTGTTCATCATCTGTTTGGTCTTACAGCATCTGGAACTTATTCATTAAGGTAGCACTGAATTCCTTTCATTTTTGCTCTTTTGTCAGAAGTGCTTTGTTTTCTTCAGTTTTAACGTGAGTCTTGCCCAAATTAGATAGCTATCAGATGCAACAAAAGCTCCTCTTTTAAGTATAGTACATCTGGTAAAGACCTCCTGGATTTTTTGCTAATGCTTACATTGTCAATTTGGTTTTCTGTTTTGATATCAGTGGACACCCAAGTTACCCTTTTACGCTGCGCAGAAGGCTGCCAGTCTTTCGCCGTTCTCATTTCTGTCTCCTATACTATCGCGCCCCATAATTTCTTCTTATCCTCACAACCCTAGCATTTAGATCTCCTATTGTGATATTTACATCTATACATGGACATATTTCTTCTATACCGTAGCTTAGAGTCTATTGTAGAAAAGCTTCTCTTTCATCTTTCTATCGTTGGTAGGTGCACTCATTAGGCCTCGAGATTCAACATTGTAGTTGTAGGCTAAAATATACGTTAACTTTGACCTATATCATCTACACGGTTAGAGCAAGGTTTATATGCTTGGGTCACATAGCAGCTTATCATCAGATGAATATTAACTGGTATGCATTAATTAAGATGTATTCAAAATAATCGATGGCTAATATATGTATGGGTTATTACTATGCATTAAAAACATTTACCAATTTTGATTTGTTTGAACGATAATACAGATTGACCGATAACATCAGACTGTCACTATATCATGAAAAGTGTATCAACACCGTATGCTACCGTGCCGTCGTGGCATGCAGTTCATCCATAATGGATGTAATTTCATTGAAAATCGTACTGATTTAAAATATTCAATAATTTTGTAATAGTCTGAATTTGTCGTGTAAAATATAGGATGAACAAAATATTGAAACCATTTACTTGCCGTGTCTGATATCGTACGGTCATCGTTCGGGAGCCATGCTACGACCGCGTTATATCCGAATTCGCGTTATGGCGGGGCGCGTTATAGCGGGGTTCCACTGTACATGGATTAGCTTTACCACCCGTATCCCAATTTCTGGATTATATTTACAAATTATGAAAGATTTTGAATTACCGTACCTCAAATTTATAATTTCAATATGCATGTCAATTTCAAAGAAAAGTAAATAAACATAAATCGACATCGTCCGACTATTTTTAGCCCGATTATACGAGGCCGAGTTGTCGGCAATCGCCTATTTGCTCATCAGAAATTTTGAACTAAAAACATATTTAAAAATTCTTAGAAATTAAATCTATTTCTCTCTCCAAATACCCAACACACACGATCTTGAATTTCAGACCTCGCGTGATACCCAGTGGCGTAGCTTGACTAAATGCTCCCCGGGCGAACCCTAGCATTGCACTCCACATACTATATTATATTATGTTAATAAAATCAGTAAAGAAAGCACCCCCCCTCCCACAACCCCTTGTCTCGAGTTCAACCCTAAAATTCATGGTGTGCCACGCCTACACGTGAGACGTGTAAATATTGCAACGGGACACATTTGTCTGTACTTAATGTATTTTGAAAGCAGGATAGCGCTACAGATTGTATACTGAGACCATTATTGAATTGTTGCTACAGCAATATCAAATGTATCTATCGATTCTACGCAGCACGTGTGACTGGGGCTTATTTCACGCATATTGTCGGTTAACTGATCACGGACCGCCGCTTATAAAAAGTGCTTGTGTGTGATAGTACACATCTCTGCTTAAGAATTGCTGGTGGATTCGGAAAATGTCAGCAGGATTGAGTCGCGAATAACGTCTTGAATGAAAATCCAGGAAAATAGAATTTTGACTAAATGAGTCTTTTTTCTTAAACAAGGCTCAGTATGTAGACCAACTACAGAATGCTCTAACTTTGGTATTGTTTGTTAGAATGTTATTGCATTAAGCGCAGGGCTTGAGTCCTGCATGGGAATGGTGCTCCTGTACTTATTGTTAAGTAATGAAAAGTGTACACTGGGGGGGGGGGGGGGAGATATTGGGTGCGTTCCCACACTTTTTTCCCAGGCCCCGAGCCCTGGTTATGCTGCTGAGAGCCTAAATGAGCTCATACTATTATTGACATCTGTCACAGCTTGATGTACAGTTCTGGCTTATTTCCCCATGGACTCGTCTTGTTTTAAAGCGTATAAGGATATATGCAATGTTTTGTTTAAAAACGTGGCTGTCTTGAACAAGGGATGATCTGACATGCCGGAAGGGAAGGTCTGTGATACAACAGTCTTGAATTGATGTTTTTTATGATCCCCAAATGTTGTCGTTTATGACTGCCGTACGTGACTGGTGTAGGACAGACCTCAATAGTAATGGTGTCGGCTGCCAAGGGCCAGTGTGTTATTTCGTCATGTTATAGGCCTAACTGTATTTAGACAACTCGTGTTGTTTCATGTTTTTAGGAAACTGATTCGGGCAAATTGTGTTATAATGACAGTGAGTGAGGCAAGTTGTGTTGTAATGACAGTGAGTGGGACAAGTTGTGTTATAATGACAGTGAGTGGGACAAGTTGTGTTATAATGACAGTGAGTGGGACAAGTTGTGTTATAATGACAGTGAGTGGGACAAGTTGTGTTATAATGACAGTGAGTAGGACACGTTGTGTTATAATGACAGTGAGTGGGACAAGTTGTGTTATAATGACAGTGAGTGGGACTAGTTGTGTTGTAATGACAGTGAGTGGGACAAGTTGTGTTATAATGACAGTGAGTGGGACAAGTTGTGTTATAATGACAGTGAGTGGGACAAGTTGTGTTATAATGACAGTGAGTGGGACAAGTTGTGTTATAATGACAGTGAGTAGGACACGTTGTGTTATAATGACAGTGAGTGGGACAAGTTGTGTTATAATGACAGTGAGTGGGACAAGTTGTGTTATAATGACAGTGAGTGAGGAAAGTTGTGTTATAACATTCAATTGAATGTATAGCCTATGACTCTGTTACTCCAAATGCATGCTCCCTCACTCTGCATTCTCCTTTTATTACTCCCCCCCCAACCTATTTTTTGCGGCCTGCAACAGTTTTTCAGTATGTAGTATGGCCGTCAGCACATTTCCAGTCTTGAAGGCCTGTTTACTAAGACATTTGTGTCTGTGTTGCATGCAAATGCAGACTGAGAGAAGTGCTGGACAGTCAAATTGTCGTGTGCTGGGCAGCCAAATTGTCGTGTGCAGGGCAGCCAACTTGTCGTGTCCTGGGCAGCCAAATTGACGTGTGCTGGGCAGCCAACTTGTCGTGTGCTGGGCAGCCAACTTGTCGTGTGCTGGGCAGCCAAATTGTCGCCCCTGTTTTACCACCTTTCACTCAACTTGACACCAGCGTTGTCCTTATCTTGGACCAAAGAATTGAACATTGAACCATTATAATCAAGACAAAACAATTTGACATTTGTCTTTTAAACCCTTCGGCATTCATCCTCAACCCTTTTGTTATGCCAATCGTTAAAGTCTATATTATGCATATTTTTTATTATTTCATTGGGGTGAGGGAGGGAGTGGGGGCAGCAAAATCATGGCATGCCTTTGATGGCTCTAACCCTAGCTACGACGGCTGTAACCCTATCTACCACAGCTCTAACAATAGCTACAATGGCTCTAACCCTAGCTACAATCCCTGTAACCCTCACTACTATGGCTCTAACCCTAGCTACGACGGCTGTAACACTATCTACCACAGCTCTAACAATAGCTACGATAGCTCTAACCCTAGCTACAATCGCTCAAACCCTCCCTACAATGACTCCAACCCTAGCTGTGACGGCTGCAACCCTATATACGACAGCTCTAACAATAGCTATGATGGCTCTAACCCTCACTACAATAGCTCTAACCCTCACTACAATGGCTTAACCCTCACTACAATTGCTCTAACCCTCACTACAATGGCTCTAACCCTCACTACAATGGCTTAACCCTCACTAAAATTGCTCTAACCCTCACTACAATGGCTCTAACCCTCACTACAATGGCTTAACCCTCACTACAATTGCTCTAACCCTCACTACAATGGCTCTAACCCTCACTACAATTGCTCTAAACCTCACTACAATTGCTATAAACCTCACTACAATTGCTCTAACCCTCACTACAATTGCTCTAAACCTCACTACATTTGCTCTAACCCTCACTACAATGGCTCTAACCCTCACTACAATGGCTTTAAGCCTAACCACAGATCAGTCTCATAAAACTATTTGAATAGATGACTTTAAATGTTTTACTGAAATAGTAATAAATATTATCCACCACAAACTTGCAAAAGTAAAAGAAGAAAACATTCAACTGAACTTTTGTAGCTGACTAAATTTTATTGTGTTTTTCAGTTTCATTTTAAATATTTAGCCTCAAACAATGTCTAAATAACAAGGGCTACTTTTTATTTCAAGAACAACTGGTTTCAATTTTGATGCTCCCACCAACTTTTTTTCTCTCCTATTTTCCCCACTAGTCCTTGCAAACAAACTTTGATCATTGCTCACTGAAGACCTCTCATTAATCAAATGGTTAAGTGAAGTAACCCTTAATGTATTATGGACTTGTATTTTAACTCAGATTAGTGCTTTAGCTAAGTGTGGTGGGGGGGGGGGGGTAAGGATTTAATCATCTTCTTTGGGAAGCCAAATAGCTAGACCCTAATTTTATACTATATGTGGCCCCCTTTAAAAAATTCTGACTGGAGGCTTCCTCTGCTCCCCCTCTCTGACCTTTCCTGTACACTCCTGAGTATGATGGCATGCCCCTCCAAGATGGAATCCAACTAAATTTTGTCTTTTTGTCACTACAGAAAAGTGAGAGTAAGCAAGCCAAAGGAAAACATGGCACAGGAAAACATGACACAGGAAAACATGACACAAGAGTACATGACACAACCAGGTCTTCTGTAGCTGGAGTTGAAATTACTTATGAGGACAATGGTTAAGTATGATTTAATCATAATACTGATTTGGAATTTTAAATAAAAAATGTTTTCCCCGTTGATAAAGACAATCAAAAATAGGCTTTGAATATTTTCTTTCCTTATTTATAAGCATAATTTGGATTTTTGAGTGATTCTATCTAAACATATTAATCATTTGTATTTTTTAGGGATTTATGTAAAAATGTCCAATTGGTTGGATTTTGCACTTTAAAGCTATTTATTGTCAATGATTGATGTTCACGCTATTTATTGTCAATGATTGATGTTCATGGTATTTATTGTCAATGATTGATGTTCATGCTATTTATTGTCAATGATTGATGTTCACGCTATTTATTGTCAATGATGCTGTTGTTTGCAATAGAATGTCTACCTGGAGAAGATGAAAAAAGTGAGCACAGCGTGAAGCATTTAAGATATGTGTGCCAGCAGCTTGGGATCGGTGGATCAGGCACACTCAGCCAATCAGAATTCAAATCAGTATGTGCTTATATTGGCATGGATAATATCCGAGAGAAGGTACATTAACAAACACTACATTGTTTTTAATTATATCAAATTTGCTTCAATGATTGAATAAGGTTAAACAACAATAATTTGTAAAATTGATGTTAAATCACATTATTCTAGGGCCAATAGTTTATAAATATGATGTTGAATCACATGATTATAGGAATCTATTTTCAATTTTTTTTTTTTTTTTACTGCCTTTATTTAATTTTAGGAGCTGGCAGAACTCTTTATCAAAATCGACTCTGATCAGGATGGGCAAGTTACCCTGGCTGATTTGGTCAATGGGCTGCCTCACAAAGCCACCCTACATGCTCCTGTAGTCTCACGGTTTAGGTCCAGTACACATGCTCACATTAAGACACCTCGACCTAGAAGTCACCCTCGATCTCAGGCAGATAAGCTCACCAGTTCAACGGACAACTTCTTGTATAGTGGAGATAAGAATGGGATTTTTTCATCACTGGAGGATACACTTGATGGGTAGGTATTTCATCTACATTGAGGAGTGTGCATCTTTGTCAGGCTTTTTGTTATATTTATGATGATATTTTTTTTTACAACATTCATCTTGGGCAAATTAGTTATTACCGTGGATACTAAATCACATAACTTGGTTGGACACAGTGTGCTATAGCTGTTACTGTGGAGATAGCACAACCCAGTTTGTTTTCTAGGGTTGCTAGCACAACACAGCTTGTTTTTATTTTCAATTATTAATTTGAAATAAGTACATAGCTTTTTTTAGTGTTGAAATATGCAATTTTATGTAATTAATGTTATACCACATAGCTGTTTCCAAATTATTAAAGAAGCGATCCTTCTTAGAGGTGGTTTGTCATATGTTTTTGTTATATTTTTGTTCATTACACATCAAATCATCTAAATATGCACTATTAACATGAACAATGTAATCCTATATGTTAGTCTTTCAATTTTACATAAGAAAGCCATTATACTAAATGTTGAATATGTTTGTTTTATTTAAGCAAAAAGCTATCAAGTTAAAAGAAATACTATTAAAAAATCAAGATAAAATATTAGCTAATTAGTTTTAATAAAAAAAAAACATAAACAAAATTATATAATATATTAATAAAATAATTAAATTGTGTTGTTTATTATAGCTAATGTTCTTAAATCAAGAACAGACTGTATTTTAAAGAGCAATTTGTTGAATGATTTTTGGCTGATGGAATTTAACAGACCATTACTAAGCAAACAGGACAAATTAATTGTATTTTAGGACTTTTCCTATCTTCCCCCAACAAACTTTTCTTGTTACATTAATCTTGTGTTGCAGATATGCTGATGGTGAGAATGTTGTTGACTTCTGGTATGGGCTTGGTATAACAAATGGACTTGAAGTGTTGTCAGTGAGTCCTACATTTGGCTTTCTTTATTGTACTTGATTTGCTTTCATTTGTTATTAAGTCTTGCTACCAAATCTAAGAGTTTGCCTCATTTCAAAAAACAGTCTTCATGGTTGTAAGATAGGTTTACTATATATATACATCATTGTTAATTAAATCCAACATATAAATATATATATATATATATATAAATAAATGGAAAAATCTTGGGCCACAAAACTTGTGTAAGTAATTATTACTATACTTTCTTAACTTTAATAGCTTTAATATTTCACTAAATATATATATAATAATATAAGTTAACTACTAAAAAAAATTAAATAATCTTTATATACGGTAACTAAAGTTTTATTAGGAAAAGTTTATTTTTGTTTAAGAAAAATCTATTCCAATAAGGAGAAGGTAATTATGTGAGATGAAAAAAGCATTTTTTAAAGATGCCCTATTTCCATATTCTTATTACTTTTTAGGCCCTTGGATTTAATCCCAATGGGAAAGTCAAACTTAGTGACATTACAACAGCCTTGAATAATGAGATGAACAATCCCAATGCATCAGAGATCATTCAGCATGTAACTATGGAAACTTATCAACAAGAAGTCTTTCATCTCAAGTTAGTGTCTTAATGCAAAATCTATATCAGCTTTTCCCAAATAAGGACCTGGCCAAGGGCCTCTGCTTTTTTTGTAATAAAGAGGAGCCATACTGTTAATTTTATTGGGGGGGGGGGGGGGGGGGAGGGTGCCATATAAAAAATTTCAAGAGTAAATGGTTCTTTATTACAATATGTAAAAACTGAATTGACTTTCCAATCCGTTTTATGTTACCAATAGGTCAGATTAATTGCTACAATTTTTAGGTCACAAAGCATAATTTTAAAAAAAAATAACCAGGCCACTGAAAAAAGTTATTTATTCTTAAAAAAAATAATTTAACAATTAAGTTTGTATTAAATAAAGTTAATTTCAGAAAATGTGTATGTTTTCCTTTTGATAAAATTCTTAGTGATTAAGCTTTAAATTTATTTTGTTTTAGTTGTAGAAAAAATACTTTGTTACCATACTGGTATCAAAGTTCTTTAACCTAAAGTGCATTTATTCTGTAAACATGTTGTATAAACCATTTTTAGTGGCCAGAATTGTATAGACTGATATACTTACTATTTCTGTGTTGGGTGTTCTAAAAAATTTTTTTTAAAAACTTTAACTTACCTTCCTAAATGATCAGGTACACTTTTATTTTTCAGATCAATTGTAGAACAGTCAAAGGCAGAGATAAAAAAGCTTAAACTAGACCTAGCAGAGTCTAATGCACGCAACAGTTTGTTAGCAGGAGAAGGGGATGAAAGGTTTAGCCAAATGGACAAATCTTGGGCCACAAAACTTGTGTAATTAATTATTACTATACATTCTTAACTTTAATAGCTTTAATATTTCACTAATTTCTTAGGAGTTTATTCTTTTTGAAATAGAAAAACAAAATTAATTATTAATATACAAGAAAGTATTTAAATTTACTGCCAGGGAAAAGTCAGGTATGAATTTGAAGTTATGAAAATTTAAACTGATTCTTGAAAAACAATGCTGCACTTAATATTGATGTTTTTCATTTTCAAGATTCCTTTCAGTATAAACAAAACAAAGTAAATTTTCATTATTTAATAATAGTTTATTTTTTTATAAAACAGTATGTGATTTCTCTGATTAACTGACTAAAGAGTGTATAATCTGAGAAGAAAACCAAAAAATGCTTTTGCAAATATTTTAAAGGTACAAACAGATCTACTTTAACAAATGTATGTAACATACAAACACAATCTCGAATTAAATTTGAACCTGCAGATTGCAATTTTTAATAATTAATGTATTGGACTAATTTGAGTTATTTTTTAAACCCAAAAGTGACATAATAGGAAATATTAAAGATACCTATTGGTAAGTTTTGTATCCAACCTTAGGTGATGGAATTTAAAAATTGTGTATCAGTTTAAAGACTATGTACTATGTTGGTTGATTTTCTCGTAGTTTACTAAAGCAATTGATTATACTGGTCTTGAGAAAGAAAAAAGCTATTAAAGGTGGTTTTATTTGCACAAGTGGCAACATGATGAAATCCATCCTCTGTAAAAAGTGTGGAAAATGCTACATAAGGGAGACCAGCCATCGCCTTGGGAACCATTTTAGAGAACAACTATACAAAATTTTTTTAAATTGTATCCAATTTTACAAAATTTTAATGGAGATAACCACAATGGGTTATCATACATTTCAGTTACTGGTATACTGTATGCCATTAGCACATTTGGAAGGATTTATATGGAAAATAAATTAATCAAAAGATTTTGTTCATCCACTTCCTTCAGTACTCAACAAATTAACAATTTTACATTGCTGCAATATTTTTTCCTTTTTTGTTTTACATTGTACTTCTGCCCACTTTCGTTCTGTTCCTCTGATCTTTTTTTTTTTATGAGGGACTTGTGCCCACCCTTTTTCATTCCTTTCCATTTCTTAATATGTAGGATATGTATATATCATATAAAATTTAATTGCATTCAAATTAATTAATATTATATGTTTTTATGTTGTACTGATGTAGGCATTAGCCCCAATGTCTTTAAATTGTATTTTGTCTTGACATAATTAAAACTTACCTATACTGTTTTTTTTACACAAATTGTTTCTGTCTTATAAAACTACTTAAAAGCTTTATGACAGTCCAACACTCTTATGATAAGGGAACAAAAAGGTGGAATACTGGTGTATAAAATTGTATAGAATTGACCAATGACTTTAAAATTTTCTATATTATTTGAATTGCCTTTTTTTTTGTTAAAAACCCTTTAATTTCATTAAATGGTTGATGCTACCTTAAACTATCATGTCGATTCAAGGGACAATGTTCAAAGTTAGGAAATTTAATGAGTGAAAGAGTTGGATGTTCATAGATAAAGTGGCGGAGTGGGAAACAAATAATGTTACCTGGAAAAAAGTGAACCCACACACAGCTGCAATGTTATCATTTAATGTCTATGGAAAGAAATAAATTTAAAAAACAACAATTCTTATTAAAGTGGTATTAAGTGGGGCAGTATGTATAATCGCAAAGTTAGGTATTATTAGCTCTGACTCCAGTGACATAAAATGAATTCATTCCAGTTGTGGTGCCCTTGGGGTATGCTTTTGGCCCCAGGCTAGTCCCAAGACATGCTAATGGAAATGGTTGTGTTTCAGAGCCTCTATTTTTATTTTTTGCTTATTAAGAATTTTGAAATATAATTTGTATTTAAACTACCTATCTATTTGTTTAAACTACTTCATTACTAAAATTCTGTACAATAAGGGCCGTATCGGCACAGATTGTCAAAATGAAAAAAAAGCACTAACATCATTATCCATATTGAACCAAAAAATTAAGCAAAACTAAAATAATCACCTTTTGGCATTAATATAAAATTAAAATATTTCCAAGTTTTAACAGGCTCAAAAAGAAGAACAAATTCTATTTGATAGAAAATGTCGATGAATCTTTTATGAATAATTAAAAGTGGTTCATTTTATTTTAAAAAATTGTTTATGATTGGTAAAATAATGTTAAGATAGGAGATCTTTGCAAAAAGGGCATCACATATTATTTATTAATTTGAGATTTATTGGAGGAAAAATCAAGCCAAATAGATTCAATAATTTTGTAGATTGAAAGGTTTTTTGGGAATTTCAAGCTTCTCTAACTTTCTTCAGATAAATTACAAAAGAATCTACATAAATCTCTTCAACCTAATTTAAGACATTTTCAAATCACCTAAATTTATTTTGACGTTTTAAAAATGTCAAATTTTTCTTAAACTATTTCAAAAAAATGAAAAAGGAGTGATTAGAAAATTGAAAAACTTGTTCTTAATAACTGTTTTTTCAACAACATCCTATTTCATACTAATATTGAGGTGTTAATAAATGTTTGATAATATGTAGGCTAGATTGTTATTATTCTGATATTATATGAAAAAGGGAAAAGCACCTCCAAAATTAAAAAATATATATGGATTTAACATTTCTTGATACTTATCTGTTATCCAGCAAACTATGAAACAATTTTAACAAATTAAAAGATATTAGCAATGATTTCGATTTAATAATAATTGATGAAACATACACTAGTATTATGAGCCAGATAAAGACTTATTTTTTTTAAAAATGTATTTTAAGTTATAATTTTTTCTTGCTCAACATACATAGAATCAGCTACATTTAAAATTATGCTATATATATATATATATATATATATATATATATATTAAGACAGTGGCTCTCAACCTTCCTAATACAGCGACCCTTTAATACAGTTCCTCATCTTGTGGTGACCCCCCAGTCATTGCTACCTCAAAAATATGTGTTTTCTGATGGTCTTAGGCGACCTCAGTGTAAGGGTTTTTCAACCCCCAAAGAGATTGTGACCCACAGGTTGAGAACCGCTGTATTAAGATAACGTTATACACTTGATAAGGAACAGCCTACCCCACTTCTCAGTTCATCTGATTTTTTCAAGAAGTATACATTTTAAAAAGATTGCCAATCTTTGATAAGCTACTTACTGACAACTCTTTCCAAATATTGTAATCATAGGCCTTTAACTTTATTTAATTGCTTGCGGAGAGATCGGTATCAAGTTGAGCACAAACATATTTCAAAAGTTTGAAAGAAAGACACACTCCAGAATACTGGGAGAGAGCAGTTGCTCCCATATTGAAGATAAAAAAAGGAAGTGAGAGGGCAAACAGACTACCGTACTACTGCTGTGTGTGTGATTTGGGGCCAAACCTGAGGACAAGTACAAGATACCTCCAGCGCCAGCACTAACCAGACATAGTATTTAGTAATTAGTTGTATACAGTATACTTGGTTGTTCTTTATATTGTTATATTACATACTATCATTTGTGAATCTAATTCTTTTTTACTTGTAATTAAATAATAGTATTCGTGGGCTGATACACCTGTGTTGACATAATCATTTTAAAGGAAAGTAGTCAAATAGAAGAAGATTTTATGATGTTTGAAGGTAGTTTTAAGGAGATTTAAAATAGAATCAAGTGCTGTAACTAGATTCGACTTAAATATCGTAGCATCAAATATATCGACTGTGGTGACATTTCATTGGATTGATTTCATCTTTTCTAAAATTTTAAATGGGGAAAGTGATCATTTACTACTCTTTTTAAGAATGTCATAAAAATGACAATTTAAAAAAAAGCAAACTAATTTTCGAATATTGTTGTAATACTTTTCTCCATGGTGGGCAGTGGACTTGCTGGGGGGGGGGGGGGGGGGTTGTTTCGTCTGAAAGAAAGATTGCTTCCTAATTCCCCCTGATCCCCTATCCTAAACACTTTCTTTCCATTCAACTCCCACACTAGTTATCCCAAAGCTCTCCCACCTAATACCCCCTTACCCCTACTCTTAGCACTTAACTACTTTGTCATCCATAACCTCTTACTGTTAAGCTCATCCTCTGGCATAACTTTGTCATCCATAACCTCTTACTGGTAAGCTCATCCTCCGGCATAACTTTGAATATTGATATGATTTTGTCACTGCTATTCCTAAATATTTAAATTTAAGCCCTTCTGCCCCTGGATTTGCCAGTGAACCTAAGTATGTTTAATGTGCATTGAAGGTGAGCCTAGCACTGATTTGTTTTTTTTAAAGTGTTTTTCTTTATAATATTTTTTAAAAATAATAATTTGGAAGGTTATTTTAATCTTCTAATTGTTTAAGTTTGTAATGCCTCCCTTTCAATTTATTTGAAAAGCAATTCTGCTTACTGCTGATAATTTTTTGTTATATTTCTGTGGTTTATGAGAAATTGGAATAAATGAATTAACATTATATCCAACTCCTCTGACTCTTATACTGATGCAGCTAGCATTATAGAACAGTCATCCAAATAATATGAACATGCTTCCTATTGAGACCGTTGGTGTCATAAAATTGACATGCTTTTTTTTGTTTTTCAATTTTTCGATTACTTAAAATGTTATGTTCCTCTTGACATAACTCATTTTAAAAATCATTTGTATAAAATTATTGGCTCTTAAAAACTCTTAATTATTGAACATCAATTTAGAAGGAGGATTTTCATATTTTTTATTTGTCTGGCTCACTAACAGGACAGTAGAGCAAAAATACCAAGAGCAGAATAAGTTTTTACAAACAGAGTTAAACCAAGAGAGAAAATCTGGTGCTACCAAAGTTGGCAAGCTCAGGGAAGAAGTGGAAGAAATGCTGGAGAAATTAAATCGTACAGAAGAAAGATTGGCTGAACAAACAGACCAACATGAAAAGGTTTGGTATATCGGAAATGTTTTCTAACTGTATTAAAAATATGTTTAGTAAATTAGCATATTTCTTTATATACAATCAATCTAGATATTTAAGCCCTTACTTTTCCAAAGGTCTTGCAGGCAGGACAGTGCAGAGGAAAATGAATGCCTCGGACAAAGCCTGAAAATGGTGTCCTTCATTCAATATATAGAAAAAGGTGCTGCCTGGGGTGGAATAGTAAAAGGAAGATTTTGGCTCCCGTTGCATTTGTGAAATACATGGGAATTTATTTTTAATTCCCCATAAATGTGCTATCTAAAGACGATTTCGGCACCCACCGAATGTTGGTGCTTGCATGACATTAATCAACAACAATTCACTGGAATGTTTTGTTATTGTTTTTTTGGAAAGGGGAGGGGGAGGAGGCAGGTATTCAACACATAAAAAAAAAAAACACATTGTGATAGGGTTGGAGGGTTTTGTGTTTCCATTCATTTTTATACATCAGTGCATTTTCTCTTTATTGAGGCCATTGAACTTCTTTAGAATATTAACATCAAAACCACCAATTTATTATACTGATCTTTAAAGATTTGAAAACAATATAACCACTTGACTCAATCATATTTTTAAAAAAATTGGACATAAATAAAGCAATAACATTTTTTATTTAAGAATGACTTAAGAAGTTATGGTAAAAAAATTAATATTTTTGGTACATAAACCTAAATTCTATTTAATGACTTAAGTTATGGTAAAAAAATTAATATTTTTGGTACATAAACCTAAATTCTATTTAATGACTTAAGTTATGGTAAAAAAATTAATATTTTTGGTACATAAACCTAAATTCTATTTAATGACTTAAGTTATGGTAAAAAAATTAATATTTTTGGTACATAAACCTAAATTCTATTTAATGACTTAAGTTATGGTAAAAAAATTAATATTTTTGGTACATAAACCTAAATTCTATTTAATGACTAAAGTTATGGTAAAAAAATTAATATTTTTGGTACATAAACCTAAATTCTATTTATGGTATTTACTTTAGGCTTTTATACTTGTTCAGCTAAGAGTTTAAGTGTGTGCTTGTAGAGCTTATTTTTTTCTGATGAAGAAGGAATTTGCTTTAAATTTTACTCTAAAATTTAAAATGTAAATAATGCTTGACCCTACTTCACTCTTTAGCTTGTATCTGTTGAGCTTTCTAAGCTTCACCCCAGTCCAATGCTCTTCTTATTTTTCATCAGATGACTGTTAGTTGATGATAATGTGGGGAATCATCTTTTTGAGATGGGGCTTTATATGTAACTAATTATTCATTTCAATGTCATGTTTCAGTTGACATAGACTTGTGTAACAATTTAACAATTCAAATTATCTGGAAGACTTGCTAATTTTATATTTTATCTCTCACATTGTCCTAAGGAAATAACAAGGCTGATGAGTGACTTAGCTGAATCTTCTAAGCAGATCAAGTACCTGAAAACCCAAAATGAAAACCTTAAGAGTGACCTTCAGTATAGAATTGGAACTGTGAGTTCAAACTTTTTTTACCAAATATTTTTATTGTCTTTTAGACAATACAGTCAAAATTGTTTATAAGCAGCAATATTCTATGAAATTAATATCAGGAACTGCATGCAAATTATTTTCCTAATAAATGGTGCATATTAAAATATAATTTAAAGTCAGAATTAATGGTATAAAGAATGCTTCACGATGTTTTCTTGTTGAGGGATTTACACACACATGAAATTAGGACTGATTCTTTAATTTACCAGAAATAAGATCACTTACATTATGAACATTAAAATATAAAAGTAATTGACTCATGCAGTCTTTATTACTTGTCAAACCACTCATCAATACACTGTCTAATTTTGAATGTAATCAGCTGGCCAATAACTCCCCCGCCGTTGATGACCTTAAAAGAACGTTAGCGGAGCAACAAAATTTGTTAGCAAGACGACATGATGAGATCAAGGTTAGGATAGCTTGGTTAAAATGTATAAAATATTAATGAAAGATCTTAAAAAACATTTTTTTTTAAATTACTTATTTGTTTCTTTTTTTTACATTGTCTGTCCAATATTTTTTTTATAATACTTATGCATGATGCCCATTTTTAAAAAATGAATTTTAAGGGGGAAATGTTAAAATCTTTTAGTTGGAGTTGGTCATACTGTTTGAGAAATAAAGTTCTTATACACAAGATTGTGATATCATATTTTTAGCCATTGTTCAATTCACGACCTTGCTATGAATACATATCCTATTTCTAGTTATATCAGAATTAATACATTAATCAAAATTATAATAATGACAATAGTTTATGGTAATGGAAACTTGAACTTATGTTAGATTTACTTTCTGGTAATGGAAAAATGAACTTATTTTTTAACAGTTTAAATGTTAGGAGAAGCTTAAGTTATGGATATGCTAATTTTCTGCTTGTCATAACTATATGGCTTCTATTTCGACGTATTTGTCACAGTATCACAAGTCATTGAGTGCCCAAATATTTTATGAAAAACTCTTGCTCACTTTCTAGTCCCTAAAAGATAGTAATGATGAACTGATGGTTCAGCTGGAAGTGGCAAAGCAAGAATCACATTTGGCACAAAGACAAAAGGATCAGCTTGTTAGGTTGGTGCTTACTTAAGTCATTATTGTTTTATATTGTCTGAGGAATGATAGATATTGTCTGAAATCTGATTGTAGCCAGATATTTTCTGACATTTTTAGCTGTGTGTTTATAGAGTATGTGCCAAAAGTATCAGTACTGAAACTGCTGCATTTTGAACATGTACATGCTTTTATCAACGGTTCATTATTCCAGCCACAATGAGTTTCCTGAGATATCAAGGAAGTTCTGCTGGAAAGATTTTGTTGGGTATGGGTCTCTTCAAGGAGGAAACAAATTTCATAGAACTTGGGTGCATTTTCTTACTGGATACAGGTTGGACAAGGCTTGACAGAACTGGCTACAGGTTGGACAAGGCTTGACAGAGCCAGATATGTGAGCCAGGATGATGTATTGTGGAGTATCTTCAGCCATGTTGTACAAGGATCCATATTAATTGAGGAATGTGTAGGTCTCCCACAAAAGTCACATTTACTTGGATGGCTATATTAACCGCCAGACAACTCGTGTCCTTTGTTTGAGCAGTCAGATGTTATTGTCCCTTAACCGTTACAAAGAGCAAGTGTAAAGATATGGTATGCCGTTTCAGCACACGTTATATTAACCTTCTTGAGACAGAGCCTTTTTGGACTGTCAGTGCCTAGAAGACAGAGCCCTTTTCACAAGCCCTGCACTTACTTTGCAAAATAAATTATTAAAAAAAAACAACTAATTACTTTATAAATATAAAACTATATATATTCTTGTAGGGAATTGAATGAACTAATATTTATATTTATGAATCTAATTGAATTCTGAATATTTATGCAAATAAGATATCCTGCTTAACATAATTTATGCATGCACATTTTTTTTTACACTTAGAATAAACACATCTTTGTTGCAGAATTTAGTTAAATTTTATGATTGTAGAATCCTAAATAAGTCCAGACGAACATTTGAATGAGTTTCAATTTGAAAAACTGCATCAAATATTACCCTGGGGCTGCCTATGCCTTTTGGCATATTTCAAGGTCACATATTTTTAATCATTTTAGAACTTTAAGTTAAAAAAAAATGCTATAAAATGACAGAACAACGTAAACTATCAATGGAAGCTGCAATTAAAATGTTGAGATGAGCAAGAAATGCAAGAAGCAGTCTGATTAGCTGGTACAAAGACATCCAGCCAATCTCGAGGCTATTATTATTAGGCAGATTTCATCAGCCTTTTTTTTTTCTTTTCACATTTGACTCCTGGCCAATAGAATGGCCCAGCCTTCTCAAGAGGGTCAAGCCCCTACTTCATTAAGGATAAGGGGGCAATGCTCTTATTGTCACTCAAAAATGCCATGGGCATGGTGATTAAATCATTTCTTCAGGATTTGATCCAAGAAAGCTTCACATGACTAGACAGTGGTCTCAAGAGGATGAGGCGAACAGCCATACAGCTGGAGAATCTAGTTTTATACTGGAGGAACTGGAGAAAAACTTTGGTGCAATCATTTCACATGGTACTGACTTCCTATACCTGTCTAAATCCCCTGATCGTACGCCACCTGATGCCTTCTTGTGAGGGATGTTCAAGGAAAGTGTGTTCAACTGTGAAGATCTGCCAAGAATTGTGCTTGCTTTTGTAGGAGTCTGCAGCAACTATTATTCAGTGATATATTTGAAAATCTACATGAGTGATATGAACAATTTCTATAGCGAGGCGGTGCACACAATTTACTTTACGCATATTAGAGTACATCAACATGCTAATAGCGTGTGTTAGTTTCTTTCACGAGAAATAAATTTACAGATGACAATAAGAAAATATTTTTCATCTTTTCTTTTCAGAACTGTTACTTTTGGCGCATGCTTTATTCCCTTTGAATTTAATTGCAATAATTATGATTCTGCAGTTGTTTTGCAGCCAAAAGGAGTTACCAAGATAATGCCTTTTCTTGAAAATATCACATTTTCTTTGTAAACTTCTTTGGCTGTCAGTGAGTTTCAGTGAGTGTCAGTGAGTGTCAGTGAGTGTCAGTGAGTGTCAGTGATTGTCAGTTTAATGTCAGTGAGTGTCAGTTAATGTCCGTGAGTGTCCGTGAGTATCAGTTTAATGTCAGTGAGTGTCAGTGAATGTCAGTGAATGTCAGTGAGTGTCAGTGAGTGTCAGTGATTGTATAAATCTCTATAAATAAAGTGTAACTGCTGGTGTTGTTGAGCTTAGTACAGCTGCTACAGTGGGGGGAGGGGGTTACAGAGATGATTTGTTTGCATATGTAATATATATGGTTGGTCTTTAAGGTCTAAAGATTATCATTATTTAGACTCACAAATTTAGACAGAAAATATCTCTTCAGCCCTCAAGGGATGACATGTGGAATATTTTTGTGTTGTTTATTTTTTATTATTTGAAACATTTCAATTTCAATGTAATTATCTTTTATAACTTTCCTCAATTTTTTTTAGAGCTAAGGATGAATATGTTCAACAAAATTCTAACCCAATAACAGACAGTAAAATGTCAGAGGCTGGAGATGAGGATACATTGACCCCAATCAAGCCTGTCAAGTCAAGGAAAAGACCCAAACTTCAAACCCAAATGTCTCCCAATGGTGAAGAATAGCAAAGTTAAAATTGTTCATTACCTTTATTTAAATTCCTTCCAAAATGTTTATTTTATTCTGGGCTTTACAGCAATGTTTCCCAACTTTTTTTTTAATTGCCTAGTTATTTTTATACTTCTTCTTCAAGACATACGAAAACATTTTAGTTGGTAATTATTGCCTACAGGTTACATAAAACAACTTTGAATGTCCATAAGGTTTTTATAAATTTCAATGAAAAAAATTTAAGTAATCTGGTAAGTAATTGATTAATGAGAACAGAGTTACCTGTTCACTAGAAGCTTAATGATAACCTTATTCTCAGATAAAAGTTTTCAAACCTTTGCTCCAGACTTCTCCCTTACCCATCTTTTAATTTCCTGGGTTTTTTGCTTTCACATTCTCAAGCACTCCTTTATAAGAATTTTACAACCGTAAAACAGCTAAACATAGTGACTCCTTAGTATCCTCCAGGCACGCCTGGACATTTAGTGGAAATACAACAAACCAACTTCCACTGTGCAGGTGTTGCTCAATAGGTGATACGATCCTGCTATCTTACTGTGTTCTGATGGGATGGATATATTCTAACAATAAAATTTACCACCTTTTACCTCACAGTCTCCTCATGTGTGCATTGACATATTCCTATAATAACATAGCTGACCTCTGATCTTTCCCTCTAACCACACATACTCTAAAAACATTACCTTACTCATGTTTCCCCCAATGTTAACACAAAAGAAAAATAGAAGTATAAGCTTTTTGTCTCTTAATACTTATGATAGGAGTGCGGTGGGTACAGGCGCTGGCATGTAAAACAACAAATGCAACATGATTCAGCTATATGTTCATGTCGCAGTTTTATTTTGGGGCTAATCACTAGTAGTGATTCAAACCAGTGGCTGTTATTTTAGGCTCTCTTGAGTAAACAAAACCCAAAACAAAGACCAGTGTAGGTTTTCAGTAATCTTTTGGCGACCCATCATTTTTACTTTTGTGGTCCGGCGCCGACATTTGGGAAATGTTGCTTTAGAGTTTGAGCTAAAAGTTTAAAGATTTATCAAACTCACTTTTAAAAATAATTCAAATTTTAACCTCAAATTGAATGGTTTTGCATAGTAAACACTTATCTCACTAATTTTTTACAAGTTTTAAAATACACTACAGCCAACATTGGCTATTTGATGACTGTTTCCTGTTGGCAGATGATGAGCCATTCACTTTGAACAAAGAATTACTCAAGCATGAGATCGAAGAACTGGAGAGAGAAAAGGAGAATATTGAGCAGAGTTACAAGATGGAGTTATCATCCTTACATGAGAAGTATAAATTAGAACAAAAGAATCTACTTGCCGGTTTTGAAAATGTAAAGGTAAATAAATATGCTTTATTATAATTAACAAGAAAATTATACAAATTCTATACTTCTGTAACTACCAGACTTCCCAAGTGCCGGTGGAACAAGGGATGCATATAAATAATTATTGAAAATCCCCAACAGGCAAATAATGCTTATAAGTGCCTTGAAACATAAAATTATTTATAACCTCCACAAAGTTTCAAATATTCTAATTTTCTAATGGATTATTTCAGTCTTGATATGTTGTTCTTTATCAGGAGCAACTCATTCAAGATCAAGCTGTCCAACAAGAGAGAGCTTTAGCAGAAAAAGTGAAGGAGCTACAGGCAGCTTTTGCCACAGAGACACAGAATTTAAATGAACAGTTTGTGTTAGAGAAGGAGTCTTCAAATCAAAGACATAAGCAGGAATTAATGGCTCTGAGTGAAAGGTAATTATTTCTTATAAACAACATTGCAATAAAATTCAGTCAATAGATACGCTATACCCATAAGGATACGTTGGTAAGTAAATGAAGGTTTCATATATATCTGAGAAAGAGACCATTTTTTAAGTGAAGAAAAAATTGCTGAAATGCTATTTTTAAGGTTTTTACAGTTCAAAATTGATATTTTAATTAATTGACATTTTAAAGCTTGTTTTTCTTTGATTTTTTAAAAACAACTTTTAACAGACTTACTGCTTTGGAGTATCTTGATCATGGAAATGAAAAATTGGATCAAGTTGTTAAAAAACTTGAGACACAACTTGCACTATGCCATAGTGAGGTATGTGACCTTGA
This sequence comes from Omphiscola glabra, assembly GCA_964017045.1. Taxonomy (NCBI): domain Eukaryota; kingdom Metazoa; phylum Mollusca; class Gastropoda; family Lymnaeidae; genus Omphiscola; species Omphiscola glabra. The sequence goes on from OZ024799.1 coordinate 23,221,464, forward strand.
AACCCAGAAATATGACCTTAACAGGCTGTTAAGGCAACAGGAAGCATCGCTTAGAAAAGAGTTTGAAGGGGACAGGTGGAATCTGTTGATGGAGTTTACTCAGAAACTTGAACAGTGTCACTCAAATTACAGGCAACAACTGGGACAGATTTTTGCTAGAGTAAGTTGTCCTGTCCAGGTTTTCTAAAATCATTCTTTGTGTTGAGCTCACAAATAGCCAATGTAATTATAGCTGGCAACCAGAGCTCACAAATAGCCAACGTAATTTAAATGGGAAATAGTATGGAATTCACTAAATTATTTTCTGGTCTTGAAAACTGGGAAAATTTGCATTTTAGTAAGGAAATTGTCTGGCTGATGTGGAGTTTTTAATTTAAAGACAAAAAGAAATGGAGAGAAGGAAAAACGGAAAAGACAGGATTCTGTTATCATTCTTTGTTTTGGTAAAACCTTATTTGGCAAAATTGTATCCAAAATAATTTTATCAGTCTCAGCAGAGATCCACTAATTAATATTATCATGTATAAATTAAAATGTCATCATTAACCTTTTAGCAGTTTAAGCATGGGTCAAGGGAATCGGGAGAAAAGGGACAGAACAAAAATTTGCAAAATGTTTCATTTTAGCCCCAAATATTTTCCTGATGATATGTCATTGTATTGTTTCTCAAGCATTCCCACTTCAATAGATTATTAATAGCTCTTTTTTCTGTGTTAATTTATTCTTCTTCAGGGCTTTGATGGTCTCAGTGGCAAGCTCAAAGAGGAGTTTATCTTAATGGTCAAGAAAGCTACTGACCAGGAAGTGGCTCATTCTCAAGCAGTCATATTAAATCAACTGCAGAAAGACCGCAGTACAATAGCTAAAGCGTTAGAAAAGGAGAGATATCTAATGTGTAGGTTTATTGTTCTTATTTATTTTGGTTTTGACAGTTTAAGCTTGAAGAATATTGGAGACAGCCAGGTTGCTGAAAGAAGTGGGCAATCATAGCAATGAGCAATGATTTCCATTGTTGTGCTTCCACCTCTTCCTGACATTCGTTTCTGCTTTCATTCACAGAATTGTTTTGTTTACCTATACACAGTAGAAACTACCATTTTAACCCCTCGACCTCGACTCTAAAAAAATAGTTTCTGGTCTTACTGTTATGTAGTAAATAATTTTTTTTTTATCAAAGAGTTTTTCGTGTAACACCCAAAGAAGTCAAAGGTCATCCATATATTACATTCGGATAAGAGTTATAGTTTCATACATACACACCACTGTTTCACTAATACATTTTTGGACCCCCCCCATACATAAATACATACAAACTAGTTTTTCCACATCCCCCCATGAGACCACCTGCTTCAATTTATGTATAGACTGTTCATGATGTAAAAGACCTCTACTTTTCCTCACCATTTTGATGTAGCGAGTTCAGCCCAAACTGAATAATTATTTCATAAATTATGTCACAGATGGTTGACGGGTCTAAAGTTGTCACTAGGTTAAATAGGTTGTTTTTATAGTTTTTTGAAAATAATTTACTGATTTATTGTTGACGATTGGCTATTTTAGAGATATAAATAGGCTATTTACAAACAGTCAGAATTGCAAGATGATTTTCCAGGAGTTTTGCTTATGTACACATTCTGACAAAACCTGCTTGCAGCCGTATATCTTGTTATATTTCCCCCCCCCCCCCCCACCCAATCACAATTTTTAATCCCCAACCTTTAACAATTAAAAAAAATAACTACTATCACGTGCCACTCTTGTTAATTGACCAAACTATGTTGAAGCTGGAAACTATTTTGTTTTGGAGAAGTAACCAGAGGTGTCAGGTCTGTGTTTGATAAAAGGAAATAAACAAAACAAAGTATGGTAAAAACCTGAAAAAAGGACAAAGAATGTTAGGACAAGAAGTATTCTTCAGCAAACAAACAACAGTAAAAATAATAGGAAACAAAAATAGAGAGGGCAGCAAGAGGAATGTGACAGAACATTATTAGGTGAGAGATTAAATACAAGCCAAATAGGATGGAAGAGAGGAAAAGTAAGTCTGCTGCCATTGGTCATAACGAGTAGGGGGGCGGAGAAAAGGTTTAACAAATGAATGAGAACATGACATTCATTCATTCTAAGTTCATCCTGTTTCACGTGTACAAGACACAATGGCGGTAATAGCAAGAGCCCTTGTGGTCGCTTCTATTGAACTGTTTTGAGATAATACACTACTTATTTTGCGCAATATTATATGGATGTTCTGTAAATCTGTCCAAGAGGTATCATCCAGTCTCACCTAGATTCGCCACCTGGCACAGTGGCAAAAATGACCTGTACTTCCCAGTTTGGCTCTGAAAATACGCTGAGTTATGTTAAGGTTCTGCTGTATGCTCTTTAAATTATTGTTATTGTAATAGTATTTGTAAACTTTTTCTTTAAGACTTTTTTTTTTATATCTGTTAAAATTTTGTGCATGAATCTATTCATTTGTAACTTGACAATTATATTTTACAAATATGATGACTTTGTGTTTATATTCTTTTCATGGTAGATGAAGAAGGTGAAGCCGTCAAGCTCGCACTGATGGAAAAATATGAGTCTCAAATTGCTGCTTTGACAACCGAGTTAAATTTCACGCGGTTGCAGTTTGAAGCAGAGAAGCAGAGCCAGGCTAATACGAGCGTTAAAGAGTGCAACATATCCCAGGATGCTTTACAGAAAGCAAACAACGAAACAGAGGTAAAATTGTGCATAGTGCACTAATATATGACATGTTCATGTTTCTGTTAGTAGTTTAATTTTGGGGTTTTTGTCTGGGTGAGGTAGGGGAATCCTCACAGGTATGAAGACAGACCACCAGTCTTAGGATGTAGATTGCACCAGGATGAGGCTGGTGCAACTGTGACAGTGACAGTAGGCATTGGAATGCAGACTGACGGTGACAGCATGCATTGTAATGCAGAGGCGTATGGCTGGTTAATGGGAAATGTCCATGCAGACCGAGGTGACTGGAACTTGGGTAGTGCAGACTGACGCAGTCCTCAACTGTCATTGGGTACCGTCATCAAAGAATATTACTGTCAGATTGCACCCCCCACAGACATTAGCTATCAATCAAGAGTTGCTAATTAATGAGAAATGTCCATTGAGATGGAGGGAAGTGTGAAGTTAATCATAGTACCAGTGTGTAGAAACAGTTCGTAGCACAGATGTAAAAATAGATAGGTGCTATGATAATTCAGGGACTAATAAAAGGGGAACGTAACTGGTGACTAGAGAGAACTCAGCCAGGCAGGAGTAGAGGACAATCAGAGAGAACTCAACCGGAGAGCAGTAGGAGGAGTCGGAGGACAGAACGCAGTCAGAGAATAGAGACGGTAGTTGAGGGACAGAATAGATGAGGGACCAACTGGATGAGAGAGAGAGACAAGCCGTGACAGTCAGAGAATATAGACGGTAGTTGAGAGACAGAATAGATGAGGGACCAACTGGATGAGACAGAGACAAGCCGTGACAGTCAGAGCTGAGTGAAAGTGAGTCATAGTAGCAGATAACTAAAGATTAAAGGCTGTAACCATTGACCTGATGTCTGTTACCTGATTTTTGCATTGTGAGGGTCAGAGGAAGCAAAAGAAATAGAGAGCAGCAGCAGATCTTAAAGTAGTAAAGATTCTTTACAGTATCAATGGGAAGAACAAGCTATTTCAATTTGATTTACTAAGAAAATGTTTATGAACCACCTAAACCTCTACTAACCATTATAGTAGAAGTTATTCAGGGTGAAGAAACAACATCAAAGAAGGTAAAAATGAAATAAATAGAATTGCAAATATCACATATGCAAGAGAAAACTTGCAATTCAAAATGCCAAAGTTAGAATTAGACAAGAAAGATATGATGGAGAATATCAACTAATCAAGGATATACCAAGAGAGATCAGCTTAAAGCTGAAGAATATAATACAAAAATGCCTCAACCATTACAGATATCCCTTGCAATACAGAAGTAATAAAACTTGACATCAGAGTAACAGAAGAGACTCCATACAAGATCAAGCCATATCAAATCAAATATTATATCACTACAGAAATGCTGTTGAAGAAGATATAAAGAATTTATTGGATTAGAATTCAAACTCTGCTTATTTTTCTCCTATTTTTATTGTTAGGAAGAAAAATGGTCAAATTAGACTATGCTGTTATTACATAAGATTAAACCAAGCTACAGTTATAGACAGTAAGCCTTTGCCTTATACAGAGGATCTTATCAATGAAATAGCAAGGAACATTATATTTACACATGTAACCTTAACCAGAGTTTTTTGTAAAATGAAGATGGAAGAAGAAGCTCAGCACTTGATGCCATACACAATGGTTTCTATGAGTGGCTTAGTGAACAGTTTTGTAAAAATTAACAGAATATTAAACAAGGTACCAAACATCAGACACCATGTTGATGACAAATCCATGTTCACTAAGGACTGGCCAACACATCTAACAACCCTTAAAAAATAGTTTTCCTTATTAAAAGAAAATGGTCTCACTATCTCACCTGAAAAGTTGTAAATCAGTCTTCAAAGATTTAATTTTTTTAGCTTATACCACTGGAGTTAAATCAAACTATTGAATTGAGCAATACAATGAAACAAGTAAGAGCATTGATAGTTGATAGAAGCAATTTCTACAGATGTTAATAACAAAGTTTGCTCAGAACCTTCATCCTCTAGTTAAATTGACAACCGGACCTGAGGAGGATCAAAAGAATAGAGTGGAGTGGAATGTGAAAAAATGAATATACCATTTTAAAACTGAAATACTTAGTAATAGCTTTGTCCATAATTCACCGTGTTAGTTAATCACAAACCACTATTAAATTTCAACAGAAAGAAAAATCAACAGTGATAGAATAATTAAATTCGCTTTGATCTTGCAAGCTTATAAATTTGAAATTAAATCAATGGAAGGGGTGGACAACCACTGACCAGATATTCCATCACAACATAAATGGTTGAGAACATCTAATTTAATCTATAGGGCGACAGACTATTTGACACAAAAGATATTAAGACACAGACCTTGCAAAGACAGTCTAAAAGATTGGTATTTTATATATGTGGTAGTGTAGGCCCCGTTTTTTAAATCGCGCCCAACACCAACACTGCATTGAAATTTGATCTCGCCCAACAGGGGATCGGAATGTTGACCTCGGGTCAATTTCAACCCATGAAGGCTGACCGGCGGCTCTCCCTCATCGTGTAGAATTAGAACACTTAAATAGTGGGAACAACTATGTGTGCTTTAGTTCTTAGTTAAATAATTTATATCTCGGGAACGCTAGTGAATTAAATTATAAATTATATCTAGTTGGGAAGGGGAGTTTATTCGCTATACTTTAGTATATTTACAAGTCTCCAACGTCATAGGGTATTTTAATTTTTAGTAATTAAGAGAGTTTTCACATTCATTTATGGGGGGGTCCCAACCTGTTTTATTTAAATATCTCAAAAAGTATATAACTCATAGAAATATAAAAATGTATCTTAGATAGCGGAGACAAAACTAAGAAGGACACATTTAATTAATTAGGGATTGGGTACGGGATACCAACTTTAATTTGGGTTGTAGTCTCTAGGGTTTGTCAGTTTACCACAGAAAATCTGTCAGAAAACAAGTTTTGAACTGTTGAAGTCGGGGCGTGACGTCAGGTTTTCGGGTACGTCCGCGCACGACTATTTAAGGCGGGCACATTAGGGAGATTTTTTATTCGAGGTTGGAACCGCATCCCTGCAGTGTGTCAGTGTTCATAGCGGCCCATTTGGACGCTCTGTATTGTCCCTTTCCTTTTATTTCCTTTTCGGGACCTTTCCTTTTATTTCCTTCTCTGTAGCCTTTCTTTTCCGTCATAGTAACTTCTCTTTAAGTTGGCATGAGTTCCTGTTAGTTTCCAAATAAAAGCTATAGTCCTCAGACCTGCATTTTTTTAGTTTGTTTTAGTAAAACTGTCATCATAATATCCAAGAAAAACCCACCACCACTTGGCTACAGTTTTTTGGCGCTGCGAGCAGGGTTTAAAAGTGTGTCACACCCACACACCACCCTCCAGTTGCCAGATATCAACTGTCATCACATCACCACCACTTGGCTACAGTATTTTGGCGCTGCGAGCAGGGTTTTAAAAAGTGTGTCACACACACACAACACCCTCCAGTAGCCAACTATCAACTGTCAGTCACCATATCAACACCACTTGGCTACATATATATATAATAAATGATGGGGATTGAAACTGAACAATGTTTGTACAATCAAGATATATATAATTTGTAAGATTATTTGTAAGATTAGCAACATTGTCATTTATTTCAAAAATGACACTTCAGACCCTGAAACTATATAATAACCTACAATAGAGAAATGACACTTTAGACCCTTAAACTAGATATTATGTTACAATAGAGAAATGACACTTGAAACCCTGAAACTATTTAATATATACCGGTATGTTACATTAGAGAAATAAAAAAAATTTAAATAATGCTTTATAATAGAAATCACAAATTTTTGTAGTTTGTTGTGTAGAGATGAAATATATTTCTTGAATAATAATTATTTATTTACTAGGAAGATCTTGTGTCTGAGTTGGCTGAAATGAAACAACGATTTGAATCTCAAAGAAAAGATTTGGAAAAACAGAAGGCTCTTATAGAAGAACAGAAATTAAATGTATTGAGAGATGAAAACCAGAAAAAGTCTACTGAAATAGATTCACTAAAGGTAAACATGATTAATTTATCAGATGCACTTGGCAATTTTTTATGTTTCTGTACCCATTTAATCATGTAGCCCGAGTTTTGATTCTCAAATTCTAAAAAGTTATGCTCCATATGTTACACTTTATACAAACCATATCTCTTTAGTTTACAAGCCTCTAACTGTCCCATATGTTATACTTTATACAAAACATATCTCTTTAGTTTACAAGCCTCTAACTGTCCCATATGTTATACTTTATACAAACCATATCTCTTTTGTTTACAAGTTTGTCACTGTCCAGCTTGTACGCTTTCATCAATTTTCCACTCAAAAAACCTTGTTTAGAGACAGAAAAAATGTATGTATTCAAACCTGCTGCTTACCAGCTTCATCATTATCATGGTTTGGACTGAAATCTCATCAAAATTATTAAAGGCTTCATTTAGGGTGAAACCAGTTACGCTATGGCTCAGCTACAATTCGTCCTTACACTTTTCAGGTAAAAAACATGAAATCGGTATAAGAATTATATTTTTTTAATGATTTTAAAATTCCAGTGAGCTGTGCTGATTGAAATAAGATAAAATGTAATAGAAATTATTTCTTGAAATTCTCCAGGCCCATGTGGATAAACTCAAAATGGAAAAAAATTATTTAAAAAAAGAAATAGAAGCTGTGGAAAAGCTCCTAGATTCCTATCAGAAGAAAGAGTTGGAAAGAGCAGTTTATAACCTGCAGCTAAATAATGTCAAACTTGAAGAACAAAACCAAGGGAAAGAGGTGAGTGATCATTGGCTTTATGAATCATGTTAACGAAATAAAATTAGAGAAGAGCTTTTTTGTATCTAAATTCTTAGAATAATATATTTATCAACAAGACGTTTACACATCAAAAAATGATGTTTGTAAAGCATTTCCAAATAATTAAAGTAAGAAATTTTAGAGGGAATGCAAAATGCATATTCTGAAAATCTAATGCTGTTCCAGAGGTTCTAATCTCATACTAACAAGGTCAGCTATAAAATTGTTCAAGAATCCTTTTAAAGAGGATGTTATTGCATGTTCTAAAAATGCAACACTTTCTATCTTAGTGTTAGTTACAGACTATGATCAATACTAGGAATTATATTGTTGAGTGTTTTTACTTAGCATTACCTTTCAAACAGGAAGTAAAACTAGCCTTCAGTGATGGGTACACCAAGGGAGCCAAAGATGGCTTTGAGAGAGGCTTATGTGATGGCAAGACAGCTGGGGATGATGGCAAAACTGAGGGATGGGAGGAAGGGCAGAAAGAGGCACTTGTAACACGATTTAATGAAGGAAAAAATTTGGGGTTTAAAGAAGGATATGAGGAAGGGAAGAAAGATGGAGTCAAAGAGAGACTTGAAAATGGAAAGAGGAAGGAACAAATGCTAGGATTTGAGGATGGCGAGAAAGAATGTGAGAAATTGGGATATTCTGATGAAAATTCATATGGGAATCTAGGTGGATATATTGAAGAAAATAAGGGATTTAACGAACATTTTGAAGATGGAAATGCTAAAGGAAAAGAAGGATATATAGATGGAAAGAATGATGGAGAAAAGGAAGGATTTGAATATGGAAAGAAAGAAGGTAAAGATGAAGGATATATTGAAGGTAAGAAAGAAGGAAGAGAAGAAGGCTATAGTGAAGGGAAAGATGAAGGATATATTGAAGGTAAGAAAGAAGGAAGAGAAGAAGGCTATAGTGAAGGGAAAGATGAAGGATATATTGAAGGTAAGAAAGAAGGATTTAATGAAGGCTATGAAAAGGGAAAGTTAGATGGAACTGAAGAAGGAATTAGTGAAGGGGAAAAAAAAGGATATAATGAAGGAAAGAAAAAAGGATTTGATGAAGGGTATGAAACAGGTAAGAAAGATGGAAAAGAAGAAGGGTATGATAAAGGAAATAAAGAAGGATATTATGTTGGATTTGAAAATGGAAAATTAGAAGGATATAATGAAGGAAAAATAGATGGCTATAATGAAGGAAAAGATGAGGGATATGAAGAAGGTTACAACTGTGGAAAGGCTGATGGAATTTATGAAGGATGTATTCAAGGTGAAAAAAATGGACAAGAGAAGGGATACATTCAGGGGAAATCAGATGGCTTTGACACAGGAAAGAAAATAGGAATTGAGGAAGGATACTCTGAGGGAAAGAAAATTGAACATGAGGAAGGATTTTCAGAAGGAAAGAAATTTGGACATGAGGAAGGATTGTCTGAAGGAAAGAAAATAGGACTTGAGGAAGGATTGTCTGAAGGGAAGAAAATTGGACATGAGGCAGGAAAGAAAATTGGACATGATGAAGGGTATGATGAAGGAAAGAAAATTGGACATGAGGAAGGAAAGAAAATTGGACATGAGGAAGGAAAGAAAATTGGACATGACGAAGGGTATGAGGAAGGAAAGAAAATTGGACATGAGGAAGGAAATTCTGAAGGAAAGAAAATTGGACATGAGGATGGATTGTCTGAAGGAAAGAAAATTGGACACAAGGAAGGAAAGAAAATCGGACATGATGAAGGGTATGAGGAAGGAAAGAAAATTGGACACGAGGAAGGACATTCTGAAGGAAAGAAAATTGGACATGAGGAAGGAAAGAAAATTGGACATGATGAAGGGTATGAGGAAGGAAAGAAAATTGGACACGAGGAAGGAAATTCTGAAGGAAGGAAAATTGGATATGAAGAAGGACATTCTGAAGGAAAGAAAATTGGACATGAGGAAGGATATGCTGAAGGTAAAATAGATGGATTTAATGAAGGAAATAAAATTGGTTTCCTGGAGGGTTATCAAGAAGGGGAAAAAAATGGCTTGGTTAATGGTTATGCCCAAGGAAAGAATGAAGGACAAGAGAGAGGATTTAAGGAAGGCAAGAATAAAGGACACGAAGAAGGATATGTTAAGGGTTTGAAAGAAGGAAAAGAGGAAGGATATAAACAGGGTAAGTCAGATGGATTTAATGATGGCTGTACACAGAGTGAGAAAGATGGATATGAAAAGGGATACACCCAGGGAAAGAATGATGGGATGATGACGGGTCATCATAAGGGAAAGTCTGAAGGTCTACGGGAGGGATTTATCAATGGAAAGGCGGAGGGCATTATTGAAGGCCATGCACAGGGGAAGAGAGATGAACATGATGAGGCTTACAAGAATGGAAAGAAAGATGGGTTAGATGAAGGTTACAAACAAGGAAAAAAAGAAGGAATGGATGAGGGATACCAGGAAGGGTACAGAAAAGGGAAACAAGATGTTGAGCTACAGAGAGAGGCAGATGGCGTCAGTTACAAAGAACAAATACAAGTAAGTCATTTTTATCCTACCTTTTTAGTATTATCACACAAGTTATTTCTTAAACCAATCCTTCTAAAACATCTTTTTAAATTTTTACTTTTTGTGTAGATATCTCAATACAGCCATGCCCTGGACATTAGAACAGAGGCAGCTCCTTTGTATTGTTCTTTTTCTGACAGAGGCATCTCCTTTGTAGTGTTGTTTTTCTGACAGAGGCATCTCCTTTGTAGTGTTCTTTTTCTGACAGAGGCATCTTCTTTGTAGTGTTCTTTTTCTGATATTTTCTGAATTATTTTAACAGTCTTTCATTTTTTCCTTTGGGCCCCATTTGTTTTTTTTACAGTGTATAGTTCAAACCCCTGCTTTATGTATTTATCAGTTATTTCTTCTTGGTCATCAGCAAATGCTTGGTCCACTCATTCATGAAAAGTCAGCTCTTGAAGGCAGACTGAGGCAGGAAAAGGAGAAATTCAAGAGACTCAGCCAAGAGTTAACAGACAAAGATCAATTACAGGTATTAATATGACACAGTAGTTCTAGAGTTAACAGATGAAGATCAATTACAGGTATAAACATGACACTCACGGTAGTTCTAGAGTTAACAGACAAAGATCAATGAGAGGTATAAACATGACACTCACAGAAGTTCTTTACAATTTTTCTTGGTAAAACAATGCATGCAGTGTTTAATCTTAGATATCCATTAATGTATTGAGTAATTAGTGTTTGATAGTGTTTCCCAAATGCCGGGTCGCGACCCAGTACCGGGCCACAAAAGCAAAATTACCAGGCCGCAAAACAATCTCAAAAACCTAGCTGTTTGTTTACTGTATGGATTCCCTATGAATCTTTAAAAATCACAGTTACTAGCGTTGAATCGGATGACTTTGTGATGACATGTGAGGTCACATGGGAGCTATATTATCATCATTATTGGAATAAGTCAATGCTAGCTTGAAGAGACAATTTGAGAGAAATAAAGTGTTGAGCGTTATTGTTTGAATGTGTCCATCTAATCAGGAGACAGAAAGATGGGGAAATTGTATTACTCTGTTTAGCAACACCTGCACAGTCCAAACTGGTTCTATTTCCATTAAGGTTTTATTAATGGGTTGGGTAAAAGTCAATAAAACACATGTTGGGTAAAAGTTAATTAAACAGATATTGGGTAAAAGTCAATAAAACACACGTTGGATAAAAGTCAATAAAACAGAGATGTTTGATAAAAGTCAATAAAACAGAGATGTTTGATAAAAGTCAATAAAACACATGTTGGGTAAAAGTCAATAAAACACATGTTGGGTAAAAGTCAATAAAACACATGTTGGGTAAAAGTCAATAAAACACATATGCAGATCACTAGGCGCCATCTGGTAAATGCAACCAGTAATTACTCTAGTGAGTTACTGTTTCCATCAGGCCTGCTTGTTGTCCCATTGGGGCCTCAAGGGGCCACAACTGGGCAGACAAAGCACTACTATACTCAACTGTAAACAACTTTCAATTATTTTATAAAAATCACATTTAATTTAAGGTGTAGTTACAAAGAATGTCAGTCTCCTTTTATACCATATCTTAAAAATCAAATAAACACAGTACTTAAAATAATTCTTTGCTATATTAAATTAATCATACTTACTTGTAAGCAGATTTATTTTATCAGGTTTAAATTCATTCGATTTGTGTAACATTAAACAAAAAACTCAATATCTCTGTTTTTAAGAATCCCATTTAGAAATAGGAATTTTATTTTGAGCACCTATTGAACACAGCGTTAAAGGATAACATTGCCTTATATATATAAAATATCTCTAGCTCACTGTCTGTTAACGAAGAGGTGAACATCAGAATCGCAAAAGCAGCAACTATGGCTAAGCAAAAGCTAAGCCTCTTTCAGGCATATGTGCTCAGTACGCTCCTATATGACAGTGTAGTTTGAACCACATATACCAGAGCGGAAACTCAACACCTTCCACCAAAGATATCTGCATCACATTTTGCAAATTCGAATCCAGGACAAAGTGCCTTACACAGGAGGTTGAAGAATGTGCCAAAATGTGTAGCATGTTCTTCGCTTTTAGTATGAGGCTCCTTCGCTGGTTAAGCCATGTAAGAAGAATGGAAGAAGGCCATATTCCAATGAATCTGCTGTATGGAGAGTTGGCAGAAGGGACAAGACTTATTAGATAGCGGCGGCTGCAATTTAAGGACATTTTCAAAAGGAACATGAGGAAAGCCAACATAGAAATAAACAAATGAGATCATCGTTGAGCAGCGTTCCAGCAGGCAAACAGCAGTATATGAAGGAGTTAAACCGACAGAAGATCGCAAAATAAAGCTCTTGCAACAAAAAGACCATTATGGAAGGTCAGAACAAACCAGGAGTCAAGGTCTTGGAGTAGCTTGAAGGATGCCATATATAGAAATTAAATAGGAGCACATGATTGCATTGAAGATCACATAATGAATAATTAGGATAATATTGATTAGGAAACCATATGTAATTGGAGATATAGCTAGCTAGACATTATAAAGGTGACCATGCAGACATGAACTGGATAGTTAGTATGGTGAGCCAATGACAGAATTTAATAGGTCAGGATAACATAGTAGGGTAGCGGCTGCCTCATAGGGACACCGCGAAATGTTACACACTTTTCAGAATTTTGTTTCCAAATTAATCTATTGTGACAGAGCACAACCAGTTACTCACTTGAATAATTACTGTTTTCAGGAGATCCTACAAATGGCTACTAAATAGCACTTAGAGACCTACATTTTAGTTTTATTTGTTTTACCCAACCCTTTAATTAATTTAAAATAATGTATACGCGATTTCCAAGTTATTTGTTGGAATTAGACTAGACATAGGGTGCTTGGAGAACACCTATTTAGTAAGGGCACAGAGAATCGATACATTTTTGTAACCACCGCCATAGCCGAACAAAATGATTGCATCACTCATACAGAAACATACAAAGGGGAAAAGTAGACTAATTATTAGAGTTATAATTGTAGTTTACAGATCCACTTCATTTCAATAAACTGTCTCAGTAGTCTTGGTCTTGATAATTAGATGAGTGATAAATGTAAACACTTTCGGCCTAACCCACCCTCCCCCGCTTACTAAACTTTTAGACTGGAAAAGGTTAATTTGAAATGATCTTGGCTTAAATAAGCTTAAAATTTTTAACATGACAAGTTGACTTTTTTTTTCCTGGCATCCGTCCGTCACAATGTGACAGTGGTGTAGACTAAGGACAAAATCCACAAGTTGTCCTTACTAAAATAATTAAAAGGCCACATGAAGCTTATCAGTCACAATATATATTCAAAATGCTCTTGATATAATACTCAGGATAATGGGAATTTTTCTTTAACCTCAGGTTAAAGATTTTGCAAACTGGCATTAAAATGGATTTGTTAAAAAAAATTATTGAGAAAACAATAGCTTAATGCATTGAAGTTTTTAGGGGGCACTTACAAAATAAATTTTATACTCCCTCAAATTGCAATGAAATGGCCATTCCAAAATTCCTGCTATCCTGCCAAGTCAGTGCCTTATTTATTCCTATGTCAATTTTTGCTCAACTTTGCCATAGAATTCTTTCTATCTTCTCCTTGGAGAAAAGCATGCCCTAGAAACTAAGAATCAAAAAGCTCATGAAGCTTTGTTACAAAAACACACAGCTGAAAAAGCTGCACTCTTGGAGAAGATCCAGCAGCTGGAGACACAGCAGAAGAATGTACAGTCAGACAAGAAAGCTATTGAGGATCACATTGAAGCTGTCCAGCAGGAGTTGGAACAGGCTCAGAAGGAAATAAATGAGGAAATTTTCCAAAGTGTTTCTGTCAGTAAGGTAAGTGTGCCTGCAATTAACTCATCAATTATCTGTCTATGATTAATCTATCTATTCTATTTCAATAAGGTTTAGAAAAATAACAAATACAAGTTGAGATAATTCATTTGTAAATCTTGATATCTATGCACTTGATTTGTGGTGCTTCAATGCTTTCCTTGTGTGACCAATGATCTCCCTCATCAACAGCCAGAAGCTGGCATAGGCTACTCTGAAGATCACAGCAGCCTTGCAGAACAAATAACCACGCTACACAAGCAGCTAAACGAAGCAAAGAAAGACCAATTAGCACTTGGACTGTTGCAGGTGGGCAATTGTTCAGTTCTGTTGTCTCTTAACCATATTTGAAGAAATTATAGCTAAAACTAAAAGTACAAAACAGAAATTCAGTTCTTGTTACATTGTGTAGATAATTTTTTAGTGTTCAGTTTGCACAAATAGTCAAAACTTAATGTTTCCAAAACTGGAAAATGTTAAATTGTTTTCATGGGTTTGTTCAAAATTGCTTTTTAGAGATTTAATCATTTGTCAAATAATGGATTAATAGTTAAATTGCTATTTGATTTTCTCCTACTGTACAACTTTACAAAAAAAAATGTCAATGTTCTGCTTGCTTAACTATAGGATGAGTACAACCTGTTGTTAAAAGATAAGATAGACCTGGAAGATACCATTAAAAAAATCAAGTTCAAATCTGCACAGGAGGAAAATAAAAAGATCACTTCAAATGTGGTGAGTCATAGCATTAACTTCAATTTAAAAATGTTTGAATAAAACACATGTAGACAGTAATCCCTTTACCTGATGGCTTCATATGTATGATATTTCACATTCAGGGCTGTGTATAAACTATATCAAAAATATTTTAAAATAAGATAAGATGGAAATTTCTTTTGATACTTCACAAATATTATTTTTAGTATTGAAAGGCTTTGTTTTTTTTTTTTTTTTTTAAATTGGTATTTAGCTAGATGTTAGTTGAACCATTATGTTGTCAGCTTCTTTGGGGCATTAGGGGAACCATTTTGTGATCAGATTAACATTGAGATGTGTGGCTCTTTGAACATTGGCATTTTGAACAGAGTTTGGACTTTTTGCTAGAGCGGGGATCTATGCTTTTTTTCCAAGATAATGGATCCCCATAATGTCTGTAGTCAAAATTGTTTCAAAATATACTTTAGGCATTGCATCCTAAAGATGTTTTATTGACTAACACCTTTGGACATTTTGATGACCCAAATGGTGGATCATTTGTAGTTACAGTTTCACTTAGAAAAATTATTAAAAAATTGCTCAAAATGCAAATTCAAATGCTGAAGTACAATTCAAAATGAACAATTTCAGAAGTTTTTTTGTAATGTTACAAAACTATTTTAACAGCACGAAATGTTTTGAATTCCACATTGTAAATAAAAAGAAAAAAAAATTCACAGAATGGGCTGAGGCCGAGTTAGATAAAGATCAAGAGGCTTCCAGTTAAAACAGTTATCAGATGTGCATTCTAAAAAATGAAAAGTTATGCTTTTACATTTAAATGTGTAATGATCTTTCACAAAGGGTCATGCAAAATATTCTATTATTATAACAATGGTTATAATGTGGGAAGACAGGAAGGGCAATCAGGATCAGATTATGGTCAGGAAAGGGAGGGGGTGGGTTAGCCAATGGTTTGAAAACAACTGGTGTAGACCTAGACATAAGGAGGTGTACATACCTACAGGAGAAGGATGATTTTAATTTTAAATAACATCTAACAGATCCTTAATGATTAACAGACTATCTTCATTATCCAGGCTGAAATCAAACAACTGAAAGAAGAAAAACTGAAAATGCAAAATCTTCTTGATCAAGCATCTGGCCAAGTGTGTAATTTTTTTTAAAATGATCTTTAAAATAATGTTAATTAATTTTGGGAAAAAAATGGGGTGGGGGTGTATCCATGTTAGTATCTTAAGCAGAAAAAGAAAGAATGAGTTAGAGTTGTTTCCATTTCTAACACTAACTCCAGTAAGAAACTACTGAATGGAAAAATAGTCTCTCTCATCATGTAAATCTATTGCATAAAGGTTTTAAAAATTCCATACATTTGTTATTACCAGCTTATGAAAGCAAGCTCCTCAATGGCTTTAGCCCAAGTGAAGTTTGCAAAAGAACTTGAGGAGCTCAAGGAAAACTCTAAGTCAATGGTAGAATTAGAAAATTATACACAAATTCAGATTAATCTTATTGAGCAACAAAGACAAGTCTTAACCTTGCAAGATGCCATCAAGGAGCGTGAAGCTGTCATGGAACAGCTCATTAAAGGTTAGTTGTTTTTAGAACAAGAGCTGATACCTTTCCAACAATGTAAATGTACTTCTTTTCATTGAAAGTATATTCACTGTCTAATTACATTTATGTATGTAAGAAACAGAAATTAAATAATTTTTGCTATTTGGATACCTTTAAAACGCAAATGTAAAGTTGTCCTGATATAAGTATACATATGTGTATCTAATGCGTTACAAAAATTAGGTGATGATTTGATTGCACTATTTCTCTTATATATATAATTGAATTTGAAATTATTTATTATATTTGGACAACCATTGAAAATTACTGTGAGTTTGTTCAGATTTTATTAAAATATGAATTATATGAGTGATTTCTGTAATACAAATCATGTGATTTGACAAGTGATCATAAATGCAATTTCACACAGGGGTAAAACTTTTAAAAGGCAAGGAATTAGTTGTATGACATTATTTGAAATAACTTTTATAAATTTAGATTAATATCTTGTGTTAATATATTGATTTTTTATGAAAAGGTACAAATGCATAAGAAATGAGTAGCTTATAGCCACACGTGTATTGAAAAGCTCTAGTGAAGCAAAACTTATTGATCAAACTAAACTGTCTTTCTTTGTAACAGAAGCAGACAAGGAAAAACAGAAAGTAATTCATGAAATGGAAAATAAGATTAAGGACATGCAGGAGAAATTAGACTTGAGTCAAGAGCTTCTGCTTAAACAAAGAGACAAATTCAAGGACATGGTGTGTAGTTTTTTTAATTAAAATGTGATCATGAAATTTTAAAAAAATTATTATTTTTTTTTTTTTTCAGAACCAAAATTGAATTTTGTATGTGAATTTATTCAAGGATCAATGTAATTTTTAAAAGATTAACAAAAGCTGATGAATTTTTAAAAATTCAAGAGTCAATCTTTATTACTGCTGAATTGGCCTGGATTGGTGACATTTAATTTTTGTTTGGTCCCAACCATTTCACACTCTTCAGCATCTATAAGGCATAGAGAATAAATCTTTAAAATTTGAAATAACCATCTCACTTTTGTAAAGAATAATAGCAGATAATGGTTAGCATAATTTTTAGAGCATTTACATTTTAACAGATTTATAATTAGCTATAATCTTGAATTTGACAAATATATCAGGGGGCCTGTGCTTTTTGGACTCGTGAAAACCACTGAGTGAGAGCACTGATAATACTACTAAAAAGAAGAAAGGGAATGGGTTAAAATAATTCCTTAGTTTGTGGTAACAGGTGGCCTTGACCCTGATAGGGAAGGTGCATAATGAACTCAGATTAAGACAATTATTGTGAAACTCATTATTCCTGACAAATGTGCTGTAGTGATCCAGTGGATGTGGATTGTAACTGTGCTGTAGTGATCCAGTGGATGTGGATTGTAACTGTGCTGTAGTGATCCAGTGGATGTGGATTGTAACTGTGCTGTAGTGATCCAGTGGATGTGGATTGTAACTGTGCTGTAGTGATCCAGTGGATGTGGATTGTAACTGTCAAAATATAACTATTAAAGAAAACATGTGTGTTTGTTTTATTCATAAAGTATGTGAAAGCTTTTACGTCTTACAGTACCTTTCCTGCCAGAGAGATGTGCTCTAGGTTTGCTGAGTTTACCTTCGTGATATTTGTCTTGTTTTTATTTATATTGAGTCTGAGCTGTACTGAACTGGTGGCTATATCTTTTGTCTTTTCCTGCATTTGTTGCCAGGTGTGAGACAGAGGTGCAATGTCATCTAAAAAGTCAAAGTTATTCAGTTGTTCCCAGGGTGTATGATGTATCCCATTCCTCTTTTTGTCTGGATTTTTTCATTCATTATCCAGTCAATGGCAAGGATGAATAGGGGGACAAAAGACATCCTTGTCTGACTCCTGTTTCCACTTTAAAGACATCCGTTAGGCTACCTTTGTGTACCACCCTGCATGTCATTTCTTCATAAGAATTCTGAATGATCCTGACTGGTTTCCCTGGTTCCCCAAAATGGCATAAAAAGTTTCCACAAGTTTTGTCAGTCCAGGCTATAAATGGCCTTTTCATTGTCTTTAAAATTTAGTTACAGGGGGAGTTCTATAAGATGGACTGTTCTACAATGATTCGCAGTGTTGCAATTTGATCTGTGCATGATCTGTTTTGGCAGAAGCCAGCCTGTTGATCTCGTCGCTGCATGTCGACCTGGTCTTTCATTCTATTCAAAATAATTCCATAAAAGACCTCTCCTGGTACAGACAGCAGTTGGCACAATTGCTGAGATCCCCTTTCTTTGGTATCTTGACAAGGTATCCTTCTTTTCAATCTTTTGGAACTCTCTCTTCTTCCCATATCTTCTCAAACAGAGGGTGCAGTATGTTGACTATTGTATCTATATCTGCCCTCATCATATCTGCTATACGGTCCCCATGCTTTCTCTATTTTGAGTTGCTTGACAGCCAGGGCTATTTGCAAATCATCATTTGCTGGTTGTATATCTGGTGTATCTGTGGGTGGAGGTCTGTTTAGTTATTCCTTAAAGTATTCCACCATCTTTTTGTTGTTCTTTTCATTCGGTAGAAAGTAGAAAGGCAGCACCGAGCGTCAACTCTTATGGCCGGCATCCCACCCAGATTCACAGGGACCCTACTTCAGCTTGGTACCCTCCAAGTCAGCCCTAAAGGCCTTCCCCCTTTGGGTACCTCACCAAAGTTACCATGTTAGTTTCCCTGCTCCTCGGGGAATGCAACCCCAGATTCCTGGTTTGTCCCTTGACTACATCTCGGGTCTCACCTGGTCTCCAGGACCCCCTCCCTCGGGCTAATCCATTGGGAAAGCATTTGACTTAGATGCACCACCGCCCCACGTACTTTGGCGTGTGCTTGTCCAAACTGGCCCCGGAATTACCATCTAAGTCGGGCACTAGTATTTTGATAGCCTTAGCTCCGCTTAGTATTTCCAGTCCTGTCTTACCTCCAGCCTTCCCACCTTTGCCCCTAGTTGTATCCGCTCCTGTGATATCGTCTAGTGGGACTTGCGTTACCCGTTACAAACATGGTAGGCATATCCCGTACCATCGACATTTGATAGGGCAGACATTTGAAAGATGCGTTTTAAACCAGTTGCTCTGGCTTCTTGTATCTTCCTGAGAGCTTTCTTGTTATGCCATAAAGCTCTTTCATGTTTCCCTTTGTGGCTGCTTCTTCTGCTGGTGACGCTAGACCATCTATGTAAGCCCTTTTACCCTTTTTGATGCTGTTCTTTACCCTTCAATTTGCTTCCTCTTGTGCTTTTGTTTTTTTCTGCCCTGGTGCGGCTGTTGTTAACTGCACACTTCATTTCTTCCTCTCATTTATATTGTGCAATGTGTCGAGTGAGAACCAATCTTTTTGATTTTGATTCACTGGTCCTAATACCTCGTTGGATCTTACAGACATTCTATCTGGTCATCATCTGTTTGGTCATGATGGAGTTATGCCCAGGCCAGACCCTAAATAAATTGACTCCAAAGACACAAACAAGTACCTAATCCTCACATTGACTGCATAAAAACCAGATTTAACACCTCTGCAGACATACAAGTGTGCAAATTATTCACCATGGCCGAAAGTTACATGCCCAAATTGCCATTGGTTCTGGAGAATGTTGATGATGAAATTAAATCTTACCAATTTAGTAATAGTATCACATTTAAAAGTTGAATTTAGAATGTAAGAAAAATTTAAATGTAGAATAATGTAACTGACTCAGTTTTATTTATTACTTTTTAAATTTTGTTACAGTGTGCAATGAACAGAAGCAGAAACCTGACGCTGAAAGAACTCTATGAAGAAAATGCAGAACTGATGAAAAAATTGGCAGAAAGTGATGAGAAACGAAGATATTTTGAAAGAATGGAGAGAAAACTGAAGGAGAAGTGTGAAACCTTTAAGAAAACTATGGAAAGTTTGCATTTAAAACTAGCACGATGATCTTAACATTCCAATTAAATTGCTTTATCCAACTTGTGAAAACAAAAGTCTGCCATTTCTACATCAATTACCAAGAAGGTATACATTCGATTGACTGGCAATTCAATGGTATATATCAATGTATGAATTCATACAATTTGTTAACATTGAAGTATTTTGAATATGTTAAAAAATTCTTTGCATTTTCAATTTTTCCTTGATTGATGAAACATAATCTTTTGTTTTTATTAAAAAAATTTTGTTAATAATTTTTTAATGTTTACAATTAACTGTAGTTAGAATTTATGTCATCTTTCTAATTAAGATCAATTGTCTGTAAGTTTATCTATTATCTGCACACACAAAAACTTTGTTTTTTTTTATGTTTCAAGTCATTTATCCCCGGGTTGTACCTTAACAAATGCTGCCAGGGTCTAACTTTCAAAACTTGGCCTTTCCCCCACCCCAAAAACTGCACAATTTCAAACTTCACAATTTAGAGCAATTCTGCGATTTTTTAAAACATGTTTCAATCAGGGATATCCCTCAGACCATTGCTGGTGCAATTGAATTGAATAAACAAAAAAATTAGTTTATTTCATAATCATTTGCAAAATGTGTGGTTTTTCAGGTATAATGTAATGGTAATGTTAGGATGCATTCAAATTAGCTTGGAACCCAAAACCACTCATTTTCCAAAGGTTATGTACTGAATGCTAACACATTTATTTCCCCTATATAATACCTTCAACAATTTAGGAAATAATAGAAATATCACCGTATAAGTTAACCAAGTACTGGTATATTGTACAAAAATGAATTATCAAATGGTTACAATAATGGACAAACCTCTTTAATTGCCAGAGTAGTATGGCCCAAATCATTAAACAGTGGAGGACTTCTCATTGGGAGGTCAACAGTTAAGTGCAGAGCTGACGAAAATATTTTTCTTTTTGGGGGCTCGCAGATAAACATATACATTTTTTTTAATTGGCATGTTGTAAGGGATGTAAACAGGTTATTGCTATGTTTTCTAAGGAAATATTCTTTAATCTCTTAATTTTACACTGGAATTTTAAACTTTATTCAAAAAGTAAATTCAAATAAAAAGTGTTTTTCATATTAAAAAAATAATTAATTAAATAGCACCAAAATCACCACTCCCTCGTGCAACCTGGGGCAGCCAACTCCTTATTTACACCCCCCTACATTCTCCACTGATTTATCCTGACTTGTTTCAAAATCCCGATATGTGTGTAGCCTTTTAAAAGGAAAATTAAAATAGTATTAAGTAAAAAAATTATTTTTGTGACAACTTTAATATATTTTTGAGAGTAGGCCCCTTGGAACTTACCTCAATATTTTGTAATAGAAAACATTTGACTCTTGATTCAATTTTGTTTCATGATTAACATAACATTAAATCATGTGTATCTCTGTTATGACTAGCTCCACCCTGATACGTCATTTGTTTTTCTAAAATGTAAATCGGTCATATACCAGTACATTTATTTATTCTTTTCTGCCAATTAAATTTGATAACATTGTGATTGTTACTCTGTGTCAGTTTTTCAATCTTTAATTTTTGTTCATACTTGCCTAAAATTGACAAGGAGTTTAATTAAAGATTTTTTTTTTACTTAACACATTTTTATTTAGCTTGTGATTTTTTTTCTGTTTGTCTGAGTCAAGTATTGAATCTCAATTTTGACCCACTTACAAGGTCCAATCTAATAACACAAAGAATGAAAAAAATTTCAATTTATTGATCCAATTTTATTTATTATATATTACAATATAATGGACCAATATTCTTTATGTTAACTAGGCTGTTTATTTCTTATTTTGAACTGGGAAGTCAAATCAAATTGTATCCAAAATGAATATAGCCTACCCTATCCCTACAGGTTTTTAGGAAGTACATACATTATGGATATTGTGGAAAATTCACATACTGGTTTAGGAAAGGTGCAAAGTAAAATGATGCCGATCACCTGTCAACTATATCACTGACGATGGTCCTAGTAACCAAGGGTAAGTTGGGTGGAAGCTTTTGGCTGGCAAAGAGTTGTAATGCAAGATTTAAAGTAATGTTTCATTAAACTTAGAGACAGACCGTAAGTGATTTTCTGATTTCGGCCAAAACTGAAATATTATGTATGTCTTATTGGTATAGTCCAATAAAATGTCCAGACATAAACCTTGAAGGAACTCTTTGATCAGCGAAACCATACATTTTTGTTGAAACACGCTTTCTTATTGGTCTTGACATTTAAATGTTTCTTTTATTCGCAGTTATCATTTAGCAGTTATTTATATTTTATCTAAAATTAAACAAAAGATTAACAAATGTTGAGCTACGTTTAGTATGAAAATACAGTAGCAGACTGGAACTCCCAATACAGTCTCAGAATAGTACAATATCGTATTGTTATAGTAAATAAATAAGCATACAGTATAGGCCTGATGTATACAATGACTATTCGCATTGCATGCCTAATAAAGGTCACTTCCCAAAGTAGATGACCGACGTTCATTTACTTATATACAGTGCATTATTACAAATAAAAAGGTGCCTGTCGTTTGCCACTTTGAAAGACGAAGATGTAGTGGGGGACACGGAAATGGGGGACAATTATTTTTACCTCAGTCACCCAAATAAAAGTGGGGTTGGGGTGGAGGCAGAGCCCATTTCACAAATTATTTAAAAAAAAAAAAAAAAAAAAAAAAAGGGATGCACTTTCATGTATACCTAAATATAGTTTTAGACTTAATCTGTTGCTTGTGAAAAACTAGGTTACACTTTATCTACTTTGTTTACATAAATCCTTTTGAATTTAATCGTCAATGAATAGAAAACTTATCATAATTTATGACTTACTGTAATTTTTTTTTTTAATCCGACCTAAATGGGACGTACCGCCCACAAAAAGGTTAGAAATAATCAGCTCTGATAATGAACAGTTAAGTATTAACTGCATGCTTACATCAAAGTATTTTAAAGGGTATGTGACAAGAACTGGATTATTAACAAAGTAGGGTAAACAGGTATGATATCAAAATTCAGGACCAGATCTGTACAATAAGATTGCACCAGTTAATGGACAATTTTGACTGATTACTTGTATCTGATCTACAGTTTTTAAAAAAACTACAAAGATAAGCAGCCTATAGATGTTTTTTTAGATACCGGTAATGAATGTTTTTAATAGCTTTGATTCTGTCGTCAAAAATTTTGGAAAGAGGTGGGGAGTTTAAATGTGGGGGAAAAGTTGGGGGGGGGGGGGGTTTAAAGAATATGCGGATGTCCGCTAGGTAGCATTTTTATATGTTGCTTTAAGCCCAATGCGTGTGATCCAGTTTGTTTTTTTCGGCTGACCGAGCCGCATTC
This sequence comes from Omphiscola glabra, assembly GCA_964017045.1. Classification (NCBI taxonomy): domain Eukaryota; kingdom Metazoa; phylum Mollusca; class Gastropoda; family Lymnaeidae; genus Omphiscola; species Omphiscola glabra. The sequence goes on from OZ024799.1 coordinate 23,245,003, forward strand.
AGGTCGCTAAAGAGCCACCGCGATTAGCCGACCACTGTGCTACACACATAATCTTCCATATTCTTATCCTCGTGCCCATGCATTCAGAACCTCAGCGATTGTTGTTAGGACGAGCACTTCCCAGATTGTTGAAGATATGTTCATTTGATGGACGCCAGCCATTGATTTTTTATGAGAAGCTTGATAAAGTCTACAGTTTATTTGCAATGACTATTTTATACTACCCCAAGTGTTTTTAGGTGACAGTGTCTGGGTACCATATGTATAAATGTGAATTGTTCTTTAATACAGCCGATACTTCCATTCGAAATTTGGAGCAAAGAACTTTTGTGCTAACCTGATTGCAGTATCCCCCATTATTACCCTCATTTTAAGTTGTTTCTTTTTATTACAGCTGCTTAATTTCACTTTTATCCATTTTTTTCCCCACATTTTGTGGACCTGTAGAGTAAGTTTGTTAATCTGTGCAGCACTGCAGACTGCCAGTTTGAGAAACATTATTAATGGACATGCATATATATATATGCATGACTGGGAATCTTATAAAGTGCTTTATTTTAATGCCTGTATTGTCAAGTAACTTTAGTAGATGGGAAGTTCACACATTGGCCACTATAGCTAGTATATACACATATATACATATATCAATTATCGTCAAGGGATCCAATCAAAATTATTTAAAATTCATAGATTTTAATGAAATTATATTGTTCTCGCATTTTTTTTTTTTACTGCCTCCAGTACTTTACCAATAATTCATAATAAATCTTTTAAAAATACTTAATTTAACTGATTTCTAATGAAGTACAAAATAAAAAATGATTTTTTTCATTTTTATTTTTCAATCAAAGCAGAGATTATAATTTGCAATCATATTTTATAAAAGTACTGTACTTCATCTCATGAGATTAATTTGTTACAAAATTATTTTTTAGCTTCAGTCTTTATCATATTTATTTAAATATGACAAAAAAAATTTTGGGTACATACAATTAAAGGATTCTGCAAGGGCTTTTAAAAATCTAGACATTGAGAAATTTATTTTTATTTAAAAAAACACTGAAAAACACCCTAACTGAAAAGCAAAAAATCAGTTTTTTTAAAACCTTTCTGTGATTATTTTTAAAATTAAAAATATTCACAGCCCTTAATATTAATTTGTATCCCTTTATGTCAGTGATCAATGTTCTAAAACAATTATTAGTACCGGTATCAGATATTTAATTATAGAAAAAAATTGTGAAAAGTCCACAACAAAAATACAATTTAAAAAATACAATAAGCCTTTCAAAATCTATCGACTATCATCAATCATCATAACATGAACGGAAACAATGAGAATTTTTTTTCTTCAGGATTTCTTATTTTTGGCAGCTACAGCTGTTTGTGCCTGCTTCTTTGCCTTGACCAGTTCACATAGTTCCTGAGAATTAAAAAAATGATTTAACCGTTAAAATAATTGCAGTTCCATGTCAGCAAATGACTGCATATTCATATTGCAGTTCCATGTCAGCAAATGACTGCATATTCATATTGAAAACTACATATGGATGTAATTGTAATGTTAGATAATCAGTCCGGTGACTTTTTAATTTGTGCAGAGAAAGGAAACAATTGCTTTAAGATATATTTTAATGAATAAAGTTTATTTAATGCAAATAAGGGTTCAATTATATTTAAAGGTTTACACATCATGTACATACACAATGACAGATCAAAATATTAATATACAAATATACCCAGCATTGCCTCGGTATGCATTTTGTAATGCTATTTGTTAGACTCATTCACATAATATTATGCATTATTTCTCTTTGAAAAAATACAGAATATGCAGGTTATTTGTGATAGACAACTGAACACTTCCTAAACACCCATGATGATGTAATGACCTAGAGCAGTATTTCCTAAATGATGGGTTAGGACCCTGGCACTTGGCATGACAGCAAAATACTGGGTCACCAAAAAAAAGAAGAAAAATCATGTTGAAAACAATGTGTTCCCATAACTTTCTAAAGCCTCATGAAACCATCTTGAGCTTTTATAGAAACTGACAATCTACTGAAAACTTACTTACTGTAATTCCCAGATATGTATAGAAACTAAGAGAACTTAATGGCAATGAGGACATCCCATTTCACTGCATTTTAGACCATTCAGGTGCAGCCAAAAATGAGAGTAGATGATCTACTTAGGGTATAGCGTAAAGCCCACTTTTTGGAAACATGATTTGGTGAGTGGGTTGGCAAGACAAATGCTAGGGATCTATTTAGAAAAATGCCACAATCAGGGAAAAGTTATCCATAGTAAAAACTCAGTCCCCAGCACCAAAGCATGGTGACACAAATGAGAACCAACCCATAGTTATTTCCATAGTCTAGATCAGCATTTCCCAAACTTTTTAGCTTGGCAGACCGGGGACAAGTTTCCCAAATGCACATGGGACAGGTGCCAGAATGATTATTTGTTGTTCTTTTTATTTGGCCTTAAATAAGTGACAAAATATGTATTAAAGCAACATAATCAGCCAATTCTATAGAACCTTTACCATGTAATGCTAGCCGTTAAATTTAACACTTGTACTTTAAAGCCATGTTATGGCTGACATATCTGTTGCATGAAAATAAGCGGTACAAACTTGCACACTAAGTGTGACACACTAGTAGATTACCAGTATGTAGCGTGGATTCAGTCACCTTGTATAACTGTGCTGGGTGGCCAAGCAGTCTAGAATGAGTCAATCTCAAGCTAGTAGCCTGGAGTTCAATCGCCAGCAAATGCCTAGACAAGTAAAAACATCACCAGCACCCCAGGTGGATGGGACTGGTTAACTTTGTATGGCAACTCATCTATGAGAAGGCAAACTCTGGAATCAAACCTGGAGATGGAGTCCCGTAGGTGATGTGACAATTACACAATAAAAATTCCAACAACTCCTGAGACGTAGAACGCATAAAGAGCATCAGTCGTCTTGACCAAGTCTTGCTATTGGATCAAAGAAGCAAGGACGAGAGAGTGAGGCTGTCAAATTAAGCAATTCTCCCTCACTTCAAACAAAATACAGCTCAAGTGAGGGCTAATACTCAAAGCCGTAAATTGCCTGGATCATCTTTGCGTGCAAAGGAACAACAACTTAACTGTTCCATGTGTCTTATCTTATTCCCCTCTTTTCATAAGGAAACATTACATAGGATGGCCAGTTTAGGCATGATCTATACTATAATGCCAATTTTTTAAAATTAATTCGGTTTGGTCTTGTTTTGTGTGGTCATTTAATTAATAGGTTTCATATTTCTAAAAATTTTAATCTGGCACACAGCGTCGAATTCCTACACTCCTAATATTGTGCAGATCAAGCCCACAAAGATTATGAAAGGGTAACAGCGTGTGGTTAAACTATGAAAGTTGATAAATAAGGAGCATGTGTACCAGGGCTAAGTTACGGTAGTTCAAATTCATTAATCCAATTTCAATTATATATATGTATAAACCAAAAGATGTATCAATTTAGGGGTATATGTCTATATAAATAAACAAAATGATTACCTTATATCGCTTCATACAATCCTTTTTACTCCTGGATGGAACAGCGGATGCAATTTTATCCCAACGATCAGGTTCACTAGGTTGGTAAGATTTGAGCGCTTGTTCCAGTAACTTCTGTTCATCTGCTGACCAGGGGGCTGAGTTTGTTCCCAGTTCTCTCACCAGCTGCTCACCAACACCTGGAAATAGATTTTATTGTTGAAATCTCAGACAATATAACTTAGAGTGCAAACTTATCAATACCAAAAACAATACATTTTGCTTATCAAAAAAAAAGTTAACATGACGTGAAGTCAGTGGTTGCCTATCTGCCATTGACTTGGTGTGCAGTTTCAGTTGGTTCTACCAATCTTCTGATACTTCTATGATAAATTCAGCTTTTAGGGGGCCTAAAATGACCAAAGGCCAAAAAAAGGTTCCTATTAATGATTTGCTTTGTGAATGTGTCTTTTGGTTTATTTATAGTGAATATTTATTGAACATGTTTTGAGATTGAGGAACTTTGCTATAATTTTTGTTGATAACATTTTGAATGTTAAGTTATCCTAGAAAACATGATATTTCAATTTCTAACCAACCACTTAAAGAGTTTGGCCTTCCTTAAACGTCTCATAATCTGAACTTATTCATTGTTACTCGACAATATCTGAGAGAACTTTCTTACAACGTAGTTAAGCTTTCTGAATCTGTTCTTCAAAACGTTTTAAAAAAACAAAACGCTGAACAAAGTCAAGTCTATCAAAAAGCAGTTCATAGTGTTGGTTCAGATTTTGACAGCTTTCCTTTCTTGAAGATCCAGATGAAACAGGGAAAATGTTTTTGATTAATCTGTTACATAATTGTGTAAGAAAATAAAAATAAAATCACAATTTCTGTAGCTTCCTCAAGTATAGCGTTAACTTTGTTGGATGGTGGACAGACAGCTCCCTCTGCCTCTTAAGTTAAGTCACTCTGAGATTCCTTTGTGCAACATTTCCGAACAGTGTAAGTTTAATACAGTTTTGGTACTTCGGGAGTGCAAATTGATTGTTTGGGATGAGAAAACCATGTCTCAAAATGAAGAATACAAGCATAGGAAAGAGTTCTTCACAACATCTAGAGAAGTAAATGACTTGGTGGGGTGGGGAATTAATACTCTATTGGCCAGTGACTTAATAAAGACACAACCCGTCTGTGCTGATGAGGTCAAATCATGTCTTAAGTTCTCCCACCTATGGCCTAAAGTCCAAGTCCTATCCTCAGGAGTCAACATACGGGTTCATCTCAAAAAAGATCTTAAGGCAGAGGAGTTTTCAAACTTCCATCTCCAAAAAGGATATGGGAATTTACAGACAGATGATGGCAAGGTATACACTCTGGGTAATTTCTGTGAAATCTAGGCCAATTGCCTGGCTACATATACAGTAATACAGTATTTTGCATTACGAGAGGCATTACTGTAACTGAATTCTAGGGCTGGCGGTGGATACAAAAAGCTTTGACCAATTGATCTAATAGTTGTTTGATCTACAACTCATGACTATCAATATCTATTAGAGAACAATATTTTTTCTACCTCTCTGCCAATCATAATAACTCATTTGCCATACTATGCATTTCCAAAAACAAAAAGCCTTCATGTTTTGCAATACTTTTCATATAACTTCTTATATTTTTCAATCTCTCAAACATCGTTGCGAAGTAAGGGTATTTAGCTAGTATATTATAAACAGAATTTAACTATAGAAGAGAGACTTTCAATAATTGCTTAATTTTTTAGGGTCTATAAATAATTGAAAAACTATGTTCAGGTTTGTTGAGAGGCTTTTGAAGGACTTGAAAAAAAAAAAGAGTATACAAATAATCTTTTCTTGTACAACACAATAACAAATCCACTAAAACTAGTCCGACTTCAACACTGGAAAGTTTACCAACAGCAAAATGTGAAAAAACATAATCCCCTTACATCTTACTTATTAAAACTATTGTTTTAACACTATATATTGTAAGACCCTGCATTAACCCAACACCCCTAACAACTCTTCTATAAAATGGAGTCATCCCTTGAAAAGGTTTGAGAATCTGCGTATAAGAACTAATAAGCTTAACAATTCAGCGTATTTGGCAACAATGTGTGACAAGCTGAAAATTAAAAAACCAACAACATTGGGATTTACCAGGATGAGTGAATCTCAAGTGAAATTTTGTGCGTAACTCAAATTGACAGGAATTCTGGTTAAGAAATCCTAGTAGTGACATTGCCAGCATTGTCAAAAATGGCGGTGAAATAATTCTTATGAGGTAAACTTACTCTCAAGTCTCTCACTTGGTTTCTCCATATCCCCAGACTTTGCAGCTTTGTGACTTTGTTCAAACTGGGTAAAAGCATTTTTTCTCACCTCATCTCTTAGCTTCATGTCTGAGGTCAAATAAATGTACATGTTAGTAAAAAAGATCAACTTTAATTATACATTTCAGTTAAATTTCTCACAGTTAATATTCACAAAGATTAACCATGCTTTATTTCATTTTAAAAAAATATTTATAGTTTTTCTTAGTTTCCACGTCGTAGCTAAAGCAAGACATAGCAATAACTTATATGATGTGCAAAGTGCGAACCCCTCACACCACATCTCTCAAGTTCAAAGAGAGACGTCTGAAGGGCTAGATATGTGTACTGTGATTCGTTATATCTCTAATATCGAATCTCGCCTAAAAATTATCTAAATATCACAAATATCTAAAAGATCGGGATTCCGGTATTTGTAAATTTCAATATCGAAAATACCGGTTTTGGCAAAAGGGACCGGTTTAGCGACCCCTAGTACACACCTGGTCTATTAAAATGCAGCCATCAACTTCAGTTCCCTGAGACGTTGACTAATGGGTAAAACTATGACTTTTATTATAAAGTTCTGTTTTAAAAAGTGCGACCTATATACTCGAGTTTATATGGTACCATTTACTTGACATTCCTGTTAATATCAAACCATTAACAACTCACCACATTTTAGAATATTTAATAAATTATCTAAATTAAATTTTGAAATAAAAGAAGATTTACCATTTTTCTGTAATTCTTTGGCTTTAGACAATACATCTTTGGCATTTTTGTTGCTACCAGAAACATGCTGACTTATGAAATTTGCTATAACTTCCCATCTATTGAGGAAAAAAACACATTTTTTAGAAGTTTAATTTTTAAATAAAATACCTTGTTAACAGTAAATGTAAAAGCAATGAAATTATACTTCCCTATATTGTAAGTGAACCTATAAACTGTGTTGGGTACAAGACAAGGACTATATTCAAAGAACACCTTTAAATATTATTGTGTTCAAAAGAAAGTAAGGACATTTCTCTAACAAAGATTCCTATTACCAAAATAAGATTATTTGATTGATGCACCCAATTGATGCATTCAATAAGCCCCCAATGTTGGCATGTGTCCAGATGTTCATTATGGTCATAGGATACTGACATTGGAAAATAATTAGCCCCCCCCCCCCCAACACCCCCCATGTAAAACAACTTTTGAACACACCTTACACCATGATAAATCACATGCTTACAGACAGGAGATGACAAATATGTTGTCCTTTTCTCTGTATGCTGTTTTTTGGTCACCCATTGGACCTTATAAATATATGAGTTAAGTACAAAATTGTCTCAAACGTTGTAGTCTTTACTGAGTTACTACCTGCTTTCGAGACAGTTTGAAAGGACTCTGAAGACAATTTAAAGTGCAATGGTTACCTTACTGAGGATTTAAGGCCACACAGGTATGCTGGCAACAAGTGAGCAGACTCGCTAACAAAAGACATGTTGTCCCAGGTTTGGCAATGGGTGAACATCATATGCAAGGTCTTAAAAAGTTATATGGTAAAATGCTAATTTCTAGCAGAAATAAGCGCTGTTTTCTGATTAGTGGGCCACATAGATACCAGAGTTTCTGATAAGTGAGCCATAAAGATATACGAATCTATTGTAAAATCCATTTTGAAGAGTAAACAAAATGAGATGGCTAGCCGCCAGATTTGGCCAGCTGGCCACAGTTGAGTATAAATACTTGGAAAAAAAAATCTCTAATTTAGCTCACCTATCTTGAGTGCCTGCTGGAAATAAATTTACAGCCTTGATGAGTGTTTGAGTTTCAGCTTCTGACCATAATTTCCTAACATTTTGATGATCTCCCACTGATTTTTGTTGGGTCAGCTCTAACTGTTGGCGCTTTTCTTCTTCTATTTGTTGATTAACTAATTTCAACTGAAAAATTATGGAAACATTATATTAATTCAATTTGAGCCTTATAGAACAGAGCTCCACAAACGGTGTGCCATGGTTAGATGCCTAGGTTTGCTGGGGAGTAATGCCTCCAACAATGGGAGGAATAGCATAGACAATATCCTTGGCATGTTAAGAGATAATACAAAAAGATATAAGTTCATGGTTTCCAACTTGGAAAAAATAAAATTTATGGACAAATATTCTAAATATCCACAATTTTTACAGACTAACAAAATTTTTACAGACATTGTTAAAATAAACTTGTTCAAACTATGAACTAAAATTTAAAAAACTCAAAAACTTATGCAGAGCCTTGACATGGGCCCTGCAAACTCAGCGCTGCAGGGTGCATTGGATAATTAAAGAGCCCAAGCTATTATTTAATGTGTGTATATTTTCATTAATATCTTTTTTTCTTTTGCTCTGCACTCTTTTATTTTGATATGATGTTTTGTGATCATTGTGAATGGATTGATACAGTGAAGACAGATTTATATCTGCTAGGCGTCTTCTCGTGAAAACCAATATCTGTCTGAAGGGAAGGATGTGATGGAGCAGGCCAGAGCCATACAGGGGATGTAATACCACTAATGATGATGTCTGAATGGAAGGATGTGATTGAGCAGGCCAGAGCCATACAGGGGATGTAGTACCACTAATGATGATGTCTGAATGGAAGAATGTGATGGAGCAGGCCAGAGCCATACAGGGGATGTAGTACCATTAATGATGATGTCTGAATGGAAGGATGTGATGGGGCAGGCCAGAGCCATACAGGGGATGTAGTACCACTAATGATGATGTCTGAATGGAAGAATGTGATGGAGCAGGCCAGAGCCATACAGGGGATGTAGTACCACTAATGATGATGTCTGAATGGAAAGATGTGTTGGAGCAGGCCAGAGCCATACAGGGGATGTAGTACCACTAATGATGATGTCTGAATAAAAGAATGTGATGGAGCAGGCCAGAGCCATACAGGGGATGTAGCGCCTTTGCTGATGATGTGGCTCACTGTTGACTATTAATGATCCCATTTTTACACCTTTGAACTAGTATAGAACACAAACTCTTGGTCAGGATATCCTGGAGTATAAAGTGCTTTGATACAAAGACATACCTTACACTTTTATTACCCTCAAAATCCACCCATGACTATGAAACAGGAGCAAAATGTGAATTTTGTGCCTCTAAAGTTTTAAACCCAGGGCAATTTCCAAGGCTCCCCATAGAAAGTCACAACATAATGGCTGTAACAAGTCAAGTGCTCAAGTTCAATAATATGCTCATAAAAGTTCTACTTTTAAAATTTCTTGTGTTCAACTTTTCCTAGACTATACCAAGCAGTAAACATGATGATACTAATTTTTTCATTTACAAACTTAGTTCTGATGTTCATAGAATAATTATACTAAGTGTAACATGACTTGCTCATTAGGCTGACTGAATCAAATTTAGCTAAGGAATCATAGTTTTGGGCGGAGGGTGTGTGTCTGTGTGTGAGACCATCATAAATGTCAGTTACGGGTCTAAGACTCAACAATTAACCAAGTTCCTTACAACTTTATTTGAAAATGATAATTACCTTGTTCAAGAATGCATCTTTTGCAGAATCTTTTCCCTTGGTGAGATTCTCATTTAGTTCTTGTAAACTTAAAGGATAAGAGCCGTAATCTTGTATGATTAATATTTGACAAAATATTTTTTTTTTTTAAAACATGAACCTATGAAGAAATGCTTGCACTTGGATGATAATGATTTGGATGATAATGATTTGGATGATAATGATTAATCTTTCAATAATTAATGACCTTTTTTTCAACATCTCTATAAGATTCTAAGAGTGCTTTTTGAAAGACTGAGCAATGAACTTTTCACATTCAGCCAGGGTTTTGAAATAGGAGCATTTGTGATTAAATATCACATTATCTCTTGCTTCCATGTTATCTGGCCATTACTTGCTAACCAGTTAGGACACTAAGTAGCAAAGAGAGTTGCTTCTGTATTAATAATGGGGGATACTGAAATGAGGCTAGGTAAAAAGGAAATATGTCAAACAAGGTACAAAGAAAATCTGAAGATAAAAAAAGGTCGCAACAAAACAACAAATGTTTCCCAAGAAGCCTTCTTCAGTGAACAGTACAAAGAGTAACAATAAAATATAAAAATAAAAACTTAGCTGAAAGGTTGTATTCCAAAGAACACCAAGAGGAACATAGTCAACTCTTAGTAGGTAAGAGAATAAATATAGGCAAAGGGGGAAAGAAGAAGAGAGGAAAAGGAAGTCCATGGCGATTGCTTGTAAGAATATTTAACAAGTGTAGGAGAACATGACATACATGCCATGTGGTGTCAAGGTCCCATAGTTTGTACTCTTTCACAATAGAGGGTGCATTGGTAGAGGAAACAATGGCAGTAATTGACAAATCACTGGTGCCCTTGCTGTTGCTCCTATTAAAGGGATAGAGATTTCCACAATGTAACGAAGGTGTTCAGCACATCTTTCTGAAAGCCACTGACCAGTCTCGCCCAGATAAGCCATATGACAGTGGATACAAATGATGGCATAGACACACCATTACGGCTTGTGCAAAGGCAAGGGTCCCTGATCTGAAAACTACCCTTAGGGAAGGGAATGTGTGCAGTCTGTATAACAAAAAGGGAAGTCTGCATCAGTATGGCTTGATCTTAAAGTGAGAGGTTGTACCACAGTGGTGGCTGCGCACAAGGAGATCACATAGGTTCTTGTCCCATTTTAACACAAGGAACCAATCGCCATATACTTTCTTTTCATCTCTTTTCCTTCCCCTTTGCCTATATTTTTTCTTTTATCTATGGTCCTAAGAGTTTACTACATTCAGGAGGTAATCAATTTTAAGAATATTCTTGAATGAATGCTAGAATCTACTGCATTTGTGCTTATGGACAAGATATTTTCTCTTACTTGGTTAAGGAAAGTAACTCTGCTACCTTGTCGACATCTTGCATCATTAATATCTTTTCTTCATCTGTACTTGCAAAGTATTCAAAATCCTATGAATAGACAAAATCCAAACTTTATAACTATTTATAATTATAACTTTATTTTAAAAAGTATTAATGCAAATGATTTAACCAACAAAATCCATCAAATCCCATATATAAAGATAAATGACATGTCTGTATCATTTATTTAATAATTGGCCAAAGTTTTCATCCTCTCCCAATGGCTCACCGTATATGGGCAAACCAAAATAACTGTATAAATTGCCAATATTATGGTCTCTATGGCAACTTTAAGTCTTGCTTAATTTGTATTTGCTGCTTAAAATTGATCACACATATAGACCCAGTTGATAGTGCTTATCAACAGTTTTGTGAGTGTAGATCCTTGTTTACAAGTATGATCCAACTTATTTCCAGCAATGTCTACATTGCCTGGGATTCACCTTTCATTCTCCTGTCAGGATGCAGTCTATCACATTCAACAAAGCACTGACCATTGCAGTGTTTACAGTAGCTGTAGTGTAGTTAGAGTGATGTAACAATAATAATACCCAGACCCTGTTCCTGGTATGTTCTGGGTGTGCTAATACTCAGGATTTCCGGGTATTTGGGTCAATATCAGGCACACTCCTTGTTTATTGGATGTGTGGATCAATGTTATAATAAGCACTAAATAGGATGGCATATTTTAAAAAAAAAAAGATGTATATTTACATACAAAATCATTTTTTTTTTACAGTATTACAATTCAGTATTACAAAATACTTAAGGCACTTGTCCCCCAAAAAATTTAATTTTATTGTGCCTTAGTGTAAGAGAATTTTATCAACAGCTCAGGAATTAAAAACAGAGGTTTTAATTTGTAGATTTTAGTGCTATAAGCTGTTTTAAAAACAAATTTAAAACACATTAACCTTTTCGCTACCGATGACGTCGACGCGACGTCACGATCACCCACTTTCAAATACCAAGGACGTCACATAGTCGTCATAACAAAAAGGCAAAGAACTTTTCTGAAATACCAAGGATGTCACGTCGACGTCATATTTCGATGCTATATATTTATTTATTCGTTTATCTATAAGGGAGTTAAAAAAGCAAATTGGATAGAGAATGAAATAACCAGAAATTTATTTTAAAAATTTTTTTTTTTTTTTTTTTAAATAAAATGAATTTTTTTATTGCTGAGTCAGCAAAAATCATTGTCAAAACACAGCGGTGGTGAAGGGGTTAAATTTCACAAAAACATGATTTAAAAATGTTAATAAATGCAATATATTAAACAATCATATCTTTGAATGAAAAGAAATAATTGAGATTCTTCATGACCACCTCAAAAGCCAGCTCAGAGTATGAGCAGAGAAGTTTTTAGGATTTTGGGGGCCCTAGGCACGGAGCGTTGGTAGAGGGCCCTGGAAGGGGAGTCCTCCCCACCCCCCAGCTGAGGAGAAAACACCACACACCACTGCGGCACCTCCCTTCTACCTTCATCACTAACCAAATTGATAATTACGCCACTAGAGAAAATTTGTACTTCTGAAATATATGGGCAAGTTGTAGGCTAAAAAAAGCGCCCGGCGAGAGCCCCCATGGCAGTGGGGCCCTAGGTGGTTACCTAGTTTGCCTATAACTAAGAACGGCTCTGGTATGAGAACCAATGACTTAAGCTGTCCATTTTAGCCCACGAATTATTTTTATTTTACCTTTATAATGGTTCTTAGTGTTTTCCTCTCCTTTTTTAGTTGCTTCTTGAGTGCATCTTTTTCTTTTCTAGCTATAGTTGCCTATGAAAATAGTTTTAAGAAATCAAAGCTGAGCAAACACAGAATATAAATACAAAACAAATATTAAGAGATGGACAATGACCAATTAATAATTTGATCATGGACCCTTAATATATAGAAGAAGAAGAAGAGACCAGTGCGGTGTTGATAAGACTGTTGATTATTTGGTAAATATTTATTGTACTTTGAAAATGCGAATTTAATTAAATTTGAGTAAATCTAGTTAAATAATCTAAAATAAATCACATTTATAGAGCTTCTATTTAGGTTTTGCAGAGTCAAAGTAACAAGTGAGCATCCCCTGATTGTAACTATTGCACTTAAGCAAATATCAGCTAAATCAAAATACATGAGCGAAACACATGATCTAAACTGGGTTTTCCTATATCAAAAGGCTGATAACATAATTAATCTTTATTTTAAAAAGGCTGTTCCCAATAATTTGGCAAAAATATTTAACTATTAATCTGTGAAGCCCTAGTTAAGAATATATGTTTTATATGGTCTAACAAAAAAGAAAAGTTACAAAAATGTAACATATAAAATCCAATTTTATGATAAATAATGAATACTAAATAAGAATAATATTATCACTTCCACCTCAATCACAGTTGTAAAAATAATTTCAAAATAATTGATTTTATTCAAAAGTGTGTTGCTTCTTCCCAATATGTCATAAATATCATTTAAAGTCATTTTCAAGAAAATGCAGATAAATCATGAATATTTTTATAAAATAGATTTTATAGCCAATCTCTTTCTTCTCATTTCAATGGGTTTTTGGTGCACTCTTCATTTGTTGTGATGTGTAAATGAGCCCTGGTGTTCAATTGGAAAGGAAATAGTCCCAGGTTCTGATATTTTTAGGTGAAAAAAAAAAGGAGACAAACGACTGTACTTGAGAAACAACCAGCAAAAAACACCCATCAACCAGCAAAAAACACCTATCAACCAGCAAAAAACACCCATCAACCAGCAAAAAACACCCATCAACCAGCAAAAAACACCCATCAACCAGCAAAAAACACCCATCAACCAGCAAAAAACACCCATCAACCAGCAAAAAACACCCATCAACCAGCAAAAAACACCTATCAACCAGCAAAAAACACCTATCAACCAGCAAAAAACACCCATCAACCAGCAAAAAACACCCATCAACCAGCAAAAAACACCCATCATTGCTAAGACATCAATGGAACACTTTTTTTTCTGGATTAATTTTTAAATAGAAGCCATTTTTCATGTGTCTGCTTCTATATAAGGGATTATTGATGTAAGAGAAATAGAATATTTAGGTATCTTCAAACATTTTAAAGCATATACCAAAAGAGACTTTTTTTTACCTGCGCTTTAGCTGCCTCGTCTTCTTTTTCTTTTTTTTTCCGTTCTGCTTCCAAAATTTCTTGACGTTTCTTTAAAGGGGAGAGATGAGAGACAAATAAAAATGCTAAAATTATAATGTTACACACACAAGAAATGTATCTGCTATGCTATGAAAGAGTAGATTTTGTTTCATATATGATGTTAGCATAACTGATTGCAGGCCATGTATTTGAAGTTAGATCTCAGCACCTTACAGTAGAAATTGAGTTATTGGATAAGATCAGTAAGAAGAAGAAAAAACCAGATGGACTTAGTTCATTCAACTCTTTGCCTATGTCTATGAAAGCAACAAGTGTCAAGTGTGTTTCAGTGTGAACCAAGTTGACTAAAACTCCTATTTCAATTAGTGGAAAAATGGACAAAGGGATGAGCAGTATCTACTGTTTATATTTTGGTGAAAAAGAGTAACCTCTCCTCCCCCCCCCCCCCCCCCCCCACCCCCAATGAAACTATATCAATTTTCTTTTTTTTTTTTTAAATTTCTAGTTTATAAGGTCACTTTTCTCCCTAATGTTGATCGGACCCCATTGGTAAAAATTTTGTTTTAAAAATATGTTCAATGTGGTAGTTTTCTTAAGTGTAATATTTAATCAAGCTGGTTGGTGTGAGCACAGGGAAATTAATGAGACAATTCTTAGCCTATAATCAGGACAACCACAAAGGAAAAGAAGGCATTTTCCATAGGCAGGTAGCAATATTAAAAAAAAATTAAATGTAATCCAAAGGAATAAAATACATGAAAAATATCATTCAAAGATATTAAAATTAGACAGACATTGTTGCCCCAAATTCAAAGAAAATGTATACTTACTCTCTCCTCTTCCTCAACTCTGTGTCTAACAGCCTCTTGCTTGGCTCGCTTTGCAGCATTTTTCTTTTCTTTCTCTTCTTCTCTAAATTTAATTATTCTAGGATCACAGGCATAGGCATTATCTGTTTAAGAAAAGAGATGAATTACCTGAGCAACTTCCGTTCAAGTTTTCACATCTTGTAGTACACAGAGAGTGAGGTGTCCAGTAATGATGAAAACTAATGGTCAATATTTATAATTTTTTAAATTCCTAAACTCATTTTAATTCTAACATAATGTTAAATATTTGATTTTTAAAACTGATGAATATTTATAGTATGGTTTTCATAATTACCAAAAGGGTTCACTTTTTTCAGACACAGTATATAATAATAATAATAATAATAATAAAGTTCATTTGAAAAATCACGCTTCATCCCCAAAGGCTCGAAGCGCGGTACAAAAACTAAGCAGGGAGATAATAAAAAGCTGGAAAAGATTGTAGACATCATCATTCCAGCAGGTGTTTGCGAAATAGATGAGTTTTTAAATTTGTTTTGAAGGACTCCAGCGTCTGGTTGTTTTTGAGAGCGTCAGGAAGGGTGTTCCAAATTGTTGGGCCAGCAAATGCGAACGTGCGCTTTCCGTAAGTTTCAAGGCGAACACGCGGTATCGAGAGTTTGCCACTATCGGATGAGCGGAGTTGTCTAGTGGGTACATAAGGCGTCATGAGCGCTTGGAGATAGGACGGCGCCAGGTCATGCAAGCAGCGGTAGCACAGAGTTGCGATTTTGTACTCTATACGAGCGCGGACCGGCAGCCAATGCAATTCTATCAGAAGAGTTTTAGCATGGTCGAATTTGCGTTTACGAAGAACAATTCGAGCCGCATTATTCTGTGCTTTTTGAATTTTATCAAGGAGCGTAGCTGGAAGACCCACCATGAGAGCATTGCAGTAGTCCATGCGTGATAGCACGAATGCAGACATCAGCCTCTTTGATGCATCCAACGTTAAGAAGGGTCTGATATGACTAATTCTGCGCAGCTCTAGAAAAATAGCCTTGCAAAGCATGTTAATGTGATTTTCCATAGTTAGTGTTCTGTCTAAGTAGACACCCAGGTTTCGCACTGTTTGAGCAAACTCAATCTGCACGCCTGAGAGAGTAAAGGATGGTGTATCTTTTAAAGATTTTAATTTTTGAGCGGTAGCTATGGGGATCACCTCAGTCTTTTCATCATTCAATTTGAGCTTGTTTATTGTCATCCAGTGCTTAACTGACTCCACTGTCTTCTGTGTCATATTAAGAAGCTGAGGGAGCTGAGAGGGGATCACGGATTTCTGAAGTTGGGTATCATCCGCGAACATGTGATATACCATGTCAAACTGCTTGATCACTGCACCCAGGGGCTGAACGTACATAGTGAAAAGCACCGGGCCTAAGACCGAGCCTTGGGGTACTCCGAATTCAATAATGGATTTATTGGAGGTCAAGCCGTTTGTGATAACTGATTGGACCCGATTTGTCAGATATGAGCGGAACCATCTCAGGACGGTATCGGTGAAACCGAACGTATATTGCAGACGTTGGAGAAGTATGCCGTGGTCAAGCGTATCGAACGCTGCCGATAGATCCAGTAACGACAAAAGGGATACCTGGCCCTCACCACAAGACGACAGAAGGTCATTTACGACGCGCAACAGGGCTGTCTCAGTAGAGTGATGCGTTCTGTATGCTGACTGAAAAGGCTCAAACAAGTCACACCGAGTGAGGTGATCCAGGAGCTGTTGAAGAACGACCCTCTCTAAAATCTTTGATAAAAATGGTAGATTAGAGACGGGGCGATAATTTTCCAACAGATTTGGGTCGAGATTTGCTTTCTTTAGCAGTGGAGTTACAACCGCCTCCTTAAAAGAGGATGGAACAAAACCAGTTTTCAAAGACTGATTTACGATATTAGTAATGATAGGGACAATTTCGTCTAAACATTCATACAACAGACCTGCCGGAAGAGGGTCAAGCAAACATGACTTTCTTGGGGAGTCAACCAGGATTTTCTTCACATGCGATTCAGTGACCTCCAAAAATTCGCTCATAGGAGTGCCATTAAACGGCAAGAATTCGGGAGCATCTGTGCAAATGTCAAGTCTCGCCCTGATCTTCTTAACTTTCGTAACAAAGAACTCATTTAGAGCGTCTGGTAACTCGGCCAAAGCAAAATTGTTTGGCACAGATGTGTCTTTCTGTTTACCGGTCAGCTGACCGACAATGCGAAATAAGTCCCTATTTGAACTGCAATCTACAATCCGGTGACTGACATATTCAGTCCTAGCTGCAAGGACCATCTGCTTAGTGCGTTCCTTGTTTTCAACAAAGATTTGTCGGTGCACAGTCAAGCCAGACTTCCGCCACTTGCGTTCTGCACGTCGCTGTTTCTGCTTCGCGTCCTTTATTTCTGGTGTGAGCCATGGGGCAGAAGGGCGGTCCGTAACGCGCCGTGTAGACAGAGGTGCATGTTTGTCTAAAATAACTCTGAGGCCACTGTTGTAGTCTGTTGCAGGATCATTTTCGCTATACTTGAGGGCGGCGACGTCACATCTAAAGGCCGCCCGATCTATCCTTCGGAGGTCACGGGATGTGATTGTGCGCAGAAGGCGCCCTGGCTTCCTTAAATCAAAGTCAAAGGTTACTGGGAAATGATCAGAGATCAGTTTGTCCTCAATTATGAGGTTGCAGATCATAGCTGCACGATCCTCTCTGACAACCAGCCAATCTAGGATGTGACCCCGCTTTTGTGTCGGGACACTGACAAGCTGAGTCATTCCGTGTGTATCAAGAGCTGATTTTAAGGTCTTGACATAGCTGTCGGTGGTGGAATCGAAATGACAGTTTGTGTCGCCGATTATGACGACGTTTTTGTTTGTGGAGGCGTACGTTTCCAGAAGCCGAAGAAAGTCAGCAGTAAACTGACAGATCTTCAACTTATTTCGCTTATTAGGAGGTGGCCTGTATATGCATAGAAACGTTATCGCTTGTTCACCATAATTAAGTTGCATCTTGCACATCTCAAATGAAACAAACTCGTCCGAATTTGAAAACGCCACACCATTCTTTAAGGAGCTCCTATAAAGGACAGCAATACCACCGCCACTGTGCGATTGCCTTGGGCAAGAGTGAAGGAGGTAGTCCGGAGGTGTAATTTCTTGCTTCTTGACCTCGTCTCCAACATGTTTAAACCACGTCTCGGTAATGAATACAAGGTCAGCCTTGCTCTCTAAAACAAGATCGCACACCTCAAATGTCTTATTCCTGCATGACTGGGAATTAAAATACAGTACCCCGAAATTATGTGATTGTGGCTTCACAACAGGCTGGCAGTCAACATCAATTAGATTTGATCTCTTCACGCCCCGTCGAGGCGGTGTGAAATCATGAGTTTGAGTTTTTGTTGTTGTTTTTTTCTCAGTGAAAATGTCATGGATGATCAATGATGTCTTTACAGATGACTGCGCATTAATGAGCGTAACATCACCAGTTCTTTGACGCACTATTGTCGTGGGAGCTGAATGTCGAGATCTCATCCTCCTTCTTCCCCCACGAAAACCTCTTGCAGTTTTCTTTTTTATTAAACATAATGATCGACATCGTGAAAGAACTTCATCACTAAGGAGATAGCCATCAGGGGTACACAGACGACGCAGGATAGTAGATGAATATTGAAGGCGGGGCATATCTTTCAAGTTAATTTCCCAAGTCTATCAAAACAATGTGAAATATACATACACTATTGTGGCCTAAAAGATCGCCACACAGCAGTTTAAATATTGTTTTACGGAAGTGTTCATAACCAGCGAAGTGCAGTTCAAAAGATGACTACTTCGTTCTGTATCCAGGAATAAAAATATGAGAGAAACAAGGAGACAATGTGGAGATATTTCAGTGCAGCACATAGACTTGTGAACCGGAAGTGTTTGTTAATGACGTCGACTGTTTTTGTTTACATTAATCACGAATATAGAATGGAAAAACTTAGAATAAGTCTACCAATTCCTAGTTATTTTCGAAATAAATTATATTCATACGTCCAGGAGACTTTCAGATACAAACATATCCATTATTCCAGGAATAAAAGTTGAGAAAAACAATCCGAAAATGAGAAAATGTAGAGCGATTACACAGCTGCCTGTCAAGCGCTCGTGAACCGGAAGAGACCACGATGGGTTTATAAGGAAAAAAGGACACCATACTGAGTCTGTTATGATATACAAGGGGTCCTTAAAATATAGTGTAGGATATAGAAAGATAAAATCATGTTATGGTTGTTAGCACATCGTCTGACAGCATGTATAATACTGTGTTGTAGACACAAGATACTACTGGCTTTATCGAAAAATAATGAAGAAATTGTAAAAAAATTCATGGTGTCTACAGAAGCAGTTGTATTTATTAAACCTGATAAAGTACCTCAGTTTGTTAAATTTTGAACTACCGTAATTTCTGCACAATTATTTGCAAAATAATAGTGAGTGATAGGGTCTGCTTTTAATATAATTTACCATTTGCACCATTTTGTTCATTACTTTTCTTAATTCATTTACAGCTTAAAATTGTTGGTATAGCGCTTATTTTTGCGGGACACACCTACACAATGCAGGCGACACATAAACAAATTTTGGAAAGCACTGGGGTATGGAGACTCAAAAAAAAAAAAAATGACATCTTACCAACTAGCTGCCGCAGTCTAACCATTTCTTCTCTTTTTAATTTTTGGCGTGCAGCTTTATTCTGCTTCTCTATCCATCTTCTCTCCTCACGACTGTAATAAAAATGTTATTGTAACTAGTGTTATTTGTCAATTACAGTTTGATTTTTACCATCAATTAACACTTCTAGTAGGTCAAGGATTCACCAGTTTTTAGAAAGAAGGAAAGTTGGGGGTGGCTAACGTTATCTCATGAGAATTTGCCAACAACTTTGAAGATAATGAGTACTAATTTTGAGCATCAACTAAATGTCAGAAAAACACCTATATCTTACTTCCTGTTACAATTTGACAAGGAAAAAAATGTTTGACTTGTTTTAAGTATTTGTTTCTAAATAAATGAGATGTTCTGATCATACTTATAGGCCACTTTTATTTTGGCAAAACCCATCCAACGCCTAGAGCCAGACGAGATCTTCTTGCGAACCCTTATCCTAAAAGTTTGCTGCCCCCTGCTGAACTAGTAGATGAAAGAATCTGCATAGAGAGACAGATATCACTGGACTGAAAGAATAAATTTTGCCCTTTTTTGTATCTTCACCTGGAATGGCACTGGCTATCGATAACAATAATAGAGTTTTAATAATCTTTAAAGTTTAAATATCTGAATAATTTCAAGTAAATTTTAAATTTTAAATTAATAATACTATACAAAAAATTATTTAAGCTTGCTGCCACATACTATTAATAGGAGTAGCCCTACAAATTAAAAAATAGTTATAGTAGGTCAATAGTGCGTGCTATAGCCGAATAACTAATACTACTGTATTAGTATTATTACAACTGCACTTGCCTAATTTAAATTAGTTTTTAAAATTTATTTAATAAGGTATTTAATTATAAATAATTGTTAAGTAAATGTGATATTCTAATATGCGCGAAACGAAGACCTTGCAACAAAATGAATAACATGGAAGGCGAAATCTAACCAATATTCTCCTGCAAGAAATGCAGTCGAGATTGCCATTCCAGGATTGGCCTAGTTAATCACTCGTCAGAGTGTAGGCCTACATAGCTACTCCATCGTCTCGTGAAGACAGAATGATGCCTTATAGATGACTCAATGAACACATGTATGAATGAGCATGTTAATTATGAATGTCAATGCATGAATAAGCCAAGAGTTTCCTAACTTTTATTTTAACAAAATTATAAGGGAAATGTTACCATTCCCTAGGATTTTTTTTGTCCAAAATACTAGTCACTTTTGTCTATTTCAACATTTATGAGCATGATATTGATAATATCAAAATGAATGTCACAAATGAAATGACTTGAATAAATCTAGGGTTCCCAAATTTTATTTTTGAAAAAATTAAAACAAAAATATTAATATAAAAAAAGGAATATAATATAAATATTACCATTCGCTTTTTTCCCCCCACAAAACTATCTAAGTTTGCGAAATTGAACTTTTATTTTTGGAAATATTGAACAAGTAGGTGATCATACAGCTGTGAGAAGTGTTCGCAGAGGATTAGTTATATATCATACCATGACATCAAGTCGTCAAGCAATAATGAATATCGGATTGCCAGCCAAAAGACAGACAGAGTGAGTCTGACTTCTGGTAGATTACTAAATCACTTTGACCGAAACAGAGAATCAACAATTTAACTTTTCTGTTTCCGCTGGCACTACGCTGAAAATGATCATATGGCAACTTTCTGCGCCTCTAGGAAATGAGAAACCCATAAGATGTTCAATTGGTTCAGCCAATCTACTAACAGAAATTAATTCAATTTGTTTTATTTTGAAAAATATTCATTATTTCTTAGTGCACTTGTTAGGTTTTGACACAGGGCAGCTTGGGGAAAACCTGGAGGAAGCAAGGACTCCCTGACCAAAAACTAGTTGACTGTAAACTTTATCTCAATGTCTTGGTACTTACTTTTCACCTTTTTCTTTTTCTTCTTCATCAAGATATGAAAACTCTCTCCAGGAATCGAACTCATACCTGAGGAAAGGAGAATTTTACAACTTATTTGAAGGATAGGAGTTACAAATTTGGTGTTTGAGATTCTATTTTCTATGGCACATTCTAAAAATTTCTTCAGCAGTGCGTAGCTGAAACATTATTTCAAATGGAGAATAATAACTGTAGCCATTTAAAGCCTTTGATACTGAGAAATGTTCCAATTTTTCAGTCTGCGTGTTAAATCCATTATTCAAGAGATTGATATTTCAGCCATACACTCTGATCCTAGATCTACAGTCCATACAAGAAAATGTATAGAAAACTTTGAGGTCACATCATACGACCCTAATTGTGATAAGTTGCTGTTACAGCTGTTTCCTTAAACTTTATTATTTGTTATGTTTTTAGTTTAGTCATTTTCAGTGTAAGAAACTGGTGATAAAAAATATGAACTATTGCTATTTTCAACAACAGCAAGTTGCTGATAATATGGTGAATAATTCACATGATAATATTTTTATTTATTAAATTTTAATAAGGATTTTAGTGAAATTATAGAAAATGATTTGATTATCAATTGAATTCAATTAAAAAACTTTGTTAACTTTTGCCACATTTAAATAACATTTCAAACTTACCAAAATGAATAAAATGTGTTGACCTCATCAAAGGGCGTATTTTCATCTCCAAGTTTTGGAACTCTTTTCTTAGTTGACCATCTGAAAAAAACACATTTTCTATGTGTCTCTTTTAATTTACAAAAACGTTTTACAGACACACAGAGTAGCTGCATGTTTAAAACTTTTTTGATATTATGACACACTAAAACCTTTGTTGGTGTCGTCAGGGCTTGTGGTGCTAGGCTCCTGTTTGTTCCTAGCATATATGAGCTTGGACATGGAATTTCATTCTGTCAAGTGCCAGACTCTGTCAGTCTCCAGACGTAGAACCCCTCTACACCACCTTAACAAACTGCAAGGCCATATTCTTGAGCAAGTTTCCTCCGTAAAGTACCTCGGTGTTACCATTGAAAGAGAGGTCCGTTGGGATGAGCACATTAACAATGTGTGCAACCAGGCCAAAAAAAACCTATGGTTCCTAAGGCGAAATCTAAAGATTGGCAACTCCAACATGAAAGAAAAAGCCTATAAAGCCTTTGTCCAGCAGCTTTTAGATTACACACCTTCAGTCTGGGACCCAATACCCAAAAGAGCATCGACAGGCTGGAAGCGGTCCAGCGACAGGCAGCACGCTTTGTCCTGAACAGCTACAGAAACACCTGAAGTGTAGGCAGCATGCTGGAAACAATGGGCTGGTCACCATTGGAGGAACGACGACGACTATCCAGGCTCTCCATGAGGTACAAGAAAAAAATGGGCTGGTCCACTGCTCCAGCATTAATCAGAAACCCATCTCTCTCCCCTCTAGACAGCGACAAGACCATGACAGGCAGTTCCGGCTCATAACAGCTAGAATACATTAAAGGAACTGCTCATTCCTGCCACAGACAATCAGGGACTGAAACAAGCTTCCAAAAGCAACAGTTGGGGCAACAAGATTTGACACATTTACATCTATTGCCTCCTGCCTTCTAACCCCCAGTTCCTAATGCCATCGCTGAGTAGCCCTTGCAATCAGTGAAGCATCCTCTTCAAAACCATGCAGTTACATCATGAAATATTCTTATTTCATATATTTCACACATTTCCAACATATTTTTGTCCGCTAAAATCTTATAATTCAAAGTAATGATACATACATTATTTTACTTCCTGCAATCTTTTGAATAGCACACATATTTCAGTGTTTGGATAACCCAACTTCCGGCAATAACATAGCATACATGATGAACTCTAAAGTTTTTTAAAATTGTTTTCTATTATTTGTTGTTTCTTGCTTTGTCTTGTCTTCTGAAAGAAGGCTCTTAGCTGAAACGTTCTCTTTTATTGTCCTGTCTTTTCATTTCAAGCTTCAACATACCATGTTCCACTCACACAGTTTGAACACAGTCAAATTAATTATTATTACTAAATTAAGAAATTTAGTTTATATTTTTCAAAACAATAAATGCATTGATTAAAATTTGTATATCAAAAGTACCTTGCATTTCTTTCAAACACAGGTCGGTAAATCTCAAAGAAATTATCCTTAGAATTTATTGGAACATCATCATCAAATTCAGGATCCACACTGTCAAATGAACGTCTCTTTTGCTTATTGCCCAGAATTTCATAAGCTGTTTATAAACATTAAAACAAGGCATATTATTTGTAGCAAATTGTAGAACAGGAATTGGGAATTAATCTTGTTATTAACTACTTTTTGCTACATTTAAAATACACCTATAGATTGTATAAATTTATGTCAGCTCAGTACATCCTATACATGATTCAGTTGATATTTTAGCCGTAGTTATTTATAGCATATATTTTCCACATGAACAATGGGTGATAATCAATCAAGGTAAGTTCCTTGCTATAATTAGGGAAATATTGAACAGCTATCAAGCTTAAAGCCAATTGGTCTATATGGTGTAGTCTGTGCTAGGGCCTGAAAGCAATTAATAATTTATTGCATAGTATCTTAACCCTAGGGGTGCAAAGGCAGTGCCAGGGGGTGCAGGAAAACCCATAAATGGACTTGGCATTGTAGGGTTAGTTTTCACACAAATTTATTAGTTAGCATTATTTGTGGATCACATTACACCCAATAATATATAGTAATATTCTCATAACAGCCTGCCTTGTCATGTAATAGAGAAGTTAAGAAAATTTTTCAAAAACAAGTAAAAAAACACAACCAAAATAGTAAGGGAATGACCTTGACCTAGAAATTGTCACGGACATCTAACCAATGAGTAAATTAAGCTAAGGCTAAGAGATGTTTTTCAATTTTTAAAGAAACCTTACAAATTTAACACTTTGGGCTTGATAAGAGTTAATATTTGTATCAATTTAGTTTTTAAATATAATTGCATATTATTGTCAACTTTAGCAAGCATTAAAATGATTAAAAGGACACCTTTTTTTTTTAGTTTAAACATGTTTTTGTTTTTTTTATTTTGCAAAGATTTCCTTATTTCTTCATATTTACAAAAATGGTTGTTAGTTATTCCAAAAATATCCAATAAAAACTTAAACTCATCTACCTTACAGTGTGAAATATATAAAGAAATTGCTGAATTCAAAACAAATCTATAACTAATTAAAAAGAAGAGAAAGAATGCTTGCTCTAATAAAATACATGATCTTTTAATTATAATAGGTTTTTATAAAAGGTTTCTTTGGGGAGTATGTGTGAACAGGGTGTACCTCAGGAGGTTTGTATTATGAGAAAAAAACTTAGAGAATGAAAACCTGACATCCGATTAGAAATGTTATTTTAGTAATATACAGAATCTGGTCTTTACAAAGGAGACTGTGAATACTGAGATATACTATTTTAATTTTCAGTAACTATGTTTTCATTCAAGGCTACTGTGTACTCATGTTTGAACATACCTTTAGTGATGCAAGTAAAATAGTCATCATCTCCTTCTTTCACCAATTTACCTCGAGCCTTTCTTTTGTCAGGGTGATGAGTTAAAACTTTTTGTTTGTCTGTCAATAAAAAGGCTTGGTTACCAATCAGTTTTCAATTTAAAGGACTTAAGGTGGAAGTTAGCTTATCACAGTCCCAACCTAAAATTTTTACCAATTTAATATTGATATTTACTTTCTTTAAAGTATGTTTTAGCCACTTATACTGAGTTAATTATACTGATCAATTCTGGATCCCTTTCATTGCATAGTAATAAGACATTGATTTTCCATCATGTGGCTTTAGCAGTTGACAAAAACAAACTTCATTTGTCATATTTAATCACCATTGTCGACCACAGATACTATCAGATGTCTCCATAGGAAATACCACAAAAACGACATCCCAATACTACACAAACTTTACATGGACTACAGAATGGCTTATGATAGTGTATAAATCTGCATGATGCTCTACAGCAGTGCTACTCAAAGTGGTGGTCCGCGGACCGGTGCCGGTCCGTGGGCCATCATCCGCCGGTCCGCAGAAGTTTTCAAGAAAACTCATTTCGCGACCACGTCAGTACAAGAAAAATAGTGCGCCGGTCCCTGGTGCAATGGAAACAAATTCCTGCCGGACGGCCATACTAAAAAGTTTGAGAAGCACTGCTCTACAGGACCTCTGAGTCGCCAACAAACTATCCCATCTTATAAACATGATGAGTCTAACTCATAGTGTTGAATCAAAGGAAGTTCCAGATATGACACAAGCAGACTCACTTTCATGTATCCTGTTTAACATCAGTTTAGAAAAATGTTTGCAAAATATAAATGTGGGCATCAGTGAAACGATCACAAACTATTTCCACAGAAACCTTACAGAATCACAGCCACTAGGAACATTATATTTCCAACCATTGAAGTGCCTGACATATGAAGACATTACGGCTCCACAGAGAAGAAATAGCAAAGAGCTTGAAGTTGCTTTGGTTACGGCTGGATATGAGGCGAATGAAACAGCCAATAATCAGTGTCAGAAACAACAAAAAAAATAGATGAACCATCTCTACATTTTTAGGGACACATTAATTAATAATAATTAGCTATTTAAAGTTTGAATTATTTTATTTTTAAAGTTACTTACAAGCTCTTTTAATTTGGTCATCAGATGCTTTGTATCTAAGCTTGCTCAACCCCAGCACAGCATAATGGTCTTGTTTCTGTCATTTAAGGGCACAGTTGAGTTATTCATTATGTAAGTAATAAATCTTTACATAAACATTAAGTCAAATACATTTTAATAAATAATTTAAAGATCAATTTAGCAGCCCTAAGAAGAATTGTTTATTTTGAACCCTCATAAATCAAATAAGAAATGTTGCAAACAAAATGGCAAAACAAATTTATTTAATGAAGAATGAAACACATGAGCACACTGGCACTTGTTTCTTGAATTGATCTAGTAGAACCTTAATCTAGTAGATGGTCACTGTATCTGAATGATGATCATCTAGTTCAGGGGTCACCAAACATTTTTCACGGCGGGCCGCATGAACGGAAAAATTAACGACCGCGGGCCGGATAATCATTCTGTACAATATTTACAATTAAGTTCAAGTACATCCGGAAGGCCGGATGAACTGGCCTCGCAGGCCGGATGAACTGGCCCTGCGGGTGGGATGAACTGGCCCTGCGTGCCGTATCCGGCCCGTGGGCAGTAGTTTGGTGACCCCTGATCTAGTTCAAAGGAGAATGAAAATCCATTTAAACAAGGAAACATTTTTAATGTTTCCATTTTCTTGTTGTGCAGACTGGCAATGTAAGAATTTTGGACTGGTGCCAGTCCATGGACCACCAAAAGCAGTGCTGCTTAAAATTGTGGTCAGTCAATTGGGACCAGCCCACTTCAAATCATCGTCCAACTGGTACAAGGGATGTGTGTTTAGGTGTGGAGATTAATTGTTTGTGTAGCTGTTGCTATGTGTAATAGCTCCATAATTACAAGAATGAATTATTTAGTAATTTTTAGTATTAAGATAAAGTTTTGAATGTCATGCCCAGCGAGACAGGAAGAGTGTGTGATAGAGATAATCGAATGGTCAAGATGGATTTTGTATTGTGATTCTTGCTCTAGCATTGTTTGAAGGCTACATCTTATAGCATCGGAATAGCTGTCCTCCATCTGTGCATATTATAAAGTATATGAAGTGTATGAGATTATAACAATTATGTTATTCCTATTTGGAGACTTATTTCTTATGGTGACTTGTAATAAGTATAAGTGAATAAAGTATATGGTGATGAAAACCATCGGATCCGTCTCGTGCTTCCATAGCAGTAAATGATCTTAATAATTAGACAGCACTGAATTGGAATCAAGCCACAACTGCAACACTGGTTATACATATATTAATTATAAGTAACGTGGAAGGAGTAGTGTCAAACATTAGCGTTACACCTTTCCTTTGTATTTGTGGCGCATTTGGGTTTAAACAGATGGGCTCGGTCCCTGCCTTAATGTGCATACATCATGTCAGTCCATCACAATCAAATGTTTCAGACACTAGCCTAAAGCACCAGTTTGAGTAGTGATGGGTGATGGCTATTAGGTGATGTTCCTCATAGAATGCAATGGCCGATCCCAGACAACATCCTTCTTATTATTCTAGTTTTATTTTACAGGTGGTAGAGAGGGTTAAATTTGTAAATACACAATCCCCATCCTTTAGGAAAGTTGTTGAGTCCTTTTCCTGAGTGGAGATGGGACTCAGGAATTTTCCCAGTGGTGTATTTTTTATTTTGGTATGGTATGGGAGCTTCAGTTTTTCATGAAGTATTAGAAGTAGTTTTGTTTTTAATTAATGTTAAAAAATTCAAATATATGTATATACCTTCCATTCTTTTGGATCTAATCTAAGCAGTAATGATTCATCCTCTTCATCAAACTGATCCTCCTCCTCTTCCTCTTCAGATTCACTAGAACTACTATCTAAAGAATGGTGAGAATGAGAGTGAAGACTATGGGCTCTTCTATGGTGCGCTTCAAACCATCGTCCAACTGGTTCAAAATCAAAGGACAATAGTGCTGGAAAAATAATTTTAAGAAGTATTATTAAAAATCAATTTATGAACATGCAGTTACAAAACTCTAATTATATTTCAATTATAATCATGAAATTACAATTTAAATAACTTTTTTTAAAATTTTAAACATGATGATCATTACTGTACAAAAAATAAAAATGTGGTTTGTCATTTTAATAAGATATATTTTTTAAAATTTATATCAAATATATATTTCTATATTTGCATTTATATTAAGTTAAAATGAGGTATGCAGGAAGGCTTATAAAGCGTTCATTTATTGGTTATGATAACCTGAAGTATTTGTGTTAACAAATATTCTCTGGCTTTCATTTTGATCAGGAGTGGCTAGTTATTAAGAGAAAAGATATATAAAAAATTCACTTTAGTTTTATATTGTTTTTACTTGGCATTTCTTCATTGGCATTAAGAACAAATAAGTAATTCTGTACATCATTTATTATTTTTTTATGTATTAGTATTAGGTGAATTAACATGTGACCCGGTAAAAGCAATTTGTTATCAAAATGGCCAGTAAAGCCCTTTGGTTCGGCCACCCCTGATTTGGAACATGCATGTAATGTTTTCAGAATACACATTTTTTTAAAAATTATGATATAATACAAGTATTTAAAATTTTAATTAAAAGGTACAGAATGCTTGTAAAAAATACATCAATGTTGAACAAGGAAAATATATGATATAACTAATGAATCCAGATCGATTTTCACCCCTAAAGAGAATTAAAAATCAAATAAACATCAAATTTCTCTTACAAAGAAAAATTCCAACATTAGATTTTTTGCAAGTATTTAAAAATTAAGTTTGACTAAGGGGTTGTTCCTAAAGGACATCTGCAAAAATTATGCCTCTTCCACCCCCACCTATATACCGGTACCATAAAAATTGCAAGCAAGTAAAATGACTATTATAAAGAGCAAAGCGTCAGTAGATTTAAACTTCTAAATTATTTTAACATACTGCAATACAAGCAGCATATAACAAAAAATGCTAGCTTGCAGGCGTCAGCAATATTCTTTACACATCCCCCATCCCCCCATTTGAACTAATCTCCCCTCTTCGTGGGCATCTTTTATGAACAACCCATAAATAATTATTAACTTACATGGTAAAGCACCAAAGATTGAGGTCCCAACACTTTCATTTGGAATCATAATATATCTGCAATATACATTTGTGTGTGTAAATAAATAAACAAATTTAATTTTAATTATAAAGTTAGGCCTAAATAAATGTTTAACTACCTTTCGACCACTATCTGTAATAGGCAATATTGGTCCTGTTGGATCTCAGTGCTGCTTTTGATGTGATTGACCATTAGCTTCTTCTGTAAAGACTTCTGAATGAGGTGGGCATCTCTGGAACTGCAATTCACTGGTTTACTTCTTATTTGACTGACAGGACTCAGCATAATGCAGTGAATCAAGCATCTTCCATGGACATTTCCCTTACCTGTGGCATGCCATAGGGCTCAGTTTTAGGACCTATCCCATTCTCCATGTACACTAGCTAGCTTGGCAGAATGATTGAATGTCATGGTACATCCCGCAAATTATTATTATTAGTGGTCTTATAGCGCAGTACCCCAGGTAGGGCTGGGCTCACCGCGCTGCACATAAAAATATTAGCAAAAGATACATAATTGTGAAATTTGTATAGCAACAAAACAAAAACAAATGTGTATTCACCCCACCCACCCCTGAAGTTTTACATGTCAAGCCATGGACGGCACCCAGCAGCATCATTTATCAATCAGAGGGGGGAATCAGTTGGGGTTCTTCTTCTTTCGCCTCTTCGTCCCCAAGGAACAGCAGTCGATCTTCATTGACGTCTGTGGTCCTCCAGGCATCATGATCCTGAGCCAATCACTCCAGCTTCTCCCAAGTGTGGGGTAGTATAGTTTAAAGAGATGTGCTATGAGTGCAGTTTTGAAGGCCTGGGTGGTTGGTATATTATGGATGTTTAGTGGCAGAGAAATCCATTGTTTGGGGGCGCAGAAAGTGAAAGATTTTCACGGGGGCACCCAGCAGCATCGTTTATCGATCAGAGGGGGGGAAATCAGTCGGGGTTCTTCTTCTTTCGCCTCTTCGTCCTCGAGGAACAGCAGTCGATCTTCATTGACGTCTGTGGTCCTTCCTAGGACCTACAAGAGTCCTCCAGGCATCACAATCCTGAGCCAATCTCTCCAGCTTCTCCCAAGTGTGGGGTAGTAGAGTTTAAAGAGATGTGTTATGAGTGCAGTTTTGAAGACCTGGGTGGTTGGTATATTATGGATGTTTAGTCGCAGAGAAATCCATTGTTTGGGGGCGCAGAAAGAGAAAGATCTTCACGGGGGCGCAGAAAGAGAAAGATCGTTCACCATACATTTTAGTGCGTGTCTTGGGAACAGACAGAATAAGCGTGTCTGTGGAGGAGTGAAGCTGTCGAAGGGGTGAATAGACAGAAAGAAGTTTGGTTAGATAGGGAAAGCAGGAATCTGAGAAAAAGTTGTGACAGAGAACAGACAGCTTGTAATAATGCATGCCTGTATAGGGAGCCAATGAAGTGAGTGGAGTAGTGGGGTGACTTGATCACATATTTTTGCCTTTAGAACTAGCCTAGCAGCTGAGTTTTGAACCTTTTGTAGTTTTTCTATGAAGTGTTTTGGTGAACCTGACAGAAGAGAGTTGCAATAGTCAAGACGAGAGAGAACAAGAGCATAGACTAGGGTTTTTGTTGCGCTAACTGTGATGTAGTGGCAAATGGAGCTGATCTGACGAATCGCGGTGTATGCAGATCGACAAATGTGAGAGATATGTTTATCGAGAGACATGTTAGAAAGAATATAACCAAGATTCCTAGCAGAGGATGTAAACTGTATGTCGGAGTTACCTACTTGAAATGATGTGGGGAGAGTTGAGGAAGAGAATGATTTGTGATTGTGAATGAGAATTGCTTCCATTTTGTCATCATTAAGCTTCAACTTGCTGAGTGTATTCCTTGACTTGACATGCCGCAAAGTCTGGACAGCGGAATCGACAAGAGAGTTATGAGTATGCTTCGGTCTAAATATTCAGGGTAGGTTTTTCATATTAAATGTAGGTCTGCATAATATATTGAAGTATATGTGTGCAAAATTTCATTGCGCTAGCTCACATCACATTTTCTCAATTCTCCTCAACGTTGACCTCATTATGCATAGGTCGCCCAGGCCATTTTGGATTAGTGATCACGCCCCCTTTTAAATGGCGGAAGACGCCGATACTTAGCTTAGGAAATATTCAATTATTACCACTATATGCTTCAAAATATTTGATAACTTGTGTTTCAGAATGCATTTGAAAGAGATTTAAACTGGAAGGTTTTAATTTGAGTTTTAAAAACCCGGTAGAGTCCATATTATTAGCTATCAGAATTCTCCGTGTGCAAAAGGTCGTCATGGGCAACCATTCACAGCCCTTACATAATGGCAGTACTACCTCAGAGTTTCATTCATAAGAGTTTGCTGTGTGCAAAACTATTCAACAATTGGTCAGAGAAAGTTTTAATTAATTAGTCATGTGCCAAAGTTGAAAGTTCAAAATAAGTAGATCCCAAACAGTATTTTAGGGGATGCATTGCCTTATATAGCTTGGCTTATACTTATAGTGGTATAATGGACGCTGTAGATTTGGTAAACAGAAAAGCCTTATATTAATACATTATATTAAATTTACTGGTATACAAAGTGCATAGTTAGATAAATTATAATTGTATAACTTTATTTTTTAATACAGCATTAGTTCTGAAAATAAAAATCTTATAAAATTATCATTAAAACGAGAGTTATTTAGCTCGTGACGCGAACAGCAGAATTGTGTCACAGAATGTGGCGATGCTGTCCATGTAACGCCATGTTAAAAAATGACAAACTAAGTCGTACTTTAAAAATTCATAACTTTAAAACTACAACAGCTAAAAATATGATTTTGGTGTTATAATTCTGTTAAAAATTAGCTCTATTCAACTATGCCATTGGTTTATTTTACAAAAATTGTTGAATTTTTTACCAAAGTATCTAACCACAGTTCTTAAAGATCTCCACTGGCTTCATGAACTTCATGTGAGTGAGCCCATTTTTGCCCATTGACCACACAATTCAGTCCATGTTGTACAGCTCTATAGTAGCTATAAATAATAACGTGAAATAATAATAAACATTTAAACCTGTCAAAAACCACTGAAAGAAATCTACGACACCTGACTGTAAATTACTATAATTAGAATTAATAATTAAGTTTACTGGTTTAAGTCAACACAAAAGTTACAGTTCTTTGGTCTTGGTCTACTTTGGCCAATCAATAGTTGAGAAACAGCTTTGCGTGCACTTGAAGAAATCGGTGCGAGTGGTATACTATTTCTTAGCCTCAGTATTTTGTGAATGTAAGTTATTTGGCTATGCGGTTATACTTTTTTCTTTTTGTTGCTCTCCAAGTTTTCGTAAATAAAACCTTTCACTAGCAGTTAAGACGTGCTTCCGTTTCTTTCCTTAAAAATGGAACGTCTATCGTCATGAAAAAGTGTTCCAGCACTATTGGGTATGTGTTGAGGATCCGAAGAGTGGAAACTTTTTATTAATTTATTTGGACCTCTACCTCGACCGCTTTTCTTTCACTTTTAAATTTTGTTTTATTAAAATTGGGTTGTAGAAAAGTGGATATAAATTTTTGAAAATCTACTGTGGGGCTGTCCACTAATTACGTCAATAAAATATTCAATTCAATATCAATAGGGAGGAGGGGGTTTGAAAAAGATTGACAGTTGTGGACAAGAGGGAGTAAACAGAAATTCACGTCGAAGTAAAAGTTTTTTTTACCTTTCTTCTATATAATTAGATATATTATTAATAGTCCTCCATAAATTGTTGCAAAAATATTTGTTGTTTTTAATGGCTATACAAATTCGTATAATTGCAAATTAATATGATTCGACGGTTGGATTGTTGGAAATAAGTAAAACAAAGTATGGCACTATGGGAGAACCTTAAAAAAAATTGTAAATAAAAATAATGAAGAAAAGTATTTAACATAGTTCATCAGAATTACGGAACGATCCCGTGTCCAAACAAGTCTCCTAATTAAATAGAATCCCGTCTAGCAATGTCGGCAACGCCGCGCCCCACACCACAATCGCCCAAATGTTGAAAATCGGACTTATTCATCTATTCATTTCTAAATCATGTCACCATTCCACGGTAGCCTATATTTCACCATAATTTTCTTGGGAGGGTAACCCCCCACCCCCAAACCACAACTAGAACGCAAATATAGAAATAAAGAGTAGACTTTAAAGATAAAAAAAGAAAATAAGACAGAAAAAAAAAGCAACTTGCATGAGATAAACACAGAGCTAAAAATGGAAATCTTTTGATTTTATAGCTTTATTAGACGGAAATTTAAACTTGGGGACATATCGCCGACTTTTTTAAAGTCAAAGGCTCTCATCATGAAAAATTGAATGTTCATGCCAATCATGCCAAGGCCAAGGCTAATTTCTAATTTAGGTTAGTAAGTTTTTTTAATCCAAGACAAATAATCATATAATTTAGATATTAACATATCACTCACTATTTTTCAAAAATTATCTCTCTCTATATATATTATGTAAATTTGAAAAAAATACTTATTTGAATGACTTGTACTGATGAAGGCAAGTGCCGAAACGTTTAATTATTTGTAATGTAAAATTATTATTAAAGCTCAATATATATTGTTATATCGACACAGATTGTTCGTGTCTATTTACACCATTTTTCAGCAGCACTATCACTAGCATTTTTTAATATTTTATAAAAATAAAAAGTAAGTAAAGTTTTTACATTTTACTGCTTTGGGCCATTGGGAAAATCCGAAATTGATTTTTAATGGAACTTCCTGTCTACTTGTTATATAGTGGAATCTGGCGTCTTTAGTAACTTAGTAAGACATTCAATCAATTTTTTAGTTTTCATCAGTTACTGTTACAATCTCACTTTATTTATGAACAAAGCTTCTTTCTTTATTTAGTAAATTTAAGTGGATTAAAGTTTTAACCTTGTTATTGTTACTTATTGTAATATATTTATTATTTATATTTAATAATTTATTGCTATTATTAAAATTATTAGTATTTGTTTACAGTAACCATTATATATAATATATATAGTATAGTATGACTATACTATAACTATACTAATTTACTATTGAAATTCAATATTGGCACTTTAACTGGCTTTAAGTCTTTAACTTTAAACTTTCAATTAATTTCACTAATAATTTTAATTAGTATTGAGTAAACTTCAGTGAATTATATTTGAGGCTTTGACTTTGGGCAAATTGTCAAAATTGAATGATGCTAATGCTGGGCCTTTTGCATTTCATATTTCGGCAGATAGGACATTAATTTAAGACACATCATCATATAGTCATAACACCTAGTACTGGTCATAATGTAAATGTAACAAGTCATGCTAGGTATTTGTTCACTCCCTTATTTTCTGATTTTTTGGGCTCAAATCAAATGTAATAATAAATAAATAAATAAAGGACTGCGTTCAAGCTGTGTGAAGGAAATAGTGGAACAACTTTGAACAAGGTATGTGGAAACTTGAAATATAATTACAAGACTCCTGTTATTGTCCTGGCTTTACATTTCAAGCTTCCACATACCTTTTCCACTATTTCCTTTAAACTGTAACAGTTTGAATTGCACTGAGCCAAATTACGCATTCAACTCAGTATAAAAATCCCCTCCCATATGCCGTATTCTTTGCCTGCTTTTGAGGGATATTACAGGAATAGGACAGACTGACCATTTGATTATCTTGTATTTCTGAATATTATGTTGACTTGAAATTACTAACTTACTTGAGTAGGCATAGTCTTGCTATAGTAACAATAATATGCAATTAAATAATATATTATTATAAGGGCTACTGGTGGCCCCACACAAGCACTGTGCCTTGGGTGGTCGCCCTGTTCACTATCCCATAGCATCGACACTGACCTGAGATTCCAACTATGGGATTTCTAGAAAGAACAGTAAATCTTTATGAAATGAAAATATCTAGATGAAAGAAAAATATTGAAGATTTGTTATTTTAGATTTGCAGCATTGTCGATCAATAATATATAATGAAATAGTACGGTAAATAAAATTACTTTCTTGGGCTGACAAAAATATTATTTTTCTTTAAGTTGGTAAATATAATTGGAATTTATAGATGGCAGAGATGGGCGCTACAACCTGAATTAATTTAGTTTATGTTTTGCGGGGGTGCTGGAGCCAGAGTTTGCCAGGGAACGTTATGCCTAATATAGAAATTAAAGATGCCCCCTACCTTCTCTATGGATGTAATTGTCTGAAAGAAACCCTGGCAGCCATGATAAGCATCAGTCAATGTATGAGACCGTTTGAGTCAAACATGTTTGAATTTTGAAATAATATTGTAAGTACTTTTTGAAAACCCCTTGGGGCCTTCCATATAGTACACTGCAACCGTCTTAAGAAGCAGAGCATTTTTTAATAAATTATTGTTTCCCATCAAAATAAATCATCTCCACATTTTAAAAACATTATGAACGCTACTGCTGCCAGCATATTGATCATACTAATTTTTAAACTAATAAAGCTGAATCCATTAAATTTTCCAAAGTAATATACAATGTCCAGCTGAAATTAAATACATTTTATTAATAATTATTTTTAATTAAAATAATTAACCTCCACATTTAAAAAAATTATTTGACAAAAAGCTACTGCGGCCGATATATTGGTATATTTAAATACTTCATTTTTAAAAAGCTATTGTAATGAAATTGTACGCACTAGCAGATAGTGTCCCGCTGAAATTAAAGACATTTTAGTACTTATTATGTCCCATTAAAATAATTAATGTCCCACTGAAATTAAAGGCATTTGCTTAATGATTATTTCTTATTACAATTAACCTCCACATTTGAAAAAAAATTGACGAAAAGCTACTGCAGCCGACATATTTATAATTTATTACATATAAATACTTCATTTTTAAACTAATAAAGATAGTCAAATAAAATTATGAAATTATTAATGAATAAAGGTTTAAGTAAAAATAAATATAATATATCTTATAAGCACCATACTGCAAACCGTAATTATTCTTGTGAGCTACTGGTTTGCATCAGGCTCGATAGATGTCACATTGGATTTAAAATGGAAATAAAATTATGAAAAAATGTGTAATAAGTCACGTCGACTCTTTGAGTAAGCTGCATTTTCCAGGGGGACACAACAACCCAGGACAGGGCTGTGCTAAGCAAATATGGCGCCTGGGGCAAAGTCTGAATATGACCCCCCCTCAAAATATATTGATATTGATTGCGTACTATGTGGATGGCCCCTTACCGTAGCCACACGTCAAACCAACTGTGGTATCATTACTAATCTGAGCATTGGCAGGTCCTCTTGGGTCAGTCATTGGCCTAGGGCCGGTGTAATTAACCCCTTTGCACCACTGACACTACCCCTCTCATGGTAATACCACCATCAAGATTTGAAACATTTGTTCTTTACTATCACCCCCATTGACACATCATACAACATACATCATTGAAGACATAATTTCCTTAACACTTTGCATCTATATCATATTTTACCAGAGAAACTTAATGCAAGAAATATGAGGGAAAACATTTTTTGT
This sequence comes from Omphiscola glabra, assembly GCA_964017045.1. Lineage (NCBI taxonomy): Eukaryota > Metazoa > Mollusca > Gastropoda > Lymnaeidae > Omphiscola > Omphiscola glabra. The sequence goes on from OZ024799.1 coordinate 23,281,739, forward strand.
ATGGCATTGGCATAAAATTACAACATCAAGTCTCTATCTCAGTATGATATTAAGCCTTTAGCCTTTGTTGACTGCTACAATGAGCTCTTTCAGTGGAAGAATGAATGACCACAAATCGATTGCCATTGATAGATTTGATGGTAGAAATCTTCAATGCACCATGTTCTTTTTATCACATTGCCATACAGGTAAGTCTTATGAAATTATATATAGAAATAACCCAACCTCATCTAAATATAATTTTTTGTATTAATATCAACATTATATAATTATGAAGCTTGAGATACTGCCGTAAGTTAAGTTATATAATATGTCTTTAACAGATTATTTGACAATTTGATATTTTCATCAATATAATTTTTATTCACATGTTAAAAATATATCGCCACAGCTTAAGTTAATAACTTTCATGATTCAGGTGAATTTTTACATTACCACCCAAATATATAAAATTTGAGCTCTTTGGGTTCCCCTAGTGCTCTGAATAGTTTCAATACACTTAATATAATATTTAATTCTTATATCCATAGCCTTGTCACTCACACTCTTTCCCCCCCCCCCCCCTTTTTACAGTTTTCCACCCTACACCTATAAATCATTTATGGAAGGCTCCAAAATGCACACATTTCTATTTTAAAAAGCTATATTCATTACAACAGCTTTTAAAAAATATTGCAGATCACATGATTGGTTTAAAAAGTCAATTATTTTTTGATACTTTGCGTCTAAGGTGAGATTATTACTTAATTAAATTTGTTTTTTTTAAAGTCAAAGTGGTGTTTGGAAAAGATCAAATGTCTTATTTATGTATGCTATCCTCCCCCCACCCCAGTGGTCTGACATTGTTTGCTATTGCTATATATTTTGTGTGAGTGAAAGGTGTCATTCCACGAGGGACTCCTGGGGGGTACATGCTCTATCTATCTAGGACAGAGTGGTTTTAATAGCAACAAGGGGCCCTGGGCAAAGTAATGCAATGAGGCTCCTATTCCTCTCTAACCTATTCAAGTAATATTAGGAAAAGCATTTAGGGCCCAGGTTAGTCCATGCAGTACAATCAGTTTTTCTTTCAGACAATTTCATCAGGGTGGGGGTGGTGTCTAAATTAGGCATACTGTCACCCAGAGGGAAGCCTGATTCCATCGCCTGCCATACATATAAATTCATTCTGGTTATGTTTAATTTTGCCCCTGGAATCTATATAGTCCAAAATTATACACACCAAACTAAAGTAAAAGTAAATGTTTGTGAGTTCAATCAAATCATTTTAAATACTAACATGCAGTGCTTTTTTATAGATTAAACAGGCGGTAGTGTAACTTTGATTGGAGAAGAAGAAATTGAGGGCGCCGAAGTTTCCAAGAATGAACGGGGGAAGGGGGGTTTTTGTGAGGGGGTTGAGTGAACCCATCCCTAGAAAAGATTTTATAAATCCAAAATGCAAGGAAACATTTTAGCACATACCTGGATTTAGTTTTTCCTCTATTTGGCAATGTATGATTATGGAAATTTAGGTGTCCATTGACCTGCTTGTGCCCTATAGAAATACTTCATTTTTACTTGTTTCCAAAATTTCATTCGGCCCCTAGAGCCCAACATTATCTGCTTACTGTCCCTCAAAAAAAAAAATTAGTTTCCCACTCTCTTTATGCATATAAATATATTCATATTTTTTTGTACTGCTGAAGAAGACTTGCAAAATAAAATTCACACTATTGTAATCTTTAGCTGTAGTAATACTGTTTGTTTCTATTAACCATTAATTTAAATTGGGTCTATTCTGCACTGTTTTTTAATCTATTTCAGATCCAATTATTTTTTATATTGTTCTGAGGTCACAAGGTTATTATTGCTGGCAGAAGATGACTATACACATTTAAAAGATTATATAGTGAGTTTTCTAAAACTTTTAATTTTGTAAGTCAGACACACTATTTCTCTGCAATTCTTATTAATCTCTTCTCCTTAGTAATCTTAGCATCATCTGTTTAATTAATAAAACAGATGGTACTAAGATTACTTCTTATTGTATTTTAGTTTTTTAATGCTTAGATAGACAAATCTGTATATTTTAACCAGGTTGTGGTCCTGTATGTTTAACTCATTAAAAAATGGAATAGTGGAAAAATAGAAACAACCTAAGATAAACAGCTTGGCATACATAAGGTCTTTGGGGGATATGGTCTGGATCAATTCTTTTGACTTGGCCTAGCCAGGGCAGCACCTCTCACTCAGATTGGAAAACATACTGTACACTTTGTGTTGGGCACTTTTCTTTGGCTCTGATTGTCTATTTTATAAGTTAAAAATTCACTAAATGCACAGGAGGCTTAATTTAGTAAAAGAATAATGCATGTGTGCGGCTTTACAAATTGACATTAGTGAAAATTCCTTTTAATTAAAACTTTTTTTTTAAATATAAAACTTAAGGTACCTCTTGAAGTTGGGGTTGTACACCACTTGAAGGTACCCAGTAGCACAAGTGAAAAGGTATTTAATGTATATTATATTATTTATTACAAATAGATGATGTAAAAAGCATGGAAGGTATTGATAGGAGCCTATGGAATGAATCTGATCTCATGAATGATATACCGGTACATCAATAGTGCTTAAACTTTTTCTGTTCACTGCCCCCTTAAGGCCATAAAATTCCTGACTCCATTGTCACAAACATTTAAACCCCCCCCCCCCCCCTTTTCAAATATTAAGTCATGAAATTGGCCCCCCCCCCCCCCCCCTTTACACACACTTTAAAATAATCATTTCATAATGAACTATTAATGTTTCAAATACTTTTATCATCATTTCGTATGTATTTAATGTTGCTAAGGTCCTATTGATGGTAACCTCTGCCCTAGAACATTAGTAAGCTATAAAACTGGGCGACCTCACTTAAACAACAACAAACAAAATACTAATTTAGAAAACAACAATCAAATTTTATATCAATATTACGCACGCAAGCTATCGCTTTTTTTATGAGAAACATTACAAAACATATTGAGAGTCATCTGATAAATATTTACCTCTAACTGAAAAGGTGGGTGGCGTGGTGGACATCAAATCCTTTTAGGTGGTCTGGTGAGGCTTTTAATTAAGAAACATATTCCTGATATAATGCCCCAGGGGACCCTTCAGGTTTCCAAACACACCTAAAATAGCCCAAGCTTTTCAGCAATTTCTCCCCCCCCCCCCCCAAAGCCCCTCAAGCTGTCCTACCACCCCCTTTGAGAATCGCTGATGTATATTGTTGAGAAATTCTTTGAGCAAGTTATTTGATAGTTTGTAATAAAAAATTAACTTTATGTGAAAATCATGTCAAATGTAGAATAATTTGTTATTGAGTTATAAAATAAAACATACATATTTTCAGGAAGATTACTTTATTAAAGTAACTCTTATTCCAGCAGGACATTGCCCTGGATCTGTAATGTAAGAGAATTTCTTTTGTTTGTTTTTTTTATTAAAAAAAAAAAAAAAAGTTTAATCTTATTTTAATTTTTTTCTAATCTATTGAGATTAACAGATAATAAAATATGTCAGCAAGCCAACCATTTTTAAAACTCTCTTCTAATGCTAATGCAGAAAATGTAATTTTATTTTTAATAAGACATAACATTTTTCAAACTTTAAAGAAATATTTGCATGATTCATATGCAAATTTTTAATTATCACAGATTTAAAAACTTTTTTATTAAAGGAATAATAATGAAGTGCCATCCCAAGTCCAACCGGTATAGGATGTCATGGCTTCCAGTACTTTAAAAAGTAACAATAAAAATGTCTTGTACTTGCAGGTTTTTGTTTGAGGGACCTAAAAGTACATCCTTATATACTGGTGACTTCCGCTGGGAGATCAGTCAAGCATCAAAGATTCCTGCATTTAAAAGTGGAGACAGGTGAGGTAATACTGATATGATTGGTAATGACATTGAGCTGTCTAAATAGAACTACCTAAACCAGCGGTTCTCAACCTGTGGGTCGCGACCCCCGAGACCCTTTCACGGGGGTCGCCTAAGACCATTGGAAAACACACATTTCCAATGCCGATGGTCTTAGAAACCGATTGATTTGGTCCAGTTGAAAAACCAGACATGTCACAAATTTTTATTTGTGAGTTATCCCCCTTGAACTATTCACCCCATAATAAAGCTTAAACTGAGAGTGAAAACTACTGCACAAATCAGCTCGTTAACGGGTAATCGCGGATTATAAATAATGTATACTTTGGAAGAATCAGACAAGTCAAGTGAAAATGTAGAAGAAAAATATCAAGTTACCTCCCTTGATATCACTTGATGCGCTTTAACCAATGGCAAGTAAGGAAAACGTAAATAAATAGAAAATATAGGTCAAATGTCGATGCTGAAATTACACCGAACAATATATGCTACTATTGTTATCTACAGTACGCTTAAAGTAAAAATTTAAAGGCAAAAATGAAATCGGTTTAGAAAGCAGAGTCTTTCTAGTCATAATGCATGGGGTAAAGATAGTCACTATTCAAGTTTTAAGTGATTAAAATCAGTTTACTGTGAGGACAAATTAGGATTAAGTTTAATCATGTTTCAATATGATAAACAATAACTGATTGTTGATTTTTACAAAAACGATTATCAATTTTTATTTTTTAAAGATTTTTTTCAAGCCCATACTTTAAATTTTTTTAAAATAACTATTGCAGTATTTAAACAAGACTTAAAACAAGCATACACTATTCTGTACAAAACAGGCATTCTCTTCATGTGTCTCACCATACCAAATGTTTCCGAAAATAGATGACTGGTGCTTGGAATGATTTATGTGGTTGGAAGGCATGTATAATGCTATAACTATAAGATTTCAATTAACAAGTTTGCAGAAGTGCAGATTGCTTTGTTGCAGTTTGGTCCCTGGCAATTAAATAGGTCAAGTGCTGGTATCAAACTCTATCCAAATGAGAGTTGCTGTGACTTTTCTAAAAATAGATTTCAGTTGTTGATTTCTATCATATAAAATATATCGATCTGATGTTTTTATGTTAAACAGTAAGGTATGCTGATTAAAAACTGATAACCGTTTTAAAACTTGATTCCTAAAACCAAAAACTGGTTTGCCAAAAATACTAGATTAACATGCTTATAAATATAAATGTGTGTGTATGGGCTACCTGTATGACAGATTTTGTAGGATAAAACTTACATTTTTTAAAAAGAATAATTATAGACAGAATAATCTGATGCATTCTTCTTTTATGCTCTGCTAATCCTGGAAACAATGTAGACTTAACAAACCTAGGGTAATTATGGTAGATTTCAAACATTATATATGTTAGAGGGTAACTGCTATGTTCCAAATGAATTAGCCTTAATCTTACCAAAAACATGGAATAAAATACAAACTAAAAATTGGGCTTATTTTAGTTCGTAAGTGAATCATATAGTTTTATTTATGTAAGCGATTAAACTGAAGTATGACATAATTATTTACACATGATGCTTCTATATTATTGGCAGATTACCTATTATTCAGTCTTGCTAATCCAGCCCATGAAGATTAATCAGCCGATTATTTATTATAAACGACCTCTTACATTACTTAATTTTGCTTTTTTAACAAATCTTTCATTCAGGTTAAAGGCTATTGACACCATGTATGTGGATACAACATTCTGTATTCCTGAAGCCTACCACATCCCAACAAGGAGTGAATGTCTTGCTGCAGCTGTCACGTTAGTCTCAGACTGGATAAAATGTTCTTTTTTACATGTTGTCAATATATCATGTCCTGCAAAGTATGGCTACGAAAATTTCTTGGCTTCACTCGCTCAAAAGATTGGCAACAAGGTAATTGATTGTGATAGAATGGATAATTATTGGAGGGTTTTTCGGCACCTCTCTATTACTAAAAAGTACTATGTGAAAGTGTATCGTATGGGGCCATCCATATATTATGTATGCACTGAGGGTGAGGGAGATCGTAGATTTTGGAGATTTTGTGTAATATGGGGAAGGGGGTGTCTTAGCAGAAAATACATAGACCTAAATTTATGCACAAAGTCTGCAATAATTAACCTGAAGTTTACAAGTCCTTAAATAGTAAATAACCTATTTTTATCTCTAATGTAGCCAACTGTCACCTAAAAATCTGTGAAATCCATGATCTTTAATTATAGTCTTGCTACTTGGATAGCTCCTTTAAAAATATAAAATGTTCTAATATAACTTTTGCAATTTACTTATAACATATAGAGAGCATTTTTATTAGACCTATTAGCGTATGAATGGGACTGATTGCCCATTATGTGCAGAATAATTGGTACAACCCTATATTTGATATTAAATTTTAAAATAATTATTTTACGTGAGCCAACGGGGAACCAGTGGTATCACTAGGGGGGTGTGGACTGTACTGGGCAACACCCTCACAGGAAAATTGCAGATTTTAAAGATTTCGCGCGAGTGGGTTTCATAACAGAACTCTAGAGCTGGGTGCCACCAGAGTTCAGTGCAGTGGGAGATATTGTGTCACCGGGCTGCTATTATATATGTATATTACTGATGCTTTTAGTGCATTTTGACTTAATGAAACCTGGAAATAACGAACCTAGAAATATGTCTGTCCCTGGCATATAGGGCTGTCCCTGGCATATGCACTAAATTGCCCTGAAACTAATCATTTAAATTTTTTAAAAATACATTCAATATATAATGATTCATTTTGGCGCATACCTGGGTAAAGTGCTTTTTCTACCTGCAACTCCTTTAAATCATTAATGAAGGCTTGGTAAACAGTATTATAATTGAAAGATTCCAGCTGTATATCATAATAAAAATTGAAAAAGATGATTCTCACATGATTTATTTTTGGATGTGATAACCTGTTAAATTTTATCCCAATACTAAGCCTCATGCAATTGTCATTATCATTTATGCAACTACCTTTAACTAATTAAAAAGAATTCTTACAGAACCTTACACTTACAGCAGTTCTTGTTTAGAAATATACAGAGAGATTTTTAATATCATTGACTACTGACCGAAGTGTTCTCATATACACTACAATGATTCTCAGTTAAAAAATATTTTCATGAATAATCTTGCAATAGGTCTGTTTATAAATACTCATCAACGATGCTCACTGTACCCACAAATTTTGACTATCAGGGCTGGCCCTAACAATTGCGGGGCCCTATTCGAAATGGATTGCGCGGGGCCCAGTCTGGGTAGGGATAAGGATAATAAGTGAAAATTAAGATTTTGTATTAGAAAATAAATTCATCTTTGCATTTTATTCATTGTGTAAATTAATTAGATAAAGAACCTTCATTTAAAATGGAGTTATGTCCCTTTGCTTGGTCGCTGGGAGTAGACAAGGCTGAATAAGCTTGGACTGTAAAGGTGTCTGTTTCATCTTACCCCAAGTTCCCCTAAATGACGGGTTTAGCGATAAAGCACCCGAGCAGCTACAATTTTTTTCAATTTTATTTACTTGTCGTAATCACTTGAAACAACCACGTGGTATATTAAAAAACACTATAAAAACAGAATAAACACGCTGACCTATACATGATTAAAAGTTATAATGGTTTAATTTAATAATTTACACCTAGAATTAGCGCGGGGCCTATGAAAGTGCGGGGACCACTGCGGCCGCATAGGTTGCAGTGGCCTAAGGCCAGCCCTGTTGATTATAAGTCATTCTTAACACTGCCAGACACACCAAATTTGTGGTCAGAATCCTGCAAAAAACCAGGTACAAAATTGTGTAACTGACATACAAAGTACAGGTAAATCCTAGCCTTTGGCATGTCTACTATAAACACTAAATCAAAGCACCACCCCTATGTATGTAATATGTGAATTTTCAACTAGGCTAAGTGTTTTTTTTTTAATGGGTCTCTGTTGTTTGAACAAGTAACTTTGGTATTCTTGCATCTACTTTCATTCTATTTTCAAAAAAAAAAAAAGTTTTTGTTACTTACATGTTTAAAAATGGTATCAAATTATGTGTCCATCCTTCCAGACTCAGCTGTTTTCTTTTTATTTGAAGGTGCATATACCTGAATGGAAAGTTTTACTGTACGAGCAAATACCAGATCTCAAAGGCTACTTTACGTCTGATCCAAAGAAGGCACAGATACACGCCTGCTCATTTAAGGTAGGCAGTTTTACAATCTGCTGGATGCAGCTGGGTAAAGGGTATGACACTGGCAATTTTTAAAGGCCTTTTCCATGCTCTCATTTCCATCTTGTGGAACGTTATTTATTTTTTACTTATGTGATGTTTGATTGAGTCTTTGTCGCTGTGACCCGAAAGGTCGCCATCAGTTGATGACACAGAATGCAGATTCATTATGCTAGATCGAGGAAGGGGGTGGGGGGAATAAGAAGGTGATTTTCTATAGCTGGAGTTTTGTAAGCATTGTTGTTTCTTTTTAATTCTTCTTTTGTGGATAATTTATAGATTAACATTTTCGTACTAAAAAGCAAACAATTTAAAAATTTATTTTTAAAAGACTTACTTTTGAAGCACTAAATAAATAATTTTCTTTTAAATTCATTACGCAAAGAAAGTGCAGAATATATTTTAACAAATTAGAAAAAAAAAAAAAAGTTTCTTCCACATTTAATTGGAATCCTTAGTCTTCATAGACTATCACAGAGTGCCTTACTGCCCATCTGCACATACTTTCTTGTGCTTAAACTTTTCTTTAAAAAAAGAAAGTCCTTTTTAAAAAGTTAAAAAAATTTATTTTACATATACAAGGCAATGAGGCTAAAAAACAGATGTCAAAGATACCTTTAAAAAAACTAACAAGCATGTATTTATGTGTATCCCTATATAGGAAACCCATTGTAAAATTGATAGAAAGATGGGTGGGTATGGGAATGTCACCTCAACTGGAGTATAGATATGACAAACTGGCAGTAGTAGAGATATGTCGCTATAAGTCATCACATTTTCCCCCTCCTATGTTACCTATTCATACTCTGTAAATCATTTCTTCTTCTTAGCCATTCTCACTCCCAATGGAGCTTAGACCATCCACAATACTTTTCCATCTGTCCCTGTCATGGACTATCTTTGCTAGTTCAGCCCAGCTTTTCTTCATTCTCTTCACATCTGCCTCTACTCCTCTCTTCCATGTGGCTCTTGGTCTTCCTCTTTTCCTGGTACCTTGAGAATTCCAGTTCAGGCCTGTCTTGTGAAGTTAGTATTTGGTGTCCTTAATGTGTGCCCTATCCATCTCCATTTTCTCTTTTATTTCTCCGTTTCCACTCAGACACTTGATGTTCTCTCCCAAAGGACAGTGTTACAAATTTTGTCAAACCATCTTATTTTGAGGATCCTTCACAAGCATCTGTTTTTAAAACCTGCAGTTTTTTAATGTTTGTTTTTTGTTGTTCTCCAAGTTTCACAGCCATACAGAAGTGCCTTGACATTTGAGTTGAATATTTTAAACTTTTTTTTGGTCAGTATTTTACTTGAGTTCCAGGTGTTTCGCAGGGCATCGAATGCTCCTCTGGCCTTTTGGACCCTAGACTTCATGTCCTCTCCTGCTGTGCCACCATTTTTATTTATGATGCTTCCCAGGTATGTCTAAGTTTCAACTTCTTCAAGAGACGCTCCTCTCAAGTTAATTCTGACCTAATGACATCATCATCCGCTGCTTTTATTCTCAAGGTTTCTTCTTAAGGTCTTGGGTTTTTTTTTTATTTATGCTAAGTCCAAGTTGCTGGGATACAGAGTCAAGTTTTGTTGTTTCCTCCTGCATTTGTTTGTGGCTATGTGATAAAAGTCATCTGCAAAATTGAAATCCTCCAATTGTCTGAAAGGTGTTCACTGGATTCCATTTTTCCCATCCCGCGTTGTTTCTCTCGTGATCCAGTCAATGGATAACAGAAAGAGGAATGGTGATAGCAGGCATCCCTGTCGAAATCCAGATTCTATCAGCTCTAACATCTTGCAGTGAGTGTCTGAACTTTGTATTGATACATATGTGATCAATCTGGTTTTGGATCTCTTGGTCTGATGATGTCCAGGTCACCTTATGGATCTTCTTGTGTGGAAATATGCTTCCTCCTATTACCAGGCGATTATTTGCACAAAAGTCTGCAAACATCTCTCCACTTTCATTCATGTTTCCTAATCCGTGTCTTCCCATTACTTCCTCATAGCCAGTATTAACATTTCGAATTTTTTTATTGAAGTCCCCCATGATAATGTTAATATCCTTGTCTCTCACACTTGAAACAACATTCTGAAGTTTTTCATAGATCTCGTATTTAATGTCTCCTCTTTGTCATTTGTTGGTGCATACATTTGGATGATGTTTAGGTTGATGTCTTTATTGACAGTTCTAAAGACTGCTCTTGTTATCCTGGGTCCATCAGGCTGTCATTCAATCAGAGCCTACTTTGCAGCAGGTGACAGTATCAGTATCAGGGCTACTCCTTCACTGTGTATGTCATCTTCTTCTTCATGACCAGAGTATAAAATGGACTCTCCAGATGTTAGTTTAGTTGATCCATTTCCTGTCCATCTTGGCTCACTTATTCCTAAGATGTCTACTCTGTATCTCCTCTGTTCCATAGTTACTTGTTTTGTCTTCCCCTCCTCCCACATCGTTCTAACATTCCAGGTGCCAATCCTGGAACTTTTCCTCAGAGCCAGACAGGATGTCGGCAAGTCAGCTCCCTTATGGGTTTGGCTAACCTGTGTGATAATCCCTTTGTAAGGACCCGCCCTCGCTGGGTGTGGCAAACGTTTATTGGTTGTGGATGTTTTCATAGCAGTAGTTGAGTCTCTTGCAATGAATGGGTTGCTAGCCCAATGCAAAGCATTATACAATAAGTCGCCTCGTACGACGTGCTTGCTTGGCAGTTACTTATTCTACTCCTATATTAGGTCCCGTCAGTTGATCGCGGGGAGTAAATCATTCATTATACTTAAAATTATCAATAAAGAATATGAGAGAATTGAAAAAAGTTTATTAACATGCAAGAATGTTTCCCCCAAAAGTTTAAGACTGCTTACATTCCCCATTATGTTTAAGAAAATCAAGTCAGCATGGAAAAGTCTCCCCTGTTGTCACCTTGCCTCTGATGGAATGCTATTTCAAGTCTTAAATATACGTCTATCAACTATGTGGTTCACATCTCAAAGTTCAAGGTCAAGGAAAGAGGAGCTTTTAGTGGCACCCAAGTCAAAAGAAGGAATCTATCGTGTTTGCTATTCTATGCATTCTTCTTACAGGTAAGCTGTTCATCATAATTGCAACTAAGACTATTAAATGTTTATTCCATCAAAAACTAACAGCATTTTCCATTTGAGAGTGAGTATTATTGGTCTTGGTGTGGCTGTTGCAGACCTGTTTACCTCAGTGATTTAGCAGTGGAAACTTTGATTCTAAGATTAAGCCACTATGAAGAGCCTTAAAAAAAATAAGGTTTCAGGAGTATTTTTTTTTTTAATTTAAAAAAAGGTGTTGAGGTTCAGTATAACGATACAGTTTTTGTTGTGGCAATACATATTTGTTCTGTAAGCAATAGAATAAGAGCGACAATGGCTACCTCAATAATAATAATAATAAAGTTCATTTGAAGAATCACGCTTCATCCCCAAAGGCTCGAAGCGCGGTACAAAAACAAAGCTGGGAGATAATAACTAGCTGGAAAAAGATGGTAGACAACTTCACCCCACAAGGTGTTTGCGAAATAGATGAGTTTTTAAATTTGTCTTGAAGGACTCCAGCGTCTGGCTGTGTCTGAGAGCGTCAGGTAGGGTGTTCCAAATGGTTGGGCCAGCAAATGCGAACGTGCGCTTTCCGTAAGTCTCAAGGCGAACACGCGGTATCGAGAGTTTGCCACTATTGGATGAGCGGAGTTGTCTAGTGGGTACATAAGGCGTCATGAGCACTTGGAGATAGGACGGCGCCAGGTCATGCAAGCAGCAGTAGCACAGAGTTGCAATTTTGTACTCTATGCGAGCGCTGACCGGCAGCCAATGCAGTTCTCTCAGAAGAGTTTTAGCATGGTCGAATTTGCGTTTACGAAGAACAATTCGAGCCGCATTATTCTGTGCTTTTTGAATTTTATCCAGGAGCATAGCTCCCACCATGAGAGCATTGCAGTAGTCCATGCATGATAGAACGAATGCAGACATCAGCCTCTTTGATGCATTCCAAGTTAAGAAAGGTCTGATATGACTAATTCTGCGCAGCTCTAGAAAAATCGCCTTGCAAAAATATGTTAATGTGATTTTTCATAGTTAGTGTTCTGTCTCAGTAGACACCCAGGTTTCGCACTGTTTGAGCAAACTCAATCTGCACGCCTGAGAGAGTAAAGGATGGTGTATTTTAAAAATATTTTAGCTTTTGAGTGGTAGCAATGGGGATCAGCTCAGTCTTTTCATCATTCAGTTTGAGCTCGTTTATTGTCATCCAGTGCTTAAGTGACTCCACTGTCTTCTGTGTCATATTAAGAAGCTGAGGGAACTGAGAGGGGATCACTTAATACAACATTATGCTTGCCTGATGCTGCCATTTAATTGTATGTTCATTCTCAATCTGAACTGGGAGCAGCATTTTATTTTTACTGCTCTCTGCGGTGTTGCAAATGTCATCATCAGTGCCATGTGAGAAGAGAAAAAAAGATGAAACTGATGAAGAATCTACTACCAGTAGTGACAAAAAAGAATGCAAAGAAATATCCCATTAACAAACAAGTTTCTACATGCCGGGCAGGAAGAGTAAATCATTTGCCATTGTACTAATCCACTGTGTGTAGAATTGATTTCTGTGCCTCACACATTGGAATTAGTGATTGCAACCATCATAACCAGACAGATTGCCATGAACATATGACAGCAGCAGCAAAGATCAGTACACAGCCATTTGCACTTTTTTTTTCCAAGAAAAAACGGAAAGCCATGAAAAAACAAAGCGATAATTAACTAGAGCTGAATGTTTGGTAACAATTAACTAGAGCTGAATGTTTGGTAACAATTAACTAGAGCTGAATGTTTGGTAACAATTATCTGGAGCTAATTGTTTGGTAACAATTATCTGGAGCTGATTGTTTGGTAACAATTAACTAGAGCTGAATGTTTGGTAAGAATTAACTAGAGCTGAATGTTTGGTAACAATTATCTGGAGCTGAATGTTTGGTAACAATTATCTGGAGCTGAATGTTTGGTAACAATTAACTAGAGCTGAATGTTTGGTAACAATTATCTGGAGCTGAATGTTTGGTAACAATTATCTGGAGCTGAATGTTTGGTAACAATTATCTGGAGCTGAATGTTTGGTAACAATTAACTAGAGCTGAATGTTTGGTAACAATTAACTAGAGCTGAATGTTTGGTAACAATTATCTGGAGCTGAATGTTTGGTAACAATTAACTAGAGCTGAATGTTTGGTAACAATTATCTGGAGCTGAATGTATGGTAACAATTATCTGGAGCTGAATGTTTGGTAACAATTAAATAGAGCTGAATGTTTGGTAACAATTATCTGGAGCTAATTGTTTGGTAACAATTTATTTTGGATTGCAAAATGTCCTTGTCCCATGGTGACCTGTTACCAAATCCTTACCTTTTTTAAGTGCTGCCCTTGCCTACCAATGTTTACTTGATAAGCCACATTTCAGGGAGATGTTTTTTAAAAATATTTATGATGTGATTCTTACCTGTATTGCGATTGGATTTGTCTTAAATGAAAAAAGAGTAATAATCCTATATTTTATCAAATCATCTTCAACTTCCATTTTCAGTGAAATTCGAGACCTGGTCAGTTACTTACAGCCAAGGCATGTGATGCCTAATGTCTTACCCGTGTCAGATAAGAGCATGGATATTGTGAGTATATTGAAATATCTTGCACTTAGAAATCACATTTTATAACATATCAATTATAAGATAAGCAATGACATTGAATCGAATTTGCACTATTAAAACAATCCCAGGTTCATGAAAAAGAACATAAAAATTTGCTAAAAAATTCACTGATTTATAAATCATATAAATCAACCCATAACAATAAATTTTAAATTATCAATGTAAAATTAAAAGGACATTTTCTCTACCTTGACTTACTCTGTAGACTTAAATATCTTTCATATTTGAATATGAGACTGGGTTTACTGAAATGTTGAAATGCTTTATCAACTATACTATCTGTGTTCAACCTTTTTCCCTACTGTTTTATCTCTTTCCAAAGGCGCCGCTCCCCCCCCCCCCCCCCCCCCCCCCGGCTGTTAAGGACAACAATTATTAAGTACCTACAATGTATATTTATTCATTTACATTCTTTGGTTTGGCCGTAGGAAAATGTTGTGAACTGGATTTGCTATGAATGTGTGGTAGGGTGAGTTGTCGATTGATTGTGTGAGTGTTTTGTGAGTTGTTGAGGTCAGAGGTGAAGTTGGTTGGTGTTGAGCTTTAGGGTATGCTGCTGGGTGGGTGTGGACAGATATAAAAGACAGTGTGTGAAATGATCGGAGGGGATAAGAGTTGTGAGCTGTTAGTTGAGATTAGTAGAGCCAGGAGTTAGTCGAGAGAGGAGCCGAGAGATCGTTAGTTGAGTAGAGAAGCGAGTTAGTGTAGTCAAGAGTCGAGTAGTAAGAGAGATAGTAGGTTTGTTAGAGTCACTGTAGGGCTTGTTGCCTGAGTATGCTGTGTTCCTGCGAGATGTACTTGTGAAACAAGTGGATTGTTTGGTAGACAGAAATAAATACAGAATTTACTTTGGACGTTGTTGTTTTGATCTTTATTGTGAACCTGGTGTCACAGGTTACAATCGTTAACATTAAGATTAGACAACGAACAAAGGCCGTAACATTTCGTGACCCTAGACAACAAAAGTAGCCCGCAACAGAAAATTATGTCACAAAGTCGGGCACAGAGATGTAAAAAGTAAAAGATACTGTGGACTAAAGATGTCAGACTAAATATTATTAGTGCAATATAAGTGCATAATTTGAGCATAAATCTACTTTCACATTCTGCCAAAGCCCCCCTCCCCTTCCCTCTCCCTATACATACCCATATGCCAAATCTCTTTAATCAACAACCCCTCCACCCCTCCTTAGAGCATGCGTAAAATATGGATGACCCCTTACCAGGACCCATCAAATACTAATATGAAAAATAATTTTATACTGGTCAAAACAAAATTATTATGTTTTTTTAAAAATTATTTCCTCTGTTAGGTACAAGCAAGGTTGTTAGGTTTTAAAACTTTTTCACGTAATGACAAGATAACATCAACTCAAGATGGACAAAGTCAGCCTCTTGGGATTCTGCAAAAGTCAAATATAGAAATGAATATCAATCGTCAAAGCCCTAGTAAGTAACAAAAAATAATAAGGGAAGTGTTATTATGATATCATAGATTGAAGCCACAATTTGGATAAACAAAATTTCACCCGTGGGGGAAAGTAAGGTGACCATTGTGCTGTTTTTACCAGGACATTAGTGGTTTTCAGACCTTTGTCCTGAGCTGGAACCAATTAAATAAGAGTATTTTAAAATTTAAGACTAGCAATTTTTAAAAAATTTATCAAAATATCAAGTACAGCTGATATCGACTCCAAGCAGAAATAAATAAAAGTGAAAGAAATATAACTAATCCAAATTGACATCAAGATTTTTTGTTTCTAAAAAAACATCTCACTGATAGAAAAGCTCTCTGTGTAATCAAAAATAATTGATTACTTTTTCAATACCCATGGTGTCAAAGATTTTAAATGTCCTGGTTTTATATTTCAATATAAAAAAAGGTCACCTTAGATGTAGTAAGAGATGTAGTAACATTACGCAAGAGATGGGTGGAAGAAGTGTGACATGACACAGATGGATTGAAAAAATGTGATATCACACAACTGGATCAGAGATTATTATGACCTTTGAAACAGGGTTGTGGAAGCCTTTGTCAACGAACAAACAACCGAAAAAAACAGAATTTTAAAAAAAATAGCACCTAGCTGAAAGTAATATCTGAGAGGGCAGCAAAAAAATTCGTATAAATTTACAACCATATAAACTTACAAAAAGCATATCGCCTATAAACTGACGAACAGCTTATCACCTGCAATATATAGATCACATAAAAAAATATAGCTCTAGATAAAGAACATTACCATTAATTTGAGAACTACGAATGCAAACATGAAAGAAAATAACAATTGTTAATTAGAAAAATGTTTATTAGTGCACAATAATCAATATCACAAAAAGAATAAAGTAGCTTGAAACTTGAATTTATTCATTTAAATGTTACACAAAGACATTTCAGTTTGTTTTTTAATGATTGAAATGTTTATTTTGAATTTTAAAAAAGTAACTTAGACCAATTAATTGCTAGGAAGAAAAACATGAGGAAATTTTAAATATTTTTAAAAATAATTGATACACTTTTTATTAAAATATCATGACTGGGAAATAAACATTACAATTTTTGAAACAACTAATTACCTGTACTTGTTTTTATTACCGGGTACATAAAGGCATCCTCAAATTAGAAAATGTGGTAAGAGCTTCAGAGGAATCGTCAAGTGGCGTACCAGTCAGTTGTTGGTGCCATGGCTCACAGAAATTCTTAGCCAAGAATAGTTTTTACAAATTCATAAAAAAAAGATAAAAATTTCTTTTAAATTTTCTCATATTGTACAAAGAAATGATTTCAAATATTAATTGAAATGTCATGTTCTACACTTTAGGCTTAACTTCAAGCTATTAAATACTATTAATAACTCATAACACTTTAGATATGGTATTGATTTTTATTTACAAAACTAAATCTTCCCTCTTTTCTATTGGTGAAAACTGTATACAAAGTTAATGAACACTATATCATGCAGTGTAAAATGTCCAGAAAGTAATGTGATGGAGAAAAAAAAAGAGAGCATTTTGATGATTGTAATATAAGTACCCGTATAAGTAGTAAAACACTTAATAGCTTTTATTTGGAAATTAAAATATTTTAAAGAAAATTTTTTTTTTTTAAACTTAAAGCTAAGTGACTGAGAATATAAACTTGAATAATTTTGTCAACTTGGTTCATACATATACGCAAAATCTAAAAAATTAACAACTACCTGGTGTACATAATATTTGGATGGTCACTTACACTTTACTGAACCCACAAACTGCTGGCTTGGACCCATTAATGATAATAGGAACGAAAAGTTGACAAAACTAGTGAGCTTTGACTTTTAAGTACATATGAATGACCCTTAAATGACTATTCCATGTAAGTCTTAAAATTTATATTTATTGATATGCCACACATGATGATACTGAAAATTATTCCCTCCTTTTATTTTTGCAGTTAACTCATTTGAGCTGGTGTTTGATAGCCCAGAAGTATCTGATGAACAAGAATCATTCAAAACTGAACATACATACTTTATTTCTGAACTTGGTCAAGGCAACAACAAAAATTCAACTCCCAGTGAAGTATCAACTGGTATCAAAGAAACTAGCTCTCAATGTTGCAGTGGAGTTCAATATGAACTAGAGCAATTATCTAACGAATTTACTTTTCATAATAACTTTGCAATACTTAATACTTGTAATGATGAACAAAGCGTGACATTACATCATCAGTCTATTAATGATTGCCACCATGTATTACCTGGTCTACAAGCTGGTACCACATTCATTAGAGAAGCACTCTCAACAATGAAACATTTGCCCCCAATTTCAAAGCTTCAAGAAAAGATTTCTTTACAAGAGCAAGTAGAAGATCCAAAATGCTTTGATTTATGTTCTGAAAGTGTTAGTGACATTACTCCAATCATCAATCACCTTGCAGACAGCACAAATCAAACAAACCAGAAGTATCCAAGTGACGTTAATTATTCTGTAAATAATGTGGGCAAATTCTTGAGTGAACAGTTGGTTCAGGATGATGTTAATGATAGCAATGAAATGAAACATGAATGTGATGAGGTCATTCCAAATTCTCAAGAATCATTGAATAAAGTATGTTATTTTTGGGGGAAAAATAGACCTAAACGGGAAAATATAACCCAAACTTTAAAAAAAAAGGAAGGACAAGATGTTCACATTCCTCAAGGAAGTTTAAATAAACTATCAAGTGAAAAGGTTATGGGGACCAAAAATGTCCAATCCACTTTACCAAAAAGACAATCTCCTTCAGCTATCAGTGTAAAGAACACTTTTAATTTCTCGAAGAGAAAATTGTGCAACACTGTAGATGGCACTTCACCCTCTAAAAAAAGATGACAAATGAAAGGAACCAGAAGTATGAAGTTGTTTCACATATGAGTATCTGTACCAAGTACAACTAATATTGTGCTTGTTTCAGACATTGATTGTATCAGTACAGCCGATTCTGTATTACCTACTGACTATAATGGTGTGCAAGGCAATGCACCTATACCTCGCATTACGGCCTAAATACGTTCCGGAAAAGTTGGCCGTAAAGCGAAAAGCCGTATATTGAATCAATAATTTTGATATAAACCCATACAAATTTAAATGGATCTGTTCCAATTTTTGTATAAAATAATATAGTCGTTAGTTCATAAATCATTTTATTCTTTTCATTTCCTATAAAAATAAAAGTACAAAACATTGTAATAGTAAATAGAAATTAAAAAAATAAACATAAATTAAAAAACAAAAGAAATCATATACACATATTTATACATAAAATCTGATGAACATTAACGCGAAAAATCATCTTTCATCCTCACTTTCCGCTGTTGTGGATTGACCCAGTTGAAAATATTGGTGCAAAATGTCTGCTTCGCCTTGCTTTCTGTTTCTTTTAAAAGAGTTTTGTAACAGGCAATTGCTGAATTTACTACTCTAGACACTTTTGCGCTGCGTTCTTCATCGGGATCATTTTGAAGAAGGATTTTCATTCTCTGCTCAAAATATGAAAGTGCATTTGATAGGTTCTTTGCAGTATAATGAAACATCGTGGGCCGTAAACCAAAAAAGTGTTGTAATTTAAAAAGGCAGTAATAGCGAAATGCTGTATAAAGAGTGGCCGTATAGCGAGTTATAGGTGTAATGGAATTTTAAATAATTCATTGGAACAGTTGCATTTGACCAATGAGAATTTACACGGGCAACCATCTGACAAAAAGATTTGTATCAAAATTGATGATGAAACCCTACAAAAAGATGTCGCATAGTTTCTTAAGTAAAACTCGTTAAGATAACATTTAAATTCAAATCTCCATGGGCGTACATCTAAACATCCACATACTACTAAACATGCACATACTACTAACTTGTAAAAAGTTTTTTAAAAGCATCATATTCTGATAAGAAAAAAATAAGAATCAATTAATGTGTGCCCAATTCACTAATTGAATCTTTTCGGTTTCAGAGTAATTTAAATTTTAAAGCATGGTGAATTGATTATAAAGAACTAAATTATTAGGTGATTTGTCTCCATAAAGTAAAAGTGAGAGACTCGCTTGGATTTTTGTATACTTACATATTTTGTTAAACAATCACACAAATCAATAATAGTTACAGTTTACTTCATTTTTATTAAGCATAGAGGGGATGGAAAAATCTATGGAATGCTTTGAAACAGAAAAATGTGTTAAAAATCAAAGTGCTTCTATACATGTTCAATAAATATTTGTATGGTACATGACAATCATCTAGTTTCATTGTTGTATTAACAGTTGTATCTGAAGATTCATATGGTACATGATAATCATCTAGTTTCGTTGTATTAACTGTTGTATCTGAAGGCAAAATAATGTCTCACTTTAAGTTAGATTTTACAAAAACTAACACTATTTGATGTCCAAGAACACGCAAATATATCATAATTTTAAAAGTGGATTCTGTGAGTTCAGGGTCCATCAAAATATTAACGTAATGAACATAATGAATGGACAGGGAAAGGATGTTTTGATTTGAGAGATTTCACATACTTGGAGGGGGGGTGTTTGAGACATTTATTTTTTACATGTGCATGGAGGGGTCCAAAAAAGGAGTTGATGCAATAGGGTTGAGTGGTACTCCAAAGTACTTCCGGTAATAAAAATCTGCTTATGTTCCTGTATGTAATAACAAGTGGATGACACTGCAACCGTCTAAAGAAGCAGAGGTTTTTTCCCTTGTTAATCTTTTTTGGGTAGAAACGGTAAAGTAACTTGACAAGTATCTTACAAACAGACGTGGGGATAGACATGGTCAGCTTGTTTTTAACAGAAAGTAGTGTCATCACTTTGGTTTTCTCTTTATTGTTAGTGCACTGAATATGTCTTGCCAGTCTTGTGTGTATTAAATAAAAGCCTTTGTCTAAGGCATTATTTTTGTGTGTTGAAATGACTCTGAACATTAATATTGCATAATATTGCATACAACTCGAGTTTGAAATCCGATTAAAGAATTAATTTGATTAAACTGAAAGTGTATGAAGTGCATGGAGATGAATCGAAATGGACAACTGAAAATTTAATGATAAATGTAATCACTTCACAAATTACATTTTGCCAGAATCAAAGCAATAAAGAAACTTAATCTACAATTATATAGTTGATTCTAGTATTTTAATTTCATTGCAACAATATACTTTTAATTTAATATTCTAATTTTTTACCTGTACCCAAACTTTCAAACACATCTAACATGCACAAAAGGCATACCGGGGTACTATTTAGCTTTCCAATGATGAGATTACCTTCCTATCACTTATAGAAGAAAAATTTTAATATCAGCCTTATTAAGCCATGTGAAATAGACTTTTTAGGCCTATAAGCTTTCTTTAAAATTTAGTTCCTAACTTTCGTTTTTTCAAAGGTGCAGCAATCGATTTCCCTAACAAAAAAATGCTACACACATTATTCAAGAAAATATGGGAGGTAGAAGAGATACCGATTGAGTAGAAAGAAGGACACCTCATTAAGCTCCCGAAGAAAGGAGACCTTAGTTCTTGCTCTAACTATAGAGGAATAACCCGGCTGTCCATCCCAAGCAAAGTATTCAACAGTATGCTGTTAAACAGAATGAGAGAGGCAATAGATACCCATCTTAGGGACCAACAAGCAGGTTTCAGAAAAGACAGATCATGCACAGACCAGATTGTCACATTGAGAATTATTGTGGAACAATCCCTGGAGTGGAACTCACCACTATACATCAACTTTATTGACTATGAGAAGGCTTTTGATAGTGTAGACAGACTCTGTGGAAGCTGCTAAGACACTACAGGGTACCAAAAAAATTGACTGACATAATTAAGGCTTCTTACGAAGGACTGTCGTGCAGAATTGTTCATGGCCAACAAACAACTGCGGCTTTTGGGGTACAGACCGGTGTCAGACAGGGGTGTCTGCTCTCGCCTTTCTTATTCCTGCTGACCATTGATTGGATAATGAAAATGTCTACATTTTGTGGATGGGATGATCTGGCCCTAATATCACACACAGCAACAGATGAAAGAGAAAACCAATTATGTAGCACAGTAGTCTGCATGCATGGGTCTAAATATCCATAGAGGAAAAAGCAAAGTCCTTAAAATACCTAAAGCAACACTCCTATAGCACTGGAAGGAACAAACCTTGAGGAGGTGGATAGCTTTACATACCTCGGCAGCATCATTGACATACAAGAAGGGACAGACGTCGACATAAGAGTGAGGATTGGCAAGGCAAGAGCTGCATTTAACCAGCTAAAAAAAGTCTGGAGCTGCAGCATCTTGACCCTCCAGACCAAGGTCAGTATATTCAACACCACAGTGAAACCTGTCTTGCTATATGGAGCAGAAACATGGCGAACAACAGCAGCTGGTTCAAAAAAGCTACAGACGTTTATCAACTCATGTCTCCGAATGATTCTACAAATCCGCTGGCCCAACGTCATCACCAACAAGGTCCTCTGGCGGCGCACACAACAAGAACCAGTGGAAGAGTTAGTCTGCCAGGGCAGATGGAGATGGATTGGTCACACCCTCAGAAAGCCCACATCAAGTATCACAAGACAAGCCCTCACTTGGAACCCGCAGGGCAAGAGAAAAAGAGGTCGACCCAAAATTACTTGGAGAAGGGAACTAGAGGCAGACACCAAAAAGTGTGGGCACAACTGGGGACACCTGGAGAGACTTGACCAAGACCGGGATGCCTGGAGAGACTTTGTTTGTGGCCTATGTCCCAGACAGGACGACAGGCGATGATGATGAATAAAACAATTTTGAACAAAATAAAACATAAATTGTGAATTATATTTTTATTTTCTCTTCAATTAATATGATCAGATAAGGATAAGGTGTGGTAGGTATTATTGGCATTTATTTGTCAAAACCGATAATTTTAAAATAAAAATAAAATAGCATAACAGTTCAAAAAATAAAAATAAAATAGCATAACACTTTAACAGTTCAATGAATGAAGCTATTGAAACACAATTTTCCACAGTAACAGAAATCAAAGACATTTATTAATTATAATTTCCCATTTAAATAATTAACCTTCACATCAAAATTAATTTATTGTAAAGCTACTGCAGCAGACAAATTGGTACCGGTACATTTAAATACTTCATTTTTAATATAATAAAGCTATTGTAATAAAACTTTATTACAGAAACAGATAGTGTTCAGCCAAGAGCAACAACTTGTTATTAACTATTCCACTCGCCAGGTCTCAAATGCTTGTAGAGCTGCAGTTTTTGCCATGTGCTAAGACATCTTTGAAGTTCTTTATACTTGTCAATAAAGAACAATAACTCTGGGTGACAAGGGAAGTAATATCCCAGTTGCAATGTCCTACAGCTGACACATTAACTACAACAGTTTAGCAATAATTTTTATTATGTTCGTGCATTCATCATATTAACAGATATGTACATTAAATCTAAATTTTACAAAATTAAAGCCTATTTTGTAAAATTAAATATTGAATTTGCTTTTAAATAGCTCATTTTATTAAGGGCCCATCCATATATTATGTGTGCATGGGGAGGGGGGGGGAGATATCAATTTTGCGTACAAGTGCCGGGGGATCTCAGCAGAAAGTATGTACATTTATTCACAGATTCTCCAATAATTATCATGAAATTCTGACAGTCATTAAATAACCTATTTATATCTCTAATATAATAAAAATCCGGCAATATTTTGTAAATTAATATGGCCATACTGCTGCACACTGCTTGCATTTGAAGCCACCCATCTACGACATCAAGCATTTCAGGGTCACCAATATTTCACATGCGTGTGACATTTTCTTTGGCTAAGAGAGTGGCTCCTAAATTTTTTTTTTTTTTGAATGCCCTAGCCAAAATCAGGTTTTCACAAGGTACCCTATGTAGTAAAGACAAATTCTAACAAACAGGTACATGAAAAAGCAAAGCCTTTTTTTTTTTTTTAATTAAAGAGTTGGGAAAAGATAAATAAAAGACATTTAGGTCACTAAGTTATTTGCGCCATCTAGTAACTGCAAACAGTAATGACTGAAATGAGTTACTCTTATGCACCATGCCCGCTAGATAAGCTAGATGTCACGTTACAAGATAATTGTCACATTGGATTAGAAAAGTGGAAATAAAATTATAAAAATTGTAATATTTTGCGGGGCCCCAGTGATAAAGCCGCGATTCTCTGGGGACAAGGCAATGCACGTTTTGGAAACCATTGGGTGACATAAATCAAACAGTGGAGAAAAGATGATACATATTTTTAACTGTGACCTCATAATTGTCGCATAAACCCATTTTGTTTGTTGGGATTTGGGGGGGGGGGGGGGGGGAGAGAGCTAATTTGAATGTACGCAGGGATAACCAAAAAAGCATGGGTGTAAATGTGACTATTTTTTTTTAGTAAGCATTATATGGATGGTCCCTTAGCAGAATGTGTTTTCCCCTCATCGATATGGCACCAATAATTTTGAATACATGCATCAAGATTGTCCAAGAACTACCCCTGCTTCACAAACACATGCCTACATATAGTATACCACTTTTTCATATAATTCCTGGGCACATTTACACGCACAATGAATATCTCCCACACAGACTATTATGAGAATATTGTAACAAACCACATCTGCCCAAATGAAGCTTCTGAAACATAGATAAGAGGGTTCAAATTATAGATATAATTTTTATAACATACAATTACAAAGAAATGGCCTGAAGGCATTTATTTTAAACATATAAATAAATTTAAATATAAGCAAGTTTTAATTTTAACTAAAGTAAAAGCATCTACATTAGCCAGTGTCATGTAACGATCGGGTCCAAAAGAAAAATGTCTCTGATTATATACAAACTGGATGAATGTACCAGCATAGATCACAAACAGGTCAGAGAACTATTTGTTTTAGGACCTGATAAATTTAATAACTATTATGATAACAATACAATTTGCCTCGTACATGTGTTAACTTAAAAAAAACTTTTCTCTATTCCACCTTTCAAAGAGCATTGGCTGTAAGGATTGTGATTTTGTGATCAAAAGAAAAAGTAATTTTATTACAACAAAAAAAATATTTTACTTGGATTGTTTTCACTAAAGCACCCCCCCCCCCCACCCACCAACCATTTTCCCTTAAAACAGGCAAATAGTAATACAGTGCACCAAAAAAATTGTATATATTATTATTATAAATAATAGTATCAAACACAATGAGATAACATTACAAATTAAGGAATTTTACAGGTACTAGAAACTCGCTCTTAGGATTCACCATGTAAATTAAATTTAGTAATTATTGTGAAAAAAATTTGGGAAAGATGATAGATCAAACTTGTCAGTCAGATGAAGAGAAGATCTCTGATCTAAAACAAAAGAAATGAAACTGTTTAGTTAGCAAAGATGAAGTATGTATATATTATTGAAGATTCCTAGCTAAAGCTAATAAGTATTAACTTAAAAAATGTGATGACAATTTATGAATTTAAGCCAAGTAGTTTTATAAATCTATGCAATAACTCTAAATTCTAAATCATTTTAACATCTACAAAACAGGCAACACTGATACATTTCTTTAGTCCTTTCTACCGGGTTTATATATATGTTACAGCCAAAGCCCGAAATCGGCCAAAGTGGGAACTGGCCGGCCAAATCGGGAAATGGCCAATATTGCATCACATTGACCGGCCAATGTCCAATCTTTTCTAGGTTTCGGGATTTGGACAGCCAGTTTGCGAAATGGCATGGGGCGATCGGCCAAAGATTTTCGGTGTTTGGATACTGTAATGATAATCATATTATATTGATTATTAATTATACTAAATTGCCAAAAAGTCAAATTAGTTTATTACAGAAAAATGACCAATCTCTATCATCACTTGTTACAACAAGATGAACTTTTATGACATTTCGAATTACACAGCAGTTTGTTATTTTTACATTTGCAGCGATTTGTTGAGCACTTGGTAGTTTTTTTAGCACTTGGTAGTGCAATTGCATCGAGTGTAGCCTTGACCGCCGGTCAGTGATTGAGAAGACGCAACAGATGTGCCGAACATTGAATATTGGCCAGGGATTTCCTGCCAACACACACCTCGGCCAAAGTGCGAAATGGCCGGCCAATTCGGAAACTGGCCGAACTTCGGGCTTTAACCATAACATATATATTTATAAACATAGATACACACAACTTATGAAATTGCTTCTTATCATCTTAAAAAGGTTCTTTAATAAAAATAAGTTATTGTAGCTATAGAGTTTATAAAAAGTGACCCAGGTATTCTTCAAAAATTGAATAAATAAATTGCTTGAAGGATGAAATTTAACAACTATAATTCCTGGGTTGTTCAAAATCCAACTGATAAAACATAATTTAAAGACAAAGCTATAAGTAACCCATCCTCCCTTTTCTTTGGTCGCAATGTTGGTTGCAGCTGACTGTGATCCCATGTCTCTAAGGCTTACTTAGAAATGACATTAGCATAATTATTTTTGATTATTGCATAATTAACATACTATCAAGGTTGAATTTGGTTCTTCTCTGATGCCACACACTCTACTTAATAAATTGATTTCAAAATTATTTGAAAAAGTCCTTAAACCTGAGGCTGACATTTACAAAATGTTCTTTTTCAAACAGTCTACCATGTTTAAAAAAAAGACTCCATGAATTTACAGGTTAAATTAAACAGGTAATATGAATGGTTCAGTTACACAGAGTATGGTACATAGTAATTTATCCACCTTGTTTTAATATCTAAGCTTAAAAAAAGAATATCAATCTTACATCTTTTCTTTATGTATTGTTTCTCATACCATAGTTAGCTTTTAGCATGATTATCACCAACAGTTGGCAAGTTAGATGTTATCTTCATCTCCTCTCGTTTGATGTGAGTGTATGCAACTACACCTGAAAAGAATTTGTATAATTGATTATATTTGATATCAGTAGGCCTATATGATGGCATAATTTTCATAGGTACCCCCTAAACCCTGTTGCAGCCCTACATCTATGCTAATCTACATATGGGAATTACCCTCCCCCTCCAACTAAAAATAAATAATAATTTGATTTATAAACCATTATTACCATATAATTAAATGAAGTCAAGTCACCTTAAACCAAGGTTTCCTAACCTGTGGCGTATGCCCCACAGGGTGACAATTTGATAATTATACGAGGATATATAGTCTCAGGGACAAAGATGTAGGAATGTGGTTGCAGGGGAGTACCAATGTCAAATAAAAGAAGGGCCATTCATATATAACAAATGCACTAAGGGAAGGGGGGCTGTTGATTTTTGCGTATGTCGGAAGAGTGGGCTTGGCAGAAAGTATGTACATTTATGCACTAATTCTGCAATTATTATCCTGAAATTCTTAGTCTCTAATATTTCTAGTAAGGGATAAATAGCATAAATCAAAGTGATAAGGCTTATGTATGGCAGCACAACTTGAAAGACTAGAAAGGCAACAACTGAATATATGAATCAAATTGATAAAAAGCATAACATAACTGCATATCAGGTAAGGGGTTGTTGTTAAAGGACGTCTGCAAAGGGGGGTGGGGGGTGGTGTCAAATGCCAAAAAGGGGGAGAGGTGTATTGGATCTTGTGGAAGTCCGAAATCTAGTATTTTTTGTTATATGATCCTTTAGCCAATTGCATGTATTCCAGTATGCTTAAAAATTTTAAATAGAAGACGTCCTCTATGGCAGCATTCCCCAAATGGTGGTCTGTAGACCAGCACTGTTCCAAAAGCCTTTCACTTCCGGTCTGCACAAGATGAATTTATGTTTAAATAAAAAGAAAATATAATTAATAGATATGGCACTGGTCCCTTTGTCCGCCAAACTTAAGAGTTTGGAAGCGCTGCTCTATGGCTGATCTATTTGCAAAATAATTATTATTAAACCATCAAGAAGTTAGTAAAAACTACATGAGGGAGATAACTCTTAACTATTTGGTTGCCATATTTAAAAAGAAATCAAAACAATGTGACTAATGCAAGTTTGTTCTTTTAAAATTTTTTTATCTTAATCTCAGGTCTGATTGATTTAAATGGTTTATATTATCAGATTTATTTAGAAGTTTAAATCTAGTGACACTTTGCTCTTTATATTATTAACATACTTGTTTCTTCAAATGCAGAGATTTTTCCAAACATGGCTATTTTTCACAATTTACATGCCAATGGCAGATTTACAGCTTGGACATGCATGGATAATGTGTATTTCCATAAAGTTTATAATTTTTTAGCCATTCTATAATATCTCCTAAATGGGCAACTTTTTTCTTTCTTTCAAACTTCAACATGTTTTCCAGAATAGATTCCAAATTTCATATCAATGACTCTTTAAGTGCAGCATTATAAATTAAAGTAAATAGAACCAGGAGGCTTACATAAAAAATGAGAAATTGTACAAAAAAGTTTTCAAGTGAAACAAAAGCGGAAATCCCAGCGTTGTGATTTTGATCTCTTGCTTGCAATACACTTATGTGATCATAAGTGGGAAAAATTAAACTAAAGAGAATATCATACAGTAAATTGTCATCTGGCACAGAATAGAGTCATTAGTGATAGTGAAATAGTCATACTCATACATTTTCATTTTTTTAGCTTCATATTTTAAACAATTTTATATAAAAATTATGAAACGTTATATTTGTACGATACATAAAAACTGTTCAGATTTAAAATATTTGTAAGTATATTTTATAGAGAGTTGGTAACACTGCTCTCAAATAACACAACTGCAAGAATTTACTCCCATTTTAAAAACAATCATCATCATCATGTCCCTTAGTCCTTGGACCGTTGAGGCGCCACAGAGGACATGAAAACTATCTTTCTCCATTTCTCTCGGTCTTCTGCACTACGCATAGCATCGCCTAGTTTTAATCCCGTATGTTATCTTCCTATCTTTTAAAGACAATATCAATTTCTAAATGAAGAATTCCTAATGATTTTGCCTTCTTTCATTACTATGGTAAGTTACGAGAGGAGAAGTTCAGATTTGCTTTCCACGCTCTTGAGAAGTTTAGGTGTGAAACTATCAAATAAATCTGAATAGAATCCTTGAAACTGATATTGATGATCATATGGTTGAAAATAATTGATGGCAACAGCAGACAACAGCTACTATGTTATGGCAGTGAAATACCTAGTGAAATTGTACAAAATTTCAACTTAATATAATTGAAAATTATTCCATTTTTAAACTTATTTTGTATCCAGATTATTAATTTCATTCATTTTTTTTTACATTAAATTTTTTTTAAACAATAAAGACATTTAATTTTTTTAAAGCATGTATAGCCGAGGTCGGGGAACTTTTCTTCTAGGTGTTACCCAAAAACATTTTTTATGCCAACTATTCCCCCCTCGATTTTAAACAGAAAAGTGCCATCCCTAAATGATGTCATGCGCCTAGGGTGGGTCATACATTTCTGGTGATGAGAATGTGTTTACTGGTATATGACAAGATATGCAACTATGCTAACTGCCAAGCCACTACTGGCCACAACATGAGGGAGGCGTTTCTCTATTACACTGGCCAGATGCAGTGTTTCTCTGACAATAATTTCATCATAACAAGGAACCTTTTTACATATTTTTATTGATGTCTTTTGAACCCTAATCACCTCCAAGACCCCTGATCTATAAAGATAGAGTTATGCCTCTTTGTTTATGAGAGAGTTTACATCAAACTTTGGTAAGGTTTGAATGTGTAAATAGAGATGAAATGGACAATTTATACTGTAACATACCTCCAACTGTTGTAAAAATGCCAAGTAGTTGTAAAACTTGTATAGGATCATGGAACAAAACATATCCTCCAAATAATGTCATGCAGAATTTAAGATGACCAATCATATTATAACTTTCCAGGATTAAGGAAAACCATAAAATTATTGAAATGTTTATAACTAAAACCACACTGCCAAGAGAGGGTGGATTTTGTACCAAACCCAGGGCTTATGCAGATAAAAATTTAACTAATGTTTCTAATTTTAGTTTTATCTCGTTTTATTATTGTAGGAAGGATTTCAGCCAAAACATTTGTTAGTGTCTTGTTTTTAAAGCTTCCACATATTTGTTAGGACTTAAATGTATTGTGATTGCGTATTGTTTAGAGAGTATATGTATTGCTTTTTCTATTATGCTTAGTATTTTCGAAGTATTTTGTGAGAAGGGGATATTGTTGTGGTATAGTGTGGTGATTTGAGTAATTGCAGTTGATGGTGAAGTTTGGTAAAGATACTTTATTCTGTGAAGCATTGGTTTGTGAAGTTAATATAATAACCCCTATACAAACGAAGCTAATGAACCTTTGGTAAGAACGGGTTGGTAACAGTAACAATATTTTGTTCCAAACATTTCTTACACACAGCTTGAACGCAGTCTTATCTTTTGTGTTACATGTACAGCCATTCTTAAAATTATATGAAACACAGGTGTGGTTCTTAAATTCCATTTATCAATGAATTATATTTTTTTACTGGTCCTTTGTTCTACTTTCAGTTGATCTGAACAAAACTCCACTGATCTAAGCACCTTAAGAAAGTTTTAATGAATTGTTTTTCCTTTATATAGAATGAATGGAGCCTTCGATATAATTGAAATAAACAAAGGATACGTTACAGGTGACGTGTTTCCAATAATCCAGAATATTGATAAATTGACAATGAAGGCAATGCAGGCTGACACAAATACAGAAACCTAAAATAAGAAAAGAAACTATGAGCAATCATATGTCTATTTAACAAAAAATGTAAAATATAACATTGAGATCCTGGTGGAAAAACCCATTGCAAAATTGGACTCTGTGCTGACAGCTTAACTTAAAGCTGCCAAACTATCAATGTAAATCTCTTGCAAATGCCTCATTGGATGATATGTTGTGAACCTCTTTTTGTCATTCTGCTCACATTGACTCATTTCCTTCTTTCAATTATATTTCAGCAATGTGACAACATATAATTTTCAAAAGTCTAATCTTATTTTGAGAGTTTGCAACTTCATTTACTTAAGATGTTAAATGAAGAAAAGAACTTTTTATGCTTATTCTGAGAGTTAATTTTGAAAACTGTCAAAACTGCTATGAGGTGGGCAAATAGGGAAACCTTGGATTACGACAGAAGTTATGAATTGATATTAATTAATAAGTCATTCCTTGCATGTAATGTGACCTCCCTTTGTTCACAATTTTAAAATTTTCATTTTATCAGATTATATAACCCAAGGATCCAGCTTCAGACTAAGCTGTGAAACAAAAAAGCTCTGTAGCACTCCATGAATCAGATCTAAAAGCAGTTGACTTACCCAATCCAAACCAAAATATATATCACAAACATCCCCTATATTAATTTTTTTTAAAGCAGCTATTTTTTTTAAAGTGTCACTCTTTTTTTTTCTCTGGACAGATGTGGTTTTAATGGTTATATGCATGCTCATCATATTCTCGAAGTTCTGAAAGTTATGCTGTATACTTCAGTCACAATAACTATTCTGGGTGAAATATATATTTTCAATATTTGGATCAGTAGATTTTACCATAAATTTTAAAAAATCAATATAAATTATTATAAATGTAAATTTAGAGGCAGAGATGTGCCTTGAGTTCAAAGATTCGGGCAAAATATTTGTTGCTTGTTCAGCAAAAGCAATGTCAAATATTATCTTACATTTTGGTTGACATTAACTGAAAAAGTTCTTTTTTTATTTTCTGTATTTCTATTTTAATTTCCATGTATAATTTTAAGACATTTATTTGTATAAATTTAGGAAAATTTTAATTATCATTTGTCACAAAAGTGAGTCAATAAGAAAAAAAGGTATCTAAAGCCAAGTCAGATATTTATTTTATTTATTTGATAAAAATACTTGACCAATTGTTCTGCAAGTCTACAGGTTCAGATGGCTACCTAATTCTGATTTTTTTAAACTAATTGCTTGATATTCAATATATTTTATTAAACAATTTAAGAACTAATTTAGTGTTTGTATGTTAATTTGATTTCAATAGCGTTTTAAATTTTACTTAAAACTGAATGTAGCAAAAAAATTTATCATGCAGCCAACATAAGCTTGCACTTACCAATGCTTCAAATGGCCAGTTAAAGAAAACCCCATGGAATGCATCAAGTGGTTCAAAAAAGGGAATTACAAACAGCAAGAGAAATGCTGACAATGGAGCTTGATAATAAAGTAACTGCATGGAATTCACTTGAAGTTCATGCTGCTTCTCACCAACCCACTGAAAATCAAATCGTTTAAAATTAAATTTGTTGTTATAAAAGTTGAAGATCATTAAAATTTATTTGTTGACAGTGTTTGCAAGTCTACAAGATTACTTGATGATATGTGTCCCAGTAATATCTGAAATGGTATTAAACCTATTCTGTAAAACATTTATATATAGACATATGCATATTGTTCTCAAACAAATTATGTAGTCCTTTCAATATTTGGGGGGGGGGGGGGGGGGGTTTTCATTGTTTTATGAGCACCAACTACAAAACCCTAATAAATCGTGTGTATATTCCTACACTTAGACTTATCCGTTTAAGTTTTTAAAAAACATGGGAAACACGCTTTTCAATAATCTTAATATTATCTACATTATCAGATCTAATGAGAATGATAATAAAATAAGAGATTTCTTTTTTATTTTATCATGTCTTTATACCTTTATAATACAAATTTAAAAAAAAAAAAAAATCGCACATTTAACTTCCTCGATCTGTTCTTTTTTTAAATTATTAATGGAGCTGCTCTATAATGATAGATCTTCAGAATTTTTTTTTTTAAATTAATTTATAACAATATAATTTAAGTAAATACTATTCTTTGATTTAAATTTTAATTATTCGTTATGACTTATGTCAACAACACTCTGCCTTTATAGCAGGAGGTTGGCATATTTGTTCCTTAAAAAGTGAAATTAGTCATTAAAAAAAGTAATACCTGGTACATTATAATTTTTCCTAAGAAAAAATACATACCACTTGATACAATGATGTAATCAAAACTCCAACTGTAGCAAATATAATCCCAATGAGATTAAACTTGACATCATAAACAGAATTTAGAAAGACTCCTATCGTTATAGGTATCTTTAAAAAAGAATTAAAGAAATAAAATCAATACCTTTTTTTTTCAATCAGTCCTTTAAATATTATAAACAATTTATTAGGCCTAAATAATTTGTAGATCCTAGCTTCCTACTTCAATATCATTAACATAAATGTTTAAGACATCAAGTTTAATATAACTATGCAGTATTCTATCATATCATATTTCTTATTATTAGTAATCAGAACAGAAACCAAAAGCCCCAGGCTTAAAAACTTTAGCACGCCGCAAAGGTAAAAGATATAAAATGGGTCATTGGCATTGCTAGCTGAAAATTTTAAGGATTCTATAGTAAATATAGTAGTATATTATTATTATTATTATTATTTAAGTGGTCTTATATAGCGCTGTATCCCAGCCTAGGGCTAAGCTCAACGCCCTTCACATAAAGTAGCAAAAAGAAAAAAAAGAAACATGACATTAAAAAACAGTTTTGAAAAATTATTCATTTAAAAACAGCTTTATAAAAAGATTGACCTTGTCCACCCAAGTACTAATTACCTCTGTCAAGCGATGGATATTATATTTTGAATTTATTTTTGTTTTATACCCACATTGACATTAACTGCTTGCCCTTATGTTATGTAATTTAAATTACTTTTTCCAAAACAACAGTCTATAAAGTGTGTCACCAACAATATGAAACGTTTGGAAAGCACTGCACTGGTACTTGTATAGTATTAGTATGGTCAACACTTATTTATAGGAGAATTTGTCCTAGTCCTGTTTGGCTATATAATTATAATAGTAGGCCTATGACGCCTATTAGTCTACCTTTTAATTATTTTACTAGAATGAACAGGGCCGTAGACCTATTGCTATTATTTTATTAGTATTAGTATTACTTGCCATATATCATGCATATATTTTTGCTATTATTTATTATATTAGTATTAGCCAATAATATAATTATAATTATTAATGAATTAAATGTCCTCAAACTGAAAAAAAAATGGTAAACTTACCAATGTTAATTTAACATTTCTCGAGAAATGTCTACCGTAAAAGTATGTTTGAATGACAATAATGCATGGTGTAGTCATTGTCTTGATTATCTGGTAAGTACCAACGGTATTAGACTCTAACGACAAATTTGTGAATGCTACAAATCCACAAAATGAAAGGGCAAGAGGGAGCATTGAGAGGAATGGAAGACTTTTCGGTTGAAATATATTTGCATGTCGACATATTAAGAGACCAAGCGATGTTACCACAAAATGTATACAAGTAAGGGTCATGTTTGGAAAATTGTACTTTGTATAAATCCATTTATTCAGTAGAACTATCATGATTGAACTTATAATATTTGCTAATGCCCCTAGAAACACCAATTTCTCTTTTGAGGTAACCATTTTTCAACGTAGCCAATGGTTCCAAATGCGTCTGCTGTAAACATAAGCTAATGCTCTGTTTACGTCGGCTTTAAATTATGGGTACTACGATTAAACGGCCGTTTTGTCGAATAATCATTATACAGCTTTTTGTGGCTGATTAATCGGGTTATCAGACTTTTAAAAATGCTGAGGACGTTCGATAGCTTAATTTAATATATATTTTTAATGGCATTTTTTTTTTTTATTCCAGCTTAGGTATGAAGGCGAACAATTCCTTCCCTCCTCCCGCCCATCCCCAATCGTTTTCTAATTGTCTAATAGTTTGCTTGTTTCTGTGATTTCGTGTCACACAATATCATCACATCTTTTTCTTGTGCTGTCAAGATTTCATCCAATAGCTTAAGATGATGCTTATTGTAGGCTGACAGTCCTTTTGGATTTTTTTCTAGCCATTGCCATTGGTGCATTTTGTTTAGGCCTACTCCCCCCCCCCTTTTTTTTTTTTTGTTGTTGTTGTTAACACAGAAATAAGAAAAATAGTTAATTTCTTCCCACTATTTGGCGCATTGTTAGATAACCAAATGATTGATTAACTTTTAAATTATTATTTTTATATATAGGCTACTGAAGGACTAGATCTATTTTAGAAATAATGTTTACCCTTACACTTACAAGAACTTTAATTAAGGAAAAAAAGAATAACATGTCTTCTATTCAGAAGTACAATGGCCAATTCCCTTTGCTAATAATCTAGCGTTGGCATTATTATGATTTGCAAGGCGCCTTTGAAGTGATGCGCATTAACCAATGCCCCCCCCCCCCCCAGCTAAAATCAAGTAAATGTAGAGAGACCAACTTTTGATATAAATTAAATATTTCGCATCTTTTCTGGTCTTTAAAATATAAGCGACGTGAAACCAACCCATTCAACACAAGAATTCCAATTATTTCTTTTTACTATATACACTACAAATATGCCCATGCACAAAATGTGTATCTTTTTATGCATATTACCTCCAGCCAACTACGGTAGGGACAATTTGTAGATGGTGGAGGGTTTTTGGTTTATAGGCGGTCTCAAGTCATCTTTAATGTTTCTGAATTGATGGCAACAAAAATTTCCCATCTCCCGTGAGAGGTTACCTATAAGGAACGCTTGTTTGCTACAATTCACCGTTGACTTTGAACTCTTTTTTTTAAATGTGTTGCTGCTGTATTTTATTTAACCAGGCAAAGTACTCTAAAGTATTTTTTTTATTTATCCTTAAATCGTCTTTCATTAACTTCTGCTTCTAAACCCCTGACTACAAACGCATCCTTCTATCCAGTGGCGTAGGAAGTGTGGTGCATAGAGGGGAGGTCTGCGCTTTTTTTTTCTTTATATGGAGGGGCGGAGTTTTCGGCCAACTGCAGAGATTTTGTTTTAGTGGGATGGGGCGGCAAAAATCCTGGTGGCACTAGCCCTAGCTACGCCACTGCATCCATTCACAACTCAAACCAGCTCTCTTCTTTCATCCCAATTTAATTCTCAACCTCTGTTTTAAAACAACAACGTCACAATTATTTCAACGTATTTACCAATCCATAATATCTCTTTATTCTTCTGCTCAACATTTCCATCCAGTCCTATCTCTTTTACCTCACTTTCACATATATCAACTTTTGTGTCTGATCGTCAAATCCATCACGTTACCCCAAAACAGGAAACATCTCCCCACTATCCCTTCTCCTTAACCTTACCGGCCCCACGCCCTTTGACCACTGAGCTATCACATGAACCAAGTCTTCTCCTCAGACCAAAACTCTTCATGTAAATTTAAACCACACAACCATCTCAAATATCGATAGAATAGAAAATAGTCTTAAGCCAGTGAGATTCAACGTTGTAGGATATAAAACTTACAATATAAGGGAAATATAATTGTATTGCAATATATCAATAACAATGACGATGGTCAAAATAAATAGTGTTCTAATATCAACCCCTACACACCCCATTTTTAAATCTGCTTTAAAAAACAACAATATAAATTCATTTTCTGTCTCAGAGACTAAATTTCTACCAAATTTTTAAAATAATCTTTTAATTGTCCCACGTCGTTGGAAAAACAGGCCAAACCAATCCCACTGATTTTCTATTTATCTTGAGGCTGCGACTATTCGCACCCGGTTACCAGAAGTGAGAGGTTGGGATTAAAAAAAACTATTTTAAATATTATGGTTGGGTTTGTAAGACTCAATTTGGTATCAAATGAAAGATAATTGAATGTACTATACGTTTGTAGACTTACTTCTTCAGTTTAACTAAAATAAACTACCACAAATGACATCCGAATAGCATTGAGTCTAATGGGCCCCGGGTCTGAATGGCGGCGATGCGTGCCCATAGGCCATCTACAATACTTTTCCATCTGTCCTTGTCATGGGCTATCTTTGCTAGTTCAGTGCAACTTTTCTTCATTCTCTTCACGTCTGCCCTGAATCCCCTCTTCCATGTGGCTCTTGGTCTTCCTCTTTTCCTGCTACCTTGAGGTTTCCAGTTCAGGGCCTGTCTTGTGATGTTAGAGTTTGGTGTCCTTAATGTGTGCCCTATCCATCGCCACTTTGTCTTTTATTTCTCTGTTTCCACTGGGACACTTCATGTTCTCTCCCAAAAGACAGTGTTACATTTTTTTTAAAACCATCTTATTTTGAGGATCCTTCGCAAGGATCTGTTTATAAAAACCTGCAGTTTTTTAATGTTTGCTTTTGTTGTTCTCCAAGTTTTACAGCCATACAAAAGAAGTTCCTTGACATTTGACTTGAATATTTAACTTTGTTTTTGTCAGTATTTGAATTGAGTTTGAGATGTTTTGCAGGGCTCTGAATGCTCCTCCTTATCTGCGCCCCCCCCCCCATTTTTTGTTTATAATGCTTCCCAGGTAGGCTATATCTAAGTTTCAACTTCTTCATGAGACGCCCCTCTTAAGTTAATCCTAATGACGTCATCATCCGCTTTTTTTATTCTTAAGGTCTTGGTTTTCTTTTTATTTATGCTAAGTCCAACTGGTTGGGATACAGAGTCAAGTTTTGTTTTTTCTCATGCATTTGTTTGTGGCTATGTGAAAAAAGTGCAATGTTATGTGTTAAATCCAAATCCTCCAACTATCTGAAAGGTATCCACTTGATTCCATTTTCCCCATCTTGTGTTATTTTTCTTGTTATCCAGTCAATGAATATCCTATTGCAACTCTCTTCTTCTATCAGGTTTACCCAAGCACTTCATAGAAAAAACTACAAAAGGTTCAAAACTCAGCTGCTAGGCTAGTTCTAAAGGCAAAAAAACGTGATCACGTCACTCCACTCACCTCACTGGCTCCCTAAACAGGCACGCAATGATTACAAGCTGTCTGTTCTCTGTCACAACTTTTTCTCGGATTCCTGCCCTTCCTATCTAACCGAACTTCTTTCTGTCTATTCACCCCTTCGACAGCTTCGTTCCTCCGAAGACACGCGTATTCTGTCCGTTCCCAAGACACGCACTAAAACATTATGGTAACGATCTTTCTCTTTCTGCGCCCAAAACAATGGAATTCTCTGCCACTACACATCCGCAATTTACCAATCACCCAGGCCTTCAAAACTGCACTCAAAACACATCTCTTTAAACTCTTCTACCCTGACTGATTCCCCCACCCCCTCTGACCGATAAACGATGCTACTGGCTGCCGTTCATGGCTTGACATGTAAAAGTTCTGGGGTGGGTGGGGGGAATATACATTTTGTTTTGTTGTATACAGCTGTTCTTTATTACATAAATGTATTTTATGTTAATGTCACTATTATGTCTCTTTTTCTAATATTTTTATGAACAGCGCGGTGAGACCAGCCTATGGCTGAGGTACCGCGCTATATAAGACATCTAATAATAATAAGACATCTAATAATAATAATACAACAGAAAGAGTAATGGTGAGAGCGGGCATCCCTGTCAAACTTCAGATTGTAACGTTAATGGGTTTGTGAGTTCACCTTCATGTAAAACACTGCAACTCATATATTTGTATGTGTTCTTTATTAAGCCAGTTAGCTTTTGATGAATACCATAATGTTTTAGTAGTTTCCAGAGTGTATCTCTCTCCAAGCTTTCAAATGCTTTTTCGAAGTCAACAAATTTAGGTACAATGATGAATTCCATTCCAAGCGCTGTTTTATGATTATGCGCAGTGTTGCAAATTTGGTCACTGCATGATCTGTTTTCTCTAAAACCAGCTTGTTCATCTCTTACGTTGGAATCTATCGCGTTTTTTATTCTCTGCAGAATAATTCTATTTAGTATTTTTCCTGGTACAGAAAGCACCATGATTCCTTTATAGTTTCCACACTCTTGGAGGTCTCCTTTCTTTGGGAGTTCGACCAAGTACCACTCTCTCCACTCATTGAGTATCTCTTCTTGGTCCCAGATAGTCATAATTAGCTGGTAAAGTATGCTTGATGACAGTTCCAGGTCCATCTTTAGTAATTCTTCAGGGTCGCAGCCTTTCTGTTTTACAATAGTTTGATCGCATTTTTAATTTCTGTTTTGTTGGGTAGGCCTACATTGCAGTTCATGAGGAGATATTCTTCTGTAGGGAGATTTTCAGGTGGTTCTTGTGGGGCTGGCCTGTTTAGTATTTCTTTGCAATATTCTACTCACTTTTCTTTTGTTCTTCTTTCCTGGTTAGCCTCCCCCCCCCCCCAATTTGTCTTTAATTGACCTGCTTTGTTGACACTTTCCTGCTAGTATCTTTGTTGAATTGTATTTCCATTAAATATAAGGATCATTAAATATATCGAGCATATCGATATTTCATAGGAGGTCCCACTAATTATGAGCGGCTGAAGAAACAATTTACTATTCTATTTAAAAATGTTATAAAAATAATAATTTAGTCGCTATTTATAAAATATTCTTTCGTTTTATTGTATCCCCAGCGTGGGAAGGAGGGGTGGGGGAGGGGAAGGAGGGGTGGGGGAGGGGGTCCACTACGCGGGCCGGCTACTTTAAAAAAAATTAATATGACTGGCTTCTTTTTTAATATAAACGTTAAAAAATGGGGGGGGGGGGGGGCGGGGTTCGGACAAGCCCAAAGAAAATAGCGGTGATTATTAAGACGCAGAGCATAATTTTATGTTGAAAAGGTAAATTATCAGCTTTGCTTCAAAATGAATCACTGCATATTTAGCCCCTCCCCAAACTTTTTATCAGTTTTCAGGCTTCTCTTATCTTGACATGACCATCATTTAAATTTGTTTTAAATTAATTTAAACTCAAAATGCCAGTAACTGATATGCAGTTGCGCAGGGGGCCGTAATTTTTTCTTAATATTAAGGGGCAGCATTTTCAGCCAAATGACAAGATTTTTTTCGTTGAAGGGAGACGACCCAGCGTAGCAGCAACTCTAGCTAGACCACTGCTGATTTGACTTAAATATATAATTTTTTAAGGGAGGCCCCAAAATGTAGAATGCCAAGGGCTTCTTGGGGTCTTAATGTGACACTGTTCACCGCCCCAAGCTTTTAAAAAAATTTTTAATAGGTCTAATGAGGAAAAGTTTGGAAACATTTCTACTTGAAATAATTGTGCCTTAAAATAAGCACTAGCATTACAAGGGTTATAGTTTTTGTCTGTAGAATTAAACAAAAACCATTTACCTCCTTTACTTCATATGTATAATAGTTGCTGATACAAGGTTGTTGTGCGGTTCTCACCAGGGGCACAGTTTGAATACCATTTAACCAGGGCTCCTTACAAAATAATTTTAAAAAATAAATTTAATATAAATTTCATGTTATATTGACCATCATTATGGTGCAGTTCAACATATTAACAACTAGTATTAGTGACTTGTAGTTTGTAAAGTGGCCCTGTGCTATGTAGGCCTATTTTACAACTAATGGGTCTGGATAAATTGAGTCTATATATTTTCTTTATTATTATCTAAGCGTTAGGACGACTATTTCCTTTCCTTTAAAATTAAATTTCTTTGTCAAGGTTATTGATGATTTTGGAGCCCCTTGATGTTGACCCCCGGAGTGGGTGCCTCCTTGGTACTCTCGGGGCGGGTGTCTCATTGGCGTGCCTAGGGCAGGTGTCTCCTTGGCACGACCCTGCTTGTAGTATGTGTGATGTTTCATTCTGAATGTTCTACATATTTAATTTTTGTTGTCTTTTTGACATGAATCTCTAGTGAAAATTCATCATAAATGTTGAGAGATATAAAAATGTCATAGTTTTCATCATTTCCAGTATATAATGATGCATAGTTAACAACTTTACATAGCATACAATTTTAATCTAATCAAAATATGTCTTGAAATTAAGCTTTAGTTAAAATTTCAGCTATTTAGATTATACAAACTCTAAACAAAGAACGGCTTGTGAAAATGCTCAACACCAACTGTGAAACACTTATGCAAATTTAAATCTTGTAAAAAGCATTTATTTATTTAGTATTGGTAAAAGCTAAACAGAACAACATTTTTTTTTAAAAAAGCATTTATTTCATTGGTTTATTTGTGAAATAGTTCTTTCCTTAAACAAGGGCTTAAAATTGTAATTTTTAATGTCCACTTTTTGTCAATAAAACAACATAAAGAATCATTACTATTAATTCTTATGACACTATAAAAAAGCTACATAAAATTTAAACAAACTATTAACATCATCTTTTTTAATAAGTATATAAATAAGTATATAAATTATTTACAAATAAAAGAGGTACAAATTTCATTTCTATCATGCCATAAACAAAGATTCTTCACAGAATTTCAGCTGCCAGATTTTCCCAGCATAGTCATCAAATTTTTCTTTGCCTAACAAATCAACCAGCTTGGGCTATAAGAAATAAAAAAAATAATAATTTGAAAACATTGCTTGCAGTGCTCTGATATTTTATTTGGAAAAACAATTATCTAAAATAAAATCTAGATTTGTTCTAAAAGTCTATCATGTGAGTAATTGGAAGTCATAGTATTTTAATGCATTTCAGATTAATTGAAAACTCACATCTCTATATGCTTTGTTATTTTAACCATAGGATTTAATGTCAGAGTGTTATTGCAACTTTAATAATTCCCTGAATTACTGCAGTAAGAGAGACAAGATACAGTGCTTAACTGTAGGGACAGCATCTCAAGTTTAATCAAATAGTGAAAAGTGGGTCCAGGCCCGTCTTAACTAAAACGGGGGTGGGGGTTCCTGGGCAAAGTAATGTACTGGGCCCCTCACACTCCACTCTAACCAAAAATCAGATGACTGCTGCTTAGAATTAAATCCAAGGTCACTTTGTCTTTGCGGGCGTGTATTCTGCACTTTTTATTAATGACAAAGTTTTCTGATTCCATTATCCCAGTCTGGTCATTGCAGTACAGTATGTATCGAGATTTTACCTGGATTGTTTGAAAGGAAACTGCATTTTTTCCGGTGTATGCCAAAGCCTCCATGCCATGCACATTGGATATGATATTTTGGATAAACGACATTTTGACAGTCAGCATGCTATTTCGTTTGGGTATTTAGAAATAAATTTTAAAATTCCATTGGTACCCTTAAAGAAACTTTTTGTTCATTACAAAAGTGCTTTAAATGGGGCTAGAATAGTCATAATCTCCAATACTTTCACAACTAGACCTTGAACTGCTGGGTCATCTATAATTGCTTTCACTGTGAATAATGCAAACCAAATCATATTGTTCCTTACTTTCATTGAGAAATAATTAAAATAAATTAACCTTTATTCTGAAGGGCAAGAGTCCAACAATAACAAAAAAAAAACACCCCTGATTTTTTTTAAAGCACAATTCAAAATAGAATCTATATAGAAACATGATATTTTTTACTAAGTTTTTGTTATGAAGTAAGTAAAACTACTCTAGGAACATTGCCCCTTTAACAAAAATGACACTTGTGATTGGCATTTTTAATGTTTATTTCAACACCAGCTGATTATATCTGCTGTGATGCCATAGAAGGGGCCTTAACAGCTGATCATGGATCATTATGACAGGTGGTGGGTTAATAAAAAAAAAAAAAGACAACTTTATAAACTTACTTCAACTTCATCTTCATCAATCTTATCCAATATTTCATAAGCCTTCTTTAGAGCTCCATAACCAACACCTTGGATACAGTCTCTGTTGGAAAGTTTTAAACATCAATTATTTAATGTGAAATTTAATAAAACTCAAATATAAAAGCCATAAAAATCTCATTTAAAAAATTAAACAAATAGAAACAAGAGGAACAATGTAACCACCCATGTAAAACCCTTAATCATTAAGAAGCCTCCTAGACAAAAACAATAAAGGATCAATCCTAAATACAATCCCTGTTGAGAGAAAAGACATTTTTTAAACATAACTTTAAATTAAAGCATTATTCTAGTTAAAGACCAACCAGATCTTCCCCACCAAGACCAGACTCTTTAAAAAAAGGACATGCTAGCGCAAAGTATAATGAAAGCTGGAAGTTTTCATGAGCAAATATCTATTAATGATCCATAAAACATTCTGACTTAAGACAATATTAAATGAAGAGAAATATTTTCAAATTTACAACTATGGAAGTAGCTGTACAGGCATGTCACTAGAGATGGCTTTGTCACAATTGTAGAATGCACTGAAGCTCACTTCCCAGGACAGTAAGTTAGCCACAGGGAAAATAAAACTGAGGAAGTCTCAAGAAGAACTGGTGGAGAACATTAGAAGCAGCCAATAGGCTAAAGTGACATTTCTTGGCTATTTCCTCAAGCACCAGTTGGCAAAAGGCATCAACATTTTTTCCCCATAATAAGTCATAGAGTAAAGATAACTGAAATTAATATATGTAAACTCACTTATGTAAGATTTTTATTCTATCCATCAGTCGAGAGGTATTTGTTAGTGTCTCAACACCTAAAATATATAAATAAATACATACATCATAAAGTGAGAGTTGTTTATTTGTTACTTAACACCTACAACTGAATAAATAATTCATAAAATAAAGTTATCTTTTCCACTGATATTTTCTTGAAAAATAGTACTGGTAAGATGTTAGTTAAAAAGTTTGATAATAATTAAACTTAAAATGAATCATTAAGTTTTTCAAACAGGAAAAATATTTGTTTTTAGATACCTAAAGTAACTTAAAAATTTTATGATCCATTATACTTTTATTTGTTTAAAGTGCATTGATCATATAATGTTTATACTAAATTTTTACTTTACAGAAGGGGACGGTATGTAAAAAGAGTACCAAGAAAGTAAAACAGCAAAATAAAAGCTGAAACAACTCTCACTGGGCATGGAAACTGATTTATGAATAACATGTTTATCCATTTTATCTTTCCGTGATGTTGTAGAAGAGCAAGGTTCTTGTACATTAACATGTGTTAAGTCTTCCCGGTCCTCATCAGAATTAGCAGTAGCATTGTTGTGAAGGGTGGTGTCAAGGAGTGATATAAAGTTATTCAATTCTTTGTTCTCTCTCCTAAAAAGTATACCATTTAAAAAAAATGATATTTAAAAAATGACCCTTAAAAGAAAGATGAATATTTCTTTATCTTTGAAGGATTCTCCACATTGAAAAAAACAAAATGCAAACATCAAACAAAAGTTATTCAAAATCTGCAAAAAATATCAAATTTGTATAATTAACAACTCCGGGATATACAATAATGAGTGCAAACATTGTTAAAACAGATATTATGTTGACTGAAAAATGAAATATCCAATTTTGAGCAATATTGAATGAAAATAATGATAAGTGACACACAAGGAAATTAAAATTAAATATAAAAAATTAGCTAGAAATAAGCCATTTGGTCTTATAAATTAATTAAGTTGAGTGTGCCACACTCCAAACGGTTGACTTTACAGTTCTCTTGTACCGGTACGGAGAGAACAATTCAAAGTATTTCTTTTCTTTTCCCTGGCGTACTGCAAACCTGAAGTTTCTCCCCTTTTTTTATGCCTTCAATAAAATGATTTTAATTTCAATAAATTAGTCCAGTGCTTCTCAAAATGTTTATGTTGGCGACAAACTTTTAGTTATATATCATATAATAACATAATAAGACGGTTTTACCTGCACACAATTAACCCACTTTAAGATGATATGGGTACATAAAAAAACTGTATTTGCAGCATCAAAAAATTAATGATTCAATGTGAAATTTAATATAACTCAAATGCCATTAGTGAGCTAGTATCCCATTTTAGCTGGCACTCAGCTGTTTTGGAATACATTACCATATTTTCTTTTTTCACTTTCCATTCAAAATCACTATCTTCTTTTCAAATATTTGATATAATGCAGTTATATTCTCCTTTACCTTGCATGATTGTGTTTACTTTATTAAAATTTTCAAACATGTCAGCATGATCCCCATATGCTAATTTTGTGCACAAAGTTGGCTTTGAATGAGGTCAAATAATTTATGTTGCACATATTCATTTAAAATGTAAGCCATATATTTCACACACAATGAGGGGGTAATGGCTGTCCATTTTGGAGATTTTTCAGTGTACAGAAAGTATGGACATTTAATTACTAATTCTAATGATTATCCCAAAATTCTGACAGTCATATATGTAAAAATATCAGGCACTGTTTTGCAATTATATTTATACTGTAGCTTTGTGTTTTCACAAGTGAACTCAATAGATACCACAATAGTAGTGGTAACATTTGTGACAAGGTTTTTGGGGGGTGGGGGGATCTGCCTAATGTATTTTTCATGAGCATGTGATGTATTTTGTTTGACTACACCAGTGGTTCTCTGAGCCTTTGGCAAATTTTGGTTTTCACCAGGTGTCCTATGTCAAGTCGTATTCAAACAAATACAGTTAAAATTAGGGAACACATATTTTGGAGTAAAATTAAAGGGTTGGGTAAAATA
The DNA here is from genome assembly GCA_964017045.1 of Omphiscola glabra. NCBI lineage: Eukaryota > Metazoa > Mollusca > Gastropoda > Lymnaeidae > Omphiscola > Omphiscola glabra. The sequence goes on from OZ024799.1 coordinate 23,326,506, forward strand.
AATAAAGCACATATTTAGGTCACTAAACACCATCAGATAACTGCAAACAGTAATTACTCAAGTAACTGTAAATTTGTATTTGGAAAACACAATTGTTATTCTTTCATATTATATTGTTTTATTTTCTATCTCAGAGGGTCATGGCACTACGAAGAGGCCTATGTCCCTAAAACATTTCAGTACTTTCCTAATGGAAAAGGTAACACTATTTTTTTGTACGTTACAGACAACAAAGAAATTGTGTTTAATTTAGAATTTAAGAGAATCAAAAATATGAGTACAAAAATTTCACAATAATCACCTTTGACTCATTGATACTTAAAGTTTATATTATATAGACTGTTCATTTTTAATAATACTGGAGCTATTTTAAAATTGTTAAATTACTTAGATTTTATGATCTGAAAATACAATTTTTTTTCTGATCAGTTTTTATGTTTATCATAATTTATGTATTGGTTATTTTAATTTTAGAAAAGTATTTTTTATAAATACACATGACTTTGTTTCTCAGCAAAAACTTACCTGTTGCTTTCTTTTTCATTGGTGCTCTCTACTTTTGATTTAGATATTTGTTGAGAATCATCTGAAGAACTTGAACTGTCAACCAATGATGGTTGTTTGAAATGACCAAGACTCGGTTTCTGTCCATTCATGGGCATCTAAGAAAATTTATAAAGATAGTAGCTATTTGGGTGAATAGATTTTTTCATTTCAAGCTGAAAACAACATTATAAAATTTAGGATTACAAAAATTTAAACTAACATGAAGACAAATGGAAGCTTACATCTTTCTTCTCAGCATGAGTTATCCTTTCTGATTCTGTTCTTTCTGGTAAACGTCTTAGTTTAACCATCCCAGGATTTAAATTCTCAACAGCTGGAAAAATATTTTTAAAATTGTGCAGAGTTCTTGAACATATTTCAAAATGTATTTTATAAAAATATTTAATGAATTATGGATTGTTTTCTATGTCAATTTTAAAATGGTTCTTTATTAAAAGTTGAATTTCTTAAATGGTGTTAATTTCAGTCATTCATTTTGGAGGCACTATGCCCCCCCCCCCATAATCAAGGGAAAAAGTGGGTACAACAATAAAGCAAAAGTAGATTAAAAAAACTCTTGATATTTTATAACATTTTTAAAAAGTTTAGTATAGGATACCTTCACTGAATGAAATTAATGAAATATTGAAACCAATAAAAAATTGGTACATGGTCAACATATCAATTGTAACAGTACTAACAGCATTGAATGCTAAATAAAACTTCTTCAAACAGGGTTCAAACACATTTCCAATGTTTGAAATTAGTTTCAATAAGTTTATTTCAACCATTAATAATAAACACCCTGAACAACTTCAAAAGTTGATCTGAATTTATGGAGCAATAGATTGGAAATCTGTCTAGACCAGGTCTGCACAACATACGGCCCACGGGCCAAATGTGGCCCACCAGCACCCACTTTGCAGCCCAACGAAGTAAAAAAATATTACTATTTATTATTATTTTCTTAAAAGCTTTCCCCCCTGTCCTATTTTCTTTTGGCCCGCACAAGTGTTTCATAAAGTTTTACGGCCGGCCTTACATATTTGGTTGGGCAGGCCTGGTTTGGACTACCTAATTGTTTTCAACTTTCATGGGATTCTATTTCTACTTGATTGTTTGTCTCAAACAACACATCAGTTCATTTCAACTTTGAGTTAAGCAAAATAGCATCACAAATTCCCATTTCAAAGATATGTATTTATGTCTGCATTCTGGGCTATTGTGGCCTTGATCCTACTTACAGCCTGCAGTGTCATTCTTCTGCTGGCGCCTTCTTTGTCTAGCAGACTGATTTATAAGACTCTGTAAATTGAAGTTTTAGTATTAATACACAGAATAAGCTAATGTGTAAAATACAAAATATTATGGGAAATGTGGTTTGCTGTGGGGGGGGGGGGGGGGGGGGGGCACGCAAACATTTCGCTGCATATATTAAAGGTGTTCATCAGATTTTTGTCTAATTGTCCAAAGCTCATTCACTGCCTCTTGTTTTTTTCTTTATGTGACGTAGTCAGTGTTTACACCAAATGATAAATAATATTACAGTTTCTTCTAACCTGTCAAGACTTTAATAGCTTGATATGATGTAACTAACCCTTCAGATGTTTTTGTTGATTTACCAGCCTAGGACTAACATGATGCAACACATGTTTTTTTTTCTTTTTTTTCTTCAACTATAGGCTTAGATTGTTTACAACATTAGATTGATTTTGATACACTATTTTAGTGTATCTATATTTAAATTGATGCAGCCACTTAAAAAGATATAGTGCACTCATTCAAATGATAAAAAAAATTGTTGTTTAAATTTTTTATTTAATACTATTTTTTGTTAATTGGGGTTGTTAAGGGGATGTTTAGATCAAATATGTCATTGTATTATTGTCACATTTCCATGTTTATAGCTAAGATATAAGAAATACATGAACACAGCAAATTAGCCGCTAGGGAATTACTCAGAGGCAAACCAAGCCGGTCTAAAGGGGTAAAAAAAATTTTGTGACAACAGGTCAATTTTTCTAGTGATCTGTTTTTACTTTTATAGAAGTAAATAAATAAAAATATAATATAATGGCAGTTTCTTCGGGTGCTGTTTAATCCATTAATTATTGCTTGGTCCCTTGAGTACATCAGCCTTTGGTGTAAGCAAAATGCTCCTCCATAGAGTTCACATGGAGTTACCTTAGTTCTGGGAGTAGCCCAGTAGTTGATGTACAGTAACCAGAAGTGTGTGACTAGTGGAAGTTAGTTCATGTTGAGTCTTCATTGCCTAAGACGATGTTAGTCCATGAGACGGATGTTGTGTGCGATATGACATTGATGTCTCGCAAGTAAAAAGAATAAAGATCAATAGCATTATTTTATGAAGTGCTGCTGTCTCTAGTATTTGGTATGCGTGACTCTTAGAGCAGACTGATGCTGTGTTATGGTAAACCTAGACAACGGTGCTAGTAGCAGTTACAAGGTTCTGTCAAGAAGAGCCCAGAACCAATATTTCGCGCGTCAGTATAAGATACAGACGTGTATTTATATACATACAAAACGTAATACTTAACATCTATTTAAAAAAAAAAAAGAATAGCTTATGTATTTACAGCCCAAGAGTTTTATCATATTCCAAAATCTGTTATTTGCATTTCTTCAGGAATAATACTGTAATCCCAAGTAATGCCCGACTTTTTGCACATTTTAAAATTGACAAAATTATGTATTATTTCTAAAATTATGGAAAGTTAACCATGGACAGAGTGAATTTTCCAAAACTGTTAAACATTGCTTTAATTCTGTCATTTTTGGAAGAGTTTGTTCTTTTTCCCATTTCCAAATTTTAAAATAACTCCTTTAGCTAAAAGACACTGAGTTGTATATGTTAAGATGCAATATAAATAACATCTTATGTTTTAGGAAATTTAAGTTGATAATTATCATTAACTTGGTTTAAATATAAATTAAAATTACTTGGAAAAAATTTTAAAATAAATAATCTCCCTTACCAGTGTTTTACATCCTACTTAGCTGTGATTAGCCTGGGTTAAACTACAAGTTACCTTTGGTATTTCTGTATCCAAAATATTACTGTTTTCTTCTTTGGAGCTGGAAATACTTGAATTTATGGATGAATGCGGTGAATCTTTTTGGCTTTCTGTATAATTACTATTACTACTATTATGGAGTTGAGGAAGACCTGAACTTTCTGCTGCTCGGGGTACAGGAAGTGGCCGAGGCTTTTCATCACTCTTTTAATGAAAGAAAAATGTTGGACTAAAGTATTGAAGTAGTACATAAAAGTATATCATTAAAATATATATTATTTTATTTGCATCCTTTTCAAATTTAATAAAATGTCCATAATACAAACGTAACAATGATATGTAATTACATCTAAATTACAATCAAATTGGTCATCTGTCCATTTTTAAAAAAAAATTGCTATAGACCTGAGTAAAAAAAACCTCAAAATTTGACCCAAAAAAATCAGACTTATAACAAGCTCATCATCATCATCAGGTCCCGTAGTCCTTCGACCGTTGGGGCGCCACAGATGACATGTACACTATTCTTCTCCATTCCTCTCGGTCTTCTGCCCTACGCATAGCAAGCTATTTTCATTTAAAAGTGCAATATATCTGTATCCATTTATGAATGATCTAAACTTTGTTTTATTTGCTTAAATTAAATGAATTATGAATAGACAACAAATACAAAAGACGACAGATATATTTAATAATTTTATATCTGTCGTCTTTTGTATTTTATATTACCTGCATCTCCACAATAGTTTTATGAGTTTCAGGTGACTGTTTGAATGGTGGTGGTTTTCCTAAAACATTTTTTGAGCATTCCTGCTCAGTTTCTCTGATTTCTTGATCCTTTGTTTCATTTTTTTTGGCATGATTTTTCAAGAAATTTTTTTTGCGTAAAACTCCATCTTTTGGGGCAAGCTTTTTCTGAAAAATATCAAACAATGCAAGTCATGGTATTAGAACAGCTGATATTTTTAGGCAAAGGCTGTTATCATTCTTTTTTGTAAGTTCTGTTTAACTAATTAATTAGAGAATGTGAGGTTTGTTAACTGTGTGAGTGGGGGATTTCAACTCAAATTTGAGTCAATCTGATTAGTGGAGGGTTTAGTGTGAGTAAACAAAATTGTTTATATACAGTGAGAGCAAAGATGTATAAGGCAGACCAGAGCCCATAACAGAAATTTATGATGTGACTTGTGGAAATAAATACAAAGGAAGAATCCAAACTAGCATCAGTTTTTTGTTAACACAGTCACTCCTTTAGGCACATCAGCCACCTTTATTGCCCATATGTTCTTTAGAATTTAACAGATCCTTGATTTCACCATAATGTATTGCTTGACGACATTGGAAACATGAAGGCCATTATCATGTTTTAATCTTTCTTTCTTTACTTCCACACTGACACAGTTCATATTAATAATATTTATCTCTTTTAAAGTGGGTTAAATTAACACAAAAAGTTCAAAAAAAAAGAGAAAAAAAGTGCTTTTAACACAGCATCCAGACTGCTGAGACAGTGTGATTGTGTGTGCAGGCCCATGCATATGTTCATAATGGTTCATTCACAAGACAAAATTTTTTCAGAAAACTTGTTTGTTAACTGATTTGTTTGTTAAATGGAGCATTTGTTTTCTGAGGTATATGAAAAATTAATATTAAGATTAACTATCACTAACCGATGAATCTTTACAAGCCTGAGATCCTTGTCCAGAGGTTTGGACAACATCTTTATTTGTTTCTCTATCACCTGGTGGTATTTTAACCATTGATTTCAACAGTTTTGAAGGATTTTCCTCTTGCTGCTACAAAGAAAAAGACATTTTTTCTTCTTAAATTTTTTTAAAACCTTCTTTCTCAACCTGTTTTGAATTATTTCATGATATGCCAATTAATCAAAGGTAAAGCATAAGTATTAATTGACAAAGTGTCGCATTATTAACTTATAAAAGTTAAGCTCAGATTATGTTTAACATTAAAATTATAGGGCATAACTTATACATGGTAAGGCATGACATTAACATGGTTAAATGTGACAGAATCACAGTAAGAGGTGAGATTAAAAAGTTACTGGATTGTTACAATTTAAAGTTCTTCCAAAGCCTTAAATAATATCAAAACTAAGAAGATATCTTTTTTAAAAAAATATCTCCCTAATGGCACAGGGTATGTACTACAGACCTGTTTACCCTCAAAATCTTAAAATCGTACAATATCATCACAAAATCGTTCAATACATTATCTTAATAGTAAAAAAACACACAGTATATATAATGTATACACCTCAAAATCGTACATTGTACGCCAAAATCGTAAGAGTAAACAGGTCTGGTACTAGTTAAATATAAATTAGGACAGATCACATACCCTACTGTTCACTTCTGCCAAGGCATGAGATGATGCTTGATTTGACTCATTTGTAGAAGCAACATTAAGAATAGCAGATGGATTTGAATTTTTCCTGGATGATACACTGGACAGACTGCTGGATGACACTCTCCTACTACTGAATGTTTTAAAAGTAAAAATTCTAAAAGTTATTTATCTGTTCAAATGATAATAAAATAGTGTTATTTTTGTACACACTTAATTTGATTAAATTTAAAGAAGCTCATATTTGAACAAGGTGACCAGACTTTCTTTCAAATATGTTTTATCAACATTTTACTAGCTGTTCAGTCAGTCACAAAAAATTGCGAATGTATTATGTTGAGAAAGTATGTGTGTTTAAGTGTACTGATGTCACATGTGCAATTCATACTGGCGTACATTTTCATGAAGTTTTTTTGAAATAAAGAGAGGGAACTGTAAATTTGAAGAGACAATATTTTTCTTAATTATAATGGAATGAAAAAAGTTAAATATTTTTGATGAGGAAAATAATTTAATTTTCTGCTTTGTTTAGTTTACATTCTTATAGAGCAGTGGTTCTCAACCTTCTTAATGCCACGACCCTTACTTACATGTTGTAGCGACCCCAAACCACTAAATTATTTTTTATGTTATTTCATAACTGTAGAGTATATGTATATTTGGATGGTCTAAGGCGACCCCTGGGAAAGGGTCATTTGACCCCCATAGGGGTCATGACCCTCAGGTTGAGAACCGCTGCAATGGAGCAAAAATATTTTGCTAACATAAATACATACTTTACTGAAATGCTGTCAAATGGTTCAGGAGATTCAAAAGGTCAGAACCCTGTTTCCAATTACAAGACTAATGGATAAAGAGGATCCTTCTTAAAAGTTTCTTCATTATGGATGCAATCAGTGAACTTCAATTATGGTCAGCCCCCATAGCCACAAAAATGGTGATTATAAAATGGTAGGTCCAGGAGATAAAGCTGTAAGAGAGCTTCACCTTTCCTGAGATATATCTGTCACTGATAAAAGTGGCAGTCTGAAAATCCAGCTCTCTGTATGTAGAGAGCTGCTGTCTTGGAGATGATTTATGCTTTCACTAGTCAGATTGTCTTCACATGTGTCTCAGCAACAACAAGCGAAAGGACAGGGTACAGGACAATAATACTCTACACCATGGAAAAGGGGGCTGGTATGTGGGGGGACGGGGACCACTGAGGAGATATCAAAACCTAGTAGGGCCATTGGAACAAACTTTAAAGCAGAGCTTGAAGCAATTTATGAGGCACCATACAGCAGGTACACCGCAGTTTGTATGATGTAATCTTCAATCATACAGATTTTTTTTTCAAACTCTGTTGGCTCTTGAAACAGAAGGCAAGGACTCATTATATTCAAAGATGGTTAGTGCCATCCTGGAGATTGTAGACCTCACCAACAGTAGACTTTGTGGAATAGGTCAGGTAAGGACCGACTATTGCCTAACACATAGTTACTTTAACATGGTAAATCCCCAAAGCGATCTGACCTGCTGTCAGTTTTTAGGTGCCTGAAATGGTTTCGCATTTACTGCTCGAATAACCTGCACTGGGGTGGTTAGGGGGGCAGTGGAGAGCGAGTCCCCATTTATGAAGTTTTTGTATGTAAGTAACCAGCAGATGAGGCACAAAGCTGTGTTATTACCCAGGGTCAATTAAAGGGATTAGCTGGGACACTACAGTATATGAGCAAGAACTAGTTAATTATGATTCATTGTTAAAAAAAAACCTACCTTTTTTTTGTATCCTCAAGAAAGATGGCTATGTTCATCTTGATGTAAGGATCACGCAAAATTCTATTCACACTGGGTCTCTTATCTGGATCTTGATGTAACATGCTCTTCATGAGAACTAATAGCTCACTGCTGTACTGAAGGGGCATTTGGGGCATCTGTGGAAGTTAAAATGATTTTACCTCTCAATATTTAAGAAGAAGAAACTCTAACAAAATAATTATGTGACGTTGGAAAAAGAAAAAAAGAAAACATTGAGAATCAGGGATAACGATTAAAACAGGACAATAGAAATCAAGCAATAAACAATAGTTTAGTATTTCTATACATTTTCAATATATGTACTTTGTCTTATTAAACCTTTTGCAGCTGCCTTTACTGACTATAACAGACTATTGGTCAACTTTAATCTCTTATACATATTTTGTTTCTGGTGTGTCTGCTTCCTTTTCACAACCGGCCCTACCCACACTCAACATGTCTTATATTCATAGTACTGAGTGAAAAAAAAAAAAAGCTGTCCTGCAGCGAGCGTCATCCATGACAGCTGAACTCAGATAAAAAGGTTGAATTTTTTTTGTTTATTATACTAATCAATAAAGAGGCACAATTATGGTGTAGGACTGTCTGAGGACTGTCTGTAGGACTATTGTTTAAAGTTCGGCAGGTAAGGTGTAGCACTGTCTGTATTGGACCCACTGGGTATTTTCTCAAAATAATCCTGACCCGGTGTAAAAAAAACTGCACCCAGTTAAGGCCTAGTACAAAATATTTTGGAAAAACAACAAACAGCACAAGTTTTTTTACTTTAATTTGTAATATGTTATGCTAGTTCTTCTGGGATAGCTATACCACTTCTCCACTTAGACATGCAAAGTGATTTGCTGTACCGGTACGGTAACTTTATCATTACCATTTATAACAATGAACCATAAATACTCATACTTGTTAAAGAAATCAAATTAAACAGTTACTTTCAGCACAAATGATTTAACAGTGTCAGTAATCTTTTTATAGGCGTGATACAACTGAAAATTTTTTAAAAAATAGCTACCAGATAAGCTTTTTTGCAACAACATGTTGAAAACAGCATCCTTATTAAAAAAAAAATCATTTGTAGTGATCAAGCAATAAGTGCAAGCAGCAGCAGAGTAGAGTTAAGCACTGGCACAAAGAAAATAGTTTTTTTTATGCTATATCAGTTTAAAAATTTTGATCCTTAACATTGAAGTTTTGTGTCATGTTTTTTGGTCTGATGCAAAATGCTGTCAACGGGATGCCTCTTCCCTTGTGGATGTACATTTTATAGTGCTATAATATCAAGCTTTGTCAAGGGTAACCCTTACGTACAGTTCTTTCATTTTATAATCTTATAAGAAACCAATACACAATTCTGATATCCAAAATTCACAAAACCAAGCATAAGACTTACCCTGCCCTTAAGGATTTTATACACTAGTGAATTCATGTCTTTGGCATTAAAAGCATGTTTTAATGTTGTCATTTCATATACACAGCAACCCAAAGCCCAAACATCAGACTGAAATAAATATACATTTTAAAAAATGTTGTATTTTTACCCTATGATAACTATGAGGCTACATTCATGATGCAATAATCCTTAAACATCCGTCAAACATCTGTCAATAATTTGTTAGTGATTTTTTAATTATTTCTTTTGGTTTGCCAACATATTGTTTCTTTTTTTTTTCATTGTTTTTCCTTTAACATACAGGTAATCATTTCTAAAATCTCTAAATTATAGTTTTTTCATTTTAGGCTACTGTGACTTTTGTAATAATGTGGACAAAACCAAATGTGTCCTCATGTTTAAACATATTTTTGTGAAAAATCATGATATTCTTCAAGCTGACCATGATGCTTACCACATTTTCTCATTACCCCCATAACCCCACCCCCAAGTAGTATTTAGACACTTATGTGATCTTCTATTTCATAGCCCCCTCAGAATCAACTTTTCCCATTTTGGAACTAAGCCATGTTGTCATAGCTGCTGTAAGACCTGGCCTTACACTATTCCAACTAAATAAATTGACTTCCTAAGGGTTCTTTTATAATAAAGGATGGGTTCTCTTTTATCAGCCGTAATGTTGTTTACACAATAGTATGTAAATGATGCTTAAAATGTTACATGGGAAAGACTGGCTGATAGGTTCAGTGAACACCTACGCAACATTGCTCAGACAAACAATTTCCTGTCTCTTCTCACTTCAACAGGAGTGACCCAGATATGTCCATTACGGCTGTTGTTTCTTCTACCAATACACAAGCAAGGGTGAGTTCGAAAAACAAACTGATACACACCTATGGGACCCTGAAACCACACGGTATAAATGTCATTTTCTCTTTTACTTGCTGACACACACTCTCTCTCTGCCCCGTTCCTTTCCTTTCTTCCTTATGACCTTTATATTTGCTATATTTGAGATTTTGTGGGTAGGTAAAGCAAGAACCCATTAATCTTTTGTGTTCTTTCCATGATATTTGCCTCATATCCAACATCCATGCTAACCTTACCTATGCAGTCCTCGTTTTATAGCAATCTTTCATTTCCATCTTATTTAATAAATTTATTTCATATCTTTTAGATTTCCTGTTGATCTCATATGCAAATTATTTTATTTCATGGGTCACTCTATAGTTGAATATGTATTCCATTTCCTGTAGATTACATATCTATAAACAAGCTAAAAGTGTTTGTCTGTCCCCTGAACTGTTTTTGCTGGAAGGCTTTTTGGCCAACTTTCTGTTATTGTCATTCAGGTTTTACTCTCCTCATTGTATATTTCTTACAGCTTCAAACTAAATGCAGTCCTTCCCATATATCTCTGTAACATTTTTACCCCCCCCCCCCCCATCCCCCACCCCACACTGTCCTGTAAATTGTGTGGAAAATAATAAAAAAAAATTATTACAAAATACAGGTTTCAAATCATTTCATAACTATATATAAACAGCAGTCTTCTTCCTGAAGGTGAATTCTTAAAGTAAATTAAAAGCTTAGATGGAACTCTGACAGAATCAATGTTATGAACCATGCATCTTTTATTATTAAGTGATCACATCATCGCTCATTATGTGGTGCAATTCAAATATGTTGCAATATTTCAGAAGATGTTACAGCTCAGAAACTCATAAAAATATTGCACTGTTTTTAAAAATGCAAGTGTTAGGGGGAAAATGGCTCAGTGCAGGAAAGATAGATTAGTGAAGTAATGTCCATCAGATTTTTTAAAAAATTAACAAATACCTAACAGACAAAACAATACAATAATTAAAAAAATTTCTTGAAATTTTATTATTGTTCAAAAAATTTATCAATTTGTACAAATCAAGAACCAAGATTTATCCTTCTCTGAAATCTGTGTAGAAAAACAACTTACCTTATGATTATAGGGCTTGTTTGAAAAGAGTTCTGGGCTCATATAATAAGGAGTCCCTATTAATGTGGTAGCCATATCTCCTGCACTTTCCAGAACTCTGAAGTGAATAAAAGTGATTAGCAAATAAAAGCATTTTATATTATGTGTGTGGCATTATTGATATGCCATTTCACACTTTTTATTTCTAAATCTCACATCTATAAATCTATAATTCATACAAAAAATAACAGAAAACCTTCCTCAGTGGACAAATAGGAACAAAAATAAGAAATTATGGGGAAAACAATAAAATATACCAAATATCTAAGCATCAAATACAGTCCATCCACATTTTTAGTTGCAAAAATGTCAAAATTACACTCTTTTGAGGTGTTTCCAAAGCAAAAAAAAAAGGGTTCCGCTTATGAAAAAGTATATATAAAAGATGGGCACAATTCCCCTACATAAAACAAAAACAAATGTATGAAGGATTGGGTTAAATCCAAATGTTAATGCATTTTTTATAATTTCAAATGCTGAATCACCACATTAAAAAAAAATTAGAGAACAATGCTTACCTTTTCTTTAGCTGTGCCGCTGTCAACATTTCCCACAACTATTGTGCAATGAGATTTAAAAATTCACAGTTCTATTTATAGTGCTGTAGTTATGTTTAAAAAGCTGAGCTCACTGAGATGGATTTTTTTTTTTCCAGCACGGATACACTTGTTACATTTTTTATGGGGGTAACCAAGCTATCCATCCTTGAAATATAATATAGATTTACTTTAATACAATCCATTCATATCCATTTCACATACCTTGCAATTCCCAAATCTCCTACTTTAATAATTTTACTCTTTGTTAAAAAAATGTTTTGGGTTTTCAGGTCACGGTGTAAAATGTTGCGTTCATGCATATACTGGAAGCAAATAGAAAAGTAATTTAATTTCATAATGAAGAACTACTGCAATTAAATAATTTCTAAATTCCTTAAAATTACACACAATTTTAAAGAGTTTGTGTTTATTGGTGTCAGAGAATGAGAATAGAACAATGTGAAAAATCAAAGAGAATTCAACAAAAGTATTTGAACAATATGGAGCTACGTTTGTCTAAATAAGTCTTAATGCATAAATTGACAAAAGAAGTGATTGTGAAGGGAAGGAATGTGTAAAAAAATATTATTTTAAAACTAATTTATTTTGAAGGATTATCGCAATTTCAAAATATTTATTTAAAGAAAAATTCGAAATAGGCAATAAAGTTAGTATGATGCAGAATTACCTGGAGAGCCATAGCAATTTGAACAAACCATTCAACCACTTGTCTTTCTTCAAGGGGGACAGATTTTTGTTCTTTTAATCGTGCATATAGGTCACCACCTTCACAATATTGCATAGCAATATAAAGGAATCCATTATCTGTTTCAAATGAATCTTTATAGGCAACAATATTTGGGTGTTTTAGCTTTGATAGCAATTTAGCTTCCTGCTCCGCTGATTTCCTCTCCCTTTTGGAAGCTTTTCCTAAATTTATCTTTTTCAGAACATACTGAAAAATAGAAAGATAAATTAATTTTAACAAATATTCTGCTTAAAAAAAATGTTACATATTATTTTTTTTAAAAGTAAGAAAATATAAGGTAGAGGGGGTGAAATATTATTTGGTAAGTAGCCAGGACAATTTAATACAAGGGGTTGGTAGTCAGGACTATGTAATAAAAGTGCCCAGACAATAACTAGTTCAGAAACTACCAGTTTTTTTAATCTGGATTATTAAATATATATGTACAAAGTTTGTTCGAGATCCATCCATCCACAGTAGCCTATGTTTGGAATTATATTTATGTAACTCGTAGCAGGAAATACAAAATTTGAACCAACGGCCCTGTATTGGAAATTTTTTCAATTTTTTTTTAAAAATTCAAAACTCCCAATATTTCATTCTGGGTAATGAAGGCTGTGTTTGTTAAGTTTGATCAAGATCAATCAATCCATGTAGAAATGTATGTGGAACAACCCTACAACTTTTCACTTTTATATATATAACATATACTGAAACAATTAAAATACAAGTACCTGCTTTTTGTCTTTTTTATGTTTTGCCAGCCACACTTCACCATAACTTCCTTTTCCAATCACTCTGATACGTTCAAAATCTTCATTTTCCATACTGGATTTTGTTCATAGCCTACAGAAAAATAATTTGTAATATCATTTGTTTATTCAAACTTAAACAAAATTAAATTGTTTTTTTCACACAACATTAGACAGTTTTTCTGGATGATCTTCCTAGCTCTTGATGACAAAAAAACAGTGACATCCCATTACCACAAAATCTAGACATCTTTAAAGATCACTTTAGACAACTTCTTTTTTAATTTTATGGTTAAATTCAGAAAGTATAATCTGTAATACTAATACATACAAAAAACTACATATTTTGGCAACATATTGTATTGTTGACACAAAAAGTTGGAATTTCACATAGCTTCTTAACTTTTTAAGAATATTTTAAGAGTGATTTCAGTGATGTAATTGTAATAAAAAAATAGTGACTACCAATTATACTTAGTAGGCACTTTGATGAAAATTTCAAAGCACGTTTAAAAATATAAAAATACTACAGCTGTATTGAGCCTGGAAAATTGATTAGAAAAAAAACAAGATCAACTTTCTAGCTCAAGTGGTTCAAAAATTATGATTTTTTTATGATACTTGTAACTTTATTATAAAATGAGACAAAAATATAATATTTACAGGGAACATAGTTAAATACGAGTAATTTTAAATAAAGCCACACAATATTAGTTAGTTTTTGTTAATAATCCGCACAAATTTATTATTTTTAATCTTAATTTTTTTCTATTAAAAATTTATAAAATATGCTGACTTGTCACTTATTTGTAATTAATTAATTCATTTTGTTGAAATATTTTAATTTTAATTTCCCAAATAATCATACAAATAATAATATTCTTTAGATACGGTACTGTATTAATTTCAAATTTTCTGTGGCATTGTTTAACACTTATAAGTATACACAAATAATAAAAGTATTATTTGTTTCATTTAGTTAAAATTGACAATTGCATTTTATTACTTTACAATTTTCTATATATGTATTTAGTCCCATATCATATGAATGTCTGAATATGACAAAAAAAAATAGTATGTCATTTATTTTAGGATAGTAATCTTGTTTCAAAAATCAACATGTATAGATAGAATCAACTTTGGCAGTTGATAGAAATTAAAATGAGTTGTAGTCATTTGCTTGAGGTAAGTAATATAAGTTTTTATGATTGTTCTTTAGTTTAGTAATATCTTAATTAATTCTTAGATTATTGGTATTTTTTCTTTGAGAATACCATGGATTATGTAATAATTCTCTTGTGGAATATTGTGATAAGTTATTAAATTTAGGATATTTCAAGTGAATATTTTTTACATTTTTACTTCATAATATTCATTAAACTATCATATCATTACATATAACAAATAATGGGTCTTACTAATAATGAGTTGGGGTGGTGCTAGGTCTATACTTAAAGTACTATACTTTTCTAGGCCCTATAAATATATAAATAAATACATTAAAAAAAATATATAAATAAACTTTTATATTTAATAGTACATGTAATTGTAATTTGGGTAATATTACTAATATCACTAATAATAATAAATGGTGTTTAACTCACTCCCCAAGTCAATACCCCTCAATAAAAGCATCAAAACAAGTTAAAAATATGTATATATGTTGTTAAAATATGTATCTGTGTTATTAAATTATTTGTTTTTGAATTAGTTATTATGGAGTAATAAGCTGGACTTTCAGTGTAATTCAAGTTATTTACTTTTTAAAAAAATCATTACGTCATCTTTCCCTGTGAATGAAATCTAGCTGACCCCAAGTAGTTCAAGAATCACTTTGAATCAGCCCCTTCCAACTGGTGTTTGGCCACACGGTTCACGGCCCCCTTAAACCTTTAAAAGACATGTGGATGTCGTCAATACCCACAGAAGGACTTTTGGACTATGTCTTAAAGTTTAAAACTAAACTTTTTAATGCCATTAATTTGGCTAAATCACATTTAAAAGATTCTCAGGTAAATTTTTAGAAAGATACCCGCGATTTTTACCATGGCCGCCATCTTGGTCGTTGTTTTTGATATAATGACGAATAAAAAGTTTTTAAAAATGAAAAAATGATCTAAATCTATCCCTCACCCTAACCTGAACCCTAAATTCCTCCCTAACCCGGTTTTGACCCTCTCCCTAACAGGGTTTTGACCCTCTCCCTAACAGGGTTTTGACATCGCAAATGACGTCACGGATACGCTCGTCAAAATCAGCCGATTCTCAATCTAAAATGAAAGTTAGGTACGACAAAAAGTCCAAATTCAGACAGTTTGCTTCTGTGGACAAAGTGCTTGATTGTGATAAATTATTGTAATTATTGGTAGATGCAGCCATAAAATAATATTAATATAAGCCCCTAAGCCTGAATGGAGCTTAAAACAATACATTGAAAACGCCCTCACTTAAATTTAAAATTGTAATACTGACAGCATCCTTAAATTTAAACTTCCAGTAGCATATCTCTTAGATGCAGCTGAAAGGTAACTTCATATTGCTTCTTTAACTTTAATATACATCATACAGTAAAAACATTTCCCCACAGAGGAAGTATATACAAATAGTGCATTTTGGGTATGTTTCCCTATTTTATACATTTGACTTTAGTTTAAAAGAGTGATAATACAACTTTCAAAGTTCTCCGGAATATGTTCGAATTTATAAAATATTATTTTTTGCACAACGATCCCAGTCCTTAAAAAGGTCCAGGGCGATGCGAAGAGGATAGCTGCCTGGTTACCAACATCAGGGGAGTGCTAAAATCTTAAATTATCCATATATATATTTAATATATCCATATTTTCTGGTACGGACACAAAGGCCCACAGCAACAGTTAGGCATAATAGCCCGGGGGGGGGGGGGGGGAGCATAAAAATGATGTTGTGTAAACTGTGTATGATATTGTATATCCTTCTGTACATGATTTTGTACAAACTATTATGAATATTATGCAGACCCAATAATAGCTTTTAAATAATTTCCATTCTCAAAAGCATATTATAGAATTGAGAATACGTTTTATCAATGTTGCACAGAACAATCAAAATATCTGTCAGAGTGGTAACTTTCAGATGCGCTTTCTCATTTCTTTTGAAGTGTGGAAATGTTTGCACCTATTTTGTATCTAGAATTTAGAGAAATGTTTTGCGAGTTCCATTTTTCAAGCTTAGCAGGTGACAAAAATTGTTTCACGTAAGTTAGTTCATCAAAGAGATCGCTATCAACAACTTTCCCTGGGAAGATTTCATTTAAATAAGTGACACTTCTTTCTACGCTGCCCCAGGAAGAGAATACTTTCAAAGTCACCCAAGAAAATAATTCAAAATACTCAAAGTGTACAGACCAACGCTGCAGATATGTTACGCGTGTACCAAAGAATGAAAATTTTGCTTTTTCTACATCTCTTGCATATATTTCACATGCTTCTTACAAATCTCTCAACTACTGCGAATAATGAGTGGAACAAATTTATGTTCTAACCTTTCCTGACATTTTAGCATGAGACTCTTCTATTCCTGAGATGGTGTCGAAGGAGTAGCGATTGACTCTTAATCAAATGGCTTACAAGGCCGAGCCTGGAATGGCACTTTCGTAGGAGAACATTGACTCCTGGTTAAATTTGGCCTTTCGTAATATTCCTTTTGTTGCAAAGGCTTTGTTACGCGCATCTTCTGCCTGTTTGACTCCTTCATATACTGCTGTTCGCCAGGGGGATCGGTGCTCATCGATGAGCTCCCATTCGTTTATTTCTGTTTGCTTCCCTCATGTTCCTTTTATTTGACAACGTCCTTAAAAATCACAGCCGTCCATTAGATCTGCTTGACACTTCTTTCAACTCTCCAATTGTCAGATCCTTTGGCATACGCCCTTCCTACATTATTATTACATGGCCTACCTAACGAAGGTGTCTCTTGCTAAGAGCGGAGACCATGCTACACATTTTGGTACGTTTCAAAACCTTTGTGTTAGCTTCTTTGTTCTGCCATTGAATTATAAAGCTCAGTGTGACTATGCTTTTGTGTTTGTATGAATGTATCTGAAATAGTTATTTTAAGCCCAAAAAACAACAACAATGGATCGCAACCAAATTAGACATGGTCATACCTCCTGACATGGTCATACTTCCTGACATGGTCATACCTTATGACGTGGTCATATCCCCTGACCTATACGTGGTTCTTGCAAAGTTTGGTCTAAATCCCTTCATCCAAAAATATGAAATTAAAAATAGTAAACTGACGTTAAAATAATAAAAAAAAATTAATTGTTTGACGTTGCCAGTCTATAAAAATCCGAATCTTTCAAGATAAGTTATTTTTGGTGTACGTATTTAAAAAATAAGACTTTATTCAGAACGGTGTGCTTTCAAACATGTATTAAAAGAAGGTCTGGGTGGATGGGACTCGTTAAACTTGATTGTCAACTCATCTAAGAGAAGGCAAACTCTGAAATCAAACTCGGAGATGGAGTCCCGTAGGTGGTATGACAATGACATAATGAAACTTCCGACAACTCCTGCTACGTAAAGCGCATAAAGAGCACAGTGAAACACACACAAACTGCTGGTCATCTACTGCATCCTGGTCTATTTCCAGTAGTCTTGACAAAGTCTTTCCATTGGATCAAATAAGCAAGAACGAGAGAGTGAGGCTGAAGAATTGAGCAACTCTCCCTCACTTTAAACAAAATATAGTTCTAGTCAAGGCTACTACTCAAGTCGAAAATTCCTTCGGTCATCTTCGAACAACATTAAAGGAAGTTTTTCGGTACCGGTTGGCTTTTAAAATTGAATAAAAACAACAAATTATTAAATTTTTGTATGAGGGAGTTCGCACTGGTGAGATTTAATGAAGGTAAGCCACTGGTATATTTTGCATGGTGCACGCTTTTTAATAAGACTTTATCCAGAGTTCACAAAAAAATGCGCTTTAAAAAAATATTTGAAATGATTTTTTAGACCAGAAATTCACTCGTTAATGCAAACATTTTCATTTAATATACAATTATCATTTTAAGAAACTACAGTTCATTGCTTGGGATAAGAGGGGTTCTGGGGTGTGTATAAAGAGTGATTTGGCGTTACTAAGAGCTAGTGCCCTGGGTGTTCTTTTAAACATTTTCAAACCAATTGTATACAATGTGTGTGTGAAAATCGTAAGTTTGGGAATTAGCCCCAATAAGCATTTAACCTACTACTCACATAATGTTGGCCCACGCGTTTTGGCAAGTTTGAGTAATTTTATCAGCAGGTAAACATGCAGGCTTGGGGGATTATGGGAAAAAGGGGGGGGGGGGGCGGGTCATTTATCAGCACCGAAATTAGGCTTTTTGACGGTCAGGGCAGCGCTGACTTTGTTGCCCCCACCATACATTTTTTGCCCCTGGACAAATATACAGTTAAACTACGTATACCAAACTAAAGGAAAATCATGATTTTGTTCATTAAAAAAATTCATTGTAGTTAAATCAAACGGTCAAGCGCTTTTTTAGAACAAAATGTGTCGCTGCGGTCATTTTAATTGGGGAGAGAGAAGTGATTGAAACTGGTGGTAAGGTTGGGGGGGGGGGTGTCTTAGTAAGCCCCTACTCAGATAATTTTGATAAATTCAAAATGATGGGATGTTATTTTGGCACAAACATGAATTTAGTTTTGCTTCTTTCTATACCTAACTGGTAAGCAACAGAAAAGATGCCAGTTAGGCTCACTTGACCATGCATGGGTTACACAATTCTTTTTAGTTTTTGTTGTATCTAAAATAGTAATGTTGTTTCACAATTTTATTTTGAAACTATTTTTTGGTTTAAACTACCAGTTACCAGTGCTTCTTCATAAATGAATAAATTAATTTTTTTTTAAAGTATTTCCGTTCAAAACAGTTCCATAGAAAAAACAACAAACTATTATTTTAGAATGATAATTACCATTTTGCATTTATTTAAGATTCAATTAGGTTTTTCTAAAATTTACAGCTACAAAAAAAGAGAAAAAATACTGTTTTGTAGAAAAGGTCTATATATTTTGTATGGCTTTTTAATACAGGTCATTAAAAAAAATTTGATCTAAATGGTATAAAAAAGAAGAAAGGAAATATTCACAAAAGCAAAAGGTTTCAGATAATTATTAAAATATGATTTATCTGAGAAAAGATGAAATGGGCAGAATTTCTAAGCAAATGCAGTAACTTAAAAGGTTTTTTGGAACTACTATAACATTCTTCATTTAAATGACTAAATAATACAATGCCTTTTTTAAGACTCCTTAATTTACTAACCAAACGCCCAGTGTGCCCATACTAAACCCATGACAGTAGTGAAGTCAACAAACTTCAGCAGGAATGGTACAGTCATAAAATCATTGTGTGCTTTGTGAAATGTCTGCTGAATAAGTATCCTTCACATATGCATAACAAATTTATTTGAAACCAAACTTAATTATATTTGCGCATTTTTAAAATGTCCTAAATTTGACATTTAATTCTGAAATCTGTTTCAACTTGGTTGCAACTAATTATTTAAAAAATCAAAAAAATCTGCTATAACCTAATATACAAAGGTGGCATTAAATAGAAATACTTAAAAAACAATTCACAGAATTCATTAAGTTTAAGATTATCAGTAAATATTTTATTAAGTAATTTAAGTAGCAGGTTAAGGAATAAGCAGTAAATGATTTTCATCATCCAATATTTTCAAAGGCAAAAAATTTAAATTTAATTCTTAAAGAAACTAATATCAGTGAACACATTTTGTTTTGATAGACACATTCATTAAAAGAAACCACATGAGGTTGACTGTGCCTTGTAACAAGTCTTTCCTTAAAAATAAATGCACAAAGACAGTTTCTTGTCCAGCTGCATAATAGTGACTAGGCTCATTGTTATAAAAAAATCTTAAGTTTTATTACGCTTTAGTAACCTGTATTAATGTAGAAAAAAATAAACATTTAAAGATAATGTAAATATGATTCATGCAGATAACACAGTTCACAGTAAAAAAGACATGTATACTTGGATTTTCAAGAGACATCAAATTGGATTAAAAAAGACAATTTAGATCAGTATTTCCCAAATGTTGGGTTAAGTCCAGGTACTGGATCATGAAAGAAAAATAGCAGAATGCCAAAAAAAAAAGGGAAAATGACAGGCATTGGGTTTGAAGAAAGGTACTCAAAAAAGGATTGAGCTTGAGCTATTTCAGGCACTCGTGCAGGCATTTTTGCAAGGATCAAGGCTGTAGCATGACCAGAAATGTATGGGTGCGTGAAATAACTTTTAACTGCCATTATCCAAGAGTGTGACAATTTAAACTTAATAAAAAAAATTCCACTGAATTAAAAAAATATTGGTATT
Source organism: Omphiscola glabra (assembly GCA_964017045.1). Lineage (NCBI taxonomy): Eukaryota > Metazoa > Mollusca > Gastropoda > Lymnaeidae > Omphiscola > Omphiscola glabra. The sequence goes on from OZ024799.1 coordinate 23,347,083, forward strand.
TGATACAGCACTCACTGACTTCTTGGACAGAATACGTCTGATGCATTTTTGGGTCCCATGTAGTAATTTTGCCAGGAATGCCTTTTGTCACGATCCCCCCACCCATGAATAAACCATTGGGAAGTAGAACATGATCTAAGAATAAATGTATCATCTTTTCCACCTTACTTAATTATTTACCAGGTTTTAGGAGTAAATGTTTCTTTATTACAATTACAATCTATGTCAATATATGACAACTGTATTGACATTCGATCATTATAATAGATCATTGACGTTGGCCTAAAGCAAATAAATAAATATAACTTGGACACAGAAAACAAGTTTGGAAACCCTGCTTACAATCAATGTTATTACTTTATGCCAGACATTATTGAAATATGAATTGAGCTCAAATTAGTTTAAAGATAATAAATAACATATTAAATTTCTGGACTAGTCATTCATATCTGAAGTGACCGCATGTCACATTCTAATAAAATAATTTAAAAAATTACCAAGTTTTAAATATTTCATGACATGTAGGGCTTAATTTTACAATCATTATATCTTAAATGAACAATTTTGTCTGTATTGATGCAAAGAAGTTTAGATTTACAGATTTTTAACCAACATTTCCATAAAACGGGATGGTTAGAAATGTTCTTTTTTGAAATTCAAAACATCCCAAGAAGAAAATTCAGCATATTCAAAACATAGAAAATAATTTTAGATTTGTAATATTAAGCTCATTCTAATATCCAGGCTCACATTAAAGCTTGGACCCAAAAAATATTTTGTACATTTATTTTCTTATCTAAGTATGATAACATATCATGTACACATTAATGGTTTATTCTGTGGATTTTGTTGCCTCCAAAACTCAAGAACCTTATCTGCAAACAAAACAGGCTGATCGAGATTAACAGCATGACCACATTCAGGCAGGATATCTATACGTTGACAATTGGGAAGCCTTGCACCAAGAATTTCCAGTCCTGACACATCTACAACCTGAAATGTTTTTGTTTTTTTAATAGAAATTCAGATATAAATTTACAAAAAGCTAACTATACTCATAATACAAGTAATAATTGCTAGCCAAAATTCAATTTTGCTTAACTTTATCCAAAAGCAATCTTGCCACCTAGCATTTTACAGATGAAAACAGATGTTTCCATAACCCCTCCCTTTTAACCAAAGCAATTTCATATATTTCTATCAGGGTTCGATTAAGGTTAATTTTTGTACAGTTAATTAAAGCTTCAGCTAAGTTGAAAGCCCAGTAAAAAGACAATGTGAAACAAATCAAAATATTTAATATTTGGAAAATTTTTATGGCTGAAAATTTATTTATTTAATTATTTAAACTAGACCCTGCAAAATATGATGTAACTATCACTTTTTATAGTGGCCCCCCCCCCCCCTCCAATATAAATAGATAAATCCTCGATGACCCCCACAACACTCTTGATAACCATAAAATTAAGACTAACAAAGAACAATTTTCTTTTCATTAGTTAAGGGAATTAATCTATTCAATATGGGCCACTGAGAGATTTAACAACTGGATTCCCAGATTAATCAATAACAAATATATTTTAAATATATTTTGTGATACAATTACATGAAATAAATTGAGTTACTAACATGACATTTTTTTCAATTTTCAGACCTTGTAAAGTCAAATTTGGTACAAATTTTGACATTTTATTTTATGTAGTTCGCCATATTTAGGCCTTTTAACTGGGGATGAATAGACAGGGGATGGACCAAACCCCCCACCCTATTTTTTAAAAAACAATTCCCGGTGGATATTAGCTTTCCCTAGGAAGCAAATATTACAAAATTTCTAACCCTGATAGTGAGACAAGGAAATTTTATTTCTCAGTGTGCTACATGATATTTCAAATTTATAATTGTAGAATAATGTTTCCAAAGCCAACATCTTATTTTATATTATAGCTTACCCAGTCTTCCCGCCCCCATATAACTTGGACTGGGCATGTTATTCTGTGCAAATGTTTTTCCAGCATAATAGATGAGTCTTCAGATATAAGAAGATTGACCACTGTAATAATAACAATAATTTTTAAAAATTAACTTAAAATAAAAATTAAAAAAAAAAAGACTTTATTACAAGGAATTTTATAATCATAAACTATTTTCTAAGTTCTGAAATTAACTTTCTGTACTGCAGCTTTACATATGCAGAGTAAATTTAAAAAAATTAGTATAAATTTAATTCCACTTCATTGGTGTGAGTCTCATGATCAGAAAATGAATGTAATTGGTTGTACTCTATTGTTAGGCTAAATTAGAAGACTGCCTGTTAAAAACAGGTCTTAACTTAAAAAAAAACAACTCATTATTTCAACTCATTTCCTTCTTCTATAAATTAAGAGCCCACGATCAATTTATTGATCATTCTGGCTCTTATTTGTATGACTAAACTAAGGTGATTAACTTGTATTTTCAATAATTGTTGTTTTGGTTCATAATTACTATTTATTCACTTCTAACAAAGTAAAGACACTGGCATCCAGAAATGGTTGATGAAATAAAGAGCAACCACATAATATTACATTTTTACCAATGTGATAGATTACCAACACGTGATTGATATAACTATCAGGTGAACCTCTCTTACCAGTGGGAAAAAAAAGAAAGATAATAACTTCCATTTCTTTTTATCAAAGTCACGCTGTTACTGTTACATAATTTTCACCGGAAGTCTCAAGAATGTCTAATTTTATTTCAAAAAAAAAATAAAAACAAAAATGGTCTATCCAGATACATTGATCATATTCACTGCGTAGCCTGTAAAATGTATTAAGTCTAAAGTTTAGACTAAACATTTCAGGAATGAGTTATATAATGACACAACAGCCCATGTTAATTGGATGCTCTTAAGTAAAATATCACAAATTAAAAAAATAGAATAAAGTAGCAATGTTGTGTTATTTTCAGCATTGAAACTTACACTGTAAATATAAATTGTTTTTCTTTTTTCTGAGCTCTACAGCCCCTTTCAGAATCTGGAGAAAAATAATTGAAATTATTGGATTATCCAGGAAAAGGATTTGTAAAAAAAATAATGTTAATAATTGACAGTCTTCAAATGGTTTTCCACTTTGTTTGTTTTTATAAAAATCAAATTAACTTACAGCAGAAATTGTTAAATTTTAATTTTGCCAATCTTCACACAAATATTATATATGAATATGATTTGTTTATGAAACCAAATTTTGCAACAAATTACATGAGAAAGTACCCTCTAATAAGTCTAGTATTTCTTAAGAACACATGATTCAATATTCATAGCCCTTCCTTTATTTTTCTTTAATATGAAGACAATAATTATCCAAACCTCATTATTTAAAATACATTTTGTGTAAATTAGGAGTATCCAAGAGTTAAAGAACATTTTTTTCTGCTTTCTTTTCAGGTTTATGTTATAAAATCAGTTTTTAATAAGAAACCCATATAAATATATATAAATATATATATAGTGTTTTAAAATTTTTATTTATTATGTTAGAAAAGGTTGAAAACCACTAGTTAAAATAGCTCTGATCCAATTTTAACAAAATAATTAAAAGTATTTCTTAAGATTTGTTATATTTATTCACTGTAGCAATGTGTTCCCAATTGTTTAATGCCACTGACCTGCTGTGGGTATTTGACTGTATAATAATGACTTATATCTAGCATAGTTTGAAGCTCCTTGGCTGTTTGGGGCAACATGGGACAGTTCTCTAGTGTTAACAAACCCCCATCTTTCTCCAAAACTTCTTTTTTATTTTCTTTGATCATGCGGCTTTCCAGGGGAGTTTTCACTGAAAAGTTAAGATTTTATTAGGAGAAATTATTATTTCTATAAAGGCAAATTTTATGTAAATCTAACAAGAAATATTGGAATTTCTTAAATCTTATATGGAAAAACACTACTAAGTGATGTACTGTAGTAAGATTCTTAAAACAAATGAAGTAAATTCAGTTTTAATTAGGAATTATCAATCCGAGGTAAAAAAATTACATCAAAAAGGATACTTTCAATAATTGCTTTTATTCATTTTGAATTTTTTAGGCTACTCTTCATCTTTAATTTTCAAGCTACCTCGCATCTTAAAGAATACAAAAACTGTACCAAATATTTGTAATATTAAAGGGGAGGGGGGGTGACATACAATTACATGGTAAGGTCTTAGCAAGATTGGTAAAATGGGATTTATTAAAAAAATTAATCTGGTTAACTAAATTTTCTTCAAGTTTGTCTCATATGCCTAGAAATAAAAGGCATACTTAATGGCAGGGGTACTCAATGTCTGGTTCATGGGCATAGATAAATTCAGAAATAGTAAAAAATTATCTTTTTTTAAAGCAGTTAAGTCTCTTTCCCATTGAAGAACTAGGAATGCCCACACCACCTATGCCTTAGTTAAGTGTTTCCCAAAGTGGTGTTCAGGAACTGGAAAAGGTCAGCACAAAATGAGACATGAAAGTGGATTAAAGTAAATAAAGTGAAACAGCCATAACAAGTACAGATATTATGCCTAAATGATAATAGTTAATAGGTTCATCTCGCATTGGCTGATTGCTGTTAAGAAGAAAAAATGTATGAAATATTAAGAGGGAAATAAAGAGATTAAAAAAGAATGAATCTGGCTATGGTCAGTCAGTGATGTATTGAGAAACTGATCCATCAGTCTGCCTTGTACAAAATAAACAGAACTCGATCAAGTAGATTTCACAACTTATTGTAGTTATAAAAAAGAACAGGGTGACAGCAGACCAGGGTCCCAAGAGAAGAGGTAGTGACACCAGAGTAAAAAAAAATTGACCAAAAAAGTATGATGTAATTTATGGATGGCCCCTTTATTTAAAAATGTTAATATACAAAATTTTATTCTAAACATTATGTTGAATTTAGGATAAATAATGAAGGTGCCCTATGAATGTTAAGGCCCCATGGGCCTTAGTAAAGGCCACATGGGCCTTAGTAGTATAAGCATAAAGTCAACATGGCAGTGAATCCGCTCCCCTGAAAATGTCCAAATTCAAATTCTGTCCCTCATTTCAACATTTTGAGTACACTTGCAATACTTGCATTTTGAGAATGCTGAAATAATCTTCTAATTCTGATTATAATAAACAATAAAAACTTACTGCTTGGGCATGTCAAAGTAAGAGCTGCAATATTTTCTGGAAACTCTGCAGCTAAAATACCAGCTATTGTTGCACCCATCGATACACCCACAACATGAAGAGGTTGATTTGTGAGGTTAATTAACTCCAAAAACTGTAACAGTTATTCAAAAATTGTAAAAAGAAGTTATATTTCACCTCCAATTACTCTGAACTATCTGACCTCTTATTGAGTCACAAAAACACTTAGAAAAACTAACCATAAGAACTTATTTTTGGTACTTGTACATTTGGTTCATGCATTGTTAGTCAATGAGTTTATTTTTTTATTACAAATTAAGTCAGTGTATTTATAGGACTTCTTTCCTACATTTAGTAGCACTCTAATACTTCCTAGTCTCTCTTCACTGCATTTTAGTGTTGTGGGGCAATTTGTTATAAAGGCGGAAATATGCATTTCCATTTAACAATCCAGAGTATTCATTATCAAAATATGGAAATTCTTACCAATAATCCTTGGCAAACATTTAGGTCAACAATTAAAATGTTTAGAAGTTATTTTAAACATATGCTAAAGATGGGAAAGTTATAAAGTATTTAAACATTCCTGTCTTAATAGGGCCCTGAGGGGTTATAAAAAGGGGTAATATTTTGTCATTTGTATACAATTACTAACTGATAGAAAAAAAATTGTAATAAATAATTAATCATAGTTAGGCTTTAAAAAAAAAATTCCTTTTTACAAGTTTCTAGTAGCTTGTATAGCTTTTCTTTTTGTTTATAAATAAACAATATCCTATTTTCATTATAATTTTTCCATTTGTTTAAATACTAGAAATTTCAGGATATCAAGTGTGATAACATTGATTTACAATTTACAGATTATCAGGGCATCTGTTACAAATTAGAACTTGTTTACTATCTAAGCCTGTGGTACACAAGCAGACACGGTTGAGATGATTTAAATGATTAAATCAGATCAATAAATATAATGATTTAAACAAATTTAAATTATTTATTTTTCCACTTTATTTATATTTAGCGCACTTGCTAAAAAGAACTTCTGTTTGTTTTTATGATTTTTTAGTCACATAATATATTATTTTTAATATATTATTATGCTAGCATAATTTTATAAATTTTTGTATTAATAAATTTCAAGTTTTATACAATTAAGTTAAACTTTTCAGTGTTTACAAATTAGATATCGACTTGGGGTTGAGAAGGCTGGAAAATTAGTTTTCTATTCAAATTATTTAATCAAAAGGCTTTGGATGAAATTTGCAAATGACAATATTATGACATTTATAAGATATTAATAATATGAAAGTGTGAAACTTAACTTGAAATTCTTATACATCAGATAGAGACTATATTAATAGTTAATTAGTTGATATTTCATAATACTTTTTATTAGAATATAATGAGAAAATTTCAATTTTATTAAACAATCTTGAGTTACATCATTTATCTGTGTGTTATTTGCTAATATCCAAAAACGAATTAATCATTTTAAAAAGCTTATATTAAAAATCAGCATATCTGTATAGTTTTTGATATCTGTTGATTAATTGTTGCAACCCTTGAGTATTTATATATTTATATTTATTTAGTTGGTCAGTCTAATTCGTCCATGACCACATTAATCATTGAATATGATTACTAATGGTGAACTTGGTTGTGGGTGCGCACAGTATTACACCTGGTGTACACATTGCTATTAATGGTACAAATGGTATTTCAACTAATAAACTTTTAGAGGCCTTCAAAGAAAGATTGAGAAATATTGTCTTGCTTTTAAACTAAATTTCATATCACTTGGGCTATTGAGACTAACAAAACATACATTCTTTCTCTCTTCATTTTCAATTAATGGTTTAGGATAGGGTGTATTTATAAAGAATGAGCAGCTACCTAAAAAAATGATTCTATCCTTTAATTTGAACTTACTTGTTTGATCCTAATGATCTGACCTTTGAAGCCAATATCCTCTCCTTTTATTGGATCAGAAGTGAATCCATGCCCAGGCAAATCCATTGCCACAACATGCACATAAGATGGCATATTCTATGGGGAAACATAAACAACCTTTTCAGTATTGTACATCTAACTTGATATTCTTTTGTTCTCCTTCTTCTATTACCACAATGAATAGTCAATTTAATTTCAGAAATATATTTAATTTCTTATTTATATATGTTTTATTGCTTTATAAATTCTCCCCACAAACTTATAAAGCTTTCCCACACTGTTATTAAATTTTCCAACACTCTTATAACAGCTTAGAGAACGCTTAAGACAAAGGATGCTACGGTCGCTGAGCCAATCAGCGTCCAGGATATAAAACACAGTGCTCTGGTTGGTCGCCTCCCATCCTTCAGCCATTATAGTGCAGTATCTACATTTTCCATAAATGCGAGCCTTTGTCTACCCATATGCTGTATGCTACGTATTCTATTTCAACTTAATATTCTTTTAATATGATTTTTATTAATATTTTAATATTGTTTTCAATTTTTTAGGTTAGGAAATGCTTATTTTATTGCAAAAATAATTAAAATTATAAATATAAAAAGTACCTATATAACTCAAAATCTCGTGGTATAGCAAAAATTTGCGATATAAAATTAGATACTGTATGTACAAGTAAAAAATCTATGATACAGAGAGACAATGAAAAGTGAACCCACAATAAAAGAGGGATCACTGTAATTCTGAACTATCTACCTCCGCTGAATTACAATTTCTCAACACTATGTCCCAATAAACCCATTGTCTGCTCAAATTATCAAAAGCCATGTTTCAAGTGCAGGTGACAACAGAAAAGAGTCTCTTCTATTCCTGAGAGAAAATTGCATTAAAGATAAAACAATGGAGCATGAACTCACCTGCACAATTGGAGCCCACATGAAATGATCAGCAGAAAAGCCATGCAAAAGCAAAATGCTCATCTGACCTTTCTTCTTATATCCCTTTTCACCATAAAAAAACTTGAAGTTATCAGGTAAGGGCTTTGTGTACTTCATTCTCATACCACTCCATCTCACTGCTACTCTGTTGGAAGATTTTGTGGTTAAAAATGTGTAATTTGATCAAATATTTGGAAACAAGTACAACTGCATACAATTTAGTCTAATACCGTAACAAAATTTGTATGAAGTAGCAGGTTGGAATAATGAAAACACCTCTACAGTAGAGTAAGGTACCTAGTTTCCTGGAGTTTGTATAAGTGAAAAATATATACACATTAAAAAAAATTAATTTAAAAAAAATGTTTTTCTCAAAGAATGTTAAATCACCAATAAAATAGCATAGTAAATGCTGTCATACGTCTAACAAGTTACCAAGAGTCTAATTACCATATTTACCTGTAGTAAAATGTCAAAGGAATCTTTAACAGTAATGATATCCTTATAGGCAAGTTAAACTTAAAGATATAGACTACATGCAAAGACTGTGTATGCCCAAAAATTTTCTTCTCATAAACTCCTAAACCCATGTTGCACATTCCATTTTTTTAAATGCAAATATACAAATGATAGCCTATATACATTTGTTAATATTCTTTTTTAGTGTATGTTAACTTCTTTGCTTTCTTAATGTACCTAAAATATGCTTGCACAAGCATGCTTGGCTGGATAAAGTACAGGTACAATGTCATAACAGTTGTCAGTGTAGCAATGGTGAAAGTAGCTGGATTCATAAGTGACAATTCTGGATAAACAAAATTTATCAGCACATCCATTTTACAAATGAGGTTGTAATTTTCCCACCTGTAATGATAGACAAAATAACTGGTTAATTCAAAAATTCCTCCTAGTAAAGTGCAGTGTACATAAATATTTTTGTATTTAACTTTTAAAAAACTTTATTTTTTAAATATGAAGTTTATTATGTGACTATTTTTAGAGTTATCTGCATGTGAAATAACATTTTCCACAACAGTTATGTCACTCTAACTACTGCAATAAGGTTGCTTTAATTGATAAATGATTTATTATTTTAAATTAAAAATATATTTTCAGACATTCAAAAATGGATTTACCAGTCTTGGAAATTAATAATACTCTGAATTAGTAAAGTGTAGCTTCTCATCTTTTTTTTTCTGATTACAAATAGGTAATGCTCATGGCATATAAAATAGAATATTTGAACTAGAGCAAAAGTATGTGAAAACAATCTTTTTTGATGACTATGGCTTGAGTGTAATCAAATCAGAATGCTGAAATTAATATAAAAAAAACAAATTAAATGTGAATGTTGGTGTCTATTCTAACTTTGAACTGTTTTAATTTTATTTGATTGTTTAATTTTGTAGCCATGTTTTATGAAATTGTAATTTCTTTAAAAATTGGACATAATAATTTTAAATGGGAGCATATAATTGTGACTGATTAAAATTTATATTAAAATAAATCAGAGATCAATTATTTTTTAAATTCTAAAACTTAAATAGGACATCCAACTATTTTCCACATTTCTTTAGGAAGAAATAGTCTTTTATTTTTCATTTAGCATTCCGGATTTTGTTCAGGCATATGTATCTTGATTGTTAAGGCAACAGGTATTTTTGTGTAGAATATTTTAACCCCATGCCTAAGTTTGCTAATAAGTCCATCCTAGCTTTTTAGCTATAAGTCACTTTATAATAATTTAAGTGTTGAAATTGGGACCAACGAAAGAAAATTTAACTCAATCAATTGCAATAGCTCCTAAAATGGGGTTTAGTGACCTATAAACATTTTTTATTTATTTTTATCAAACCCTTTAACTTTAAACAATTTTTTAAGCTGTTTAGAATTGTACTTGTCAGAATTTGACATAGGGCACCTTAGAAAACCCTAAATTCTGCAAAGGTGTCAAGAATCTAACAATTTTAGGAAACACAGGAAAAATCTAGCAAACCAATCATATTACAAATACAAAAACAGACAAAGGCCAACAGTGGACTATTACTTTTACTAGTGCTATATCTAGAGAGTTCACTAGTAAAACACAAAACATTATGACGATAATGTTTTAAAATAATTAGAAATCATAGATTTCACAAATTTTTAGATGATAGATAGCTTTATAAGAGATATAAATAGGCTATTTATGGACTGTTCACATTTCAGTAAAATTATTGTAGAATTTTTGCAATAATTTACGTACTTCCTGCAGAGACCCCCACCAATATGCAAAGTCTCCAAAGTCAAAAACCACCCTCCCTCCTTGGTGCATTTATATGGAAGGCCCCATATCTTAAATTTTACATTTTTTCTTAAAGTTTAAAATTGAATTTGATAAAAACCAAGTTCTGATATGGATATTAGACTATAATAACACAGACAGGACAGTTTTATTTCTACCAAACTGAGATAGTAACTGGGGAAAAAAATCAATATGGCAAGCATAAGGCTGCTAAACCGAGATAATCCCGGTCAAATCACAATGTATGGTAAATGTACTTATAAGACCCTGAATGAAAATCAAACCCACAGTTCTTGGTTGAGAGTCTGGCAATATACCTAATGATTATTCCTTTTGCCTTAATTAAATAAAAGTTTGGGCGGTAAAAATCCTTAATTTTTTCGAATGCGATGGGGATTGTAATTTTTACCAAACATTGTCTTATTACAGATTTTACCCTCTATCTCAAACCATGAAAAATTGCAGGCACAAAGTTATCACTTTATAAAAGCCATGCAAAGAAGGGCAAAGTCAATACTAAAATCAACATTTAATGCAATTGCAAAATATAAGTAAATATCAACTGATAGGTGAAATTGATGTCTAATTTTGTCATGTGCTTTAAAATTATAATTAATTTATACTAGTATACTAGTTCATAATTAAGCACAATCAAAAAGCTATTTGATTTACAAAATATAGAGTAAGTAATCTGATAATTATAATTGGTTAAAGAAACAGAAGCTAATGCCCAGATGAGTGTCTAACAATTAAACCTTGCCATGCACCTGGAAAGAATAATTTAGCCACTTAAATCACAGTGTTCACCTGGACCGGATAATTTAGCCACTCCAATCACAGACTAATTTAAATGCCCCCCCCCCCCTTTCCACCCCAAATTAAAACCTGACAAATTTATCCATTGTTAAAATTGTCCTCATTTCCAAAATGGTTAACTTTTATATGTGGCCCTATTTATATTAGTTTTATTAAGTATTAATGGCTAATGCATTTGTTTTCATTACTGGCTTTCAAATATTTACAAAGAACACATAACCATGCATAATTATTGATATTCATTTAACTGTTTTTATACTGAATATTGTGTATTACTCTACAACTGTTTTGCTATGATTGTTTTTTTATGAAACATTAACCCAGAGATTCACAAATTATTCTAAATTAGTCAGCAAACTACAACCAGCTGACCATATCTGGCAGTAGTTTGGGTTATCCGGCCCAATAGAATCTCAGATTGCAAGGTAAAACCAAGCTCATCTCTGAAACGAACCGGTACACCGATTTAAAGGCATTTCAGCAAGAGAATATTTCTTTAATGGGTCACTCAATTTTCTGCTGTGAAAATTTGTTGCTAGAAGCAACGGGCCCACTCCCATGCAATTTTATGCCATGAGTGCTTTATGACTTAGAGCAGGGGTCACCAAACTACGGACCATGGGCCAGATTTGGCCTGCAAGGCCAGTTAATCCGGCCCTCTGACGTTACTTGGACTTGCTTAATAAAATGTATGGAAAAGAGACGTTGTGATGCAATTTAAATTTCAATATTATGTTTAGAATACAAGAGATCTTCACATGTGCTGAGACCTCCTGGATGCTATGCGCCTTAATTAACCATTTTCAATGTTAAATTATTGTATCTAGATTTTCTTGTTTGTTACAGACCTGTTTACCATTGAACTCCTAAAATCGTACAATATCGTCTCAAAATCATACAATACGGTAACTTAATAGTAAATAAATAAACATCCAGTGTGTAAATGAATACAATGACTACTCGCATCACAGTGCCTAGTGGGATCAAGTTAAGCTGGTGCCAAAAAAGTTAACTACTAAAAGTAGATGCCGACGTTTATAATACAATCTGTGGTTACTTTGTTTTGCAGACGTGTATTTGCTATTGATATTAATTTATGTTGAGTGGAGGTGCAGATCACATTATCACAGTCTACCACTGGTAAAAATAAAGTTACTGGTGAAATTTAAAGTGGTTAAAACTCTAAGTCAGATCAGCATAAAACAAAATGTATTTATATAAAAATTAATTAACAAATAAAGACATCATTTAAAAAACCTACCAAGAATCAATTTCCATTAAGCATATTCCCGCAAATATATATTGTATATAACTACCACGAATGGGGAAGTAATGGGTGAAAAAAAGAGGAGTTTTGGAAACATACGGGGACATTAAAAATTATTGTCACCTCGGTTGGAACTAACAGCCCTTTGGTAAGTTCAGTTGTGCTGATAGCAGAAGAATTTGGAGAGAACATAGTGCTACAGATATGTGAGAAGCTAGGAACTTGATGTGGTATTCTCTGGCACTGGATGAGTCTACTGATCTCTCAAAAATTCTTGTGTTTATTTGTGGTGTCAATTACAACTTGCAGATAACGGAAGAGTTGGCATCAGTTTGCAGCATGCATGGAACAAATTATGTCTGTGAGCAAACATTTTCAAAATCAAACTATGTGAAGTCAAACATCAAACGAGAGAGATTGGTGAACATTTGAAAACAATTCTTTTGATTGGATGCAGCAATTCAAAACCAAAAATTGATGATATCTTGAAAGCCAAATGTCAGTTGCACATATCTCACTAGCCATTTTTGCTGCTTAGTTTGTAAAATTCGAATTTTTGCTCACTAGGTCTGATGTAACTTTCATTTTTCTAACGTCTCCTTCTTTGCTAACTTTTTGATACTCATTGAAAAGTTTTTTTTCATAAATAAATATGTTGGTTGTCTTTGCTTTTTTGTATTGCACACCACTCACCCATGATTAACACGGAATACTAAAGTTAGTTTTCGGCTTTTTTCCCAGAGTTTTAATTCTGGCTTGCAAGTATTGTACAGAATGATTATCCTGTCCGCGCTCGTCATTCTTTTTCATTATCCTGCCCGCTGTGAAAAAGGTTTAGTGACCCCTGACTTAGAATACACTTTCAGGCCCTTTTTTTCTATCTGGATTCCAGTGAAAAATTAATATGCATCTTTCAAAACTAGTTTGTTTGTAATGTTGATGAGATAAACTTCAAATGGATCAATCTGAAATCCTGTTATATGTTTAAAAGGAAAAAAGGCAAAAGGATACAATCCAATAATCAGTTTTGGTTAGAGAGCAGCTTTATCAATAGTTCTAACTTTGAGCCTCTAAGATCTAATTACGCCTATGTCAGAAAAGCATCTTTTCATGCTTCTTCTTTGCTTTTCAACTCTAGTGGAGCATATGCTGTTAACAATTTCTTTCCAAGCCTTCCATTCTCTAGCTATCCAGTCTTTATTACATTGCCTTGATCCTTGAGGGTTCCAAGTCAGTGCTTTTCTTGTTATATTTGCAATGGGTTTTCTCATGGTATGACCATCTCCACCTACTTTGTGTGATTTATGCTGACATTTCCCTCAATGCCATGTTTTTGATTTTGTGGAACCACTTGATGTTACAACAACAAAGGAGATCACTTAAGTTTTTTACTGAGCTCTGTTCTTGTTGTATTTTCATTTGTCCTGTTTGATGAGGAAGGCTCTTAGCCAAAACGTTCACATCTTATTGTCCTGCCTTTTGATTCAAGCTTCTACTATTTCATTCACACAGCTTGAGCACATTCCTTCATTTATTAACTATTCAAGACAGTTTGCAGTCTTTTCCAATCTTTCTTTGTCAATCTCCAGCTGTCTGAGCCATAACCTTCTTACTAGTGTGAAAAAGATTATTGTGCTATTTTAGAGTCGCAATCAAATTAATGTAATCTGACTAATTTCTTTCTGCGTGTTAAATTAAACAAAAATAAATAAATTATGTCTTACATGTTATGAATATTTCTGTTTATTGGTAAAATAGTCTAATCACATATATATATATATAAGCTACGTTGATTTGGGCAACACCATCCAGACCCCAGATCCATCTTTTAACTTGCCCTCACCAAAAAGAATTTGCCAAACCCTGCCTTAGGTGCTAGGGTGCATAACAACTCCCCTCACTTCACAAAAAAAAAAAAACAACATAGCAAAACAAAGTAAGTCAATAAGTCTTCTTAAGAATTTGAGAAATGAAATTCAAACATTCAATTACCTTTGACTGAGCAGCTATGTTAGTAACATATTATTGTAGAGATGAATTCAAGCCACGTGAATGCAATATTAAAAACAGAATATGTAGTAGCATGAAATGAACAGCAACACAAGACAATCAAATAAATATTTTGGCTGGACACCTGTCTTTACAAACAAGAGTAATAATAAAAAAACAAGAGAATCGGATGAAAAAAGTTAGCTTTTTACAAGAACCAGTCTGGTCTGAATCCTGACAGTCTTATCAATAAACATTACTAATATAACTAGTTATTAAACAATTTTTAACGATTTCTCAAAACTGGGTTACTCCCCAAATAAAAGTACAAGTTAATAAACAGCAACAGGATATAACGACTAAAAAAGTGGGCCAACATGAACATCACGCCCACTTTTTTGCTTAATATTAGTACTGGTAAAATATGCTACTAATTATTATTATTATAAGGCTCCAGTATTCTATTTTTATATTAAATATTTATTAATTAACTATGTTCCCTGGCCCAAGGTTACTAAATAGACATAGAACTTAAGGTACTAGTACATTATTAATAATTACAAAGACACTAGTAATTGTGGCTAAAGTATACTTATAGTCTATACCCTCATTATAGTCCTTTTACTTGACTATAGTACAGATATATAGAAATTAAGACAACATAAATATACTTTCAGCCAACACTCAGTAGTAACTAAAACTCAGTTATGGTAGTAGTCTATATTGTATATCTATCTAGGTTTAGTAGCCTATTGTTACACCAGGAACACATTTTAAATAAAAATTATATATTTTAAAGAAAGATCACATACTTTTTTAAAACTGGAATCAAATAAGACTGAAAAATAAGACTGAAAAAAAGAGGGAGGGATAAGCAGGAGAGAGAAAGATCATTTGATCCAACTTTCAAACCTTTCAAATAGTAACACCAGCGGCTTTTAACATCATTAAATATATATTATATTTATATAGGTACTGTGACAACTGTTGTTAATGTAGAAAAAAATTAAGACATATTGAATTTAATGGCAATAAATACCAAAAGTCATATATCATATGGCAAAAAGAGTTTCACGCCAAACTATGTTATTTTGCAACTTCTGGAAAAAGGTGTGCACAGTGACTATCATTATAGTGCCTACTAAAACATCACTTGTTGTTCATTAATCAGCTTTACATTTGGTCTAATTAATGTAAGTGAAATGTTTCGTTTACAATATTTGTATTTATTAATTTATAAGATATTATGTAGGTATCTCAGTGTACTATGAATTAAATTTTGAAATTTAATTATGTAATTATTTTCTATTGAGGGTCCTGCAAACTATTATTATTATTTACATTTTTATAACAGGAGGGGCCAGGGAAATTCTAAGGACAAATTTACGTCCCCAAGGGGTCGGTGCTGAAAAAAATGTGATAATTACTGTTTATATAGAGACAATATAGACTATAACAGCGTTACCCAAACTTTTAAGTTTGGCGCACCGGTGGAAAAGTTTTGAAATTGCATCAAGGACCAGTGCCAGATTTATTAATTAAATTTTCTTTTTATTCGACCATAAATATTCATGTTGTGCAGAATGGCAAAGTAAGGCTTGAGGACTGGCGACGGTCAGTGGACCACCTTTTGAGAAACACTGGACTATGACTATACATATTATAGACTATATAATTAATAAATACTTTTAAATAATATCATGTACTGGAAAGTAAGAAAAATGTAGGTCAAACTCTAATACTCTAGTCTACAAAGTGCCTGCTGACTAATGACTACTCCAAATCTAAATAACTAACTCTAATGAAAATGACAATAATTTCTAATAAAATGAGATTGAGAGTCTAAGCCAAAATGACTAATGATTAGTATTAATTAATTAGTAATAACTATAACTAAGACCACTATCGCTAAGGACTAAGACTAAAGAGTAAGAAGAGTCTTCACTCTTACATCTTAGTCATAGTCTTAGTGTAATTAGATTAGTATCTGTAGTCTGTACTATTATTATTAGTAGTCTTAGTAAGTCTTACTCTTAGTAAGACTGAAACTACTGAAGGTCTAACCAAATGATGCCTAATCAGACTAAGCAGTACTAATCATGAGACTCATAATTATATAATGTCATGATAATGACATTAATCATATTAATGTCTAACTAACTCTTTACTTTGACTTTGTCTAAAAGTCTAAGCCTAAGCCACTCTATCTACAAGGCACTTGGCAGGACTTAGTTAAGTTAGTTACTATTAGTTACGAAGGCAATTAATATGAATTAATGAATTAGGCCTATTTATTTGTGTTTATTATATAATAATAATAGTTTATTATTTAGATTTAATAAAAAATATTAAATCTATACACTACTATACACAGTTACAGTACACTGTGTTAATTTAACTTAATAATTGAGTGTTGTGTTACTGCGCGAACTTTTAACGAAACATCGCCTGAGATTGATAATATCCTAGTCCTAATAGTGCACAGTACCTGTAACAAAACAAGTCGCTGGCTGACTGACACTGGCAGACTTCTGACTCAGTGGAGGCTTACTTTTATACTTTTAACTTTAACAAAACATTGATAAAAAGATAAAGCCCTACGCCTACATTTCCTATTTTCGCATTGGTACATTAATAAATAGGACCGGAAATAATTTCAGAAAAAAGTTTAAATGTTCATTTAAAAAATGATTGCTATTATTCAATTATGAATTTTTTTTTGAGCTAATAATTAATTTTTTAAATGAAATTCATATTTCATTAATATACATTTTAGTAGAGAACACTACTAAGAATGTTTCTATGTCTCCCATTATCTTTCCACACACCCCTGCCCCTATCGCGTTCTGGGCGTTCTAAATTCGCGTCTGTTCAGTTTAGGTTCAGTCTCAGTGTCTCACAAAATTGTGGCCAATGTTAACTAACTATTTTATACAATTCATTTTTTTCTAATTTCTTAGGTTTGGCTACATAAGTACACGGATCTCAACAGATTTTAAATTATTATAAAAAATCGTTGACCTGACATATTATGCGCACTAAACTGATACGTACTCGATTAACGCGCACAGAGAACTGCGCACACCGAAATAATTCAGATCCGAAAATGGACTCAAGTTACAGGCCGTCACGGAGTAGGGACTGACATTCGTGAGACTTTGTGTCAGTGTGAAGACGAGAGTCGTAGAATTAGGGCTACAACTTGAAGTGATATGGAACGAAAAATGGTTGACTAAAGGCAGTGGCGTAGCTGAGGTTGCTGTTATCCGTGCTGTAAACTCGTGGTGCCCCCCCCCCCCCACGACTTCCACAAAAGTGGATTTCTTCTTGTTAAAATAAGTTCACACTATAACAACGTCAAAAACAAAAACAAAACAAATTAATTAATATGAGGTAAATGTATTTAAGAAATGAAACATATACTTAGATCGCCCATTGGTATCAATGGAAAGCTTTATTTGTCCGAATGTATATAGTATAGACCTATATATATATATATATATATATGCCTATAGTATAGCTTCCTGTCACTTACGAAAGTTACCGAATAGTTCAATCGGCGCTGAATCATAGTCAAAACGAAGTTTTTCGGACCTAATTATAGGGTCGCCTCAGTACTGGCGAATCAACCTTGAACTTTTAATAAAGCACTCATTTGGTTTTGTTACATGTGTCGAATATTTACGTGTGATCGGTTATCTTGTTTGAAATTCAGTTAGACAAAGTAGTCTGTGCTCTGTAAATATGCAGTAATGACTAAAGGGTGGGGGTGAGCTGAGTAAATGTTCTGTGCAGGGATTCTTAACATTTTTGCAGCGCTGCATCCCCTCTCAATTTCAAAACATTTCCCGCACCCCTCCCCCTTTTTGCATAACTTATATTGTAATACACATAAATTATATTGTAATTGTAATACAAATTTTAAAATGACAATAAATAAATTATTTAGTTATTGTAGTTTTATTTCTCAAATTAACTTTCTAGAAATAATTTTAAAATTACCGATACAAGTAATGCGCTAATAAAATTCATCAGGAGGTAATTTTTAAAGGGGTAGGAGTGCAGAGGGTTGTGACGTTATATTTGTGGAGGAGGTTTAACTTTTTGTGACGATCGGGTGAGATGGGGTGTCAAAAATCGTCTAAAATTTGTGTGACATCATTTAATCATTTATGTATGGCAATTTTCAAAAGGTTTCTTGTGCCTACTGTCTTGTATTTATTCATTTGTGTAATAAAAATATAATTAAAAATATGTGGTAAAATATAGTTGAATAAATTCATTTGATATTGCTTTAGAAATTGTATTACGTCCTCTCTCGTTTTTACACCAGGAATCAGCATGCACCCTCCCTGTCAACTCGAAATGATGGAAATAATCCAAATAAACTTCCATTTTTTAGTTTCACGGTCATTATCAAAGTATTCATATAGTTCTACATAGATTCTGTCAAAAGACAATTTAAAAAAAAATATTTAGTTCTGATAGGCCTACATTACAAGCAAGATAATCAAACTGTAAATTAATTTTTAAAATTAGAGGCATACTTAGGACTAAATAAATATCACTGAAAAAAAACAAGGAACACAGTTGAGTGCTCACAACATAAATTATAATAGTATTAATAGTAATAGAATTCTGTATACCGGGTAGTTTACATTAAAAGTACTGAGTTAATTAAAAGAATATCATAATTGGCCAATATAATTAATATCCTTTTAATATTAATGGGACATATAGAATATAGGGCGGCCGTTACAAAATAAAATTTAATAACAATAAAACAAAGAAATCATATGATTCAATCTTTTACTTTACATCATTTTGCTGATAACGATTATAACTTAAAGTTTAAGTAAGTAAAATTATATGTACCAGTACCGGGGCTCAGACTCTAATGATAAGTTGTTTTTTTCATCAGGAATATCCTTTAAAGGAGAGACTACTGACTATTTTTTTTTTAAAATTCGGTTTTTGTCATTTTAAAGCTAATTTTTCGTATTTAAATACTAACTGGGCACCGCAACCACGTTGCGCGTCTAAAATAATGGAATATTTGCATAATCTATTATAATAATTCTAGATGCACGGACTTTGATGGTTCTTTTGCCCACATGGACCATGCTACTTTTTACAGTGTCATAAAGCACACACACAATGTCCAGAGACGGAGACATTATTATGTTATTTTGAGTGCATTTGGTGCATACGTGATCAAGCGCACGACGGGAATGAGCGCACAGCACAATGCGAGCACAGCACAAAGTGCAATAAGTTTTATTATAGATTGATACTATACTTTGGTAGAATTTTAAAATGTGGCAGCTACGAGATTACCGATTAAATTTTTTTTTGTCTTAAAAATGATTACTCGCAGCCTTTTAACTTTCATAATTGCTAACGTGTCTTTTAAGCTGATAACTAACTGAATTCTGTCAACTCTTTTTAATGGCGTTGTAACTCTTGTGGATGCAGAGCCTCCAACTCCGATATTTTCTACAGTAAGTTTATTAGGGGCCCAGAGTTGTGTTGTGGAAACACATTAAATATCAACTTTGATTCTAATTATCCTCGTGGTGAAGTTAGTTCCTTAATGAAAATTTCGTAACAAGACACCATTGCTACCTATTCTATATTTGCACCAAAAAAAATCAGGAGGAGATGGGGTGACTAAAAAATTATGTTTAATTATTGAAAATTAGTTTTAAAATGAATTTTGATCGATACTCATATCGCGACTCGCAAGATAGGGGCAGTGTGGAGTCTACCCCATTGTAGGCTTGGAGACAAGATCTCTATACG
This sequence comes from Omphiscola glabra, assembly GCA_964017045.1. Taxonomy (NCBI): domain Eukaryota; kingdom Metazoa; phylum Mollusca; class Gastropoda; family Lymnaeidae; genus Omphiscola; species Omphiscola glabra. The sequence continues at coordinate 23,367,277 of OZ024799.1, forward strand.
GAATCACTCTCAATATTTATAGCAAATAGCAAAATGAAGCTGGTTGATGATGTTGTTAGGAGTTTGCGTGTTGCAAAAATATTTAGAGAAAATACCGATCGTATAAGTAGTTTGAATTTTTCTGCAAACGGCGAAACATTAATTACCAGTAGTGATGACGATTCAATAGTTATTTATGATTGCTTAAATGGAACGTAAGTCGATACAAGCATATAATCACTTAGCCGCCTTGGGCCTTACTCAGTTAGTTACTGTTACTGGTATTGCTTTTAGTATGTTATATAGTTACTAGTTATATTAGACTAGTCACTTAGTCCATAAAATACTATTAGTATTAGTATTATAAACTAATTTTTAGACTCCTAAGCCTAGACTTAGACTTAGACCTACTAGGCCTAGTAGGAGTAGGCTGAGTTAAAAAAGGCAAGTAGGAGGCTTATGAATCACTACTTATGACAATTCAATTGTCAATAGGCCTACTTAGAAAGCGTAAATTGAAAATAGTTAGGCCAAATGTCATCTATACTAGGTACTTCGCCGAAGCAAGGGACACTCCTAGAAAATTTGTATCGGAAATGGGGGGTCGGCGTAATAGAATCCGAGTTTTTATTTTGTTTAACGTGAATGTAATTTTAATAACACAGGAGTCCTTTTGACCTATAATTAATGTCTGACTCCGCCCATTTACTTTAGGAGAAATGTTTAGCTACGTTCCCATTTATTTTTTTTGTTCTTTATATCAACTTTTAGTGAGGAAAATCGTATGTCAATATAAGGCATCTTTCCCTCAAAAATTTTTATAGAAATTTAAAGATGATGCCTTTCATATTAAATTCTGAAAAACATTATATATTGATGTATATGTGTGCCAATTCTCATTGATGTAGGTCGTGTCCAACGTTCGCTACGCATGTCCCAGTAACCTGCATTACCATAAGGTCGCTCAGCCTAATTTCGACATGGCGTGGCCACGCCCCCTTTTAATTGGGGAAGATGCCGATACTTAGGAAATATTTAATTATTACTACTATTTACATCAAAATATTTGAAAAATTATGTTTTAGAATGAACTTACATGTTATTGAAAGTATAATATTTTAATTTGAGGTTAAAAACTCGGTAGAGTCCATATTATAATGGGTCATCATTTGCCGTGTGCAAAATGTCATGGCCATTCACAGTCACTTGCATAATGGCTATACCATACTACTATCTCATTCATAAAAGGTTGCCGTGTGCAACAACTATTAAACTAGGCCAGTGAAAGCTTTAATTAATTAGTCATACGCCAAAGTTGAAAGTTCAACATAAGTAGTTCCCGAACAGTAATAAGGGGATGCGTTGCCTTATATAGATTATATAGCATATGCCGGTATAATGAACTCCGTGCCGTAGATTTGGTAAACAGAAAAGACTTATATTAATACATTATATTAAATTTACTGATATACATAGTGCATAGTTAGATAAATTATAATTTATATATAATTGTATCATATTATTTTTAATACAGCATTAGTTCTGTAAATAAAAGTCATATAAAATTATCATTAAAACGAGTTATTTAGCTCGTGACGCGAACAGCAGAATCGGGTCACAGAATGTGGCGATGCGGTCCATGTTAAAAAAGGACAAACGAAGTCGTACTTTAAAAATTCATAACTTTAAAACTACAACAGCTAAAAATATGATTTTGGTGTTATAATTCTGTAAAAAATTAGCTCTATTCAAATATGCCATTGGTTTATTTTTACAAAATTTTTGAATTTTTTACCAAAGTACCTAATCTATACAATATAACTTATAGGTATTTTGAAAGTCACTCGCGGAAAAACTTTTGTGGCCATTTAATAATCGCCTCTACGGTGACCTCGGATTTATGTGTTTTACGTCACAGTTTACTAATTATAACTTAATTTTGTCATCGATTACGTTTACTGTTTGTCTTCCGGTGACGCTCATACAATTTACCCAATGAGGGGAACCCCCGTTTTTTTTTCTGAGTCACTTTTTGACTCTCGGTAAGCCATAAATGTCTTAAATACTTCTTTGGAGCATTCATACATGATTGAAACCCAAAGGCTCATGTGTATCATCTAATTTGGATTGCTAATAACTTTGAAATAGTCAATTATCCTAGCTCAATTGAATGTTACAGCACTCCACAAAAAAAGGGTCAACCTTCATCACCGGGAGAAAAAAAATGGCGACCGATTTTTTTGTCTTCACCGGGCTGATAGACGCGGCTCTAAATAAGTATAACATTTAATAATAGTTAAATCCTTTTGTAATCTTTAAACATCTGAATAAATCTAAGTAAATATATAAAACATACTTTAAAAAATCATAGAATTGGATAAGATAATACAAATAAATTGAAATTATGAATATTAAACTGATGGGAACTTGCTTTTTAATTAAAATAATAGAAATGCGAGAACTACCGGTGTCGTAGTTTAAGTCTACTTGCTAAATTAAGCTTAATTATTATTACACTTAATGATAATGAACCAATACTATTCTGTTACTACAAATGCACTTAAAGGACAAATTTAAGTAATATTTTAAAATTAAATAAGGTATTTAATCATAAATTTTAAATTATTCTTAAGTACTTGTAATGACATGACATAGAATTAGAAAAAAAAATGTCTAATTATAATTAATAATAATAATAAAATAAAAAAGAAACACGTTTTAATTAATAGAAAATTTAAATTATTTAAAAGAAATAAGAAATTGTGTAGTGTAAATTCAGGATTATGATTTAATATGATAAGATGTTTTTCTAGGCTAATTTCAGATACAAGAGAAAATTTTCTATTGTAGAACTCGGTGGAATTTCTTCCAAGGAGGCCCGTTTGAATGTAGAGAAAAAATTATTTTGATTAATTTTTATTTATAATTACATTAGATTTTAGAGAAAAAAGACTACTTACCTTTATAAATATAAGAATTGATTTAAAATTGAACACAAGCATATAATTCTTTCAAATTCAACAAACAAGTACCGGTAATTATTTTTTTTATCAGCAATGGTTTTTCCAATTTTTCTGTTCACATTTTGCTTAACATACCCTCAAATAATTTGTTTCAAAATACAAAGTCTTGATGTTATTTAAAAGCTTTGTTGTTCATTGTGTTTAATATTGCATTGAGAATGTTTCCTGAAAATATGGTAGCATTATCTTGTAAAATAAAAAAGTTTTGGGCAAATAAGTCAGAAATTTGGTAAGTCGGTCACACGTTTTTGTAGTAAAATACAAAGATAAAGAAAGGGGTTAAAAAATTCACTAAAAAATTCATAACTTCAATTCTATAAAAGATAGAAAGATGAAATTGGTATTTTTGCAAAGCTTATAGCCAGCCCTTCAATATGATATATCATTTATGACAATAGGACAATATTGAAATGTTTTGTCAAAGTACCTAACATAACTATAGTCAATAGTAATATTATAAAAATATAGCCAAAGCTAGGACTACTAGGACAGGACTACTTAACTAACCATGTCCATTTATTTTACAAATAGTTACCTAGAACAAATAATTAAATTTCAGTATCTTATGAGTTTTATGTATTTTTTATTGCAAAATTTGTGGCCTATACCGAGAGGTCTTCCATCATAATCATTGAATTCAACATTAACAATTGAGACATGTTCTTTTAAAAATATGTCAATATTGGGATGACAAGTAATCAATAACCCTTTATTAATTTCTTCTTATATATATTTTGCTTCTGGTGTGTCCTGCTTCCTTTTCGAAACCACCCTCCTCCTAACTCCACATGTTGTATAATTTATATTAATAATACTGATTGAAAAAACGGCTTTCATGCATGACGCATGAACTCTGGTAAAAAAAAGTCTTTAGAGGAAGGTGACTATTATATTAATCAATGAAGAGCCATAGGTACGGTGTGGGACTGTTTGTATTACTGCCTCTAGGACTTTTGTTTAAAGGATAGCAGGTAGGGTGTTGTACTGTCTGTAGGACTATTGTTTAACTCTTTCCATGCCAGGGGGTTTTCCACGTCCACGTTCGTGCCAGACCAGTTTTCGGCCAGTGGAAATTTTTTACGGTGCTCTCATCTATTAATTAATTATGAATACTTTTCTTTAAGCAAGAAAGCTGTATTTCATATCTAATTAAATGAAATTAGACAGTGAATAATAATATGTAAAAGATAAAACAACATGAAAAAAATAGTATACATTTTACTGGTAATATTATGAGATCAAATTGTTTTATTTTTTTAAAATGCGCCCCAAATCTGAACTTACCAGACTATCTTATGGTCTGTGTAACTGATATCCTATTCTGCTTCAATCCTTAGAAAGTATATCCATTTTTTATCATAATCATAATGCATTTTACATTTTGAAAATATTCCATTTAGTGACAGAGTTATACACATTTTTGTAACGTTAGGGTTAGTAATATCTGAAGCCTCACTGTTGCTTCACTGTGCCATAGCAACAAAGTGATTTTGAAAAAAAACACATAACTTTTGAACCACTTGAGCTAGAAAGTTGATTTTGGTGTTTTTGTAATCCATTGTCTATGCTCTATGCATCTGTGGTATTTTTTTAATTTAAAAAATGTTTTGAAATTTTTATGATAGTGCTGACAGTCACCACTATTACTATCACTTTGCCATTATATTACCGACCCATCAGGATGCTCAGAAAGCTCAAAATCATCACTGGAGTCAGATTAAAAGGATTCATGGTTATTGTCTGATGTTTCAGCATCAATAATTAGAAATAAAAGCCCATTTTTTTGTTGCAAATTTGATTACCTACGTGGTCTAGCAACAGCTGATGTGCTTGGAGTAGTCATGGCAATTGCTTTGTTTATAAAAGTTTCAACACAAACTGAACTATTATTAGAAAAATCCTATGTAAACAAGCCCTACTTCTAACAGGAAGGAAGTAGGAAGAGTTATCCTTCGTTTAAGAACATAAAAAGTCGGATTAATAGCAACAGGCAACGAAATAAACTACATAAATTATTTCGACGATATATCGTGGCTTGGCACAAAAGTGACCAGTCAAATCGACGATATATCAGGGCTTTGCACGGAAATAGTTAAAGGCCAGAATCAGTAACCAGAAACTGTGGCAGCGGACAAAGCAGAAACCGGTAGAACAAGAGATCCTCCAGAGAAGATGGAGATGGATCGGCCATACGCTCAGGAAACCTGCCTCAAGTATAACTAGACAAGCCTTGAACTGGAACCCTCAAGTAAAACGGAAAAGAGGCAGGCCGAGGAACACTTGGCGCCGTGAAGTGGAGGTGGATACCAAGAAACTTGGCCACACTTGGGGGAGGCTAGAGAGATTGGCTCAGGATCGTGATGCCTGGAGGGCTCTTGTAGGCGGCCTATGTCCTAGAAATGACCACAGACGTTGAGGAAGATCGGCTGCTGTTCCTCGAGGACGAAAAGGCGAAAGAAGAAGAAGGTAGGGTGTAGGACTGTTAGTAGGCCTATTGTTTAAAGGCCAGCAGGTAGGGTGCAGGACTGTCTGTAGGCGTATTTCTCAAAATACCTGGACCCAGTGTAAAAAAAACTGCACCCGGGTAAGCCCTAGTACTAGAATGAAATATTTTTTTAAAAATCCACTTTAAAAATAAAATATTATATGCTAAAGCCTACTACTCTAATACCTTAAGAATAACAGTAGACCATCAACCCAGAGTTCATTAGGTCTTTCCCAACATACTTCTTCCTCCTCCCAACCCGAATCACGCTAAGTAGATGGAGCGCGATGCTGCACGTCAGAGGTACTCCGCCGATGAGACAGCCCCACCCGCCGATGAGACAGCCCCACCCGCCGATGAGACAGCCCCACCCGCCTTCAAATCGATTGACCATGCAAGTGGGATGGCATCACCTGCAGTCGAATTCTCTTGGAGCTGGGATGGATATATTTTAAAGTCCCTAAAAACACCCCTTCCCATCACGGGGTGGTGTCAAACGCCCTGTAATAGGGATTTCTACACATGGTTTCTACTTTGTGATTAGGTCACACTGTAGCTGGGATGAAATGGTTGCCTCAGAACAGTCCCCTCAAAGGCTGTATGATAGAATCATCAGCATAGGTTTCCACAACCCACCCATTAATGGCGACATGTAATCATATCCCAACCTGTTTCTGGCATTATTTTCAACTGCACTGGGTAGGTACCATGCAGCTGTGCTCTTTCTAACGCAGATTCCATGCAAGACCTTTTTCTCTCACGTTTAGGTCCCCTACATCGTCATGCCATGAAGGGACGGACATGCAGACGAGAGCCAGGTGGGACTATTAAAGCCTACTAAATAATTATATGTTTGGATTTAGTTCATCCCATCAACAATAGTACATGGAAAGGGAGATAACAAGTTAATAACACTAAAATAAGATTACTTGAATGGCCTTTAATTTATGATTAAAAAATATGAGATTTCCCATAGTGATGTAGCAAAGTATATTGCCACCGGGGTGGGCCAAGATTTTTTCAGCTCCCACACATAAAAAATTGAAGTTGGCCAAAATTGCAGCCCCTCAAAATAAAGCAAAAAAGTGCTACCTGCGAGTACATGTACTCTGGGGTAATCTTGAATATTACTAAGCATTTTAAATTTGAATGACATAGCATATTTTGTTTAAAAAAAAGATTTCTTGTTAAATAATTTTTAAAGACCTTACTAAAAATCAATTAAACAGCTTAGAATTGGGCCTAATAAATAAACAAGAAAAAACACTAAAAAATTCATAACTTTTCTTCTATACCCGGTAATTGATAGAAAGATAATCTTGGTGTTTTTGGAGGGCTGAAAGCCAGCTCTTTTCTATGATCCATTTGTATGTTATTTGCACATTGGTGAGGAATCAACACTTCTCAAACAAGCTTCTATTCTACATTTATTTCAAAACTTTGGACATTTTATTGTTCATTAATACTAGTGGCGATTTTTGAAAAGTGATACATTTGGATTTGTTTACATTTGAAGAAGGTGTTGGTAACACAGAGACCATGGGAGCAGCACAACTCCAACAGACGCTGTCCGTTATCATTAATCCTTCCTAATCCGTGATAACCAAGACATGAAGGCCAGGCTTCCTGATCAGCTCCTACCCTAGCATTAAAGTCGCCCAGAATGTACAATGCTTCGGTTTTGGGAACACAAGATAATTCTTGGTCCAGAGCCTAATAGAACTGATCTTTCTCACCTGGAGTCACATAAAGAGTTGGAGCATACACACTGAATACGTTTGCCTTGCCTGCAGATGATGACATACGCAGTCGCAGAATCCTCTCCGATCCCAATGTAGGAGGTTCAATACAGGCCAATAATGTGTTTTTTACGGCAAATCCAACACCATGCCGCCTAGGTTCAGCTGCGGGTTTCCCCTGCCAATAGAATGTATAGCTGGCTTCCTTTATGGTACCAATATCCGCTAGTCGTATTTTTGAAATAAACTTATAGTATTTAGACATTTGTGAATTATTTTTTCTATATATATTTTTTTCTCTGTGCTGTTGTCAACAAATTTGACTTTCCATTAATATCCATTTGGGGATTTTTTATATGAATCTCATGATTTAGATTTAATTAAGTTTGACAGTGTTTTTTTTTTCTGTGCCTGAAAGTGCTGGGTAAAATGATTTTGATATTTTTAGGTCACGTTTTATCTATAATTGCTGTGCGCAGTAACACCCACAACTGAGACTATGCAAAAGGAAAGATGGCGCTCTTGATCCATTTCTGAGGCATACAATAAAATTGCTAATTTTTCCTTGTTTTGTTGGTAGTGCACTACTTTTCTACCTTCACGTTGCATAGTTTGAAAGGAACATTAGACTACAATTTATAAGTGAGCCTGAAAGAAAAAAATTCTTCTGGACTCTTAAATGTATCCCAACCAAAATTAACTGAATTTGATTCCTTTTCATCCCGAGTTATGCTTAGGTCAGTAAGGGAGCATCAATGTCTGTTCATTGCAAATTTTGCTTAAGTCAGTAAGGGAGCATCAATGTCTGTTCATTGCAAATTATGCTTAGGGTGCATCCTGTTCTGCCTAGCTAGTTCCAAAATAAAATACTCCTGTTTCTGATTTTGGTTACTGTTTTGTGAACCACAAAAAGTTTTTGTTACAAGCACATCCTATTTCACAAGCTAAATTATGAATACCTTTTTTAGTGAAGTTTAGGATTGCACCAATTAATTGGAGGTAATGTACCTAATCTGCCTTTTTGCTTATTAATTGACATTTAATAAATATTTTAAAAAATATGAATCGGCAAATCAGCCTTTGGATTCAGAAAAACCTTTCCTGATTATTGGATATCAGAAAATCCTATCTAGATGTTGATACTTATATGTAGCTTGATATGATATAATCTAATCTAAGGATGTTGCATTGGCAGTTGTCTTGCTGTGCTATTGGTATTTCTAAAACCATTTGAGGGGGAGACAGACCTGTTTACTCTTACGATTTTGGCGTACAATGTACGATTTTGAGATGTATACCGTATATATTCAGTATGTTAATTTTTTACTATTAAGGTAATGTATTGAACGATTTTGTGATGATATTGTACGATTTCAAGAGTTTGAGGGTAAACAGGTCTGGGGAGACATATGGATTCTTCTGTTTTCCACAGGCTTAGACTGCTTACATGAATTAATGTGGCAATTTATTTTTGGATGGATTTTGTCACAGATATGAATATGAATAATAATTGGAGATAAGTAATTTGGTAAATATTTCTTATATAATATATAGAGTGTTGGGACTCGGGGAGAAACTGGCCAATCAGAAAAGAAGAGTTGAATAATGGAGTTTGTTTTTGAGAATACTGAACAGAGATGACTGTTTATGTTGTAATGAAGATTTATATTGTGTTGATACATATATCAAGTAAAGAAGATTATGTTATCCAGAAATTAATAAATGAAATTCGTGTGATATAATTTCCAAGGGTTGTTGGATTTTTGTGAAATGTATTTCTTATTGTGAATGGGGATAATAAAATATCAGTCAGAATTTGAACCACTTGGCCTCTAGTATTATTTACAACAAAATTGTACACTGACAGATTTATATTGCATGTGCAATATATACTTCATATAGAATGTACGGTTTATTCAAAGGATCCAAGAGTTTAGTTTAAAATTTAAAATGTGTACGGTACCCTATAAATATATATATATGCCCATGTTTGACCTAGCCGGAGGTTGAGCTGGACAGTGATATATAATATGTTTCCTTTTTAGGATGCATCCCCACTAATAAACTTCTGTTTACTAATTAGTTAGAATTTTTAAATGGTTCTTATTATTTTATAACAGAATCTTACAATGTTGTGTTTTTTAGATTTGTTTGTTGGTTAGTCAGTCATGTCATGTTGTGGAGGACTCTTTGAGATTGGCTTCTTAGAATTTTGTTTTTAATGATCTGATGCAGTCTAGGTATTTTAAGATAGGCTTTTTATAATTTTGTTTTTAATGATCTGATGCAGTCTAGGTATAGATAAGAGATTACTCATTGCCTTTTGAGCACACCAAAAATAAAATTTTTATAGCTAGGTGGCTGCAATAATTTTACAAATTCTACATTTTAATCAAAATTTTAAATTGTCACTTCAATGCAATGATGAATCAACAGACATCATTAAAATAAACAGAGAATACAGTGTAGAAAAAAGCTTTTACTAAAAAAAAAACTATCTTGGTTTAATTTTTTGCTTGTCAATCTATTTTCCTTCTTTTTAAGCTATAACTTCAACCTATGATTCTGCAATATTGTTAATGCATCTTAAGGATTTTTCAATTTGATTAAAATTGATTTTTCATTTCTTTTGACAGACCGAAGAGAACACTGAACAGCAAAAAATATGGAGTAGATTTAATTCGCTACACACATGCACAAAATACAGCACTTCATTGTTCCACTAAAGTGGATGGTATGTATATGTTTCGTTTTCATACTAATTCATTCTAAGTAGATCTCTATCAAACTCATAAGCTGCAGGCATACTGAAGCGTTCTGTTATTATGTCTCAAACCTCAAGTATTTAGGCCTGCTCTTAGTTCTTCATTTAAACCAATCATACATGCTTAATCGATGTATAATTTTAAATGTAGTTTTCTTTCTACTTCAAATTTTATACAATGATAATGTTAAAAAAATCACTTATGATGCAAATTTGGCTGCACCCGGTAGAAAAAAGTATTTTAATTACTGTCACAATTGACATGTCATGTCAAAATATAGTTGTTTTTCACATTAAAACAATATAGTTACAATGTGACTCAAAATAAGTAATACAAGTTTTAAGTATTTTTGGGCATTATTAATAAATTTTGCTTTTGCAATACCATATGCCTGCACAAGCACAGCTTTGACAAGCATACATCTTTCCCTGTCAAACATGAGAAATTAATTATCTTCTAGATCTTCAAAGCATTAAAAACTTAATTTCTTAACTTTTTTCTTTCAGATACAATACGTTATTTATCCCTTCATGATAATAAATACATACGATATTTTCCAGGGCATACAAAAAAGTAAGTGGCAGATAATTTAGATCTGATTATAAATCTTTATAAGGAAATATAAGGTCATGTGATTTATTAGCACATTTTCAATGATCCAGTCAATCCAACCTATTAATTATTCTTATAGCTGGATCAAAGGAAATAAAAAGTACATAATTTAGTGGTTCCCAAATAGTGTACATTGTGGTCCCTGGGGGTGGGGGCTGCAAAATGTTTGTACATCTATTTTGAATTCAATGTGAAAATACGTCATAACTGGCAAACCTGATACAGAATGATTATATCAATGTATTTGCCAGTGAATTTGGATAGTAAAAAATAATTATCTCATTCTGAGTTGTATAGCTCAGTATTTTTACAAATTCACTTTGCAACTTCTTATACGTGCTTAATTTGTTAATGTTATGTCTCCATTAGAGTGGTCACCTTGTGTATGTCCCCTATAGATGATGCATTTATTTCTGGATCAATGGATAAGACAATCAGACTCTGGGATTTAAGATCACAGAACTGTCAGGTACAATTTAATAATTTATAACATGTTTGCTTGGAAATGTAAATGCCAAACTGTTATCTTCATAGTATTTACATCTTTTTAAAAAATCTATCTATTCCTCTAAGTATTTACTGTTCAAACTTGCTACTCTTGTATCATCTTTTAACGTGTCTCTGAATTGCAGAAATTTATGTCTTCCACAGCTAAAATATTATTCAAATTTTCTTAAGTTGACATTAAAAGCTTGTAAAATTATTATCTGGAAAACAAAAATGTCCAATTAACTGTCTAAATTAAATTTAACAGGGACATTTCTTCATTAATTAAACACAATAAATATCATTTAATTTCTAGAGTTTTTCATTTTTACCTCAAGTAATTATCATGCTTGATCTATCCTTATAGGATTTATATTAAATGTTAACACAATGAGCTATCATACGTAATTGCTTACTTCAGGTTATCACTATAGAACACATTCCTATTAGCCAATTAAAAAATGGCTGATAAATTAAACCTAAAAAATATTTGTTGTTACCCAATGAAAGCTTAACCATTATCTGATTTTTTAATAACAAGTTCGGCGACATGTCCCAGAGAAATAAGCAGCTATTTTATATCAAAAGCTACCCTGTTTCTGTATTTTTAGAATCGAAAATTCCAAACCTGCTGATATACACGTGTCATATTAAATTAAAATTATTAAATGCTTTAAATTTGGCTAAAGATGGAATCTCAGAAATAATTTGCAGTGTAAATTTCATATCTTTTCCACATGAAAACATAGCCCAAAGCTTTTTATCTAATAAAAATTAGCACAGACTAAATTTAAAAAAATTCTACAAAGGTCAATATTTTTACAAAGCTGTTGTTAAACGAATAATTTTATGTAACTGTTTTTTAATGTCATGTTTCTTTTTGCTAATATTTATGATACCATGCTATGTAAAACCTCTTTAATAATAATAATAATAAATAATATCAAAAACAAGTTATTGGAAACCTTTTATTATCATATTAAAAAGGAAGGTGAGGGACCCATTTTCAAGAAGATGGAGGCAGCCTTGGTATTTCTAGATCCAGCCCCAGGGAACTAATCGGTAGCATCTGATAATTGAAGTTGAAGCAAATTAAATCTTATTTTAACCTTTGTGCACTACTTTTTCTAAATAAGCTTTCAATACTATTTAATATTCATTTGAAATACTACATCAAACAGGGACTAATGCATCTATCTGGGAGGCCTGTTGCAGCTTTTGATCCCGAAGGACTAATTTTTGCTGCTGGTGTTAATTCAGAAAGTGTGAAGCTTTATGATCTTAGATCATTTGACAAAGTATGTAACATTATTATATTCTTGAGAATCATGGCCTAAAAAAATAGTTAAAAATGATGTACGATAAATTAAAACAAAGTTATGTGCCATCAGTTTGTAAATAAAAATGGCTTATGTTTGTGTGTTGACAGGGCCCTTTTACAACATTCAAGCTCCCTCAAGATAAAGAATGTGACTGGACAGGTCTCAAATTCAGTCCTGATGGGAAAATGGTTTTAATCTCTACAAACGGCAATGTGATTCGACTCATTGATGCTTTTCAGGGTACTCCTCTTCAGGCTTTTATGGTAATCATGTATTATTATTAATTTAGAATAGTTGTATCAAAGAGTGAATAAAATTTTTATTTACGTTGATTTGAATAAAGATGAGAGAATTTCCTATAACTTATACAGTGAAACCTGTTGCAAACTTCTTAAATAAATTTGCCCTGTAGCAAATTCCAGCAGTAGGTGGGGTTACTGAATGGGCAGTTTGCTAGGCTCCATTTTGTCTAGGAGAACAACACTATATAGTGTATGCTTTCGTCCATATGGTTGACCACCCTGGGCAAAGCTTAGAAATGGATAATCCTGCAGACTTTACACAAAACATGCAAGTTTGTCAGCTACTTGAAAAATGTTCCCCATTGAGAGAATTATAAACTGCAATAGGTTCACAGATGAAAAGTCAATTACTGTCTCTAAATCAGGAAATGCTTAAATGGATTGTCTGTATTCAACTGAACATCAAGTTCCAGAATTGGGAACATTTCAATTGCATTATCGTGGTTTCATTTCAGTGTGGCTTGAATGGGAAAAAGCAGTTTGTTCAAACCAAATAAAACAGAAATTATTACTGTGATGATCTTCGCTTTGTAATATTTAAGCTAAATGTGGTCGCCTTAACTGAATGTTGCAACAGAACAGAACTTCTGAAACAGCCAGAAGCACAATTAACTTTTTACAGAAGGATAATTGTCACCTTCATTTAGCCAGTCATGTCGCCACCTAACAGTCCTGATTTAAACCCACTCAATTATGCCTTGTGGGGAGCTCTGCAAGAAAAAGTTCAGTGAAAATGTACAAGTTTATCAGTTGAAAGTGGTAATAGTCAAGCAATGTAGAAAACTTTTGCAATGTTTTATTGACAGAAGCACAAACGAACGGTGCCAACATTTGGAAAAAGTTGTTGAAGACCGGGGAAACACACTGAGCATAATATCTTATTAGAATTTTTTAGCATACACCTGCAAAATTACAAAACAATTACCACAATAATTAAACTATATATTATACAACTGTCTCACTTACTTGGTTTATCCTACATATATAATGTATACTTTTTTGTTGAATAAATTAATAATCCTTAAAAGAACACATTAGTAAAAAAACAATACAAAATAACTTATTTGTTGGAGAAGCTTGAAATTTGGTGTATATTAATGTTTTGTATTTGTATAGAATGTAAAAGCATAGTCCCTGGCTGGCAAACCACAATTGCTCTTATCAATAGGTTTTTATGAAATATTTATTTCAACAATTTTGCTTCAGGGATTTACAAACCACAAAGGTATTCCATTAGAAGCTTCATTCACTCCAGATGCAAGATATGTTTTCTCAGGTAGGCTGTTGTGGGCAAATAGAATTGCCAATGAAATTTAGCAATCATGACAGTTGATTGTGTTAGAATTATGCAGAGGAAATAGTAGTGGCTGAAAGAATTTTGAAATATTCATTTTTGATGTTTATTGATTTAAAATGTATGAGACTTGGATTTCACATCAAGCGGACACTGAATGTTCATTTGTAATTTAGCTATTAATGACTGACATAATTTAAATTTTTACCTTAAGATCTAGGGCATGGAGAATAAGTGTAATTTTCTAGTTTACATAATACATCTTCAATATAATCATATATAAATGTATATGTAACTAGGATCAACAGATGGTAAAGTTCACTGCTGGAGCACAGAATCTGGTGTGAAAATGGCCATCTTGCAGTCTGATCATCCGGGACCTATTCAATGTATTCAATTCAACCCCAAATATATGATGATGGCATCTGCATGTCAAAATATGGTTTGAGTCTTATTCTATCAGTTAGACTAAATTGAATGTACACTTTTACTTTTAGGATTTCTATATTAGAGAATATTGGCTTAGGGGCCAACCTTTTAGCACATACACACTGAGGGGTAGGAGATTTTCTGGACGGGTGCATATGGCAGGGGTTTGTCGAGGCAGAAAGAACAGACATTTATTTACACCTTCTGCAATAATAAACTTGAAATTCTGACGGTTCCTAAATAGCATGTAGTTTTTATCTCTAATGCTTTAACAATATCACATAATCTTTTGTAATAGTCATACTGTAGCTTTGTGTTTTATTCAAGTGAACTCGCTAGATATCCCTAGTAACAGATATATTTAGATCATTGTTTGCTTTTGTATGTTTTCTTTTTATGTTTCTGTGCATGTGATAGAATTATTTTGATTGGCTAAGCCAGCGTGTCCTAAAATTTTTCAATTCTCACCCTTTTTTAAAGGTAGGAACTCTGTAAATCTATTTTAAATTCCTTTCTATTGAAAAGCAAGTTAAAAAATTTTTGTGTTTATATGTTTGAAATTTTTTTGTATCAAGTTAAATTTTATGTATGTTTTTTTTTGTTAAAACAATCCCGGTACTCATGGTAGTGATAATTATGATAGTAGAGCTACCTGTTCAAGTAAAGGACTATTCTAGTACATGTTTGAGAATAAATTAACAGGTGTTATATGATATTACTTTTTTTAATAATTTATATTCACTCAAGTAACTTGATCTTTCTTACTGAAAGAATATTGTTTTCTGTGTCTGAAAAATTGATAAATAGGACCTAACAGTCAGTGTTGGTTGGAGTTTAAGGTAGAAAAACACTAGCACATTGTTGTAACTCAAAGTTTAAATGTCAAGGTCATGATAATATTACATAGCTCACAGAATTCCTAGATTCATATTATATGATTCCTTGTCCAATTTACTAATAGAATATACACAGGGCCATATTTTCCATAAGGCCTAAATACGTGAAAATAAACAAATATTTACAAATTTTAAAGTATTAATTTGGAAAGGCAATATAGAATGATTTTTTTTACTTTTACATTAAATAAATTGAGCAGTACATATATCTTGCCCATCACTATAGCTTGCCGCTGTCACAGACAAAAAGCATTTGCTAATTCTCTCTCACTCAATTGGTCTAAACTATGTGTTAAAAGGAAATTTAGTTTGGTCTTACAATAGTGATTTCAAAGTATTCTTTTTGCGCTGGTGTACCTTGACTCAATGCTGCTCCGGGGGAGGGTAGGTGCTCAAGGAACACCCCCCACCCCCAATAAAATAAAAAAATATACTAATATTCTGTATGGCATTGCTTTTAAAAAGTACCATAATTATGCAACAACATTTTTTCCTTGCCCCAACTTAACAATCTTAAACTTGCGAACGAACAAACCCTACTTCCCCCATGGACCTCCTCCAAGTCTGCTTTCTCTGGTGGCAACTTGCTCAGGTGGTAACCTGCTCTGGTGGCAACTTGCTCAGGTGGTAACCTGCTCTGGTGGCAACTTGCTCAGGTGGTAACCTGCTCTGGTGGCAGCTTGCTCAGGTGGTAACCTGCTCTGGTGGCAGCCTGGTTTTGTATTTAACTGCAATTGGTTGTGAAATTTACTTGTTTTTTTAATCCTATTTACTAAATTGTTGGTCTGAATAAACAGGACGTAACTATCCGTGGACAGCTGCTCCATCAATGGGAAGCTTTTTTGGCGAGAACTGAAATATGTATAGACTGATAGAGACAAGTGAGGAGAAGGCAAATGTCAGTTACCAAATAGCCCAGCTACTGAGCATCCCAAGAATAAAGATTAAGGAGACCAAAGCCGGGCTAATTAACATTATCTTTATTTCAACCTTTACCTCTGATTAAAAGTCTAGAAGTCAGCATCTTATCTCACAGTTAAATATTTTTCACTCTCAAGGCGAGCAGCTGGTCAAATGAGATGGGACCACAATCCGAACCAGGAGATAAAAAAATGTTAGGTGCCATTGCAGTATATGGCCCAAAAATCTAGAGCATGAACCACCAGCAGGCTTCACACCATGCAACAAATCAACTGTATCTCCCGGCTGTTGTCCCGCCTCCCTTAATAAAAGCGAACAGAAGAAGAAGTTCTTGGTTTGTGCCTGGTTGGCTAGACTAGATGTTGCGTCCTGTTACATTGGATAAAAAATGGAAATAAAATAAAGAAAACAGTGTTATGTTTCATGGCCCGTTTTGTGAGGAGGCAGTGGCTCCCCGGGGCGTCAAGGCTCATATTTTGAGAACCACTGGGCTACCCGTACAGACTGGAGACAACGGCTGACAAATGTTTTTACTGTGACATAATTTTCTATAAATGTAAGGGGGGGGGTACATAAGCAGAGAGGGGGGGGCAGATGTGAAAAATAGTAAGCATGCAGTGGCGGGGGTGGGGGGTGGGTGTTGAAATTATAATTTTTCTTTACATACCACAAAGTACTATGCTGTTGGCCCCTATAGTTAAAGGAAAAATTGGTCACATTCTATTATATTTTGAAATATTGGTATGAAGAAAACATCATACACACACTATTTCGAATGTTTCCCTTTGTTTGTATATTTTAATACCTTTATTAACTTATTTTGACAGGCATTTTGGCAACCAGCTGTTGATGACTGATGTCCAAGACATAATTTTTAACGCTCTGAGACTACCTACAAACCATTTCGTGTTTACCGACACTTCGTCCTGTAGTCGGTATTGGATTCACACCACCAAAATAATGATGCCCATTGCATTGAATGCATTGTAATATTTCTTTTGTTTTGATAAAAATCATGATATTTTTTATTACCCATAGTTTATTGTGAGGATAATTTAATTCCAAAAATGTCAAACTTTTCATTTTCTAAAAAATGAAACTTTACTTTTCCAACTATGGATTGAAAAAAATATTTCACCTACAATTCAGCATTTTAATTTTAACATAATTACAAAAACTGCTGATTCCTGAGTTTTTTTTTCCATTTACAAACCCACTCACCCCAAATATTTGAACATAAGTTGAAATTTAAGTGTAGGACGATAGTTAACGGGTGATATAAATAGTCTGATATTCAACTATTTACAACTGTTAAAGTTTGAAGAATGAACAAAAAAACACATTTATGAATTTTTACATTATGGAAGAAAATACAGCTACTTTCAAATAACTCTTACTTAAACATTATTTGAGTCACAAACATTTTTTATTTCATTTCATTACTCAATTCACTTTGAATCCTTCCTTATTTTAACTTTAATCCAAATTGAAAGATTATAAAACTTTTTTTAAACATGTCAAAGTAAGCAGCTAAAAACTTAACATATCTGTTTATTATTTTGTTGTTTCACTCACTTGTATTATAATTTATAAGTCTCAAAATGTTATTTTATCCAGTCAGTAGGCCTATGTCAAAAAGTCTAATGGCAGACTGCTAAAATGAAAAATTTCAAGTATGCTAAGTGTTCAGTAATCAAACAAAATAAAATGAGTCTGTTATATAAATAAATCCATTACACTGCTATTATAATTGCTTTCAGTTGTTAGTAATTTTATGTGAATAGTAACAATAGTATAATTAATTAAATTACACCTGATGTTGAAAATAAACTACATTTTTTTACTTTTAATGGTGTTGCTGGTGTTTAATATTTATTGTAAACTAGTCAATGTATCCAGCATTGCTTGGGATTGCATTCGGAAAAAAGTTTCTATCGCCATTTAGGTACTGGTAACAACCAATATATAAGGGCCCTGTATAAGAAAAAACATGTTGCTGAAGAAAGTAGACAGAATGATCAATTCATTGATTGTGGGCCCTCAAAAAATAGAAGAAGAAATCAAATTTTTACAAATTTTCTCATAAAACATTTATAATAACTTTGTAAACATTTTGTGCACATCTTGATTCATTTAATATATTCAATGAAGTTTGTCTTAGTCAAAATGATGATGTAAAGTATAATTAAACTTTTACAAGTTGTCCCATTCAAAAAATTATTCACTCATCTTCAAAGCTATAGCCTTTTAATTTATCAATTAAAATAAAATAAGACAATGGGTACTGATAGGATCCCTTTTCCCCAATGGGATATCATTCCCCTGTGGATCCCATTCACCATTAGAAATATATACAACATTCTAGATTAAATTTAATATTCTCCTTGAAACGTGTAAGCAATAATTTTCTCAGTAATTATAGAACTAAATGTATTGCTATAACTATATTTTTATCTAAGTTGAAAGAGGGGCCCTGGTGGGGGCCCATTCCATAAATTTACCCATTTAGTTTTGCCTGAGAAAAAAAAAGGGGGGGGGCGCTATAAAAACATTCAGGTAAATGATAAAGTTAAAATTAAAAATTTGTCCCAGTAAAATCGGTTTAAATGCCAATATAATTTTCAAGGGTTTTGTGAAGGGTTTCATGCTCAACTGTGTCAAAGGCCGCAGTGAGATCTAAAAGGATCAGGATGGAGACATTACCGCTGTCCAATGCGAGCAAGAGGTCATTGGTGACTGTCAAGAGAGCTGTCTCTGTGCTGTGGAAAGGTCTATAGGCTGACTGATTAGGACTGAGAAGAGAGCTGTCTCTGTGCTGTGGAAAGGTCTATAGGCTGACTGATTAGGACTGAGAAGAGAGATGTCTCTGTGCTGTGGAAAGGTCTATAGGCTGACTGATTAGGACTGAGAAGAGAGATGTCTCTGTGCTGTGGAAAGGTCTATAGGCCTACTGATTAGGACTGAGAAGAGAGTTGTCCTTTTTAAGTAAGCAAAAGCTGTTTTAGAACTAGTTTTTCAATGACTTTGGATAAAAATGATAAATTAGATAAAGGTCTGTAGTTTTTCAAGTTATTTTCGTCTAAACCAGGCTTCTTAAGCAGTGGTTTGATGACAGCTGACTTACAAAGAAGGGGAACAATTCCAGAAGACAAGCATTCATTGATTATGTGGGTTATCGTTGAGAGCAAATGATCTAATGACTCAACCAACAGGGGGGTGGGGATGGGGTCCAAAGAACATGACGTAGGTTTAGATTTTAGAATAATATTTTTAACCTCTAGTTCTGAAACAGGTTTAAAAATATCGAAATGTGAACTAACACAAGAAGAAGAAGGAAAATTATGGATATTATGAGTTCAGTACCCTTTGGTATTTCAAAATGGATAATCAACTGTATGTGTACTAAGTTTGGTCAAGATCCATCAATATATCTAAGAATATTAAGACTATTGATATTTATATAGCAATTATAAGGAAAAATAAATTGGCCCCCAGGCCCCAGAGGAATGGATATTATGAGTTCAGTACCCTCCTATATTTGAATATGGATAATCAAGTGTATGTGTCCTGGGTTTTTTCAATATCCATCTATTCATGTTGGTGTACTTGTTTGTCATTTTATTTATATAGCTCAATAAGGGGAAAAAATGACTTTGGGGCCCCGGCCTCAAACGGAATGTTATAAAACGTTCACAACGCCCCCCCCCCCCCAGTATTTGATTCTGAATAATGATGGATACATGTGCTATGTTTGGTCAAGATCCATCAATGCATGTCAAAGCCCTTGTGGAATAAACGCACAAACAAATGTTCACTTTTAAATATAAAATACTAGCCAATATACCCGGCGTAGTCCGGGACTGCCTCCCGATCCCACTGGTATCCCTTCGATCTCAGTGTGATCCCGACCCCACTGGGATCCCATATACCGTTGTAATCCCGACCCCATTTTGTTACCGATCCCGATTGGGTTACCGATTCCGATTGAGATCCCGTTGGGGATCCCGTTTCTAAATCGTATCCCATTTGCATTCCGACCCCATTTGGGATCCTTTTCCAAATGGGATCCCATATACTAATAGAATCCCGACCCCTGTGGGATCCCAAACTAATTGAGATCCCGATGGAATCCAACTTCCAAGTAAGAGACCATTTTCCAATTTTTCCCCTTTTCATGTGGGATCCCGTTTCCCGCTGGGATCCTCTTCTCCGTTGGGATCGTGATACCGGTGGGTTTTATTTTAAGCATTCACCTTTATGATCCTCTTCCTCGTTCGGATCATGTTCCCATTATATATCCCCGTAGAACAGTATAGAGTTTTCCACATTAAAATTAATATCGTCATCGAAACGTGTAAGCAATAATATTTTAAGTAATTATTTTTCGAAAAAGAAAAATTAAACAACTGGTATATCATATTAGGAAATAGCGTCAGCGGGCCGTCGAGCGATTTACCCCTATGCCCTCTCAAAAAGCACCCCCCCCCTTTCAAGCCCAGGACAGCCCCCACCCGAGTCCGCTCGATCGGGATTTCTACTGGGGGCCGCCCTGACCCAAGGACACCCGGTCGGCCCGACACTACGCATACACGCGATGGACATGAAATACTTTCCTAGGAGTTGAGATGGTAAATTTACGTCCTAATATCTTGCCCCACCCATCCCGGGGAAGCATCGGACGCCCTATAAGAGGGGTTCTACAATGGGTTGCAACATCGCAAATAGTTTGCGAAGTAGCTAGACGAAACGGTTGCATAGGAGCAGCTTTCTCAGGGCTGCATATTTAGAGTTATCGGCCAGAGACTTCCACCCCAGCCTCTCGCCTCATATCTCTCAACGGCAACTTGTAATCATGATCTCTACCCTGTCTCTGCCTTTTCCCCCAACTGTGAAACATCACAGCTGGCATTCCTGTAGGAACAGTTTAATTCCGGCAGGTACCATGCACGCCTTTGTCTGCCCAAGTGGGACACGCAATGGTAGTCGTTTTCCCCGGGTTAACGTTGAGGGGGTCGAAATTATACAACTAAATGCACTGCTATAACTATAATACATTTAAGTTGAAAGAGGGGCCCCGGTGGGGGCCCATTCCATAATTGTACCGATTTAGTTTTGCCTGAAATGGGGGACTTTAAAAATCATTTAGATAAATTTTGGTGTTAAAATTTGTCCCATTAAAATCTATTTTAAAATGTCACAGATATAGCTTTTTAAACTATCGAACTTTCTGGAAAATTCTAGATAGGATATTATTAGTTTTAAATCCACCAATATTTCAAAACGGACAATGAATTGTATTGCTACCACTGTATGCCTATATTCATCAATTCACATAGAACTTATATTGTTGTCTAAGCCTATCGATATTTATATAGCTTATATTAGGGAAAATGAAATGGTGCCCAGGCCCCTAGAGGAATGGATAGTATGAGTTCAGTACCCTTCGGTATTTGAATATGGATAATCAAATGTATGTGTACTAAGTATTGTCAAATCCATCTATTCATGTAGGAGTATTTCTTGTTAATTGTATTTATATAGCTCATATTTAAAAAAAAAATGAATTCGGGTCTCCTGGCCCCAAACGAAATGTTATAAAAAGTTCATAACCCCTTAACAGTTCCTTCCGGATAAGGATGGATATATGCGCAAAGCCACAAACAAATCCATAAACACATTTTCACTTTTTTTAATATATATATGATATGATATGATATATGCATGATATGAAGGCGGCTAACATCAACATCTCAAATTGGGAGGACCTGGCGGAAGATCAATCCACATGGCGGGGCATCGTGAAGGAAGGATCACTACGTGCCGAGGAGCTGTACAGGGCGGAAGCAGCTGTGAAGAGAGCGCGGAGAAAGGCAAGAAAACACTACTCCACCGCATTTGTGTGCGGGACATGCACAAGAGACTGCCATTCAAGGATCAGTCTCATTTGCCACACGAAGAGTTGCAACCAGACAAGATAATCTATCGTCTCTTGTAGACGGAAAGATACCATACATGCATGATATGTTTCCCATTTCCGTGCTCTTTTTGTTTTTTTGTTTTTTGAAAGGGTTTTGTTTCGCGTATCTTCTGCCCGTTTGACTCCTTCATACTCTTGCTGTTCGCCAGCTGGAACGGTGCTTAGCGATGATCTCCCATTCGTTGAGTTCTATGTTGGCTTCCCTCATGTTCCGTTTGCAGACGTCTTTCAATCGTTTCCGTCCAATAAGACTTGCCTTCCCCCCCCCCCCCCCCCTTGCCAGCTCTTTGTAATCAGTGACACTATTCATTAGTGAAACTGTAGAGAAAAGTTGCACATAGGCGCCTTGCATAATTGTTCTGACAACAGTTACCCTGCCTAAGATAACACACCAGACTTTTATCATCACCAAAAAAAACTTTAATCTTATATTTGTTATAGAAGTGTTTCTGCTTCATGTCGCACTACAAAATCAGACACATGCATTGCTGGATGTTCATAAACAGCATATCGAATTTCCGTAAATTTATATTTAATTGCTGTGGCACATCCAATTTATTATTACTATTACTATTATTAGTATTACTATTACAATTGTTATTATTATAACTATTAATATTATAATAAAAATAATAGTAATAGTAACAATAACAATAACATAACAATAACAATACAAATACTAATAATAATATTAATTATAATAATTATAATAGTAATAGTAATAATAATAGTAATAGTAATAGCAATAGTAATAATAGTAATATTAATATTAATAGTAAAAAAAGTGATAGTAACAGTAATAGCAAAACAAATAGTAATAATGACAATAACAATAACATAACAATAACAATAATAATGACAATAACAATAATAATATTAATAATAATAATAATAGTAATAGAAATAGTAAAAGTAAGAGTAATTAAAATAATAGAAATAATAATAATGGCAAAAGCAATATTAAAGTCATAGTAATAGTACTAGTAATAGTAGTAATAATAATATTAATAACAGCAACAATAACAAAAAACTAAAACTAAAACAATAACAATAATAATAATAATATTAATAGTAACAATAACATATAAATTAAAATAATAACAATAACAGTAAAAGTATATATTTAATAAAGTAAATAAAAATAAAATAAAATACATATACATATTTAAGAAAATAAAAAAAACTAAAATAAAATACAAACATATATTTAAGAAAATAAATAAAAAGAAAAGAAAATACATACATACATTTAAGAAATAAATAAAAGTAAAATAAAAAACATACATATATTTAAGAAAAAAAAACATACTTATATTTAATAAAAAAAATACAAATAAATATTTAAGAAAATAAATAAAAAAACAAACAATACATACATATATTTAAGAAAATTAAAAAAAATAAAATAAAATACATACATAAATTTAATTAAAAAAAATATTACATACATATATTTAAGAACATAAATAAAAATAAAATAAAATACATATATATATTAAATAAAATAAATTAAAAAAAAAATACATACATTTTTGAAGAAAATAAGTAAAAAATATAATACATACATATATTGAAGGAAATAAATTTAAAAAAAATAAATACATACATATATTGAAGAAAAAAATTTTTAAATAATAAAATACATACATATATTGAAGAAAATACAATAAAAGAAATAAAATATATACATATATTGAAGACAATAAATTTAAAAAAATAATATACATACATTTAAAAAAATAAAATACATACATATATTGAAGAAATTAAATAAAAAAAAAATACATACATAATTTGAAGAAAATAATTATATACATATATATAAGAAAATTAATTTTAATTTAAAAAAATTAAATACATACATATATATATAAGAAAATAAATGTTTTAAAATAAAATTACTTACATATATATAAGAAAATAAAATTTAAAAAATAAAATACATACATACATATATATAAGAAAATAAATTTAAAAAAATAAATACATACATATATATAAGAAAGTAAATTTAAAAAAATAAAATACATACATATATATATATGATAATAAATTTTAAAAAATAAAATACATACATATATATAAGAAAATAAATTTAAAAAAATAAAATACATACATATATATAAGAAAATAAATTTAAAAAAAAAATACATACACATATATAGAAGAATTTAAAAAAAAAAATACATACATACATATGTATAAGAAAATAATAAAAAAAAAATATATACATATATATAAGAAAAAAATAATAAAAAAATAAAATACATACATATATATAAGAAAATAAATGTAAAAAAATAAAATACACACATATATATAAGAAAATAAATTTTTAAAAATAAAATATATACATATATATTAGAAAAAAAATAAAATAAAATACATACATATATATAAGAAAATAAATTTTAAAAAATAAAATACATACATATATATAAGAAAATAAATTAAAAAAAATAAAATTCATACATATATATAAGAAAATAAATTTAAAAAAAATTAAATACATACATATATATAAGAAAATAAATTAAAAAAAATAAAACTCATACATATATATAAGAAAATAAATTTAAAACAATAAAATACATACATATATATTAGAAAATTTAAAAAAAAAATAAAATACATACATATATATAAGAAAATAAATTTAAAAAAATAAAATACATACATATCTATAAGAAAATAATTTAAAAAAAATAAAAATACATACATATCTATAAGAAAATAAATTTTAAAAAATAAAATACATACATATATAAAAGAAAATAAATTTAAAAAAATAAAATACATACATATATATATGATAATAAATTAAAAAATATAAAATACATACATATATATAAGAAATTAAATTTAAAAAAAATACATACCTATATAAGAAAATAAATTTAAAAAAATAAAATACATACATATATATAAGAAAATAAATAAAAAAACATACATATATATAAGAAAATAAATTGTTAAATATAAAATTACATACATATTCTATATATAAGAAAATAATTTTGAAAAAATAAAATACATACATATATAAAAGAAAATAAATTTTAAAAAATAAAATACATACATATATATGAGAAAAAAACAACAACATACACATATATAAGAAAATTAAAAAAAAATACATACATATAATTAAGAAATAAATTTAAAAAATAAAATACATACATATATATAGGAAAATAAATTTTAAAAAATACATAAAATATATATAAGAAAAGAAATTAAAAAAAAACAACACATATATATAAGAAAAAATGTTTAAAAAATTAAATACTTACATATATATAAGAAAATAAATTTTAAAAAATAAAATTTATACATATATATAAGAAAATAAATTCAAAAAATACATACATAAATATATATAAGAAAATAAATTAAAAAAATTAAAAACATACATATATATAAGAAAAATTTTTTTTTAAAAATACATACATACATATTTATAAGAAAATAAATTTAAAAAAATTAAATATATACATATATATAAGAAAATAAAATTTAAAAAATAAAATACATACACATATATAAGAAAATAAATTTTAAAAAATTAAATACATACATATATATTAGAAAATAAATTTAAAAAAAATAAATACATACATATATATAAGAAAATAAATTTAAAAAAATAAAATTACATACATATATATAAAAAATAAATTAAAAAAAATAAAATTCATACATATATATAAGAAAATAAATTTAAAACAATAAAATACATACATATATATTAGAAAATTAAAAAAAAAATAAAATACATACATATATATAAGAAAATAAATTTAAAAAAATAAAATACATACATATCTATAAGAAAATAATTTAAAAAAAATAAAAATACATACATATCTATAAGAAAATAAATTTTAAAAAATAAAATACATACATATATAAAAGAAAATAAATTTTAAAAAATAAAATACATACATATATATATGATAATAAATTAAAAAATATAAAATACATACATATATATAAGAAAATAAATAAAAAAACATACATATATATAAGAAAATAAATTGTTAAATATAAAATTACATACATATTCTATATATAAGAAAATAATTTTGAAAAAATAAAATACATACATATATAAAAGAAAATAAATTTTAAAAAATAAAATACATACATATATATGAGAAAAAAACAACAACATACACATATATAAGAAAATTAAAAAAAAATACATACATATATTTAAGAAATAAATTTAAAAAATAAAATACATACATATATATAGGAAAATAAATTTTAAAAAAATACATAAAATATATATAAGAAAAGAAATTAAAAAAAAACAACACATATATATAAGAAAAAATGTTTAAAAAATAAAATGTATACATATATATAAGAAAATAAATTCAAAAAATACATACATAAATATATATAAGAAAATAAATTAAAAAAATTAAAAACATACATATATATAAGAAAAAAAATATTTAAAAAATACATACATACATATTTATAAGAAAATAAATTTTAAAAAATTAAATATATACATATATATAAGAAAATAAAATTTAAAAAATAAAATACATACACATATATAAGAAAATAAATTTTAAAAAATAAAATACATACATATATATAAAAGAAAATAAATTAAAAAAAAATAAAATACATACATATATATTAGAAAATAAATTTAAAAAAAATAAATACATACATATATATAAGAAAATAAATTTAAAAAAATAAAATTACATACATATATATAAAAAAATAATTTTTAAAAGATAAAATGCATACATATCTATAAGAAAATAATTAAAAAAAAATAAAATACATACATATCTATACAAAAATAATTTTTAAAATATAAAATACATACATATATATAAGAAAATAATTTTTTAAAAATAAAATACATACTTATCTATAAGAAAATAATTTTTTTTAAATAAAATACGTACATATCTATAAGAAAATATTTTGTTTAAAATAAATACATACATATCTATAAGAAAATAATTTTTTAAAAATAAAATACATACATATCTATAAGAAAATAATTTAAAAAAATTAAAAATACATACATATCTATAAGAAAATAAATTTTTAAAAATAATATACATACATATCTATAAGAAAATAATTTTTTAAAAATAAAATACATACATATCTATAAGAAAATAATTTTTAAAAAATAAAAATACATACATATCTATAAGAAAATAAATTTTTAAAAATAAAATACATACATATATATAAGAAAATAAAAAAAAAACATACATATATATAAGAAAATAAATTGTTAAATATAAAATTACATACATATTCTATATATAAGAAAATAAATTTAAAAAAATTAAATATATACATATATATAAGAAAATAAAATTTAAAAGATAAAATACATACATATCTATAAGAAAATAATTAAAAAAAATAAAATACATACTTATCTATAAAAAAATAATTATTTAAAAATAAAATACATACATATCTATAAGAAAATATTTTGTTTAAAATAAATACATACATATCTATAAGAAAATAATTTTTTAAAAATAAAATACATACATATCTATAAGAAAATAATTTAAAAAAAATAAATATACATACATATCTATAAGAAAATAATTTTAAAAAAATAAAATACATACATATATATATATAAGAAAAAAAATTAAAAAATACATACATACATATATATAAGAAATAAATTTAAAAAAATAAAATACATACATATATTTAAGAAAATAAATAAAAAAACATACATATATATAAGAAAATAATTTTTTAAAAATAAAATACATACATATATATAAGAAATAAATTTTAAAAAATAAAATACATACATATATTTAAGAAAATAAATAAAAAAAACATACATATATATAAGAAAATAATTTTTTAAAAATAAAATTACAAACATAGTCTATATATAAGAAAATAATTTTTTAAAATAAAATACATACATATCTATAAGAAAATAATTTTAAAAAAAATACATACATATCTATAAGAAAATAATTTTTTAAAGATAAAATACATACATATCTATGAAAAAATAAAATTAAAAAAATAAAATACATACATATCTATAATAAAAATTAAAAAAAATAATATACATACATATCTATAAGAAAATAATTTTTAAAAAATAAAATACATACATATCTATAAGAAAATAATTTTTAAAAAATAAAATACATACATATCTATAAGAAAATAATTTTTTAAAAATAAAATACATACATATCTATAAGAAAAAAAATTAAGAATAAAATACATACATATCTATAAGCAAATAAATTTTTAAAAATAAAATACATACGTATCTATAAGAAAATAAATTTTTAAACATAAAATACATACATATCTATCAGAAAATAAATTTAAAAAAATAAAATACATACATATCTATAAGAAAATAAAATTTAAAAAATAAAATACATACATATATTGAAGAAAATAAATGTTAAAAAATAAAATACATACATATATTAAAGAAAACAAATTTTTAAAAATTAAATACATACATATTTTGAAGAAATTACATTTTAAAAAATAAAATACATACATATATTGAAGAATATCAATTTTAAAAAATAATATACTGTCATATATTGAAGAAAATAAATTAAAAAAAAAATACATACATATTTTGAAGAAAAAAAAATTTAAAAATAAAAAACATACATATATTAAAGAAACATAAATTTTAAGAAAAATTTTATACATTCATATATTGAAGCAAATAAATTTTAAAAAATAAATTACATACATATCTATAAAAATAAAATTAAAAAAATTAAATACATACATATCTATAAGAAAATAAAATTTAAAAAATTAAATACATGCACATCTATAAGAAAAAAAATACATACATATCTATAAAAAATAAAATAAGAATAAATACATACATATCTATAAGAAAATAAATTTTAAAAAATAAAATACATACATATCTATAAGAAAATAAATTTTAAAAAATAAAATAAATATATATCTATAAGAAAATAAATTTTTAAAAATAAAATACATACATATCTATAAGAAAATAAAATTTAAAAAATAAAATACATACATATATAAAAGAAAATTAATTTAAAAAAATAAAACAAATTCATATTTTGAAGAAAATACATTTTTAAAAATAAAATACATACATATATTGAAGAACATACATTTTAAAAAATAATATATATTTATATATTGAAGAAAATAAATTTAAAAAAATTAATTACATACATATCTATAAGAAAATAAAATTTAAAAAATTAAATACATACATATCTATAAGAAAATAAATTTAAAAAAATAAAATACAAACATATGTATAAGAAAATAAATTTAAAAAAATAAAATACATACATATCTATAAGAAAATAAATTTAAAAAAATATATATATACATATCTATAACTATAAGAAATAAAATAAGAATAAATACATACATATCTATAAGAAAAAAAATTTAAAAAAAAATACATACATATCTATAAGAAAATAAATTTAAAAAATAAAATACATACATATGTATAAGAAAATAAATTTAAAAAAATAAAATACATACATATCTATAAGAAAATAAATTTAAAAAAAATATATATACATATCTATAACTATAAGAAATAAAATAAGAATAAATACATACATATCTATAAGAAAATAAATTTAAAAAAAAATACATACATATCTATAAGAAAATAAATTAAAAAAATAAAATACATACATATCTAAAAGAAAATTAATTTTAAAAAATAAAATACATACAAATATTGTAGAAAATAAATCTTAAAAAATAAAATACATACATATATTAAAGAATACTATTTTTTAAAAATAAAATACATACATATTTTGGAGAAAATACTTTTTTTAAAATAAAATACATACATATATTAAAGAACATAAATTTTAAAAAATAATATACATTCATGTATTGAAGAAAATAAATTTTAAACAATAAAATACAAACTTATTTTGAAGAATTTTTAAAAAAAAATTAAAATACATACATATATTGAAAAACATAAATTTTAAAAAATAATATACATTCATATATTGAAGAAAATAAATTTTAAAAAATAAATTACATACATATATTGAAAACAATAAATTTAAAAAAATAAAATACATACATTAATGAAAATAAATTTTAAAAAATAAAATACATACATATATTGAAGGAAATAAATTTTTAAAAATAAAATACATAAATACATTGAAGAAAATAAATTTAAAAAAATAAAATACATACATATATTGAAGAAAATAAATTTAAAAAAGTAAAATACATACATATCTTGAAGAAAATAAATGTTAAATAATAAAATACTTACATAAATTTAAGACAATAAATAAAAATGAAATAATATGCATACGTATTTCAGAAAATACATAAAAATATAATAAAATATGTATGTATATTTAAGAAAATAAATTTAAAAAAAATAAAATACATACATCTATTTAAGAAAATAAATAAAAATACAATAAAATACATACATACATTTAAGAAAATAAATAAAAATAAAATAAAATACATACATATATTTAAGAAAATAAATATAAATAAGATAAAATACATACATATATTTAAGAAAATAAATTAAAATAAAATAAAATACATACATAAAATTAAGAAAATAAATAAAAATTAAATAAAATACATACACATATTTAAGAATAAAAATAAAAATAAAATAAAATACATTCATATATTTAAGAAAATAAATAAAAATAAAATAAAATACATTCAAATATTTAAAAAAAAAAATAAATAAAATGCATACATTTATTTAAGAAAATAAATTTAAATTAAATAAAATACAAAAATATTTAAGAAAATAAATAAAAATAATATAAAATACATACATATATTTAAGAAAATAAATAAAGATCAAATGAAAAACATACACATATTTCAGAAAATAAATAAAAATAATATGATATAAATACGTATATTTAAGAAAATAAATAAAAATAAACTAAAATACATACAAATATTTAAGAAAATAAAACAACATAATATATATTTAATAATAATAGTAATAATTATAATAATAATAATAAAAATAATAGTAATAATCGTTATAATATTAATAATATCAGTAATAGTAGTAATAATAATGATAATAAAAATATTAATAATAGTAATAATAGTTAAATAGTATTAGTAATAATAGTAATAATAATAATAGCATTAATAATAATAATAATAATAAAAATCGGTCTCTCTAGCCACACCAAGAGCTGCAATTAGAAAAGATAAATCTATCGTCTCTCGTAGACGGAAAGATGCCATACATACATAATAGTAATAATAATAATAGTAATAGTATTAATAGTAATAATAATAGTAATAGTATTAATAGTAATAATAATAGTAATAACAATAGTATTAGTACTAACAATCGTTATTATAGTAATAATTATAATAATAGTAATATTAATAGTTATAGTCATACAACAGGCACGAAAAAAGGCTCAATGGCTTCCACCTCAGATGCCTGCGCCGCATCCTTGACATCAAATGGCAGGAAAAAGTCCCCAACACGGATGTCCTGTCTCAAGCAAATATGTGCAGTGTCCCAGCCCTTTTAATCCAAAGACGCCTCCGCTGGCTTGGGCACGTCAAGCGTATGCAACCTGGTCGCATACCTAAGGACGTGCTGTACAGCGAGCTGGCGATAGGGAAAAGGTCAGTTGGACGGCCTCGTCTCAGATACATAGACATTTGCAAAAGAGATATGAAGGCGGCTAACATCAACATCTCAAATTGGGAGGGCTTGGCGGAGGATCGATCCACATGGCGGGGCATCGTGAAGGAAGGATCACTACGTGCCGAGGAGGTCTACAGGGCGGAAGCAGCTGTGAAGAGAGCGCGGAGAAAGGCAAGAAAACACTACTCCACTGCGGGACATGCACAAGAGACTGCCATTCAAGGATCGGTCTCATTAGCCACACGAAGAGCTGCAACCAGACAAGATAATCTATCGTCTCTCGTAGACGGAAAGATGCCATACCATACCATAGTCATAATACTAATAATAATAATAGTAATAATAGTAAGAAAAGTAGTGGTAATAATAATAATAATAATAGTAATATATATATAAGAATGAGCTATGCTGACATTTATTAACTATTATTATTTTGATACGTTCGGACTCTTAAAAGCAATCATAATTATTTTCTATTATTTTTAAGGAAATCGAATACATTTAAATGCGCAAAAAATTATATTTCCGCTATTATTTTAGCAAAAGTTTAAATATTATTATTATAAATTACAAACACATTTAAAGAAACAACTAAGGAACTATATTAAACATATTATAAGCGTTTGAAAGTTATGAAAAAAATTTAAATAAAAAAAATATGATCAAATAATAACACAGTAATCACATTTATCGGGAAAACATACTTAGCCAAAGCTAAAGGTTCTCTGATTTAATAAAAGAGCGTGATAAAACTGATAATGTATATTCCGCTTCTTAAAAGCATAATTAATAAATAGCATCGATTACTTTTTAAATTGCTACACTTAAAAACAAATAATTTAGCTTTGTATTTTCAACATTTAATTTAATAAGTTTTTACGTTTTATTCATTCCAAAAATAAACTTTTATGAAATTTATAAAGTAGTAAAAACTCTATATCTAAAAATAATTTTAGTAAGAATATGCCGTTTAATTAAATTTGTGCAGCAAAACTACGTAGACAAATATAATTTTTAATGCACTTATCCCTCATCTAAATAAGAACACAGCATATTAAATGCAAAAAAAAAATATTTTTGGGTATTTAATGGGGTTACAATCCCGTGGATGATTAATTTTTTTTTAACTCTGTTTTTTTTGTGGGGGGGGGGGGGGGGGTTAATACGATAGATTCATTTTGCCCAATAAAGCACAAGATTAGTCTCAGAATGAATTTGATAAATAATTGACCTTCTTCGATACATACATATCGGGGGTAGCAAATTGAGTTTATATATTTTTACTTGTAGGACAATATCTTTCAACCCAATGACATTGCAGTTGTAAAACATGGATGCTATATTCTAATATAACATATGAACATATGTTTACCAATTAAGAAAACATAAATATACCGATGAATATCAAAACACAATCATTTTACACAAGTTAAAATTTAATTTTCAAAATAGAGATTTTATTAGACAGAGAGATTGACAGAAAGAGAGCAAGACAGGCAGACAAATAGACAGATAGATGATAGATAGATAGATAGATAGATAGATAGATAGATATGTAGATAGATAGATAGACGTATGGATGGATAGATGAATGGATGGATAAAAGGATGGATGAAAGGATGGATGGGTCGAAGGGTGGGTGGGTGAGTGGATGAATGGATGGATTGATTGATGGACAGATAGGTAGGTAGAAAGATAGGTAGGTAGGTAAGTAGGTAGACAGATAGATAGGTAGGTAAGTATGTAGTAGATAGGTAGGTAGGTAGATAGATAGGGAAATAGATGGGTAAATAGATATTATATATATATATATAGGTAGATAGGTAGGTAGGTGGGCAGGTATGCATGTAGGCAGATAGGCATGAAGGCAGCTAGATGGTAGATAGGTAGATAGATAGATGATAGATGGACAGAGACAGGGAGACAGATAACAGGCATAGACAAGGAGTTAGACAGACAGACAGAGACAGGGAGAAAGAAAGACAGACAGAGATAGACAGACATACAGTCAGACAGAGAGACAGATAGAGAAACAGAAGACAGACATATAGACAGAGAGACAGACAGACAGAAAAAGAGAAAGAAAGTTAGAGAGACAGACAGAGAGACAGACATAGAGACAGACAGAGAGACAGACAGAGAGACAAACAGAGAGATAAACAGAGCGAGAGGCAGAGAGACAGATAGAGAGACAGCAAAACAGACATAGAGTCAGACAGAGAGACAAAGAGACATACAGGGAGACAGATAGAGAGACATGGAGACAGGCAGAGAGACATGGAGACAGACATAGAGACAGACAGGGAGATGGAGAAACAGACAGAGAGACAGAGAGGCAGACAGAGAGACCGAGAGACAGACAAAGAGACAGATTGACATATAGAGAGACAGACAGAGAGACAGACATATAGAGACAGACAGAGAGACAAATAGACAGAAAGAGAGACAGACAGAGTGACAGAGAGACAGACAGAGAGACAGAGAAACAGACAGAGATACAGACAGGGAGACAGACAGAGAGACGAGGAGGCAGACAGAGAGACAGACAAAGAGACAGAGAAACAGACAGAGAGACATGGAGACAGACAGAGAGACAGACAGAATGACAGAGAGACAAACAGAAAGACAGAGGGACAGACATGAGACAGACAGACAGAGAGAGACAGACAGACAGAGAGACAGACAGAGAGACAAACAATAATACAGACAGAGAGACAGACAGACAGAGAGGCAGACAGAGAGATAGACATACAGAAAGACAGAGAGAGAGAGAGTTAGATAGACATACAGAAAGACAGAGAGAGACAGACAAACAAACAAACAGGCAGATGGACAGAAAGATCATCCTTGAATAGTTCCGAAAAAGTTATCTTTATTCGGTAAACTCTATCTATACATATATAAAAATTATTCTACACAGTATGTGCTTATATACCATTAATCCAAAGAGATGAAAATTTTGTGAATTGTTGTACACACGCCCGCAAATGTTTCTGAATGATTACACACATTTTACAATATTCCGTTTTGGGACCGAGACCCTAAATTCTCCCCCCCCCCCCCCTTTGTATGAGCTAAATATAATTTACATATCCGTTCTTATACCTTTCATCCGATTGCACTAATACTATGGTAAGTTGTTGTGTGTAGCAAAGGTTTCTGAATTAGCTTATTCATTTTGAAATATTCCTTTTGGGACCGGGGGCCCTAAATAATTTTGTTTTTATATGAGCTATACAAATATAATTTCAATCAGTGCTATGGCATGGGTGGATAGAAATCAATCAAATACAAGCGACATTTCAGTTTGTGCGTGACATAAGTACAACCATTTTACAATTTTGCGTTTGGGGCCTCAATCGCTAAAAGTGTGTGGAGTAAATTTTGATAATCCATGCTTCTCACGTGGACAGCTGTATGTTGCCTGCTCACGCGTCGAAAAAACTTATAACTAATTTGTGTACACACTAGACGGAAAAAACACTAAATATTTTCTATTTAAAAATGACTTTAATATTAATAATAATAGTAATAATTGTAATAATAATAATAATAGTAATAATAATAATATAAGTAATAGTAATACTAATAATTACAAACAATAACGATATCAATAACAATAACCATAAAATAACAATAACAAAAACAATAACAATAACGATAATAATTATAATAACAATAATAATAATAATAGTAATAAAAATAATAATAACAATAATAATAATAATAGTAATAGTATTAGTAATTACAGTAATAGAAATAGTAAAAGTAATAATAGTAATAGTAATGGTATTTGTAACAGTAATATTAATAGTAATAGTATTTATAGTAATAGTAATAATAGTAATAGTAATATTAATAGTATTAGTAATAGTAGAAATAGTAATAGTAACAATAATGGCAGTAATAATAATAATAGTAATAGTATTAGTAATTACAGTAATAGAAATAGTAAAAGTAATAATAGTAATAGTAATAGTAATGGTAATTGTAATAGTAATATTAATAGTAATAGTATTTATAGTAATAATAGTAATAGTAATATTAATAGTATTAGTAATAGTAGAAATAGTAATAGTAACAATAATGGCAGTAATAGTAATAATAGTAATAGTAATAATAATTGTAATTGTAATAATCGTTATAGTAACAATAATATTAATAATAACAAAACTATATCGATATCAATAACAATAACCATAACATAACAATGTATGGCATCCTTCCGTCTTCACGAGACGATGGAGTAGCTATATTGTAGTCCTACACTTCGACGAGTGGCTCACTAGGCCAATCCTGGAATGACAATCTCGTCTGCATTTCACGCAGGAGAATGATGATTCCTGGTTAATTTTGGCCTTCCGTGCTGTTCTTTTTCTTGCAAGGGCTTCGTTCCGCACATCTTCTGCCTTTTTCACTCCTTCGTACACTGCCGTTCGCCAGCTGGAACGTTGTTCGGCAATGATCTCCCATTTGTTGACTTCAATGTTCGCTTCCTTCATGCTCTTTTTGCAAACGTCCATATATCTCAGGCGAGGCCGTCCAACAAGCCCTGTCCCTTCTGCCAACTCTCCATACAACAGCATCTTTGGAATACGGCCTTCCTCCATTCTCCTTACATGGCCTAACCAGCGAAGGCGCTTCTTGCTAAGAGCGGGGAATATGCTACACATTTCGGAACGTTCCAAGACCTCTGTGTTAGTCACCGTGTCCTGCCATCGGATGCGTAGAATGCGACGCAGACATCGTTGATGGAAGCTGTTGAGTTTCCGCTCGAGACTGGTATATGTGGTCCACACTTCACTGCCATATAGGAGCGTACTAAGCACGCATGCCAGACACTTAGCTTTGTTTTTTCAGTTAGAGTGAGATTATTCCACACCCGCTTATTCAGTTTAGCCATAGTTGCTGCTGCTTTTGCGATCCTGATGTTTATCTCTTCATCAATGGAGAGAGAACTAGAAATATTGGATCCAAGGTATGTGAAATGCTCAACAAACGACAGATTATGGCCCTCAATAGTTATACTTGGAGGGGACGGCGCTTCTTGCATCATGACATGAGTTTTCTGTAGACCAATTAACAATCCAAACTCTTTACAAGCGTGTGATAGACGGTTAACTAGCCGCTTAAGACCTTCTTCTGTGTGAGATGTTAAGGCGGCATCGTCAGCGAACAGTAGTTCACGAATTAGTACCCTTTTTACTTAAGTCTTTGCACGAAGGCGAGCGATATTGAACAGCCTACCATCAGATCTGGTATGTATAACAATAACAATAAAGATAATAATTATAATATTCATAAAAATAATAATAATAATTATCGTCATAAAAAATAGTAATAGTAAAAACAATAACAATAACATATAACAAAACAATAACATTTACAATAAAAAAGCAATAACATAACAATAACAATAACAATAACATAACAATAAAAATAACAAAAACAATAACAATAATAATAATAATAGTAATAGTTATAGTAATAGTAATACCAACAACAATAACAAGAATAATAATAATAATAATAATAATAATAGTAATAATAATAGTAATAGTAATAATAGTAATAATAATAATAATAATTATTATTATTATTATAGTAATAGTAATAGTAATAATAATATTAAAAGTAATAGTAATAATATTAATAGTAATAGTATTAATTGCAATAGTAATAGTAATAATAGTGATAGTAATAATAATTATAACAATAACAATAATAATAGCAATAACAATTATAATATTTACAATTATAATAACATAATAATAATATAATAATTAAAATTAATAAATAATAATAATAATAGTAATAAGAATATAATAGTAATAGTAATATTAGTAGTAGTAATAGTAATAATAGCAATAACAATACAAAAACAATAACAATAATAATTATAATAATAACAATAATAATAATAATAATCAAAATAATAATAATAATAATTATAATAATAATAATAATAATAGTAATAATAATAATAGTAATAGTAATAGCAATAGTAATAGCAATAGTAATAGAAATAGTAATTTAATAGTAATAGTTATAGTAATTGTAATTGTAATATTAATAGAAAAGGTTTTAATAGTAATAGTAATAGTAGTAGCAATTTTAATAGTAATAAAATAGTAATAGTAATATTAAACTAATATTAATAATAACAATAGCAATAGTAATAGTAATAGTAAAAATGAAGCTTACAAGTTTACATTATAATTAGTAAACAAAGTTAATAAATCGGTCACAAGATCGGTGCAGCTGCTCAGCAGACGTGTCATCTGATAGCCTACTTATTTTGTCGTATTTGGTGCGTCAATGGGACAGCATCGTCTTAGCGATCTTGCTCTTCTTAGCGTTGAAAAAGAAACATTGGGTAAAAAGATTTTGATTACGTAATTTACCAGTTTGCGACAGTGAAGTCAAGAAGAATAAATCTTTTGTAGACTATGCAAACCAGTCTACGACAGTGACTGATTGGGTCTTGCACTTAAATTTCTATAAACTTGCTTCTTTAAATTTAATGTTTTATTAAAATTATTTTTTGTTTCCTTATTCAATGTAATAGAAAAATGTGTTTAAATGGTGAGGGGGCTGGGGCGCCAAAGTTATAGTTCGTCCCCGGGCGCAAAAAATCATAGCTACGCCTCTGCATTCTATTTTGCACTCCCATTCATATTTATTTGTAAAAAAAAAAATAAAATGACTGCATAGTAACATGCAATTTAATTGTCCTGAGCTGAATTACGCATCGTGGCTAGATTTTATTAATCTGTTGGTTACCAAAAACTAATTCCGAAAAACTCAACAATTTTGAGAAAAGTCAGTTAGTGGGTAATACACAACCATAATTGTGTAAATCGTAGCAATCTGACACAGTATCAAAGAGTCCCTATTAAAATTACCGCTAGTTGTTACGAGTGGTGGGAAAATACGAGCCTGTCTTCTTGGTCTCTTTCAAAATAAGGTTAGTCAAAAGGCCTTTTCTACGATAAAAAATCAAAATTCATTCTCCCTACAATATCAGCTTCCTTCTCATCATTAATTCATAAATATTGCCTGCTCCTGCCTACTGTTTGAACACGTTTTAGCCTTCAATGCCTTCACGGAGAAGGTTGGGGTGGTTGTTCCTGTACTAAGTGATCCCAAATGGTCATGGACTTGACTTTTCTTATAGTTGACCTTACACAGGAGCTGAATGTACTCAACAAGAAGTTACAAGACCATGGGTAGCTTGTCAATGTTGCCTATGACAATGTCAGGGCATTCTGCACAAAACTTGTGTTATGGTTCTTAGAGACACCTCAGCCATTTCCCAACATGCAAAGTACTCATGGACTCGGGTACACCATTCTGTAGTAAGTATACTGATGCCATTGGAAAGCTACAAAAAGAATTTGATCACATTTTTGCAGGCATCAAAACACACAGAGCCACTTTTCAACTTTTTGCTGACCCTTTCTCCTTCAATGTGGAAGACGCCCCCTGCCCCCGCTTTAACTTCAAATGGAGCTGATTGGTCTTCGGTGCAATTCTAATTTCAGGGATGTGAAGAGAGTAACAGACCAGCATGGACAATTTATGAGAGCATTTCCCTCAACATTCCCTGAGATTTCGAGGTTGTTCAAGCGGATCATGTGCATTTTTAAGAGCACCTATCTTTGTGACAAACTCTTTTCCACTACGAACTTGAACAAGTCAAAGTTCAGGGCCCATCTTACTGATGAGGTCTTCAAGCTATACGGAGGGTCTCAGTTGCTTCCTCACTCAAGCCAAATGTTGTTCAGATGTGTAAGAAGAAGAGCTGCCATGTCTCTGGCAACAAGGAGTAGGAGGAAAAAAGTGTAATCCTTATATAAAAAGTACAAGCACAAAATGTAGACACGTAAAATAAACATGATAGCTTATAGCAAAACATCAACTTCCATGTTGTCTTGGTGGCAAATACTTGAATGAGTTCTTTATACTCTAAGTGACCACTAGTTGTACCCTTGGATGATGTAAGCATCTGATGTACACTTGGATGACGTGACCACCTGATGTACACTTGGATGATGTGACCACCTGATGTACACTTGGATGACGTGACCACCTGATGTACACTTGGATGATGTGACCACCTGATGCTCACTTGGATGACGTGACACCTGATGTACACTTGGATGATGTGACCACCTGATGTACCATTGTACCAGCTCTTTTCCAGGCTATGTCTTCAATGTACAAACACAAACCATCATTAAACGTTATTGCCGACTGCTCCCTGGACTACAGAACTTTTTCCGGGCACCCACAACTATTGTTCTCACGTACAGCCCTGGTCATTTGTGACCCCCAAATTTTCCTATTTTTGTTAAAACCTAGAACATAAGAAAAATAAAAGGAATCTTTTAGACCAGACGTTGACTGATTCTAAAGACGACATAGCTCATGGTTGTCGTTATAATCGGTCAAGAATCCTGAAGACGTTTCTATTTGTAATCTGATTTTTTTACTATCTGCTTGGATTAAAGTGCATACAGTTGTATAGAAAATATATCAATTTTTATATATCAATGTATATATATATATATATATATATATATATATATATAAATTTCAGTCTAATGCTCATATTGCCTGACATTGCTATTTTCGACGATCAGACATCTAACTTCCTTTATTACAAAATTACTTAAACAGCCCCCACGTCACTAAAAGGCATATAAGAAGATAGCATTCTCAATTATGCAATCAAACAAAAGCCATGTGTATAGATTGAACATTAGGGACCTGTGGAATACTGTGGAATACTGGCGTGAAAATGAGAGGTGAGCTTTGGGCGACGAGAGGAAATCGAAAGTCTGAACTCGCTTGAACCTTTCCCATTTCCCCCGAACCCCCGTGATCCTGTCTCCTCTCCATCACACGCCCGGCTCTAGTACACAAAAGGTTCACAGCGAGAGTTGCCTGCAATTCTGCGGAGTGAGGAAAATAGCAGTCAGATGTATTGGTGTAGCACGGAAAGAAACAATCATTTCGAAGGATATTTAGCTACGTAAACAAAGAAATAAACAAATAAATAAAGTCTTAATTCGATAAGACGAATTATATCTTTTTAAAAACTTTTTAATTAGATTTAGTGAGCAGACAAGATGTTTTAAGATTGGGATATTTTTTTTTTTAGAAACGAATGTTAAATAATATACAAAGTAAAGTGTAAATACTTGAGCAACATGCACGTTGTTGGTTCAAAACTTTCCGTATTACTGTGGGCCTATTCTGCACTGGGTAAGTTAAATCATTTGTCTTTGTGTACAAGTATTGACTCAAATGTCTTTGTGTACAAGTATTGACTCAAATGTCTTTGTGTACAAGTATTGACTCAAATGGCTTTGAAATATTTAAAAAAAACACACAAAAAAACCTCTTGTATTAGGCAACCAAAAACTAATACAAATGTTAGAAAGATTGCAAAGTAATGTATTTCATAACGTTATACATTTTAATGAGTATGAGAGTAACATTTTCACAGCTCTTCCTTATTCGAAAAATTTGATTAATTTTATGCCAATGTTTTAAAGCAAACTTGACAATAAAGACTTTGATTTATTCAATTTCCAGACCCGGACTTTTCCTGTATCAGTTTGGTTACCAAAGGGGGTGGGGGAGCGGGTCGGTTCATTACATTGTTACAGAGGTGTACGTTAGCTTACCCAGGGGAGCATTACACTGACGTAGGTGTAAGTTAGTTTATGTACAAGTAAATTCAAGGTATCCATGTTACATAGAAAATGATATTAAATTTTAAAATATTATTAAATTTTGCTAAAACTTTTTTTGGGGGGAAGGTTAAAGGATCTTGTTTAGCCTTTGGGGTTGGGGTAAAGATCTTGTTTAGCCTTTGGGGGTGGGGTAAGGATATTGTTTAGCTTTTGGGGTGGGGTAAGGATCTTGTTTAGCCTTTGGGGGTGTGGTAAGGATCTTGTTTAGCCTTTGGATGTGGGGTAAGGATCTTATTTAGCCTTTGTTTTATATAAGCAAGACTGTTCAAGACTCTTAAACAGATTGACTAATATTGATCCTGGGGCGTATGATGCTTTGTAGTGATGCATTTATTTTGAAGTATAAAGAGCAAAGTGCCCGTAATATTAACGTTATTATAGGCCCACCAACGTGCGTATGGAACAAATGAAAGTGTGCTTATGTAACAAATGAAAGTGTGCGTATGTAACAAAATCGAAGTATGAATTTGTAATCAAGGAAAACGTAAATATGTAACACATGAAAGAATGCATGTTATTGAAATAAGAAAATCGTGCATATTTAACACATGAAAGTGTGCGTTTGTAACAAATGAAAGTGTGCGTATGTAACAAATGAATGCGTGTGTATGTAACAAATATTTTACAACGACGAAGTACAAGTACGGTTCATAAAAATATAATTTAAAAATATAATAATAATAAAACGATCTTGTAAATAAGAAATCATTCAAATATTAAAAGCTATAAATTTTGACACTTGACATTGACACGTTTCATACAAACTAACAGTGTTGTTTATATTTTTTCTCGCATTTAGTTGCACACTAAGATTTATGCAATTTGTTCTGCTCCTTTTCTATGTAATTGAAATGCCACTTGTTGCGGCATAGACATTGACAATGGCTCGAAAGCGATTTAAAATACTTGCTTGGCAGCGTGGAATAGAATCTGGTCACTGGTGCACATATTCCAGTTTTCGGGCTCGTGGCATGACGAAATAGAGTTAGTTTTAATGTATGTGTTGAATTGAATGTGTGTGGGGTGTGTACCGTGTGTGATGTGTACCATGTGGGGTGTATACCGGGTGGGGTGTGTACCGGGTCGGGTGTGTACAGGGTGGGGTGTGTACTGGGTGGTGTCTGTACCGTGTGGGGTGTATACCGGGTGGGCTGTGTACCGGGTGGGGTGTGTACCGTGTGGGGTGTGTACCGGGTGGGGGTTGGACTTAAGGAGAAAGTTAAAAATAAAACCAAGAGGTCTGTTACAGTAAGTATATTTTTCCGTATTTAATTAGTAAGCCTAATTCTTAAGTATTTTAAAAAAAAATAAATATTAATTTATTTTATGTTATAAATGTTACTGTAATGCTACTAAATTTGAAAAGAAAGCCAAGAGTTATCAACCTCTTTTATTTTGGTTGAATCAGTAGACCGAAATTCTGTATCATTCTTATCAGAAGAGGATCTAAGGTCATCGCCAACAACTATCATCTATCACGTGATATTGAGGTGACGGCTCCGTGTAACTTCCATTTCCTGATGACGAGGGTGATAAATTATTTTTAAAGAAACACCCGAGTCGCGTTGATGGCTGGTTGGTTTCTGTTGTTGCCAATGGGGAAATCAGCAATGATTGATTCTGAGTGTAGCCCCAGGGGTGAAAAATATGCATATGTTGTTGGCGTTCCATTATCTGAATTACACTGGGGCTACCCAGCTATTACAGCGTGCGCCGAGCCGATTGTTTACGATGACAATTTTTCTATACTTTTTTTTGTTTTCCTGGTTAGCTGTGTGTAGATTCTCTGGAGAGACCATTTCATCTACTGCCTTCACATTTAGTTTGGTTATGGCTAGAGCTGGTTCTGTTGGACGATGGTATGCCAAGGCTAGATGTGGTACTATTTGTAGGACCATAATGTGCCCGGCTAGATGTGGTTCTATTTGTTGGACCATCATGTGCCCGGCTAGAGCTGGTTCTATTTGTTGGACCAACGTATGCCCAGGCTAGATGTGGTACTAATTGGACCATCATGTAAACGGGTAGAGCTTGTTCTATTAGCTGGACCATCGTGTGCCCAGGCTAGATGTGGTACTATTTGTTGGACCATGGTGTGCCCTTGCTAGATGTCGTACTATTTGTTGGACCATCATGTGCCCAGTCAAGATGTGGTACTTTTTGTTGGACCATCATATGCCCGGCTAGAGCTGGTACTATTTGTTGGACCATCATGTGCCCAGTCAAGATGTGATACTATTTATTGGACCATCATATGCCCGGCTAGATGTGGTACTATTTATTGGACCATCATATGCCCGGCTAGATGTGGTACTATTTGTCAGACCATC
The DNA here is from genome assembly GCA_964017045.1 of Omphiscola glabra. Lineage (NCBI taxonomy): Eukaryota > Metazoa > Mollusca > Gastropoda > Lymnaeidae > Omphiscola > Omphiscola glabra. Next base: position 23,411,301 of record OZ024799.1, read on the forward strand.
GCGTGCCCACGATGGATGTGGTGCTATTTGTTGGACCATCGAGTGCCCTGCCAGATATGGTGCTATTTGTCAGACCATCGCGTGCCCACGATGGATATGGTGCTATTTGTTGGACCATTACGTGCCCGAATAAAGATGAAATATTATATTATTTTATTGCCCGAGTAATCGCATAAGAAGGCATGCATTGAAAGTTGACTGATAAGTCGGTATAAACAGAAATGTTACTGAAAGCAACGTCAAAACAAGTGCAGCCTCCAGAATATCATGTGCACATATGAGCCAAATACCACGTGTACATATGAGCCAAATACCACGTGTACATATGAGCCAAATACCACGTGTACATATGAGCTAAATATCACGTGTACATATGAGCAAAATACCATATGTACATATGAGCAATATACCATCTGTACATATGAGCAAATTATAACGTGTACAAATGAGCAAAATACCATGTGTAAATATAAGCATAAAACCATGTGTACATATGTACAAATGCAAAATACATTCATCAACCTTTAAAACTGTGTTCTCTCACTCTAAACAAATTGGGGGGGGGGGGGGGGGGCGCAATTTGAATATTACTGGAGTACTTTTTTTTTCTGGAAAAGGAAATGTATTTACATTTCAAAACATATGGGCGAGGGGAAAAAAGAGTAGATGTGGGGGAGGGACAAGACTGGGAGGGCTTTTTATTTGACTCATTTATTTTTATATTTATTAAATTATATTTATTCCTAAGATATGAATAATTTTGATTATATATATATATTTATTTATATATATATATCCTTGATTATTTTCTCACCCCATCAGTCCTTTGAACCAATCAAAACCAAAGTAGTCCCGTATTTTTTGAAACTCTGGTCTTCTAATCCATTCTCAGTCCTAACATGCCCATTGGTCAAAATATTTAGATTGATTTTGTTTAGAGAATTATGCGACACTTAAAATATGATTAATTATTATTTTTAAAAAATTTAAAAAGTAACAGTTTCCTAAATTTCATTTTTTTAAAGCGACTTCTTATGAAACTACGTTTTTTGGCTTACTTTCCCTTGTAGCTTGCCTCCCCTTGTTCTATAAATAAAAGGATTTACGCCCGCCCACCCCCGACACCACCACCCCCCTCCCCCCGCTCCGTGCATGATTACAACAGCCTTGTTTGGACAGCTTAAACCAGCCAGGACTTTGCCGAGGTTGAATTGGATCTCCTACTGTGAAATTTCTTAGTTTCAATTTTACCACAAATGGCAGTAGAAACACGCAAGTACTCAGGAATTTTGGAACATACAAGTACTGAGCTATATAGAAACACGCAAGTATTTAGGAATGTTGAAACACACACGTACACAGCAATCATCAAGATTATTCCCAAAGTACACTTTTTATTTATTTTAATGTTAATTCATTAGTCTGCTTCCAAGTGTTTGATTGCATCAAATAAGTTCCCTGAAGATGAAACAAATATATTTTATCAACTACTTTCATGTTAATTTTGTTCTTAAAAGAAGTCTTTTTTTACTTGACCATTGTAAAAGAAAAACCAAGCTATCAGGGAAAAGATCCAGTGTACGCAGCTATCAGGGAAAGATACAGTGTACGCAGCTATCAGGGAAAGATAAAGTGTACGCAACTATCAGGGAAAGATCGAATGTACGCAACTATCAGGGAAAGATACAGTGTACGCAACTATCAGGGAAAGATACAATGTACGCAACTATCAGGGAAAGATACAATGTACGCAGCTATCAGGGAAAGATACAATGTACGCAGCTATCAGGGAAATATACAATGTACGCAGCTATCAGGGAAAGATACAATGTACGCAGCTATCAGGGAAAGATACAATGTACGCAACTATCAGGGAAAGATACAATGTACGCAACTATCAGGGAAAGATACAGTGTACTCAACTATCAGGGAAAGATACAATGTACGCAACTATCAGGGAAAGATACAATGTACGCAACTATCAGGGAAAGATACAATGTACGCAACTATCAGGGAAAGATAAAGTGTACGCAACTATCAGGGAAAGATCGAATGTACGCAACTATCAGGGAAAGATACAATGTACGCAGCGATCAGGGAAAGATACAATGTACGCAACTATCAGGGAGAGATACAATGTACGCAGCTATCAGGGAAAGATACAATGTACGCAGCTATCAGGGAAATATACAATGTACGCAGCTATCAGGGAAAGATACAATGTACGCAGCTATCAGGGAAAGATACAATGTACGCAACTATCAGGGAAAGATACAATGTACGCAACTATCAGGGAAAGATACAATGTACGCAACTATCAGGGAAAGATACAATGTACGCAACTATCAGGGAAAGATACAATGTACGCAGCTATCAGGGAAAGATACAATGTACGCAGCTATCAGGGAAATATACAATGTACGCAGCTATCAGGGAAAGATACAATGTACGCAGCGATCAGGGAAAGATACAATGTACGCAACTATCAGGGAAAGATACAATGTACGCAACTATCAGGGAAAGATACAGTGTACTCAACTATCAGGGAAAGATACAATGTACGCAACTATCAGGGAAAGATACAATGTACGCAGCTATCAGGGAAAGATACAATGTACGCAACTATCAGGGAAAGATACAATGTACGCGCTGATTTCGTGCATCTTAATTTGAGATATTTTGGATTGAAAAGTTATTTAACCTTTACAAATCTCTTTATATTTAACAGATATAAACACACACACACACACACCAACACTAACAGCACATACAAAACACACACATAACTAATGACTTAAAAATTTTTTCTGCTGACACAACAGACGTATTCAATTAGAGCAATGACTTAGCGATCAATGATGTATAAGAGCACAAGTCAGTTCACTATCTGTTAAGAGTACCATTCAGTTCACTATATATATCACCATTCAGTTCACTATATGTACCACCATTCTGTAAACTATCTGTTAAGAGCACCATTTAGTACACTATTCTGATAACCCTACATTATGGAGTCCACTTCTAATGGGCAACTCTTTGTGTACTGAAAAACAAAAATGGCTATATTCTAAGTGCTGTGGTCGATCCTAATCTAGTAGGCTTTATTTATTTCGTTTCACACGAAACCTTAAGAGACAAGGGAGCTAAGTCTCCATTATCTTCTGAAGATAACTTTGGATGTAAGAGCGCAATTGTTATTAAATTGATAATTAAGGAAACACATTTTTGCCATTTTTTTTAATTAAAAGGAAACAATCAGCCTAAGGTTTGCCATTTAATGGTGGAAATCTATTAATAGAACATGCGGACATACAATCTGGACAATCTCATTAAGAAATTAATAAGACATCCTGTTTTTAAGTTTGGCAAACCTCTAAGCAGCTGTTCGGTACTGCTACGTTAATGTGAGCCAACACAGTGGTTCTTAACATACACGAAAACGTCTTTACGACTTAATTTTACGAAAGATTTTACAAACAAATTGTTAGTTCTATATATTTGCGGATATACATTGCTAGATGCTATGTTTTACAAAGACGTTGTCTAAAAATAGAAACATCACGTAAAGCGATTTGAGGTTTTCCGGTCTTGGAAATGACAAATCCTATTGTCAAAAATGTTGGTTGAATATATAGCAGCACGAAGTTGTCCACAATTGCCCTCAGCTGAAAAATGCACCAAATATAATGTACGACGCAGCAAATGTCGCATAAGAGATGGAGTCGGTGGGCCGTCGAGCGTGAGCTCTTAATGCCCCCCCCCCCCCCGGCGCCCCCCCACACAGTCCAGCGCACTGAAGGACTTAACCCGACGCCAGCCCGTGCGGAAGGGCACCGGGAACATCCCCCTTGACCTAGGGGAGGCCCGGTCGACCGAGGACGCTGCGTTTAAAGCGTCCGCAGTCCACTCTCTGTGGATCAGGACGGCTTTGCTTCCACTCCGGGGGGTTGGTGTTGCGTTGCCATTCCCCACCGCCCAGGGACGACGCAGCAAAAGAAGGCTTTTTCATGTCATAAAATCATTTTATTCTAGATATTTATTTCTTGTACAATGTGTGGGGCACGTTTAGGGTCGGTTCACACGGTCAAATTTCGCGTCAAATTGTTGTATGAACGCACTATTTTGTGCGTGGTTTCTTTTTTTGGGGAATTTGATCAAACAGTAATTTAAAAGTTGTGACAAGGCTTCATACACGAATTGCATCAAATGCTTGAAGGTAAATTTGATCGTGTGAACCGACCCTAAGCGTCAGTTCACACGATCAAATTTTCCTTCAAGCATTTGATGCAATTCGTGTATGAAGCCTTGTCACAACATTCAAATTACTATTTGATCAAATTCCACAATAAAAAGAAACCACGCACAAAATAGTGCGCTCCTACAACAATTTGACGCGAAATTTTTGTATGAACGCACTATTTTGTGCGTGGTTTCGTGTTTGTGGAATTTAATCAAATAGTAATTTGAAAGCTGTGACAAGGCTTCATACACGAATTGCATCAAAGGCTTGAAGGAGAATTTGATCGTGTGAACCGACGCTATGTATCAAAGTTTGGTTTTAAAAAATCGTATAATTTTGTGTACCGGTATTTTATATTTTGATATATTGTCTTATTTATAACACACCGTTTTGGGGCAACGCTTTTGATGAGTTAATTTGTTGAGTTATTTTACTCAGGGATCTGTTGTGTTGGCGACCCTTCATACCGCAGGTTAACATCTTTCTAAAATAAAAGATGTGTTGTGTTGGCGACACTTCATTCCCAAGTATAACACCTTCCGAAGGAATTGTTGGCGCTATGTCTCCTGTTCTCTTACATAGGCGCCTTCAATAGTCCTTTATTGAGGTTTTTACAAATGTAATTTTAGACTTTTAACAGTATAAGATGCTTTTTATTGATCCAAATAAATGAAATTTTTAAATTAAATTGCATATATTGTTTTTAGTCTCCCAAAACTGTACTGTAGCGTGGCGTTAAGGGAATCATTTTGTTGTTATATTAACTGTGAGGTGTACATGCACTCCAGTTAACTGTGACTGTGAGGTATGTATGCACTCGAGTTAACTGTGAGGTGTACATGCACTCCAGTTGAATGTGATGTATGTATGCACTCCAGTTAACTGTGAGGTGTACATGCACTCCAGTTGAATGTGATGTATGTATGCACTCCAGTTAACTGTGAGGTGTACATGCACTCCAGTTGAATGTGATGTATGTATGCACTCCAGTTAACTGTGCGGTGTACATGCACTCGAGTAGAGTCTGGACTTTTTTTTTTAAACGGAGTTCTCCGTTTTTTCAAGATCATGGATAATCATAATGTCTGCAGCAGACTTTCTGACGTTAACTTATTGTAATTTTTGTTATTGGCCTTAAACCGGAAGACACAATTTTTACATTTTATTTATGTACCGGAAGTATTAGTTCTCAATGAAACAAAACAATATCACTTTGATAACACTATATCCCTTTGGTAACACAATATCACATTGGTTATTCAATATCACATTGGTAACACAGTATCACTTTGGTAATTCAATATCACTTTGGTAACACAATATTACTTTGGTAACTCCATATAACTTTGGAGTGAACATCGAATCCCCTAAAAGATAACGTCTGCAATTTTCTCAAATACTCATTTTCCCGCGCCTCTTAAACCATCGCAGCATTCATTCGGGGTTCTGTTATAATGAGAATGAGGTATCTATTGCAGCTCTCGGGACATTGTCTTCGTTGCCCGTAACGACATGAACAATTGGAATCGACCAAATTTGGCTTGTCGAGTTGACTACGATTGTCCAATTACCCCCTTTTTCGGCACGATAATGGCCTCGCTTGAGACAGGAATCCGATTAGGACTTTAATAGAAATCAATGAAACTCTCGCTTGTGTGGTCAGCTTTCTTCCCTCTGAGGAATTCTGGCGCAGCACCCAACTTCCGTAATCTTGATTCCCTCCCTGACCTGAACCTCAAAGCTGTGAAAGACCTCAACAGAACAATCAGCCCCCGACTTCCTCATTTCCAACTGAACGCTTATTGTGTGTGTGGGGAGGGGCACAATACATTTAATAAACGTTTTTCTTTTCCTATCAACTTCCACTCCCAAAACATTTAGATAAAATGGACAATAAGAAAAACAAAGATATTCATCAATGGCGGGTTGAGCAAAGATATTAAAATAGTTGATGGTGAAAACGTGTGTTTGATTGTGGATCTTAATTTTACAAAACACTAATCTTATCAAGATATCGATTTTTTCTCTCTGAGTTGCTCTTGTGGTAGAATGATGGAGATGACACTTGAGTCGCTCTTGTGTTAGAATGATGGAGATGACTCTTGAGTTGTTCCTTTGTTAGAATGATGGAGATGACACTTGAGTCGCTCTTGTGTTAGAATGATGGAGATGACTCTTGAGTTGCTCTTGTGGTAGAATGATGGAGATGACACTTGAGTCGCTCTTGTGTTAGAATGATGGAGATGACACTTGAGTTGCTCTTGTGTTAGAATGATGGAGATGACTCTTGAGTTGCTCTTGTGGTAGAATGATGGAGATGACACTTGAGTCGCTCCTGTGTTAGAATGACGGAGATACATCTAAAGCACCTTTATGTTTCTCTCTGTTGAAATTTGAAGAGACTGAGGAAAGTTTACCTTGTTCAATATCCCGACAGAGATCACCTTTGAGTTGCTGCTGTGATAGAATGATGGAGATCACCTTTGAGTTGCTCCGGTGATAGAATGATGGAGATCCCCTTTGAGTTGCTGCTGTGATAGAATGATGGAGATCACCTTTGAGTTGCTGCTGTGATAGAATGATGGAGATCACCTTTGAGTTGCTGCTGTGATAGAATGATGGAGATCACCTTTGAGTTGCTCCTGTGATAGAATGATGGAGATCACCTTTGAGTTGCTGCTGTGATAGAATGATGGAGATCACCTTTGAGTTGCTCCTGTGATAGAATGATGGAGATCACCTTTGAGTTGCTCCTGTGATAGAATGATGGAGATCACATTTGAAATTCATTATATTTATTTTTATGACTGCTCCCTTTTCTACCTGTTGCTTCGCAACTAACATGTCAGCTAATGATAACAATACATTACTAACATGTCAGCTCATGATAACAATACACTATACTAACATGTCAGCTAATGATAACAATACACTACTAACATGTCAGCTAATGATAAGTCTACAAACATGTCAGTTGATGATAAATCTACACTACTAACATGTCAGCTGATGATAACTCTACTCTACTAACATGTCGGCTGATGATAACTCTACTAACATGTCAGCTAATGATAACATCTACTCTACTAACATGTCAGCTGATGATAACTCTACTCTACTAACATGTCAGCTGATGATAACTCTACTAACATGTCAGCTAATGATAACTCTACTCTACTAACATGTCAGCTGATGATAACTCTACTAACATGTCAGATAATGATAACTTAACTCTACTAACATGTCAGCTAATGATAACTTAACTCTACTAACATGTCAGCTAATGATAACTTAACTCTACTAACATGTCAGCTAATGATAACTTAACTCTACTAACATGTCAGCTAATGATAACTTAACTCTACTAACATGTCAGCTAATGATAACTTAACTCTACTAAAATGTCAGCTGATGGTAACTTAACTCTACTAACATGTCAGCTAATGATAACACTACACTACTAAAATGTCAGCTGATGGTAACTTAACTCTACTAACATGTCAGCTAATGATAACTTAACTCTACTAACATGTCAGCTAATGATAACTTAACTCTACTAACATGTCAGCTAATGATAACTTAACTCTACTAACATGTCAGCTAATGATAACTTAACTCTACTAACATGTCAGCTAATGATAACTTAACTCTACTAAAATGTCAGCTGATGATAACTTAACTCTACTAACATGTCAGCTAATGATAACTTAACTCTACTAAAATGTCAGCTAATGATAACTTAACTCTACTAACATGTCAGCTAATGATAACTTAACTCTACTAAAATGTCAGCTGATGGTAACTTAACTCTACTAACATGTCAGCTAATGATAACACTACACTACTAAAATGTCAGCTGATGGTAACTTAACTCTACTAACATGTCAGCTAATGATAACTTAACTCTACTAACATGTCAGCTAATGATAACTTAACTCTACTAACATGTCAGCTAATGATAACACTACACTACTAAAATGTCAGCTGATGGTAAAGCATGCGCATTGAAAAAAAGGATTTGGATTGTTTCTTTATTTTGTCAGCAGACGATATATCACGTGACACTCTTGTGAAAATAAAACGGTGCCCCCGTTTTTTGTGTGTGTTATTGTTGTTGTTGTTGCTGTTGTTGTTGTTGTTGTTGTTGCTGTTGTTGTTGTTGTTGCTGTTGTTATTGTTGATGTTGCTGTTATTGTTGTTGTTGCTGTTGTTGTTGTTGCTGTTACTGTTGTTGTTGTTGCTGTTGTTGTTGTGTTGTTGCTGCTGCTGCTGTTGTTGTTGTTGTTGCTGATGTTGCTGTTGTTGTTGTTGCAGCGAGTGGTACGAGATCACAGAAAGCTGAGAACCCTTGTAACAAACCCGTACTGTGAACATACCTTTACACTGAATGGGAATGCCGTATTCCGACCGACTAAAGGACGTGGACATTGTATCGCAATGGTGAACTCCTGTCGCGTGGATGCCACCACGCTTTTTGTTTGTAACAATTGGGGGCAGAGACCACTCAAACTAGTTATCGACCAAAGAAAAATCAATTTCCTCTGTTGAGAATATAATAATTGACTTTAAAAAGAAAAAAGGATAAAACTCTGGAGACGAGTGATTATTTATTTGTGTTCCTAGGCCTGGGGCTTTATTATCTTCAAATATTTTCACCATTCTACTTTTGCTGGAGTACCTTTACGTCACCACCTAGCTTACCCGAAACAATTTTTAAAAATTCAATTATTTATCAATTAAAGGAAAGTCTGGGGAGGAAAATGTATAAGTCGAATAAGATATGAGTATAAGAAACGTAAGGGCTATATAAGTAGTATTGTTATGTTACACACTCGGAAATAGAAGTTGCATTTTTATGTTATACACATACACGACCACGTTCAGCTCATACAGGGTGTCATGCAGCTCGCGTTTCGTGTGTGTCGGACTGTTACTGTGAGTATGAGTGTGACTGTGAGTGTGACTGTGAGTGTATCTGTGAGTAGCGTTTTCCTAAATCATAAAATGCTTTACTGCATAATTTCAGTTCTAAATCGTTTCATTTAGTTCAGAACAAAAACAGTTGCTAATCAAATATGTTTAAAGGCTTAGCTAAATACGTTTGAATTATTGATAAAACCTTCAGTTATTTGTATAATATTATAGACCATGGGTCAGCAAACTCTTTGCTCATATTCTGCAGAAGTATAATTTTAAAGTCATTCAGCGTGCCAACACGACGTAGGTCTGCTTTATAGGACGCGTTATAATCTTTCTTGATGGTTTCTGTTGATCTTTTGCGTGCCATTGAAAACTCTGCATGTTGTAGGTTGCCGACCCTCGTTTTGCACAGAGAAATATCATTTGGTCACCAAGTACAAATCACTTTACTTACGATCACTGGCGTAGGAAAAACAGGGGCGGAGATGGCGATCAGGCCGGGGGGTGGGGGGGGGGCAATTATTTTGCTGAAGCAAATTCGATCCATTTCATACACTTCAAATAGCTACATTTTTTATTTAATCTATTTGCATTGCGGTTTTCGTTAAGTGAGGGTGACCAAATCAAGAGCCACCCGGGCGTCACAAACTCTAGCTACTTCCCTGCTTACAACTTATTTCTGACATGCAAAATTATATATTTCATATTTTGTCCCGTCATTTTTGTCTAGTTATTTGGTAGTGAATAAAAATTACCGAAAAGTAAAGATGAAATAGCATAATTGGTATTTAAAAACTGTAAAATTTTTGAAAGAATTTTTCTTTTATTTTTGCTACTAAATTTAAATAGCAATTATTGTTTCTTTTTACCACTAAGATTATCTCAATGTTTCATTAAGTATTCCAATGGAAAAAATCATTAATCATTGAAAAATATAATTATATACTGTCAATATGTGTTCCAAAATGGTTCGTCTGGTATCTCAGTTTCTTACATAAACAATATAATAAAAAGTCATTCTGTATATGGAGAACTAAAACACTCGGAACACTAAAACACTCAGAACACTAAAACACATAGAACACTTAAACACATAGAACACTTAAACACATAGAACACTTAAACACATAGAACACTTAAACACATAGAAAACTAACACACATTATAGAAAACTAAAACACAAAGAACACTAAAACACATAGAAAACTAAAACACATAGAACACTAAAACACATAGAACACTTAAACACATAGAACACTTAAACACATAGAACACTAAAACACATAGAACACTTAAACACATAGAACACTAAAACACATAGAACACTTAAACACATAGAAAACTAACACACATTATAGAAAACTAAAACACAAAGAACACTAAAACACATAGAACACTTAAACACATAGAACACTTAAACACATAGAAAACTAACACACATTATAGAAAACTAAAACACATAGAACACTAAAACACATAGAACACTAAAACACATAGAACACTAAAACACATAGAACACTTAAACACATAGAACACTTAAACACATAGAACACTAAAACACATAGAACACTTAAACACATAGAACACTAAAACACATAGAACACTTAAACACATAGAAAACTAACACACATTATAGAAAACTAAAACACAAAGAACACTAAAACACATAGAACACTTAAACACATAGAACACTTAAACACATAGAAAACTAACACACATTATAGAAAACTAAAACACATAGAACACTAAAACACATAGAACACTAAAACACATAGAACACTTAAACACATAGAAAACTAACACACATTATAGAAAACTAAAACACAAAGAACACTAAAACACAAAAACACTTTTTTTAAAAAAACAGAGAAAACTAACGACATGATACAAATGATGGTAGTAAAACAACAAGCAAATATGGCTGCTGGTAAAAGGGTTTCCAAATTCCAAAGCTACACTCGGGTTTTCTTCAATCTAAATCAGGACTTGGTGTAGGGAGGGGGTGTGAGAGATGCTGACCGCGATACGTTATCGTAGGCTGGCATGGAACTACCATTAATCAAACTTTGCCTCTCTTGTCACAGCTATCTATTTTAGCTCCGAAAGGCAATTTCTTGTAAAGTCAAGTAGCTGTTAAAATCCTCATTTTTTTTTTAAAGTCGTGAGAGAGAAGATACGAGATGATAAAAAGTGTAATCAATAGAAAATAAGATTTCACTTAAATATCGCATTGATTAAATGTAATTACTGATAGCCGCTGACTTTAGATTAGATTCTACTATTCTTTCTTGTGTTTTAACATTAAAGATACGGCTCGGAATGATCATTTTGCAATGCTTGAAATAAATCACCAAAAAATATGTGTACTATAAAAGAAAGTGTAGCAATGAATAAATATTTTTATTTTTATATATAAATAAATATCCATCCCCTTGGCGCCACAGCCCAAACAGGGCTTTGGCCTGCCTCACCAATTCTTTCCCCTTTCTAAAGGATGCTTTTCTTTTCCATAGCAGAAATTCCCACCAGCATTAGATATTTTCACTCATCATTCAACAGGTGGCCTCAATCTTTGAGGGCCATTGAAAATGATAAAAAGTAATTTAAGAACCATGTAAAGACTTTCTTCTTTAAATAGATTTTAGGACATCAGAACGCTGTGAGCATGCTAAAATAGCATGGACACCAGTGCTATAAAAGTACTTAATCATCATCATCATCATCTAAGCGTAGGTCTGCTTTTGAGTCGTTTCCCCCTGGGGATTTGGTGATGCCAAACAACAATAAATAAACAAATAAAGAAAGAAATAAAGAAATATATATATTTATATATGATATACTTTGAACTACCCAAGAAATCAGCCTTTATTGCAGTTTGACTCAATTGACTTTGTGTCACTTTGTTTTGTGTAACAATATTTAACATCAACTTCTCAAGAAACTGTTAACAGTTAAATGACTTGTCTTCTTTATGATGTGTTTACAATATTGTGAATTGCGATGTTAACGTCAATATTAAAGATGATACGGGAACATGTCACAAACTGCTAAACTTTGTCAGTGTTGAACTACTTGAAGATATTATTAGAATACATTCTTATTTTGTAAGCACTATTTTCTTTTCACAATAAGAACAAATTTTCAGGAGGAAATTATATATATATATATATGGGGATATATTAAAGGGAAAAACCCTAATGTAATCCGTCCGCCCCCAACCCCTAGAATTTTACAGCTTATCAAGTTTGAGGCTGATACGTCAAGATCCCTAGAAAAATATAAAATTCTGAAAAGTTCCCCGGTGGGAGGGGGGGGGGGGGGCCGAGGGGGTTCGTAAAAATAAAAAAGAGATGAATATATATATGATAAAACGTGGGCCAATGTGGGCCTATGTGGGCTACTGTGGGCCAATTTGGGTCAATGTGGGGGATTGTGGGCAATACAAAAATACAGCAGTAGAAAATGTCCAACTGGATACCAAAAAAATTGCTAACCCTAAAAGTTCTATATTAAAAAAAAAACAAGACTTTTTCAGGGGAAGCTCAAGGGAAAAGTTTGCTAAAATTTGTCTAGAAGCAAACATGCTTGCATTAACGGGAAAATTCATTTGGAGAAAATCATTGCACAGCTGATGTCCCTAGCACCCCCACCCCAATCCTTATTCAAGCATTTTATTTTGCGTTTTTTAAATTTCATATTATTATTTTGTCTCTAGGTTTTTGAATCGTATATTAATTTAGCTTAATTTTGACATGGAGTGAAACCACGACCTGTTTGAGCTTACGAGAGGCCCTAGGATTTTCTCATTTTGGGGCCTCTTTTACACCCCCAACTCTTTATTTAACAAAACAAAAATACAAATAAAATAGTGACAAAACATTTGAACCTGTCAGCACATGCACACACCTCACCATTATAGCTGCTATGCTCCAACAATGAAAAATCAAGATGAAGTAGAAATCTAGTTCTACGAAGACCTTCACTATGTCTTAGCAGGCGTTCCAAAGCAGGAAAGGCTTATAATTCTAATACTCGAGTTGATAGTGACCACATCGCTTGGCATGGGACTCTAGGAAGGTATGAAGTAGGCTAGTGCAACAGTAACGGTCTTCTCCTGCTCCAGACAGGAACAGAGCATGAGCTGCTGATGACTAACACGATATTTCGCCGCCCGACGCGTAATCGGACGTCCTGGATGCTCCCTCGTTGAAAATATTGGCACCTCATCGACTATGTCATCATCAGGAGGAATGACTGGCAAGACGTGCGTGCAACCAAGTCTATGTGTGGTGCAGACTCCTGGACAGATCATGTAACCAATTCTATGTGTGGTGCAGACTGCTGGACAGATCATGTAACCAAGTCTATGTGTGGTACAGACTGCTGAACAGATCATGTAACCAAGTCTATGTGTGGTGCAGACTCCTGGACAGATCATGTAACCAAGTCTATGTGTGTTGCAGACTGCTGGACAGATCATCGTCTTATTATCACCAAGTTCAACCTACACATAAAACCCAAAAGACGTTCACTTGATGTTTTAGTGCGTGTCTTGTGAGCAAAGCTGTCGAAGGGGTGAATAGACAGAAAGAAGGTCGATTAGATAGGAAGGGCAGGAATCCGAGAAAAAGTTGTGACAGAGAACATAGAGTTTGTAGTTGATACGTGCTGGTAAAGGGAGCCAATGAAGTGAGTGGAGTAGTGGAGTGACGTGAAAAGGGTGTTTTTTTGTTGTTGTTTTCTTTGCCTTTTGAACTAGCCTAGCAGCTGAGTTTTGAAGCTTTCGTAGTTTTTCTATGATGTGTTTTGAAAAATATTTATGCTTTAAAATATCGCAATATCTTCTTGACAGTATATCCATACAAGTCTGTGTCGGAATATATTTTGATAAAATAAAAATAAAAAATTTAATGGAAACAAATTTAGAGGTTTTAGTTCCTTTAAAAAAAAAAGTTTATCTAAAAAACTTTGAATAAAACATTTAGATGATTAAATTAATTTTTTTATAGCATACTTTGTATAGTATGAAACAATTTTAAATTTGATATTTTATTATTTTTATGAATTGAAAGTATTTGAATGATTTATTTTGACGATTTCAAAGAATCTAAACATTTTAAAAATCATCTTAATTTATCTATAAATCAAAACTCAAATTTTCGATAGTTAATTTTTTGGAGTCTGAATTTTTTTACAAATAATAATTTCTCTACAAGTCCACGAATTATCTCGTAAACTCTCTAATACTTGGACACTGACATATTACTTTGGACTTGTGATCTATTATTGTTAAACATATTATTAGACTTGCATAGTTTAACATTATTAATTTTTAAAAAATGGATAAACATAATTTAAATAGAGTTTTAAGATGTCGAGATTAATTTTTTCCCCCCTAATTTCTCCCTCACAGCTTCAAATTCACCATGGTCCAACTGGTGGGCGTATGACGGTTTGGCAGGTAGGATATTAGGGAGCTTTTTGTGACAGTTATGGCAGGTAGGATACAGACGGCTTTTTGTGACAGTTATGGAAGGTAGGATAGAGACGGCTTTTTGTGACAGTTATGGAAGGTAGGATACAGACGGCTTTTTGTGACAGTTATGGAAGGTAGGATACAGACGGCTTTTTGTGACAGTTATGGAAGGTAGGATACAGACGGCTTTTTGTGACAGTTATGGAAGGTAGGATACAGACGGCTTTTTGTGACAGTTATGGAAGGTAGGATACAGACGGCTTTTTGTGACAGTTATGGAAGGTAGGATACAGACGGCTTTTTTTGACAGTTATGGAAGGTAGGATACAGACGGCTTTTTTGTGACAGTTATGGAAGGTAGGATACAGACGGCTTTTTGTGACAGTTAGGCAGATAGGATACAGACGGCTTTTTGTGAAGGTATGGCAGGTAGGATACAGACGCCTTTTTGTGACAGTTAGGCAGGTAGGATACAGACGGCTTTTTGTGACAGTTATGGAAGGTAGGATACAGACGGCTTTTTGTGACAGTTATGGAAGGTAGGATACAGACGGCTTTTTGTGACAGTTATGGAAGGTAGGATACAGACGGCTTTTTGGGACAGTTAGGCAGGTAGGATACAGACGGCTTTTTGTGACGGTATGGCAGGTAGGATAAAGACGGCTTTTGTGACGGTATGGCAGTTAGGATATAGACGGCTTTTTGTGAAGGTATGGCAAGTAGGATACAGACGGCTTTTTGTGACAGTTATGGAAGGTAGGATACAGACGGCTTTTTGTGACTGTTATGGAAGGTAGGATACAAACGGCTTTTTGTGACAGTTATGGAAGGTAGGATAGAGACGGCTTTTTGTGACAGTTATGGAAGGTAGGATACAGACGGCTTTTTTGGGGCAGTTATAGAAGGTAGGATACAGACGGCTTTTTGGGACAGTTAGGCAGGTAGGATAGAGACGGCTTTTTGTGACGGTATGGCAGGTAGGATAAAGACGGCTTTTTGTGACGGTATGGCAGGTAGGAAATAGACGGATTTTTGTGACAGTTAAGCAGGTAGGATATAGTCGGCTTTTTGTGACGGTGATGGTTGAATACTTTCAAAGCGCCTGTACCCACACTATTTATTTTAGCGTGCTCACAGCTAGAATGACATACTTGCATCTCTTTGGACTGAATTATCAAAACCTAATTTATTAGTTGAGAAGTTTAAACAAATAGTTTAATTTTTTTTCAACGGTATTGAAAATGAAAATAAATGATTTATATAAACATAAGCAGGTCAAGGAAACCTTATTTTCCACCAGCATCTCCTCTGATAGTCTTCGATTAAGTGAAGAATAATGCCAAACTAAATTAGGGTTTGCGCAAAAATTCATCCTTGCATTTTGAATCCATCAATTCTATGACCCTACTTTTGCTGATCGCAATTCCTCCCCACCTCCCTCAAAGTAACATACATGTACTTTTTACGTACAAAAAAGCACTAGATTATACACATTTGTATAGTAAATGTTTTGAAATCGAGAGGTGGTGCAGTGCTGCAAAAACGTTTATGTATATTTATGAACACGTCACTCAAATTCAGGGTGGGAACCATGAAACCGATAAGTCCTTGTGTAATCGGAAGTGTGATGCAATCGTGATCAACCAGTTAAGGGTCGGCAAACTACGTACTGCGGACCGGATCCGGCTCTCGGCTTGAGCTTATCCGGCCCGTTAGAAGATTAAGTTAATATAAAGTATATCGTTTTGTATGTTTAATAAAATCTCTTTTTTATTAACCCATTCGATATCAACATAAGTCAAAATCTGTGTCAAAACAGCAGCTTTGCAATCGTCAACACAATAGCATCAAGAAGATTCAAAAACATATTTTTGAAATACAATATTTCTCCAATGGATAATTGTTATATGTTATTATAAATAATATGGAATTATCATCTCAACTAAATCGGAGAAATGTGAATTTTGAAGTTTAAGCCCATCTGGTAAAGTGTAAGCCAACAGTGTAGGAAACTGTTTGGCTTTGCGACATACATTTAATAAAAAAAAATTGCTACACAAACAATAAAAACAGAAAAATATTTAGGAATAAAAATAGCTTTTGTGGAAAGAAAAGAATGTAACTTTGGTTTGAAAAGAACTAAATACCAATTGAAAAGTTGAATTCAAATCTTGTAACACTGGCGGCCGCTTCATTTCTTGATTGAATTTGAGGTGTTTCACATCGTGCAAGAAGTGTCCGAAAAAAAGTAGACTTACTTAAAACTGTCATCGAAAATAGTTGATATTTGAGTGGGGGATTTAGGTGGCAATATCGGAGAGAGAAGAAATGATAGTTGAGTGGATTATTTAGGTGGCAATATCGGATAGAGAAGAAATGATAGTTGAGTGGGGGACTTTCGTGTCCCAACAGAGAGACGACGTCAAAGTGTCTTTATGCTATTTCATTGCACTTAATGACTCAACAGATGAGAATGATACTTCTCAGATGATACTTCTCTGTTGATACTTCTCTGTTGTTGCTTTTTATTCCCGGTTTCTAAAGTGAACGTGACAGAAGAATTTGCGTCGATTCATAGAGAGCGTGGAATATCAATAAGGGATAACCTTTTCAATAGGGGAGGACATTTTCAATGGGGAGGACCTTTTCAATGGGGAGGACCTTTTCAATGTTGGAGGACCTTTTCAAAATGGTCTAAAAATAAGTCACTCAGAACAAATTTGTATTGGACAAAACCAGAAGTGTGTCACAACAGATGAAAGCGAGTGGTAAATAGACAAGTTTACGGCAACTAGGCAAATGTATAAGGCTGATCAAATTGGCTGATCAATGACTTTCACCAACAGCCAATATTTGTGAATTATATGATTTTGTGTGATGGAAGCTATAGTTTCAGCATTGCATTTTATTTGCTACCATAGCTCAAACTTGTATAGTTTTAAAGAATGTTCTATCACAACTGTGTCAGATGGATAAGTTTTGGAAAGTTTCCGTCTCGTTAAAAAAAAACCCAGTTAATACCAGGTTACTTTAAAGTTGTTTTTTCTGGAGATTTGACGAAACGCTTCAAAGAATTGAATCTCAGACTGCAAGGCGAATCCAAGCTGGTGTACGCCATGCGAACAATTGTGCAGGAATTTCAACAAAAAACTAAATCTTTTCGAGTCTCATTTGATGTGGGGTTGCTTCACTCATTTACCAGGCTGTAAAAATTTGCGCAAGAAGCAGTAGGTCAATTTGGGTGCAGTTAGTACTTATAACTAGCGATGACAGTTTGTACATGTGACTAGAGATGGCAGTTTGTACTTGTGACTAAAGACAGCAGTTTGTACTTGTGACTAGAGACGGTAGTTTCTTCTTGTGACTAGAGACAGCAGTTTGTACTTGTGACTAGAGACGGTAGTTTCTACTTGTGAATAGAGATAACAGTTTGTACTCGTGACTAAAGATAGCAGTTTGTACTTGTACAGAGACGACAGTTTCTACTTGTGACCAGAGACAGCAGTTTATACTTGTGACTAGAGACGTCATTTTGATCTTGTGACTAGAGATGGCAGTTTTAACTTGTGACTAGAGATGGCAGTTTGTACTTGTGACTAGAGATGGCAGTTTTAACTTGTGACTAGAGATGGCAGTTTTTACTTTGTAACTAGAGACGGCAGATTGTACTTGTGACTAGAGACAGAAGTTTTAGGACATTTCGTCCGATATCAATGCCAATGCAAAGAAATATGAATCTTCCAAAATCCGCTTCGGTGTGTTGTTGAGAAGTCGCGCCAAATAAGCGTCAAATGAAAATGATAGATATGCAATCCAATGATATGTTGGAGGACAGATAAAACGGAGGAAAACTGAAAGACTTCTCTAGTTTGCTCCCAGACGATCAATTTATTCATTTAAAAGTCTTTGCTCGTGAATTCATTTCAGTCTTTGGCCGTACCTACTTCTGTGAGTATACATTTTGAAAATGAAACAATTTCAGTTGAGCTACAGAGCCGCCTTAGCTGAAGAACGACATGCTAACAAGTTTGGTAATAGGTATCATTAACTTTGAGCCTATAAACTAAATGTCATTGTATCAGAAAATCACCAGTTTTTGTAACTTAGTTGCAGAAGACCATTGAACAATTCAAATTTATTTTTATTTTTATTTTTAAATGACCTTTTGTTTGAAGTTTCCAATACATTAATGTAAATTTAATCTTATAATGTAAAAAAAACACAAATCTCTAGCTTCCTGTTGCAATTTGACAAGTACTAATATTAAAAATTTATGTTTAAAATAAATACGATAATCAATACATTTTGGGGGAGACTCCGATCATACATGTAGGCCACCTTGAATTGAACTATCAAGCTGGCCCCCCAGAACCCGACGAGATCCTTTTACAGGCCCTCGTTTGCCGACCCTGACCTGATTTCTGATTTATGTGGTCCACTCTGAATATACCAGAAGGTGAAACACGTGGGATCAGTTCAGCAAGCAACGTATTTGTGCATTAAGTATTTAAGCAGTAAGGGGATCTCACGCCATTCATTCACAAAAATTGAATTTAAAATAACAACGTAACAATAATGTGCAACACTTATCATAATTATTAACCTTACATATATACCCAACAAAGGCCATCCCAATCAAAGTAGGGGACATGAATTGGCTGTTGTCGGACATTCTTTTTTGAAGTGATAAACATATCAATTATGCGAAAAAGAATACAATTAAATCTACATAGGAGCTTGTGCGTAACTAATAAAAAAACACATTGTGAAAACAAATAAACACATTTAGACGTTTACATTTATAGATTTTCTTGCATCTTTAAAATTTTTATAACTACCCGTGTCTTTAAATTATAACTTGTTACGTAACATCTTTGGCGAAATGGTGGCAGTGAAAAAGAGGCGGTAAAACGGTGGCGGTGGTGAAATTGTGGTGGCGCAACGGCTGACGGAGATTCGTCATAAATCCGATTTTTTTTTTTTTTAAATCAAATTTATCTAGCTTTCTTAAATTGGAATTTCAAGATGAATTTTGTCCAATCAAATTTCATCGAAATTTAAGGCTCTAGAGATTACGATTATTTCCAAAATAAAGAGAACAATTTTGCAAGTTGAAGCAACTAAAGACATTTTTAAGATCAATCGTGTTACAGGAATGGTACAATAAACTTGGCCAAATACCATCACAAACAAAGATCTACTAAAAAGGATATATCAGGTGACTATTGATGAAGATATCATAAAGAAAAATGGAGGTGGATAGGTTATACTCTACGAAAACCCCCAGATAGCACCACCAGACAATGCCTAACATGGAATCCACAGGGAAAAGGAAGAGAGGAAGACATAAGAATACATGGAGACGCGAGCTAGAGGCAGACACGCAAAATATGGGATACACCTGGAAGCAATTGGAAAGAAAAGCACAGGACCGTGATAAATGGAAAATTCTTGTGGACGGCCTATGCCCCAGATGGGGTAAAAATGCATAAGAAGAAGACAATAAACTTGAATTTTTATCAGTTGAAAAATATATTTTAAAGAAAACAGATTTTGAAAAGTAATAAAACATTTTGTTAATCGAAAGTCTCAAAGAATTGAATTCTAATTTGTGCTGTAATCAATGTTTGTGCCAGACAATTTTTACCGAAAAAAAACGTTTGGGGGGATGGGGAATATTTCAGATTTTCGGGTGTGCAGTGCCAGTGGCCAAAGGCATAACTAAGGGACAGAGGTGGATAGATGTCCCCGGGTAACACACTAGCGGGAGCGCCAAAATGGCTTTTGATGGTATTTAATGGGTGAAAATAATAGGTTTCAAAAAGAAAAAAGGGGGGGGGGTCGTTTGATACTTAGCAAGAACTATATTAAAATTATAGACCTTTATACTGATGTAAAGGTAGTTTAATACTGTGTTATTAAAGTCTTTAAGCTTGGGAAGAAAAACTAAAATACCAATTTATCCCAACAGAAGTAAGACGTCGACTTATCAGCAGGAGGGGCGAATTTTAGGAACAATACGGTATCTATTATCGAATAGTGTAAGCCTCTAACAAGATTAGCCTTAAATATACCGATCATCAAATGTATCAAGCGTAGCGACATTTCAAAGGTCCTACAAATTGTAAAGGGTTAAAGGCAGTTGTCACCATTCTTTTCTTTCAAAATGTTATAAAAGTGATATTTAAGGATTATATTAATAAAAATATACTTTTGTTTTATTGGGGGTCACTTGCTTCGGGGACTGTATCCCCCCACCCCCCGGAGATATGCCTAAAAGAAACACTGGCGTAACTAATGATGGGCAAACTATGAAATAAATAATTTATAAAAAGATCTTTATATTTAAATTCTCTTCATACATTTTTTATTCCATTGATGAAATGATTGCGAGCGAAATATCAATATTGCTCACCCCCACCCCCCTATGCCCATCTATAATTTAGTATTGGAAAAACATTTAAAAAAGTCATGCCCGGGGTGGGCACCCCTTAGTTACGCCTAGGTACTCCCAAAAGTTTCGGTAGGTCTCTATAATGACCCATTTACGATACGTTACTAAAACAGTAAGAATGTGTCCAATGGCTTCGCTCATAACATGATACAACACAATCGTTTGACTAGAAATAACAATGACAGCGGCAATACTTGAACTTCTTATTTGTTAAAGTTACTCAACCAAACATGCTTTCAAGTAGCGCACTTTATAAGAATCCCAATTAGTGCTACCATCTGAGAATTTTATTTTGCGCGCCTATTGAACACAGCGTTACTGCCTAAATAAAACACACGTAGGTATTTATATTTTGTGATTACTCAGTGGACTCAGATTCCTCATCGCTTTTAATAAATTCCCTCCCTTCCACCCTCCCACATTTCTTTCATTTCATTTCAATTTATTTCCCATCCTTTCCCTTCATTCCTTCCTTCATTCTCTCCTTCGTCCCTCCCTACTTCCTTATTTATTTCGTTCTTCCTCCCCCTAATTCTCCCATCTTTCCTTACTTCCTCCCTCACTGCCTTTCTTCATTCCTCCTTCCAACTCCCTTCATTCTCTCAATATCTCCAACCTTCCTCCTCCCGCCCCCACCCTTTGTCCCTCATTTCCTACATTTTCTCTAATTTCCAGATTCTTATTCCCTCCCTACCTCCCGACTTAGCTCCACCCCCCTTCTTTCATCCCTACTCAATCTCTCTACAACCTCCCGCCCTCATATTAACTCTCCCTCTTTCCCCACCTCATCCATAGCTCCGTCATTCTTTCCTTACCTCCCTTCCTTTCCCTTTTATCTTATGTCCCTTTGGTCTCTCCTTCATTTAATCTCTTTTTACGCCCTCTTACATTCCCTAATGTCCATTTCTTTGTCCTTTCCTCCCGTCTAAAACTTACCCTACTTATCAAACAGTGTATTTTTTAATTTTTAAATGTCAAAATCATAAATGACCAGTGCAGTGACCAATTTTAAATGCTTAAGATTTAAAGAAAAAAGAAGTGCACTTTGACAAGAAATGAATATCTCCTCTTCAGGTCCTCAACATTGGGGCTATCTCAATACCGAATGGGTTTTGTGTAGGACAGGCAAGTTCCAATCACCCATTAACATAGAGCCACGTTTGCTACTATTTGATCCCAAGCTGAGACGAATGAGTTTAGACATACCAGAATTGGTGAGTACTAAATTCCTTCTAGAATAATTGAATTCTCTATATATTTAAAAAGCCAAATACCAGTCACTCTTTCATTGGTCACGAGACGTCACGCACAACAAGCCTTAATGTGAAATGGAATTTTTACATGTTGATTCCTCTTACTCGCTAGAGGTGAACTCAGAAGTTGGTGGGTTTTTATGCTTTTTTTAAAAAAATTCAGCTTTTAATTAAGTTACCTAAAATGCCGACAAATGATAAAAATAAATGATCTGTTTCGAGAGTATGTATTTTGTGCATTCTTTGGAATGTTTGACTTGTTAAGTGAACATGTTTTGGTGTCAAGATTTATTGAGAAACTTTGTTGCTATATTTTTTTTTATTGATGACCCATTAATACATATTGGTCCTAGAAAAACTAAGTACTTTAATTAAAACTTTTTGGCCTTCGGTCACCAACTCATGATCTGAACATGGTCAATGTTAATCACGTTGGCTCAAATTCTAGACGGCTTTTCTTTTTTGACATGCCAGATGAACGATGTTGGTTAGTTTGTCTGTTGCTTGATAGAGTAAGAAAAGAACAGAAAATGGCGATCTCTGTAGATTTCTCATGTATAATAGTACATTTGTTGGACGGTGGAAAGGTAGCGCACTCTGCCTTTAAACTGCCTCTCAACTTAAATCCCCCTGAAACTCCTTTGTGCAATACTTCAAAACAGTGGAACACACTTCAGGTACTTCGGAAGTGCAAGTTGATTGTTTAGGATGAGTAAACCGTGACTCGCAATATGATTGTTTATGAGTGAACCAGGGCTCACAACAAGATGATTGTTTAGGATGAATGAACCGTGGCACACAACAAGATGATTATTTAGGATGAGTGAACCATGGCTTACAACAAGATGGTTGTTTAGGATTAGTGAACCATGGCTCACAACAAGATGATTATTTAGGATGAGTGCACCATGGCTCACAACAAGATGATGTTTAGGATGAGTACACCATGGCTCACATCGGGGGAATGGAAGCATAGGACAAAACTCTTTAGGGCATCCAGAGAAGTAAGTGCCTTACAGGTAGTATTAATATCCTACTGGCCGATGACTTCAGACAGACACTAACCGTCTTTCCGCGGGAGCCCTGCTGGGGTCAAAGCCTGACTTAAGTCATTCCACCTTTGGCCTTAAGTCCAAGTCCGGTTCATCTCAAAAGCGAAATAAAAGGCAGTGGAGTTTACAAACTTGCGTCTCCAAATAGGATATGGGAATATTACAAGAAGATGATAGGAATGTATATACTACCGGTAATGTCTGTGAAAGCCTACACATAGCAATATTTGTTTTGCTTCTCATCCAATCATATTAACTCCTTTTTTGCACTTTGGATTTAAAAAAAAAAGAAAAGTCTTCATGTTTTTAAAAAAACTGTTTTTTTCACATCACTTGTGTCAAACATGGTAGAGAAGCAGCAGCTTTCAGCTAGACCTTTGGGAGGAGTGGGGGAGCAAAAGAGTTGCATTTCATTTCACAATTTAAAAAAAAACAACAACCCCCCCCCCTAAAAAAACCCGAAGACAGTATAAATCCCAGGATATATTTAGGAGAATTTGAAATCCTGATTTATAAACTGCTGTGACCTTTATTCAAAATTGAATAATTTATATATTTCTTTTTCCTATTTAGATCTGAAGATTTAAGTGACAGAAAGAAAAGCAAGATGGACATCTTTCGAAGATATTTATTGTACTTGCTATCAAACGCTGTTTTAATTTCTCATTTAAATAGGTCCACTCTTCTAAGAACGCCATCTTACTTGCACGACACTTGAGGACAAATGTAGATACTTTTTTTTTTCTTTGTTTACGAAGGCTTTATAACCAATCATGGAGTTTAGCTCCCCTACCCAGCGCCCCCCCCCCCCCCAAACCACAACCATTCCACCCCACACACTCTCTAACAAACGACGACACAATCTTGGTTTTTACCCTTTCACTATCTCTCTCCCGCCCTTTCTACCGCTCTCCCCCTCTCGTTCTCCCCCCTTCTCTGTCTTTTATTGTCTCGCAGTTGGTATCGATCCCCCATATTTTTCTAATTAGTTTGGGGAGTTTTGTCTTTCAAACAGAAGAATACATTTACATATTTTCGATTGGCTAGACCAGCCTATCTCAGTGAAATGGCCAGATTTTTGGTCAAAGAACTTGATACAGATATTGAAAGACTTGTTATAAAAAGAAATATCAATCAGTATCTGCGCCAGCCAAATGTTTTATGCTTGTTTTCTTACACTAATTATCATGATAAATCGTTTCATCTTTCTTTCAAATAATTATATGTATTTGCTTTATAACATGTTCCAAGGTTTTCATTTGATTCAAATTTAAATTTATATTTCTTAAATTAAAAGGAATTGTTTATAGCTTTACACATATTTTAATTTCCATAAAATGTGTGTTATTTGCCATAGCATCGTCTCCAATGACAGATACAAGGCCGGCCCTTGTCAGATACAAGGCCGGCCCTGGCCAGATACAAGAACGGCCCTGGCCAGATACAAGAACGGCTCTGGCCAGATACAAGGCCGGCCTTGTCAGATACATGTGATAACACCACACATCGCCAGGTTCTTGCTCCACTGCAGGTCAGACGCGTGAACTCTGCAACCCCATCGACTGCATGGTGGCTCGGATGATAAAGGGTCCACATTTGTAATAGGGAAAAACATTAGAAGAAAGTATTTTCTCTAGATTTCAATTTCACTTATGGCTGTATCCCCGCCTGTAGGCCGTCTTCATCAGTATGCTCCTGGTATGTCCTATCGAGTAAGTCGTTGTTGGTGATGGTGTTTCGCCATTTGATGTTCAGGATCTTTCTAAGGCAAGTGTTTATGAAGTTCTAAGCTTTCTGCGTAATACTCGATATTGTTCTCCATGTTTAGGCTCTGTAGATTACGACTGTTTGTGTTGAATATTCTGACTTTGGTTTGCAGAGTCATCTCCTTTGACTACCATATTTTCTTTAATAGCATAAATGCTGACCTAACCTTTACAGTTCTAGTCTTGACATCAGCTGCTAATCTCTAGATTAACAATAACTAATTTAGTAATTCAGGTATCATGTGAGCCACCGCTGCCCCTTTGCTAATGTTACGATCCACCATGATGGATTAGCAAACACATTTTTTTTGGACATATCGTGAATTTACCGTTACATCTTCTCTTTAAGCCTGCCAGTGAAGTGTATTATAGAACTACCTGCAGTGTATTATACACGTGGCACTACATAAAGTGGATTATAAATTTAGATCTACCTGCAATGGATTATACACGTGCAACGACATGCAGTGGATAATACACGGGGCACTACATGCAGTGGATTATACACGTGCAACTACCTGCAGTGGATTATACACGGGGTACTACCTGCAGTGAATTATACAAGTGGCACTTCATGCAGTGGATTCTACACGTAGGGCTACCTGCAGTGGATTATACACGTGGTACTACCTGCAGTGGATTATACACATGGAACTACCTGCAGGGATTATACACATGCAACTACCTGCAGTGGAGTATACTCGTAGAGCTACCTGCAGTGGATTAGACACGTGCAACTACCTGCTGTCGATTTTACACGTGGAACTACCGGCAGTGGATTATACACGTAGAGCTACCTGCAGTGGATTATACACGTAGAGCTACCTGCAGTGGATTAGACAAGTGGAACTACAGAAGCGGTGAAACGGTCTGGTGATAGACAATTGTAATCAAAGAAGCTGTAACACGTGTCCCTTATGGGATTCAAGAGATCAGATCACCATCCATTTTGCTATGTTTTACAGCAAGGAAGGGCTTGCAAAAAGCGTAGATATATATTTAAGGGAGATAGGACGCCACCTTGTACATCTGTACAGTACACACACAAATACAATTGTATCTTCAAGTTTAGTCCCCGTTGCAGTAAATGATTGACCGTGCCTTAAGCATACACCTGAATGCATATTTAGTATGAAAATACGTGGATTAAAAGATTTGGTACCTTGATTCCTTAATTATTGTTTAATAACTAAAGCGACCGTTTACTGCTACTGAGAATTTGTGTCTTCCGTCTACCCAAAGCTTGATCGCAGGACAGGCCTCTTATCATTAGTTAATATATTATTTAATTAATGTTTGTCCCAAGGTCAAGGGCGTTTATAAAAACACGGGAAATTATCTCATCTTTACACTGGACGACGACATAAGTAACAGTGCGAACTTCAGTGATGGCCCCTTCATGTACACCTACCGGATGTCCGTCATACAACTCCATCTGGGCACAACCAACAGCAAGGGCTCGGAGCACAGGATAGACGGGAAGTCCTTTGGAGCTGAGGTATCGTTCTTTAATGTGTTATGCTCTTATTATGTTTACGTGTGTTTCTTGATTTCATGCTGACGTATTTCAGAGTTTTCAGAGATCTTTATCAAAATAAGAATTATGCATATTACATTTCTCTCCTTAATTTTTTTATTTTACTACGCTTGTATATTTTTACAAATCCATTGAAAAGAATTAATTCCCTGTCAGTGTATAATATAAATATATGATATTTAGGTAAATAAATTATTTTTAAAAATTATATATATATATATATATAGTTACATTGCTAATTGCAAGAAGCACGGTCCCCTCCAAAAAATAACTATGGATGGCCATAATCTGTCGGTAAATGAGAACTTCACTTACGTAGGGTCGAATATCTCTAGTTCACTCCCCGTTGATGAAAAGTAAACAACTGGATCGCAAAAGCAGCAGAAACTATGGCTAAATTGAATAAGCGGGTGTGGAATAATGTTAACCTAATTGAATATACAAAATTAAGCGCCTATCAAGTATCTGTGCTTAGTAAGCTCCTATATGACAGTGAAGTGTGGACCACATACCCCAGTCATGAGCCGAAACTGAACAGCTTCCATCAAAGATGTCTGCGTCGCATTTTGCGCATATGATGACAGGACAAGGCGAATAACACACAGGTTTTGGAACATGACAAAATGTGTAGCAAATTCTCTGCTCTTAGCAAGTTGCGCCGACGCTGGTTATGCCCTATAAGGAGACTGGAGGAAAGCCGTATTCCAAAGGATATGCTTTATGGAGAGTTGGCAGAAGGGCCAAGACTTATTGGACGGTCACGCCTGCGTTGTTAGGACGTTTGCAAAAGGAGCACGGGGAAAGCCAACATATAAATCAACGAATGGGAGATCATCGCTGAGCAACTTTTCAGCTGGCTAACAGCAGTGGATGAAGGGGTCAAACAGGCAGAAGATGCGCGAAACGAAATCCTTACAACAAAAGAGATTTACGGAAGGTCAAATTTAATCAGGATTCAAGGTTCTCCTGTGAGAAATGCAGCCGAGACTGCCATTCCATGATGTACCT
This sequence comes from Omphiscola glabra, assembly GCA_964017045.1. Taxonomy (NCBI): domain Eukaryota; kingdom Metazoa; phylum Mollusca; class Gastropoda; family Lymnaeidae; genus Omphiscola; species Omphiscola glabra. The sequence continues at coordinate 23,439,007 of OZ024799.1, forward strand.
GTAAATAGAAAGCCTTGGATATTTTAAAAACAATTATTAACATTATTTAGTTAACGTTAGGCGCTGTGTGGATATAAATGTTACTTGGAAATTATAATGAGAATAAATCAAACTGATTTGTAATCTTGGTTTACAAAGTAGTTGCTGCCAAACAACGCTGTACTACAACCGAGCTCAGCTTCTAAATTTAGATAGCCTACCAATCTCAGACGTTATAACGAATGTCAGTCTACCAATCTCAGACGTTAAAACGAATGTCATTTTGAACAGACCAATAGGATTACAGCTTCCAATTATGGCCAATTATGGCATTTACCAGTCAAGATTTCATTGGTGTCACGTCACTGTCCTGTGCAAACATATTTTTTTGTAAATCCAGTGAAAACCCGTACAGAATCCTTCTTGTCAATGTGCTGCCGTACAGCTTCTTGTCTATGTGATGCCGTACAGCTTCTTGTCTATGAGCTGCCGTACAGCTTCTTGTCTATGAGCTGCCGTACAGCTTCTTGTCTGTGAGCTGCCGTACAGCTTCTTGTCTATGAGCTGCCGTACAGCTTCTTGTCTATGAGCTGCCGTACAGCTTCTTGTCTATGAGCTGTCGTACAGCTTCTTATCTATTTTTCTGCCGTACAGCTTCTTGTCTATGAGCTGCCGTACAGCTTCTTGTCTATGAGCTGCCGTACAGCTTCTTGTCTATGAGCTGCCGTACAGCTTCTTGTCTATGAGCTGTCGTACAGCTTCTTGTCTATGAGCTGCCGTACAGCTTCTTGTCTGTGAGCTGCCGTACAGCTTCTTGTCTATGAGCTGCCGTACAGCTTCTTGTCTATGAGCTGCCGTACAGCTTCTTGTCTATTAGCTGTCGTACAGCTTCTTGTCTATGAGCTGCCGTACAGCTTCTTGTCTATGAGCTGCCGTACAGCTTCTTGTCTATGAGCTGCCGTACAGCTTCTTGTCTATGAGCTGCCGTACAGCTTCTTGTCTATGAGCTGCCGTACAGCTTGAGAAACGTTTAAAACACATCCAAAGTACGGGTAAACCCTACAGGTTGGCCTGTATGACGTATGTGTCGTTAATAGATATCGATATTCTTCAGATATACATTCATTTTTAAAAAAATATATATCTTCTATGAAATTATTAAATTTAGATGTTTTGAAACATACACGTACATTAATAAGTGCCAATGTAACTCTTTTTCAGGTTCATATAGTTTGCTTCAACAGTAATCTCTATAAGTCGTTGCAAGAAGCTCAGAAAATGCCTTATGGCGTGGCCATTTTTGCTATTTTTGCAGAGGTAACCATTATCAAATGTAGAAATCGCCTATTGATAATTAAATATTAGCTAGGCAGAGGGTTCTTAACTCGTGGCTCATAGATCCCAGTGGAGATAAAGAAAGAAAGAGATAGACAAACACATACATCTTAGATAGACAGAGATAAAGAAAGATATACACACAGATAGAGGGAAAGAGCGAGACAAACAAATTCAGACAGATAGATAGATAGACAGACAGACAGACAGACAGACAGAAATACAGATAGATAGATAGATAGATAGATAGATAGATAGATAGATAGATAGATAGATAGATAGATAGATAGAAAGATAGATAGATAGATAGATAGATAGATAGATAGATAGATAGATAGATAGATAGATAGATAGATAGATAGATAGATAGATAGATAGATAGATAGATAGATAGATAGATAGATAGACAGACAGACAGACAGACAGACAGACAGACAGACTGATAGATAGATAGATAGATAGATAGATAGATAGATAGATAGATAGATAGATAGATAGATAGATAGATAGATAGATAGATAGATAGATAGATAGATAGATAGATAGATAGATAGATAGATAGATAGATAGATAGATAGATAGATAGATAGATAGATAGATAGATAGATAGATAGATAGATAGATAGATAGATAGATAGATAGATAGATAGATAGATAGATAGATAGATAGATAGATAGATAGATAGATAGATAGATAGATAGATAGATAGATAGATAGATAGATAGATAGATAGATAGATAGATAGATAGATAGATAGATAGATAGATAGATAGATAGATAGATAGATAGATAGATAGATAGATAGATAGATAGATAGATAGATAGATAGATAGATAGATAGATAGATAGATAGATAGATAGATAGATAGATAGATAGATAGATAGATAGATAGAGAGAGAGAGAGAGAGAGAGAGAGAGAAGTCATTTAAATAAATTCTGATTGCATTATTTTTATCTACAGATTTCAGAAGGAACGGGGGCAGTGAATAGTGCCTTCTCCTTGTTGATTGAAAAGTCCACGAAAATACATTTACAAGGTGAGTTTTTAAAGAATCTGTCATTTTTAACGCATCATTTAAAGTATAATTCACTAAATTACTTTTTGTTTACATGTAATTGAAAGTTTACAATAAAATAGACTTCAATTTTTCAATGTTTTAAAATAAATAAATGTTATATTGTGCATTTACAAGTGTATTTATTTATCAAAACCTCTCTTTCCACAGTTTTATTTTTACATTTTAATTTGAAGATCATTATGAGATGAAATAGAAACAAACTTTAAAGTCTTTCCTTGGCTCACTGTATTGCTCACAATATTGCTCACTGTATGGCTCACTATATTACTCATTAAGTTGCTCACTATATTGCTCACTATATTGCATTTATTTAAAATTAACTGAAAACGATTGCTGAATAGTTGATCAGAAGAATTTTTTTTAAAAATCGACATTGAATGAAAAAACCAGTTGAGCGGTTTGAATTTCAGATGTTATCATTATTTACATATCTTTTTTCCAGCCCACAGAACTACATATTTATTGTATGTTGACCATGTGGAAGAAGATAATGCTGATACTATACCAAGACTTCTTCTAATTTAAGCACCAAAAAGATAGTTCTTCCACATTAAGACACCGTAAAATCTCCTTATCAGACTTCTAATTAGATCTATTGATTCTCTAAGTGCCTATGCACTTGAAGTCCGAAATTCGAAAGTTGATTGGAATCCGTCTTAAACATTCTCTTTTAAAAACTTTCATAACTATTTTTAGAAATGTTTAAAAATATACTGATCAACAGTCTTCTTCTTCTTTCTATAAACATTTTTAAGAGTTCAGTTCAAGTCTGCCATGACTTACCTCTCACGATCTTCCAACATCACTTATCTCTCATGATCTTCCAGCATCAATTATCTCTCATGCTCTCCCAGTATCATTTATCTCTCATGATCTTCCAGCATCAATTATCTCTCATGATCTTCCAGCATCACTTATCTCTCATGATCTCCCAGTATCACTTATCTCTCATTATCTTTCAGCATCACTTATCTCTCATGATCTTCCAGCATCACTGATCTCTCATGATCTTCCAGCATCACTTATCTCTCATGATCTTCCAGCATCACTTATCTCTCATGATCTTCCGGCCTGTTTAAGAAACCGTTATTTGCCAGAGCACGTGCACCGCTTGAAATAAAAAGCTACCCCCAAGTCTTTTTGTCATTTACACACAACACAAAAATGTTAATGTACTTAGTTTGCGGTGAATACACAAGCCAATGTCCGTTAACTTTTAACTGTTTGGTGTAGTGGTAGAAAAGCTAACTCGTTAAATTTAGACAAGTGTGCTTTATTTCAATGTTGTTTTATGATGTAGACTATTTGGCAGCTTGAGACATGGTCTGTGTATCTATTTGGCAGCTTGAGACATGGTCTGTGTCTCTATTTGGCAGCTTGAGACATGGTCTGTGTCTCTATTTGGCAGCTTTAGACATGGTCTGTGTCTCTATTGGCAGCTTGAGACATGGTCCGTGTATCTATTTGACAGCTTGAGGCATGGTCTGTGTATCTATTTGGCAGCTTGAGACATGGTCTGTGTCTCTATTTGGCAGCTTGAGACATGGTCTGTGTCTCTATTTGGCAGCTTGAGGCGTGGTCCGTGTCTCTATTTGGCAGCTTGAGACATGGTCTGTGTCTCGATTCGGCAGCTTGAGACATGGTCTGGGTCTCTATTTGGCAGCTTGAGACATGGTCTATATCTCTATTTGGCAGCTTGAGACATGGTCTATATCTCTATTTGGCAGCTTGAGACATGGTCTGTGTCTCTATTTGGCAGCTTGAGACATGGTCCGTGTATCTATTTGGCAGCTTGAGGCATGGTCTGTGTATCTCTTTGGCAGCTTGAGACATGGTCTGTGTCTCTATTTGGCAGCTTGAGACATGGTCCGTGTATCTATTTGGCAGCTTGAGACATGGTCTGTGTCTCTATTTGGCAGCTTGAGACATGGTCTGTGTCTCTATTTGGCAGCTTGAGACATGGTTCGTGTCTCTATTTGGCAGCTTGAGAAATGGTCGTCTGTGTCTCTATTTGACAGCTTGAGATATGATCTGTGTCTCTATTTGGCAGCTTGAGACATGGTTCGTGTCTCTATTTGGCAGCTTGAGAAATGGTCGTCTGTGTCTCTATTTGACAGCTTGAGATATGGTCTGGGTCTCTATTTGGCAGCTTGAGACATGGTCTAGGTCTCTATTTGGCAGGTTGCGACATGGTCCGTGTCTCTATTTGGCAGGTTGCGACATGGTCTAGGTCTCTATTTGGCAGCTTGAGACATGGTCTGGGTCTCTATTTGGCAGCTTGAGACATCGTCTATATCTCTATTTGACAGCTTGAGACATGGTCTGGGTCTCTATTTGGCAGGTTGCGACATGGTCTGGGTCTCTATTTGGCAGCTTGAGACATGGTCTGGGTCTCTTTTTGGCGGTTGTTCATATGTGACATCCTACCCTGTAGATATTTACTTATGCAACAAATGTTTCTCTGATTTAATAAACTATAACAATGTATCTATTCAAATTTCTATTTGTAGGACAAGAGGTTCGACTTGAAACGTTCAATGCCAAAGCACTTCTTCCAACTACAGACTATTACATAACTTACGAGGGCTCGTTTACATATCCAGGATGCTACGAAACTGTCACATGGGTTATTTTTAATCGACCAATTCTTATACAAGCTTCTCAAGTAGGCCTAGTGTTGTACATCATTATATCTCAAGTAGGCCTAGTGTTGTACATCATTATATCTCAAGTAGGCCTAGTGTTATACATCATTATATCTTTGGAAGTATTTTAATGCTTTTGAATAAGAAAATGTAAATCAGCAATAGAAACAATATATCAACAAGTCTAAATTTGGAGTGCTATTTAACACACTATGATGTGTATCTCTGAGCACCTTGAAGATGTCATGCAGTCAAATGTTAACATTAGTTTAGAGATGTAAAGTAAGCGATGCAAACAATTTTAAAAGAAATACGCTTATAACCATTACATAAGTCTCACTTAAACCAATTAAGCATTTTATTAATTGTTGTCCTTGGTTAATTATTCTCAGTCTAAATTAATTTAATTGGCATTCTTTATATATTTATGTATTTATCTCTTTATATTTTGAACAATGCTGACTTTTTTTCTTGAAAAAAATATTCTAATTTTTTTCTTTTTATAAAAAAAAATCATAATAAAATAAACATAACAATTAAAAAAAGAAAGAAAAACCAATTGATTGTTCAGCATTGTTCAGCCGGCTGTAGAAATAAATACACGGGTTTTTTTTTAGATTAGTAATGTACAGCTTACTGTTGTTTTCTTTTAACCAACGTTATTTTAACAAACGACCAATTTTGGAACGAATCCTGAACGAATATCACAGAATTATTTTTTTTTATAGGACAGAAACTCCGAAATTGTATGTAATTATTCCAAATATTAAAGTTATTTGGTTTCTTGGTCAGCAACTAAAACATAATGTAGATTTATTTTCAAAGCAATATAATTTTTTTCTCCTCCACCTCTCTCCCCCTGTTGCTAGCTGGATACAATCAGACAACTTCAGAAACGGCAACAAGATACACGAATGACCATGATGGGCGGCAACCTAAGACCCACCATGCCAGTCAACAACAGAGCCATCAGGACCAACATCAATTACCACACATCGGTCAGTCAATATGCGTACGGGCATCGTAACATAGATATGGCCTCCGTGAAATAAGCTTGTCCTATTTAATTTGTAAACATGGATACATAACTGTTTGTTACCAGGGTACAATCAAGTATATAAAACAAATCAAGACAGTTTATGGCAATTTATTGCATCATTTATAATGTTACTGGCCTTGGATTCTCAGTTTATTGGACTGCAACAAAGTTACCTAATTGGCCAAGTGAATTTTATTTTCCCTCTCTGGCCTCTCTCATTAGTTTCTATCTTGGATGCTCCAGAAAGAATTTATGAGAAGCACATACATTACTGAAATCTATATTTAATTTATCAAACTCTTTTTTTTACTCATGACACCATTTTATGATAGCCACGTAGGTCACGTGACCTTATACTTTCGATAACAGTGACATTTGAAATGACAGATACATAGCACACAAGAACTTTTTTAAAAATCAATCAATTAACGTTCAGAAAAGTCGTTCACCTATCCAAAAAATGTAGCTCCGGTTGGCACATTGTTCTTATTATGTTATGGCGCTTTCGGTCCACACCAACTAAAATAAGGATATTTATCAAATGTTTAAATGACACGTTATATTATTATATTTTCCCACCAATTAATACCTCCTATTATTCAACATAGATACTCTAAAAACATTTGCATAACTTTATATTTCCGGTTTTATTCTAACCCAGTTAATTATAATACGGTGAGAAAACAAGCACAACAGACGATTAAATCTAGAGCGGAAATCATTAAATGGCGGTATTTGACAGTTTCATTTTGATGACGTCAGTTTGACATGATGTTTCTTAAAAACTTATTTGACATGGATTGATGGCTAGTAACCAAACTTGGCCAACATAAGGTGTGAAGCCTGCTGGTTAATGTTGTGGATTTGTAGGGTGTCCCTATTTTCGTCAATCCACCGACGGTGTGGTCTTCCTCTGGTCCGGAAACCGGAGTACTATTGTAAGCTTATAATGCAGGTTGGTTGAAGGCTTTCTGTTACAAATTTGGTATTGGTCTATTTGCCGGCTGAATGGGATAGCACCAACCATGACTCTTATTTATTCGATCCGAATGTGGTCAACTTCTTGTTTTGCCAGCTTCTCGCCTTAGACATCTCATCTCGCAGGTAAATATTTTCTCTCGAGACTATTATTCAAAGCCAATGGTTGGAATAAAGACAGAGTTATTAACTTGTTCTCCATCTTTATTCTTGAGTGTCTTAGAAGCAGAGACATTTGGTAGCTGCCTGCATTCTCCCGCTGCACTCTGGGCTTCATCGCCCTCTCAATTTTCCCGCCCTCGTTAAAAATACTTCCAAGATATTAAAACTACTGGTTTTGACAGAGCTGCTGGCTATTTGTTCTTGGGTACGGCTTTCTGACATGACCTCGATCTTAGCCTTGCTTATTTTCACTCAGTAAAGTTCGCGTGACTGTTCAGTATATCAACTTGGCGCTGCAACTGTTCCATGTTATCGTCCAGGATGCATTTGTCATGTGCAAATAGCAAGTCATTGAGTGAATCGGGATTTAAATTGGCATCATTTTTTTTTAAATTTTGTCCATGTATATTATGAACAGCAATGGCGATAGAACACAGCCCTGCCTGAAACTAGATTTTACTTCAAACAACTCAAGAGAGTTCACTGGGATTACGCACAGCACTGAATCTTATTGTATAGAGCACCCTGATGTTAACGAAGACTTTCCATTTACCCCGTACGTTTCCAACACATCACATAGCTTATTTCTGTTCTTTCCGTCGAAAACTTTTTTCATGGTCGACAAAAAATACATGAAGCTGTCCTTTTGTCGGAGGGCGAAGATTGCACCATGGCCACGCTGGCTATTGCTAAGTAGTGGTTAAACTATAGCTTGTGTCCACTTATCCAAGACCTTCATAAATATTTTACCAGTGTGCCTGAGGAGAGAGATGCCTCTGTGTGTGCGACAGCTCCCTTTCGTATTCCCTATAGGGAGTACCAGAGCTCTCTGCCGAGCTCTACACATGCAGCTGTGGCGTATATGGTAACTGCGTCTACATCCTTGTTCTTTAGACTGGTAATTATCCTATCTCGGACTTCTTCCTCAATGATATTGCGTTCTGTGTGCCCTGGATACGCGTAATTAAAGCTGTTTACTGCATCTCGTTTAGCAGGATTGAGCAGCTCTATATAAAATAATCCCACCTACTCTGTTTCATTTTAGTTTCATCAAAGAGTGGATTGTCATTTTTGTCCTTTATCGTGGAGGTGGGGGTTGAAGGGTAGAACTCTCATGGTGACTACTCAAATAGATGACCCAATTCCTCTTAGTAAATATTACATGTACATAATGCATACTTTGAATTTACGCCACTTTCTGGCTAGTTTTTTCCCTGTGATAATAAAAGGGGGCGGGGCTGCAATTGGGTTAGCAAAAAAGGAAATGAGTGGAACGAAGTATGGGAAAACCTGAAAAAAATTAACGCAACAGGACAACGAACGTGACGGCAGGTAGACTTCATCAGCGAACAAAATACAGTAAAAACAGAATTAAATAAAAAAAATAGCACTTAACTGAAATGTAGTATCGGAGAGGGCAGCAAAATAATTGTGGCATAAAAAAACCCCAGTGTTTTCCAAAATGTTGCGTACAGGGAGTCTCTGAGGTAGAAAATGTTTTAAAGTTTTAGAAGGGTGTTGGGTTCGATGTTAAACTTGACATTTTTTAAAAGTTACCACATTTTATCCCATGTTACAATACTCTTTCTTTTATGTTAAGTTTACATCTCAAGACAGATCTCGGTAGAAAAATTAAAATGCAGTCTTCTTAACGGCCTCATGGAAAGATCTTTTTTTTGAAAACAAATTTTAAATTGAGGATGCCGAGCGTCATATTGAGGTCAAGGGTTGAGATTTACCGTGTAGGGCGCGTCTTTAGATGTTTAACTGTGTTATGCCCCCCTAGTTAAAAATACAACATGGTTTAAGGACTAACTTTTAAAAGTTGTCTCATTAATTCACCAATGTCAAAGCTGTAGTTGTTTATCACCAATGTCAAACCTGTAGCTGTTTATCACCAATGTCAAAGCTATAGCTGTTTATCACCAATGTCAAAGCTATAGCTGTTTATCACCAATGTCAAAGCTATAGCTGTTTATCACCAATGTCAAAGCTATAGCTGTTTATCACTTAAAATAAAATAGGATCCCAGAAAGATAATATACCTTGTTGGGATCACATTCCTTGTTGGGATCACAATCCGTTGAGATCTCGTTCCCCAACGGGATCCTGCCCCCAAAACATTTCTTTTTAAAGTTTCACCTAAATATAATAATACTAGTTATAGCCCGACAAACATTGGCGACAGCAATGCATGAACTCTCCATCTATTAAAGTTAGTTGACAAAATATGACCTAAAGTAACGGACATTTAAGAATCCCAAGTTTTGCTACACCCTTTCCCCCATTATAAGTCACTGCATACTTTTTTTTTCACGCCCATGAACTATATTTAATATTCTGATGTCCCAACCACGACTTTTAAACCGAATATTTATTACAACATATTTAACTTAAGGCGATTTCATTTCCCGCAAAGAAAAGAGAATATTACGCACCAAATGCAGTTGCGTTTTTTTTTTAAATATATCATTTAGCGTAGTTATCGGGAATTATATTTTGCACGCTATTGAACTCACTATTGAACCATACTTTCTTGCAAACATTTAGAATTATTTGTAATATAATAATACAAAATTCGCTGAATATGAATCAGCCACGGTTTTTAGGAAGCAGTCAGAAATTGAAGCAGTCCACGAATCACAGCAGAAGCGTAATATATATAAGATATATATAAATTTATTTGAGGTGGTTGGGAGGGGGGTGGGGGAACCCATTTGTTTGTTCGCACGTGGAGGGGTGTGTCCAAAAATGTATTGTTGCATGTACGGTATGCAAATTTGATTTTTTTTTGTTGCTTACATAATCTATGAATGCGCCCTTCATTATTATTTTTCTATTGCTAACCGTGTGGCTTCCATGTTTTTCTTTGGTATTTTCAGGGAGGACTTTGTGATATGAAACGAGTGGCATTTTATGAAGGTAAGTTTGATTGCATTATATTATATAACTTCGGTATTCTACTATATCCTCTGTCTCTCTCGCTATCTCTCGCACTCTCTTTCAATATGTCTCTCTCTTGCTCTCTCTCACTTTGTCTATCTCTCGAGCTCTCTCAATCTGTCTTTCTCTCTTGCTCTATCTCAATATGTCTCTCGCGCTCTCTCAATCTGTTTCTCACCCTCTCTCAATCTGTCTCTGTCTCGCTCTCTCTCTCTCTCTTTCTCAATATGTCACTCTCTCTCGTACTCTCTCTCTCTCTCTTTCGCTCTCCTATTATCTCTCTCTTTCAGGTAAAATATTTACCTCATGAAAACTAATCCCATCATACGCCACGCAATGTGGCGCTGTGGAGCCCAGAGTCTGTAAACCCCCCCCCCCCATTGTGTCACATTTAATGGAAACTCAATGACCCTCTAAACACTTGTGTGGCGCCTTGGTGGAGTAAATATACACATCCCTTGAGCTGATGTCATTTCTAAGTAAATCTATGATGTGGTCGCCTTAAAATTTACAATTAAAAAAAAAAATGAAAGGCAAAGTAAAGTAAAGGGCATATTTAAGTAAGGGCATATTTAAAGTAAAGGGCATAGTTAAAGTAAAGGGCATAGTTAAAGTACAAGGCATAGTTAAAGTAAAGGGCATAGTTATAGTAAAAGGCATCGCCCCAAGTAAAAGACAAAGTTAAAGTAAAGGGCATAGTTAAAGTACAAGGCATAGTTAAAGTAAAGGGCATAGTTAAAGTACAAGGCGTAGTTAAAGTAAAGGGCATAGATAAAGTAAAATGCATAGTTAGCCACCCGTACATTTCACTGTTCTCTGTTGTATAGTCCAGATGGGTTAAAAAAAGCACACATGAATTCAATATTTTTTATGATTAATTATTTCCAGGCTCGCTATATGTAAACCTAAATTTGCCAAAATGAATTTAAAATGTTTAACAAATATGTAAAGTAAAACATGCTTTTAATAACACATGCAATCTAACCTACGTTTTTCTTTGTTATGTTTGTTAACAGTTAATGAGATTTTGAGACATTGACGAAATTGGTGGGCTGCCAAGTCCAAGTTCCTAGTGTTCATATTTCAAGTTTTGCATTGGCTGTGATTTAGAACAATACAAAATACATGAGTTAGTGATATATCATTTTAAATATGCCTATTAATAGAATAAGAGGTTGGCGTGTTTCGTGTGTTAACAATAAAATAGTGGCTAAATATGATTGCAAAGTTTGTGTGTGTGGGGGGGGGGGATAGATAAAGAAAATTGGGGTGGGGGGATATATTGAAAGATGAGAATAACTTATTCTGCTCTAGATATGTTGATTTGTTAATTGCTTGAAATGTTTAGTTAATGTCGCACTGTCATCCATGGTTATAGGCTTTGGGGGGGGGGGGGAATTATACATTACAATAATATATAACTTCGTATGTCAGGTGACAGCATATAGCTTCGTATGTTGGGTGACAGCATATAACTTCGTATTTTGGGTGACAGTTAGCATATAACTTCGTATGTTCGGTGAGAGTTAGCATATAACTTCGTATGTTGGGTGAGAGTTAGCATAGAAATGAGTATGTTGGGTTAAAGTAATCATAGAACTCAGTATATTGTGCGAGAGTTATCATAATGTAGTATTTTGGGTGAAAGTTGGCATAGAACTTAGTGTGATGTGTGAAAGTTAGCATAGAACTTAATATATTGGGTGAGAGTTGGCATAGAACTTAATATGTTGGGTGAGAGTTGGCATAGAACTTAGTGTGATGGGTGAAAGTTAGCACATAACTTAGTATGTTAGGTGAGAGTTGGCATACATTGATAGTTTTAATCGAACCTCACCAATCTCTTATGTGGAGAAGGTTGTGACCAAATGTTTCCAATTATATTCAAATTTGTGCTTTCCTTGTTTTAGCTTTTTTTAAAATTAAATACTTCATCCTATTTATTGATTGTTCTTGGGTGGGGGCTGGTGCGGGGGGGGGGGGGGGCAGCAATAAACAATGTGACGTCACACACAAAAAACGTGAAACGTAATTGAAATAACCTGAAATGGCCAAAATCATTTATCTGAACAAAGTTTAGTTCTAAAATGTTCATTCTTTATGGCTTGTTGGTTGTTAATTCTATTTGATTGAATGTTTTCACTGTCCTTAATACTGAGTGAATCACTACATGTGATTCACTGTGCCACATGTAGTGATTCACTGTCCCACATGTCGGGATTCACTGTGCCACATGTAGTGATTCACTCTGCCACGTGTAGTGATTCACTGTGCCACATGTAGCGATTCACTGTGCCACATGTAGCGATTCACTGTGCCACATGTCGTGATTCACTGTGCCACATGTATTGATTCACTGTGCCACATGTAGTGATTCACTGTGCCACATGTATTGATTACTGTGCCACATGTAGTGATTCACTGTGCCACATGTAGCGATTCACTGTGCCACATATAGTGATTCACTGTGCCACATGTACTGATTCACTGTGCCACATGTAGTGATTCACTGTGCCACTTGTAGTGATTCACTGTGCCACATGTAGTGATTCACTGTGCCACATGTAGTGGTGCACAGTGCATTACTTACTCATGCACAATTTGAAACGCTCTGTGAGCAAGTGGATAATATCCAGCCAGATTTTAAGGATTCCTATCCATAACCATGATGTAATCCAATCAATTAGCACATAGAATATTAAAATACCTATGAAAACTTTTTAAATATTAAAAAATCTATTTTTGATCCACTCTTCCCCGACGCCCCCTATATATATATATCGCGGCGCCCCAACGAGGAAGCCGCTGCTCCACGGGGCGCCACGGCGACAGTATGGGAAACTATTCTCTGGAGAGAGATTATATTTCTGACATTGTTGCGGTCATTCGATGGGCCCATCCATTGGATAGTAATCTTGTAGAGTTTGTTAAAGAAAGGGTTAAAGACAGATGCTGACACAGTGAATTTATCTACTTATTCATTTTAGATGGGAAACAGAAGCACAGTTTAATTGACAGTCTAAGCACCGCCCGGCCAGTAATTGTACAATCAGCAAGTAGGCCCAGTGCAAGGCTGACAATCAGCAAGTAGGCCCAGTGCAAGGCTGACAATCAGCAAGTAGGCAAGGCTGACAATCAGCAAGTAGGTCCAATTCAAGGCTGACAAGCAGCAAATAGGCCCAGTGCAAGGCTGACAATCAGCAAGTAGGCCCAGTGCAAGGCCGACAATCAGCAAGTAGGCCCAGTGCAAGGCTGACAATCAGCAAGTAGGCCCAGTGCAAGGCTGACAATCAGCAAGTAGGCCCAGTGCAAGGCTGACGATGAAACTGATTGGAAGCATTAGATGTACCCAACATTTTATTTTATTGATTTATTTAGTGGAGGTGGATGGGGTGGGGGTCTTGTGGAAAATGTGACGTTATAATTTATTTATTTTTAAATGTTTTGTGGGGCGGGGGGGGGGGGGGGGGGTTAACTTTTTGTAACAATTTATAGCGGATAAGAATTGAAAAAAAAAGGGGGAGACTAATGAAAAAATACTTTTTATGTTTAGACCATCGTTTCTTGACATATAGACTAATGAAAAAATACTTTTTATGTTTAGACCATCGTTTCTTGACATATAGACTAATGAAAAAATACTTTTTATGTTTAGACCATCGTTTCTTGACATATAGACTAATAAAAAAATACTTTTTATGTTTAGACCATCGTTTCTTGACATATAGACTAATGAAAAAATACTTTTTATGTTTAGACCATTGTTCCTTGACATATAGACTAATGAAAAAATACTTTTTATGTTTAGACCATCGTTTCTTGACATATAGACTAATGAAAAAATACTTTTTATGTTTAGACCATTGTTCCTTGACATATAGACTAATGAAAAAATACTTTTTATGTTTAGACCATCGTTCCTTGACATATAGACTAATGAAAAAATACTTTTTATGTTTAGACCATCGTTTCTTGACATATAGACTAATGAAAAAATACTTTTTATGTTTAGACAATCGTTTCTTGACATATAGACTAATGAAAAAATACTTTTTATGTTTAGACCATCGTTTCTTCACATATAGACTAATGAAAAAATACTTTTTATGTTTAGACCATCGTTCCTTGACAAATAGACTAATGAAAAAATACTCATTATGTTTAGACCATCGTTTCTTGACATATAGACTAATGAAAAAATACTTTTTATGTTTAGACCATCGTTTCTTGACATATAGACTAATGAAAAAATACTTTTTATGTTTAGACCATCGTTCCTTGACATATATATAGACTAATGAAAAAATACTTTTTATGTTTAGACCATCGTTCCTTGACATATAGACTAATGAAAAAATACTTTTTATGTTTAGACCATCGTTTCTTGACATATAGACTAATGAAAAAATACTTTTTATGTTTAGACCATCGTTTCTATACCTTTTTTTTTTTTTTCTTGTCGCAAAATCTAATCAACAATTTATTTACCTCCGTGGTCCAATCAATAAATCTAATCAACATTTTATTTACATCCGTGGTCCAATCAATAAATCTAATCAACATTTTATTTACCTCCGTGGTCCAATCAATAAATCTAATCAACATTTTATTTACCTCCGTGGTCCAATCAATAAATCTAATCAACATTTTATTTACCTCCGTGGTCCAATCAATAAATCTAATCAACATTTTATTTACCTCCGTGGTCCAATCAATAAATCTAATCAACATTTTATTTACCTCCGTGGTCCAATCAATAAATCTAATCAACATTTTATTTACCTCCGTGGTCCAATCAATAAATCTAATCAACATTTTATTTACCTCCGTGGTCCAATCAATAAATCTAATCAACATTTTATTTACCTCCGTGGTCCTATCAATAAATCTAATCAACATTTTATTTACCTCCGTGGTCCAATCAATAAATCTAATCAACATTTTATTTACCTCCGTGGTCCAATCAATAAAAAAAAAAATTTCTCAAATTGTTTCGTGGCCCCCCAAGAAATATGCTATGGCCTTCAGGGGTGGAAAGGGTTACAAAAAATATGAGTGACCAATGTATCTTCCTGCAATTACTATTAGTACTATGTAGAGTTGATTCGTTTTAACAAACAACAAAATTACAAATAAATAACAGAAGTAAAGATTATTGAACAATATATGTTTTATTCAAGTGTCATGTCACATTCCTAAACGTACAGTTAATCATAAATGAAAACTAAATAATAGATTACTACATATACAAAATAATCGATTACTTTATTTTTAATTTGTAATTACTACTAAACACCAATCTAATCAATTGCTTTTATTTGCATACATCTATGACAAATGCTATAGTAACATGTATAGAATAATTTGCTCTTACTTCAAAAACACTGATGAACAGGTTACAAGAGAAATAATTTATAAAATATTAAGTTTCAAGGTAGTATCTGGATGATGTGGCAGATAGTAGCCCAAACATGGACACAGGCCATATAACACAAGTTACACAAAAGGTCACAATAATTTATTAACTTAGGAGACTCAATAAAATATGGCAAAGGACATATAACGTCAATACAAGACAATGGGATACAGAAACAAGACTTATATGTGTCTTGTAAAATTCATTTTGTATAGTCATATATTTTTTTTAAAAAGCACTTTGTTTTGGCAGAGAAGAAAAGAGCATTTAATAAGAGAAAATGATGATGATGAAATCTTCAAATAAACAGAGATAGAAAATATGGAGACAAACTCAGTGACTGAAACAAAATTGATTCACAACACATGGTTAATTCACACATGGATAGATACATGGAAATCCATATAAAATGTTTTAAATAATTATTTTGTATATAATAAAGATCACTCAAGTATTAACAAATGTTTCTTGATATTTGAAAAATGCAATTACAAATTAAAAATTGATGTTCAAGAAGCCAAAGTCTTACATTGCAAAAGAAATGAAAATACAAGAAATTTGCTTTTGAATCTCGATATAATTGTCAAGTTCCCCAACAAAGAATGTAATGACTGTAATGGCTGAAGAGAGTGTAATGAATGGGAAGGGTCATTCTAACTGGCTTTTAAGACCTTAACATCTCAAAGTATGGGAACTGACTTTATTAGAGAAGATGCAAAGCCCAGGCTTAAAGTTAAAGAGTAAAATGCAAATATAATTAAGTTGAAATGGACACTGAAGAAAACAAACAACAGCTGATGTTCTCAATTTCTCTGCTACTGTTTGGTATGAAATGGAAGAGCATCCTAAGTCTTAAATGGGCAGATAATGTGGAACCCATTGCACAGTATATCCTAGTCTAATAGAGTACCTAAAGAGAACAATTTTATGATAATAAACTCAAACGTTATCCATTTAAACAACATCGTATCATTTAGTTATCTATTAGGCAGATAATACGCGTGCACTTAAGTGGGCATCTTCAAGTTTTAAAATGCTCAAGCGAGATTACTCTACCAAGGTTTCTGAGAACATCCAGGCCAATTTAATGGTATACTGTCTATTATTGAAAAAAAGGATTATCACATGTTAATATTTATATTTATGAAGTGTGTTTTGCTGCAACCATCAACAAGCATGATCGCAGTTTAAAGTAATTAGGAAGAATAAAGCCCCAAAATGACAACAACAAACCCCCCCCCCCACCACCCCACCCTTCCCCCAATAATGTTGTTTGATGATTTTAAACAATTTCTCTCATTCAAACTGAAGTGTGAAGTGTTCACCAAAGTCAATGGATGAAAAAGCTGTAATGAAATGATGACAGAGTTGGCGTCAAAAATGTTCATACATTACCAGCAGATAAATTATCTTGTCATAGAAACACTGGAATGGTTCTAGTAAAATGGTCAGCAGAATCATTTGGGCACAAGATACCACTAGAAACAAATTTTGTAAAGATAATTTCTAAGTTTTTTTATGATAACAGTGCTTTATACCGCAAACAAGAAAATCATCATAATGGTGATAGGGAAACAACAATTTAGTTTTTTTAAACTTGACACAACAGAATTAACAAGATCAATTCTACAGCACTTCCATTAGGTCCAATAACTTTATGCAAGATCAAATAAAAGAGACATTCAGAGGGGTGCTCACCTGGCTTTCTCAAGGGATTTGGAAATGTTTTATTGTAATGTTTCTTGTCATGGGAATTCAAAATGGTTGATCGTAACATCAACATGACAACAAGAGGCTAATGTGCAGTGGGGGGGTTGCGGAACGGAGTGGTCTGCCACAGGCTGCACCTCCTCCCCTTACAGTGAGGGGCAGCAACTCGGGCCAAGTGCAGAGCCCCTTCAAGCAGGGGATGGCAAAAGGCCCTGGGAAGCACCAACCCAAGCTACACAACTGCTAATGTGTTTCTATTATATAAGGTTTGTTCCTTTTCTCCTCTAATTGTAGTCTGTCATTTTCAGTAAGAGTTACCCCACTTAAGCAATGCATTGCCATCAACCATTATAATTCAACAATGTTCTGTCTGATTAAACAACAAACTAGCTTTAATATACAGCAGATTACATAACATATTTCAACATGTTACTGCACAACATTTGGCATACTGATAAAGCTAATTAAAGCAAACTGCTATGGTCATGTTCACTAAAACAAAACACAATAATAAGAAAACAATGTTCATCTTAATAACTTATTAATTTAAAAGTTACAGCTAAAATCAATGTTCACAGCACTACTTAATACATCAACATAATTCTACTAGCACTTAAAGGTTTCTTTGATAAAAAACAAAAATTAAAATTGATCATCGAACAATCAAATGCAATATGACAGTGCTTCTCAAACCTTTTTTCTTTCTGCACTCTCACATAAATGAAGACCACTTCACTTTAACCTGTGGATATAAACATAGCCACAGCGAAACCACACTTGGCATTAACAAACTCAATTACATCAGACTGCAGAAGAAGTTTGCAATGTAAAACATTTCATTCAGTAATGGTTTTGAATAACTGGAATACAAAAAGTTAGTCCGCAAATTGAAGCCATCCCTTTTATTGATACAATTCTATACCAATACATTGTCTTATGTAGTCCTAGATTTCTCCTGCCCTTCAGATCCCTCAATGCTCTAAAGCCACCCTTGGAAGACGACTACTGACCACAGCATGTTTTATTGATACTATTCTAAACCAAAACATTGTCTTATGTAGTCCTAGATTTCTCCTGCCCTTCAGATCCCCCCATGCCCTAAAGTCACCCTGACCTATCCCTTGGAAGACAACTACTGACCACAGCTACTGACTGCATATTTTATTGATACTATTCTATTCCAAAACATGGGTATAGGTAGACCTACATTTCCTCCACCCCCCCACCCCTCCCAGACCCCTCTATGTCCTAAAGCCATCCTAACCAGAGAACGTGTACTGCCCACAATGGGAACCACTGACATACACAATAGGATTGTTGACTTAAAAAACTTTATTCTATAATCTCATAATCATTGTTTAAATATTAATTTCACACAAAAATACAGTAAACAAGGCAGACCTTTATCTTTCTACAGCAACTATGTAAACCACGATAAGAAAACCCACATTCACATACAATAATAATTACTTGGTCAGATTCCGAACCAAATCAATTTCAGCATTCTTTCTGATTTCATCAAAGGAATAATCTTTAAGCAGTTTTCCATTCTCAAACACCAGCTGCATGACATCCTATTATGTAAGAGAAATTATAAACATTACATCAAATATTTTCATGTTCGTACCAAGAATCAACAGTTATCAAACAAAATGTCTTAAACTTAAACTCTTCAATTTGAGAAAATCCAGTTATAAAAATATGATTTAGAACAGTGGAATGCTAAATCAACTTTAAACAAGATCAAGATCAGACTCACCATACTTGGGTCACCAGCCCCTTCTTCAGTTGTCGTGTACACATTATTGGAGAGTTCTAATGTTAGTCTACCTTTCTTGCTCTTCTTACCTCTATCTGTAACTGGGTCTTTGAACACATTCACCTTCAAATAAAATACATTTTGATGGTCACCACAGAAAACATGCTAAAGAATTAACAATATGATAAATATAAAAGTTTAGAATGGTCTTTCCTTTGAATATATCTTTATTCTTCAATTAGCTGTATTTCTTTATTACAACCTATTTCTTTATTACAACCTATTTCTTTATTACAACCTATTTCTTTAGTACAACCTATTTCTTTATTGCAACCTATTTCTTTAGTACAACCTATTTCTTTATTGCAACCTATTTCTTTAGTACAACCTATTTCTTTATTACAACCTATTTCTTTAGTACAACCTATTTCTTTATTACAACCTATTTCTTTAGTACAACCTATTTCTTTAGTACAACCTATTTCTTTAGTACAACCTATTTCTTTAGTACAACCTATTTCTTTATTACAACATATTTCTTTAGTACAACCTATTTCTTTAGTACAACCTATTTCTTTAGTACAACCTATTTCTTTAGTACAACCTATTTCTTTATTACAACCTATTTCTTTAGTACAACCTATTTCTTTAGTACAACCTATTTCTTTATTACAACCTATTTCTTTAGTACAACCTATTTCTTTATTGCAACCTATTTCTTTAGTACAACCTATTTCTTTATTGCAACCTATTTCTTGAGTACAACCTATTTCTTTATTGCAACCTATTTCTTTAGTACAACCTATTTCTTTATTGCAACCTATTTCTTTAGTACAACCTATTTTTATCTTATGACACAATAAAACTGACAACCTGACATCCCTCATTTAAATATTCTTTAAGGATGATGAGCTGATTTGGTAAGTGGCAGTATCCAAGCATATAATTTTCTTTATGAGTTTACATTAGATACATTACAATATTGTTCCCTGAGTAAAATGAACTTTAAAAAATGTATTTAACCAACATGAAAATATTTTTAAAACCTCTTTGTCATCTCTCAAAAATCTAAGATTTTCTTATTTTTTACATAACTGTTATTGAAAAGAGAAAAAGTTTTATCAAGGAGGCCCATCTGTATTATCTGAATAATTTATCTGATACACTTTCATACTCAGAGAAATATTAGTGGTGATTAAGAAGACATTAAATGAAGGAATCTATTTAGAAAGGGAGGTAATTATGGAATAACACCTTGCTCATAGTTGTTACCTCTTTTCCATTAATGACTGCATAGCTACACTTGAAGGCACACTTCTGAGTGTCTCTGTCTAACTTCTGAAGCAAAGCTCCACCACTGCCAAATGCCACCAACTCTGCACTCCACTGATGTTTCTTCATATTTTCCAGTATCTTTCCTAATGTCTCATAAGATATCCCATCTCCTTGTATCACTCTTAAATATGGAGGCAGCATTTTATATCCCTTGCTGTTCAAAGTGGTGCCAAATTTCTCACCAAGAATCTCTAGTACCTTAAAATCATTGGGGAAAATTTTTAATTTTTAGCCTACAATAAACACAAAAAAAATTAACTGATTTAAAAAAAACAAAAATAGAATAAAGCAATATTTTAAGTCAATCATTAGTAGAACAGTAGTGATACAAAGCTTCATGGAACTACTGGTGCAGTTACCCCATTCATCCTTTAATTAAAAATTCAAATGGATCTTATCAAAGAAATCTCAATCATTAAAACTAAAGAAAAATATCAAAAGTCATTCCAATACAATAAGTTAAAAGGATTCTGTAAATTTATAAGACAGTTAATAGGACTTTGCTTTTGTCTGATAAGCTAGGATAAGTAGATAGGCTACATGTAACTATAAATTCACATAAATCCAAATTGAAGACCATACTGCTAAAAGTACTTAAGTCACATCTTTGTCAACATCAATCTAAACTGTGACCTTTTCTTATCCGGTTTAGCCAAGTGTAATGCATAAATTTGAACACATTCAAATATACCTAAGTCCATTATTTAAACAAGCCAAAAAATAAGAATGATCAAATTTTATAGACAAAGGGAATATTTGAATAGGATGATCTCAAAATGGGTATTTTGTAGACTTAAGTACTTTTAGCACTAATGTCTTCAATTGCTTTGAATAAATACATAAGTAAAATCAAAAGATTGCAGGAATCAATAGTGAATTAGCAGCATAATTATAAAGTTTGTTGTAGTAACTTTGTGAACATTGCAGTTGATAGTAAACCATAAATACAAATCAATTTGTGTGATTCTTAGCAAGAATTTGTGTCTAGTATTCTTTTAATATCAAGTAAATATTTAAATAGACCTATATCAATAACAGTAGCATTATTCATTTTGCCTTGGGCACAGAGCATTATTAATTATGCTCAAGACACATAGCATTATTCATTATGCTTAGGGCATAGACTTAATACAGCATGAAGTTTAACTAACACTTTAAATTAACATTCTCTAAAATTAAAGAGGTGCAATCTTCTCTATTGATATTGTATACGTTATTTAGATGCAACATCAATGAGAATTGTATAAATCTTTTTTTTATATATATAAACTGCTTTTTTATGTTTGCCAATCATGCATAACAGCAATACAGAAAAATTCGAAACTGATAGAAGGAAGGTGAAAAAAAAATGGCACACATTTTACAGTGTAAATAGACACTTGTTGTTTGTGACAAATATAAAGAAATCAAGACATTTTAAAGTGCAAATATTGCATGCATTCATTACAGTGACCATTATTTGAACAACGTTAGTAAAACTATAAATGATAATTAATTTCTTTTTTTTTTTAAATGATAATTAATATGACTTTTCATTTTTTGTGTACAGGTTTTATGTTTCTGAATTTTTTTGGTACATGTTGCAATGTATGAATTTTTAACATACCGGGTACTAGCATATTGCAAATTAAAGAGAACTGGTTACTCAACCAATTTAAAAATATTAATATGTGTGTCAAAACTATCTCATCTCTTTAATAAGGAATACAGATGGAGCAAATTTTCTTACCTTTACAACTATTTCTGGAGGATCACCTGAATCAGGTCTGATGACAAGAGCTCCCTTATCTCCCCTTGCAATTATTGCCTCCTTAAGTTCAGTGCCCCAGATCTTCTCACAAGCATTCCAGATGTCGTAACTGTCACTCACCACAGCCACTAATCCAGTTGGAAACTTATCTAGCATATTCTTAAAGCCTTCTCTCTCACCATGTTCTCCCCATGTTGTAATTGTGCTAGAAAAGCAAATATCCATACAGTTATTTTATGGTCAATTTTTTTAATGTAACATTACTTTTCTAAGAGATGTATAGTATAAAATCGTTACATTTTTTTCTATGTAAAATTACTTTTATAAAAGATATATAGTATAGAATAGTCACATCTCTCCTCCCCCCCCCCCCCCCACTCCTTTTTAATAAAAGGAAAAAATCTTTCAAACAAGTTTTAATTCTTTTTCAAATATTTATAGATCATTATTATGTTAGAGATTGCTATTTTGTATGGGCTACATGTTTATGTGGTACAAATGCAGTTGAAGAAAAATTTAACTCAATAACGTTATCTGAGCCACGATAAAAGTACTTGTGCATGATTTTACCAAAAATTACAATTATCCTCTCAAATCTAATGAGTTAAATGTAATTAAATGTGAATATTTTTATTTTATTTAAGAAGATAATGAGAAATAGTCAACAACAAAAAAATAATTAAAATTGAGCTATCCTTAAAAATTTAGCTTATTAGACACTGTAACAATGTATGAGAAATGATCTAATAAAGTCATTTAGTACTGTGTCACTGTAATTTTGTTAAAATTGTGAAATAAGGAAGGAAAGAAGCTAAGGCAACACATAAAATCTTCATTTGCAAACAAGCTGATTAATTTTACATAAAATTTAAAAAAACAATATTTTAAATTTCCTAACTTTTAAAGGATGATATATGAAGAACTGCATTCAAACCATGTAAAGTAAATAAATAAAATGTTTGTTAATCAACAGAACAAGGTTGCTCTAAAAAAGTAGCAACCAATAGCTAAGTAGGAGTCATTTGAAATATGTTACCATTTTTTGTAAATATAAATAAAGCAACTAGTTTACAATGCAAAAATATTAGTTCATTCAGATCAGTCTGAACAATGCTCCAAGTTGCTTATCTGTATTAAATTAAATAATACATATAAATAATTTTTTAAAGGCAACATTACCTATGCTCTGCTGCAGGTATAGAAAAGCCTGCATTTCTACATCCATAAAAATTTCTGGCTGTAACAAGTGCAGCGATTGTGTCTGTTCCTTGGAAATTGACCAAATGAGCAGCGCCACCTATACCAGCTGACTAAGGGATGAACAAAAATGAAGGACATTGTTTATGCAAAATCTTATACCCTCTTATTTTCAAATCTCATTTTGACACAGCAACAATATCTCATCTTGACACAGCAACAATCACACTGACACAGCAACAACCACCCTGACACACAAACAACCACCCTGACACAGCAGCAACAATCCTAATACACCAACAACCACCCTGACACACCAACAACCACCCTGACACACCAGAAACCACCCTGACACACCAACAACCACCTGACACACCAGCAACCACCCTGACACACCAGCAACCACCCTGACACACCAACAATCACACTGACACAGCAACAACCACCCTGACACACAAACAACCACCCTGACACAGCAGCAACAATCCTAATACACCAACAACCACCCTGACACACCAACAACCACCCTGACACACCAGAAACCACCCTGACACACCAACAACCACCTGACACACCAACAACCACCCTGACACACCAACAACCACCCTGACACACCAACAACCACCCTGACACACCAATAACCACCCTGACACACAAACAACCACCCTGACACAGCAGCAACAATCCTAATACACCAACAACCACCCTGACACACCAACAACCACACCAACAACCACCCTGACACACCAACAACCACCCTGACACACCAGAAACCCCCCTGACACACCAACAACCACCTGACACACCAACAACCACCCTGACACACCAACAACCACCCTGACAAACCAACAACCACCCTGACACACCAACAACCACCCTGACACACAAACAACCACCCTGACACAGCAGCAACAATCCTAATACACCAACAACCACCCTGACACACCAACAACCACCCTGACACACCAACAACCACCCTGACACACCAACAACCACCCTGACACACCAACAACCACCCTGACACACCAGAAACCACCCTGACACACCAACAACCACCTGACACACCAGCAACCACCCTGACACACCAGCAACCACCCTGACACACCAACAATCACACTGACACAGCAACAACCACCCTGACACACAAACAACCACCCTGACACAGCAGCAACAATCCTAATACACCAACAACCACCCTGACACACCAACAACCACCCTGACACACCAGAAACCACCCTGACACACCAACAACCACCTGACACACCAACAACCACCTTGACACACCAACAACCACCCTGACACACCAACAACCACCCTGACACACCAACAACCACCCTGACACACAAACAACCACCCTGACACAGCAGCAACAATCCTAATACACCTACAACCACCCTGACACACCAACAACCACCCTGACACACCAACAACCACCCTGACACACCAACAACCACCCTGACACACCAGAAACCACCCTGACACACCAACAACCACCTGACACACCAACAACCACCCTGGCACACCAGCAACCACCCTGACACACCAACAACCACCCTGACACAATTATCCCCATTAGAACACTGGTACGACACATTGACACTGCTACAACCCACCTTGACACTGAACTGCTACAACCCACCTTAACACTGAACTGTTACAACCAACCTTAACACTGAACTGCTACAACCCACCTTGACACTGAACTGCTACAACCCACCTTGACACTGAACTGCTACAACCCACCTTGACACTGAACTGCTACAACCCACCTTGACACTGAACTGCTACAACCAACCTTAACACTGAACTGCTACAACTCACCTCAACACTGCTACAACCTCTAAATCCAAAGTCATGGAGCTTAAAGGGAAGACTGTCTAAATTGTCAGCTGTATCAAACAAATATTTAGCAATTATTTCCTTCTGGCAGCGAGAATTGGTTGCCACCGTCATGGGATACCACACTTGGACTAGAAGTGTCTGATGACCAAAAACACATTTTAAAACTATTTAATGCTTGGAGAATTCAAACCAAATTTTAAAAAACCTAATGTAGATCTTTTATAACATTGAATCCACTAAAAAGTATGGGCCATCCGTCATCCATTTATTAACACTGAAAAATTCAATATTTCATCTGTGCATCTTTGGAAACCCCCATACATATGCACAAAATGAGCTTTTAAACACATCCCCCCCCCCCAACCCCAGAGTGTATCATTCTTGATCACCCGACTCTCATTAGCTGCTTCCTCCATCATTCACTTGATCAGGTAATCGCCAAATGCACACAAAAGAACATCTAGATGATCAACTTTGATGCAATGAGTGATTGTCGTTGACAGGACCTGGCAATAATATTTGAACTGGAGTTTCAAATGTGCAATGGACAATATGTTACACATACAACGTGCTTGCATTGCCCCAGCTATTTTCTTATATTTGTAGAAAATTATGACACTGCCATAAAAAGTGTTTACAAATTTTTTAAGGTTTTTCTCCACTTTCTCGGGGGTGCAGCTTTTGGTTCGGCCTAACAAACTACTGAATTGTTCTGCATTCCCCCCCCCCCCCTGTTTACTAAAGTATGTATTTACACTAAGGGTGAGGTCTACAATCGGAAGTTGCAAAATGAAAATAAATAAAAATGATTTAGGGATGGCCTATACTCTGAAAAATATGGTAAGTGTGACAAAACATACAAAGTGTACAGTGGACTGAAGTCACCTGGCAAAATATTACTGTTGCTATATTCAGCAAGTTTTTCTGTGCAAACACAAGGCATCAGTATGAGGATAATCAAAAAATACTGAGGTCCTATTTTCATAGCCTTCGAAAATAATCAGAAATCATAGCTTTTTCATGGGATTTTGTATGGGTGACATTTGGCTTTATGAGAGATAAATATGCAAATAACTGAATATTATTATTAGTTGTCTTATATAGCGCTGTACCCCAGCCTAGGGCTGTACATAAAAATATTATAAAATGAGACATAATCGTGACAATAAAATAATATACATTTATGTAATAAAGAACAGCTGTATAAAGACAAAACAAAAACTAATGCATATTCACCCCATCCACACCAGAACTTTTACATGACATGCCATGGACAGCGGCCAGCAGCATCATTTATCGGTCAGATGTGGGGAATCAGTCGGGGTAGTAGAGTTTAAAGAGATGTGTTTTGAGTGCAGTTTTGAAGGCAGTGATGGTTGATATTGCGGATGTGTAGTGGAAGAGAATTCCATTGTTTTTGGGGCACAGTAAGAGAAAGATCTTTCACCATATGTTTTTGTGCGAGTCTTGGGGACAGAAAGAATACGCCCGTCTGCTGAGGAGCGAAGCTGTCGAAGGGGTGAATAGACAGATTTTGCTCTTGCAAAGTTTCATTCTATAAAATCTTGTGTGTGATATGATATTACTTATGTGGAGCAGTAAGACAACCACCCTGACACACCAGAAACCACCCTGACACACCAACAACCACCTGACACACCTGATGGGGTCCAATATCAGAATTTCAGGATAATATTTCAAAAATAATTGCAAAACTGTATGCATACATTCTGTTGAGACCCCCACCCGCACGCAAAACTCCACACTACCCAACCACCACCCCCTCAGTGCATAAATAATATATGGATGTCTTCTAATCGCAGAAATCCATCAAAATTATTCAAACCTACCTCAAAGTAGTTTGTTAGCCAAAAACATTTGGGATCTGTATTTTCAACCGTAAATAGAACATTTCTAGTTGGTACCACTGTTCCTTCAGGGACAGCTTTGATCCTTATAGGAATGTAGCCTTTGTGATGCTGTACAAAAAAAAAGACATTTAGAATTTACAATCACTGAGGTGAACCATCCCAAACTCATAATGCACATTTAGGTGTTAACGTTTTTAGCACCTGGACATTTCTTGTAGGTGATATTGAACTCTTCCATTCAGTCATCAAGTTTTCACTGGTGCTAATGACAATGGCCAAGAAATGCTAATCCTGTTTATCAGACGCTTCCACTGGAGCTGTCTGTAGGGTCATGTGTTTTTGCTACAGATTCCTTTTCATTTGGTTTGCAAAAGGTTTCTGATCTTCTGTTGTGTCCTTTTCCCTGGCATGTTCCTAGCTGGCATTCTACAAGCATGACCAAAGTTTCACAAGCAATCTTCATAAAAAAATAATCTCTTACATATATTACATTAATTGTGGCTGCTTCCTAAGAACTGAATTTGATATTGAAAGTATATTACAAATAATTCTATATGTTTGAAAGAAAGTATGGTTTAATAATGACTTTAACAGCACGTAAAATATAATTCCAGATAACTACGCTAAATGATATAAATATATTTTTTTAATAACACAACTGCGTTTGGTTAGTTATATTTTCTTTTCGGAAAATGAAATCATCTCAAATTTAAAGTATGGTGTAAAAAATATTCGGTTTAAAATTGGTTGGGACATCAGAATATTTAATATAGTTCATGGGCGTGAAATAAAAAGTGTGCAGTGACGCATCATGGTGGAAGGGGTGTTGCAAAAATTGGGATTCTTAAATGTGCATTACTTGGGTTCATGTTTTGTCAAGTATAACTTTAGTAGATGGGAAGATCACACATTGATGTCACCAATGTTTGGCGGGCTATATCCAGTACACATTACTTTACCTCTGCTATATAATTCCATCCTTCTTCATTGAAGACGTCTTGTCCAAAATGTAAGCTGTATATTTCTTTGGCCTCTTTTATTTTTTCTTTTGTAACAACAGGTCCAACAAGCCAGCGCTTTAAAATGTACTGAAGACCAAAAAACACTGTGGAAGAAAACTTTCCTCCACGACTCTCAAAATAGGAACACACAGTAGTAGTTTTGGGTGGATATTGTAAGTGATGGGTAACCTTTAAAAAAAGAAATTGAAAAGAGAAAATTAAAAACTCATTTCAAACACATTTATTCAAACAAATCTGCATGTGTTGCCAGATAAGTTAGGATTGAAGTTTCTAACCTTCATTGTTACATAAAATTATTATGTGACTAATTAAAATGTTTGATGGATTACCCCATATCAAATATTTTGGTATCTTGGGACATTGACAATGGTATGCATTGAAGAATGTTTGGGTTCTTAAAAAAAAAAAACTCCACAAGTTATTGTGTCTTTATTATTTTGAATGAAATATTTATAGGGGTGTGAAAAGAAAATTAAAAAGGTTCATAATCAAGAATGGAGACTTGTTTATTAAAATAAACTAATTAGCATAAGTTTGACAAACTGAAACTAAAATAGGCCTGTGCAAATGAACATACTAATGATAGCTGTTTAAAGTTAAATGCTGTAGGCAGGCCTGGGCAATTCAACATACTAATGACAGCTGTTAAAAGTTAAATGCTGGAGGCAGGCCTGTGCAAATGAACATACTAATGATAGCTGTTAAAAGTTAAATGTTGGAGGCAGGCCTGTGCAAATGAACATACTAATGACAGCTGTTAAAAGTTAAATGCTGGAGGCAGGCCAGTGCATATGAACATACAAATGATAGCTGTTGAAAGTTAAAGGGTGGAGTAGGATGGGACTGGTTAACCTTGGCTTGCACCCCATTTAAGAGAAGGCAAACTGTGAATTCAATCGCAAAATAAAAATGTTCTTCATGAGGTTGATGCTAATCATGAATTCATTAATGGAATATGGATTTTTTATTATTTGTTTGATGGATGACCTGGCAAGTGAAGTTATTTATTTTTCATTAGCACAGATTTTCTAAACCCACATCATAGTCGTTTTTAAAAAAGAATCTTTAATGAAAACTTTTAACAATGTAGCTGTATTAATAACAATATGTTTAATATTGTTGCATACCCGTACTTAAAAAGCCCATTTATTTCTGATAAATAAATGTATCCCCTTCTATGAGCAGAAATTAAACACAATCTATATTTTCAACTTTTGAAAACTGGTTGATGATTGCAATCAACAAAATCAATACAAGCCAAGTGGTTGCACTTGTCAGAAAAGTTAAATGAATGAAGGGAATGCCGGTAGCCCCTTTTTCTTATGTTCTTTTAAACACACAACAAAGTAATATCATATTACCCTGTAATTGTTTAGTAATATTTTGTAAAACTAAAATTAGTGCTTTTATATGGTGTGGTGTGTTTTATATTTATATTTTTCTTAACATTTGAAGAAATATCTAGGAAAGACACTCTTAACTGACTTCAATCATTCACTTTTGAAAAATAGTTTTGGTAAACAGTTGTAAGAATAGAAACCCTAATTCACATAAATAATAAGCAGAAAACTGTAACAATATTACTAATGCTTTCTTTTGGTAATATGCGGATATTTCAGCTTTATAATCATCTACAATTTATCAATTGCACTTCTTTATTTTTATTTTTTTTTATAATACCAGTACAATTTTTCCTTAACCCTTTGAATCCTGCATTCCCAATTTTTGTAATTGCCAGATAGACATGACATTTTATAAGATTGTGATAGTTGAAACCTATTTTTAGGGCAGTCAAAGCAACTCTCCCCCCTGTTGCAGAGTTCGGTAACAGCATCTTTCTCCATAATTTCTCTTTCCTTCCTATTTTTTATTTATTAATTTTAGAAGTCTTTTATTACAAATATTAATAAAAGAATTTCTGGATTTTAAAAATAAATTTATATTTTCCTTAAATACCGGTAGTGATAAAAATTATTTGATTACCGGTATCACTTTTAAAAAAATCAACAACCAGTTTTCTGTTTCTAAACTGACAACTGGAAATCTGATTATCATTTCAAATTGCTACACAAAACAGACATACAAACAAGTCTTAAATATCAGATAATTTTATGTTATGCAGGAAATTATTATTTTAGTTTAGACACAAGTAACTGGCAATATTTGCTCCAAAATGTGTCTTGACTTTTTATTGGCAGTATTGTGGTTAGGATATTATTATCGGTAGCACATGTTTCGTCGCTTGAATTCAAAGACAATATCTAAATCATTGCTGACATAATCCTCATTTTAATCTAATTCATGATCCTCTGAATCACTTAACGAATGATCCACAAACAAACATCATAAGAGCAATGTTTGTTTGAAATTTCAGCCTGTATTTTCCTCATAAAAACTGGTAACTAAAACAGCAATCAACCAACTATTTCATGGACACCACCATTACAGTTGCACACCAAAAGGACCATGGGAAATCATTATACCATTCTTTACTACACATTTTTATCTATATATCTAAATGTAAGATAAGTGAGTGAGACTGAAATATCGGTCTGGTGGGGTTTGGATTTTAGACTGTTAAAGCTGGATATCAGATTCTAGGGTTAAGTCAAATAATTCCTCCTGATATTGATATGAGATAATTATTGATAAATGTTTTCACAGCCATAACATATTTTAGGAAAGTAATGTTGCATTTTAATTTCCAAAAGCTAAGAGTGCTCAGATATATTTTTACATTTTTTTGTTGTTAGTTTTTTGTTAATATATTTTTGGTCAGTTGAGGACAACATATTTTTATCATTACATTCTGAGTTAACTTTTGTTTAACCTTTTATTATATTTATTAAATATTTTAATTAACAGAAACAAATCTTGCTCTGGCACATACCATCATAATGATGGTAGAGAAGTGCTTACTTAAACTTATATAGAAGAAAGTATCATCTTTTCTATAGGTTTAATATATATTTACATCATTTCTCTTTTGCTTTTTCTGCTAAAGATGGCTTATTTTAGCTGAAATGTTCTTTACTTATTTTGGTATTAAATTATGTTTCGTGTCTTCACATTTTCTTTATGAATGCTAGTGTTAATATAATTAACTCATTCTCTCCGGGATTAATTTCCACGTTCTGACGGAATTATATATTTTGCATAGTTGTTATGCACTACTATGTTATCTCTAAAACATCATAACTTTTTTTTTTCATCAGTAAGTGTTAAGTTTGGTATGGGATTAAAGTGGAATGCATGCTTTTTACAGACAATACAGATTTGGGTTTAATTTTTAATATATAAATGTGATTATGATTTAAAGTGTAACAAAAATGTGTTTTTTTTTTAGCTATATCCATATGTGCATCACAAATAATAAAGATCACATAAAAAAAGAAAAAAATGAAACACCAGAGCACATTATTCATTGTCACCGCCACACAAAAAATGTCCAAAAAAACCTAACTATTTCCATTGGAAACAATCTGGTTGCTATTAGAAAATATTAGCACTGTATTCTTGTATGTGTTAACATTTATTATGGTAAATGGAAAATGTACCATAAGTTTTTCATATCTTTTCATCTGGGTTAAGCTATGGTAATCCTGCAAAAATCCATATGGATGTGCAAATTTGACACACATCCTGCAAAAACGTATACCGGTACATTTTGCGCTGTTCTACAGTGTTTGCACACTGTCCTTTTTGGAGCTAATATTCGCATGTTTTGCTCCAATAAGTATCTCAATGGCACAGGGATGTCCACGGCCTGGAACTTCCAAATTTTTCCCCCTCTGGAATAATGGTCGCAGCATATTCTGTTTATTTGTCCACAAGTTGTAGTTTGAATTTCTGAGGGTTATTTTTCTAGATTTTCTCTGATCTTCTGGCCTTGTGAGCTTATAAAAGGCTGCATTTTACACTTATTTATTGTGGCATGTAGAGAATTGTTCTCTCTGAAACATTGTGTAATACCAGGGTATGCATCCCATTGACCGAATGTCACGAACAAATGGACGAGAGTTCATCCCCATCATTGTTGTTACTGCTAGAAATTTGTAGGTCTCATAATTACTGACAGGTTTCCAGTTTCTAAAAATAGATCTCTTGCATGTTGGAGTGTTGATTTTAATTCTGTAGGAAGCATACTCATTTAATGAGAGTACAAGCTTGTGAATAATATGTGTGTCTAGCAAAGTAAAAATACAGCCAAGTTGAATTGACTTTCTAGTCACAATACAAGCTAATACTTTACACTCCTACATTTTTCAAAGGTAAAAATCTGAAATTGCACTCAGTTTTAGTGCTAAGATCAGCAGCTTTCCTTTTAGAATCTCCATTATTTATACTAGGAACAGTATTAGCTCTTCTACAAGGCACTTTAGCTGGGGGCAGGGCTAGTTGTTCATCAGCTGATGAATTATCAATTTCATTATTTCGTCACTAGTACTACTAGTACTGTGTGATTCATCAACAGAGTAATATGTTCAAACTTTATTAGATCGATCGCCAGACGGGAAGGGTCAAGACTTCATGTTTGTAAACAAAAAATAATATAGATAATCAAAACAACCTCTTCAAACACTTCGTTCTTTGATAAAAACTTATTCTAAGCAAGAAAATCAGTATGTTTATCAAAGGGAAATCATTCTAGATTTCATTAAACATAACAAAAAACCAATAGCTAAGAAAAGAACCAAAATAAACAGATTTTTAAGCATTGACGATCCCATCGTCGATCCATCCGTAACCTCATTTAAAATCGACGATGAGAGCGTTGATCCAGAGAGAAAGAGTTCAAGTTAAGTTATGAACATTGTAAGTGTATGTCTTAATTAAATTTAAGTTGCTGTAGATTTTATTTATAACCTGATAACCAGGGGTAGATTGACCTATCAGGCATCACCAGATAGGCTGGTCAATTTTTGGGTTGCTATAGTTGTGATTAAATAAAAATTATTATTGTGGAACAGTAAGAGAAATCTCTTGAACAAAAGACAACTATTTTAACAATTAAAACATTGTTTGGTATTAAAATTTAAATTATCTCCTTTCTGTCCAACATAAAGTCATTTCAAAATCATAATAATATGTTGCTCTCCTTGTACTAAGAACTGATGCAGGTAGAAAGGTGAGGGAAAAAATGAAAGTGATTTTCTGCTCTTCTCTTTCCTTCTCTGCGGATTTTTAAAAAAACATGTCTTCTTTCAAAATATTTTTGAGCAAAATGACTCCATGTTTTGCAAATCATTAAAAATTTTCACTGACAAAAATTTGTAATGATATTATTTTGAACAATATTTTATATTTTTATGACTTTTTTTTTTTTGGTTTTGGTTTCTGTTTTATTTTCTGAGAAAGGGAAATAACTGATATAAAAATCAACTTTCAAATAGCCATATTTATTATTTCTCAGAATTTAATGAAAAGAGGGCCTTCCAAGAAGAGAAAAAAACAAAAGTCCCAGTCTATACAAACTTTTTCATTTTAACCTGCAAAATACCTAATATATATTTTTAGGAGGCCTATTAATTTTTTAAATGTGTTTTTTTAAATTCATTTTAATTTAGGCATTGCTGAGCTGGCTTGCCATGCCATTTATTACTATCCTAATAATTAATCATATATGTAAATGTAATGTTATATAAGTCTTAGTTATAAGAAAAGTAAATTATATTGTAATCCCCAAATAAATTACTAAAATTACATGAATACACTTTAATAATAAAAATCTAAGATATACAAATTACTTTGTAGGAATCAGTAACAAGGAGAATGTTAGAAACTCCTATCACTTCTTGTGTTCCTGCATCTGCCATTTTGAAAGCTTGCAAATGACGTCATAGCAACAAGCCCCTCGCCTCTTATGCTTCTCTAAGACTTAAGAGCGCTACTACCTGAGATCCGCGAAGCAAGAAAAAAATATAGGTCACGCACAAAAAGCAACAAAAACAACACCAATCTGAACAGCATACCTTATTACAAATTGAACAGTGTTGAATAAATTTTAACGTGTATTTAAATTATTCCAAATTATTTTTATTATAGTAAGTATCGTCTTATGTTTATGACTAGGGATGGACTATAACTAATTAATACACCTTGTAAAATTTAAAGGCAAAGGCTACATACAACATACTGTCTAACTCTTGAATGTAACAGTAACAGTCTTTATGAATGACATGATGAGTAATGCTGTCGTAATTTTGTCTATTATTACTAGTACTGTAGTTTAATCATTTACAAGGTAGGCCTACCACATCCCTGTGTGTATGAGATAGGACTGTCTAGCTAGGCTAGGAGGAGGACTACCAATTTAAATTTTAAAGTAAGGGTCTTTAATACAAACAAACAAGTATAACTTATATAAATTATAATATCTAGAATTTTGTAGAAACTACTCGATTTTAATAGAATGTACAGTGAGTAAACTGTAAAGGAAAGATTAAAGAGAGATTCCAGTGGAGAGTTGGCTATCCTAAACTACTACTATCACTAGGCCTATATAACTACTACTACTACAATACTATAACTATACTACTATACTGTATACTATGTCTAGTTCTATTCACTACTCAGTCTACTTCATCCTCAGGTGGGCAGGTGGCTTTTTAATTTTATTTTATTAATCTTTTTAACCCAAGCCCAAACTAAAAATTAAAATAAATGTAGACCTTTTCTCAGTACTCTCATCATATGCTTTTATTTTATTACTAGAAATAACCCGCCATTCACCATACAATGTTGGCAAATGCAGTGCATGAAGTTCCCATCAAAGTTACTTGACAAATAAGCTGTCTATTCAATTTCATACAAAGTAGTAGATAATCAAATTTTGTATTTAACAAATACATTATTATTAGGCCTATCCTATCAATCTATATAGTATAGTAGGCCTATAACTAGACAATATTATCCAAAAGGGGATGAAAAAAATGGTGAAGACGATAATTATAAATTAGTTGAAACAAAAGGTACAATTATTTGCTATTTAGCAAAGTGTCAAGCGTTTGAAGTCAAATAGCACAGCAGAACTGCATGATTGAATTCATCAGGACTCAAGTGTCTAAAGAAGTGGTCAGTAATATATGGCTCTGTTGCCTTAGTCTTTGATCACAAGCTTTTCATGCCCGAGTTTCACATGTTGATTACTGGTTGTTAACACTTCCACTGTAACATTTCATCACAGACAAATGAAAAAAAAACACACAAAAACACAAACCCAGACTGATGTTACCAAAGATCTGTCATCTGAATTGTTGACACACTCTAACATGTGTTGAATGTGACTAATTTAAAAAAAAATATTGTTTTATTTTTATTTATATATACTTTTTAGTGAGTTAGTGGTTGCTACTTTTATTTGTATCAAAAGACTATTTTAATTGTTTGTTTCTTTGTGATAAATCAGTATACATACATATTTTTTTAAAAATAAATGCTAAATTATTAGTAAATTACCACTTTAAACTGGATATCAGCTGTTAGTTCTTAAAAAGATTTTTTTTAAATAATAAAAAGGCAGTTAAAAATTATTTATTTTTAAATGTCTTTATATTTCTAATCTATTGATTAGAGCTTAAATAGTGAAAACTATTAAATGTTATCACTTGGTATCCAGGATTACTGTTCATGCTAAATCTCCTCTATAAGGGATAAAAAAAACAACATTTACAATCTTGCTACTGGGTCCTCAACCTGTTTCCTTAAATATTTATAAATTATGTTTTAGTGTATCTTAAAAATTCAAGACTCCAGAATTGCAAGATTAGGTAACACCAGTAATGGTCATATAATTAATAATTGTAACTTATAGTGATTGCCATAAATTTAATTAAGAAATATCAAACAAAAATATAATAGTAAATAATATGCTATGCTTGGTAGTATGAATTGGAAAGGTGTGGGATTGAAAGGATTGGTGGATAAAAATGTACATATAAGTCAAATAGACCTTGCAGTTAGAATGAGAAAAGATAAGATAAGATTCTTTTATTGATCCCAATAACTGGAAATCTGTTTTAATTACATGGTACATTTTAACTTTCAGCATGTGAATAAATCTTCTGATTAATAAAGTCATTTTAAAACTAAAACAAATTTAAACTTAAGATATTTTAAAGAATCTCTCAGTCATAAAAGCCAGCAATCATTTGTCGAATCTGGTATTTGATTTTATATCAGCTGGACAAGCACACTTGTAACTTGTGACAGATAGGAGAACAAATGAATTTCTATATCTTTTTGTCCTTACTTTGATGAAAAGAATTCACACTTATGGAACTGATCTTAAGTAATTGTGATGTAGTTGGTGGGATGTATCATACACATTTTTTAATTTCATAAATGCATTTTGCTTTAAATAATTCTTTAAGCAATGATAGTTTTTGTGTGTTTGAAATGGAGACAGACCATAGTGATTTTCTGATTTTAACCGAAACCAAACCAAAAGTTAAAAATGACTTTTCCCCAAAACCAAAAGCTTTAGATATTGCGAAACTTATTCACACATATTGTGAATTCATGCAAAATAGACCCTTGGGCACCCTCTTCTTTTATAATATCATTTCAATGCTACCTAGACATATTTGGTATCGATCCAAAGCTTAGACGATGTATTGTTTATTGGTATGGCCCACTAAAATGTCCAGACATTAGCCTTGAAGGTACTCTTGTTTACGCTAACCTTGTTTATTGCTGTAACACGAGTTCTTATTGGTAGACATTTAAATTTATTCATTTAGATATTCATTTATCCGCAATAATCATTTATCTGCAAAATTTAGAATTGAGTAGGCCTACTACATAGTTATTATACAAAACAGTGATATGCACACTTGTGTAGGCTTATGATTTAAATTAAAAGCTGTTTTATGCCTAATTATACAAAATTGTAATAAAAAATTTTTTTAAATTAATATTGCTTAAGGTTTCATTATTCTCTTCCTTTACATTTGTGTCATTTAACATGACTAATTTTGTGGAATATATTAACATTTTATTTCATCAATGACAACGTTTATCAGCATAATAATGATTTATTTCAATGAATGAATTGAATAAGCCTCAGGCTTAAAGGT
This sequence comes from Omphiscola glabra, assembly GCA_964017045.1. Classification (NCBI taxonomy): domain Eukaryota; kingdom Metazoa; phylum Mollusca; class Gastropoda; family Lymnaeidae; genus Omphiscola; species Omphiscola glabra. Next base: position 23,476,148 of record OZ024799.1, read on the forward strand.
CCCTAATTTTTAGTTTTAAAAATTTTTTTTAAAAATTATAATGGAAATGTTACCATTCCCTTGGAATTTCTTTTTCACCTTAATATTGACCTTAGCCTATGACTACATTTATGAGCATAATAATGATAAATCAAAATGAATGTCACAAATGAATCAATTGAATAAACCTAGGGTTCCCAAATTTTGTTGTGCCACACCTTTTACCCATCCTTCCTTGACTTGGAAAAGGTTTTTACTTTCGATTACTATGCAGTCTGTTGACATAAGTTCTAGAATTTATTTTCTGGATGGTTCTGATTTAATCCTCATATATAGGCAGGCAGCTTTCTTAGCCGGGAGACATTTTTGCCAATTTTCCTAGACATTTAGGAGACATTATACAATTGCATGACTACTCTTTATGTTTGTGTTTGTAAGTTTATATTTGCATTTTTCGAGTATTCTACCTTTTTACTTGCTTGATATATTTTTTTTTTGTTTCTGTATATTTGAATTGTATTTTCAAAACCACATACCGGTAAGTAACAGCTACCAATGAATACCAAATTTTTCAGGCTTCTTTGTTGTTATCATTCCTGCCACACTCAATAATAGTCCTGCTGGAGGTCGACAAAGATGCTATGGTAGGTTTTTCTTTTGAAAACTACTTAGGAACCTTTGGGTCAGGCAAACAATTGATCATCAGTATGCTGTCCAGCTCTGAAGCTAGCTTGGTGTTTATTGAGAGTTCCAGTTTCTTATCACCAATCAAGGTGATTGTTGATCATTCTTTATGCAATTTTTCAAATGCAGGAAGCCAGCTATTTGTCCAAAACTATTAACATCTTCTGCTGAATTTCCTGTCTTTTGGTATTAAGGGGGCATTGTTCCAAATTTTGGATTTTTCAATTTAGTTCCAGGTTTCCTTTATAAAATGAAGTATGTCTCTTTTGTACATGGCTCTCATTATGAATTAATCGGAGACCAGTGATTTTTTTCAAAGTTTAAGTTTATTCATTGCTCTGTTGTGCTAAGTTTGTGTGCAAATGCTTGTTTTACAATCTTTCTCAACAGGCTAAATCACTTTCTGTCTTTTTATTAGCTCTGCTAATGGAGGCCAAATGTTTTTTGAAAATTACTGCTTTCTTAAAAATCTTTCTGAGCAATAGGTTTGGGATTGCATTGCACCTTTCAATGCAAAAGCTACTCTAAGACTCTAAAGGAACCATGCTTTAGGACTGTGTGTGCATAGTTTGGCAGTTTATTTTTTAGTTTCCCTAAACTTGTTGAAACTTTTTTTAATGTTAATATCCTCATTTGCATTCAACTTAATTAAATCGAATATGCACTAATTAATGTCTCATGAATTTTCAGACTTGTTAAGTATAATAAGAAAACGATGACAAGCCCTGCGACTATTGATCATCAAGCAGTTCATATAAATTTGACCAAGCATGGAACAACTGAAAATGATGTCATTACTAGGCAACCAACCGTCAAAACAAGTCAAATACAGTATGATGGACACACAGCTATGGCAATATTCACACAATCTCCCACTCCAGTGGTTGCACAAAAGCCTGATCCTAAACTGAAACCAAAAGATTTTGTTATGACATCATGTGCTGTGCTGTTTCTTTGTAACTTCATTTTTGGACTCCTGGGATATCACTTTGGAGGTAAATCACATCTTGAATAAGACTTAACTGGGCATCTTTTTAATAAAGCTTGTTTCATTGATTTCCCCTCAATTTTTTTTTGGAAGGTCAGGAGTTAAAAATAGTCATCAACTGGCTTTTTGCGTGAAAGTTTTATTTTATTTTAGTTCTCACTAAAAATGACAAAGCTTTAATCAGTATAATTATAAACTAACAATAACCTGTCAAAAATTATAGGCAGATACATTTTTAAATAGTGCACATAAGAAATGATTTTTAAGTCAAGTGAAACTTTCATTTTAACAAAAAGTTTTATTGGTTTTGAAAGATAGCTACCTCCTTTAAATTTGTAGCATACCTGATATTCATACCTAAGTAACTGAAATTAATACCTAGGTAACTATGACATTCATACCTAGGAAACTATGACATTCATACCTAGGGAACTATGACATTCATACCTAGGGAACTATGAGATTATTTTGTTACAGTGTAAAATGACAGCTGTACAAATTAAGCTATAGGCCTACTTAATATTGCAGTATACTAAGGGGTTGTCCACTAATTACGTTAACAATTTTTACAAAATATTTGACCCCCTCCCCCCTTTGTCAACAACTGTCAAACTATCAATGACCCCCCCCCTCCCTATTTAATTATGTCAACATTTTATAAACACTCCCCCCCCCCCCCCCCAATGAATTATAATATAAATAAATTTATAAATACATTTTATTTTTACTGTGTGCTGATGTATTTTAATGACACGTAAAATTGTAGGAAAAACATTTTATTACATCTTTAGCTTGTTATTCAACAAGTTAAAAAGTTTTTACACTTAAATTTTATAATGCAGAATCAATTAAAAGTTTGTTAAAGACTAAATATCATTGTTTGTGGAATTATAAATATGATTTTTGTCAGTATAGCTGACAAATATGGTATACTTTCTAGCTGCTATCATCTGCCCATGGAGTAGCCAGCTGTTGCTTTTTAGTAACAATGGGCATCAGGAACATGATTAGTGTAGTGCAGGGGGGAATTTGTCACCCCCCACCCCCTTGAATTTGCAGGTTTTATTTATATTGCTGTGTACTGTGGCGCCTCCAGTAATAAACAAATTAACAAGCCGACCAAGTTTTGGTTTTGGCACCCCCCTGAAAACACCCTGAAATGACGCCCCTGGTGGACATAGTCTATTATACCAGACAAGTCAACATCATCCTCATCTAACCATTCAGCACTTAAAATAGAAGCATTGTCGGTGTGAGCAATAATTGCCATAAGCCAGCGGTTCTCAACCTGTGGGTCGCGACCCCTTTGGGGGTCGCTAGACCCTTTCACAGGGGTCGCCTAAGATCATCTGAAAACACATACACTCTACAGTTATAAAGTATCAACGAAAATAATTTTGTGTTTGGGGGTCGCCACATCATGAGGAACTATATTAAGGGGTTGCGGCATAAGAAAGGTTGAGAACCGCTGCCATAAGCTCTCTCTGTCCCCTTGCAGCTTCTCGCATTGGTCGAATCCTTTTTTGTTGAGGAGCAGGTGCTAATTTCTTATGCACAAGAGGGCATTGTCGGTGCTGTTAAACATGCTTTTTCAACATGACTCGTGATGCAAAATAGATGTTACAGATTTTGCAAATCCGTTCAAGCAGTGATGTTATTATTGACATTCACTTTACTTTCTCCTAACTCTCAAAATATATTCCTACTCTATCAATACCATTTATCTTGACTGCACATGACACTTTAACCTTGTCCTTGTTCCATACCTGCAACATGATCGCAAACGTACCGCTTAGTCCTTTGCGACTACAGAATCTACAGGTGAAGAGAGGCCAACTTTTGACTTCTCTTGCACTAACAAAGTGTGCTAACATTCTGACCAGCCATCTGCAGTGCACAATAAGACACACATTAAATAAATCTTATATTGTTGAAAACCTAAAAATGATATGACTATTTACACTCATTAAATTTTTTAAGATAATCTAATAACCAGTCAATTTTTAAGATTAGAATTTTAATAGAGAAAACATGATTGTTGAAGTCAACTAATCCAACCCACCCCCCCTTTCCTCCTTGTCAACAACCCTCCCTCCCCCTATTTTGTTGACATAACTAATGAATGCCCCCTAAAGCTTTTATTAATTGTATCTACCAAACGTTTCTGCTTATTAAACTGATAGAGTTACCTCCTGGACAAACTGATGTTAAAATTCAACTATAGTGGAAATTATTATAACAGTAACAGGCTGCACCATAGGATATTAGCTGTCTTTAATGAGTAATATCAATAATTGTGTAATTTAAGCTAAAGGTTAGGTAGTTGCTCAGAATAAACTTTTAATTTATGCAAGAAAAGTAAAAATTAATTCATATACCAAAATGAAAATATTTTGTATTGGGTACTAGAAATCTATATATTATGTAGGCATGTACCTTTCTGGTGAAATGTACATCTCTGTGTACCTCTTAGAAGAATCTAATTTAGTTGCTTTTTTATTTAAGAAGGAAACATATTACATAGTCTAAAAATATATAATTACCCGATACCTCTATCTTAATAGACATATACAGATATCATTTTATAAAACAAAAACCCAATGGAAATTTGTTAAACATAGAAAACAATGAGTATACATTCATAAGGGCTTATTTAATTATCAGTTAATTGTTTTTAAAAAATGGAAATTTTAGATTAAAATTGAATTTTGATTGATCTTCTTTATTTTTTTTTTTTTATTTTGATTTATTTGTTCTAAAGACTTTTCTGACCACAGCTTAGGCATAAAATGGGAAAACGTTAGTGATTTCAGAAAGTTTCTATAAAATATCAATAATTATTTTACTTTTAATTTTGTAGGAATTTAAAGTAACGAAGGGTTATAGTTATTTGTATGAATTAATTATTCAGCATTATTTTTCAAATTTATATATTAAATAATTATGAAATAAATGGAAAAGAGTTTTCTTATATACATTTATAAAGTTAAAAATTCTGTAATCTTCTCTATTAAATACTATTGCAGTGAAATCAAATTATGCTTGGCAGCTGGGAGACATTGATACAGCAAAAAGACAGGCAAAGAAAGCTCTTCTTTTTGTGATAATAGGTGTTATTGTTGGAATAGCCACCTACATTATTGCATTTGTTCTTTATTTTGTTGTATTCAAAACTGACCTTATTGTGGAAACAAATGCTGCTGGTTAGGAAATAAATATATGTTATTTTATTATTTTTCTACAACAGTATCCTTTTTGAAAAATCAATTTTTAATGATGTTATCATAAACTTTTAAGGAATTGGAAATATGCAAAGCAAAATTGTTTTTAATGTCATATGATAATTACCTTTATGACCTGTAGCGTGTCACAGTGTTGCAATGTGTTACAAATCAGTGTCCCAGTGGGAGCTTTAAAAAGCTAATTTGATTTTTAAAATGCACATCTTTTGTTCTCTGATAGGTGCTCTCACACCCTTGCTACTACTAGCACAGTCCTGACACCCTACTAGCTCAGCTACCATAAATATTGCAGTAAAAGGTATGCCATTCTATGTCCAATGGCCTCTATTATCACATTCCATTCACATATCAAGTGTTATGAATATTTATTATATATGAAAATGTAAAAGAATATATTTATAACATTATTTATATATTATTTTTAAAAGATTATATTAATATTTCCCCAATTTTTATATTTGCACTTTGAAATAAAAAAATTAAGAAATAATAAAAAGAGGCTGCATTTGTAATTTTAAAAACAAATGAATCCTTTGCTCATTGTGTGATCATTATTATGAACTTACAATATCTTTTATCAACAGTTTTTAGTAAATCTGATTAGTTTAAAAATGTATCTATACAAATTTGTGTAATTAACATTTTTAAAAAACAACAATTATGAGAATTATTCCTTAATTGGAATGTATATTATAATAAAACATCAATGATTGATACCACTACTATTACTATTATAATGAAACCAACTACTTTGTATAATTTTTTATTTATTGTGAGTAAACTTATTTTTTGGTTATGGTTAAATTTACCAACCTTAACTTTTTTTTAATATTTACACTTTTTTGTATAATAATAATAAATGTGAAAATTGTAATGCATAATTTTAAGGACGGCTGAAACTCTTCCTATTTTTTAAAAATATTACTAAGCAATGCCATCATATATAGAATTAATTTGAAACCACATAGCTTGTCAATGTTTACATAATATAAATAACTAAGGCATATTTTATATGTTGAATGATACAACTACATCCATACAGGGTTTTTACACCAGTGTAAGGAAAATTTAAAGAATTAAATGACAAAACTACTTAAAACAGACTCCACATCTGAAGTGCATTTTTTAAAATGATATAGGTTGCTTAAGGGTGGGCTAAAACTATTACAGTAGCATAATTATTTTAAGCTCTATTTGGTATTTAAGCTTTACTTTAATTAATGCAATCCCAATACAATTCTGGTGACCATTTGAAAAAACTTGGCCTAAAAATATTAGTTGCAAACAGACAGGTTTTCATAAGCCGTACTTATTGAACTAAATATTGGGTGAAACCACATTAGATTTCTACCCCAGCCAATATTAGATATTGAGTGTAACCGTCATAAGATTGCTACACAAGACAATTCCTCTGTTGTGAAATCACATTGCAGATAGAGGTCTGGGACAGTTCTCTGATGCAATATGAGTATATTCTCATATTTTTCACTGCTGATCTTCCTACCTCTGTAGATTTGTTCCAAGATTTACATAATGTTGTATAAAAATGGGTTTTAGTCTGGGGAAAATGACTTAATAAGGTTTATATTTATATTTTTTTGTGATGTAAAAAGGATTATTATTATTGGATAAATTTATATATGAATGTGTTTCTGTAATATACATACATTTTTAAAGATTCTTTCTCAAGTCGCATTTTATCTTGTGTGGAGCGTAATTTTTTGTTTACACCTGTGACATTTAGGATTGAGTTCTGATGCATGGTGAATGGCAGGAAAAGAATACTGTGTCAATGGCGGCAGGTTCTAACTATCGCTCAAATTAATGTGGTTGACTGCATCTGCTTCATTTAGTGAACATCTCAGAGGGTGTGGTCAGATCAATTTTTTATTTTTATGCCTAGGTAAAGAGTTAAGTCACTTTAAACTTTATAACCAATTGATGTTAAAGAGAGTAAATAGTTATAATTTTGTCGATATTATATTAAAAATTACATTAATACTTGAAACTTTTTTTAAAAAAGAAAAGAAAAAAACATTTTTTTTTTTAAAAAAAAGGACCTTCTACTTCTATTGAAAAAAGTAGAAAATAATTAAAAATTTCTTAAAATGCATTACGCGAAGAAAGTCTGTGCTGAAAATATTTTAAAAACTAATAAAAATAAAACATACGTAAGTTTCGTCTACATTCATTTTGAATCCTTTGGCTTCATAGATGGCTCATCATAGTTCTGCAGTCTTTCTTTGTCTAATGCAGCGGTTCTCAACCTGTGGGTCACGACCCTTTCACAGGGGTCGCCTAAGACCATCGGAAAACACATTTACTCTACAGTTATAAAGTTTCAACGATAATAAGTTTGTAGTTAGGGGTCGCCAGAACATGAGGAACTGCATTAAAGGGTCGCGGCATTAGGAAGGTTGAGAACCAGTGGTCTAATGCATCTTAAGAAATGTAAAATTATTTTCATGTTTGTAGTGTTTTTACTTGTCTTTGATAGAAAGTCTTTTTTTTATATTAAATATTTTTTTATTGTTTTAGTTTATTTCCTCCTTACTCCTATACTTAATTGCTTTAGTAAACATATCTTGTCATGTCACGTTAACATTTTCAAGGCCGAAATGAAGTTTTTAATTATTTTTGTTACCATGTCCTATGAAACTCAATGTCTTCCTTGCTTCCTCTTACTCTTGTTGTTATCCAGTTTTTAGTTACATATTGTTGTAACAAAGGTAGGCTATGCCTACCAATGGCATTTTGCCATTTCCACTTCTGTATTCTGGTCCGTCTTAATAAAACATTTTTCAAAGCTGATCCCCATTATCTTTCTAAGGAATCTTTGATAAAATATGTTAAATTATCTGGGCAGATTTATTTGTCATTTTCCAACAGTTCCGAAATACAGGAGGCATTTGACTATGCAGCATACATTTACACTGACCAAATAAAACACCACTGTTTAAAGTGTGTTTGAATCCTGACTTCATGCACTATGTTCATTAATCCAGTATACATAAAACTATGTACTGTACCTAAAATTGTTATGCGTAATTATTTTAATTTGTGTTTTTATTCCTGTTGTTTTTGCTTTTCTAACTTTGAATATTTTTGTCAGTGTTTCAACACTGCTAGTAGTGGCAGTTTTGCTTTTCTCTAGTCTGTTCATGCAATGGAATTTGGGAGAGTCCATAAATTATTTTGGGCAATATTTGACCCCCTATCTCCTCCTTGTCAATAACTGTCAAACTTTCAAGGATGTTAACATTGTTTTACACTCCCCCTTGAAAATAGTTATATAAAGATGGATGCCTAAAAATATAAATTGTTGTTTTTTTTTGTAGTGGAAAGAAAATTATTATTCACGTTTTTAATTTAACGCATTTTTAAATTGTAACACTTAAAATCTATTAATACTAAAGTCAATTTTATATTGCAGAATTAATTAAAGAATTGACAAGGACTAAATATTATTATTGTTTAACAATAAATGTTGCTAGACAAAAAAAAAAAAACCAATAAATAAATGTACTGCTACTTTGTCTAGCTACTGACATCTTCCCACAGATAAGACAAATGTTTATTTATAGTAATTATGGCTATAGTTTATAGTATCGGGTAGTTGATTTATTGTGCCATATTCTTGTAGAACTTACATCAACCTCTTCTAAACATTCAGCACTTTTAGCTTAAAATAACTTTTTCTCCTTGTGCCACTCAAATTGTCCCCAAATTTTTTTTAGTGGAGGAGCATAATTTTTAAGGCATAAGAAGTTATTGCCTGTGCTGTTTCGACAACTTGAAATTATTAGGGTAATTATCAACAGTCCAAGTTTCATTATAAATTTTGGAGATTTTGTGCATGAATTCACATTCTGCCGAGACTATAAATATGTAGTACTAGGCTAATTTAAGAACAAAACAATACACAATAAGAAGGTAGTTTTACACAGTGTGGTATAATGAAGTTACTTTAACAGGGGTTCCCAAGTCTTGGGTTGTGACCCTAAAAGGGGTTGTGAAGGGTATCACAGACTGTAACATTAAACTTAATAAAATATTGATCTGAAAGAATTTTCCATTATTTAAATGGGTGTCTTGAAGTTTCTACAATTTCTTAGTTACAAATATATATAGTAATTGTAATAAAATAATAATTTTTTAAAATATTCACTGCATCCTATATTGATGTAATACTTTTTATATGAACAACAATTATGTTATAATAACCCCCAATAGCATCTCTAGATAATAGTGCTGTTAATTGCATCAACACTGATCAGAAGGTGAATTTTCATTTATATGATCCCGATACTTTACTGCCCCATTATAATTTATAATCAGCAAGCTCTAAGTAAACACAGATATCTTCTGTAATGAGTTCATTTTATTTTTCAACTGAATCTCAAATTTTAAATTAATAAAATTGTTGAAATGAACTGTCTGACATGTCATAGTCACTAGTTTTTAGTGATGGTAATTGGTTGAATGTTGTATGCTACATAGTCATTTCAACATTTAATTTTAGACACCTCTGAGAATAAAGTAGAAACTTTTCCAGGATATACAGAAAATGGTTTACCAGGATATACAGAAAATGGTTTACCAGGATATACAGAAAATGGGTCCCCCTTGTCACAATTATATTTAAATTCTGGATAACCGGTAACCAATGAAAACTAGTAATCAAATTAAATTTATTTTTATATCAATAGTAAATATCATAGTTTAATAGATATAATCCTGAGCATATAAAATTACTTTCTTTTGCCAGATGGCTTACAAAATATGAGTCCTGTAACCAAAGTCTGGATGTTCAGGTTACTATTGTACATATTACATAAGGAACATTTTACAAAATAATCTTGTCTTCTGTTGTTTTTTTTTAAACAAATGTATAAACATACAATTATTGTCATGTGTAAATCACATAATGCAAAAATTTTTAACCAATGTGGCCTAAAGATACCACACAGCTTAGGGTCCATGAAGTTTAAGCTTTAGCTTTGAAGCATCATAGCAGATCAGCCCTGGCTTTATAAGCATCATAGCAGATCAACCCAGGCACTAAGATGAATAATTTAATTGTAACTGGGAATGCTATTCAAATTAGATTAGATGATTATTAAATAGTTAATTATTTTCTATTCCATTTCCTTATATTTCGCTTGGGAAAAAAGCTAATTTCATAGAAATTACATATCATCGTCCTCTTTTAACTTACACATTCCAATGTACGGTAATAAATTGTATGATAATGAATGAATCGTTTTGGTTATTCTTTGCAACATTGTTGATGTTTTCATGAAAAATATTTGTTAAAATATGAGATTTGTTGTTTTATGTGATGGCATATTTTGTCATAATTTTTTGCAGCTTAATAAGAGTGATTTTTCAATTATTGAACATAATAAAGTATTAAGGTACAATAACAAAGAATGATAACCAATTATTCAGCCAACTATTGATGGATATATCTATATATATATAAATATGTTAAAGGGGTAGACAATTATAGTTCACTGAAATGAAATTATGTAATTTTAATGGTGATGCGACTATTTTTTTCAAGCTCAACAATAAAACAAAACAATGCATTCAAACGGTATGATTAGAAGTAGAAGGTTATCATTGTGACACAATCCATGCATGTACTCAAAACGAAAGAAAATCATATAAAATTAAACTTTATTTAAATATTTAGAGGTATGAAATATGAATTATTTTTTTGTTAAAAATGAGGTTATAATTTAGAAACAGTTTTAAAAACGTATGAGTGAATACGTATATTTATAACTGTCTAATAATAAAACATTGATGATGTTAACTCAAAACTAATTTAAGTAATATTATTAAAAATCAAAGATAGTTTTACCAATTACACTGCTTTAATAACCAACTGGCAACTAATGTACACAATGAATTTAAGTTAAACATTTTTGTTCTCACATTTCTCAAGATCCTCACACATTTATCATGATCACATTTTACCCTGGCATATAAAGAAAATCTCCAAGTTTATCAGAAAATTGTTGAGAAACTGTTTCCATCTCACTATTTCTAATAGAATTAGAAATAAGACCATAATCCAATAAAGATTCTCTGATGTCATTTCTTGAAGAGTCATACAAAGAGACTCCAATAAGGCCAGTTGGGTATCTGGTAAAAGAGCAAATACACATTTGATAAATATATAAGTCAATCCTGTCATTTGAATAATGTAGGCACTGAGTGGAAAGGGGGTGGAGGAGATTTATGGGGAGAGGGAAGGAATCTTGGCAGAATGTGTACCTACTTTTATTCACGTATTATGCAATAAATTATCCTGAAATTATGAAAGTCTATTTGTATCTCTAAAATAGCAAACTGTCACCAATAAATTCAAAGTTTCTATTGTTTTCAAATGCTGTAAAAATCATTGGGATGTTCCATAATTATTGTCATACAGTTGCTTTGTGTTTTCACAAATGAACTCTCTAGATATTGCAACAATAATATTTAGTCTAGAGAAACTTAAGTTCACCGTACAACTTTTTATGTTTCCTTGCTTATTTTTTTTATATAAGCATTTCCTTTGGCCATTTATAAGTGGTTGGCCAAACATGTGGTAGGGAAAGCTCTAATTAAATAGTCATGTGCCAAAGTTGAAAGTTCAAAATAAGTAGTCCATAAATAGTATTTTAGTAATTAAGGGATGCTTTGCCTTATATAAACTATAGTCATTGCGCAAGACACGATCAGCAGAATGAGGTCACAAAATGAGTAGGCTTCGTCCATAGTAGAAAATACCAAACGAACTCGCACTTTAAAATTTGAAGCTCAAAAAGTACTCAAGTTAAAAGTGCTGATTCTGGTTTTATTTTTGTAATTTGAAATTTGCTCTAAATAATATTTAATTAATTTATTATGTATTGTTTTAACTGAAGTACCTGCATTTATTAACGCACATCATGTACATAATGAAATTTCAAGCACATGTTAATATATTGCCGCCATATTGGTTTTCGTTTATCTCGATTATCGGTTATCTCGACGCTTTTTGGCAAACCCCGAGACCGTCGACATAACCGGGTTCTACTGTATAACCAAAAACAGTAACCAGTATATAAAGCAAACTTTACCTGTACTTCACTTGAAGGACTATTGCTTTCCCCATCACCAATTTAGCAAAAGCAGTGCTGTAAATTTTTTAAAGAGTTCTTATAATTATATTAGGGAATCATGATAGCATCATTTTTCAGCATAGAAATATCTTTTTTTTTTTAAACATCAAAATACAATTTTAAAAATAAATAATACTTAATCAGATATCTGGCACTTTGTCAAAATTTGTAACTATTAAAGTGTAAAAATTCTTAATGAATTGTATTTTCCCTGAACCTTCACCTTGCTTCATAATTACCTAATTTTAATGTGATGATACCACTGTTCTTAAACATAGAAATTAATTTTAATTTAAAGAGTCATAACTAAAATTATCTCTACCTAGGGCTGGTTGATTAGGAGATTTTTTGCTAAATACAATTAATACTGAGGATTTAGTGCCGATGGAGGGGTGTCAAGTTCAAGCTGAACATTTATTAAAGCTTAATCAATAATTGCAATAGAAACTTAATCAATAATTGCAATACAAAAATTTAACAATAAACTTGCTACATGTAAATTAGTTCTTTAATAAGCCACTTTTATAAAAAAAGAGATTAAATGTGAAAATTGTATCTCTATATTATAAGTTTGTGAAAGTGATTAAAAAACTATTCCTGCATACCAAGCAATGCCTGTCCATCCTTCAAATTCATCTTTTGGTACAAAATCACTCAACGCACACTCAACTGCTTGAGGAGTCAAATGAATAAATTGTAGCTGTAATTCTCTGATGTCTCTCTCATTTACCCATTCCAGGTTCCCATAATCTACAGACATTACCTGTCATGAAATGTTAAACAATTATTTTCTACCCCATCAGATGCTTAGTGTAGTTTTATACACTATTTAAAGTGGGTGAATATTATTAAGGAATTCCTATGTTATATGAAGGTTTCGCTCTTTTTATTTTTACTACTCTGGAGCCAGAAGCTTCAATTAAAATTAACCAATTTACATTTCTCATTTAAAAACAACCTATACTGATATTGCCACAAAGACGACTGAGACAAATACTAATCAAACTATAAAAGCTGATAGTATAAACAGAACCAACAATGAAACAATCACTTTTAAGTTACAGTGTCAAATTACAATAGACACTGTTTGTTTGTATTCATTACCAATTTAGATATAAAAAAGGAATATGATGCTTGCATGCAAAGGGAAACGATAACTGATTTAAATGCTTAAATTAATGGCTTTCTATTTTTGGTCTCTTGGTTTTAAAAAAAAAATTTTTTACAATGTTTTTGGGGAATCTGAGTACAAGTTTTCCATTCCCAGAGGCTGGCATGAATGGTCTAAAGAAGGAGAGGGCAACCAATGGCCTGTGGCTCACATGAGGCCCACTGCAAAGACCAGCCAGGCACTGGATGCTTTTGTAAAATGTACAAATTGTGAATAATTATCTTTACAGCTTTTGAAATTTAATAGTCCCAGTGTAAAATCAAATTGTAATATATTTAAAAATGATTCCACTGATTATTTTCTAACTCAGAATTAATTTTTAAAGCCCGTCTTCAATGAAATATATATAAAAATGGACCCTTTATTCTTAAGAAAAATCTGGCAGAGCTAACAAGCCTAGCGATTTCATTTACATTGGACTATAACTGCTGAAAAACAAAGAGTGGCAAGGTATTTCCAAGCTCTATTCCTCATTACATGCCAGTGATATCACTCTTTGAGGCGGATTAACTGTAGCCCCTTGGCTCATTACATTTATTTCAAATTCATTTTCAAATGTGTTTATGAACTGTCTAAAGGTCTAGAGTCTTAGAAAGTTTCCACACTGCCCTTTCACACAAAATGTTGTCTGACCCTGGTCTAAAAATTTTATAAAGTAGCATTCTGACAATTTTACCACTAAAAAATGTTTTTCCACCTTACAGACCCTTTGACATCAAACAGGTCTTATAATAATGCTGAAATGTGACATCAAATTAACCTGGACAAGACATCCTTCAACATCTGTGTCAATCACTTTTGCTCTCATCCATATCCCTCTTATCTTGGCAGCTACTGCTTGACCAGGTGCTAACAGTGTCAGATCACCATCATAGTAGATGCTGGTTTTATAATATTTCCTTGAAATGAATACATTAAATATGTTAAATATAAATTATCGGTACTGGTATTGGAGTTTTATTTGATTTTCTATATTATTCAATACATATGAAATGCATAATTTATTTTTCTTCCATATCATCCATTTCTTATTAATGAATCATTTAGGAATCCTTTCAATAGGTAACGCCATTAAATAATATATATTTGTTTCAATGTTTTAAAAACTCACTGCATGTTCGCCATAAGCCCATTCAGAGATTCTTCTTCCAGACGGGCCTCTACAAGGTTTGAATTATCATGTAAATTTACATAAAACTGACTAGGGCTTTTGACATTGGTCACAGTGACATTGCAGTATGATCCAGGTTGTGGCAGCAATAGAGTTTGGTCCTCATCAAACATGAGAACAGCGACTTTATCATATGTTGTATCTGATAAAGACAAACATGAGTATAGGGACTTTATCATACGATGTATCAAAATAAGACAAGAGCTCTAATATAAGTTGTATCAAATAAATAGATTCAATCTTTCATCAATACTTTCAAATCGACATATTTTTAAAGCATTAAATCTTCATATTTATTTACCTGCATCTTGAACTTTTACATGAAGATTTGGGCAGTTCACTCCTCTCTTGCATCCGCTTGACTTGTTAAAATAAGCACACACTCTTTTTCCATCTTTGGCACCTTGAGCGGCAGCTTTATAATGGAATAAATTAAATGTATTTCAAGCGGGTTCCCAACCAATGCTTCATGACCCCAAGTTCCCAACCAATGCTTCATGACCCCAAGTTCCCTACCAATGCTTCATGACCCCAAGTTCCCAACCAATGCTTCATGATCTCAAATGAGGTCATAAAGGGTTTCCTGTGGGTTAGCAGGCTGAAAAAGTTAACTAAAAAAATAATGATTTAAAAACAATTTTTCATTTTGCCTGTGTCCTCAAGTTTGAATATATCACAATACTCCCATTGGTTTTTACAAATCTTTGTGAAGGCCATATTTAAAAAAAAATAGACAGTGACACCTGTGTCCCCTGTCCCCCCCCCCCCACTCCCCCTTCCCCCACATAAAAAAACCCAGGTGAGATGCCTTAAAGAAATACTGGTTGCCAATACAAATAATAAATAAATAAAAATACCTATATATATGTGAACAAAAGCAAATGGTGGTTCATCTTATAATTGGGAATGGCCTATTTTAGGAACAATAAGATATTTGAAATCTAATACGGTACCATATTTAGATTGGCCTTAAAAAGTTAAATACTCTGATGATCATTAAATAATTTAACTGAACATTGCTAGATTTCATCACTTTTATTAAAAGAGATAAAAGTGATAGATTACTCATTTAAAAAAATATTTTTATAAATTATATTTTTGCTTTATTGTTGTACACATTTTCTACGGGGTGTGGGGGGGGGGGTGTGGGCCTTGACTTTCTCCAGGGGTTCACCCCTCCCCCCCTCCTTTTTACTCGGAGAGAGATGCCTGAAAGGAACAATGCAGACAGGCATTCTGCTGTACAGGGTTTCTTAAACTTTTATTAATTGATGTGTGGCCAATACTACATTATCTAGGCGTAGGTCCCCTTCAAATAACCATAGAAAACAATGCAAGTAAGAGTATAGAACTGTCTCCTAGCCCTTACAAGGCTGTGTACTGTGAAGTTGAATAATCATGTTAACAGTTCAGATTTTGTTATTTATTAGTATAGTGTATGAGACACAGTCCACAAATGGCCTAACAAGTAATGACTGGCATTCAAAATAGAAAACGTTTCCAAAAAGAATCTCCTATCAAAGAATACTAAGCTGCACTCCACTCCTTTAAAAATTACCAAGATTCACTCCTACTCCTAACAAAGATTATTAAGTGTCTCTTGCCCACAAAATGTACAGCTTTTATACCCAGGTTTTTAATCATCACTTTGATGCCGTCATATGTGGCTGAGTTAAATGCATGGTTAAAGGGAAAATATACAAGAAAACAAATACCTTCGTTCAGTCACATAATAACCCAACATGAAACACCAGGACTACATCACTTAATCTGCCTGTGACACAATGGACCCCTTTTGCCTTTTAAATGAAGGCCACAATCCTCTCTTCCAGTCATATGGAGGCCACGGACCCCTTTTTAAAATTAAGTATTTAAATGCATTTAATAAAATTACTAAGGAAATGCAGCTCACGGAGCCATAAAACCTTTTCACGAGCTTCAAAGGGGTCATGGAGCAAAAGTTGAACCCTGTGCTATAGATATCAATGAACAAGTTTGCGTAAGTGTAGATCAAATAGTCAGAGTTTTGTCACTGATTAAAATACATAACTTATAGATAGACGTAGTAGTAAGTATAATTTTAAAGTAAACAAAATAGCATTTACTTTTTACTGATTGGTTTATAATATGTTTAAAATGGTATATAAATGTTAAAATACTCAGAGTTTATTGGAAAAAAAGGCTAAGAAAAAGTAAGATTATTTGTGAAGCATACCAGAAATCAACAGATTTTGGATGAAAACTGGATGAGCTGACTTATTTAAAAATCTTTTTTTGTTTCCTTGGAAATTTGGATAAGTGTTGTCATTTGCAAGATGGCTAGAAGCAGATAAGAAGGGGTTGTCAACATAATATATTGTTCTGTGAGCAGTTCTTCCAACAAGGAAAATGTCGCTTAGAAAATACTTAACAAGGCACTGGGTTTTTTGTCACCCAGTGCGGAAAAAAATCATGGTGTCACTGCTGGGATACAGGAAGTATTTATGTTTCAAAAGGGCTCGCGCGGCGGGGGGTGGGGGAGTGGGGTTGTTGTTGTTGTAATGTTAAATCAGGATATTTTTTAAAAAGTTAACCACATTTATTGAGCAGAAATATAAATATATTTCACTTATTATAAATTTTATCTCTCAATTGTGAATCTTAAGGCCTAAAAAGGCAAAAATATTGAAATTCAATCATCTTTATAGCAGAAAAAAAACCACTATTTTTTTCCCACTATATGGGGGATCTGGTGTCGTGGGGGTACGGGGGAGACATTAAACCTCTTTAGGTGATCTGGTGGGGCATTGGGAAAAAATCGATGGGAAGCACTGACATTAAAGGTGTTAAATTTTATGTCACAGGTACAGAAAGGAGTATCATTAGGCCAGTGGCCTAGGAAGGTGGCAATACCATGACTGTCAATTTGTATATGATACTTGAAATGTTAACTTGTACGTAAAGGGCCATTTACTATTGGCCAGTCATCAGTTCAGCATGTAAATGATAGTTTTTAAAAATGTGTTTATTGTTATTTTCTTTAAATGAGTAACTCATTACGCAGACACTAAGGGACAATGTCCCCAGCTGTTGCTGTGCACTTCAATATTTTACAAGTCAATTATGTCTCAGCCATACAGCAAGCATTTCAGTTGATATATAATATATTGACTTCTGTAGCACAAATTCTAAATGCAATATAAACTACCACATCACTCAGTACTTGGTGTTGCAGTCATGCAAACTGATATTACTGGATCTACAGGAAATCCTTTACTTAATAATCGCAACAACATCAATGAAACCCAGACCAGGCTTTTTAACATCAACAATGTCAGAGACAATGTCAGTGCTATCAACTTGACAGACAATCCGCCTAGCAGATGGGCATGGGTCGAGTTTGGCGAGCTTCCAGAAATGCCAGGACATGCTGCGACTGTGGCTATCTTAATTCTCTCAGCAATAGCCTTTCTCTGCAGCTGCTTTGTATTGACTGCTACTTATTTCATCAGTGGTGGTGTTAGTGCCACTCTTGTATATTTACAAAGTCTGTGTTTGTCTGATGCACTCATGTCAACGTATGGGATCTCCAAGATGATTATGTTATTGTTTATAAATTCTCTCCATGTCAATTTCTTCTTACCAGAGAGTATTTTCATGACATCATCACTCACCTCCGTAATTTCGCTGCTGTCATTAATCATCGACCGCTTTTTGAAACTAGCAAGACCAAATAAATACACACAGGTAGGAAGAATACATCTTATGTTTTAAAGTTTTTAAAATTATTCATGTTAACATAAGAAGAGTAAATTTAACCCACATGTGTACAAAAATATCAGTGGGTTGTCAAATTTTATCAATACAAACCAACTAAGTGGGTATGTTTCATGTATATTAAAGTAGTATAAAATGTATAAGTCAGACTAAAATGGGTTAAATAGGCTGCAGTGGGATTTTAACCTTTTTGTATAAGCACAAACCATTTGTATTTTTTTAAAACAAGGTACAGTGCCGTGTTAAAGAATTGGGATAACATGGAAACTGCCCTGGGCCCCCAAATGCTTAATTCTATAAACTATGTATACTTTATTACATTAGAGACTAATTGTGGGGGGCAGGGGGGATGCATTTCTTTACCCAAGGGCCCTTTTGCTGTTAAGACAGCACTAACAAGGCATGTTGATATGTTTCCTTGTAGTACTTTTAACTGTGACTATTTTAATTTTCTAAAACGTTTTTAGTACCAATAATATGTTTTAAGAGCTACGGCAGACATTTTATACCAAACTTACAAAACAAAATGCCAAAGTCTAAATAGAACATATTTATGAGCTACGGCAGACACTTTATACCAACATTACACACAAAATGCCAAAGTCAAAATAGAACATATTTATGAGCTACAAAACCTCTCATGGGCAGTGCTTTTTGACTGTCCGTGAAAACCAGTGCCTGTTCAAAGAAACCTTTCTAGGTGTCACATAATTATTTAAAATCATTTTATTACATATGTTCTTTGTCAAGTTTTAACATTAAATGACACTCATAAAATATTCTGTTTTCAGGTAGACAAGGACACAGTTATATCAATAATGCTGCTCATTTGGAACATGGCATTTGTAATCGGGTTCCTGCCCCTTGTAGGGTGGAACAAAAAGGATTATACGGCTCGTTTCTTTAATTTCTTTCCATGGCCGTACCTACTTTTGATTGGTTCTCTAATTAGTGCATGCTTTATAGCGTGCATTGCAGTTATGTTTTTGTTAAAAAAAGTTTTTAATTTACTAAAGGCTTCTGGTTCTGGTCATTCAATAGAACGATCTTTTGAGCTGCAAAACCATCACCATATACAGTATACTATAGTAGCTGATTTGGTCATGTTTCTAATGTGCTATCTCCCATTTTTCATGTATATTGGCCTCATCTGCCCACAGTGTCTCATTTCTGACTACGCACAACGAGACACAACAATCCTATACTTCATACCAGTATTTATCATCAAGTCTCTGCTCAGTTCAGCTCTACAGGCTTTCCGAACATTAAAGATTCATCTAATTATGAGTGAAATTATTTCGAACAAGAATCGTTTCCAGCAAAAGCATGTGGAACAAGACGGCTTTTCCAATGGTGATCTGATTGTGAGCATGGCCTTCATAAACCCACAGTTCATGCTCGACAGGACAGGTCAACACAGCCAAATTACACTGCACCATACTAGCAACGATACAGATATAACAGACATAGCCCAAACATGTGCCATGTCTACAAGTAGAGCGGGTACAACTAACCTAGCCTATCAACCATCTTTAGAACATTTGCAAACTATTTCCAATTTCACGATGGTGACAACATCCCTGTAAAATCAAGAAGGTTAAATAGATGGGAGACAACGTCCTTGTAAAATCAAGAAGGTTGAATAGAAGGGAGACAACATCCCTGTAAAATCAAGAAGGTTAAATAGATGGGAGACAACATCCCTGTAAAATCAAGAAGCTTAAATAGATGGGAGACAACATCCCTGTAAAATCAAGAAGCTTAAATAGATGGGAGACAACATCCCTGTAAAATCAAGAAGGTTTAATAGTTGGGAGACAACATCCCTGTAAAATCAAGAAGCTTAAGTCTTGCTTTACTTATCAATAACTAGAAAACTAATCATCACAGCTTGTGTTGCCTCTTCTCTCTTTTCATGTGGGAGATTATTAATTGATTAGCTGACTAATTTAACATGCCTGTGCTCTTATCACTGGCCATGCAAATGTAATTCAAGCATACAATAGTTTGTCAAAAATAAGGACTCTGAGAATAAAAGGAAGAGGAAGACGTTCATGCGTAACAAAAATGAATGTAACAATTAGTAATTAAAGTAATCAAGCAAAAGCTGTTGATTTGTACTTTATATATGTTATGTTATAATAACATTCCTTTCACTTTAAAAAATCATCTCTACATTTTTTACTTTCCTTATATCTAAATTTTGGAAGAAAAGGGGTAAGGGGTGTTTGTGTGTGCGAAAATATTGCCCATTTTTTTTAGGACACCATTTCTGTTTAAGTTGGTGTGGCTAACATAAATGTTTAAGTCACACCAGAAATTAAGAAAATTTATTTACACATGACGTGCAGTCTCAGATTAAACATTAAGCAAAATAAGCTTAAGCGACTCCACTGGACACATTTGCGTCTATTGTCTCCTGTCTTCCAACCCCCAGTTCATAGCTGAGTAGCCTTTGCAACCAGTGAAGTATCCCCTTCTAAACCACGCACAGTAACATCGTGAACCCCTCTGAAACATAGGAGCCAGAATGATCCATTCATTGATCGTAAGCCCTCAAAATATAGAAGAAAGAAGAAGCTCATGCTTAGGGCATCAGGAGAATGTGGGCACTACAAAAATATACATAGAGAAAAATCAAGAATTTTTTTTTTAATAAATAAAAATCTACAAACATCTAAATATAGAACCACAAAAATTGGAGAGATTTTCTTTACTATATGATTTGCTACTCATTGAAGATCAACTGAAACTGTGTGAAAAGAGGAGGTGTCAGAAGAGTGGAAAATAAGTATTTCCATGACCAGGTCACCACCACCTTAAATTAAGCTGTGACCAGGGCTCAAGGGGGGATAAAGTCTCGTGAGAAGATACAATATGATATGCAGAACTGATTGTCTTGACTAAAAAAAAGATACAACATTACTACAACTCAATTAAAATGAATTTAAATGCCAACAATTTTGCAATTGAAAAAAACTGTTTTAGTGATAAATACAGTACTTCTTGTATACTATTTGTAGAGGTCCAGCCCAACTTGACCAAATGGAATCTCGAAATCTCCAGGAATGCCACCCCTAATTATAATACTTTATATCTATTTAACATATAAGACAAAACTTCTAGCTGTCCTTTTCCTCCACAAAATAACATTTACAACTCATTTGTTTCAACAGCTGTTCCATTGATTTAAAGTGGAGCAAATACAACTGACAAAGATTTATTGCTATACAATATGAGAATAAACCCAGGATCTGTTATCTGAAACAAACATATTTATGAAATTCGTATAATCCTCTCAACAAGCTCTTGTCCAGGGTTAAAGGTTGGTATTTGTGGTCATCAATATAATCCTGATTAAACCATAGCATATAAAAAAACACATATGGAAAATATCTAGAGAAAGCTCCACTAGAGAGCTGTTACAGCACCAAAATACTAGGGCTGAGCCAGGTGCAGACACCAAGTCCAGGTATTTTGAGATTATACTAGGGCCCGAGTCCGGGGGTTAAAAAAAATAGTCATCTTCTCATTTTCTATGTGTTCCACCCAATGGGGAGAAGTGAAATGTGCATGTAGAAAACCAGTAGCAATGACGAAGGCATCAAAATTGAAGGCTTAAAAACACTAAAAGCTTAATAACATAATCCTAACCCAGTGGTTCTCAAATTTTCAAATTTTGTTTAGCATTTGACAAGTTCTGGTGAACCACAACCATAAATATACCTTGAAATTGATAAAAAGATGTTTAGAAGAAGGAGGGTGTAGAGCTTTTTTGTTTATAAAAAGGTATTAAGTACTGTAATTTTGAGGGGGGGGGGGGGGGGCAATGTAAGCCAGTCTCTAGAAAAATTGTGATAAATTCAGACACCTTGTTATAGTTTTGCACGAAAGATGCCAACTTTTAAGTTTAGGAACACACAAAAAAAAGAAACAAAAAAAAATTATAATTCAAATAATATATATAATGAACTTTTTTTTAAAGAAATGAAACTGTCAAATATTTATTTAAAATTAGCTGCTCACATCTACCCCATGAATCGTCTTTTTTAAAAAAAATTATGTAGCTGTAGTGTGTACGAGTGTAGTAACAATAAGAAACTGATCCAATCACTATAAATAATATGTAAATTGTAAATTAAAAAAAATACAAACTTTACAGCCCCCCCCCCCCCCAACCCCCTCTTTCAATTTTCTAAAATTCTCAAGCAACCCCTGACATTTAGTAAGGCGACCCCCGAAGGTATCGTTGAGAAGCACTGCACTGACCCATAAATATAAGAAAAATAAATAGGGAGCGGATCTTTGCTATAGTGGCGTTACTGTTGCTGGAAACTGGATGCTAGCATTTTTCTTCTTTTTTTTTTCTACCAATGTAGGCATATTGTTTTCATACTTAGCTATATCATCATCATGGAGATCACAGGCTTCCTACATGTACAATCTAATAAAAAACATTTCCATTGATTTGGATATTATATTACAATGAACACTAAAGGATTACTTACAATAACCAACTAGTGCCACACCAGCATCATCAATATCAACTTTGTAACTATTACGTAGTGAAGTATATTCTTCAAACATTGGGTCCCATTCCGCAAATTCTGAACTTTTGGCTGTGTAAGAATCTATAGAGATGAAAAAATTATTTAAAATGTCAAGTTCCAAGAACAGGTCAAAGTCATGCCTGACAAATCTCTTATTAATTGTCACAAGTTGACTGCTTCCTATTCAGCTTATTTGGTATTGAGAGTATATTACAAACTAGATATAGCCCGACAAACATTGGTGACATCAATGCGTGAAGGTCCTATCAACTAAAGTTAGTCGACAAAATATGAACTCAAGTTACAACACCCATTTAAAAATCCCAATTTTTGCTACATTCCCCCCCCCCCCCCCCCCAAATGATACATCACTGCACCCATGAATTTTTAAACCAAATATTTTTTACACCATACTTAAATTGAGACGATTTCATTTTCCGAAAAGAAAATATTACGCAACAAACACAGTTGCGTTATTAAAAAAATTAATACATCATTATTTAGCGTAATTATCGGGAATTAAATTTTGTGCGCTACTGAACTTATTATTGAACTGTAGTTTCTTTCAAACATATAGAATTATTTGATATATACACTCAATTCCAAATACGCTGAATAGGAAGCAGCCAGCTTGTTAGGAAGCAACCAGAAATGGAAGCAGTCCACGAGTCACACCAGAGAGTCACACCAGAAGCGTAAAATATATTTAAGATAATTAGAAATCATAAATATTTTAGACAAATTTTTAAAATTTCAATTATATATAGGCTTAAAACAGTAACACTCTGCACATAATCTATTTTAAAAATAATACACAATAATAAATGAGTACATTTTTCTGTTTGACAACTTATAGATAATACCAGTGTAACACTTGATGAATATAATAATCTAATAGTAAGATGAAAAAAAACAGTGATGAGAACTGAAAGCCAAAACCATGAGATTGTCAAGCATTTTGACAACTTCATTCATAGTTTAACAAATATATAAAAAATAGTTGGTTATAGCCCAGCCCCGCGTGTAGACCTTAATTTTGGTTCAACACAGAGTTTTATTATAAAGCTATCTTTCTTTAGTTTTTTTATAACTGCCAACACCAATTAACTTGTCATTGTGTTGGCAGCTTCTCTTGAACTTACTCGAATATCACTTTAGGAAATGGCGTCAGCGGGCCGTCGAGCTCACGCTCCTTATGCCCTCCCCGGCGCCCACCCGCACCTGCCGGCCGCCTCGGCGGCAGGCCGTGCGGAAGGGCGCCAGAGACCTCCCCGGGCGTGGAGCGTCCCCGCCCGCAACCGCTCGATCGGGTTCGCCGGCGGAGACCCTCCCCGACCGGAGACATCTGGTCGACCGAAGACGCTGTGTTTCAAGCGTCCGTAGTCCACTCTCCCAGAGGCCGGGACGGTAAATTAACGTCCTAATATCTCCCCCCGCCCGTCCCGGGGAAGCATCGGACGCCCTCTAAGAGGGATTCTACAGTGGGTTTCCACCTCGCGACTAGTTCGCGAAATAGCTGGGACGAAACGGTTGCCTAGGAGCAGCTTTCTCAGGGCTGCATATTTAGAATCACCGGCTATAGGCTTCCACCACAGCCTATAGCCTCATATCCCTTAACGGCAACTTGTAATCATGATCCCTACCCTGTGTTTGCCTTTTCTTGAACTTACTAGAATGTTCTAAATATAGATGGATAATTCTCACTTACCCTTCTAGAATTCTAGAAAACTATCCCCTTACCCAGAATATAAAGAAAAGTGACACTCCAGAGATACAAGAGACTTACACATTTTTCACTGTTTGAGTGAGGATTAATATGTGTACCTTTCTAGTATTATACTAGTTCACTTGATGTTCTGTAAGTTAATAAAGTTTTTGATTTTGTACTTTCAGATCAGAAGTGTTAGTATAAATGAACTGTTCATTGTAATTAGCACTAGTTGGGTGATCATCGTGTCCTTATTATATTCAATCAGTTGTTGTGTCCATTTGTTATGTACTGCTTGTTAACAAGCCATTTTAAATTTGTTCAACCTTAGAACAGTTGGTCACAAGTTGCTTATGCAGTAACTATCATTTGGCTGGGTTCTGGTGGAATTAGTCCATTTATAACCCTGAAGTTTAAGTTATTCTTAAAATTAGATTTTCAGTTTATCGTTTGTTTTGACCTAATTGTAAGGTGATCTGTGATCTTGGCTGAAAACAAATCCCCAGAGAAAAGAAAAGTCGGACAGGGCCGCTTTTGACTTTGTCCCACGCGGCTTGGACACTCCAGTCCCCCAATAGGTCCACAACATCATAAAAATGCTGCCCTCTTTAGCCCTCTCTAAGTATGCTCAACCCTTGAAATTTTTGTAAGCCTATCTACATATAAATAAATGTATATATATTAAAATAACTTGTATCCATTTTAAGACTTCATAACAGTTTAATTTTTCCATGATGAGTAACATAAGCTAAGAGAATGAAAGGTTAATAATCATAACAAAACATTACCAGGCATGACGGAGTCTCCACCTGCAGGTATCTGACAAGAGTTATTTACTGCTGCCAACCCTAGTTCAATAAGTTCATAGTTCAAACACATTTCCTGTGGTCCACTTCGATCAAGGAGATAAATGGGTAGAGGCTCAAGCTGGAAACCATCACATCTAAAATGTTATGAAAATAATTAGTGAAGCAATAGCCGACCAAAAGAAATAAACTGGATTAAAGACACCATAACACTTTGTAGTGCCTTATCAACAAAAAAAAGCCTGCTAAAAAGCTCTTGATATTAGAAAATTGTCTGCATAGTTGCAATCAATAGCTAGTTGGAACAGAAATAGAAAATTTTAAAATGTTCCATTTAAAAACCAATTTTCCAGTAATTTCAGCTTTTTAGGTCATATTATTTATTTTGAGCATGTTGTTTCTTTTAAAATAGTTTGCATGACGTACTTCTCATAGGCAAATTGGCACCAATATTTTGTGACACATGCAGTGTAACAGGACATACAATTTTTTTGAATATTCATTACTTCTGATGTATGACACAAAAGAACTATCGGGGTCAATTGCTATTTAAATGGACATGAATGTCTCTTTTTTTTTTCTACTACAGTGCTTATATTGAGATTTATGTAATATAAGAATAGTTTTATATTAAAAAATAATGACATTCCTATAACTAAGCAAAAACATTAAAAAAAATATTATATTACTATGCCAAAATAAAACACAAAAATGTTTACTCAGTAATCTTGAGAGAACTATTTTCTGTAATCATAGTATACAATATATCCTGTGTACAAATCATTGCTCTGAACTCTTCTACCACATGTGATGGCCAGCCAGGTTGTGTGTGTTGTTTCGTTACAGATTCTGAGTTATGAAGTTGAGGTTTGATATTTGCAAGTGTGCACCATAGTACCATAGGTCTTATTTTTTTCAGCTCTTCTGGCAGGTGAAACACATTGCTATGTGACACCCATTCAAAGTCACCGTAATCAATAAAGAAAATGAGAACCTGTTGAGAAAGGGTAAAGCATAAATCACTAACATATTATTTTGTAAGTATCTACTATATAAAGCTAAGTGTGACTATGCTTGTTTGTAGATGGATCGATCGATTACAAGAAAACTAAACAATGATCACAACCAAATTTGACATAATGGTTCCTGGAAAGTTTGGTCATAATCTCTTTATACCAAATGATGTAATTTTTTTTAAATAGTAAGTTGTGAGGTTCAAGAATAAACAATTTCAGTCCATAGTAGATTTCACTTTTGAAAATAAATTATTTACATGTTGTACATTTATTATAAGCTTCTTAAATGCTAAACACAACGTTTGTCAAGAATTTTTCTAGACATTGACACGGTAATGTTAATGTCCTCTTTATGTTTCTTTAAGTCTCTATGATTTTCCTCAAATGCTTCAGCGTCAGATTTAAAGTTCCAAATGAGAGTAGGAGGTTCTACACTGTATTTTCCTAATAATAGCCAAAGATATAAGCCTAAATGAAGGCTTAGGTTACAATGGAAGCTTCTATGTAAATTGTTGCATCTAGATCAAACTTGGTCAAAATATATTTCATTATCCCTTTAAAAACGATTTTAATGGGACAAATTGTTAAAATAAACTTTGTTCATCATCCATCTATTAAACAAAAAGATTATGTTCTTTTTTCTTATATGAACTATATAAATAAAATGACACTTATTGGATAGATCTAGATGGAACTTGGTACAAATGCACTTGAAAATCAATATATATAAAAACTGGAGGGTTTTGAACAACTGTCGGGACCAGGGATACTAATTTCATTTTCCTTATATACGCTATATCTTTTACATTTTTCAACCAATTTAATGGCACAACTTTTAATATTTTTACTTGGCTATTTACCTGATGAATTATTTAGGTTAGTTAGAGATATTTAAAACGTCACATTATAGAACGGTTCCGCAACCAGGGTCCTTATTTTAACTTAAATGGAAAACTATAGAAAACTACCGAGTTACGACATTTTGTTTTAGAAGTTTTAGTCTTCAGATAATAACTACATAAAAAGAGTAAATTTTAACAAATTCCTTGAAGGTTTAAAAAAATGTATAGGATTTTCCAGCAAGCCCTGTATTGATCATCCAAGGAATGGCAAATATGAAAATGTCAATGGGATCTAAAAGTTTATTGAAATTTCATTTTAGTTTTATAGATTTCTATATTTTCCAGGGAATTTCCGCAGTAACGTTTAATGTCTTTTATATTTTCTTGAAGCTTCTTATTCTAGAACAGTGGTTCTCAACCTGTGGGTCGCGACCCCTTTGGGGGTCGAATGTCCCTTTACCGGGGGGAAGGGGGGGGGGTCGCCTAAGACTATCCAAAAACACACATACACCACAGTTATGAAGTAGCAACTAAAATAATTTTGTGATTGGGGGTCGCCACAACAAGAGGAACTGTATTAAAGGGTCGCTGCATTAGGAAGGTTGAGAACCACTGTTCTAGAATGTTTGATTTTTTTATAAGGGTTTAAGATTACGGTATATAAATATACTTTTTGTGTTTTTTATGTTTCAATAAGTGTCTATGATTGTCCACAAATGTTATGAACTCAGATTTAAAGATATTTTATAAGTTTCTAGAAAGTTTGAAATGGGTGCAGAAGGCTGTACAATGTATTTTCCTTATAATAGCCAAAGCTATACAAGAAGGTTAAGTTACAATGCAAGCTTCTACGTAAATTTTTGCATCAAAGCCAAACTTGGAAAATACACTTCTCATAATCCCTTTTAGAATATCGGTGGATTTGAAACCAATAATATCCACATCTCTTTTGTGCCCAATTTTATTTTACATAAAACTACTTTTCTTTGGTGTTTTCAGCCAATTTTAATGGGACAGTTTTTTTAAAATAAAGTTTTTTCTCTATCCAAACTAAGATACCCGGTACTCACTGCTATAAACTATTATAGAATAAGTTCTTTTGGCACTGAGTGCCCCCATGTGGCCCAACAACATATTCATTGGTCTGGACTCCTGGTCACAGTTACTTCAGTGAAGTGTTTTTGACAAGTTCACTTAAAACGCTTTAGGAAATGTTTTCCCCCAACACAAACCCAAGAAAAGTTGGTTGTATTTGCTATTATGGAATATAATGAAAATATAGCTTTACTAACAAAATTGATAAGCTTGAAATCTTTAGAACTATATTTGAAATGATGCTGCCCGGTTTTACCCTTGACTTTCTTAAAGCTTGAAATAGCATACATCATTTTTTAAAAAATTTACCTTTCGGTTTTCATGATTTTGTGCATCTGCCGGTTCTTGATAAGTTTCCAACACTAAACCTCTGTACAGTTGTCCATCTACTGAGCATATTGCGCAGCACAGTGAGTTTTTTATTGGATTGAAATTCTTGGACCTAAGTCGAAGCTCAGATTTTGACAGAGTCATCATCTTTTCCCTTATGACCTCTAAAGTTTTGCCAGTTTCCTCAGTAGCACAATGGACAAAGAAACTGCTGGGAGAGACCACATTGCTGAACATGACCTGAATCTCAATATCAGGTAACACAATGGGCACAGCCATGTTCTCATCTTTATTTTCTGATCTATACAAGGCAGCACCACGAGATAAGAGCAAATTATGACCAAGCTCAAAACACTTTTCAATGTCTTTATTTCTTTGCCATTCATTAGCGTTATTTGTTTCAAAGTTGTTTGATTTAGGTTGTGGCGATAAACTTGACAATGTTTTTACTACTCCTCTCTGATTTTCATGAAGAGGTTGTGATTTTATGTCTTTATTAACCAAAGCCCCTGAGCCGTTCAGTTGGCCATTGAAATTAACATTAGAATCAGAGCAATTTGGGTTGCCATTTAATTTAGAATCATGAGAAGGACAGTACTGCCGGGTCAGGGCACGTTCCAGATCTTTAAGCTTTATTGTTTTAGCTAAGTCTTTTTCAATAAGAATGGCCGCAAGGCTCTGAGGTGAGCTAATACTCTGGTTTTTTAAAATGGCATCTACAATGTGAGGTAATGAGGGGTCATCTTTGCCACTGTGAAGACTAACAATTCTTATTTGAACCTGCTCATTGGCATATTGTTGAAAATAAAGAATTGCTTCCTCTGGCCACATGAATTCACTATTCTTGGGGCTTGCCTAAAATAAGAATAATGTAATCAAAATAGAGCTCAATATTTCAATAATACATCAAACGGTGTTATAATAATTAAATTTATTGAATTAATATTTAGCTTATGTCAAATGTCTTATATAAATAACAATAACTTGCTATATGAAAGTAGATGGGTAAGATTAGGCTGATAAGGTCTACTTTTAGCTTGAAAATGTATATTTTCAGCCAAAAACATACATAACATTACACATCCCCTTTTAAAAGATAAAATATTTAAAAGAAATTATAATTATATAAAAGATACATCAAAGCTAAATACCCCTAACAGTCATTTTTGTTGGTAAAAGTAATTTTTTGTTTAAAACAAGTTAAATATTGTCCTATGGGCAGACTTGCATATATGAATTGACATATTCAAATTATCAATTAAAGCCCTCATTGGAGATTTGTTTGCATGGCAAATGCTTTTGATAATGTATTTCATGAAGAAAAAAAACTTACACCTGACAGGGCACAGAAAAGGTTATTAGCAGGGTATGTGGCCAAGTCCTTGGGCAAAACAAAAACATCATTTACTGATATTGTCAGGCTGTTCCCATAGTCCACATAAATCACCTTTACTTTGTCTTCATTTTCTGTTTTAAGAAAAGAAACAAAATTATAGCTATCAAAATTGCAGTTACATTTATTGTACATGGATACTGATTGAGCCTCTCAATTTATGAGCTGGGTTTTATAGGTCTCATAGATCACTAGTGATCTGCCTGTACCTCTCATTTTATTTTTATTTTTCCCAGTGGTATTTAAGAAGTTAAGAACATCAGTAGGATTGCTTATCTCAAAAGAAAGAAAATTACACACTGCTGTAACTAAATTCTATGGATTTTTTTTGCAATTTTATGCCTCAAAACATTTTGCGCCAAAAACAATCATGTTCTTGGCCATGAACACAATATTTTACTTGACAGTGTGCACATCCATTCTTTACTTTTTATTTTTTTAAAACATCAGCACTTTAATTTAAAAAGCTCTATCTCAAAATGAACATACACTAACCTTGCACTGATAAAATTTTGGCTCTGTAAAATTTGCTGTCTTTAAATTTTGCTAAGCAGAAGAGGCCCTGGCAAGGAACAACATTCTCCATCTTCCCGTTGCTTATGAGTTTTCTGAAATGTTAATGGTTGAAATGTACATAACTAGGAATTCAGTTAAGTCAACTAGATTGTAAAAAATTGGATCTGTTTTCAGAGATTTCAAATTAACATGATCAACACTAACTGTGAAGTTTTTAAATTTGGTTTTCCGTGACTATAAAAAATGGGTAATATTGTCTGATATTAAAAATGGTTCGACCAGGAAAACATTTAAAAACTTAAACCTACCCTATTTTCTCTTCCATTTCATCATCAAATATACGCTGTAACTGAACATGGAATGACCATGGGTGATCAACATCACTGATTGCAACAGCTAGAATATCATCTTTTTGGACCAACCATTCTGAAATGCTGACTTAAAAATTTTTGTAATCACTTAAAATAACAAAATAGCCCATTATTTTTTTTTCATATTCAATCATAACTTCCTGTATTTGGGTGTCTTTCTTGAGTGTGCAGCTTCATAGCCCAAACCCGCATTTCAATTGATAGAGAGCATGTGAGTAACGGGGGAGTTAACAAGTTTCTTTAGTCAGTGGCAGATTAACCATGTCGCAACAGGTGCCCTTGCACCAGGCCTGCTTTAAATAATTGAAATCGTAGGCCTATTTATTACAACCAGTTTTTTATTATGTAATGTACGACTTATAAGGCATAATCTTTTATCTAAACAGATGAAACCTTATAAACTATGTGAACTATTTAGTTGTGTTAATCAGTAATACTATAATTTAATATAATAATGAAATATATACATTAAAGGTAAATTGTTTAAATATTTTTGTTTGATTGGCAGAATCATCAAAAGAAAAAAGTGAATTGGAAGTGGTTTGAAAACAGCAAGAAGTGGCAGTATTTTTGGCAGTTAAACAAGAAATGGCTCCACAGTTTAAAGATGACATCTACTCAGCTTCAGGAGCTAGACGCATTTCATCGATAAAGTAAACAACACACTTCTAATTTTAACAAAAATAGGCCTACATTTGAAACTAACTTAGATCTACCATCACAGAAAAATAATCAATCTGTTGATGACATGCTCTGTGCACTTATTCAGTTATTGGCTACAGATGAAACCAAAATCTTATGGTAATTGGATTGCATATACTTTAATAAATACAATAAAAATTTTATGATGTTGCTTTCTTAAGATCAAACAAAATGGGTTAAAATAAACAGGCACTGGCTTTATATTCACCTTCAAGTCTTAAAGTTTGGCATTCAAGACATTATTTATTTAGCAGGAGACATTTTGAAATTCAAAAAAATATTTTTTAAGTTGGACTGGCAACAACAAAAATTAAAAACAATTCAAATGTATATTTAAGTGCCATACCATTTATATTTTTTCTAGCGATTTGAAGGTCGATTTTGTTTAAAATGTTGCATTGATAGCTAGAGGCCTCCAAAAAGTTAATCCAGCACAGTCTTTATTTACTAAGGTATATTTTAGCATATTCCCCTAAGCTAGGGGAATCAGCAAGTTTTTATGAGTGAATAGCCATTTTTTACATTTTCTTTTTCTATATTATATTTTGTAAGAAAATATTTAGGGAGCCACAGGAGAGGTGGTGGAATGCTAGGCTGAATGTAGGCATGACACCAAGATTAATATTTCACTTCTGATACTTAAAATTTAGAAACCAAATATTTATTCATTCTTATCATAGAGTAAAAATCAAAGTGATTGTGAAAAGAGTTGCATTTATCAATTCAAAACACTGTAGATTACCAGCCACTGACCTAAGCCCTTTATCTAATTATTTTGTTTAAGTTGGTGTTAAAAAAAAGAAATGTCAAACAAGGTGTTTTTATTCCGAACATGGCATTTGAGCGGGATTCAACTCTATGAATTAATGTAGCTTTTGGTACACCTCAAATCTAAGCGATGACTACACTGAGCATGAAAATGTTGTATGGTTGCTGTCAGTTGAATGTATGTGAAAATTATTCCCTTGCAGTCATTTTCCAAGGAAAAAGTTGAGCTAAATATTGTCAATATATTGTTGGTAATAAGATTATAACTATTTTAAATGATGTTATATACTTAAGCAATGATCAATCCCTTCCTATCTTATTTAGAGCTTTTAGTTGTTGAGAAGTAAATAATGAAGATGTAATGGAAGATGCATTTTGAAAAATAAGTACTAATTTTTAACATAAAGATGCATGTTGATGTAGGTAAAATCAGATCCGTAACAAAGGACAGAAGAGAGGTAGAGAACAATTTTTTGAGAAATTTTGATTTCATTTTCTGAAGAAAATTTTTTTTAAACACCTCTCTAAATGACTATACCTGATCTTTCTTTAAAGAATTATTTCATTACTTTACCATGTAAACATTTGAATCCAGTGGTTCTCAACCTTCCTATGGCCACAACCTTTTCATACAGTTCATCATGTTGTGGCGACCCCCAGCCACAAAATTATTTTCGGTTATACTTCATAACTATAGAGCATATGTGTTTTCAGATGGTATTAGGCAACCCCGTGGGAAAGTGTCGTTCGACCCCCAAAGGGGTCGCGACCCACAGGTTGAGAACTGCTGTTTTAATCCCTGATGACTCTTTTGTTTGGTCTCCACAAGCAGGTAGGGAGCCACAATCTAATGTCTAAAATATAATCTATTAATTCAATAATTAATCCTACCTTTTTGAACTGCAGCTTGGGATAGAGATTCATTCCTTACTTCATGCACAACTTGATCCAAATTTGTTTTAAATGATGTTCTCTTTCTACCTCCCAAAAACTGATGGAAATCACTTGGTGCTTGCTTAAATGAATTCCTCTGTACTGAGCTGCCTTTATTTAACATGAATGGCTTTGTATAAATAGGGGGCACATTTAATCCACCCCGTTCATCAATTTTAGCCTCCTGCCCTGTTTTTAAAACTTCACTTAAGACTAGTGAATTATTATTTTGACTAAACTGCCTGGTACATGGCGGGGCTTTAACATTAAAAGGTGGGTCATTTGTTGCCAGTGGGGGCAACATATTTTGTGAATTTGATTTCTGAAGGGGTGCTGAATCCTCTGATGAAACATTTTTTAGGCACATGGTTAGTGATGAAGGAGATGAATATTTTAAGGCTGCATGAGGTCTTGTTTCATGGGGAAGCTGAAAATGATCATCACCACTGTCTGTGGTAACAGCATTTTGAAGCTCAGACATAGGAGTACTTGAACTGAAGGACCCTGTCAGACCTTGCAATTGTGGTCCTAATGTAGTTGCATTTGACTTTGCATTGTCTTCGTCTGTTTGATTTGATTCAAAAGCAGAACCTAGATTCATTTCCTGATTTCCAAATTGGTGAGGCAAGTTTTTAGATGACTGGGAAGGATCTAATAAAAATGGCTTGCTAAGAAACTGTTTTTCACAAGATTCTCTATTCACTGTATCAATTTTGGAAAATATTCCGTCCTCATCTGTAGCTAACGTTTTAAAGTTCTTATCAACACATGGGTTATTAGAGCTTGGCTGGACTTTTTGTTCTTTACTTTCAGGTGATTCAGCTTGTCTTTGGTCATCTGGAAAATCAACATAGTAAAATTATATTAAGGTTTAAAATAAAAAGATTAGAGCACTTATTTAGGAATAAAAGGAGTATAACTTATGTCAAAGTCATTAGCGCAGAATTTTAAATATATTATGTAGCCTATGTAACATTGCTCACAAAAACTGAAAAGTTGAATTTTTAAATATCTTATCATACACTATAATAATTGGCAGTCACTGTCATTTGAGATGAATTGCTACCTTTTAAAAAAAGCAGTTGTTTTTTTTCTAATGGCAATTTAAGACTCACAAATTAGTGTGAAAAAGTAAACAAAATATGGTGAATATTAAGTTACCATTGAACTTTGAGTCCCTTAGGAAATTCTACCAAATTTTTTAAAAATTATAATATTTCTGTCTAATACTTAGAATAAGGATTAAATTATAAATTCCTATGAAAATTTTACTAATAGGCATAAAAGCAATGTAGAATAACAACTATTTGAAGAGATTGACACAAAAAACAAACATTTGCCTTTATTTAAAGGTTAAATTCAGTGCGCATACGGTGCAGAATTTTTATCTAGAATATTCTGAAATACTTGCCGTATCAGTTTCAAGTAATTACATTCAACTAAAAACCTAAGAGTCACTTCCTAGTCTGGCCATGGTATACATTTAATAAGATATTAAAACAGATTGGTAAATAAGGGTAAAATATTCATAAAAATACAACTAAATTACTTTTTAAAAGTTCAGCAAAAATAAAAAGTTTTACATAACAACTTACATAAAATGGAATCCATGATTATTGCGATCTTTGTAAACAGTTCTGATGTCTTATCTAGTTTCTGTAAGATTGTACTATATAATGCAAGGCTTTGTCCAGGGACAGGCTGACTGCTCAGAAGATATTCTGCAGCCTTGACTACCTTTCAAGTTTAAAACAAAGTTGCAAAATTAGAGTATTAGTATTAGGTGTACCATATTGCTCTAATGACTTTTTATAACAAATCCCTCTAATGCCTCTACTCAACATACAAACAAGGTAAGCACAAATTAATCAGAAGATAATAGGAAATCAGCATCAGCTTTTTTTTTATGTTTAAATTAACTAATTGGCATACAGAAAATGCTTTCCACATGTTAACTGTAAATCTAGATGTTTTTAAATACTCTTGATTGAATCACATAAAAATAAGATATGTGCAAAGTTATCAAAGTTCTATCATACATTTTTCCCCCAATGACTTTTCATGTTTTTGTGATGTCAGTGTTTGGGCTATGACCAGCCAACAAAAAAAAAACTTCCAATGTTTAACTAAGCTGTCAAGACTTCACTTGCCAAAGAACGAACTCTTTTGATATCATTGGTTGGTTATGTCATAGTCTTTATTTCAGTATTGTCTTAAATCAGTGCTCTGCAACCTTTTTTTTCACTCATGGCACACCTAGCCCATTCCCAGATTTCTGAAGCACAACAAAATTAAAACATGAAGAAAAAAACACAACTCATTTACTGTTGTTTACGTGTGCTAAAATTTTTTATGTTTTTTTAAAATTTCTATTAGTACATAAAAAATAGTTTTTCATTATTTAAGCACAATAGAACAGAAATGAGAGAGAGGGAGGGGGGGGGGGGAAGAAATTTAAACTGTGTAGGGACTACAAAAATTAAAATATTTAAATTTATTAATAACTTATGAGAGCTTTGAGCCTGTTTTGCTGAAATTGTTTTTTTTTTATTTGCTTCAAAATCTGATAGGGCAACTTGAAGTTCATCATCAATATTTTTCAAGAACGACAGCCAATCACTTTATTTTAAGACAAGAGTTGAGTAGAAAACTTTATTCACGTATATATGCTGTGGTTTAAAATTGTAGAAAAAATGCAATAACCTCGGTAGAAATTCTAGGATATTCTTCCTTGACTAAAACAAAGATAAAATCTAATAGAACTTTGATGAACTTAAATTTGAATGTCCCGGAAATTCTTCTTGAACTTGAAGAATTTTCGGCATATAAAGAAAAATGATTTGTAATCCATTTGTATTGCTCCTTATTTACTGTATATAAATATTGGTTAAATTTTAGCTAAAGATGTTAAATGTGGCTCGGCCAAGACCAAAAACTTTTGTTTGTTTGCGAAAGAAGTAGAGTTGGTCCTTAATATCCTTGGCATAACTTTGTTTGACAAAGTTGGAATTTCTGTTTGAAGCCAATTAATTGATCTAAGCATGTTATTAAATTCTCATTCCGACCTTCCATTTTGCTATTTGGTTCAAACAAGTAAGCCATGTATACAATTTTTCCAAACCAGTAATTATAATCCCGGGTGGATGGGACTCATTAACCTTGGATGGCAACTCATCTAAGAGAAGGAAACTCTGAATTCAAACCCGAAGATGAAGTCCCGTAGGCGGATAAAATTGGAATAATGGAATACTATATTCATCGTCCCATCCTCAATCGTGCAAAAACTCCATCCCTTTTTCTCAGTTGCTAAGACTGAGAAGACTTTGTAGTAATGATGAGGATTTTGGGGAAAGGACGGCCAAAATGTTGGATTTTTTCCGACGAAGGTCATATACTGAGCAAATTTTAAAAGCAGCTGTCACTCGAGTTAAAGGCATGACTAGACAGCTGTCACTCGAGTTAAAGGCATGACTAGACAAGGTTCTTTTAAAGCTACTCATTCTGACGCTAGTGATAGGTCAAAATTTATTTTAACTTTTCATCCCCATAACCTTAAAGCTCGTTCTCTAGTTCTGAAAAACAGATCCATTCTCATGGCAGACCCTGTAACCAATGAGGTTTTCAGAAAACCTCCTCTTTTCGCTTTCCGGAGGGACAAGAGCCTTAGGGACATGCTAGTTAGAAGCCACCTCCCGTCTATTCAGGCACATAAAGGCACCAAAAGTTGCAATCGTAGCCGATGTAACACATGTCCCTACGTGATTCAAGTTGATAAAATCACTTTCCATCTGGAAGTATTCAAAATAAAGGATGGTTTTACATGCAAAAGTCGCAACGTGATTTACACCATCCTTTGTAAAAAGTGTGGTAAATTATACGTAGGAGAGACAGGTCGTCGCCTTGGAGACCGATTTAGAGAACACCTCTATAATATAAATAAACAGGCTCTCTGTCTGGTCTCCAAACATTTCAATAGCAACAACCATGATGGCATTTTGGACACACAGCAGTTACTGGTATACTGTATACTAGTAACACAACGGATAGGATCCATATGGAGAATAAATTAATATCAAGATTTGGCACGTTAACTCCATACGGGATAAACCAAATCCACAATTTTACGTAACTGCGATGTCTTTTTTCCTGATTGGGCTTTTACATTTTACTGCAAGTCACTTCCTTTTCATTCTTCTTTTTTCTTTACCTTGTTTCTGTCTGCTTTTCTATTTTTAGGTAGGATTTATCTCTCTCTATATATATTATGTAAATTTTATTAATATTTATTTGTATGTCTTGTACTGATGAAGGCAAGTGCCGAAACGTTTAATTATTTGTAATGTAAAATTATTATTAAAGCTCAATATATATTGTTATATCTACACAGATTGTTCGTGTCTATTTAATCTATTTTAAAGCTTTATCGCAGTCCAACACTTTTGGAATAATGAAACATTCTGACAACTCCTGCGACGCCACTGGTACCAAGCTGTCTCATCCACATGATGTTCTCTTGGGTTTATCCAGCGGCATGGAGAGAGGCTATTTGCTTTTGGGAACCAGCTTATAATCCTTGAAGAATAATCCCAGGCCTTGTGGATTTCATCCTGTGAATTTCACACCATCGTCACATTATGACGGGTGGATGCCAGCAAAAATAATTTTCTTCCAGAAGCTGGTGTTGCTCAGGCATTGTTTTGATTAAAAAGAAGTCACCTAACATCATGGTGCAGCTCAAACAATCTAGCAAGAGCCTTACCTCTGGAGAGCCAAAGTATTTCAGTGTGAAATGATAAGGTTTTATATCCCGATCACATGTTCTCACAAACTATTTCAAATATTTGTGAATTTAGGGCTATTTTTTTCAATATGTTTATGATATTGACACATCCGTTCATCATTTGCAACAGGTCATCTGGTCAACTCTTGATCGTTAAAAGCTTCTGAATGAATGCAGAATTGTTTGATTTTGTCTTTCTACACATGAAATAAATCCTTTTTATTACACATCATTCCTGCATCATCATCCATGGAAACACTAATACACTAATTCCATTGAATTCCATGAGTTGTGAAGAAATCATTAGTTTCTTAAAATATTTACACACGGTTAGTCCGCTGTGGAAATTCCGTGCAAAACAAATAACGTTCTCTTATGACGTCATCATGAAAAAATTATTTTTTAATACTTATGATCTTTTAACATTTATTGTCTAATCAATTCGGAGTGAAATATTGTCATCCTTTAATTCTTTAATTTTTTTAGTAGTAAGTGTTTCCAAAATATAATTTGAATTTAACATATCATCAATGTCTTTTAGCAGCATCTGTGAACAATGAACCGTATCTACTTCCTTGGCTGTACATGATTTCATACATGCTGTTTTAAATAACTAATCATAAGAGGGATGGACTGCAATAAATCTGGTTTAATAAGTCGATAAATCTGGTTTAATAAGTCGATAAATCTGGTTTAATAAGTCAATAAAACTGGTTTAATAAGTCGATAAATCTGGTTTAATAAGTCGATAAATCTGGTTTAATAAGTCGATAAATCTGGTTTAATAAGTCGATAAATCTGGTTTAATAAGTCGATAAATCTGGTTTAATAAGTCGATAAATCTGGTTTAATAAGTCTTTTAATAATGGTACTCTGATATACTATTAATCTTAATACTTGATAAATAACCTCTTCAGAAGCTGTGAGAGATAATCAACCTTTGTTTCTTTTTGAGAGGACTGAAAGATACTAATATAAAAAAAAATTTGATCCTCAATCTGAATAAATTTACCAGCGTGCTCCCCCTGAAGTCACAAATCTTAATGAGAACTAATAAGTCCCTGATATGGCTAAGAGAATTCACTAAATGGCTGTTTTTTTTTTCTTCACTAGTGAAATATGTCTCGTGTTTAAATTGCTTAATTTATGTGCTGAAAATGTACAATACAATCAAAAAACATTTCCATTTTGTTTGAATCAATAAAAGAATCTTAACTTATCTTATGATTTGAAATTAAAATTCATTGAAATGCTTGTTATCCCTGGCAGCATATGAATGTTTTCTTTAAGAAATAACTACCCTGGGATCATCGCTTCGTTAGAAAGATGCTGACTACAAATTATGCACTCAGGTTTCGGAGCCGATTTATCACCAAAAAAATCCATACTATTTATGCATTCATCTTTATACTGTTTGATCTCAACCTTGTGGTTGTTTTTTTTTTAAACAACTGCTTGTATCCATATTTAAATTATAAATCTTATAAGTAATTTCAGAAACTCTGTACGCATACTGATTTAATAAAAATAAATTTCCTTTCAAGAACAAAACAATAAAAAATAAATTAATTGTGATCACTAACTTACTTATGACATTCATGAGTAAAGCTTCCATGTTTGAATGCCAAAAATGAAACAAGCCACACTCACAAATAAAAATAAAACAATGCAATATAAATATAAATTTAAATATGTAGTATAATCAACATGTTTTTGACCGTGTCAAGATATCAAGTGAAAGATTTTAGGTATCCTCAATCTGACAGGATTGGGTTTACCTTGTGCTGGGCTTACTTTGTGTTACATTTGTTTAGTGTCATTGATGCAATGATACCTCAGAGAATTGTAAAAAATAATTAAATAAATAAACAACCAGCAATCAACACCTAGTTGTGGTATTATACAGTACAGGCATGGAAAACTTTCCATCAAAGGCCAAAGCCACATGAATATATTTTACTCTCAACTTCAGACTTAATGAGACGGTGACTTTGTCACGTGACCCGCCAAATTTAAACATGGAGATGTGCTGTTCTATTTGATATCAAACATTTGACAGCCTGTTTATAAGCCAATCTTTGTCTCATTTGTTTCAATAAATTTTAATCCTCCTCACGTGATTGTCATCATCTTGGAAGAATTTTTCAGAGGCAGACCTAGTATCCTCACGCAGTGTGCTGTGGCACACCAGTTGAGGAGCTCTGTTATCCTTTCTACCACAAGCTGTATTGTTCACAAAACATATTTGATGCATTCCTTGTATGTGCATTTAAATCACTTGCGCATCATGTGACGACAGCAGTCGATTCAAATACGGTAATGAAAATTATGTATATGTGGGATGGAGTGATGCAGAGAGTTTAAATTTAAGATTTAATTATAAAGAAATCTGTATATTATGGCATTTTAAGTTTCCCATATCATTTCAATCAGAAGTAATACAGACGTGAATGCTTCAACTCAATATATTCATAAGGCAACATGATTTATTGGCCAAAAACTCAATACTTATTGAACAGGGCAATGAAATCAGTGTTATATAGATCAAAAACTATTGTTGCTGTAGCATACAATTACAATGATTCTAAATTTGAGTGAGATTTTTATGGACATGGATTTGAAAGACAGCGTGATTATATCCAGGCATTGAAAATCAATCCCCACTTGCAGTTTATTATGAAATATTCCTTATTTGAATCCTGTCAAATTTGATGGATGTCCTTGTTCAAACACCGCCTATCTTCCTATTTTTAACATAAAAATTGAAAATAGTGTATGGATTAATTTTTTAAGAAAATGATGTACTCGTACAATGGATGTTAGTTGCCAAAGGAGTGAGCCTTGTTCTAGGGAAATTTACAGCTAGAATATTGCAAGAGATGAGCATTTGAGAAAAAATACAAGCCCTCTGGATATAACAGTACTTAGGGGTCACAATCAGAGTTTACAGAGATAAGAAGCTGCAAGTTTTCCAGATTAAACACCTTTCAGTAATCCATAGAAACTTCTGGTCAAGATTTGCCATACTGTAATATTATGGGACTTGGTACATCAAATGTCAAATCAAACTCAGAGCCTTTATTTGCATTCTAAACATCATTAAATATTTTAACTATTCAAATTATTTTTAGAAGGTTAATAAAAGGTTCTGAATTCAATCACAAATAAATATTGTAACTTATCAGTGTTATCCAAAAGCCTGAGTCTCACATTATAGAACAGATTGTATCTCATGTAAATTACTTTTTAAAAATAGATGATCTAAATTCTCACCTCACCAGCATAGTCATCTATAATATCTAGAATGTCTTGCTTTTGTTTCTCTAACACAGCTAACTTCATTTTTACTGTTGTTTGAATCTGTTGTGACTGTCGTTTACTTCTGTTATTCATCATGGAAGCCAGTTAAAAAGCAATAAATGTTCAAATCAGCAGTTATGCCTGGTGGAAAAATTAAATAAAACAAAACAAAATTACAGCAAAAAATTATAACATAAATCATCAAATGTCCCGCCCGTGGCTTCAATTTTTAAAAGGCATTGAAATTGTTTATACAAAACAATGTAAGGATGACATAAGCATATCTTTTATTTCATACTGGTACCAAAATGTTGTTTGTAAGTGTGCGAAAAATTATTGTTATATTTTCCTTATCTTGGCTTATTTAAATCAAATTTATATAAAATTGAAAATTTTTGGTTGTTTTTTGTTCCACCTGTTTCTACATGGATTGATGGATTTTGACCAAACTTGGCACATATATCCATCATTATCTAATAATAAAATTTGGGGGGGGGGGGGGGAAGAGTGTTTTGAACTTTACAAAATATTCCATTTGAGCAAGGGGCACAAAATTTCATTTTTTTCCTATATGAGTTATATAAATAAAATTATCAACAAATACTCCCACATGAATGGATGGATCTAGACCAAACTTAGTACCGGGTACACATTCACTCGCTTATCCATATTAATATACTGATGGATTATGAACTCATAATTTCCACTCCTTCAGGGTCAGGGTCCACAATTTCTACAGGAATTGATAGGACTAGACCAAGCTTAGTAGTAAACCCTTCATAGTCCATATTTAAATTTCCATAGATTTAAAAGTAATAATCCAGTTCATTGGATGATTCAGGGCTGGTCTAGAATTTTCCAGAAAGTTCGATAATTTAAGAGACTATATACTATATCTCCTCTATTATTCAACCAATTTTAATGGGACAATTTTTAAACCTTCACTCCATTGTTTACATGATAGATTTTCTTTAGGGCCCCCATTCAAGGCATAACTAAAACGGCACCTTATGGAAGCAGCACCCGACAGAGCCCCTCTTTTAACTTAAATGAAAAATAGTTATAATTATGGCATTTTGTTGTAGATTTTTTTGCATTTGAAAAATAATTACGTAGAAGAGTCATTTTTCACAAGTTTATGGTGTCATTGATGGTGTATTAAATTAAATAAATCTAGGATTTTCCAGAAAACTATATTTTTTCATAGGGATATATATGGGGATCTGGAAAAGCTTGTAGAAATTTTTCTTTTAGTTCTATAGATTTCTGTACCTTCCAAGATTTTTTTCAGTCTGGGGAATGGTATCACAGCAGAGAACAAGATCCCATTTGAGAATGGGATCAAATCAGAGAGTGGAATACAATTCAGGAACAGGATACCACTAGGGATTGTATCCCAATCGGTTATGAGATCACAACAGATAAAAGGAACCCAATGGGGAATGGGATCCAATCAGGGAAAAAGATCCCACTGCGTAATGGGATCCCAAAAGGAATGAGATCACAACAGGGAATGGGATCCAACTGGGTAATGGATCCCAATAGGAAATGGGATCCCAATGGGAAAGGGATTCCACTGATAGGGATCCAAATGGTAAATGGGATCCCTTTGGGATTGTATTTTATAAATGTGTTTTAGAGGCAAAAATGTTTTTTAACATTTTTTTTATTCACTTTGTGTTTTACTTCCAAATGCTATCCTGGGCAATGCCGGGTATATTGGCTAGTAAATTATATAATTAAATGTACAAATTATCTTCTAAGTTATTTAAATTTGTCAGCATTCTTAGGCGGACCAAGCCTAAAACCCTACATGGGCTGTATCGCCACATATATGGATGGAGCAATCTTAAATAATGTTGTTTTCTAACAACTTAAACTTAAGTGTTTTAGTACCAGACCTATTCACAATGAATCAATTAAGTTTGATTAATCATAACTAAGTGCTAGTTCTATACATTCATTTAACAATATAATGGACTAAAGCAATAGTCATTTTAAATCTGAGACTGGAATTCAGGAATACATGGTGGGGGCAGCATGGGCAGCCCTTTATTATTTATATATCGGTACTTATATTTATATGCCTGTAAATTTGGCAAATGATGTGCATATTAATAATTAATGGCTACCTATGAATAAAAATGTTAGATCCCCCCCACCACTGCACCCCCCCCCCCCCCCCCCATAAAAACTAGACAAAGTCTAGACACCCTTTTGACAATGATTGGCGATTGGCTTAAATTGTTGGTGTCCATAGAATTTTAAATTTTAGCTAAATATATGTTGACTATATCTGAATAAACTTTAGTACTTAAGCTGTAATTGTATGGATGGTAAAGGGCCCTGAGTAGTGACAATGGGAAAACATCTATTTTTATATAAACAATAATTTGATATCATTTAGGCCTAAAACTAATTGTCACATTTCATGACAGAGGCAGAGGATACAGGATAGGACCCTATCTTGTTATTTTAATTGATAGATGAAATTGAGGAAATTCAGATAGACTAGTAATAGTTGTAGTACTTATAGTATAGTAAATAGAGCAATTAATATTGCAAAGAACGTGTAGTGTAATTGTTATGAGTGAATAAGTTTCATATTGGCTAAT
Organism: Omphiscola glabra; assembly: GCA_964017045.1. Lineage (NCBI taxonomy): Eukaryota > Metazoa > Mollusca > Gastropoda > Lymnaeidae > Omphiscola > Omphiscola glabra. Next base: position 23,520,021 of record OZ024799.1, read on the forward strand.
ACAGAGAATTGGTGCCATTAGGGATACATTAAGGGTTCAGGTTAGGTTTAAGGATACATTTAGGGTTCAGGTTAGGTTTAGGGATACATTTAGAATTTAGGATTCAGGTTAGTTTTAGTGACAGTGATTGAGTGAATTATAAAAGTTTAAAAAGTCGTGGAACCAAAATCATGGCAGCGTGTGAAACGTCATGGCACCAATTGTCTGCAATTACCTCAATATCTTATATAGGCCTACTATGATCTAGCATTATACTCAGCTATCAATTGTTTAGTGTTTCTTTATTATAATAAAATTATAAACTTTATTAAGTAGTATTAAGGTACAGGCACAGGATATTTGAAATATGATTCAACAATTGAGTTCGATGAGTTGAAGAAAGTCAGCAAGTTATTATTGATCCGCTACCGCAACTTATTGCTAACTCTCTTCCTTTTGATTCTTTTGGATTTAATTAAGCTAGAACTGAGATAGTCATTTAATGTAGCCTGATGTTAACGTTTTTCACTGAACAGGCTTCTTTCTAGCAATTTAAAACAGATTACATGTATAACGTAGTTAAAGTGTTGCCACTGAGATTTTTAAAAATTCCCCAGGTTTGTTCAAGAAATGTTCCCAGAGTATTACACACGAATTGTACATTATTAATTATACATTTAAGTTTCTTTGTGAAAGCACGTGCTTAGAGGGCGAAGGGGCCGGGCGTCTGCACAAGGTGGGGGATAGAAAGCAGTGGCTTTCAATGTGAGTTAGAGTTTTCTCCAGGAAATAAAATTAATTTGGTGAGCTATTATCGATTCTGTAATTTTTTTTATCAATGTTTTTATTGAATACTATTTATCTACGATTATTTTTGTACCTATATATTTTTGCATGCATTACTAATATTTATAATTAACTCTCGACTTAAATACCAAGTCAGTCGTGTTTTTGCTTGTTTTTTCAGGCAGCTCTTCGAGGAGGAGGCAATCCACCTACCCTAGGAGCAAGTCAGGTGGACCACTCCCCTCGGAGAAAAGTATTTTCAAAAATTATATGTATTGGCAGTATGGCATTCTTCCGTCGTCGCGAGACGATGTAGTAGTTATGGCGCCTATGGCATGGACACTTCCTCAAATGGCTCTTACGAGGCCAATCCTGGAATGACAGTCTCTGCAGCAATTTATCACAGGACAACCTTAAATCCTAGTTAAATTTGTCCTTTCCTAATAAGCTAATGGTCTTTTTTTGTTTTCAGGGCTTTGTTTCGCGATTCTTCTGCCTTTTTGACTCATTATATATTACACTGCTGTTCGCCAGCTGGAACAGTACTCAACAATGATCTCCCATTCGTCGATTTCTATGTTGGCTTCCCTCCACTCGTGCTCCTTTTGCAAACGTCCTTAAAATTATAAAAAAAATTTAATGAATAAATTGTAAATTTTACTGTATTTTTTTTTTAAAGTTAAAGAGTGTAAATGGTTCCCTTCACCGATAAAAAAAGTGAAATAGGGAGATCAATGAAAATCATTATGCCCCAGACATTTGATGCGGTTCACATTCTTAGGACCAGGCCTTATGTGTTGTGTTGTTTTTTTTGTTTTTTTTGCAACATCTTGATAGTACGCCGACGCTGCATTCCGACTCAAACCTTACTTTATATCAAAAAGTGCGTGCTTTACTCGGAAAATACGGAATGAAACTACATTTTCGTTGCTATAAAGGTTTAAATGAAATATTTTTAATATTTCTTGCTTAGTATAAAAAATTGGCAATATGTTTTCAATTTCCGTATCTTCACAAATTATATCAATTTTACATATGGGATGTTTTTAATTGAATAACGTCACCATGAAATAAAAATATCATTATTATTAGTACTTTTTTTTACATTCATTTAAAATTTCTAACAATTGCATTTATAACTTTTCTACAACCCAATAGTTTTTCTCTTCTTGCATCTCGTAAAAGATGCAAAATATTTGGGAAAGTTCATTTTTTATGCTACTTATTTTTTGTATGACGATAATTTTGTTTTAAAATCATTTATTGATTAATTAGTTTAACAAAGTATATAGTTTACATATATTTGCGTCTATTGACTTCTGCCATCCAACCCACAGTTCCTAATAACATCAATGAGAAGCTCTTGCAATTGCAATCAGTGAAGTATTCTCTTCAAAACCATGCACAGAAACATATGAGCCAGAATTATCCATACATTGATCGTGGGCCCTCAAAATATTGAAGAAGAAGATAAACATTTACAAACAACATTACTATTTAGCAAGAAATTAAAATATAGTATTTGTATAAAGACAAGGTCCTGGCATGTCCTTTTCCCTGTATCAATTTTTCTGGAGATAAGACTGAATTCAGTGGCGTCACCGGGTATATTATGGGGTGCGGGTCACACCGCCTGACACCCTCACAACGGTGTGACACCAAATGGAAATTGCACTTATGACAGAGCTTCCTCGATGTATTTCATAAGATATTTAAGTTAAATCCACGAGTAGGGTGTCACCAGATTTAAAACAACTTTATCTTAACTTGCACTTGCACCAAAAACTATGAAGTAGTTTATAAATGTTCTGGCAAATCATGTGAAGTACATGCTTGCCCTGGCTATAAAATTTCTGAAGCATTTTGATCAGATTCTTCGTTTGATGTGATCAGACATGTGGAAATACACGCTGGAAAAGTGAACGGGTGGAAGGATTTTTCTATGTTGTGTCCTTTTGGTGAGGGGAAAAAAACTGATGACCTTAGTTCTGACATTCGACCTTGTCAAATATCAAATGCACACGTTTCTATGACTCTATGTCATTTAATTATGAGACCATTTTAAGCGCCACTCATTGCATGCCATTCTCACCAGTTTTTTTTTTTTAAAGTTATTTTATTAAATTTTTTTTGGGGAGTGTTCCCTCAGAAGAACTGCTATACTGAGGTAGTCACTCCCAAATATAAACTTGCGGGTGTCTTGGCTTTGCGCCTCTATACTTGTGACAGGGATCGTCTCGGCCCCAGCCAGACGCAAAGCGGGACAGACCACACTTTGATCTTAGCCAAAAGGCCTAGAAGCGATCAGATTAGGAAGTACTCACACACCAGTTTTCTCTTCATTATTAGAATACATTTTAAAGCATCCACTAGAATCGAGTACCTCGAGCATAGGGTGACAAAAGCAGGGAAATAAGCGGAGAGACTGCAATCAGGTTAGCACAATAGGAAATTAGTAAAACAACAGTAAGGTTAAACCTGAAAAAAGGAACTCATTGTTACTTTGTTAGGGGTGCGAGACTTAGTAAAACAACTTGTAAGGGGTACAAGACTCGTCAAATAATTTATAGGGTGGTTTGGGGTACACCACTCCGGGTAGGCAAAATTTCGACTGCAGGTCTTTTTACGGCAAAGTGTACACTTTATCTTTTACTGTCTTAGATATACCACTTTATGTAACGTTCTGTCAGCTCTAATACAGGGGTGTTAAAAAAGATTTCAATTATTCCAAAAGGAGGCGGGGAGGGAGAGTTTCGTTAAACTCCTAGGTCTGGGGAAATTTCCCAAGGCCTGGTAGCTCTTCATGGTACAAGCAGAAATGAAAACACAAAGTTACTACGTTTACCACCGCGGTAAACCTAAGTAATATTTATTTACTAGCCAATATACCCAGCGTTGCTCGGATGTGCATTCTGAAAAGACAACTTCTACAGCATTTTAATTAAAATTGAAATTAAGCGCCATGTAAAAAATAACAACAACAAAACGCCCCAAAGGTAAAAAAAAATAATTATCAAATTGTCTCCAATAAAAAATAAAAATATATTAACTTTTGTAAACATTTTGTTTCCCGATGGAATTCCAATCTAATCCCGTTTTTCGATGGCATCCCATTTCCCGGTTCGATGTCAATCTCAATGGGATCCCAACACAGATGGGATCCAGATCCCGGTAGGATTCCGATCTCGGTGAGATCCCGATCCCGGTGGGTTCCCGATCCCAGTGGGTTCCCGATTCGGTATCCTAATCCGGTTGGATCCCAATACTGGTGGGTTCCCGATCCCGGTGGGATCCCATTTACCAGTGGGATCCCATTTACCGAGGGGACCCAAATCGAATCCAGCTTCCCGATGGCATCAAATTTCCCGTTTGGATCCAGATCAAAGTTGGATCCCAATCCCAGTGAGATCACCTTCCCCGGTGGGGTCCCGATCCCGGTTGGATCCCGTTTTCAGCTGGGATCCTGATCCAGTTAGGATCCCATTCACCTTGTAATGTTCGGTAACTTTCGTAAGTGACAGGAAGCTATATTTATCTAAATTCTGAGAAATAAATCGCTCCATTGATAACAATGGGCAATTTTAAGTACATGAATTGAATCGGTACAAATAAAAACATTTTTTAAAAATGACTTTTGATCCATTTATACAGGGTTATCAAAATAATGTTTCAGAAAAGTTTCTAATATCTTTTAATAACTAATTTAAATTGAAAAAAAAAAGGTTTTTGAAAACAAATATATCAATACCCAGAAATTCTCAAAAATTAATATTTTCGCCGATTCGTCATTAGCACCTCCCTGTAACATTTGATCACGATTGAGAGGTTTGCAGCTTTGAAGATCAGAAAAGTAAAATTGTCAATAGAGTAAATTTAATGTAAAAATAAATATAACTTAACGTTGCTACATTTCTTAAATACATTTACTTCTTGACCTTCAGTTGATTTGGTTTTGTTTCCATTGTTATAATGTGTACTTATTTTAACAAGAAGAAATCCATTGTGGAAGTAGTGCTGATTTTGGGGGGCGGTGGGGGGTAGACACCATGACTTTGCCGTGCCGGGTGATACCAACCCTAGCCACGACAATGATTTTACTCGCTGTTTTATTGTTTTAGCTGAAGATGTATGAAGACTTTCAGCTGAAAAGTCCCTATGATTATGATCGACTTTTGTTGTTTTTAGGCTTTAACATGGGATGCCTTTACTATTACATCTCGTTCTTAACCCAATTTACTACTTTCAAACTTTTAAAAGAATTCATTCTAATTTAATGGCTGCAGTATATGCATCTTTTGGTGCATGATTTCACTACTTTTAGCACAACAGCAAATATTTCTGATATTGTTTTTTGGATTATCATCGCGGTAAACGCAGCGCTGAAATCAGATTCTTCGTTTGATGTGATGTAAACGTAGCATTGAGTATTTGTATTTACCATCGTGGTAAATATAGTTAGTGAGTCTGAAAAATTTGTTGAGAATTTTAGTTCCGGGTCAAACATGGCGTCAAAATTAACAAAACTACTGTTCTCAAAAGTGGTGACCAGTAAAAGAGTAATATTTTCAGGCTTTTCTCATTCTCTTTAATATGTTTTGGCCAACTTACGCTTTACGGGTTCCCTGAGTTTCTGTGTTTGAGTGAACTCCCCTTTGTTTATTCGCATATTTTACCAGAGCTATAGAAACAATAATATTATGAATCATGATTATATTATGCCTATGGCATGGGCTATATTATATTGATTATTTATTTTAAATTTATCAGTTAACATGTTTATTTAAGTTTATAATGTATAATCCATTCTCTATTTAGTGAATATTCATTTTTAGTCTGTTTCCTACACACGCACCCACAATCTACATTATAATAGTAAATATAGATTATAGTGTAGGCATAGGCCTAGGCTACAACTATAACTTATAACTTAGAACTATAATAACTTTTAACTATGGGTAGCGCTGTAGTGTAGATCACTTTATTTAAGCATAAAATAGTATGAAAGTCAACATGGATGATTCTCAGCTATGGAAGCCAAGAAACAGGAGAGCATGTCATCATTCTTGAACTTATTCTGAAATATACATTCATGGTCCACCACAATAGGCTGCCCATTAGTGTTGAGTCCTTCTGTCTGATCGGGATTGTTATTCATCCACACCTCACACTCCTCTCGCATAGATTTACGGATGTTTCATAAATGCCTGTGGCATATTGTGACTCCAGCAGGTGACTGCTGCTGAAAAAAGAACTGTGTCATATAGTATAGTCTTTCCAAAATCTAGCACTTCCATCTCTTACCATCTGTGCTGTGTCTGTGGGTATTTAGATAGAAAGGCTGTTGACAAGTAGCACAGGTGAACGTTAGCAATTAATCCACATTCAAATTGCAAACATATGCCTATTTCTGTATCAGATATTTCCAGCAACACCAACAAAATTTTGTACTTGTCAAACTGACACATTCTAGCAACTGTGTTTGGATTGACAATACAACAGCTGTTAGAGCACAAGGTCTTCCAGCCATTTACATGTAGTAAATTAATTGTTTAAAGTAAAAATTAAAGCTTACATTCACATTAGACAACTGGAAGTTGCACAATGTTCAATATATACCACACATTTGAACTGGATGATTACCAAAGTTTACTCTATACAATTTTTAAAGTTCTTGATTCTTTTACAGAAGCCACTTAGGCAAATGTGAGGCGTTTTCAGCCCCATCCAACACTATAAATTGTGGAGACTGTGTTTCAGCTGTTTGAATGGAAATATTAAAAAGAAGGTCAAGATAAAGTTAAAGCTTGATATACAGAACAAAAAAATACACCAGAGATTTCAGCTGAGAACCTTCTTTCTTTAGGCTCAAGCAGCACAAAAAACAATAAAAAACAAAGACAATATCAATAAGAAACTTAGCTTAAAATGGAGATGAGAGTAATAATTTAAAATGAATCATAAATAACTTTAACTCAGGCTTAGCCCATTACTATGATATTTGCATATACAATCATATTGTTATAGTAAACCAAAACTAGAGTAAACTACAGTTCAGTCAGTGAGTTAAGAACTTAACGTCGCCACTAAAGTGCTTTATTCAAATTGTCATTGATTTAATGTTGTGAATTTGGGCTCCTAAACTGGATAATTACCCAAAATTTAATTATTAATGGAAACCAACATCAACTTTCTAGCTTTAGTAATTTTTGAACTATACATTCTTTAAATGCCAGTTTGATTTTCCTGTTTACCTTGATTGCACCTCCACACTTTGTGACTCAATTTAGTTTTTAGTGGAGGTAACTCTTCTTAAAGATACATGCTGCATAACTTCACTGATCACAAAAGATTTGAACAAATAAATTATTCACTGGCATATATTTCCTGTCTATGCTATAATACGCTATAATAAGCTTTTTTGTAGTCCACATATAGTTGGGATGTTGTATTTGTAGCTTTTCTCCAGCAGACATGGTGGTAAAGATATGATCTGTGGTTGATCTGCTCTGTTGGAATACACACTTATAGTCACCTAGGATCTGTTCACTATACCTTTCTAGTATTCCTGTAATTAGTTTATTAAGAATTTTGTAAGTTACATTAAGTAGGGAGATTCCTATATAATTTGAGCAATCCAGTTTAAATCCTTTCTTTTGAATTGGAATTATGAGCACAATAGCCCATTCATTTTGCATTTCTTCCTCCTGCCAAATGCTGGATATGAGATCATGCAGTCTATGCTGTTCGTTTCCAAATATTTTTATCAGTTCTGCAGTGATAAGGTCTATTCCTAGGGCTTTATTATTTCTCATGGTAAAGATCACATCTTTTGTTTCATTTAGAGTTGGTTGGCTGACCAGTGTGTCCAGCCTTCCTTGTCGTAGTTTGTAATCCTCATATGCTCCTCCATATGAGCCATTTAGAATCCTTTCAAAGTGTGGTGCCCATGTCGCTAGTACCCTACTGCTCTCTGAGATTAGTTCTCCATCTATACCTTCATACATGTGGGATCTTGTTTGAAAATCATTTTTTAACTACTTTATCTTTAGATACATTCCCCTCACATCAGTCTCTTTCTTTTGCCAGCTCTTCTATCTCTACTATTTTTTTACTTTTGCCACTCTCAGTCAAGTTTTTTCTTTCTACAAATTTTGGTAGCCACCATTCTGTTTTATGACATAATTGTTGTCTTGTCTCCCTTTGCAGCATCATTAGCTGAGCCTTGTTTCTTTCTTCTATAAATTCTCTGCATTCTGTGTCTGTGGTTTTCTCTGTACTTTTAAATTCTATTGTTTTCCCTTTTACAAATTTGATTCATTTTTTACCCATTGCTTCATTGCTTATTTGTATTGGTGTTGTTGGCCGTTTCCCTTTTGGATAATTCTAGTTGAGTTTGAATCTTCTATTAATATGATTTTTTGTCTCTAGTTAACTTCTGGTTAATATACCGCTTTTTTTCTTTTCTTTTTTAAATTTTTGATGTTACATATTCTTTGTTAATATTTAATTTTTACCAGGAGATTTTCATAGTCTATGCTCCTCTAAAATTCTTGATATGTAATATGTCAGAGCCATGCCTTGTGTGGAGTGGCTGACATCCCTTAGGGCACGCCCACTATATATGTCTGGTACTCTGGAAATAAAATACCAGGGCGAACCAAAGCCAGAAACTGCTGCCTTGCTATTTGTAAAGGGATTTACAAAGACTAGGGACCTAACCCAAAATAACGCAACCACCCTGAGAGTTGTAAGGGGCATCCCACAGATGGCTGTGCCCAGGGCTTAAGACCCTTTCACAAAAAAAAAAATGTGACAACGACTACAAAACAAATGGAAAATCAGATGGAAATCAATCAAATAGATCATGCACTCTTTGATGGAAGGCATTTTTGGACTTGATCTGTAATGTTTATGTTACTGAGCCAAAATTTGTTTCGATCCTGCAGTTGTAAATCCTTTATTGATTCAAAATTAACTTAATTAATCATTTTTAATCTTTCAAATTGCTTTGCAGTGTTAACCAGTGCAAGTTGGACTGCAATTGATTAAAACATGAAATTGGACGATGGCATCAAATAATGAACATTGGTAAGCGATGATTTATTTAAACGTTTTTTATTGAATTCAGATGTTAATTAATGGAAAGCATGGAACAAACCAAAAATGTATTTCAAATTTCAAAATAAAAATGATCTGACTTCTCCCATTAACCTCTATTTACATGTGATTCCAATTACAGTGATATTTCCTCACTTAATTACAGTGATATTTCCTCTCTGTAGTTTTAAACATATAATGCATGTAAAAACAATAGTACACTATCCTTGATCTTTGATCAAAAAAGCCCAGACTCATTTTGTATTTTTATGGAGGACTCTAATCATTTCTCACTCACTAAAGAATGGCAACTTACAGTCAGTGTATCACATGCCCTACAGTAGCCTAAAGAATGTAAACTTACAGTCAGTGTATCACGTGCCCTACAGTTGCCTACACAGCAAGACCTAACTGTTAATTTGTGTTTTAGAAATATTAAAAGAGCCTACCTACATAACACACAATTTATTTTACCCTTTTGGAGAATCTGACCACACAATGTTTGGTCTAACACATTGCCACACAATGTTTGGTCTAACACACTGCCACACAATGTTTGGTCTAACACACTGCCACACAATGTTTGGTCTAACACATTGCTACAAACCAAGTTTTAAAACTGCAAAAAATAAAAGACTGTCAAGACAAAAGAATATGAATGATGTAATGAAGAAAAAAAAAATTGACATTTACTTGTATCAATAAATGAATCTTAACTTATCTTACATGGCAACAACTCTACATTTAGAGTCATTGAACACAATGTGAGTTTAGCCATTATTATGTTAGAGGAATTGTTATGTATCGATTCTAATTTTCAATATTTCATTGACATATTTTTTGGATGTCAGAAAGTGATCACTGAGCTTTTAAGGGAGTAAATAGCCGGTAAAATTATTTGTAGCTAAATTATAGAAAACTAATTTATCATAACGTGACTTATTTTCAAAGATACTCTCCTTATCTTCTGACATATATTTTATTACACAAACTCTGCACAGAACAGCTCTAATACATTTTTGTTAGATGTTTAATAAATCTGCAACTCAGAAAGTTCAGAAATTATTCCTCTTCCAAAGAAAAATAAAGTCACTTGAAATACTGACTTACATCCTGTCACACTTACCTCTATTGTAATGAAATGGTTTGAGAAACTTATTCTCAGACAAATTTTAAATGAAAGTACAGCAAAAAATTGACCCCCATCAATTTGCTTAACAATCTACCAGAAGTAGACGATGCCATCTTGCTATTACCATCACCTAGACAGCCCTAAAATATGCTAGGGTGCTTTTCCTAGACTTATCATCAGCATTTAACACTACCCAACCAAAATAAAAAGCTTTCTTTGTTGGGTGTAAATTCAAATATTCAAGCAGGGATACTGAAATAAGTACCAGAGGGCCAAAAGGTTGCATTCTCTCCCCTGTCTTTTATACAATGATGATGATGATTGAATACTTTTATACAATGATATCCAGAGCCCAGGCAACACCATTCCAATAATTAAATTTGATGATGAAACCACCATCCTTGGCTTAATATCTGAATACAAATAGCGATGAGAATTTTCTTCAGTTCAATGTCTCAAAAATGAAAGAAATGGCTGTCTATTTCCGAAGGGGTTATCACCCAATTACAAATCTCTCAATAAAAAAAATTACAGTATAGAGCAAGTAGAGACATCTAAGTACCTATATGTCTCCATTAATATTAAGATGACTGGCATCAACACGGCCATATTGTGTAAAAAAAAGTCAACCAAAGACTTTTCTATCTTAAAAAATTGTACAACTTCGGTGTTAACAAAGAAATTATTAACTTATTCGACAGTTCCTACTGGAAGCCTACTTAACTTAAGTATTACCAGCTGGTGTTGGAATTTATCATCTGACATCAAACACCGATTAAATAAACTAATCAGTAAAGCTAATAATATCACCAAAGCTAAACATCATTCCCGTGAAGGACTGTTTCAAGAAAAATGTTGTGGTAAAACGCTATTCATCTTCCACATAATGTGCAATGTAATAAAAAAGAAATGTCCATTTATTTGGATCAATAAAAGAATCTTATTAGATCCTAACTCTAAATATGCACACATACAAAAATCTGTTTAAATAATTTTGTTCACATTTCTGTTATTCATATAAAAAAAAAAAGAAAAGACATGTCATGTCATGTATGAAATGAGAACATATCATCTAAATACATAATTCTCTACGTAACAATTTAACAATCAACTAATGTCACCAACACTTTAACTAAATAAAATTCCCGATAACTCCACTAAATGAAATTATTAAAAATACAGCAAGTGCATTTGGTGCTTAATATAAGCTGGGGTATAAAGGCAGGGGGGGGGGGGCATTGAAGTTAAGGAAGGTGGCAAACTTTTTTTTTGGAGGGGTGAGGGGAGTATTAATCGGGAATCTCATACAGTGTGTTACTTGAATGCATGTTTTGTCAAATAAATTTAGATGGGAAGTTCATGTATTGTGATCGCCATTGTTTGGTGTCCGAAAGCTAGTATTAACATTTACAGTATTTTTTTAAATAAATGGTTATGCCATACCTACTTTGCTATTTTTGTAAAACTAAAAAATTAGGTCAAAGTTTTCAATGTAAGTAGAATCCTCTAAAATTTTTAAAATGTTGTACAGCTATTTAAATATGCATCACAAATTGTTCTATAGTTAGTTATAATTAACATTTAATTTTAATCTTAAAATGTCATTTTTCGGTACACTTAAAAAAAAAGCCTTTTCCAGCTGTACAGGAGTAGTTTATGATGACAGGCTGTCAACTCACTACAATGCTTGGAATAAAGACTTTACAGAAACACCCCTTCGAGTGATCAAATGCATTGACAGGTGCAGAGAGATGGGTTTATTAGACAGGTGCAAGCGGATACCTGTAAGGGTAGTTCGTATTTACTCAGATATTTAGATGTCTGGTAGATAGGTTTTTCCGGATTCTCTGGCTGTTTATTCTATAATGTTCAAGAGCAATTAATTTTTAAATTGTCAGGATTTACAGTTGTGAAATTCTTGCGTACTGAAGTACAATGTGTTAAAATTATAATAGTAAATTTTTTTAAACTTTAAAATTTTGGGTACGTCTAATTATTATCTTTTTTTTTTTCTACCATTATTATCTTAAAGTTATTAATTTTAGTAATCTTAAATTTAAAAAAAAATTCAATCTTATTTGTTCGTAAAAATAGCACAAGACGAAGGAACTGCTTTCTATAAATTTTTCAATTTATGATATACTGATCTCTGTTATATATCCCTTTAGGTTCGAGAGGCCACTGACAAGGAAATTTTGACATGCCACTCCAAAAAACACTTAGAAACTCTACAAAGTACACAATTTATGTCAGAGGATGAACTCAAGGCTATTTCACAGAAATATGATTATATCTATTTCCACAAGGTAAGTTTGTTAAAACTGTGATAAATTTAAATCTCAATATTAATACAATGTTCATGTGGATTTCAAAAGATTTTTAGTATTTTGTAGACAGTACAGAGTAGTCCCTGGGAAGTTAATGCTAATCTCACTGTCATTCTTGGGTTATTTTAATCAAAATTAGTGTTAATTTGAGTTAAAGTCAAATTTGTAAGAATCTAATCTAGTGCTTTGAATAAAGGAAGAAAATGTTAAACCCCATGTTGAATAATGCCCTATTGATAAAGTGTACATATCACATACATGCCGAGTGATACAGTTTACCAGTACTTACAGGTTTTTCCATTTACCAATTTGTGAGGCTGTACCTGGTTTTGTACAGGTCTTCACTGGATTGTTAAAAATAAATCGGCAGCAATTAGAACATTTTTTTATTTCTTACATGATACTCAGTATTTATCAAAATGAGGCTTAAACCCAATAGGTCCATTCAGTTCGACCTTTGGGATGGGTAGTGTATATGATGTTAAGTCTATGCATAGAAAATGTGTGTGGTGTGTCCATCACCAGTGTATACATGTTGTGACATGAAATGAATGGGTAATAGAAACTTTGTTAACACTTCTGTTGGTAGTAATTATAGTAGTAAACTAAGCTACACATTCATTGTAAGAACTGCATTGTGTAGTATTTTTTTAGCATCTATTAAATAACTTTCATATAGTTATGTCCCTTATAACAATGTCAAATGACATGTTATCACTTTCTAAAAATAAACCGGCTATGATCCAGCTGCAAAAAATCAATTTAAATGGCAAAACTTAATTTTGAAAACCATAAAGTTGGAATTAGACACACCCTGGAGGTTGGTTCTTAGTGATTGCACAAACTATCAAGGCTTTATGAATCGGAGCATAGTTTTGTAAAATGTTCAACAAAGACATCAAAGTGCTTACTTCATGCTCTTATGATTTAAAAATGACATTTAAAAAACAAAATTGCACCAATGAAACTTTGATATGATTAAGGGAAATTCAATCTCTATTAAGAAATAGAGTTAATAGTGAGACAATTACATGGAATTTCAAACTGTAAAATAAACACTTGCAATTGTTTAAGTTTTCAAACAAATCCAGAAATTCTGGATATAAAAAAGGTAAAGATTGCATGGGTTCAAAACAGTGACAATTAAATGAACAAAACTACTAACAATTATAAATGATAATTTTTTTGACTTTTCATTTTTTGTGTACAGATTTTTATGTTTTTTTGTACAGATTTTGGGAAATTGTTTTGTACAGGTTTGGATTTTACAGGTTGGTTTGTATGATAGAGCTTGCAAGCCTCATCTGGTTAATATTACGAAGGAGAGAAAAAAGTTGAAAATTGTTTCTATGAATTCCTTCTCTTAATTTATAAGGCTATTAACTTACTTGAAGAAATTTCTTTTATTCCCAGCAATCTTACCAAAATGCTAAGCTAGCATTAGGAGGAACTATTGATCTTGTTGAAAGTATTGTTACAGGAAAGGTAATTAATTTAAGAATATGAGATCCATTAAGAACTATAAGGACTGTTCAATCAAAGTAATTTACTAAATCTATAAGTGTAACAAAATAAGTGGAAGCTTTAATGAAGATCAACAAAGCCATACACAGAAATCTTAAATGAAACTTCTAAACTTTTTAAGGCATTTGAAAATATTTTAAAGCTTCTGCCATTTTTGTGAAGCAATTAGCCCATCAGATCTGCCATTAGAACATAGATTTTTATATCTTAAGTTATATATTCACTGTTAAGGGCAGTTGGTAGTTATGGCATATTTGACAGATTATTATACTTTGAAAGTTGTCTTGGATGTGCCTACTGAGGAAGATGAACAAACCTCTGAGGAAAATGGATAATTTACAAGCACATTGGGAGGGGGGGGTCATCTACATTTTACAAATACACTGGAGTGAAGTGTTGTGCTTGTAAGGAATTATGTGTGTTCCTTTACAAAGGAATTGGGGGGAGATTGTGAGATGCATATTTTCACAATTATTAAAATCATCATAGAATATTAACTATATTGCTGTCATAATTACAATGGTGACAAGCAGATTCCCATTATGAGTATTGTTAACTTTTATACCAGCCCTATTACTTGTCCCATACTGATTAAATCTTTGGTTGTCCCATACTGATTAAATCTTTGGTTGTCCCATACTGATTAAATCTTTGGTTGTCCCATACTGATTAAATCTTTGGTTGTCCCATACTGATTAAATCTTTGGTTGTCCCATACTGATTAAATCTTTGGTTGTCCCATACTGATTAAATCTTTGGTTGTCCCATACTGATTAAATCTTTGGTTGTCCCATACTGTTAAAATTTTGGTTGTTCCATTTGAGTGGCGCGCCTCCACCCCCCAAAATAACTTTATATTTATATCACCATCATTAACCTTTCATTCTTAATTATTAGAAGTGTTGTTTTTTTCTTTGATTTATTTTTAAATGTAAAAAATGCGCACATAACAAATGAATGGTTTGTTAGGCGATAGAGAATAATTGTTCTTTTAATACCAATTTTTTTATTATATCATAAGAATATGGAAAGCTTGTGTTCATCAGTTCAGTAAAGCTTGTGTTCATCAGTTCAGTAAAGCTTGTGTTCATCAGTTCAGTAAAGCTTGTGTTCATCAGTTCAGTAAAGCTTGTGTTCATCAGTTCAGTAAAGCTTGTGTTCATCAGTTCAGTAAAGCTTGTGTTCATCAGTTCAGTAAAGCTTGTGTTCATCAGTTCAGTAAAGCTTGTGTTCATCAGTTCAGTAAAGCTTGTGTTCATCAGTTCAGTAAAGCTTGTGTTCATCAGTTCAGTAAAGCTTGTGTTCATCAGTTCAGTAAAGCTTGTGTTCATCAGTTCAGTAAAGCTTGTGTTCCTTCTTGAAAAAAAATAAAAGTATCAAAAACAATTTATGTAATGTTATTACTGTATCATTGTTGTTGAATTAACGTATCAGGACATTAAGTCATAAACATTATAGATGTAAAATAATTTGTATGACATTTCTCAGGCTCAGAGCTATTAAAACTCAAACATCGTTCTATCATGAAGAAGAGAAACATTTAATTTTATTTCAGGTGAAAAATGGAATGGCTATTGTACGTCCACCAGGTCATCATGCTATGGAAGAAGAATACTGTGGTTATTGCTACTTTAGCAATGCAGCCATCGCAACACAGATAATGCTGGATAAATATCATTTAAAAAGGTATTTTGAAATGAGAAACGTTAACATATTTCATAAAACCATATATACCACAAAGAACATTAATAATATGTAGTTTTAAGTTGTGAAAAATTTTGTTAGTAAAATAAATTATCAGCTGAAATCTTTAATTTAATTGACAGGATATTGTTGCTTGACTGGGATGTCCACCATGGCCAAGGAAGTCAGTTTAAATTTTATAATGATTCAAGGTTTGTTCTAGGTCTTCACATTTGTTCACTTCAGTTTGGCAATAAAGATTAGTTTTCTTTTAATAGCACCATCTACAGCTCAGTATCTTGAAGACTTCTAGTTAACAAATATATTTTTATTGTCTCAATTTGACTAGTCTTCCTTATGAGTCAGCAATGTTTAAAAACTTAGGTTTTTTTTTTTATCAGAAATAAATTACTGCTTAAATTGTCTATTTATGAATTATAATTTGTTTTTCACAGGGTGCTGTTTGTATCTATTCATCGTTATGAACATGGTGGAGAGTGGCCTTACCTTAGAGAATCTGACTATGACTTTATTGGTGAAGATCACGGCAAAGGATATACAATCAACATACCACTCAATGAGGTAATTAAAGGATATATAATCAACATACCACTCAATGAGGTTCTTAAATAAAATATCATTACTACACATTTATTTGCACCATAATTTTATTCTAGCTGGGACCTAAGAGATCATCAACTCCAAACTTGTGCTAAACCTTTTCTTCATATTCTTTTAATTTTGTGGAACTAAACCATGGAAATGTTATGGTCCTAACTTGATGGAACTAAACTATGGAAATGTTACGGTCCTAACTTGATGGAACTAAACCATGGAAATGTTATGGTCCTAACTTGATGGAACTAAACTATGGAAATGTTACGGTCCTAACTTGATGGAACTAAACCATGGAAATGTTATTGTCCTAACTAAGTGGAACTAAACTATGGAAATGTTATGGTCCTAACTTGATGGAACTAAACTATGGAAATGTTACGGTCCTAACTTGATGGAACTAAACCATGGAAATGTTATGGTCCTAACTTGATGGAACTAAACTATGGAAATGTTACGGTCCTAACTTGATGGAACTAAACCATGGAAATGTTATTGTCCTAACTAAGTGGAACTAAACCATGGAAATGTTATGGTCCTAACTTGATGGAACTAAACCATGGAAATGTTATGGTCCTAACTTGATGGAACTAAACCATGGAAAAGTTATGGTCCTAACTTGATGGAACTAAACCATGGAAATGTTATGGTCCTAACTTGGTGGAACTAAACCATGGAAATGTTATGGTCCTAACTTGATGGAACTAAACCATGGAAAAGTTATGGTCCTAACTTGATGGAACTAAACCATGGAAATGTTATGGTCCTAACTTGATGGAACTAAACCATGGAAAAGTTATGGTCCTAACTTGATGGAACTAAACCATGGAAATGTTATGGTCCTAACATTATTGGAACTAAACCATGGAAATGTTATGGTCCTAACTTGATGGAACTAAACCATGGAAATGTTATGGTCCTAACTTGTTGGAACTAAACCATGGAAATGTTATGGTCCTAACTTGATGGAACTAAACCATGGAAATGTTATGGTCCTAACTTGGTGGAACTAAACCATGGACATGTTATGGTCCTAACTTGGTGGAACTAAACCATGGAAATGTTATGGTCCTAACTTGATGGAAATAAACCATGCAAATGTGATGCAGACCACTTTGATGGAGGCTGTTGAGTTTCCGCTAACGACTGGCATATGTGGTCCACACTTTACTGCCATATAGGAGCGTACTCAGCGCACATGCCTTATAGATGCTTAGTTTTATACTAACCGTAAGTTTAAGATTATTCCACACTCGCTTATTCAATTCAGCCACAGTTTCTATTGCTTTTGCTATCCTGATTTTCACCTCTTTGTCATTGGAGAGTGAACTAGAGATATTGGATCCAAGGTATGTGAAATGCTCAACTACCGATAGATTATGGCCCTCAACAGATATGTTTGGAGGGGACGGTGCTGCTTGCATCATGAAATTTGTTTTCTGTAGACTAATTGGCAGTCCAAACTCTTTACATGCATGTGAGAGATGATTAACTAACCGCTGAAGACCTTCTTCTGTATGCGATCTTAAAGGGGGATCATCAGCATACAGCAGTTCATGAACTAGTAACTTTTTTACCTTGGTCTTTTCTCTCCCCTTATGACTGAGAATGCCTCAGAGATTGCACCATTGAAGGCTAATGTGCGTGTTTTCATGAAATAATTCAACATTTTAAATACAAATGTACATTTACACAAGTCAGTCTGAACACATGTTAAAATATGTCATTATTTTTTTTAAATTACAGCTTGGATTGGGAGATAGTGAATACTTGGCTATATTCTTCAACCTTCTGTTACCAATATTCTATGAGGTAGGTTAGTTGAGACATATCAATGTTCTAATGGATAAACTTTACAACGATAATTATGGATTTCAGCTTGCAGGTTTCATTACATTTACAGTGTATCATCCTACCTTGTTCCACTATTTCCTTGCATCCATAGAGCAAGGAGCAACATTTAGTAACTGATCAAACTTATTGTTCTTTTTCTTAATATTTAAACAAGAGGTTTCCATTAGTGCTCCACACAATTATTGAACTTTTTCATTTGGCATATAATTTTGGTATGTTAGTGAAATATAAAAAATATTTTTAAAAAAGCTTTTTAGTAGCATTTTAAATATTTATTTTAAAATTTAATATAAAGGTTTTTTTATGTTGGAAACTAAGGATCAACAAAATCTTTATTTGTGTGTCAATGAGCTGTATATCGTTTTTGTGTGTGTTAAATTCTTAACAATATGAAATAACTAACATTATTATTTTCTTTGTGTACTTACACAGTATAAGTTGCTTATTTTCACTAAATAGGTAGATAAAAAATTACAATGAAAGTGATTTCAACAATTGAACTGAAATACACAAAGAATGATAAGCTTTAGCTTGAGTTCAATTAAAACAGACAAATATGCTTCAGCTTCCATTTGAACAACTCCCAGACTCATTTCAAATTTCTTATCTTATAATTATTAAATATTTTTTTTAAGCTAATTAACCAATCAACTTCTTTATTTTAAGTTTGATCCAGAACTTGTGCTTGTGTCCGCTGGCTATGACTGTGCTATTGGATGTCCTGAGGTGAATAGTTTTCATTGAACTTTTATTGTGCCACTTACAGAAGTCCATTGAATTTGGTGGGATTTTCTTTTCTGTTTAAAGTATAATGAATCATTTTTTTTATTGTGGATAAAATAATGCACCTGTACTAATTTTTCTACTGAGATTATAGGGTGAGATGGCTGTCACACCCGCATGCTTTGCACACTTTGTGAATATGCTAATGCCCCTAGCTACTGGAAAAGTGGGACTTATTTTGGAGGTAATCACAGACACAAGGATAAAAATTGTATTCCCCTATAAAAAGAAATACTTTTTCTTCAAATTCATGTATAAAGAAGTAGCTGTAATAAATTTATTCGAATTTATTAAATTAATTAGTAAAAGATCTGGTTGTAAATTATTATTTTTTCTTTTGTCTTGAAAATGGTAGGGTGGCTATAACTTAAAGTCACTGTCTGAGTCGGTCGCACTAAGTTTACGGGCACTCCTGGGAGATCCAACCCCCAAAATACCACCAATCTCAGCCGCAAGACAAAGGTAACTTTCACCTGCTTTATTCAACGTTGTTAAGTAAAATTTAAGACCGTGTTTCCTGTAGATTTGATTTTATTGTCTCTCACGTACCATTACACCTTAACCAGAAGATTAAAAGTTCAAAAACAATATACACTGCAGTATTTGGACATGAGTGAAAGCTGGCAGAGAAGATATTCAAGTCTGAGGATAAGCTTTTGGCTTTTTTTTTTTAAAACTTAAACATAAAGTATTGAGTTTTATTATGGGACAAACTAGTCTCAAGCCATTTCATGTTAAAACTGCTACTCTGGCTCATTTTAATTGTTTGTTAAGTTTTATTGACTTGCTTGCAAGACTTGCTTTTAACGTTTAATATTTTTCTGCAAATAGTGTTGTAGAATCCATTCTGAATTGCATAAAGATGTTGCACCCTTACTGGCACTCCCTACAATATCAGGAGCTGGTGAAAGTTCAGGACATTCAAGTTGAGCAGTATCCATTTCTCAGTGTGCTCCATTTGCCCCCACTGTAAGTTAAACTCCACAAGTTTTAACGTCCAAGTACTATGTATTTAGAATGTCCAATCTTTGGCCTAAGTGTTCGCTGGTAATTTAATCATGTATTAATGCATGAACAACACAAACACACCGTGACACAGAGGACACAGAACTGCATAGACAGCCAGACTAAAATATCCCTGCTATCAACACGTCACACCTATATCCCTGCCATCAACACATCACACCTATATCCCTGCCATCAACACGTCACACCTATATCCCTGCCATCAAACATCACATCCATATCCCTGCCATCAAACATCACACCCATATCCCTGCCATCAAACATCACACCCATATCCCTGCCATCAAACATCACACCTATATCCCTGCCATCAAACATCACACTTATATCCCTGCCATCAAACATCAAACCTATATCCCTGCCATCAAACATCACACCTATATCCCTGCCATCAAACATCACACCTATATCCCTGCTATCAATATGTCACCCCTATATCCCTGCTATCAACATGTCACACCTAACTGTACATAGATACCGGCTTCTGGAATAATTTACTTTACTGTTAAAAACAAAGAATGCAGACAGTACATCTATTGAGTGCCCATGATTTCAGATGTCCGGTTGTAATTGATTCTAATTTCTGAAAAATGTGATTCTGAAAAAAAAAAGATAGTGGGAAAGTTTTATGAGTTTGAAGCAGGCTTTTGATCTTTGATTCTATTAAGCGGCTGATTTTAATAACCAGTGATCACTATAAAGCATAAACAGAGTCTACTTTACTTAAAATGTAAGAAGTAAGAGAAATGTTTGTTTACAATGCCTATGTTAAGATAGAACATATATTTAGTAAAACTCACAGTGGTGTTCTCCTAAAGTTTGAATAGTTTTGTTTCAGACTACATAAATGTGAGAGGGGAATGTTCCAGTTCTCCAGCAGCAATATTCATTATAATACTATATGTCATTCAGAGAAAATAAATATAAATGTCTTTTTAGACTAATGCAAACTTCTTGAAACAAAAAAAAAATGCTATCTTACAAATAATTTAAATATGATATGGAACAGTATTATTGTGTATATATCTCAATTGAAAACAAATAAACAATTTTTTTATGAATCAATCTCTGGAAAGTATTAAGGAATCTTGCTGGTCTCTTATTACATTTTAAGAACTCAATATTTTAAACATCACTTTATTTCTACACCAGTCATTATATCAATATTTTAAAGATCACTTTATTTCTACACCAGTCATGATATCAATAATTTAAACATCACTTTATTTCTACACCAGTCATGATATCAATACTTTAAATATCACTTTATTTCTACACCAGTCATGATATCAAGTTCTGCACACCTGAAAATCGCCCAGAAACATTTCCTTTGCTCCAGGAATGTACGGATGAAATAACAACCAGCCAACTTGAGGAAATAGACAGGAAAATTGAGGAAGCCATTAAAAATACTTCCATTACTTTTACAAACACGAAGTAAGACTTTTGGTTTCATAATTTCACACAAGGTTTAGAAATTGTTATTGTTAAATGTTTATTCAAATTGTGTTTTGAGACAAAAAAAAGATTTGTACACACATATTTGACTGCTGCATGAAGTTCAATATAAAAACACAACATTAAGTAACTAGTAAACTAATAAATTTATTTTGAAAAATCTGAGCTATTGATAAAAGCAAATCAAAGGGACTTACTTTGTATTTCTTGTAAATTTATTTAAAAAAGGTTGAGTATCACATTTGACAAGCTGGGTTCAAGTGTTTTGACTGCAGCTTATACAGTCCTGAAATCTCAAAGTCTTTCACTAATAGTATGTTGTTTTACTTTTATACAATTATATTTGGCAATGACCTTATGTATACTCTTAATAACTTATAATTTATATTACGTATTTCTTTTTCTCTCCTAAAATCCAAAATTTTCTTTTCATTTGAAATTAAGAAATGCCTCCATGAAGTAAAAAAAAATGAAGGTATACATATTGCATTCACTTTATTAAGATAGCTAATAACTTACCTTGACAGGAGAAATTGTCTAACATAGAAATCTGTTGGGTTGAGAGTGGATTTGACTGTCTTCCATTATACCATTAAGTGAGGTTCCCCACTAACCTGGGCTCAGGGTAAACTAGATGGTACTGGACCTCGTTAGTATTATGGTGACACTTTTACAGCTGTTGCAAATTTCACTTTTGCTCCTGGTGCTTTTAATAAGTTGGCGTGTGGCCTTTTTTTCCCCATAGAGATTCTGCTAGGAAAATATTAGAGAGATGCTGAAAACAAAATACTCCAATAACAGACATTTTTGAAAGGTTGTATGTGTATGTTGAGCTTTGTGATGATAAGGTGATGGTCTGTCAATCAGGCCACACCACACATAGACAGCTTTGTGATGATAAGGTGATGGTCTGTCAATCAGTCCACACCACACATAGACAGCTTTGTGATGATAAGGTGATGGTCTGTCAATCAGTCCACACCACACATAGACAGCTTTGTGGTGATAAGGTGATGGTCTGTCAATCAGTCCACACCACACATAGACAGCTTTGTGATGATAAGGTGATGGTCTGTCAATCAGTCCACACCACACATAGACAGCTTTGTGATGATAAGGTGATGGTCTGTCAATCAGTCCACACCACACATAGACTTCATAGACTTGGTCACAGGCACATCCTGTCTTCCTTCCTCCTGATGATGAGATGCTTATGCCCTGAGTGAGGGTTCATCTAAGACACCAGACTACACGTGGGAAGGTGGAAGACTGTATTAGGGGCCCTTGCAGGAGTCGGCAAGTCTGGAACAAGAGGAGACCATCACTGTTGCCTTTGACCACTTTGGTACTTCTCTGCAATGTAGTCATGGCCCATTGCCTTTGACCACTTTGGTACTTCTCTGCAATGTAGTCATGGCCCATTGCCTTTGACCACTTTGGTACTCCTCTGCAATGTAGTCATGGCCCATTGCCTTTGACCTCTTTGGTACTTCTCTACAATGTAGTCATGGCCCAAGCATGGGATTGAAGTTCTCAAGAATCATGAGTTTGTTTTGCTTTGGATAACAGACTATGATAGGGTGAAGTCCTTGTAGAGCATGGTCTATCATGATAGGGTGAAGGTCCTTGTAGAACATGCTCTATCATGATATGGTGAAGGTCCTTGTAGAACATGGTCTATCATGATAGGGTGAAGGTCCTTGTAGAACATGGTCTATCATGATAGGGTGAAGGTCCTTGTAGAACATGGTCTATCATGATAGGGTGAAGGTCCTTGTAGAACATGGTCTATCATGATAGGGTGAAGGTCCTTGTAGAACATGGTCTATCATGAAAATGTGAAGGTCCTTCTAATGACACTCCTCATTCCCTCAGCATCTCCATAAGAAGGTGTATCCAGAGCCTCTTGAGCAAAGTTCGCCCATTTCTCACTAAGGGCTGCAATGTTAACTTTAAATCTCAAGAGTTCTTTTATGATAATGTTGACTAAGTTTTTATATTTATATATTTGTTACTCTTCGTTTGTACTGTTTGCTGAAGAAGGTCTCTTGCCAACACACTCTCTGTTTTGTTGGGTCCAGGTTGTCCCCTTCCTTGTACATATTTCCTCACACTTCTCTGCATTGTGTCTGTGCTCTTCATTTCAGGATTATAAAATACTTTTCTTTTTTTTTACGACCGGTGAAATATGGTTCCCTCCAACTGGAGTAGGCTAGATGGGAATTGTTGAAGCTGGCAATGTCTAGGGCAACTTTTCTTGCCCTCACTCCATGCCATAGAGGTGATATGTGTGTTCTAAAAGGTGTGCTCAGACGCTCAGTGGGCTGCTGGACACCACTGTTGCTCCTTATCAGTGATGAATGACCTTATGGCCTGAACTGTCAATGTGTTGTTTTGCAATTATGGTTGCTAGTCTAACATCACCTGCTGCTTGCCCATAGCCACAGGACTTTGTAGGTGATAAAAATAGAATGAAATGTAATGGATGATTAAATTTACTTGCATTATGACTTGGATGTAACTCAGGTAGAGTTACTCGAGACATCAACCACACCCTTCTCCCCAATACCATCTTGATCCAGCAAAAAGACAAGTTTGAGACAGCCATAGACAGAATTTGATGCAGTAAATGACCATGGCGTCTTATATGGCTGTCATGCCCTTAAGTGATTTACTTGCTGCTTGTTTCTTCCCCTTCCTCAGCATATTCCATCAGATCAAGTCTTTACATTCTCTAGGGTCAAGTCCTGTTTTACCAAAGTTTTGAGGCCCTTCAGATACCCTCAACCTGGTATAGCTGGCGAACCAAAGCGATTCTCTCTTGTGTGGCTGCTACTCATGCTTGCTAAAGCTTGTTGGAGCCACATCTGTCAGCAAAGATAAAAAATGTACTATCTACCTCCAAGATTGCTACCTAATCAGATGTGCTACTCATCCAAAGTTACCTCATACACTTAGCCATAAAGTTCAGTCATAAAGAAAAGTCTCCTGACCTAAAATAAATTCAAATACGCTACAACCCAGCTGTAAATGTATCAATAAAAAACAAACTTTTTCTTCTTTATATTTTTACAATAGTACAATGTCCTTATGTAGAATAGGAAATTCTTACCAATATGTTATCTCCCACATTTAGAATGA
The DNA here is from genome assembly GCA_964017045.1 of Omphiscola glabra. Classification (NCBI taxonomy): domain Eukaryota; kingdom Metazoa; phylum Mollusca; class Gastropoda; family Lymnaeidae; genus Omphiscola; species Omphiscola glabra. The sequence continues at coordinate 23,544,426 of OZ024799.1, forward strand.
GCCTTAAGTAGCTTGTACTGTCACAAATGTAGTGGTTGCTAACTGGTAAATCCTTGTTGAGACCATTTACATCCATGTGCTGAGAATTTTAAAAATAATTTTCACTGAGTTGTAAAATTCATTGGTTATTTTGATAGTGAGTCAACTCTGTGCTGGCTGCATGTCATTAATCAAAATAAATACCAGATAAACAATGTACAAAATTATTTATTTATACTGAATGCACATAATTCTCGATGGTTCTTGAAATATAACTCATTAAAGTATTTCTACAGTGCTTTATTGTAGATAAAAATGTGCCAAATAGAGAGCACCAACAAAGAACTCCTGGGTAAAAGTGGGAGACTCTTTGAGCCACTCCCTAGAAAATGTTTGATAGACTCTTTGAGCCCCTCCCCAGAAAATGTTTGATACACTCTTTGAGCCCCTCCCCAGAAAATGTTTGATACATTCAAATTCAAAATGCTGGGATGCATTTTGGGGCATACCTGAATTTTGTTTTGCATCATACTACACTTAGAGAAATGCTGGTTGAAATTTAGCTTCCCTTTACTTACCTGTCTTTAAACAAATCCTTTATGTTTAGTAGTTACAAAAAAAGTAATATTTGACATCAATTTTATTTTTAAGATTTGAGATTCCATCCATCCCTGTGGCGCTAAAGTCCATGTAGGGCTTTGGCCTGCCTCACTACTTCCTTCCACTCAGACCTAGCTAATGCTTTTCTTTTCCATGCTTGGATTCGCAGTTGTTGTAGATCTTTTTCCAAATCATCCATCCATCTAAGCCTAGGTCTGCCTTTGAGACGTTTTCCTGTGGGGTTTTGGTTTCTGCTACCCTGTACTATCTTGGGATCCTGATCTAGACTGTACAATTCCTGGTTGGTTCATATTCTCCATCATATTCCTCCTTTCTTGGTCCTTATATTTTCCTGGGAGATTAGATTACTAATTCAAATTGAAGTTTAAAAAAAAATAATTCTTTAATGTGTCCAAAAGAGGGGCTGTAATACCTGAGCATCACTTGCCTTCTAATAAAAGCACTGTATATTAATACCATGAATGAAAATATGTGCAAATTGAATAAAGAAAGAAGATCATTTGTAATACCTCCGGCTTAATGTTTAATTTGTAGGGCTACATGCAGCTTACGGGCCATGGGTTGGCCATCCTTGGCCTATTAGAAAGTCAATGTTTAATGTGTCGGGTTATGTGCAGCTTACGGGCCATGGGTTGGCCATCCCTGGCCTATTAGAAAGTCAATGTTTAATGTGTCTGGCTACATGTAGCTTACGGGCCATGGGTTGGCCACCCCTGGTCTATTAGAAAGTCAATGTTTAATTGTGTTTTGATTACAAATAGTTGTAATTTTGAAAAGTGTGTCATTTCACATATTTTTAAAAGAAATTAATTGTTTTAATTTGTTTAATTTTCCTATATTTTGCCATCCTAACAGAAGGATGTCCTTTCCGAATTACCAAGTGCATCAGAAAGTATAGAGTCATCTGCTGAATGCATACTTTCAAATAAGGTAGTTTATTACATGAATACTTTTAAACATGATACTTCATCATTGAGTGTGGGAAATAGTTTTATTCCTAAGAAATGTTCTGCTGCATATGTGTGGTCTTTGACTAAATGATACATAGTTTGTTTTTTTCATACAAAGGAAATATGTTTCATTTTTTTATTTGTTCATTGCTAGACACAGTGCAGCATGTCCATAGTACAGTGTCAGAATTTCCAGTCAGTTTATGGATCATCTACCGGACACATAAGCAATCTTGAGGTTGCTACAAAGTATATTATGGATTCACATCATCTGAAATTACTGGTCATAGATCTGGGTACTGGTGTCGATGACCCCCCAGCCTTATCAGATCATTATTCAAGGTTTGTATGTTTCATCAAGTACTCGAATGTTGAAGGTACCGTAAATATTTTTTAATATTCAAACTAAATATAAAGATAAATAACAAACTAAACTCTGATGAAACAACAAAACAATCTGAAGTTGAATAAATAGATTAACTTTTGTTTAATCAAATTAAAGTTGTTCCCTTTGATAAGAATTTCAATAAGGACATTTTTAATACATCACAAACACCATAAAAATGCCATAAGGGTGCAATGGCTAATGATATTTTATTTATCTAATACATATAAATAATTTTCTTTACTTTTCTTAAAATAACACTTTGCCAGGTAGAAGTCATCCATTCATAATATACAAGCTAAGAGGCAAAGGGGAATGGTGGCTGGATAAGAGATTTTAGCTGTGCGGAGGGGTCACATGTCTCAACAAATGAATATTTATGATTTATAAAAATTTATAGTCATAGCATCTTAAAACATAAATCAATCATAGTTGCAATAACATAAAATGAAATAAACTCAATAATTTAATAGCCGCAGTGGCCCATCTGATGTTGTTTAAGCCAAATAGATAATCACAAGATGCTGTAATTTTGAGTCAAACCATCTGAAAGACTTTCATTTAGATACCTTTTTTAAAAAAGTTCTTCAAAGGTCATTTCAAAGAAACATTATTTAGTGTTTCTATTTTTATTTTTTTAAAATTTACTTAAACAAAATGTTGGTGTGTGTTTTCATGAACTTGGAATATATTTACATGTTTTAACTGTTTATAATTTTTTTTTTTTTTAAAGAATTAATTAATTTTTTAAAATTTATCTGCGATGAAGGTTGAAGTTAATTTTTAAAAAAATTGAAATCTCCAAAATAATGAATCTTTATTGACACAAATATTAGTGATATAAAAAAACAAACATTTTAATGTCATGCTAGAAAATTTCTTAATGAATATCAAAAAGTCTTAAAATTCAAGTTACATGATTGTATAGTAGTCTCAGGGTAGGAGATGGTTTATATATATGTATCCACAGGGTGTCCCTGAAAATGTACTATATGCAATGGGGTAGGGCTGGGGATGTATTCTTTGCTTAAGTAATGTGTGGATGGCCTCCAATGTCAAAAATTATACTAACAATTATTAATTTGTTTTTCATGAAATTATTCCACATTGTCATTTTGCATAACTTTAAACATTTTGTTATTTTCAGTGTCCTATACATATCTTTAAAATTGTCTGGAAAGAATAACAGCTTTAATGGAACAGAAAATTCAGGGAACAAAATTCCCCAAAAGTTATCTTTTTACCATATTGAAATTTCTTTAAACGTAAGTGCATCAGATATCTAAGGATGATTTAGATTATATGAAAAGATAAAACTTTTATTAAAGCATTTTACAACTTGAGATACGTTGTTACTTTATGCATTGTATGGTAGATTTTAAATTTTTTGTAGCAAGCATAAAATAATCACCTTAAAAATAATTTTGAAAAGGCCATCATCTTGAATATATATTTTGTTATTTTTTTTTTTATACCTGTCACTTTCATGATGTAGTAGATCGTGGTAAATTTTTGTGACTATTTGATCCCCTATTTAAAAATATAAGCTGATCAGAAAAACCTTCAATACGGAGCACTGTTGTTTTTGTGAAATTAAGCTCCTGTGCTGTTGATCATTTAAAAAAAAAAAAAAAATTTAATTAAAAATTGACACTTTCAGGAGAGAAAAAAATTAAGAGTCATGGAAGATGTTTGCATCATTCGTAGGCTAAATGAAAATGTGTTTGATGATCCATAAACATTAGTACTTTATAGGGAAATAGGCAATTTTGTATACCCTTGTCTTTCCATGACTGTCAACTAAATATTCAATTAACATAGTTTCTGCCTAATGGCTGTCTGGTAGTAACATAAAGAGAGATAAGCTTTGTAACATCGTTGTATTATCACAATATATATTATTAGTTTCCACTTCAGTCATATTTTTAGCCAGAGAAACCTTTAAAAAAAAAAAGTTTCTTTTTCAAATATTCTGTGTGCCCCCTTTAATATTTTAAATTATCGGTGACTGAAATCTAAGAATTGAAAACAGTTTTCCTTTCTTTGTTGGTTAATAGCAGTAGTTACCTCATCTTGTATATAATTTATATAATATTTCAATTCAAATTTCATTTCATTTTTCAATGATAATAAAATCAAGGTAATCTTTAAAATTGGGATATAAAGTTATTTTATTATTAATTTTTTTCCTGCACAGGTCATTGAACTTAAAGCTCTGTTGACAAAATCATTGTTCATAATATTATTGAACACACTCAATTCATCATATACATCATTGTATGATTGTATTTATAATTTTCTGTTTACCCTGTAGGACATAGTGTCTGATAGTGACATAATGGCAAGCTTTATCCAAGTTATTTTGCCAGTTTCTTATGAGGTAGTTATATATATTTTGATTAATTGTTATAGATATGTAATAACCTTGTTGAAACTGACATTCTTCATATGAACTATTTAAACTTCATTTTGTATTATGGATTAAAATGTGGGAATTTAAAAAAAAAAAATGAATTTGATGTCTGTTCACATTTGACGTTAAGAAGTTATTTGGGTGGGGTTAGGGCTATTTCTAAAGAAATATTAAAACTTTTGGGTATTCCAAAATATATGCATATACATATAATGTAAGGTTTGATGAGATGGGCTGTACTGCACCACTTGGAGATGGAGAGAAATAGAGCTCATGAAGGCTTTGTTGCCATCAAGGAATCAATGTCAGGTTGATTTGAAACAAAATATCAGCTATCGTTAGTAAAATTGAAATACATATTAAAAGTGTTATTATTTTTTTTAATTCAAAACTGATCCATCTAAACAATGGGTAACTGAAGCTACACACTGGGGGAAAGAGGCAGCAATTAAATGAAATAAACATCAAGATGCAAAACTTTGATTTCAAGGTTGAAAGCTTTCAAACAAAACCATGACAGTCATTTCCTTACTTTTACTTTATTACATATAATATGGCAGCGATTATTCGGCTGTTATTTTCTTACTTTATCAACTAAACACTTGGGTTCTGTTAGTGTGGAAGTTCTAATTACTTTATCAACTACACTCTTGGGTTCTGTTAGTGTGGAAGTTCTAATTACTTTATCAACTACACACTTGGGTTCTGTTAGTGTGGAAGTTCTAATTACTTTATCAACTACACACTTGAGTTTTGTTTGTGTGGAAGTTGTAATAGCATGTGAAATTACAACATTATATAAAAGTTATTGCCCTTTATTTTCTTGTACTTCCATGATCCTTGGAGTAGAACAGGATTAAATAAGCCTAATTTAATTTCTTGTCTATTTATATATTTTTTTATATTTCCTGGCAGCAAGCTTTAATATTTACTTAAGGTTATGCACCGTAAAAAAAACTAGTATGGAAATAATGAGTAAAGTCAAGACAAAATGAACCAATCACTATGCATTTTGTTTGTTATATTTATTTTCAGTTTTGCCCAGACTTTATCATTTTGAAATGGAAAAATTCTGCTTCTGATGTCAAGGTAAAAGAATAATTTAACATTAACTTTTTTTAAAATGTTGGTTAAAATTAAAATCAACTCTATTTTATTTTTCTTATTATAAAATCTATATTTGCAGGAAAGTCAGTCATTCATTACTCCTGCTTGTTTGGGACATATGATACAGTTACTGAAAGGTTTGGCTCAAGGAAAATTACTGATGATTTTTGAACTTGAAAGATTCCAATCCACTCTAGATAATGACTATGTTATTACTAGAAACACTGGAACTTATAATGATATTAATATGTGTTCAAAAATGGTGGCAGAATGTATCAATATAATTCTTGGAGGAGGTTGTGGTCCGTTGACAAAAGAACTTGTAAAAGAAAGGTAATTACTTTTACATAGGTTAGAAAATCACAAAAATATCTTAAAACATTAAGACAGAAGTAAAATTACTGTCATTATGAAATATCTTTTGACTAAGAAATAATGAAATTATGAGTAAGGCAATATTAATGTATATAAGATTTTTTTAAATATATCTATAAATTATAACAACATACAAGAATATTTCTTTGTATTTCTGATTCCCATTTTAAGCACAATATCACATATTAAACAAATACAAGATTTTCTGCAACAGACGTGGACAATATTTCAATTTCGATGTAAGTATACCTAATAATTCTTTGTATTATATATCAATTTTTTTTTTTAAAATGTTAAACCTTAATTACCACAGTTTTTTGTGACACTTTTCGTGCTTTTTTTGTGCTGATTAGCAGTTCTTTTTAAGGGAGTTGTTATAATCAATTGTATATTTTTATTCCTTATTAACATCCCAATAACATTAAAAAGTTATCCAAATTACATGTATACAGTATCACTTGTCGTGTATCCTAGGAGCAATAAAAATCATAACCTTTTCTTCTTAGTATTAATAGTATTGCCCAATATTTCACATCTTTGCTGGAGAGGACAAAACTGGATCAGCCATATGTTTTAAAAAGATTATAAAATTAAAAAAAGCTTTAAAATTTGAACTGAATATGTTGAGAATCCATAAAAGAAAGCAGAACAATTGCTAAGCAATATTCTCAGTGTCGTGGAGAAATAAAAACCAAACCAACTTGAAAGCTAAAAATTGAAATTGATGAAAATTGTCATTGCAAGGAGACATTTAATAAATACATAGTCACCTTAATGGATTGATTTATCATTGTGTTTTATATTGCTATAGCCTTATTAATACTTCTACTTTTTGAAAACTGAAATATTTCCAATTATTTTATTTTAAAAATTATTGCATGAATAAACATGAATTTTCTATTTTTAGTTGGGAAAAAGTTTGAAATTTTTGCAAAACAGGTTCACTCTTTGAATAAATGCCAGTTCTAAAAAAAATTTAAACAACAATTGTATTATTAACTATTTAGTACAGAAAACAGTCAAACAGTTTTCTTGAAATTTATCTAACAAAACTATTTCAGAATGATATTGTTTGATATTTAATCGGTTTGTTACTGGATACTTTTTTCTTTTCAGGTAAAATCCCTCTGCTGAATTGTCTATCATAGCAGTTTTTGGATTGTTTTTTCTACTGAAAAATTTATTTCGGACTTTTTCTAATTTTGCTGTTATACTGCAGGTATCCACATTTTTAATTGAATTTATTCTTTTTTATTTTGTACTAAGTATAATATAAAATAAATTTTTTAAGAAACTGCTTTTATAAAGAGTTTATTGTCAAGATGTAGAACTGTCTATTATTTATAAATTACCTATCAAAATGACAGATAGATAAGATTTATATGATTATGTACAACAGCTTTTTATTTTATTAGAAAATTAGTAAATTATAGCTTGTTTTTCAATTTACTTTATATTATCAATGTAATTTAAAAGACTTTTAAAAATAGTTAAAATAAATATCATTGTAAAAGGCTCACATTAAAGTCATAATACACCACCGCATTAAGTCATTAAGGTTAGTGCCAAGAACCACTTTTTAAAAATGCTAAGTTTGATTTTTAAGAATGAAATTGTGTGAATTAAAAAAATTTAAGTAGTTAATGCATATAGGGAAGTTGCTTCAACCCCTAATTGAACCCTGGCTATCTGTACTTTAGGACAGATTTTTTACCAATAGACCACCAATGCCTATGAGATTGTTTGAGAATAAAGACGTATTACGTTCTTAATTAACTAATACTTAAATCCTGAAATGTTTTTTAAATTGAAGCATGATCTAATGTCATAAGGTTTGTTTTTGATCCTCTGACTCAACTTGGCTTGACCTTTGTCTTGTTGATCTTTTTTTCAGGCCATTTGTACTAAAAAAAATAACATTAGGCAGGCAACTTCATCTAGTCTTGCATGTTCACCTCAATGTCTTTGCAGATTTTTAAATTTTTATGTCAGAATATTTTATTTCCAGGGAAGAAACTAATTCACATCTGATATTTTATTTGTGTTATTCCGCTTGAATAAGATTTAACCCTTTGATGTTCATGAAATGTGTCAGCACTTAATTTTTGTTGTTGTTTGATTCATGATTTTTTTTATCAAGAAAATATGAATAACAATTGAATGCATTGGCATACAATAGATCGACAAGGCAAGATTTACACCATTTAATCAGCAGATTCTAATCACTCACTGAATCTCTTCCATCCTAATCACTCACTGAATCCCTTCTGTTATAATCACTTACTGAATCCCTTCCATCACAATCACTCACTCTTCTCTTACATATAGTACCCCTTAGTCACTAAACTTTATAGTTTTTAAGAAAATACTGATGTTTTTAAAATGCCTGGAATAAATTGAATGCCCTAATACTACAAGCTTACCTATCTATGAAATGTGTCAGCACTTAATTTTTGTTGTTGTTTGATTCATGATTTTTTTTATCAAGAAAATATGAATAACAATTGAATGCATTGGCATACAATAGATCGACAAGGCAAGATTTACACCATTTAATCAGCAGATTCTAATCACTCACTGAATCTCTTCCATCCTAATCACTCACTGAATCCCTTCTGTTATAATCACTTACTGAATCCCTTCCATCACAATCACTCACTCTTCTCTTACATATAGTACCCCTTAGTCACTAAACTTTATAGTTTTTAAGAAAATACTGATGTTTTTAAAATGCCTGGAATAAATTGAATGCCCTAATACTACAAGCTTACCTATCTATGTCCAGGTTTTTCAATAACAGTAGTGAAATCTCACTATTAATTCAGTGTATTTTATTATGTATGACATGTTTCATTTCTTTCGTATGCTGATCAAGTCTTCCATTTGTTTTTGTGCATGTTTCTTAAGGTCCAAACAGGATCAGAACTTTGTTTTTGCAAGACATATTCTTGATTCTTCTAATCTATGGCTGTAAATAGGAAGAATAATGACTTGATTCGTCTAATCTATGGCTGTAACTAGGAAGAATAATAACTTGATTCGTCTAATCTATGGCTGTAACTAGGAATAATAATGACTTGATTCTTCTAATCTAAGGCTGTAACTAGGAATAATAATGACATAAAATGACCGCTGCAATAATAATTTGACATTTTATGTGGGAAAAAAAAAAAAAAGCAAGAATGTTCAAACAATTTGAGATTTTTAAAATGTAAGGACAATGGTGTGAGTGTGATCTTTTATACCGGTAATTATAACTTCTATTATTTTATTTTGATATTTTTCACCAGTGGAAACTGTCCTAGTGGCAACCCTCATGCTGCATTACTCAATGTTATTATGTGTTCAAAACCAAAGAAATAGTCAATATTTTATGCGGATGTTTATTAAGTGGCGTTAAAATGTCAGCATTTTGAAGTACTTTAAGATAAAAAATGTGTACATCATGATGTATATGTAGATGTATATGTAGATGACTTACATTAAGTCAATGACATTGTCCTATGAGATCTACTCAAGATATATATTTTGGAATGGTGTACCCGGTATATAATTAAAACTTGATGTTTCAGTGTGATTGGTCAGTGATGTGAACAAATAAATCTTATAAGTCAATGTAACAGCTGTCAAGGTCAGTTAGTTAAAGCACCATGACATCATTGTCATAATGTCAATGTCATCAAGTCAATGTAACAGCTACCCAGGTCAGTTTGTCAAAGCATCATGACATCATTGTCATAATGTCAATGTCATCAAGTCAATGTAACAGCTGCCCAGGTGAGTTAGTTAAAGCATCATGACATCTTTGTCATAATTTCAATGTCATGAATCAATGCTCTTTCTAGAATTATATTTAAATATTTTTCAACAAAAATGGTTGCCCACATTCAATAAATGTACTTTTGTAGGTATGAGCTCAGTTGTAGACTCCATTAAGGACTTGATCATCTCACCAGTATTTCATCTGGCTTAAAAATGGTATCTCCATAGTCTAGAAAGTTTATCTTTTCCAGCATTTTCATCCATTAAATTTTGACCCAAGCCGAGTAAAGTGATACTATTTAAAATTCTTTGGAAATGAGTGAAACAAAGTATGGGAAAACCAGGAAAAAAAAGGACAACAAAACAATGAACGAGTCAGCAAGACGCCTTCTGCAATGAACAAATACCAGGAAAAACAATATAAAATAAAAAATAAACACCTAGCGGCAATGTAGTAAATTTGATTTATACTTATTTATGTGTCTGATTGTTTTACTGATGAAGGCATGTACCGAAACGTTTGCTTATTATTAAAGCTTATATATATATATTGTTATATTACACAGATTGTTCGTGTCTAATTAATCTAGTATCTGAGAGGACAGCCGCTTTTTGGGTTTTCCCATACTTTGTTTCGTGTATTTCTTTTAATCTAACCTGATTGTATTCTTTCCTCTGTATTAGTATTACCAAATTAAAATATTTCTAGTCATATCAATAATAAAAACAATAAATATACAACATTTTGTCATTATTATTCATTATAACTTTTCATTGACATAACCTTATATTTCGGTATCTAGTTCTTTAAAAAAAACGATCCATGTGAACTATTCGATTTTCACACAAAAAATATGTTTGCTTTCTGGATAGAGAAGAGCACTAGGAACATGCTGGTTAGAAGCCACACTGTTATTAAAGCACATTGCAGCGTGCAGCCGCTGTAACACATGTCCCTATACGATTGAAAATGATAAGATCACATTCCTTCTGGAAATGTTCAGTCAAAATGTGATTTACGCCATCCTTTGTAAAATGTGCGGAAAATCATACGTAGTGAGACAGGTCATCGCCTTGGAGACCATTTTAGAGTACACCTGTACAACATCAATTGTTCAATAAACAAACCCTATATTCCTCTTTCAACATTTCAACAGTGCTAACCGTAATGGAATATTGGGCATTGCAGTATATTAATAAAAAGATTTGGAAAGTTGATTCCATACGATACTTTAAACCTAATCCACAATTTTAATACATAGTCTATCTGTAGTGTCTTTTTTCCTTTTTGGTTTTTATATTATACTTCCACCCACTTCCGTTCAGCTCCTCTGATCTTTGTTTTCATTAGGGACTTGTGCCCATTCTCGATCTTTTCTTTCATTTCTATGTATAGGAAGAATTTACATATATAATAATTTACAATTATTTTAATGTTTGTTGTACTGATGATGGCTTTCGCCGAAACGTTTGAATTTGTATTTTGTCCAATTATAATTAAAGCCAAGCTAATGTTGTAATATTAACACATAATTGTTTGTGTCTCATTAATCTACTTAAGAGCTTTATCGCAGTTCAACCCTCTTATTACAAACCGCTTGTCAGCTCAATCAGTTAAAAGCAAGGAAGGGTGAAATCATACGACATTGTTCATACAGGATGTGCAGCTTACCCGGGGTTGCTGGTGTCGGCAATATACAGTGCGAAATGCGATTAAGTATGATGATTATAAAGAGCAAAGAGTCACTAGCGATTAAGTATAATGATTATAAAGAGCAAGGAGTCACTAGATTTAAACGTCTAAATAAGTCTGCTTTCCTAAATTCCTATGCATATCTACAAATTATGGTAGTTTCCCTATATAATATACCTATCCACCTATCTTACCTATCATGCCTATCATATATGTATACCTGACATAAACACCCAACTTACCTGACAACCCGACACACGTTTCATTGTGCCCCTATGTTGTCTGCACCCAGTGCCCCAAACGCCTTAATCTGACTAAGTGTCATACCAAGGTAAAATCAGAGGGCAAACACATGCAAATGTTCAAAAGTCATAATGGCACTGGTCGATGTACTTTAACTTTAAGGCCTGACGAAACTATGTCTTTTGGATATAACAGATCACAAGGGACAGAATAAAATCATACATTTAATAATATTAAAGAGATTTATTGAACTCCTAGGAAAGTCGATCGTGTGCACTGTGTATGCACAGTGTCGGACCGACCGGGCCTCCAGCAGAAATCCCGATCGAGCGGACTCGGGCGGGGGCCGTCCTGGCAAAAGGACATCTCCAATGTGCCGCTTCGAGGCCCTATTTTTTGGGTTTAGGTGGTGTGCTTTGGGGAGGGCATAAGGAGATAATAAGCTGATGCTATTTCCTAATGTGACATTGAACTTTAGTCGAATATAAACTGTAGTTAAAATCGTATTCATAAAATCTAAAGTTGCATTTAAAGTTAATGATGTTGGCTTCTCCTGGGTTAAAACTTCTGCGCAACAAGGAATTCTAAAGCATTGGAACCTGATACCATTGCGCCACTTAGAAGACTGAAGGCGTCTCTTTAGGAGACCATGGTCCAAAACAATCTCTACGTTTTCAATAACTGAATGAAGATTGTATGACTCTACATGTTTCTTACACTGCCCCCCCCCCCCAAAGGGCTAAGGTCGTACCCTTTAGTGTCGCAGCATCTTGGCCAGAAAGTAGGCACTATAACCGATGATTAACTTATTGACAATGGGAAACTTGGAGCTGTCCTTGTGACAGATGACACAAATTGGAACTGTCCATGTGACAGATGACACATCTTGGAGCCGTCCATGTGACAGATGACACACCTTGGAGCTGTCTAAGTAAAAGATTACGCATTTCACAAATCAAAAGAAGACCGCAGATTCAATCCGAAATTATGTTCCAAGAGGCTGCCAAATGGAGAAATGATGGTCCGAACGTGGCTTGTGTATTCCGAACAAAGTTGCTACCGAAACGAGCCGAACCTGAAGTTCTAAATGAGGACTCGATTCCCATCTCTGTGTTAAATAAATAATCATACATAGTCACACTGTTCTTTATATAGCAGATAAACTTTCGAAACAAACGACAGTGTGAATCTTGATATTGCCATACTCATCCTTTGTACAACCCATGATTGCCGACATGAATTGACCCCCGTATAGCCATGAATTGATTCTTAACGAAAGGGAAATAAAGAGTTTAAGCAGTGAACTCATTGATCCAAACATGATATTTCTTGTATTATATCGGCCAAAGAACCTTGTGATTTTAAAAGATCTCGGGCGGGGAGAGAACTCTCCCAAGTCAGTACCGTCCTAGTGTCCACGAGCAGCACACCGCCCAGCTATAATAAGTGATGATTCTTGACCTTCAAACTTTCAAGTGTTTCAAATCGCTGTTCTGATATGGGACGCAGCTTGGAGCTCAAATAAACATCAGCCTCACGGCGTAAGTGGCTCGGCCATGATAGCCTTACATGGGTCACACCACTTGGGCAGTGATTAGGGTCATTGGTGGTGTACAGCCACTATCTCCCCTGATCTCCAGGTGAGTTGAGAGAATACGGCTTTGGTTATATCGATGGTGTCGTATCACTGAGAGAACTTTGGGCCGCTAAATCTGACGAGTGATGTGTTCTGAGCAAGCTCAACTGCCCAAAGACTATCCAGTAGTGTTTTTTTTCCAATTCATTAAAAGTACTTTCAGTTGTTCGAGTGTTGCGTACCTGAGCTTCACAAAAAGGATTTACTTTTGCTTTGTGTGTGTGTATTTTGTTGTTGGTAAGTACGCGGTTGAATTTGCAGACGCCTGGTGCAAAGAATTTGTTAATCATTGGCAGCACTATTATCAATAGAATCAGAACAGTCGCGTGGGTTATACAAAGTCAGCATATATTTAAAGGGCTCAAAGTTGTGATGTGGAAAAGGCAACAACTCAACTTTGAAAGCAGGAGTTAAACAAAACATAGAAGTGTCCGGGGGGGTCTCAAAAAGTCACGCGATGGCAATGTGTGTTACTTATTAATCTATTAATGCAGAGCTCTCTATCCGATGTGACGCAGCTCACTGGTGTGCCGCGAAATGACGTGGTGTACCACGCATAATGTCTATAAAAGGAACAAATCACGGAAAAAGTAACCACGATAAAACCATGATTAACATATTAGCAAGCTGTCAAACAGTGCCGCAACAGAAATATGGGACAATACGATATCTTTGTGTAATTAACGCCATTTTGAACGTTAACCATATTCAGTTACATAGTATACAATTTCTAGTGGCTCATATTAATTTTATGTATGCAGTTCTGTGCCCCCAATATGTTTGCATTGTTTTACTTGTGGTGTGCAGCGGAATTCTTGGAAAAACTTGGGTGTGCGGGCCGTAAATATAGGCTCTTGAATTTTGGATTAATATCATTACCCTTTAAATACTTGTATCTCGTATATATATAAAAGAATCAGAATTATATATATACTATATTGCTTGTGGTGTGACTGCTTCCATTTCCGGATAGCGCGCAAAATATATTTCCCGCTAAAGGATTTTTTTAAAAATTACACAACTGCGTTTGGTGCGTAATAATAATTTACTTTTCTTTCTTGGAAACGAAATCGTCTCAATTTAAGTATGGTGTAATAAATAAGATAAGATAAGATTCTTATATTGATCCAAACAAATGGAAATGTTTGTTTTCTTACATTTTACATATAGTCTACAATTTCAGCACATAAATACATACATATTTTAATAAAGTCCACATTGTCCAACTAAAACAATTTAAGCACAAGAAAATATTCGGTTTAAAAGTGGTTGGGACATAAGAATATTAATATAGTTCATGGGCGTGAAATAAAAAGTATGCAGTGGCTTAGCATGGGGGGAAGGGGTGTAGCATAAATTGGAATTCTTAAATGTGCGTTACTTGAGTTCATGTTTTGTCAAGTAACTTAAGTGGATGGGAAGTTCACGCATTGCTGTCGCCAATGTTTGTCGGGCTATATCTAGTATAGTATAATGTTTAATGTGTTCAGTTATATAAATTTTGAGGTACATAAAAATTAAAACTTTGTTTTAAAAAACTATATATATTTTTTTTAAGAACTTAAGATCTTGTCAGGCGCCTACTAAAGATCTACTTTTAATTGATCCTTATTTACTAAAGATATACTTTTAATTGATCCTTATTTACTAAAGATCTACTTTTAATTGATCTTTATTAAATCGAAATCATTTGCCTTTTCTATAAATTTTGTGAATTTTTAGGTTTTAAAAAATAGGTTATCTGGTATAAAAAAGAAATTGTAAGAATATTTTTTGTTTAATCTTCAACTTAAAAGAAAATCTAGGGATTTGAAGAACTTTTTTTTTTTAATGAAGTTGAAGTAAATCGAAGACTTTTACAAAAGACGCACATTGGCGCACATTTTCATTGATTTATAATTTATCAGAAACAAATTATAACAGATTGAAAGTCTAAATAAACCCTTCAATATAGAACTATTTTTTTTGGACACTTTCTAATGCTTCAACTTCCCTCATCTAAATAATAAATGGATACATTTTATATGCCCTTTGTAAATATATTTTCTATCCTCTCAACAAAATTGTTCCATTCGCATATTTTTGGACACTTTCTATTGCTCCAACTTCCCTCATCTCAAAATATTAATAGGATACATTTTTGATGCACTTTGTAAATATATTTTCTATCCTCTCAACAAAATTGTTCCATTCGCATATTTTTGTAATGACAGAATTTTAAAATGCTATTATATGCTGCGACAAACTCAAAATTAGTGTGTCATGATTATGAAACTAATAACTATAATTCACTTGTTGATGCCTTCATATTTCTTACACACGTCGGTTGTTCCTATTTCTTTTTATTGTTCTAACAACATGTCAATTGTTAGTAGTTAGTTACTCACTGACAAGCTTTTTTCTTTCCTTTTTTAAACATTGAAAAAGTGGCATGTTCAATCTCAGGCTCAGAAAGTATTAATAAATTACGCCCAAAACCCTTTCGGTACTTTTCTAACAACAAACGTTTCACCTGCGATTCCTGATTAACACAACGTAAGGTTTCGGTACGTCCAGAACATACATTATACTATATAATGTACACTAATGAAGTGATTCTTTGTTGTTCAGGAAAGCGCGTCTTTCAGGCAATTTTCACAAGCCCTTTTTTTGGCCTCAAGGGGGGTGGGGCTTCACACCACCCCACGGGGGTCCAAAGTTACCGCAGAAAAATCTCGTCTCCGTAGATGAGTGTGATTTTAGTCCCATTTTATTATTATTATTTATTATTATTATTATTAGATGTCTTATATAGCGCGGTACCCTGGCATAGGGCTGGGCTCACCGCGCTGTACATAAAATATTAGCAAAAGAGACATAATCGTGACATTAACATAAAATACATTTATGTAATAAAGAACAGCTGTATAACAACAAAACAAAAACAAATGCATATTCACTCCATCCACCCCTGAACTTTTACATGTCACGCCATGGACGACGGCCAGTAGCATCGTTTATCGGTCGGGGGGGGGGGGGGGATCAGTCGGGGTAGTAGAGTTTGAGATGTGTTTTGAGTGCAGTTTTGAAGGCCTGTGTGCATGGTATATTGCGGATGTGTAGTGGCAGAGAATTCCATTGTTTGGGGGCGCAGAAAGAGGAAGATCGTTCACCATATGTTTTAGTGCGTGTCTTGGGAACGGACAGAATACGCGTGTCTGCGGAGGAGCGAAACTGTCAAAGGGGTGAATAGACAGAAAGAAGTTCGGTTGGATAGAAAGGGCAGGAATCCGATAAAAAGTTGTTACAGACAACAGACAACTTGTAATCAATGCGTGCCTGTATAGGGAGCCAATGAAATAAGCGGAGTAGTGGAGTGACATGATCACGTTTTTTTCCTGGGACAAGCAAAACCCATCGGAAATGAGAAACCCTTGTGCACATATCTAAATTGTGCGATGGTATTCTTTTAATGTGTAGCATGAACCACGTTTCAAGTGTTACATACATCACGCCAGATTTCATAAATACAATTGTCTCTTTTCTTGATTTGATTTTTACAACAAAAAAATTATACTAAATAAGTAAGCCATGGTGTTGATAAAAACTATACGAGGAAAGCTCCGGTACAGAGCTAAAAAAATACAAAACAACAACACAAGATCCGGCTGTGACATGAAAGGGTTTAAAGGGTAGGACCTAACACGACAATTAGTTACGAGCCTTTCATTCATATTTTAAATGAAACCAACGCAATGACAGTTAGAGGACTACTATACAGGAACGAACAAATCCTGAATTTCTCTGACACAAGCTAAATGAAGGCATAAGAATATGAGCTATTTACAGGGTCGTCTTTACAGAAAAGGGGGGGGGGTGGGCTGGGGCAAAGTAATGCATTCAGGTTCCCTAGAGGCATGAGACCCTCTAGAGGCGTGAGGCCGATGCCTTAAGGCGGCACTGATTTAGACAAGTCCGTCAAACTGTACATATATTACGCATATAACGCGGCTTAGAATGTCGTGCAAAACAAGCACTTACGCCCTATATTTATTTCATTGAATAATGAAATAATTCAAGTTCATTTATATTTTTGATATAGTTAAAGAGATATACATTTCAAAATGAAGTCATTGAAGTAAAACTAATATCATCTCTTAAATGCAGTTATTTGGGCTTTTTTGGTTTTTGTTGTTTATTGGAACGAAAAAGGGGGCCGGTACTCATACATTGTTAATACTTTAGGAGTCATCAATTATGACGTGTGGCATATAAAGCGTGGTACCCCCAGCCTAGGGCTGGGTTCACCGCGCTTTACTTCCAATATAACAAACATAAACATGAAATTAAAATGAACATACATTAATTAAATAAAACAAAAGAAATGTGTATTCGTGTATATATTTTAAGCTTCTGGTGTGACTCGTGGACTGCTTCCTAAAGGACTGCTTCTTAATCAGCGAATTTGGTATTGAGAGTATATTACAAATAATTCAAAATGTTTCAGTAGAATATCAGAATATTTAGTATAGTTCATGGGCGTGAAATAAAAAGTGTGCAGTGACGTTTGATGGGGGAAAGGGTGTAACAAAAATTGGGATTCTTAAATGTGCGCTAATTGAGTTCATGTTTTGTCAAGTAACTTTAGTAAATGATTGGCGGGCTATATCTATATATTTGATCATAGGTCATTAAATTGTGTAGTTTGGCTTTGCTTCTCAAGATTAGATACACTAATATCAACGGTCGTCATTATTTTCGTGTGTCGTTCTGCATATAAATATTCTGACCTTTTTAATAGCAGGACAGGTGGTTGAGGAGTAATTAGTATTTAAAAAAAAAAATCTACACTATCACCAATGATTTTTTTTTAAATAAAAAAATTATTTACCGTGTTATTGCCACCCGAGGCGAGCCATGGCTTTTGTCACCCCCCCCCCCCCTTTTTTTTCCACGAAGCAGCCCGAATGCACCGTTTTAATAATTTCCCCGACCTACTACGCTGGACAGGGTGATTCAAGTGCACGTGTACCGGATAACATAAAATTGACTTGGAAAATGCGTCCAAAAAAGTTACCGGTACACAGTTCAGAGGCGTTCCGTGACTATAAACATGTATCTATGCTATTATGAAAGACGCCATTATCAACGGCATTCATCCTATTCATAACATTACTGCTATTAAAGCAGTGGGGGGTCACTATGGGGTGGGGGGGGGGAAGCGGATCACACCGGGTGACACCCTCAAAGGGAGATGACGCCTATTGGAAAATTGCTGATTCCAGAGTTCAATCGAGTCGGTTTCAAAACAGAACTCAGTAAAATACAAGGAGTAAACAGACCAGGAAGCCATTAGAACAGGGCGCCATTAGAACAGGGAGTCATCAGAACAGGGAGTCAACCAGAGTTAATTTTACCAGATGCAAATATAAAAAAGGGAGGAAATTTTTATTTTGAAAGAACATTTCAGCAAAAAAGAAAAATTTAGGATATAAATGTTTAATCTGCGATAAATCAATAACTAGGCCTACAAAAAATTCAAATAATTTTTAAAGTATACATTGAAACCAGTAGACATTTAAATATACTTATCAGAGCTAACCAGTTGTGAACAAAAAAAAAATCATTTTTTAGAGCAAACTATACAAACTCATGTCATATTCTTAAAATTGTATTATTGGCATGTGGGAACTCATCTCCAATAGACATATAAAATATAAATATGTTCCCCCAACTTTTTAGTATTAAAATTGAATCTTAACTTTATCAACAAAAGTATAATTATTTACTTTTTTAAACATCAAATGCTTACACAAACTCGGTTAAAGTGACTCAGCTCCTCGCCTAGGCATACAACTAAAAAAGTAGATCTGAGCTCACCCATCAACCCGTTCACTCAACCGCGAAGCAGACGCGGTCAACCATGATAATTTGAGAATACCGTCAACCCGTCTCCGTCGTCCAGCTGTCCACCGGGTGAACACTGCACGAGAAATCTTAAAAGTCCCCTTTTTAAAAAAAAAAATCTCCATGCACACATCCACAAGATGGAACTGCGAGTAGAGAAAGTCTTTTAAAAGGACGACATTTTAAGGCTGATGGAGGACATTTTATTTTAACTGAAAGCATGGCCTCCTGTTGGATCCCGTATGGCAACCTAAGGTCTAGAGCACGTTGACTCGGATGTACATGGGAATTTCTGGAGGGGGGTGACACCATGAGCTAACCACATTGGGTGAAAAAAACCCTTAGTGACACCAACCCTTTGTGACACAAGACTTTAGTGACACCAACCCTTAGTGGCACTAACCCATAGTGACGCCAAACCTTAGTGACGCCACTAAAAGACATACTACGCATTATGGTTTTCATGTCAGATAATAAAAAACGCCATTTAGGCCAGTAATAAGAAATTAACCAAATTAGCCATTAAATGTTTTGTACACAATGCATAACCAGTGGTGGATGCAAAAATGGGTGTGTCGGCTGTGGAGCAGAGGCGTAGCGTAGGGGGGGCAGGGGGGTACAGATGTACCCGG
Organism: Omphiscola glabra; assembly: GCA_964017045.1. Classification (NCBI taxonomy): domain Eukaryota; kingdom Metazoa; phylum Mollusca; class Gastropoda; family Lymnaeidae; genus Omphiscola; species Omphiscola glabra. The sequence goes on from OZ024799.1 coordinate 23,564,108, forward strand.
GCGCCAGCTAGTTAGGGGCGCCAAAATGTGCTTTGGTATTATTTTATTGATGAAAATAATGGGTTTGAAAGTTGAAAAAAGGAAAAGAGGGCGCTTTAAAATGAATCTTGTCCCCGGGCGCGAATCTTGTCCCCGGGCGCCAAACACTCTAGCTACGCCTCTGCTGTGGAGGTGGGTGAGAGTTGCGTGGCGAACGCACTCGTAGGTAATGATTGATCATAATTGTACATGATACAGAGATAGTACCGATTCATTTTAAAAAAACTCTACCGACAGAGGTAGTATCGATTCATTTTTAAAAACTCTATGGGCATTTTTAAATTTTATTATTAGATTAAATATCAAATTCTACATGTCTGATTTTATGATTAGATTAAATATCAAATTCTACATATCTGATTTTATGATTAAATATCAAATTCTGCATATCTGAGTTTAAGATTAGACTAAATATAAAATTCTGCATAACTGATTTTAAGATTAGATTAAATATCAAATTCTGCATATCTGATTATAAGATTAAATTAAATATCAAATTCTACATATCTGACCTTCAAGTGGCCCTGGTTTTATAATCGTGTCGTCTCTTTTGGGTCTAATCCCCAGTTATGCACCCGTGGACATTACTGGTAGGCCTACCACGGGAGTTAATCCCATTCGCACTTAAATGCATATCAAACATGAAAACGGCGTATGCCCTCGACTTTATAAATAAACTTTTTTTTTCCGTCTGAATGAAAAGCCATGCGGCCTGAATGAAAAGCCATGCGGCCTACTAGTGCCCCTATGCAAAGTCAGTCATGAAAAAAATATTATGAAGGTTGGGGCGAAGTCGGTGGTATGTTTATCTCCAACAATGAGGATTGTAGGTCAGGACAAGACCTGTGTTCCGTGTGTAACAGTGTTGTTCATTTGATGGATTTATATGTGGGTGTCCCACGATGTTTCAAGAACAGCACGCTGGAGGTAGTGGTGTCGATAAATTAATTTTGTACAAAAGCGTGCATTTAGATGTTAGCTTTATGGCCGGCAACACAGACTTGTCATGTGGATTCACGGTTTCTTGTGATAACTTAGAACATTCAAGACGCGTAGACCACATATCCTTTTAACGTGGATATTATGAATGGGGTCATGGGAGTTAACCCGATGCAGTCCCCCCCTATGTGCTTTACACGTAAATGCTCTACATTGGACGAACTCTCTGTACCAATGTTTTGTCGGTTACATTCAGATTTCACCTGAATCTTTTATTCATGTTATTAAATTCCATCGAATTCATTAATTTTTGGGTTGTGGTGTATTGTCTAATTCTAAGGCTTTCAGTATGAACATTGAGTATACAGTATGATTGAGTTGCTAGTTCTTAAATTTAAATAAAGTTATACGACCTCCTGTTAAGTCAAGCATTCAAATGTAAAAGTTAATTTGGTGACGTGAACTATTTAAAAGTAACTTTCTAATGGTTCCGTTATATTTATATACTCTATATTTTGAACATAATATTATAATAGGTTTGTCTTAAATTTCAGATTCATATAACTCAGTTTATAGATAGAACGGTACCTGATCATATATTGTTATCTTTTTAGGACGCCATAAAGAAGGTCAACATAAGATTCAACACATTCTCACAACGTGCTAAAAAGCGAATATTTCTGGTAATTGGGAGAATAAGCACGTACCCAAAATGTTATGGTTTAATTCTCTTCGTATGCATTTAAGAACGATAAATGACAATGAATAAATAAATGTTGGACATAATGTTTTATTGTATTATATTAAGGGGTATCACTAATGTCTGAACGCAAAGGCACCGTGCATATTTTCAATAAAACTTTATTCAGAATATTACAGCACTATTTGATAGAATCCTCAGCATCATTTCTAGCAGTTGTGATGCAAAGTTCAACTCGGCTTGTAAGCTTTACACGGGCCCGATGCAGTAACTCTACATTTCCATCACATGAAGCCCATTCATAAAATACACATGTGTCCAGACTGTGCTTCCCATTATTCATAGACCTATGTACCAGCATACCGTATATGTATCTGTGCTTTGTCATGTGGATATTATGAGAGGGACAATGGAGGCATACTAAATATTAATTTTAAACTAAGCCCTGAAATTAGCTCAGATACTGACCACCGTAATTAGCTCAGATACTGACCACTGTAATTAGCTCAGATACTGACCACCGTAATTAGCTTATTATTCTATATTATCTCCCCTATTCCTCCTATAACGCCTCCCTGAACTTCTTTGGCTTTATTAGATATATAAATGGGCTATTTATAGACAGTTTCAAGAAAATTATTGCAGAAGTTATACATAAATTGCATACACTTCAAATAGCTGTCGTTCCCCATCACTTGGGACATGCGTACCCGTAGACAAAATCTCCTAAATCAACACCCCCTCATCCCGCCTACGTTATATATGGAAGACCCCTGAGCCAACGATCGGTTCAAATTAGTAAGAGAACAAAGATATAGCAACGAATCAAAATATGCTAAAACGTCAAAATTTGGGTAAACAAGAAAAAAAGAAAACTATTATATCCATCATTTCAGTAAATTGAAATCCACCCCCCAGGGGCTCCGGTTAACAAGTCTGTGGTGGCGTCGGCCACCAGACCCCCTCGGCGTTACCTGGGAAACAAAACCACCATTGCGCGTCCTGCGTGGGCAGACAAGGGACATGCATGGTACCTGCCGGAAAAAAACAGCACCTACAGGGCTGCCGACTGTGACTTTTTTACAGTTGGAGGAAAAGGCAGAGACAGGGTAGGGATCTTGATTACGTGATTGCAAGTTGCCGTTAAAGGATATGAGGTGAGAGGCTCAGGTGGAAGTCTCTGTTCGGTGATTCTAAAAACATGGCCCTGAGAAAGCTGCTCCAATGCAACCGTTTCGTCCTAGCTACTTCGCAAATTAGTTGCGTGGTAGAAACCCACTGTAGAATCCCTCTTAAAGGGCGCCCGTCACTTACCCGAAATGGGTGGGGGAAGATATTGGGACGTTAAAACACCATCCCGACTCCCTGGAAGAGTGAGCTGCGAACGCTTTAAACGCAGCGTTTTCGGTCGACCGGACATCCAAGGGCGTGGAAATCTTCCATTCACAAGTCCGATCGATTGGCCGCCGGTGAGCGATCCAGGCCGTGGGAGGTTCCCGGCGTGCCGCCACACGGTTTGGCGGCGGGGAAACCCGGCGCCTGGCCCGTGTGAGGTGTGCCCGGAGGGGCTCGCGCTCGACGGCCCATCGACGCCATTTCCCAACTGACATATTTAGTAAATTGAATTTACTATCACTATATGTAAATGGGAATCAATGCTTTATTAGTTTTGCATACATTTCATGTTTACAAACTTCGCATATTAAAATAGTTCCAGGCCCAGGGCAGTCCTTTTTTGTGTGTGTGTATGCTTATTTCCGAATATCCTTTTACTCAGTTGGTGTGCAAAACTAAAAAGAACAGATTTATCCCCTAGGGCAGGGGTCGGGAATTTTTGTCTAAGAGTGCCATGGACACCACATATTTTGAAAAGTAATTCTGTGAGAGCCATACATTATGTTTAAAACTAAAAATTCAAGTAAATGTGTGCATTTTGTGTAATTTCAACACTAAACATGCAATAATTATGTCTCTGAATTCTTTTTAATAACATTAGCTCATTTGTAGAATGAAATTTTGATATGCAATTAATATGTAGACCAAAGGAGTCTAAAGAAACATTTTTTCTTATAATTGAACATTTGTCTGCGAGCCAGATGCAGCCATCAATAGAGCCACATCTGGCTCGCGAGCCATTATAGGTTCCCGACCCCTGCCCTAGGGGTTAGCTTTTCTAAATTTTCTTATTTTATTTAGCTATTTGTGGGTCATCACGGGGTACACGTTTGAACTAAAAAGAATAACAGGCATTATATTTTAGTTTTGATAAATGCCACACTTTTATAATATTAGAATATTTTGTCAGTGCTCTAAGTGTGAATCCACCAGTTCAGTTTGAAAAGAGCACGTTATAGCCGTGAGACATGTATCGGCAGGTGACCTCATGCGTACGACCCTTAAACTCGCCGCTTTTATCTTCACTCCTCCTCTCATCTTTTCCAATTGTTAAATGTCACATTGAACGACCCCCAGAGCTCGTGACCCCTTGTCTGATTCCCAGACATTATTTAGGTACGGTAGGTGAGTCGGCTGATGACGCCCGTGCCAGACAGCAGACGCGTACCACCGACTGAAACAACGTGGAAATGGCGCCAACACGCGCATAGAATTCTTTTGTAGCAATTTCGTTTGGATTTATTTTTTTTATATTTCCTTTTCAAATGATTAATATAACCATAGGCGTCCACTTAAAGTTTTCTTGCGTGAAATGGGTGTGTGGCGAGAGGGGGGGGGGGAGTTTTCAATATATATATATATATATATATATATATATATATATATATATATATATATATATAAAGACAGAGAGAGAGAGAGATGGAGAGGGCTAAGAGTACTTTTGAAATGTAATTATCACTAATGCCTAATTGAATTAAAGGAAATTAGTAAAACACAGTAAGGTTAAACCTGATCAAAGGAACGCAACAAAACAACGAACGTGTCGGCAGGAAGCCTTCATCAGCGAACAAACAGAAACACGAATAAAATTAAAAAATGTATCAAAAAAATATATAATATTTGACCATTTGATAATTTTTTTGGCCAGGGTCCCTAATTGAATTACACAGATACTTACAAAATTACACATTTTCATCAACTTTTAGTTAAGTTTTAGTGTCATTTTGGGACGTCTTATCCCACCGGCAAACACTGTTTCAACGCTGTACCCCATCTTTTGCTTGTTTCACCAGTGTTTCTTTCGGGCATGTCTTCAGGGGCGGAGAAAATCAAATCAACTCTCCCCCCTATAAAATTGTATACAAAAAATATTATTTTTTTTTAGAAAACGACGGGTTATGTTTGTCCTGAGCATGTAGCCTTGAATTTGGAAGTAGTTTAAGTGAGTGAGAGTTGCTCTGTTCGTCAGCCTCAGTCTGTCGTCCTTACCTATATGTTCCAATGGCAAGACTTATTCAAGACGACTGGAAATCGACTAGGATGCAATGGTCGACCAACGGTCTTTTTAGTGTCTCGCCGTGCTCTTATGCGTCCCACGTCGTAAGAGTTGTCTGCATATATATTCATTGTATCAATGTTACAGCGCCTTCCGGGTCTAGTTTCAGGGTTTGCTTTCTCTTAGATGAGTTAACATCCTGGGTTAAAGAGTTCCATCTATGCTTTCTCTTAGATGAGTTAACATCCTGGGTTAAAGAGTCCCATCTATGCTTTCTCTTAGATGAGTTAACATCCTGGGTTAAAGAGTTATCTACCCGGAAAAAAAGGGGGGGCAGGGATCCACAATTTTGGGATTGACTCAGTTTCAAATACCCGGCCACCCAGTGCCCGAAGACGACTAAATGCACTCAACATAACATACATTTTTATGATTAAATTAAAGATCCAATTCGACACATCTGACCATCTAATGTTCCTCGCTTTATTATCGTATCTTCTCTACGGCTAATTTTTTATTCGGGGGGAAAAAAGGGTGGAAGTGCAGGAATTTTTTTTTAATCGAAAAGGAGTGGGGTGCCACGAATAGCTTAAGAGCCCCTGGTTTGCGATGATTTTGTTCAATTCGCCTCGTACGTCATATTGACAGGGCTAAAATTGGGAGTAGTATATATAAAAAAAATATTTTTGAATTAAAAAAACTTAGCAATATTTTTTATTTTTTCAAAATGGGGCCTCAAATTTTTTTGGCCAGGGTCCCTAAAATTGTAAATCCGGCTCTGCATATTGGTCTATTGGGATTTGAACTTTCTATGTTGTAAGCATTGGTGTGGGGGTCTTCATGATCATTTATATATTTTAATTACATTATACATTTATATTTCACAGCTTAACTGTCCCAAGCATCACAATGAATTAAAAAGACAAACTCACAGTCTCTGAGAACAATATTTAATACACTGGTTTCGGAATCTGAGCATTCTCACTAACAGCCCCGGACAGCCCCATCCTGGCTCGAGCACTGCCGAGCCGTACCCTAACATGCTGCTGGCTGCACAGTCCAACCTGACGGATAACGACCCGAGACACGACGAGGTCAAGAGCTCGGGCGAAGGTGACGAGGACGCCGAGGGTCAGACCGTGACCATTTGCATCAGCCTGTCAATTGTGGCGGTGATCATCGGCGTGTGCGCCATCATGTGCTACAGGGAGGTCAGCCGGCGGAAGAAAGAGGCGCTCATTATTGAGGAGCACGCAAGGCGAGAATCTATCAAAAGATCTATAAAGGATAAACTGAGACAAGTAGGTTTTTAAACATGTTTTTAGTTTCCTTCTAATAGGCTAAATACTTGTCCACATTTCCTTCTAATAGGTTAAATAGTTGACTACATTTTTTAATTTATTTTTTTAATTAATGTACAGCGTGGTGAGCCCAGCTTTAGGCTGGGGTACCACGCTATATAAAACTACCAATAATAATGCAAAATAATGACACGACAGTTGACAGTGTAGATGCTGATCCATCTGGAACACAAAACAGGAAGCGCTCATCTTTTTCGCGACAGATGCCCCCAAAAGATTCAACGTGCGAGTTCACGTGAGTGGTTTGAGCGCCTTTTGTCTTCATCGTAAGTCTTGTCAACATCGTGCAAGTCTGACCACCACAGTAACGGTAAACGTGACCACCATAGTAACGATCAACATGACCACCACAGTAACGGTCAACACATGACCACCACAGTAACGGTCAACATGACCACCACAGTAACGGTCAACATGACCATTACAGTAACGGTCAACATGACCACCACAGTAACGGTCAACATGACCACCACAGTAGCGGTCAACATGACCACCACAGTAACGGTCAACATGACCACCACAGTAACGGTCAACATGACCAACGGTCAAAATCACCACCACAGTAACGGTCAACATGACCACCATAATAACGATCAACATGACCACCATAATAACGGTCAGCATGACCACCATAATAACGGTCAACATGGCTACCACCGTAACGGCCAACATGGCCACCACAGTAACGCTCAACATACTATGACTATAGACCTAGAATTTAAATAAATATTTAAATTTTTTATTTTTTTTTAAAGTCGTATCGCTTTCTACAATCTGAATCGTGGCCTGGATCCAGAGGGCCTTGGCAACACATGCAGCTGCAAGGAGGCTCGGATATTTAAAGGGCCTAAAGTTGTGTTTTAGGATCAAAACGATCAACTTTGAATGCAGGGAGCACAAAACCAATAAGTGGCCCCGGGGGTGGGGGGGGGGGGCCTCCAAAAGTAACGCAACGGCTGTCCGGATCATTTTGCTAAATTACACCATCTTCAAGTTCAATAGAGCCACGTGATAAGTGTGTTATTTCCTGACACGGCATCTATGTGTGAACTGTTTGTATTGGTTATCTGTCTAGCACAGTGGTTCTCAAAGTGGGTGGGTAGGGCTGTCCGAAGGGGGGGACAATGAAAGACTTGTACAAAAATATTTTTTGGGGGGCCTGGTACGTCCTTGGACCATCAAAGGTGGCGGTCGTCGATCCATCTCAGTCTTGGATGACCGGTGAGTCGTCTGCCCCTAGGTTTCTGCCTGTATATCACAGACCAGTGAGTCGTCTGCCCCTAGGTTTCTGCCTGTATATCACAGACCAGTGAGTCGTCTGCCCCTAGGTTTCTGCCTGTATATAACAGACCAGTGAGTCGTCTGCCCATAGGTTTCTGCCTATATATCACAGACCAGTGAGTCGTCTGCCCCTATGTTTCTGCATGTATATCACAGACCAGTGAGTCGTCTGCCCCTAGGTTTCTGCCTATATATCACAGACCAGTGAGTCGTCTGCCCATAGGATTCTGCCTATATATCACAGACCAGTGAGTCGTCTGCCCCTATGTTTCTGCATGTATATCACAGACCAGTGGGCCGTCTGCCCCTAGGTTTCTGCCTGTGTATCACAGACCAGTGGGCCGTCTGCCCATAGGTTTCTGCCTATATATCACAGAGCAGTGAGTCGTCTGCCGATTGGTTTCTGCCTGTATATCACAGACCAGTGAGTCGTCTGCCCCTAGGTTTCTGCCTATATATCACAGACCAGTGAGTCGCCTGCCCATAGGTTTCTGCCTATATATCACAGACCAGTGAGTCGTCTGCCCATAGGTTTCTGCCTATATATCACAGACGAATGAGTCGTTTCTGCATGTGTATCACTTTTGCTGCTCTACAATCCAACATCATTTCAATATGTCCTGTCCAGCGCAGTCTGCCTTTTTTCAGTTTATTAACAACTCATATACAATTAAGTAAGCACTGTGAGCTGAAAACACAAAGACTTGTAGTTTTAAATTTTAATATGATAATACAAAGTTCATTTGTATTTTGATTCGTTCATCAAATATATTTACAATTTAACATGGCATTGTGTCATTATCTTTCATAGAGTGTCGTGAAAAACAAATTCTTAAAATGCTTATAATTCGGTTTGACAGGGGTGGTGGGGGCGAGTTTATGGGCCGAAGGGGGGCATGGCTGGAAAAAAGTTTGAGAACCACTGGTGTTGCACGTCACTAGCTGCGTTTTTTGTGAAAACAGATGTCGGTTAATTACGGAAAGATGTTAAAAGAGTCCAAAGAACGCGACTGCTTGAAATTGCACGTTACGTGTGTTAGATGAACAACACATTGGTCCCCGCGAACTTGCATCTCATTTCCAAACATTGTTTGTTTCTCTGTTTAGAAACTATGAAATAGTAACAATGTTCTAGTTGATACACCACCACCAAGACTGCACTGACTAGAGCACAAATACCACCAACAAGACTGCACTGACTAGAGCTCATATACCACCACCAAGACTGCACTGACTAGAGCACATATACCTCCTACCAGACTGCACTGACTTAGAACATATATACCACTGACTAGAGCTCATATACCACTAACTAGGGCACATATACCACTAACTAGAGCACATACCACCTGCAAGACTGCACTGACTAGAACATATATACAACTGACTAGAGCACATCTACCACTGACTAGAGCATATAAATACCACTAACTAGAGCACATGTACCACTGACTAGAACATATATACAACTGACTAGATAACATGTACCACTGACTAGATAACATGTACCATTAACTAGAGCACATGTACCACTGACTAGATAACATGTACCATTGACTAGATAACATGTACCACTGACTAGATAACATGTACCACTGACTAGATAACATGTATCATTGACTAGATAACATGTACCATTGACTAGATAACATGTACCATTGACTAGATAACATGTACCACTGAATAGAGCACATCTACCACTGACTAGATAACATGTACCACTGACTAGATAACATGTACCACTGACTAGATAACATGTACCACTGACTAGATAACATGTACCACTGACTAGATAACATGTACCATTGACTAGAGCACATGTACCATTGACTAGAGCACATCTACTACTGACTAGATAACATGTACCACTGAATTGATAACATGTACCATTAACTAGAGCACATGTACCACTGACTAGATAACATGTACCATTGACTAGATAACATGTACCACTGACTAGATAACATGTACCATTGACTAGATAACATGTACCATTGACTAGATAACATGTACCACTGACTAGATAACATGTACCACTGACTAGATAACATGTACCACTGACTAGATAACATGTACCATTGACTATAGGACATGTACCATTGACTAGATAACATGTACCATTAACTAGAGCACATGTACCACTGACTAGATAACATGTACCATTATTTAGAGCACATGTACCACTGACTAGATAACATGTACCATTGACTAGAGCACATCTACTACTGACTAGATAACATGTACCATTAACTAGAGCACATGTACCACTGACTAGATAACATGTACCATTGACTAGAGCACATCTACTACTGACTAGATAACTTGTACCACTGACTAGATAACATGTACCATTAACTAGAGCACATGTACCCCTGACTAGATAACATGTACCATTGACTAGAGCACATGTACCACTGACTAGATAACATGTACCACTGACTAGATAACATGTACCATTGACTAGATAACATGTACCATTGACTAGATAACATGTACCATTGACTAGATAACATGTACCACTGAATAGAGCACATCTACCACTGACTAGATAACATGTACCACTGACTAGATAACATGTACCACTGACTAGATAACATGTACCACTGACTAGATAACATGTACCACTGACTAGATAACATGTACCACTGACTAGAGCACATCTACTACTGACTAGATAACATGTACCACTAACTAGATAACATGTACCATTGACTAGATAACATGTACCACTGAATAGAGCACATCTACCACTGACTAGATAACATGAACCATTTACTAGATAACATGTACCACTGACTAGATAACATGTACCACTGACTAGATAACATGTACCACTGACTAGATAACATGTACCACTGACTAGATAACATGTACCACTGACTAGATAACATGTACCATTGACTAGAGCACATGTACCATTGACTAGAGCACATCTACTACTGACTAGATAACATGTACCACTGAATTGATAACATGTACCATTAACTAGAGCACATGTACCACTGACTAGATAACATGTACCATTGACTAGATAACATGTACCACTGACTAGATAACATGTACCATTGACTAGATAACATGTACCATTGACTAGATAACATGTACCACTGACTAGATAACATGTACCACTGACTAGATAACATGTACCACTGACTAGATAACATGTACCATTGACTATAGGACATGTACCATTGACTAGATAACATGTACCATTAACTAGAGCACATGTACCACTGACTAGATAACATGTACCATTATTTAGAGCACATGTACCACTGACTAGATAACATGTACCATTGACTAGAGCACATCTACTACTGACTAGATAACATGTACCATTAACTAGAGCACATGTACCACTGACTAGATAACATGTACCATTGACTAGAGCACATCTACTACTGACTAGATAACTTGTACCACTGACTAGATAACATGTACCATTAACTAGAGCACATGTACCCCTGACTAGATAACATGTACCATTGACTAGAGCACATGTACCACTGACTAGATAACATGTACCACTGACTAGATAACATGTACCATTGACTAGATAACATGTACCATTGACTAGATAACATGTACCATTGACTAGATAACATGTACCACTGAATAGAGCACATCTACCACTGACTAGATAACATGTACCACTGACTAGATAACATGTACCACTGACTAGATAACATGTACCACTGACTAGATAACATGTACCACTGACTAGATAACATGTACCACTGACTAGAGCACATCTACTACTGACTAGATAACATGTACCACTAACTAGATAACATGTACCATTGACTAGATAACATGTACCACTGAATAGAGCACATCTACCACTGACTAGATAACATGAACCATTTACTAGATAACATGTACCACTGACTAGATAACATGTACCACTGACTAGATAACATGTACCACTGACTAGATAACATGTACCATTGACTAGAGCACATGTACCATTGACTAAAGCACATCTACTACTGACTAGATAACATGTACCATTGACTAGATAACATGTACCATTGACTAGATAACATGTACCACTGACTAGAGACATGTACCATTAACTAGAGCACATGTACCACTGACTAGATAACATGTACCATTGACTAGATAACATGTACCATTGACTAGATAACATGTACCATTGACTAGATAACATGTACCACTGACTAGATAACATGTACCACTGACTAGATAACATGTACCATTAACTAGAGCACATGTACCACTGACTAGATAACATGTACCATTGACTAGAGCACATCTACTACTGACTAGATAACATGTACCATTAACTAGAGCACATGTACCACTGACTAGATAACATGTACCATTGACTAGAGCACATCTACTACTGACTAGATAACTTGTACCACTGACTAGATAACATGTACCATTAACTAGAGCACATGTACCCCTGACTAGATAACATTTACCATTGACTAGAGCACATCTACTACTGACTAGATAACATGTACCATTAACTAGAGCACATGTACCACTGACTAGATAACATGTACCATTAACTAGAGCACATCTACTACTGACTAGATAACATGTACCATTGACTAGAGCACATATAACACCCACAAAACTGCACTGTAGCAGTGTTTCATTCAGACGGTTTGATCCACGGTTCAATACTATGTTCAGACGATTTACACAAAAGAACACATGAAGCCTTCCGTGAACCTCCAAACCAAATCTATAGATTTTTTTTTACATTGCCGATTTTAAAAGATACAACATTTTCTCAAATTAATACGAAACATACATGATACTGATTTAAAAATTGAAGAATTCGTTTTAAGAAGGTTTTTTTTTAAAAATAGTTACATTTTGTTTCCTTTCGTTTTTGTTGTTCTACTTTCTCTTTGATACTAATCAAGATCTAACTAATTTTAACTAATTAGGAGTCATCCATATATCATGTAAGTACTGGTGAAAAGATTTGTTTGGGGGGTGGGGATGATATTTTGGTACTAGTCCTGGAAGGAGATGGTTCTCGGTAGATCGTATAGGCACAATTATGCACACATTGTCCAATAATTATCCTGATATTCTGTGTCCATAAAAAGTTTATTTATTTATCTAATAAAGCTATATGTCGCATAGAAATCTGATTTCTAATTATTTTTAAAGGCTACAAATATATGACCGCGAATTTTCGTAATGTCCACAGATTAACTCGCTAGATATCAGCATCAGTAGTATTATGTCTAGTGACAACTTTAGTCCGCGGCACCTTTGTAGGGCATTTTTATTCTCTACCTACGCTCTACACCCCACGCCCTAAACCCTACGCTCTACGCCCTACATCCTACACCCTACGCTCTACGCCCTACATCTTACACCCTACGCTCTTCTCTCTACACCCAACGCCCTACACCCTACGCTCTACGCCCTACACCCTACACTAAACAGCAGGCGGTGGCGTAAAAAGGGGAGAAAACCAGTGATTTAACTTAAATACGATTTACGATGTCTTCATTTCATTGCCTTGTACGTCATGACGTCATAGTTGTTTCAGAAATACATTTAAACAGATGGCTGGGTGGGGAATACAATTTGGACGTACGCACAAGTGGTGGGGGAAGGGGGTCCAAAATATCAGGCTGCATCGGGGAGGGGGCGAGGCTAGAAAATGTGACTTTTTTTGCATATGTGATTTATGGATGGACCCCACCCCCCATGCTTAAATAGGTATTTCTATTTATTAGTGTTAACTTTAAAAATTATGTCTCAAAAATGTTTAATTTCAAATAAGTGTACAATATGTCGATTCACTATCAATTGATGAAATAAACCGGTTATGCAAGCGTTCAGAGCAAGCTATGCATGCGCTCCATCAAATCTTATTTATTGTAAAATATTATTACTTTTTCTAATATGTTTTAAGTTTTCTCCAACTTTGCGTCTCATCTACTTGACTACAGTTATGAGTATACTACGCTGTAACATCATGGTGGCATTTTAAACTACGCTGTAACATCATGGTGGCATTTTAAACAACATTTGCTTTCTTTGCTTGATAGTGTTGGTTTACTGTTGATCGCATGTCCCTCCTGGGGGATTGGGGGGGGGGCGGGGGGAGTCTGGGTTGTTTCTATTGGGGAATCACCAGCCCCTCCCCCTCCCCGTTTATCTACGAGATGCCTTAAAGAAACATTGCGCAGTAACCTCACGCTGACCTCGTGCAAATAACCAGACCTGTTCTCCACGATCTTAAATATTGCACGGGCTTGATGGCCAGTTGGCCAGATTTGTGGTCAAAATCACAAAGTTATTGCTGATCGCGACCTTAAGATATTGTTTCTTATCCTTTAATAAAATAACTGTCATTTTATATTTTGTTCTCCTTTTTTTTCAGCTTGAAATTTCCGAAGATTCGAATTCCTACAAAGAACACATGGAGGTCAAAGTTCCTCTGGTACAATTCAGTGACGTCATACAGATCAACCCAGCGGCCACTCCCGTTCAGTCGATGGAAGATCTCGATCAAATCAACAAAATCACTCCGCCTCCTCGCAGAAAACGCCCCAAGCGGCCACAGCGCCCCCTACACATGTACCAGAGCTACTACGATAACATAGTAAGACTGCAGCATCAGCGTCATCGCGTTGTCGTGAAAATTCCCCAGCAAGAACTCGCCCAGCTCACCCAGCAGACGCATCAACATCCTTCCCACAATTCCTGCCCGACTGGGGATTCGTGTGTGGAGGGTATTCATTCCAAACAAACTAACGGTGCTTGCAGGCGATTGCTCCACGACGACGTCTCCCAGCATCCTTTGGGTATGCCGTTGGAGCCTCCACCGTCAAACCCATCCTGGTATTCTTATATAAAGAATCTGCTGCCTCGGCAGGAATTTTCCGACACGGCCAAAGAACAATACACAGACATAGCTATGGTGGAGAGACACACATAATATATTTCAGTGAACAATACACAGATATAGCTATGGTGGAGAGACACACATAATATATTTCAGTGAACAATACACAGACATAGCTATGGTGGAGAGACACACATAATATATTTCAGTGAACAATACACCGACATAGCTATGGTGGAGAGACACACATAATATATTTCAGTGAACAATATGTAGATAAGGCTTTGGTAGAGAGACGCACATACATATGTTAATCATTGAACTATATGCGGAGATGGCTTTTGTGTAGAGCGACACACATGACTTGTGTTGGTCAGTGACCTGATACTAAAGACTGAAACTAAAAACTTCGATGAACGACTTACAGTGAACTAATTTATCTCAAATATTTCCAACTGAAAGCCAGAAAACCAGGTTCATTTGGGCTTCATTTGTAGATTTGCCCGGGGGGGGGGGGGAGAGAGGGGGGCGTAGGGGTGGAGTTATAATACAACGTTAACAAACAAGTTGTCACCTAAAACATTCACACCACCAACAACACACCTACCATATAGAAATATTCATAAACAAAATAACGCGAAATGTCAACTTTATGAAGAGAATAAGATTCCTTTCTTTCAAATCGGTATACAGAGGATCTGATTGTATGTTTCTTATAACTTTGCTAGTTATAGCCCGCAAAACTTTTTTTTTTAACGGGAACCTCCCATCTACTTAATTTACCCGACTAAGCATGTATTGAAATAACCCAATTTATAAGATTTCCAATTAGTGTTACCCCCCTCCCCCACCAACTCGGTACGCCACCGCCCATGACGTATAGTAACAATCTAATGCACAACCCCCATTTACACCTCAGATTGATTACCCAAAACGTCACCAATCCAAAGCACGTAGCAACGGGTACACAATAAATCTCTACACCAAATACGCTCCCTTAAAAATTAAATATTACAAAACACAAACCAAAACACACTCATTTAAAAATAAGTAGGCCAATTAAGATAGATCGTACCTCATTTCGTTAGGTTAGGTTTAGGGATAGATTTAGGGTTAACGTTAGGTTTAGGGATAGATTTAGGGTTCAGGTTAGGTTTAGGGATACATTTTAGGAAATTTGTTTCATTATTTTTTAAAGTTTTATTCTTAATTTTATGGGTCACGGCAAACAAGTTGGCGGCCATGGTAAAAAAACGCGGTACGATCTATTCGAATTTACCAATAAGTACTATTAACAACGCCATTGTTTACAACTATATTTGAAAAGAGACTTTTTACGTAAAACAAAAGAAAATATTACGCGACAAAAGCACGTGCTGTATTTTTGGAACCTCATTTAGCGCAGCTATCGGGAATCTTGGTTTTCGCGGCTATTGAACATGAGTGTTAGTTACGGCCATTGTTACACAGAGAATTGTGTTTGGTGGTGATAAGCAATGAATGGGATTAAAATCACTGTACGAAAAAATTATAGATAATGTTGCAAACATATTAGTCATATGTGTTTATTAATAATGAACACTATTTTGAGCAAGCTCGTGAATGCCTAAGGACACATGAGAGACATGGGACACATACATGAGAGACATGGGACACATGAGAGACACGGCAAACAGTGCTGTAAAGGTCATCTTCAAATAGACTGGACCAGTGTTGCTAAATTTAAGACCGAATCCCTTGACGTTTCGATGAAAAAGTTGTGAAATGTCCTATTCTTTAAAAAAAAAAAAAGGATTAGCGTTATGACGCTTGACTGCAAGCAGCACCATTTTATCACGCAGCAATAATCCAGTGTGAAGCTGTGACATCCTCAAGACACAGATAATGACAAAGAAACGCTTAGTCGTAAAGATGCACAACACCGAAAATTCTCATTTCATGAAGTTAACACGCCACATAATGAATGCTAAGTTGATTGTATTAATTATATAATTCTATCACTTATGTGATAAAAATATATTTTTTTATAAAAAGATATTTGATATATTATTTTATGTTCCTTACGATATTGAAAATTCTATCAATAGAAAAGAAGAATTTGGCTGTATCAGTGTTTCTTACACTTGTATTAAGTTGTATTATAAATTGTAATTTTGAGATGGTCAAATTTCGAGCATGTATAATACTTTACATTTATTTGATTGATCTGTTGTGATTTTTTCTTCTTCTTTCTATAGCTGACGATATGCTAAATGTAAACTTCTTTAAAAATCCTAATTGCACCATCAACATGTTAAATACTGCTACACCCTTCTTTTAATGTACTAACAGCATTATCGTAAGCTCTTTCGGCAAATAATGACTCAAAGACCGAGCCGTTGCTAATAATATGACATGACATCATGCTGTCTGCGAAAATTAAGGAGAGTGAATCATACCAAGACTTACGTCATTGATTTTGTTTGTTTGTTTGTCAATTTTCAACACTATTTCGATAATATTGCTTTAAACTTATCTGCCCTTGGATGGGAACATGTCTTCACTATCTCCCCTTCCCAATCCGTGTTCCTGTTTACATGCATTCCTTGTCCTTGTAAACGCCAAAGAAGTTAAGCAGAGTGCAATATTAATATAGTATAATATAACAATGTGTGGCTCATTGGTGGAAGTGGCCGCACAAAGCTGATCATAATAATAACAATATTGTCATGAAATGTCGTGTGAACGTTTGCTTTGTTTAGAATTAGCCAGCTAGGGTTGGTGTCACCTGGTGCGGCCCGCGACCCCCTAGCTACGCCGCTGGAATCAGCTCATTTGTTTGACCATCCACGCTCGTTCTTTACCTCTGAAATCGAACGTCAGGCGCAATCAAATGATCTATCGCCGGGTGACATTATCCTTATGCCCCTGGTTGGGTGATAGCAGTAGCTGTATGCAACTGTCGTTCTTTCGTTGGTGCTGACTACGGTGCGTCGCTTCAGATTGAACGAAAGTGTGGATGGCCAACTGAACGTGTGGATGGCCAACTGAACGTGTGGATGGCCAACTGAACGTGTGGATGGCCAACTGAACGTGTGGATGGCCAACTGATAGGTTATGTAGAGGAATTTATACGTGTGGAGGTGAGGGGATCGAAGCAGAAAACCTGAGATTTTCCCCCTCCTTACTATGTGACTATATCGACCCAATGAGTGGTCATGTGTTGTCATGTATGAGTGGTCATGTGTTGTCATGTATGAGTGGTCATGTGTTGTCATGTATGAGTCGTCCTATGTTGTCATGTATGAGTGGTCATGTGTTGTCATGTATGAGTCGTCCTATGTTGTCATGTATGAGTGGTCATGTGTTGTCATGTATAAGTGGTCATGTGTTGTCATGTATGAGTGGTCATGTGTTGTCATGTATAAGTGGTCATGTGTTGTCATGTATAAGTGGTCATGTGTTGTCATGTATAAGTGGTCATGTGTTGTCATGTATAAGTGGTCATGTGTTGTCATGTATGAGTGGTCATGTGTTGTCATGTATGAGTGGTCCTATGTTGTCATGTATGAGTGGTCATATATGTTGTCATGTATGAGTCGTCCTATGTTGTCATGTATGAGTGGTCATGTGTTGCCACGTATGAGTGGTCATGTGTTGTAATGTATGAGTGGTCATGTGTTGTCATGTATGAGTGGTCATGTGTTGTCATGTATGAGTGGTCATGTGTTGCCACGTATGAGTGGTCCTATATGTTGTCATATATGCGTGGTCCTCTATTGTAATGTTTGAGTGGTCCTGTGTCGCCATGTATGAGTGGTCCTATGTTGTCATGTATGAGTGGTCCTATGTTGTCATGTATGAGTCGTCCTATGTTGTCATGTATGAGTGGTCCTGTGTTGTCATGTATGAGTGGTCATATATCAGTGGTCCTATGTTGTCATGTATGAGTGGTCCTGTGTTGTCATGTATGAGTGGTCATGTATCAGTGGTCCTATGTTGTCATGTATGAGTGGTCTAGTAATGTCATGTATGAGTGGTCTTACATGTTGTCATGTATGCGTGGTCCTCTGTTCCCATGTATGAGTGGTCCTATATGTTGTCATGTATGAGTGGTCCCGTGTTGTCATGTATGAGTGGTCCTATGTTGTCATGTATGAGTGGTCCTATGTTGTCATGTATGAGTGGTCATGTATTGTCATGTATCAGTGGTCCTGTGTTGTCATGTATGCATGGCCCTCTGATGTCATGTATGAGTGTTCCTATTTTGTCATATATGCATGGTTCCGTGTTGTCATGTATGAGTGGTCCTGTGCTGTGATTTATGCGTGGTGTCATGGAGTTTATGCCTTCATTTAATTATTTTTTTCATTCATCAATTTTGACACCATTTACCATTTTATGGCCATGACAAGTCGTTCCCCATCCCCTGACATTGCTTCCCAACTTGCCAGTTTGAGGCAGTGTGTAAATACTTCTTAACAATGCAAAGTGAACTGGTTAAAATAATTATTAAATATTTATTTATTTTATTATTTTTTAAACATTAAGTAATAATCGCTTAGGGGTCGTTCGCAAATTACTTCACGCAAAAAAACTACCCTTTTAGACCCCCCTCCCCCCTGTCATGAAGTGTCACAAATTCTTTACCCCTCTCTCCTTTAGTGTCACGTCACACCTAAAAAAAAGTTCATACAATGTTCATAATGAAACTAAGATTTTATTCTTTAACATTGTCCCATAAAGATAATGGATTAAGATGTTGTATTTTTAGAATTATGTGAAATGGCCACAACAGTTTTTGTGCACAGGGTGTTTCGCGACTGAGATTCACGTTACCTTAAATACCTGAGGCAATTTCGACCTCAAAGTAATGTTTTTAAAATTAATGAAATACAGATTTTTCAAAATTAGAAAATTTTTAATTTAAAATAAAATGTGTCATCACAAATTTCTGACACCCCCCCCCCCCCCAGCTATCACAAACTGTCACAAATTCTCGACCCCCCTCCCCCTGAGCGTGACGTAATTTGCGAACAATCTCTTAATTTTGGTAATTTAAGTCATATGATAAAGTTCTTAAAATACCGTTGCAAACGTTTTTAAAATGTCATTTGTATTGTCCGATAACTTTTAATAAACTCTTTGGTCCAGGGCTTTTCAGATGCACCTTCTATACAGCAGAAAAATTAAATTTTTGTTAAGTCGTGGATGTCTCCCCTTAATGTGACGTCACTAAAAAAACTTGACACGCGCTCCCTTTAATGTGACGTCACTAAAAGACTGGACACGTGCTTGATGTGTATATTTCTGCCCTGGTACCTCCAACTACCAAAGAGTTCTTGAAGTACAACCTAAAATAGTTACATTTGAAAGAAAATGTTATAAGATTGCGCTACGTTTAAAAAAAACAACTAGCACCACTTCACAAACTTTAACTTCTGTTTGTCTCAGTTAGGTTTATAAAATCAATGATGTTATTGATCTCCGTTCGATTATAGTTGGTGACAAATCGTTGAGAGCCTGATCCAGTGATTGTAATGCATGCATGGTCCTGTGTTGTCAAGCAAAAAATACGCTTAAAATTGTTGGTGCGTTTTATGTCTATAAATAGGATTTTCGAAACTTTACGCCGGAAACAGAAGCGAGGAAATTGACAAGAGGCTAATTCTACCCACCCCACCCCGCCCCACTCACATGTTAGTGGCACTAAGTCATTAGCAATTATCATTTTTATCATAGCAATATTTTATATGTATCTCTTTGAACCTTCTCGGATCATTTTTGTGTGGAGATTGCTAGATATGCAACTGGATGAAAGCTACTGTAACATATAATTTGGTTTGAAAGAATGTTATATTGTTTATGGCTATAGTATTCACTATACATGCTCAAAAACTTGTATCTTATTTAAATATCACACGGAATAAACCATATTGAGTGGAAACCACAGACTTGTGTCTTTTCATTGATATCGTTGCATTCAGTACCCAACAAAATGTCTGTTTTGTCAGCGTCTTCCAAAGTGAGTTGTCTTTCCCTGTTCCAGTCGGCCCACCCTGCAGCAAGTCTTTGGCCATCATTAGCGTCTTGTCTTCCGCGATATATTTTATTTTTATTGAATTTATTTCTACTCGCATTTCCATCTTGTGGAGGGTCATTTGCCTGTTGATATTTTAAGATTGAGCCTTTGTCTTACAGTTTTCACCCGGTGAACGGCTATAGAAGGGTGGGTAGGGTAGTGAACGAAGTCCTTAATACTGGGTCGACGGAGGCAGGTTGACACTGGCTAAATGATCGTGGTTGGTCGTCTCTGTTTCGTCGAGTGAACTGAGATCAACTTTTTAGTTGTATGCCTAGGTAAAGAGTTAGGTCACTTTAACCTGGATTTTGTAAGCATTCATTGTTCAAGCTAGATCACTTTAACCTGGATTTTGTAAGCATTCATTGTTCAAGCTAGATCACTTTAACCTGGATTTTGTAAGCATTCATTGTTCAAGCTAGATCACTTTAACCTGGATTTTGTAAGCATTCATTGTTCAAGCTAGATCACTTTAAAATGGATTTTTTAAGCATTCATTGTTCATACAAGTAAAACCATTCAACTTTTGTCGATAATTTAAAGATTGCAATTTTAAAAGGTAGCTATTTTAAATATATATATATATTGTAATTGTTGTTAAAAAGAACTTTCTATCAAAGACGAGTTTAAACTCTCTAAAAAGTAGAACATAATTAAAGATTTCTTAACATGTATAAAGCAAATTAAGACTGTGCAGGAGTGTAGCTTAGCTTTTTATGTATCCAAAAAAGGTTTTGAAATGAATGTAGATGAAACTCAGGTATGTTATATTATTATTATTAATTATGTGAAAATATTTTCTAGCTTGATTAGTTCCCAATTAACTTGTACATTATGTTCCCGTAATATAGATCGCTGCTCTGGTCAGTAGTGTAGCCAGAGGGGGGCAACGAAGCATGTTCAAGACTTTACTTCATTAATTGTACACATTTTTATTGCAGAAGTGGGGGGGAAATTGTACACAGTAATTCTACACAACTTTAAGAAGAAGTAACAATATGTTAAAGCAAAATAAAAGTTTTGGAAAGTTTTCCGGTCATTTAAAACTGATCGTGCTTTAAACGAAATTCTTAATGAATGACAAAATAATGGTTGCAGGCCCACACCTAGAACATTGTGGGTCCCAGGCAGCTGACAGAGTTCGGGCCCCTTTCGTGTTTCAAACTTGTGCGTATATTTTAAAACTAGAAAAAGGGCGGGACCCTATCTAGCTCGAGCCCCTGACAAGTGCCATGGTTGTTCCCCCCATCCTCTAAGTGTGGGCCTGATGAATGATAAGAATTATTGACATATTTTCATAGATTTATTATTTTGGTATTTATCTGAGGGAAATTGCGGCATTATGAAATTCCCTAAAATATAGTATTAAAAAGTTTATTTGGAATTTCAAACTAACTTCACTTTCTTTAGATAAATTACATTTTCCCCAAATCCCTTTCATTTGAAAATTAAATAGCAAGTTCTAAAATAGTGATGCATAATTTTTTTAATAAATGCTTGCAAATACAAAAAGACGGGCGGATTGTTCAAAATGTCCTTATTACGATTTTTAAAAAGAGAAAAGTAATTTAACAAAGTAATTATTTAGATCCTATTCATTAACATTTTTGTTTTAATTTAGGAGCCGCTTTTTTTTTTTGCCCCCCCCCCCCCCGGGGCCAACCCCAAATTTCAACAACTGTCAAACTTTCAATAACCCCTTAATTAATTATGTCAAAAATTGTTGACAGAAAATATAAATAAATCAATGTCAATAATTATAATCTACGACTAGAGTCAGTTTCATAATGCAGAAGTTATTAAAGAATTGATGATGTCTAAACATTTTTGATAGTAGCCAAATTATTTTGCTCGTTGTTGTTTATTAATCTTCACTCTGAAGAGTCGAATGTTCCTCTTTTGCAAGAGCACATAGTAACTGATGAAAATTTATTAACGCCATTTAATATTATTATGGAACCGACGGACATCATCATTGTCTCACCATTCAGCACTTAACATATCAGCGGTCTTTCTTTTTGTGCAATAATTGCTAGCGCCTTTCTCTGTCTTTGATCAGTGCCAGCATCTCTCTCTCTCTCTCTCTCTCTTTCTCTCTTTCTTTCTCTCTCTCTCTCTCTCTTTCTCTCTCTCTCTCTCTGTCTTTGATAATTGCCAGCATCTCTCTCTCTCTCTCTCTGTCTATTATCAGCCACACGAACTGGCAGCATTTGCTATATTGATTATTATTATTTTAGGAGCAAATACATCGTATACATCATCGATGTTGTTTTTACTATTTGAAATTTGACAAATTTTATGCCATTACAATAAACAAATATTTTGCAACACATTTTGTAGGCCCATTTACGATTTTATTATATATATATTTCAAGATTTGTTTACGTCGATCTATTTTGACTACCCCTTCCTTCTTTTCAACAATTGTCAAACTTTTCCCAAACTTAACCCACGCCATTTTTGTGTATGTGTTTTTTTCTGTTTTTTTTTTATTGAAGTAATTTATTTACGCTCCTGTCTGTTATCCCCCCCCCCCCCCCCCCCAAAGAAAAAAAAAGTCACAAAAGTATTTAATAAAACATAAAGGAAGTCTCAGGAATCAACATTTTCAATTATTTGAATAATATTTTGTAACAGGCATCACCGAAAAATAACAGGAAACTACAAAAAATGTGCATACTAATAGGTATCATTGTTAATAAGCTGGCGAATTTTCAGCAAATTTTGATGATACCACAGACAAAGAAAATAAATGCAGGTATAAAAGTTTTTTGTTTTTGTTTTTTAAATTTATTTTTATGTGTTGCTACTTTTTGGATTTTCTATTACATAAGGTAGTCTGAAATATTTAGAATTTTCAAAAGTATGAAATGTTTAATCAAAACCTGCGACGAAGATGGTTAAAAATCTCCTCGTTTCATGCTGTTTAGGGTCCGTCCATTAATTATGTCAACAAAATAAGGGGGTGGTGGAAATGTTTGACAATTATTGACAAGGGGGAGCGGGGTAGATTAGTGGATGTCAACAATCATGTTTTCTCTATTAAAATTCTAATGTTAAAAATTGACTGGTTATTACATTATCTTTAAAAATATAATGAGTGTAAATTAAAATATTTATATTACTTTTAGGCTTTTAAAAATATTTTTTTAACGTGTTTCTGTCTGTGCACTGCTGATGGCTGATCAGAATGTTAGCCCACTTTGTTAGTGCAAGAGAAGTCAAAAGTTGGCCTCTCTTCACCTGTAGATCCTTTTTGCCGCAAATGACTAAGGCGGTATGTTTGCGATCATGTTGCAGGTATGGAACAAGGACAAGGTTCAAGTGTCATGTGCAGTCAAGATAAATGATATTGATAGAGTAGGAGTACGATATTTTGACAATTATGGGAAAATAAAGCGAGTAACAATAATAACATCGCTGCTTGAACGGATTTGCAAAATCTGTAACATCTATTTTGCATCACAAGTCTTGTTGAAAAAGCGTGTTCAACAGCACCGACAATGCTTAAGAAATTACCACATGCTCCTCAACAAAAAGCATTCGACTAATGCAAGTAGCTGCCAGAACACAGAGAGAGCTTATGACAAGTATTGCTCACACTGACAATGCTTCTATTTTAAGTGCTATGTTTAGATGAGAATGATGTTGACTTATATATCAGTTCCGCAAGATGAAAATAATAAATCAGCTACTATGCCCATTGTTACTCCCTGGGAAGATGATAGCAGCTAGAAACTATGCTACAATTTTCAGCTATACTGACAATAATCATACTTATACTTCCACAAAGAATGATAATTAGTCTTTAACTGTAACAACCTTTTAATTGATTCTGCATTATAAAATTTAAGGTAATTTTTTTTTTACTTGTTGATTAACAAATAAGCTAAAGATGCAATACAATTTTGTGTTATTAAAATAGATCAGCACAAAGTAAAATGTAGACTATTTATATACCAATATTTATTTATATTATAATTCACTTGGGGAGTGGGGGTAAAATGTTAACATAATTACTTAGGGGAGGGGCACTGAAAGTCAAAAGTTGCTCTAAAATTGTTGACGTAATTAATGGACGCCCCCTTATTGTATCTGGTGCTGTTTTCATTAAGGCCATCCATCTTTGCTCAAAGCAAAGAAATAGCAAAGCAACTCGAATATCTCATTAGGAAATGGCGTCAGCGGGCCGTCGAGCTTACGCTCCTAATGCCCTCCCCGGCGCCCACCCGCACCTGCCAGCCGCCGGGTTGCCCCGACGGCAAGCCGTGCGGAGGAGCGTCAGAGACCTCCCCGGGCGTGGAGCGCCCCCACCCGCAACCGCTCGATCGGGTTCGCCGATGGAGACCCTCCACGCCCGGAGACATCTGGTCGACCGAAGACGCTGTGTTTCAAGCGTCCGTAGTCCACTTTCCTAGGGGCCGGGACGGTAAATTAACGTCCTAATATCTCCCCCCACCCGTCCCGGGGAAGCATCGGACGCCCTCTAAGAGGGATTCTACAGTGGGTTTCCACCTCGCAACTAATTCGCGAAATAGCTGGGACGAAACGGTTGCCTAGGAGCAGCTTTCTCAGGGCTGCATATTTAGAATCACCGGCTATAGGCTTCCACCACAGCCTATAGCCTCATATCCCTTAACGGCAACTTGTAATCATGATCCCTACCCTGTGTTTGCCTTTTCTTCCCCCTGCGAAGTATCACAGGTGGCAGCCCTGTAGGAGCCGTTTATTCCAGCAACTACCATGCATGCCCTTGTCTGTCACTCGGAACACGCATTGGTGGTAATGTGCCCCGGGTTAACGCCGAGGGGGTCGGTGGCCAGCCACTACAGGCTTGTCAACCGGAATCCCGGGGGGGAGCAAAGCAACTACCACAGTCACTCCAACTACCCCCTATCATTCCAACTACGCCGAGCCATTCCAAATACCCCCGATCGTTCCAACTACAACTACAACTAGCCCCAGTCACTCCAACCACCCCAATCAAAATCATTCCAACTGTCCACAGCCACTCAAACTAGCCCCACTCACTCCAAATACCCCAATAAGTCAGACTTCCCCCAGTCATTTCACTACCCCCGGTCACTTCAACAACCCCGTATCATTCCAACTTCCCCCAGTTATTCCTCGTTAACTCTGCCGTAGCCTAATTTAAATAGTGTGAAGTCTATTAAAGTTACATATGTATTTTGCTTAAAGGTTCAAATATATGAAAACCATAGATGGTCTTGAAAACTTTTATTCTGCGAATGCTAATGGGCTAAGTCGGAGGGGGGGCGCTCAGGGAGAAATATGGTTCCAAGGGGACGACAGTCTGAAAACGTTTGAGAATCACTGCACTTGAGCCTTAGCAGTATTGGTCTTGAGGGGAGAGGGGGTGAAATAATATTAACTCTCCATTGTTTAGAGTTATTTTATTTTACATCCGCTTACTCTTGCAATCGTGGCTACTTTTGCTTTCACATCAAAATAATTTTATTTTAAAAATCTTTAAAATGATTCTGCAATAGCCATTAAATTTCATGAGAATGCTTTTTGAATTTCAGATATTGAGTCAAAGTGATATCGTGTTAATATTTTGCACGTTTCCCCATTTGATTTGTTTTTGATGTTGAAACGGTTATATTCTTGTAAGTTGATAATATTAATATAAATAAGTTAAAATTAATAAGTTATAAAAATATATTTTATGAATTATAAATATGTGATTGGGGGTGGGAATCCCTTAATGATGCCGCGCTACGGCTGATGTGTAGTTGTGTGTCCGTGGCGTCATTTGCGGTAGGGAGAGGGTCAAAACCCTGTTAGGGAGAGGGTCAAAACCGGGTTAGGGAGGAATTTAGGGTTCAGGTTAGGGTGAGTGATAGATTTAGATCATTTTTTCATTTTTAAAAACTTTTTATTCATCATGGTAAAAAACGCGGACACATAACTACACATTTACCCGCGCTACTTTAGCCGATTTTAGCGCCCCACCCTACCAGTTGAGCAAAAAATGCGTGACACAAAATTGACACTTATCACACATAGATTAGAGTAGGCTACTACTGAGTAGGAGTAGGGTAAATTCGGGTTGATCGTACCACGTTTTTTTTTTGCCATGGCCGCCATCTTGGTTGCCTGAACCCTAAATTTATCCCTAAACCTAACATCAAACCTAAATCTATGCCCTAAGCCTAACCTGAACGCCCTAAATCTAAATCTAACCTGAACCCTAAATATATCCCTAAACTAAACCTAACCTGAACCCTAAATCTATTCCAAAACCTAATGATGAGGTACGATCTATCTGAATTAGCCGAGTAGAGGCATAGGATAGGGCATAGGCCTGCCTACCATTAAAAATGCATTCAATGACTGAATTGACTCCCCTCTCCCCATACGTGTGTATGGACCATGGATGGCCCTTGCGCTTATGGCTATGGCATAATTTTAATTATTAATAATAGTCTTAACTATATCATGTGCCTTGTCCTACAGTTACACATAGGAAAAGTATAGTTATTGTGCCTATTTTATATAAATATAATGCCTATTATAGTATATACTGTATACTAAATATAACTATTCTAATTACTAATTATAACTTATAACTATAGACTATACTATACTATAATAAGGCCTATAAATTATACTCAGGGGCATAGACTAATGCCAATGGCATAGGATGCACAGGGCATTTTCAGCCAACTGAGTATTTGAAGAAGTTTTTTCATAGAAGGGGCTGCATAAATCTTGGCCCGCCCTGGGTGGCACTAACCATAGTTACTGGTTATACTTTAACAATTAACATGTCTAACAAAATGAAAATATTTTATTTTTTTTAAATTTCAACAAAGAGATATATTTCATAGAATCAGACTGTTGAGATATTGGCCCCTATTAAAATGGCACTTTATTAATGTGTCACATTTCTTCTTACTCGTGTATTGATAAATATTATACATTTCTGCTGACTCAAATTATTATTAATAGTTAATAGAAAAAAAAATAAGTTAAACATTTTTTTTCAGACACTTCAATGGGTAATGTTGAAGCACATGACTTTGCTCCAGTAAGAGCAGATGAAAGAAAAATACTCAATCTAAGTAGGAAAGTTACTCCAAAGCAATACATAAAGGTATTAACCATTCATTTTATTTTAATTGAACTATTTATAGAGAATATAATATGAAACTGTTGGATCTGTTCGATTTTTGTCATCTTATTTTACAAGAGTGGAAATATACATTTATGACAAAATTAAGACTCATATCATTTATCTTAAAACTTGCATTTACATAATAAGCTCTCATTACATTGTGTTGCCACTCTGAAATAGACTGTTCTTACTCGCTTGATAACCATGATTATCACCCTTCTACTATCATCTCCTCAGCCCATAGAAAATACAGCATTGTGTGTATGAGGGGGACATCAATAGATCAAAATTTTAACTTTATCCAATTTTATTTCAGCATCTACATGGTGAATATCATGAAGCCTGTCTGTTGGAACTCCCATGGAATATAAGAGACTCTGTATCACTCTATGAAACTATGACAGTGGCATTTAACGCGCTTACAGAAATTCCAGTAGAAATGCCACTACGTCTTCCTCATTTGAGCTTCCTAGACCTAAGTCACAACCAACTACGTTCACTTCCAGAAAGCTTTGGTCTCTTGTTCCATTTAAAGGAAATCCAATTTCAGCATAATCAACTTATTTCACTTCCTGACAGCTTTGTACATCTTGTTAAATTAGAAAAGGTTAATATTTTGTTCATAGTGCTAATATGTTGATAGATATTGAAATTAATTATTAAAGTTGACTTTTTACATTAATACATTTTGGGGTTGTTTTATATTATTTATTTGCTATCAAGGCTTTTTTCTTTACTTTTAAGCCATTCAATGTGCAAATTATTTTAAAGTGTTTGTTTTGTCACAATTCTCAAAATAACTTGTTGAAAAATCACTCATGTAGATTCCCATCTACCCCACTCCTGGTAACTCTCTTCATATTTCTATGATCCAGACTCTTTATTTTATTGTAAATTAATAATTTTGTTTAAAAATTATTTAATATTATTTTGGTAATGCCCATTTCTGTCTTTGGTTGAATGATTGCTTTTACCTTTCTGATATGAAATCATTTTGCATGGCCTATTGTTTGGTCATTGAGTTTAATGGCTGATGCTTTAGTGGTAAAGATTTATAATGGTTTATTCACTATTAGGCTGACTTATCATACAATGAGATTAGACAGTTACCAGACGAGATTGGAACAATGGAAAGACTGGCCAGATTAAATGTGATACACAACAAGCTGAAAGAACTTCCATTGTCACTGGGTTCTCCCTTTTCTCATGTTAAGCTTTTACTTGCACAACAGGTATTTATTTAGAAATAAAAAAATACATTAATTTTTCACTCTTTTTAATTTTATTATTTTCATATATTCACATCTTGGGAACACAATATATGTGTGGTTGATTTTCATGTCTCAAAAAGATAGCAATATAATTTTCTCCTCATGATTCCAATTTTTAATTATGAGAAGTTCTATCAATGCCAAGACATGTTTAAAGAAGTGGATACCGACAAATATACATTTTCTTTGGCATCTCTCCCCTCTATTTAAGATGTATCAATAAAAAATGACATGCAGTCAACAAAATACCGACCTAAAATACCATCTTGGTTATCACTTGTAATGCTGCAAACCATTTAAACTCTTTGGGGGGACCTATTAAAGGCTACTTGAAAACTTATTTGCATCTAAGCAAATTAATTAAATAATAGTAATAGACTAGGATTTCACAAAATTAAATTATTTTTATTTTAAAGAACCGTCTGGAAAGTCCACCCCAAGCTGTTTGTGAAGAAGGTTCTGTTTCTACCCTTGAATATGTTCGCAAGCAATACACCACCAACTGTTTGGAATTCCCCATCTCTAGCACCATTCCACTTAACCAGTTTCCACGCTGCTGCAGCAATAAACTGGAACCATCTGTGACTAATCCTCATTCCGCACAGATTCAGTATATCCAAGAGCAGACAAACACATCACACACAACTAATAGAATTAAGGCACCATTGTTACCTCCACTTGAGGCCACAACACTTAATCCATTTCAGCTGCAGGACAAGGTTATAGGTGAGTCTTATAGGTTTGTTAAGTTCATAAAAAATCAACATTTTGAATTTTTTATTGCACTGTTTTTTTTCTTATAATCATTTACGATTTGAATTGTCAGGTCTTACTTCTTTTTCATGAAATCTCTTTTTTCTTTTCATACTTTAATAGCTTAACATAAGTTTAACAGTTAGTTTATTTCTTTCATTTAAATCTGTTTTATTTTGTGAAAAATCTTCATGATATATTTGTACAAAAGAGATTTGTTAACAAGTAAAAAGAAAGACAGGACAATCACAAAGACATTTCAGCTAAATGCCTTCTTCAGCAGAAAAGACAAAACAAGAAACAACAAATAAAAATAAATTTAAAATGTTTGTGTTTGAAGATTCTTATCAAAATGCAGTTCTCAAAGTCTCTGCTTAAAACTTGGAAATGCACTGTTAGAATCAGAGACTTTGAGAACTACATTTTGATCAGATTATTAGAGCAAATAAGTTTTCAATTTCTATTTATTTGTTGTTTCTTGTTTTGTCTTATCGGCTGAAAAAGGCATTTAGCCAATAGGTCCTTGTCATTGTCTTGTCTTTTTTTTGGTCTTTTTTTTAAAGCCTAATATATCTTGTTCTGTTCCACTATTTATTTACTTTGCATGGCTTGAACTCAGTTCCTCATAGATTATACAAAAAAAAGAAGTCCAATCTTAAAATCTAGTGGTATAATTCAAGTTTAATTCTTCAGAAAAGTAGTAGAAGAAACCTGTTAGCCTCTTCCTAGGTTTGATCTACGGTGCAGCTATTGGAGATGCCATAGGTGTGGCTTGCCGTTGGATGTCTGATGATGAGGTAGCTTTCCATTATGGCAGTGTGGATGATTTAATTTATGGAAAAATTGTACAAGATGAGCACAGAATTCTGTGGAGACAAGGAGACTGGACTTCCAATTTTGATCAATTTGTAAGCATTAAAATTAGTGATTTTCTTCATTCTTAAGTTTAATGATGGGTTTTAAAAAACTTTTCATTTTTTAATACAAATAAAAAATTAATGCAAATGTAATTTTTTAAGCCACATAACTTTCAACTTTCAATCATAAATGAATCAAAACACTTAAAAGTAGATAACCTGTATAAAATTGTGATTTTAGTGATTAAAAATTAAAGAGTTGCAGTTTCAGTATACAAAGATTACAAATGAACCATTTCAATAATGGCTGTCACATTATTTCCATGGCTCATTCACATTTTACTGTTAAAATAATGTCCTTCATTTCCCTATCTTTTAAAGATGCTAGTAATGGAATCCCTTGTTAACTGGGGAGGTGTCGTTGATGAGTTGGAATTTGCTCGCAGACTTCAGAGTTGGTCAATCTGTGGATTTAAAGAACTGGGGGACTCAGCTAGTGTGATAACCAGTGAAACTCTAGAAAAAGTAAGTTGTCTTAGGGAAAAAGATAAAAGATGTGCAAGTAGCATATAAGCCATATGATATAGTTTACCCTTACATTACACTGGTACAGTGGGGAGGCCGTATGTGACCTGTCACATTAAACATATAACAGCCCACCAGATGTATCACACATGAACTTCTTTCTTCATTCAATTTGAACTTATTTTCATTCTTGGTATAAGCAGAATTTAAATTAATGAATTATTTATGTATTATATACACATTTTTTTTTTTGTGGTGGTACGCACCGATAAATTAAATTCAGGAATGCACCTAAACATACTTTTAATTGTCATATAATAACATAAAAACATAATTTAAGGAATTGAAAATTTAACCCCTGCACTACAGCAGTTAAAAAAATATTTAACTTTAGGGTTAACTGCATATTGATGTCGTTAATGTCTGTTGTGATTTTTAGTGTTATTTATTTATGAGATGCTATGTGTTTGTTTTTTTCAGTAAACATAGTGAACGTAAACTTTAGTATTGAATACATTTTAGTTCAGTATATTCTTAAATTGTGTTCCATACTTTATTCAGTAACCTTATATAACATACTCTAAGGTTATACTCTAAGTTCATGGCCTTGGAGTCATTTCAATAACAAAATATATGTAAAGAAATTATCAAAAATTGTTTAAATCTCTCTACAACCAACCAACCATGCTCAATCCAACTCTTCACGCACTGGCAAATAATTCTTCAGTTAAGCTATAAAATTGAAATATAAGTTTAATATCTCATGTGACTTTCTTAACTTAAATTACTTAATTTGCAGGTTGTTGTACAGCACAGTTTCACCACAGACCCCCATGCCACATCCCAAATAGTACTTCAAGAAAACAGAGTGAAAGAAAATGGCTGTGCAACACCAACCAGAACTGCTGACATCACCCTTTCATCTGCACAGCATACAAGGTTGCCTAGATTATCATCCTCCTCATCATCACTGTCATCGTTGTCATTATCTAGCCATTCAGATGTAGCCCAAAAGCTTGTATATAACGCATGTTGTGATCTGTTTGGAGTGGATAATGGTGCTGTTGTACGGACAGCCATATTAGGTATGATTATCTTCATGTAAAAACTTTCTCTCATGTTTAAATGTTGCATTTAGCCTCTGATAAAACAAATCTCTACAGATCTGGAGCCATTTGCTCATGACATCTGAAACAGCTTTTAGCACACAAAAACAAAATATCAGCCAATGGACACAGGGATTTAAAACAAATCTACAGTTCTTCTTGGCCTAACCTCAAATATGACAATAACCAAATGGGAATAAACGCAGACTAAAATTTTTAATGGGATTTTAAAAAAATAAATAAACCTAGTGCAGATTTTTTAAGCATATAACTAATATTTTTATGTATATTACTTAAAATATTTTTTGGAGTTTGAATCTCACATGTTTCTGATGCTTTAAATTTCTTAGCACAAAACTTGGTACTAAATGCTAAAATTCTTTACACAATGACCTTTACTAGAAGAAGCAGAACAGAAAAAATGTAATTTGACCCTGAATCTACTTGTATATTATATACAGTAAATATGTGCCTTGTGATTTCTACTACCCTTGTTAATAGATGATATTTGCCTTAAATGATGATATCTGGTGTTAATGAAATATTATTTATGATTACATCTTATAAGTGCATGTGAACAAGCAGTCACTCTTCTCACATGATGACAATGTAATCTGGACAACAAAAATTGTGATTATTTTTGCCATATAATTGCATAAATCATTTAGGTGCTGAGGGGTTTAAAACTCTAATTAATTATTTTTTGTAACACGGTTTTGTGAGATATTTTTACACTGTACCATATTAAGCGGAAAGCTGGGTCAGTGCATCTCACTTATGCATGATTTTATTTTTCCCAGCTACACATGGGGCCTTGTGCCTATTTTATTGTTAATCCCTCACATTTGTAGGAGGTTAGAACAGGACATTTTGTGTTTAATTCTTTTACCCCACCCACCCTAGCAGCAACCTCTGTCATTCAGAAAAAAGAAAGAAAAGAAGCCGGATACCTAGTCTTCTGGTCATAAAAAATAATTCTTTTCATAATTTTGAGATACAAAATAATATTATCTAGCCATTTGTATATACTATCATTAAAAAAAGATTCTTTAGGACCCCCAAATCTCATTAGAAATTACCATTGCAAACATAAATTTCACCTATTCCATTCTTCAAAGTTATCATAACCGGTATTTTGTTTGTGCTTGAAAGGTGTTCCAAATTTCCATGAACTTCAAGAAGTTGAGGGTAATGCAATTAGGATATGTAGAACCACACATGCGGACAATAAGTGTGTTGCAAGCTGTGTATTGATATCCCTGCTGGTGGCATTGCTGTTGCAAGTAAGTTTTATTTCCATGATTAAAGTTGCTAAAAAATGCTGGAAAGGAAATAATGTTTTGTGTTTAAAGATGTATTACCATTAATCTTGGTGTTTATTTTTATCTTTTTTACCAGGGCAAGTTGATTGATGTTGAAGATAAAATGAGTCTATCCAAAGAACATTTAGATATGGCCTTCAAAATGGCAGCTGCACATTTAACAGATGAAGCTGACAGAGAAGAGTTTTTAAATTTAATGAATATGCAATCTCTTTCAAGGTAAACTAAATACACATGATTACAGAGCTATTTATTTACATTTGCCTCTTAAATGTCGCTTTCCTTGAAAAGTTATAAAATTTAAAAGTTGATTTATTTTTTGTTTATCTTAAGGGACAATACCAAGTACTGCTTTGTAGAAGAGAAAGGAAATTACTTTCCAGTTATTTGCTATAATATTGTAACTATAATTTACATGCTTATTCTTAATGCTTTGATTTCAAATAAATAAATTCATTTTATAAGCACATTAATTTTGTGTCGCTATAAATTGGGAGTTTAAATTAAAATGGATTTTGTTTAAAATTCTCATCCATTTCCTTCAGTAAGCTAATTTTTTGTTCTCTCACTGTTTCTTGTTAGCTTCACATCCAAGGAAGTGAACTCGATGAGCCATACTTACCAGCCTGTTAAAGCTGCTCTCATTGCTCTGCACTGGAAAGATGATTACAGGTATTGAGCTTTTTGGATTAATTTAAAATCATTACCTCTCAAATAAGAGCAGACAGCATTACCATTGCTGGGTGGCCTAGTGGTCTAAACTGATCCAATAACAAGTTCATGGTCTGGAGTTCAATCCCCACCAAAGCCAAAAACCTCACCAGCACCCCGGGTTGATGGGACTCGCTGAGAGAAGGAAACTCTGAATTCAAACCCGGAGATGGTGTCCCCCATAGGCGGCGAACATCAAAAACAATGAATCATTCTGAAAACTCCTGCAACGCCCCTGATGCCATCGATGAGAGCGCAGAGAGCATGCTAAAATAACATGGATACAAGTGCTATATCATACTATACGAGTATTCAATCCACAATGGCAACATTTGCTAATTTAACTTTTTAACTAAAATTATCACATTGAATTACTATCTCATATATTATACTTAGTCTACTTATAAAGTGCAACCTTTAAAAAAAATTTCTTCCCATCTGACATATAATTCCCTTGGCCCTAGCATTGGTTGCTTTAGCAAAAGGGGAAAACACATTTTTTTTTCAAATCAAAAGAACTTTCATTAGCACAAGGAACAGAACAGATACATTCAACTATTCATCTGGATAATCGTTGACCAAATTTTTCTTGTCAGCACTACTCATTTTGTATGACGAACCATGTGATTTCTTTCTTATAAAAAAAATCTAAATTAAGAAGCTATCACCAGTTTCACATTTTGATCCAAACAGGCGGGTGTGTATGGCTAGCATTTTAAGGAAGCATCTAATAAAGAAATGCTTTCAATACTATCATGTTACATGTACTTTCTGGTCTACTGCTACTTATGCTTTAGCTAAGTTGTGTTTTTATTCTCTTTTCTCTTTATTGTTCTTGCTGTTGAAGGCTTGAAGCTGTAATGTCTGCTGTTTTACTTTGTCTTTTTTCATGTTTTCCACTTTTCCCATGTTTAATATTTCTTTTACCTTTTTAACCAGCAAATGTTTTTTAATTACCCCAATTATATAGATCTTTCATAGCCGCCCTGACAAAGCTAGCAGGAGACAGCAATAGTAATGCCACTGTCGCAGGTGCAGTGCTGGGCTGTTGCTGTGGGTTCGCTCATCTCCCAAGGACATGGGTGGAAGGTCTACGCAAGCAGCAAATTCAGTGGCTCAACACTAGAATCAACCACCTACTTGACATCATGGGCTCACCATAACATAAATACTTTTTATATGATGGAATTTTCTGAGTTTATTCTGTGATATGGCAAATCTGCTGCAGCTTCATGTATAGTTCCATTAGCAGAGCACTGAATCAGGTCCACTATTAAATTATTTTTACAAAACCAATGTTCTCATTTTAAAGTACAAGACCATTTTAATGGAATGACTGCTTCGATATTTATACTGCATCAAGAAGCTTAGAAATTAATAATCATTTAAAAAATTGTAATATTTATAAATGGTAATCATAAATAACAAATATAACTACCGATACTAATAGGTGGGTTTTTTTGCCATTCAACTGGTAACATTTTGCTGATGCAATGTCACTAGACTTTGTAGCTTTGACAATATTTTGAGTATGAAAGTACAAACAAATAAACGCATTTGAAGAGTTTACTTTTTGGTGATAATCCAAGCAATTTGTTGAGCATAAACCACATGACGGTGTCCAATGCATAAAAAGTAAAGTTTAACGTGTCATTAAAGTATTCATTTTAGTTTTATAAATTTGGTTTTTGTATGTTGTTATACTTTTCAATATAATCTTAGTAAGAATGTAATCAAAATAAATTTAAAAAAAATTAAATTGAGTATAACGGTAAAAGACATCTAAGTGTGCTAAAACTTTGATTGCTATTGTTGTAGTTTCATTTTCATATAATTATTTATAAAATATTTTATTAAATTAAATAAATTGCACTCATTTAAATTTAAAGAGAATTAAAATAAAATTCTTGTTCTTGGATATTTGATATTGGTAAGAAATGAACCTTTCAACTCTGAACTAGTGTTTTAAATATATCGGTAATCTTTTTCATTTTTCTGATTTAAGTCATATTATTGTAAGTATTGCTAGTCATTCATTTTTAAAATATGTACTAAAGTGCCATTCAGGAAAATGAATATCAAAGATCTCTTTTTTCTCCTTAAAAATTTTGTTTATTGTTTTAAATAAAAAACTTGTTTCTTTTAATTCAAAATTAAATGGTATAGAAATACAAATTGCAACAATGTTGTAAAAAAATAATGACTTTAAATTTGAACCTTTTTCTAATAACCATTCTTTTAGCATCGAGAATTTACTTCCAACACACACAAAAATAAATGCTTTTAGTCTGTTATTGTAAAATGTTCCATTGTTTTAATGTGCCAGTTTCTTGCCTGCCAATCGTTGAGTTTATGTCCATTCTAGTTTTCTAGATTTGAATTGCATAGATTCGTGTGTCAAAATTTTAATCTACCTTGCCATTAATGTATCAATGTTATCAATACCACCATTAAAAAAAAAATTGCTGGCCCTAACTACATAATATTTCCTTATCATGGCATTCTTTGATATAAAAATTCATACTCCATTGATAAAATGCAATGATCAAAATAGATTTAACTTTTAGATGGGGATTACATTAAACGGTTGGGTTTTAAAAAGATTTTTTCATGTTTTTGATGCTGCTGATTATGCATCTCATAATATATTTATAAATAAAAATGCAGAAAATATTTGTAATTAATAACTTGTTGGAAAAATTATGTAAATTAAGTTTAATAATCAAAAGATAGCATAAATTGTTACAGAATGACTATTGATATTTGCAATCTCTTACAAAATAAATCTATATTCTGCTGTTTTTACTTGAGATTATTTTTTTATTTCCCCCTGATTTATGCAGAAAAGAGTCTAGTGTCACATGATTACATCTGTATAGCTCAATGTGAAGACATCTGTATAGCTCAATGTGAAGTCAAATTTTTAGTGGTTTAAAGTTTGCAACCAAACTGTGGTCATGGATAAATTGTAGTAAACCTGTTGCAGTATTTTTGTTTTAAACTGAAGGTTTTGTTTAGTGGCTAACTAAATTTTAATACTAAAAATCCAATCTTGGGTTTCTAATTATATGTTTTATATATTTTTAAAAGTAATAGGGGTGAAGAGAGTAGATGTCATCAGAACTTTCTGTCGTGTCCATGGATTGATGTTATTTTAATTATAAGAACTTTGTAACATACTATTGATGATACTTTATTAAAGTGGTCCTGAAGAAGAAACAACTACTGGTTTAGTAGGCTATAAAACTATTTTATTCTGTGCATTGTTATTGTGTTTATTAAAATAGAGCTAGTCTCTTCAGCCATGTTTTTTTTACAATATACATCAGCAGAGTGGTTGGAGAAAAAACTGATCAATTTGACTTTGAGCCTTGGGGTGCCTGATGGGTAATATTAATATAAATGAAATCTTTATAATGATGGGGTTATATAAATGAAATCTTTATAATGATGGGGTTATATAAGTGAAATCTTTTTAATGATGGGGTTAAATAAA
Source organism: Omphiscola glabra (assembly GCA_964017045.1). Classification (NCBI taxonomy): domain Eukaryota; kingdom Metazoa; phylum Mollusca; class Gastropoda; family Lymnaeidae; genus Omphiscola; species Omphiscola glabra. The sequence goes on from OZ024799.1 coordinate 23,601,912, forward strand.
TGAAATCCTTTTAGTGATGGGGTTATTTATATAAATGAAATCTTTTTAATGATGGGGTTGTATAAATGAAATCCTTTTAGTGATGGGGTTATATAAATTTTTAGTGATGGGGTTATATAAATGAAATCTTTTTAATGATGGGGTTATATAAATGAAATCTTTTTAATGATGGGGTTATATAAATGAAATCTTTTTAATGATGGATTTATATAAATGAAATCTTTATAATGATGGGGTTATATAAATGAAATCTTTTTAATGATGGGGTTATATAAATGAAATCCTTTTAGTGATGGGGTTATATAAATGAAATCTTTTTAATGATGGGGTTATAAAAATGAAATCTTTTTAATGAAAGGGATATATAAATGAAATCTTTACAACTATGTACCACTTTTCTTAATTTTATTTATCAATTTCAGATGCATTTCTATATTGAATGCATGATATACTGGGTGGCCCAAAGAAAGTGAGAACATCTTGTAGCAAAGGGTTATTTAATATAATTGAATTAATATGTTTTGTCATTCACAGTTGTATGCCAAGTATTACTCTAATCAGAAAACATGTTCAATGTGTTCCCCTAGCTTTTCAACTACTTTTTGTAGGTCTTGGAGCTACTCTGTTAATTTCAATAAAATCTACATTGATCTATTGCAATGCACCCCATATGGCATAATCGACTAGGTTTAAATCAGGACTGTGCAGTGCCACATATTTGGCTCAATAAAGGTAACATTCAGGTAGAAAATTATAAAAATCTCCTATGACCCGCTCATAAGTCATAAGCCAACCCACCCAACTTATTGCATGAGAATATTGTTATTTTTATGGCAAACACCTGAATTATTGCACTTATATATTTATTTAAAGTCAGTTTTAGAACAAGTACCGGTATCTACAGTTAAGACATTTTAATTTAAATGTTTACAATGTAATTAATTTTGAATTTCAATGGTGATTTGCAAGTGAAAATGACAAAGTAACTAAAGTTAACTGGTATCTGTCACTGATATTTTATCAGTGGGTTCTTACATTTTTAAAATGCTGTTATAAGATGACTCATGGGGAGATACTGATCTCCTCAGGTGGTGGATAGGGGAAAGCCCACCAGATATGGAGGGTACCGGGGAAATAAAATACCCGGGACGGACCAAAATCAGAACCTACTGCCTTGTAGAAAGTGGAGGGATCCACAAAGGCTACGGAGCCTTACTCAAAATTAAGGCAGCTACCTAGAGGACAAATAGAACTTCCGGGCAACAACAAAGGGAATCTCTAAAGTTTTTCTGTGCTCCGTTATTTATCTCAGTTATATTTGTCTTGTATGCCGTTGAAGGTTCTAAGCCAAAACGTCTAAATCTTTTGTCATGTCTATAAATTCAAGTTTAACATTCGAAATATTAGAGGAATGTACATGAAAATAAAGACGAAAGAATGAATACCAAGCCAGACCTCAAATGTGTGAGAGCAATGATGGAGAATTACTTACAGAAAATAGTACTGTTGAGTACTGGAGCGGTGGGCTGAACATTTTGAGGGAATACTAAATACAGACAATGAACAAGATGAAGATTATCAACCAAGGAGAACCAGACCCTTTAATAAACTCCTCAACTTTGGAAGAAACTACAGAAGTAATCATTTCTATGAAAAACCACAAAGCCCCTGGAAAATAACTCATTACAGCAGAATTTATTAAATATGGAGGAAGACAACTACATACTCAGAAACATAAACTTGAACTACCATTTGGCAAGAAGAGAAAATTCCAACACAATGGGAAACAGCACTAATAACCCCAATACACAAGAAATGTTCCATACTTTAATTTGAATGCACAAACTTCAGAGGAATTTCCCTATTAAATGTTACATATAAAATGCTGACAAAACCAATTGCCAAAAGCCTGTAACCGTACATTGAACAAATACTAAGTGACTACCAATGTGGATTCAGACTAAATGGATCAACGACTGTGCAGATTTTCACCATCAGATGCCTATTAGAGAAATGTTATGACTATAAAAATAATATAATATCCCAGTAAATCAACTTTATGTGGACTATAAAATAGCCTATGACAGCATTAAAGAAAATATCAATATGAGACTCTGCAGGAGTTTGGCATACCCAACAAACTGACAAGACTGATACATGTAACTTTAGACAACTCAAAAAGCAAATATCAAGGTTCAGGGTGAATGTTCAAGTTAATTTCAAATTAGACGAGGCCTAAGACAATGATACTGATGCTCTCTGTCTTGTATGCTATTTAACCTAACAATAGAGAGAGTTATTAGAAACATACATATTGACACACAAGGAACAATAACAGGATACTTTCTTGCATAGGTTGATGACATAGCACTGTTAGGGAAAAGTAGTAAAGATATATCAAAAGCCATTATTGTATTAGAAGATTACTACAAGCAGGGCTGGAAATTAACAACCAAAAAACAAAATACATGAGTATGTTAAGAGAATAACAGACAGGTGAAACCATTAAAATTAGAAACCACACTTTTGAAAAAGTAAATCGATTCAAATACCTAGGATCTTTATAAAATGAAAGAAATGAATTACTAACAGAAATAAAAGAAAGAATATCTGCCGGAAACAGGGCACACTTCGGTAGTCAGAAAATACCTGAAAGTAAAAACATAACAAGAAAAACAAAGGAAACTATATATGAAACAGTAATTGTAACATACGCAAGTGAAACTTGGACCCTAACAAAAACGCCAGAAAACCTATTAAATTAAACACATGGGAGAGAAAAAAAAGTTCTCCGGAAAATTTATGGACCAACAAAGGATGAATATTGATGGAGAATACGAACCAACTAGGAATTGTAGTCTATATCAGGATCCCACAATAAAAGCAGAAATAACAAAGGGCAGGCTACGCTGGGCTGGACATTTAGAAGGAATGCCAAATGACAGAGGAGTGAAGAGGGTACATCACCAAAATCCCAGAAGAAAACAGCTTCTTCTATATATTAAGGGCCCACAATCATGTGGAGAGGGATCTACAGCAGCTGGGAATCCAAGCATGGAAAAGAAAAGCATCAGTGAGGTCTGAGTGGAAGGATGTGGTGAGGCAGGTCAAAGCCATACAAGGTCCGTAGCGCCACAGGGATGGATGTAGTGTTTACTTTGGTGTACGACTCAACAAATACAACACTACTTTTCCCTATACGTGACACACCAACTGATACTATTATACCGTGGCTGAAATGTTCACGTTTTCATACAAGTATCTTTTCTGGAACTCGCCTTTGCTTCCATTCCATTGAGTAAATGTGATCATTTTGAGAATTAACTGGTGTAGCAACAGAGAATGTCTTTTCGTCTGTAAACCAAATGCTTACTACACTTCTCATTATGAAACCATTCAAGTAGCTGCTGACTGCATTGCAATTTGTTTTGACGCCTGCCCAATCACACCCTTGTATGTTTTAAGTTGTAAATTTTGCTTTACTATACGTTGTACATTTGACCATAGTAGTGTACCTGATTCTCTTTCAATTTCCTGCAGACTTTTGTGACTTTACTGTAAGGATTGTCTTGACTGCAAATCAACTCATTCACTCCCTCAATGTTCTATTGTGTTCTAGTTCTAGCTGACTTTGGAAAACTACTTCTGGGTTTACTTTCTGTTGTACCGTCATTGTTAATTTCTCAGAATTTCTGTAATAACCCAGCTGACACTAGGTATGTTGCAGGCCTTGTTTGGAAACTAATTTATCATTGGCCTCGCACCCCTTTGTTTCCATTTCGCATATTTTAATTTTAAATCAGAATATGGTCTTCTGCTGTGATTTTTATCATTCTGGTTAAAATATTTTTAAATACGCATTATTGAGGATTGGCAAATTAAGATGGCGACCTGAAATTGTCGTTTTAATGATGTCATATAGTTAAATAGCTACCTAAGACCTATGTAAATCGGTAAACTATGTCAGCTATTATGGATGCAGATCAACAAACTTTGATGATGTAATTATATTTCATTTTAAGAGATGTTATCATTTTTATGGGCCATCCTCTTTTAAAGATGTATGTGAAGTATTTAAAGTTACCCCTTGATTGATTAGCGTCAAATTTGTGTTGATTCAAACTTTAATAAATAAAACTAAAAAGAATGCAAAAATATCCTCAAAATATTTCAAATAAAATAAGTACTGGTTAAACATATTATTATTATGTTGTCCCTAATATTGAGATAAAAATTACAATTATTATTTATTTATTATAAATTGAATAAAAATTAGTACTACCACTACTGTACATGGTACCCACATTTTATGTGTCAACCCCCCCAAGTGTCACTCCATTTAATTCAATGTTGTTTATATTAGATTGCAGCGATTAATCTGCAATAATCGGTATTCTGCCTTATGGGCCATTTTGGTGATTAATCTGTAATCATCTCTTTGTGACCAATAAATCAACCTCCTAAAATTCTCAAAAATGTATATCAAGTTTGAATAAAATATCAGATGTTTTAAATATTTTGTCATGTTTGCACAGGCTTAGGTATGTACAAGACTAAACATTGATCATACATTTTCTAACCTCTTCCCATTCTAATTTTTTTTTTGTGACTTACTTAATCATTGTTTACCCAATACATGGCTGACCCTTTTCCCCTTCAATAGAGATAATATAGCCAACCCTTTGATGCTTTTGTTTGGTAATTTTCATTGACCTGAAATTTAAAATCAGTGCTTGGTTATCTTTATATTTTACCACAAAAATAAAATTGTTCACAATTTTGGCGTTTTTTTTCAGACAGGGAACAAAAGGGTAACTTGACAAATACATTTTACCAAAACAACAAAAACTTACATACATTTTTTTATAGAATAATATTATGTATTGTAATGACTTAAGAATATTCCCCCCCCCCACCCCCCCAAAAGACTCTTCATCTTGCCCCTAGTGGAGTATAACTTCTTCTTCGGGAAACAACACAAAAACCAAAATAGTAGGCATAGCTCTATTTAAATTTAATGTTATAAATTATGTTATAATACTTGAATCATATTAATTATTTAATAGTATAATAGTGTAATAAAGTACTCAATTTTTAATTAGGCCCCTATATATAATAATAGGAATTTCAAAGTCCAAATAATTTTTCTGATGCTGATTTGTTGGTAATCTGCCAAATTGCTAATGGGTGCAACCCTAGTTTATACCTCTTGTAATGAGTAAACATTTAGTGAAGTCCCATCTGAATTGAAGCTTGTTATTAAATTTATTCATTGTCAATGATCATGACTTATTTCATTTTAGGGCCATAAATAAAGTCTTTTGGGAGTAAAATTGGTGTTTGTTGTCAATGATCATGCCTTATTTAATCTAAGAGCGATAAAAAAAAAAAAAGGTAGGGAATAGAATTGATATTCAAAATTCCATGTAATGCATTTTATTACACATTTTGGGGCTAACCGTAATTCTTATAGACAACTATTCAAATTGAAACAAAATACCAACCCTGGTAAAAAATTACTTAAAATGTTTTTAAAGCATCTCAGCTAAAATTAATATCCCGTGTAAATGCATAGTCCCTGGTATTACTTAAAAGTCTATTCAAGCATCTGCAAGTGTAAATTTAATTAACAGCAACAACATTTCTAAGACTAACTGATGCTGAATCAACTTAAATCATTGTGAGTGAAATGAATGTGTAAAAATATTTTTTTTAACGTCTGCAAGTCTGATATTGATAAGGCTTTACGTGCAATAATACATTTGCATAAAATGCCCCATTTTGTTTTCCTTCTATTCTTGGACATATTCATTAATTTAAAACATTGCACATCAAAAATAAAATGTTTGTGTTGAGAGTAATTTAGAATTCAAAAGATATTTCTTATTAATCTTATCAATACAATTTTATAGGACACACTCTAAAAAATTCTTAAAGCTTAATTTAAAAAGGAACAAATGCCTTTGATTACACAATTTTGAGATTTTTATTCAAAACCACTGTAGAAGCTCACAATACAGTAACTTTATGTTCAAAAGGTCACTAAAACCAGTTTGTCACAGAAACACATGTTAAGGATAATAAATGAAAGTAAAACTATGTCTATAATTTATTTTTTATTTTTATTACGTGTTATAACTTGCCACCCATCTTCAACAGCAGGCTTATCATCTGTTACTTCCATCTCCTCTGGATTTTCTGAAACTGAAATAATTTCAAGAATATAACCTTAGGTTTGGAACACAAAAAACGCTTTAATAATATGTTGATCAAGTATCATTTTCTGATAATCTATGCTTTTGTCTAAAAATCTATTCTATGATGTACCGGTAACATTGACAAATTAATATCAGTATGTATTTCTCTAAAAAATTGAATAGCAACTTAATACCAGCACTTTATTCTACCAAACACTTACAGCCTTGGATTTATACTGCACACCGGTACTTCGAAATCCAGTTTTTATGAATACTAGTCATATTAATTTTTTTTTTAAAGTGGGAAGAAGTACAATTACAAAAGGAATTTGGAAGACGATAAAATTCTAAACTCAATTTTTTTCATTATTAAAAAGTTTTAGTGCAAAACAAAACACACTACGATATAGAAGTGTATTCACAAAACAAGTTATCTGTAGATATTATTAGCTAGTAAATAAAATTTGTAGTGCAATTAAGAATACAAAAGAATAACATTTATTAGTTTAAAATATATATAAACCATTTCAAAATAATTCAGTCTATCAAATTTCTTCATTCATTTGCCTTTTTAATAGTTATATATTTAGACCCAAGGAGTTAACTTTTTTGTTACATTGTGGTGCAGGCAAATGTCTGACATTATGAAGGCACTCAAAAAAAAAAAAAAAATAATAATAATATATGAATTTACTCCAGCACCTGATGATGATGATTGATGAACAGTTGGCTGAACTGGTATTGAAGAAGAACTAGAAGAATCAGCATCCGATTCATCAAACTGTAAATCACAAATAGATTTAAAAAACAATAATTTTTTGTCAAATACGAATAATTAAAAATTATGATCAACTGATAAGTTTGTGCTACTTTTAACTGCCTTCCATGAAATGAATACTGATCATGGCAGAGCTCAGATAAAATTGAATTTGCAGTCAAGAATCTTTTTTTTTTTTAATTTTCAAGTCAGGTAAATTTTAACTGAAAGAGATAAAAAAATATGATGCAAAGAAATGCTCTTTTTTATTGCCCAACTGATAACAAGCAAATTATGAAATACAGTAAACTCTCTATAACACAAGTATGGGGGTGGGATCTATCTTATTTTTTACATGGAGACTCTTTCCAGGTGGAAATTTATTCTGTCAAAAGCTCATGGTCAAAAGTCTCAAAATTGACAGTAAAAAATTATTTATTTTTAAAGCATCCTGAAAGCATCCCAACTTATCGAAAGGTAAAGGTATTGAGAGTTTACTATTTTAACAATATTGCCAATATATATAAAGATACATTACCTCTATTTCATCATCATTTTCATTCCCTTTGCGACAGCCGTGAATAGAAGCTTTAGGCAGACTCTTAAGACGCTCTTGTAACTCTTCTAATTTGTTATCTTGACAAAGTCGGTAATATAAACACAACAATCTGGATATCTTTGAATTAAAACAGCACAAAGAAACAATGTGAATGCAAATATTAAATAACAAACATTATAATAAATGCCAGTGTAGTTCTATAATTTTGTTTATAATATCCAATTAAATAAGTTTGTAAACCTTCATCCCAATATAGAATTACAGCACTCTTTTAAAATGATTGCATAACTTTACAATTTTGCATTTGATAAAGTCGAAAGTTTAGAATGCATCTGAACATGCAAACAACAAAGTAAAAAGTGACTGAAAAAAAAACAATGATTGATACTAATGTAACCATTTGAAAATAACCAAGTGATAAAGTAAGACTTTTCAACAGTTTCATAAAAAAATTATTGAACAAACAACCTGCCTCACGAACACTGTTGTCTTCAACGATCAGGTCAAATTCTGTATTCAGGACATCTTCAAGAAACTCTTCCACTTCATCAGACTCAACCCCAACTGGAGAAATATACATCTATTTTAATCAATGTCTGTCTTTAGAACACAAATTGCATACAGTGCAGCCTTGATAAAACCCAATAGTTATTTCAATTTCAAGATTTTCTCCAAGAAAAAAAAAAGCATACATTTGTAAAATAGTGAATTTTTGGAGTAAAAAAAACATTGCACTTGAGTTGTACTGAGGAATTTAAATGAGTAACAAAATTCAATTCATCAGTACAATGTGTTGAAAATTTATTACAATTTTACAATGTTTTGAATTTCATCAAAACTCTGTAGTAGTAGGGAAATCCAAATGTTAAGAATAAATTAAGACATGTCAACTCTTAAATTTTTTTTAATTAAAAAAAATTATTTTATATTGGAATTTATACCAACCATTTTCAGTAAACCAGGTTTCAATAGCATAAACCATCCACTTTGCTTTTTCAAGACTCTCAGAACCACCAAATCCGTGTTCAACTGCTAGCTGTAATAAAACAAATAAAGTAAATAAAAAATTGTAGAACTTTATTATTATATTTATACATGTAATTTAGGTTAAATTAATTAGAATAATATTAGTAGTAGCAGGCCTATTCTATTTTTATATACCCTACACTCAGGCCTATTTATTAATTTATACTCTAAGTATAGGGCATAATGACTCAATTAAAAAAATTGAAAGGGAATAATATAAAAGAACAATATAATTTTAAAAAAAAAATGTTTAAATAAAAATATAGGACTAGGACTTAGTATCTACAAATTACAAAAAGCCCTAAACTTAAAAGTGGAACGGGTAGGCCTAAGTTAAATAAGGAAATGGGCCAGGAAAAATAATGTAAGGCCCATTATTTTATAATAGTGTCTATAGACTAAACCAGGGGTCACCAAACTTTTTTCACGGGCGGGCCGGATAACGGAAAAAATGATGAGCGTGGGCCGGATAATCATTCTGTATAAAACCTGCAAGCCAGAACGAAAGCTCTGAAAAAAGCCGAAATATTAAGTTTAGAATTCCATGTTAATCATGGGTGAGTGGCGTGCAATGCAAAAAAGCAACGACAACCAACATATTTTTTTTTATTTTAAAGTTAGTAAAGAAGGCGGTGTTAGCAAAAAGATAGTTACATCAGACCTAGTGCGCACATATTCGAATCTCACAAACTGAGCAGCAAAAAGGGTTAGTGAGATTTGTAAAACTAACGTTTGGCGCTCAAGATATCATCAATGTTTGGTTTGGAATTGCTGCCTCCAATCAAAAGAATTGTTTTCAAATGTTCCTCAATCTCTTTCGTTTGACGTGTTGACTTCACATACTTTATTTTTGAAAATGTTTACTCACATGAGTTGTTCCATGCACGCTGAAAACGGATGCCAACTCTTCTGTTATATGAAAGTCGAAATTGACACCACAAATAAAAACGAGAAGTTGTGAGACAACAGTAGACTCAACAAGTGCCAGAGAATACCACAGCAAGTTCCTAGCTTTCTCATGTATCTGTAGCACTATGTTCTCTCCAAATTCTTCTGTTCTCCGCACAACTGAACTTGCCAAAGGGCTGTTACTGTTAGTTCCAACCGTGGCGACTACGAATTTTAATATCACCGTATGTTTCCAACACTCCTCTTTCTTTCACCCATTTACAGTTATCAGACTATTATATATTAGCAGGAATAGGCATGATGGAAATTGATTCTTATTTTACAATTTTTCTCTTTAAAACAGCCTTTCCTAAAAAAACAACCTCAAGTTACTTGGTAGAATTTTTGAATGATGTCATTAATTAACTCTCATTTACATACATTTTGTTTTATGCTGATCTGAGTTCGGGTTTAAAGCATGTTAAATTTCCCCATTAACTTTATTTTTACCAGTGATAGACTGATAATGTGATTTGTCGTCCACTCAATAAATAGCAAATACACTTCTGCAAAACAAAGTGACCGCAGATAGGAATATAAACGTCGGTCATCTACTTTTAGAAGTTAACTTTTTTGACGCCAGCTTAACTCGATCCCACTAGGCACTGCTATGCAAGCAGTTATTGAATTGTATTTATTTTACATACAGTATGTTTATTTATTTACTATGAAGGTACCGTATTGTACGATTTTGAGATGATACTGATTTTAGGAGTTCCAGGGTAAACAGGTCTGTAATAACAAAAAAATCTAGATACAATAATTTAAAATGGTAAATTAAGGCACTTAGCCTTAGCATCCAGTAGGTCTCTGCATGTGTGAAGATCGCCTAGTATGCTAAACATAATATTGAAATTTAAATTGTATCACAACGTCTCGTGTTCCATACGTTTTATTAAGCAAGTTTTAGTTGAAGTACCGTCGGTGGGCCAGATGAACTGGCCTCGCGGGCCGGATGCGGCCTACGGGCCATAGTTTGGTGACCCCTGGACTCCAAGAGTTTATGGTAAATGCGAAGATAATGGACCGCGTTTTTTTCCATGGCTGTCATCTTGGTTGACACGACCCGTACAATTAAGAATAAAACGTTTAAAAATAATGAAAAAATTTCTGAACTCTAAAGCTATCCCTAAACTGAACCCTAAATCTATCCTTAAACCTAACCTGAACCCTAAATGTATCCCTAAACCTAACCTGAACCTTAGGCCTAGAGCCTAGAGTCATCAGTAACATAACAAAACACACAAATGACGTCATGGCCCGATAATTTAGCATTGGCCGTTAGCCGAGTTCATACTATAGAAGTCCTATGACACGAGTTTTTGACTAATGTTGAGAGATATAACCATGACTTCCTTAGGGATACATGCATTTAGGGTTCAGGTTAGGTTTAGACTTAGGGTTCAGGTTAGGTTTAGGGATACATTTAGGAAATTTTTTCATTATTTTTAAACATTTTATTCTTAATTTTACGGTTTACGGCAATCAAGTTGGCGGCCATGATATCTCTCAACATTTACCGAGTTTTTTTTTAAAAACTTTTTTTGTTTTCTTAGGACTATTAACTGTTTAGAGTTATTAGTTTACTAGAAGTAGACTAAGTCTAGTTGTAAAGTAGTAGGAAGTAGGGAAGAAGGGTCAGCAGGGTAGGTTTTGTCGTTTTGTATGGTACTTGAGAAGAGTTAGTTGAGTTGGGTCTACTGATAACTCTACCTGCAGAGCCGTCCAACTGTTAAGTATTTGAGAAACTGCGTTTCCAAAGGCAGAAGTCGATGAGGCCATGGCCATCCGATATCTTTCTTTAAGAATTTCCAAGTAAAACAATACAAATACGATTTCAACACATGCTATCAATAGTGTTGCTACTAAGATTCCCAAGGATGGGGCCAAAACTTTCCCCAAATGAGGGATTTGAAGTGGACCTCAACTTACAAGGGCAGAGTCTTTTTTCCCGTAGCTGGTAACATTAAAATTTATTACTGATAAGAGCTCAAAATGTGTTTAATTAATTAATTATTTAAAATAATAATTTGGGGATTGAGTCTGATGAAGTGGAGAAAAGTGTTCGTGAAGCAGTTTAACTTAAATGTTTCTTCGTCTTTTCAAAATAATTAAGCCTCCCTTTGTTGTGTGAGTTAGTGAACTCCCAAGATCTGGGGAAATTTCTCAAGGTCTGGTAACTTTTGGAGTAATCGATAGTCTCTTTCCCCCCCCCCCCCCCCCCCCCCCATCTTAAATCCGAGTTTATAAAACAAAACAAAATATTATCGTTAATTCCTAATTTATTTTGTAAATTTATTCGTTAACACCAAATTATTCACAAATTAATTTTTAAAATATTTGTGATTTTTTTTTCAACTTTCAATCATTCTATGATTCTCAAGTGGTTTATCCTTTTTTTTTTTAAAGTTTAAAGCGTTTTCTTTTTTTTATTCACCTTTAAATCCTATTAACGCCCTTATGAACTATAACCTATCAGCACTGCTTCCGCTTACTCTGTCAACAAGGAAGGAATAGCATTATATTAATATAAATATTAAATATATTAAATAAATACGAATTGCTTTTATTCAAAATGAACAATCATGCTCCTAGACAAAAGCCTACTAATTGTCCTTCTTTGCTGCTTCAAGATAATGAAAATGAATCCCTGTTTGATGCCATGGGCAGATTATGTGTGGTAAGTAAAATAATAATAAATTAGTTTAACTTAAGCCTTGTCCTTGTGGCCTAGATATTTTACCAGCTTTTACAAAAATATTAAATTCGGCTTAGGCCAAGCAAAGCCTATTTAAAATTATAATATCAAAATAGGTAAAAGTGCAGTTCAGGTGCGTATATTATTTCTGATAGAATTTCGTATTTTCACGTGTAAAGTTAGTTTAATTCTTTATAAAATTATTTTTTAAATTAAAATACCATCTTTTTGTTAGAATACAAAAACAATTTAACAACTTTTACGATAGCAAAAAAGTACATTTTCATGAATCTTTTGTCTCTTACGGAGCCATTGTGGTAAAAAAAAGGGTAACTCTTCTGTCTTCAAAGATACAATATAAAAGTTTCCCAATTGGATGTATCTTGATTAAAATAAATGTTGTATTTATTTTATAACTTTACTAGGTGTTGCACAGGATTGCATTTCGAAAAAAAATCACATTGATATTATTGAAATGTAAAAAAATAAATATAATAATAATAAAAAAACGCTGATTAATTTTTCTCCTAATAAAAAAGAACACTGTTACTTTTGTAAACCTTGCGTTCCCCCGATGCCGATGGAATTCCAAACCCGTTTTCCGATGATATCCCGTTGCCTGGAGGGATCATGTTGGGATCCTGATCCCGGTTGGATCCTGATCCCGTCCCGTTTTTCGATGGGATCCCATTTCCCAGTGAGATCCCGATCCCATGAAATCCCGATAGGAGCCGATCCATTTGTATCCCGATCCCGGGGGAATCCAAGTGAGATCCCGATCGCGTGGGATCCCGATGGGATGCGAAACACGTTTTCAGATGGTATCCCGTTGCCTGGAGGGATCATGATTCTGGTTGGATCCCGATCCCGTCGAGATACGTTTCCCAGTGAGATCCAGATCCCCTGAGAACGATAGTATTTGTATCCCGATCACGGTGGGATCCCGTTCACGGTAGGATCCGATCCCGGGGGAATCAGACCTTGGTCAGATCCTGATTAAATGGGATCACAATCGTGGTGGGAACATCCCCGATGTTATCCCATTTCCCTATAGAATCCCGATTAGGTTCCGTTAACCTATGGGATCACGTTACCAGGACTATTTTTTGCGCCTCTCGTCTTTGTAAAGTAAATGGGATTTTATAGTTTAAGTTTAATTCGCTATAAAGGTTCTTTCTAAAGACGATATTAGCGCCCCCTACATTTGGTGCCAGTTGTCCTTTGCCCTATTCTCATGGCCTTGCTCGTGGGCAACGAGCGCACAGGGCGATGCAGCTTATATTCTGGGAACCACTGGGCGCGCCGAACAGCCAGCGGTGAAAACCCGTGTCACATTTTGTTTAGTAATGTAACATCATAGATATCTATAAATAATTTAAGAATGTTGATTGTTAGGCGGGGGGGCGGGGCAAAAGCTCATTGTACTACGTAAAGGGGGGGTCGTCAAAAAAGTATGCGTTCAACAGGGGAGTGGGGGTAGATGATTTGACTTGTTGTGTATGTACTATATAGATGGCCCCTTGTTGTGTACGTACTATATAGATGGCCCCTTGGTGTGTACATACTATATAGATTGTCCCTTGTTGTGTACGTACGATATAGATGGCCCCTTGTTGTGTACGTACTATATAGATGGCCCCTTGTTGTGTACGTACTACATAGATGGCCCCTTGTTGTGTACGTACTACATAGATGGCCCCTTGTGTACGTACTATATAGATGACCGCTCCTCGGGCTTGTTTGGTTTGGTGCTGTATGACGTAATTTTGTGACATAATTATTTCTTACGGCTGAACCACAGCGAGAGCACAGAGAAAACTAGATAATGCATTCTTAACCGTTCCACTTCCTCGCAGCAATATTAGGTTTTGACATATTGTATGGGATATTGGGAGGGGGGGCTTTGAAATATTTTTTATAGTAGTTTTGAGAGTAGTCATACGTTATATGTACTGCATGTTTATTTATTTATTGTTGTTCGTCCGGCAACATCGACTAGGAACACCCAGTCATCCGATTAGGGGGGAGGATGGGTTACGGTGAGTTTGTAGGCGCTTGCTCCGATTTGGGGCAGCTCGACTGTCCTTTCCAACTCCACGACCTCTTGCGTGAAAGAGGATCTCTTTAGTCGCCTGCCCGCCACCCAGTTATGTTGCATCTGGAACGACGGTTTCTTCTTGTTTAGCCGTCGGTACCTCTCTGCGCTACGGTCCTTCGTATTGCTCTTTCCCTCCTTATTTCTAGCGGTACTTCATTGGCCAAGACCTCTACAGCAGCTGTGGGTGTGGTCCTGAATGCGCCGCAGATGAGTCTCAGAGCCTGATTCTGGATTTGGTCCAACTTTTCTAATGCGGCCTTGCTTGCAAAGGATTGGACTGGCATTCAGTAATCCATCACTGACCTTACACTGCCTGGCTCTAGGAATAGAGCTCTAAACGTTCCAACTTGTGCAAGCCAGTTTTTTCACCACATAGTATTAAGATGCTGTTTTGTACGATTTGGTACGATTTTAGGAGTTTGAGGAGAAAATTCTAGATCGGCCCTGAATGGATTGGATATTATTAATTTTAAATCCACCGATATTTCAATACGGACTATAATGGATATTGCTACCAAGCTAGACCTATGGCATCAATTCACATATAACCTATAGTGTTGTCTAAGCCTATTGATATGTATATAGCTAATATAAGGAAAAGTCAAATGGGGCCCAAAAGGAGTGGATATTATTAGTTCAGTACCCTTCGGTATTTGGATATGGATAATCAAGTGTGTGTGTGTACTAAGTTTGGTCAAGATCCATCAATCAATGTAAAAGCCTTTGTGAAACAAACAAACAAACCCATTTTGAACAAAGCGATCCCACTTCCAGCAATACCGCAAAATGAGTTCACATTATTAGAAATGTGGATCGTCCTAGTCGATGTTGACAGACGAACAACAACATATAATATAATCACTAGCCCTCCCCCTCAAATTGGAACTGACCAATCACTGGTAACGTATTTGCTCACGCTATCGTGGCCAATTTCCAACACGCCACCCCCATTTCTGCATCATCACAAATGTTTAAAACAAATTGGACACATGATCACACATTGGCACAAATTAGTGGACCCCCTCCCCCAACTTTCCAGCAGCTCCACTCCAGGACAATGATGATGTGTGTCCCCGCTGTCTTGGTCGGCAATACACTTCTAATTTCCCCCCCCCCCCCGCCCCAACCACCCAACCAAGGCTTCAAAGGACAATCGGTATGTTCCGAGCGCTCTGAGCGGAAAATAGGGTCGGGGTGGGGCGTGCGTAATGCCGATCTTCAGTGTTATAAAGACACAACGTTGGAAATCCATTAGAAGAGAGAAGAAACACTTGACGTTTAACATTATCAAACATTATTTTTAAAAATAAATTTACCTTGTTCCTTATACAACTATTTGGTGGGAAGGTCAGAGGTCACACCATTAGTTAATACTTCATTGTATGAAGGTCTGAGGTGACACCATTAGTTAATACTTCATTGTATGAAGGTCTGAGGTGACACCATTAGTTAATACTTCATTGTATGAAGGTCTGAGGTGACATCATTAGTTAATATTCATTGTATGAAGGTCTGAGGTGACACCATCAGTTAATACAGTAGTTCTCAACCTTCTGAATGCCGCGACCCTGAGTATATGTGTTTTCCGATGGTCTTAGGCGACCCCGGGGAAATAGTAGTTCGACCCCCAAAGGGGTCGCGACTCACAGGTTGAGAACCGCTGAGTTAATACTTCATTGTATTAAATATTTTCAACTCCACCATTTAGCCAAGCTTACCCCCACGCTCCTATCGGGATAGGCATCCCCATAGTCGGGACCCAAATGGGGTTGGGATTCCCACCGGTAACGGTATCCCATCAGGATCGCAAATGATTTTGGGATGCCACCGGGATAGGGATCCCCAAGGTTGGGACCTCAATGAGGTTTGGATGCCACCGTGAACTGGATTTTATTGTATCAGGATCTCACTGAGTTCAGGATACCTTTGAGAACAGGTTCCCGTACTGGGGACTGGGATCACAACTGGGAAGAGATCCCACTGGGGATCGGGATACCTTTAGGATTGTATTTTATGATTTTTTTTTAAGGTGAGAATTTAAAAAAAAAATATTCATGTGTTTTTTACAGGCCCCTTAAAACGAGCGCCGCCTCCACGAGAGACGCCGCCGAGACACGAGAGTCGCCGCCGTATATATTGTCTAGTTTTAGGAAAAAAATAAAATTATGAGTTCATTACCTTTCAGTACCGGTATCTGAATATGGATAATCAAGTGTATGTCTACTAAGTTTGATCTAGATCCATTCACCCATGCAGGAGCCTTTGTTTGGAATTATAATTATACATCTCATATAAGAAAAAAAACATGAATATTTGGCCCCTATCCCAAAACGGAACACATAATTAGGTTCAACCCCCCCCCCCTTTTTTTTTGGTAATTGCACGCTACTGGTACCTCTATCGCTCACCCGAACCCTAAATCTATCATAAACAAAGGGCAGTGACTCCCAATGAGGGACCACAGAAGCACATTAGCCCTTTTTTTTTTCCCAACATTTTTTCCCCTCCAATATTTCATCCTTTTTGTGAACATTTCTTAAGTTTGAAAATTTTATTTAGCATACTAACTTACAGGTGGTTAAAAATCTGGCAACAGGGTGACAGAAAAAATACAAAACAAATGGGGCTATGTAACATTGGTTGGTGGATGTTCAAAGACGCTTTAGAAATCAAATAAAAAGAACAAAAACGCTTTATAATTCAGCATTAGTTAACTATTACTGCCTGGATTTAATTAATAAAGAATACATGTAAATTTACATGCGAAAAAACAAAATGCGTTAAGAAATAATATACGCACCTGAACTGCACTTTTACCGTACTGGTTATACGCACCTGAACTGCACTTTTACCATCAAAATAGATCTAGGCCTAATATTTTACAATAAAATAATATAATTTATAGGTAAATTCGCACAAGAAGTACCTCGCATTTTAATATGGCGCCATCTTGATGTAAAATTAAGAATAAAACTTTTAAAAATAATGAAAAAACTTCCTAAATGTATCCCTCACCCTAACCTGAACCCTAAATCTATCCCTAACCTGAACCCTAAATCTATCCCTAACCTGAACCCTAAATCTATCCCTAAAGCTATAAACAAGCACATGAATTCAAGGTAAAGGTACTCCTTGTATGAAATAGCCAATTTATAATATAAAAAGACATTTTATAAATAAATGATTATTATTAAGAAATTTCATTTGCCTATTGCTTATATTGGCTTACATTATTATATTACAATATGTACCAATATAAATCAAAATATGAGCAATCCTCCGAAGTCAGGTCCAAAATTATTTTGTATGAAAAAAATTACAATGCCAATAATGCACAGTGTGTATTGTTAGAAAACCGCAGATATGTCAGTCACACCTTTTGCAAGTAACTTAAAGTACTGTAACTGTCACTTTACAAACCAGTCAGTAAATACTAAATGTTGTAATTGGCGCATGGCATTTGCAAATAGCAGCCGAAAACGTTCTGCTTTTGACTGTTGCACCACTGAAAGGCCCCCAAGTAGCTGGCAAACAGACCGCGACTAGTATTACTCTGATAGCGGAGTTTGCTTTTCGCTTGAATCCAAATTCCTTCAATAGTTTCTGTGTGAATGGCCTGGTCTACTGAATCAACAAATTCACGCGCTAGCACAATGACAGCGTGAGCATAAATCCGGTTGTTGAGCTAAGAGACATTTTGATATTCTCGCCAAGAGTCCGTGACGGTAGTTTTCCCTGGTAACACATGATTAGTGGTAATGCGCTCGAGTGTTTGTGCATCTCGATGGCGAACAACTTCCATCCAACATCATCTACTACCACGCTCAACCAAGCCGACACCCCACTTACCAACGAGTTGCTGTCCACTGTGATATTTTCTATGGAAAAAGTAACTCTCATCCATCTCAACAAAAACAGACTGCCGTTTGCATCGAAGCCTCCCACCAGTTGATTGGTTGTCAGTATCCATTGACAGCATTCCTGATGAAGATAGTTGGTTGTCAGCATCCATTGACAGCATTCCTGACGAAGATCGTTGTTATAGCTGACGATAGTGGCCAAGCTAACCAGACTCTCAAACACAACAACGTGTTTATACTTGACTACGTAAACCCCATAATACATGATCATAACTATTTTTCAGTTGTTAGATTGCAGTTGGTGAAGAATGACCCGGTTCTAACACTATTGCGGGTGTTGCATGGGCAATAACGCCACGAAAAACCGTCGTTGTATTCCGCTCTAGTGACTAACCCCATTGGGCGCCTGCATGTGCCGCAGTTAACGTTGTTTCTGATCAAGCGGTGTCCACTCCAACGATTCACACTTGTTTGACATTACAGCATACAACTCACACAGAGTTACTTCAATTCCACCCAGTTGTGCTGCTGGCAAAATAATCGAAGTAATGATTCTTTAACAAATTTATTTAAATAAACATGAATTTCAAAACAAAATGATGCCTAAGACTTTTAAGTAAGGAGTAAAAGGAAGTAATTTGGGGCCGGACTTCGGAGGATTGCCAAAATATGTTTTATAATTTAATTTATATCCGCATTCTCTCATTATAAAAATAATTTACTTATACTTAAAATTATCACAAAAAAACAAAGTGATTATACACAGTCGGCTGCGTGTAACGCCTGGCATTATCTGTAGTCAGCTGGTCACGTGTGGTCTTATTCTGTAGGTCATGTGACATGTGAAATCACAAATTTGTCAATAGTTTTGTTCGAGCAGCTCAGTAGCCTCTTTGCTATATTTATTTGTTCTGTTAATATTATTTTGATTCATTAACAGTAATTAAGTTAGATTTACTATTTTTGTTTGTGCTTATTTTCTTTTAAGTGATATCTATGTGTTTAATGTTATTGTTTTTAATTTTTAACTTATTTTGTGGTTATGTTTGGACCGTTCATGTAGTGTAAGCTAACATGTATGTACTTTTAATAATAATGTAAATAAACATTATTAATCTTATTAAATTTGTTATGCAATTTTTTGCAAATATTATTTGCTGACATCAAAACACTTATCTTGGACACTCACAATTAGTGCTGGTAATATTTAAAAAGGAGAGACTGCAATCAGTTTAGGTAAAAGGAAACAAAGTAAAGGGAAACATGAAGAAAAGGACGCAACAATGAACATGTTGGCAAGAAGCCTTCTTCAGCAAACAAATCAAACTCTGCAATGAAGTATCCGATAGGATAGCAACAGTATTGATTAATCTGTCACTGGGGTTCATATGGTTTGTTAAAGTTAATGGAAAACTGACCAAGGTGAAAAATATTAATGTGATTATTTTTTTATAGAAATTAGGAAAATTCTAAATTTGATCTATTTCTTTCAAATATTCATTTTGCAGAAACTAGTTGGTTTATTGAATTATTTTATTTAACAAAGAAGCCTCCAACAGCTTCCCTTGAATTATATACATGTATAATTTGATGACAAACACATATTAAAGGGAGAATGCAATAATAATTTATAAAGTTACAAAGTACAAAGCTTTAATATTAAATGATAATATTTTTTTTTTAATTTTGAGAAGGAAATAGCTTATGAATTACCAGAGTGTCAATAACTTTTACAGGCATAATAAAAATGTTTGGTTCAAATGGACATATTTAGTCATTTTATCTTTAATCATTTTCTTATAGAAACTTTATTTAAATATACTTTTATTCATACTGTTATAGACACTGGCAACTGGTGTTGTCCAGTTATACCTGGCGGACAAAACTGATCGAAATAAGTGGACAAAAAGATTTTGTGGTGTTGCCTGCTTTGTAAAGGACAGCTCAAAAAAATCCTTTTTCATCAGGGTGTTTGATATTAAGGTACTTTGTCTTGCAACATAAAAAATGTTTTGAAATTATTAAGAAAATTTAATCTTTCTAAAACAGTTTTTATTTTGTAAAGCATTTTTATTTCTATGTATTTATAATATAAAGCAACATTAAATTGTGTAATGCATTATGAAGATTTGATTAAATTAAAATTATAAATTTTTTCTATGAGAGAGCAATGTTCTGGAAATGCTTCTTTTTTATCTTGTGTAAGTAATGCCTTACAGAAAAGATATTCTTTTAAGAATTTTTTTGCTACTGATATATTGAGATATTTACTATTCAACAAATCAGACACATTTGAATCTATTGATTTAGAACATAAAAGTAAAAGTCTAACTAACAGTAAATCAAATATTAATTTATCTCAAACTCAAAATGAAGCTAATTAAAATTCCTTTGTAAATTTCTCTAATAGAAGCATCAAATGATCTGGGAGCAAGAGGTGTACACTCAGTTCATCTACAAGACACCAAGGGAGTACTTCCATACATTCGAAGCTGATGTATGACCATTTTTTAAAATAAAAATTAGTTAAGAAGGATCATTTTCAAACATTTAGGCTATAACAAATGAGTTAGTCTTTAAAAATGCCAAGAGTAAACATGCAATTAAATATTTTTATATAAATGTTTGACACATTAAAACTGTTAATTTTGCAGAGATTAAATATTTAAATATTTTTACCAGACATGTCAAGCTGGCTTGAACTTTGCCAGTGAAGATGAAGCAGCAAAGTTTAAGAAGGTTGTTGAAGGAAAAATGAATGAACGACTCAAGAAAAAACAAGGTTTCTTTTTAAAAAGCTATAGTCTTAAAACAAAAATTCATTGCAATATATTTTTTTAATGCATCACCTTCTAAGCTAACTCAAAGAAATATGAATCCTGAACCAACTTTTGTAAATTTCTTGAGGATAAATATTGTAAATAAGCAGATATATTAAATTAAATATAAATAATTTTCTTAAAAGCCTGCCACCATCAAATTAATTACTTAAATTAAAATGAATTGCAATAGATTTTAAATTATTTTGATATTAAATGTCCAGTCTAGTAAACTGTGTGTTTTGGTGTAAAGAAGATGTGTTGTAAAATGTATGAAAATTCAATTAAAATTTGGAGTCATGAAGCCGCAGTAGAAGATTTAAAACAGTAATGCACTGAAATTGTCCATGCACTATACCTGGGAAAGGCAGGCTATGGAAGAAACGCCTTATTACAATAAACAAAACACAAATGAGTTAATTTAGATATATTGCATCAATTTGCTGCAACTCAAAAAGATTTTTGTGCATGGTAAAAGATCCTTGAGTGAAACATAAAATTCATAAAGAAATATGTTCAACATTTTTGTTTAAATCCAGAAAAGCAAACAGGAAAACGAAGAACTGTTGCCCAAAGGCCAGGAATGGATGCCAACAGCCCACCTGCATCAGTTCCGATGAGTATGTAAACTGAAACGTTAGATTTAAAAAAAAGATTATTATTTACTTTCAAATAAGAGTCCCCATTTCTTGGTCTATGCAACATGTTAATGTGTTAATCTCTATTTATGCATATGCATTAGTTAACACATATAATCTTGTTACGTTGTTTTTAATCATTCCATTACTTTCTTGTCTGAGGTATTCATTTAAAAATAATGGCCGTGGTAAATAACCCCCTACAAATTACAAAGTTTTTATAGTTTGATGTATAAGGATTGAAGATGATATTATTTACAGCTGTTTTGATAACTTATACATCAAGCTCTGGACAAGACATTCTTTATTCAACATCAATGGATACCTCAGTCACTAACTTACTCTAGCTTTATATTTTAACATACATTTGAAATGTGCAAGGCTTCACTGTGTTTCTATATTTTGACCAATTTTATTTTTATCATGAATCAATATTTATTTAAACCCTTGTTATTTTAAGTGTCCTTTATAATTAAACTGGTTCTTATCAAAATCCTAGATATTTGCAACAGTTTTTAATAATGTACCAGTACTAATGTCTTTAACAGAAACTTACTCATATTATTTGACTATCATCAGGACCCAACGTGTCGTCTGCCCCAGCGTTACAACCAGTCAACCTCAACACAGATCTTAACCGCAGTAATAATAACATAAATACTGCCGGCACTCTTAAAAAGGGCAAAGAAAGCAAGAAAGACGGCAAGAAAAAACTCACTAAAGATGATATAGGAGCACCCTCTAACTTTGTGTATGTTTCATGATCAATAGAAGTTTTGGCTCTCTGTTATACCAAGCACGATCCTCAAAAATAAGAATCTGGGTCTAGAATCTGAAATGTAATAGCTATTTTTTATTTTCAACTCAAGGGCATAGCTTATTAGCATCATTCTATATAAAAAGGTTTTAAAACATGGGTTTTCCCCATTTGAGATAGGATAAAATGAATCAGAAAGCACTAGCAGGTCATTAAATGACTAGCTAAGTTTATGCTCTTGTAAACAGCATCTCTTTTTAGAAATAACACAAAACAACAAATGACATTATGAAATTTCTGTTTTCTACAGTCATGAAGTAAATGCCTACACTAAAAATTTATTATACCAGTATGTATAAAACAGTGAGGAAATTAAAGTGACTTTAGCAATAATTTCAAACACAGAGAACTCTGAAATAATCAACTGATAAAACTAAGGATAAATATAATTTTATAAAAATTATCATGCCCCAAACAACATTATTGACCAGTTAAGCCCATTAGTGAAACAGTGGACTATTATTCTATCTACCTTTTAGTTGAAGATAGAAATTGACTGAGCTGAATGTGAAATACCAATTACAACGTGACCTCGGTTCAGTTTCTATTGAAATGACTTCATTTATGTTTTAAGGCTTTCTCACTTCTGATATCCTCTAATTTAAAGTATATTTTATCTTATATACAGACATCTTAGCCATCTGGGTTGGGATCCTGAAAATGGATTTGATGTAAGTTATTTTTGGTGTTTTTAAACTATCTTTTATGCAGCATAGTTAATAAAGAAAATATGTTTGCAGCTTTTTAGGAGATTACACAAATTATTATCATCATTGGTTTTAAGTGATTCTGCCAATTAATAACTGACCAAAAAATACCATTCTAGTGCAGTCAAATCTGTTTGACACCCAGGGTCTCAGAAAAAGTGTAAACCTTGAATCAGAGCTCTAAACCAGGATGCTCAAAAACAATAATATTGAAAATTATCAAATTTATTTTTGTTGGTTATAAATCTAGTCACTGAACTTTGGGTTGACTTTTGGAAAGTTTTTAGAACTATATAAAATATGATTAAAATGTTTGTTTGAAGTATCTAATGTACCAATGTTTAAAATGTCCATGGTATATTTTGGGTTTGTGTATTTCACTGCCATTTTCAAGCCACTTCTGGATTGGCTAGAGCAGATATAGGATTGCAAAACAGATTTCCATTTCACTTAATTTCAATTACAGATGAACAACCTTGAACCTGAGATGCGCAACCTCTTTCAGTCTGTTGGCATTGCACAAGATCAAGAAGTTGATAAGGAAACTGTAGATTTCATTTATGACTTTGTGGAAAAACATGGAGGAATGGATGCAGTCAAAAAGGAATTTGGTGGATCAAAATGTAATTTAGTAATGCCGCTCCAGTAATTTATTGCTGCTCAGTTTCCTGGTCAGGGAAGATAGAGTGGGGGAAAACTAACAAATGGCTTCCATATCTTCGGTTGTCTTAGGGTGGTGTTGGACCCATCTTTAGTCAAAGGGATGAGGAGTTGGGGGAGTGGGAGACAACTAACATAAATGGCTTCCATATCTTGGGTTGTCTTAGGGTGGTATTGGACCCATGATTAGTCAAAAGCATGAGGCGGAGGGGTATTTTTTACTGTTTTTCATTTACTCCCTAAAGGTAAGTTATATCTAAGTGGTTGTTAGGTTATTTTGGAAACTTAAATCTTTATATGTAGTTACTGCTTACAAAGATTAGTTGTTTATTATGTTAATAAATATTTATTTATCAATATTAAGAAAAATGGTTTTAAATGTTAGTTTTTTTATGTTTCAGCCATGCCTCCTCCACCCCCACCTGGTTCTAGAATGAACGCACCTCCCCCACCTCCTAACAGAACCCCTGGGCCTCCTCCGCCACCTTCAAGAGTTGGACCAACAGCCCCACCACCCCCAACACGTGCTGTACCGGCTCCACCAAGAGCTGCAGCTCCTCCACCTCCACCGCCATCAAGACAAATGCCAACTCCCCCCCGTGCCCCCTTTTCAGCCCCACCTCTGCCACCACCAAACCCCCCTCCTGCTATGAGTGCTCCACCCCCTCCTCCACCTTCAGGTGGCCCTCCACCACCACCCCCTCCACCACCACCACCTTCATCTGCAGCAGGGGACGGTGACAGTCGAGGTCAATTGCTCTCTGCTATCAGGTAAGTATTACCGAGCATGAAAAAAAATATATACAAAAGAAATATATAACCTATATATTGCCCCAAATGGTATGTAAAACCTGGGCCTGATTGTCAGTAGTGTATCTAGAGTTACTGCACCTAGAGCTAAGAATTTAGTCGCCCTCCTTCCAGAAATAAATCTCTGCAGTTGGCTGAATATGCAGTCAATATAAAGAACGTTGTACTGCCCTGTTCCTAAGTATCTGCCCTGTTCCTAAGTATCTGCCCTGTTCCTAAGTATCTGCTGATTGTTTTATAAATTTAATGCTTTCTTTTCAGGTCAGGAGCACAACTGAAGCCAGCAGCTCCAAATGCCGATGCCCCCAAATCCGGTGACTCCAGAGATGACCTGTTGAATGCCATAAGAATGGGAGCAGCATTAAAAAAGGTAATTCAGTTAAATGATGCAATAAATGTTTCATTTGGCATATGACTACTAGACTTTGCAGAATTTTCAAAGAAAAACTTTCTAAAAATGTATTAAACATATCCTGTGACAGAAATTCTATTAATAAT
Organism: Omphiscola glabra; assembly: GCA_964017045.1. Lineage (NCBI taxonomy): Eukaryota > Metazoa > Mollusca > Gastropoda > Lymnaeidae > Omphiscola > Omphiscola glabra. The sequence goes on from OZ024799.1 coordinate 23,627,004, forward strand.
TTTAATCTACACCTTATCATGATTGTCAAGTACATAAACTGGATGTCCCAACAGTGAAATAGCTGAACTATCTATTCTAGTTATAACTTAAATCAGTATGATATTTCTCCTCTTGGAGGCATTATGCGTCAGCACACGTATAATTGTCTCATTGGAGGCATCATACGTCAGCACATGTAGCATTGTCTCATTGGAGGCATTATGCGTCAGCACATGTATCATTGTCTCATTGGAGGCATTATGCGTCAGCACATGTATCATTGTCTCATTGGAGGCATTATGCGTCAGCACATGTCTCATTGGAGGCATTATGCGTCAGCACACGTATAATTGACTCATTATGTGCTCTGATATGATATTTCTGATATGATATGAATAACAGAAGTTTAACAACAGCACATTGTCACTAATCTTCACCATGGTCCCAGTCAGCATCAACAATGAGTTATAGTACTGGTTTTAAAATCATATTCGAAAACATCTCCAACTATCAACAAGATCCCTTTCCGGGTCAATTTAAACAGAATTATAGATGGGTCTGTTTGATAGTTTAACAATCTGATCTTGCTAATAACTAATTCTTAAGAGCTACATTCTAATTCTCTTCTTCTTCTTATGTTTGAGGGCCCATGATCAATTCTGGCTCCTGGTTAGAATTCAAAGTTTGCCTTCTCTTAGAAGAGTTGCCGTCCCAGGCTAGCGAGTCCCATCCACCCGGGAGTTGCTGGAATGTTTCATTGTATCAATGTTATCCGCCTATCGGGACTCCATCTCCGGGTTTGAATTCAGAGTTTCCTTCTCTTAAATGAGTTGCCGTCCAAGGTTAGCGAGTCCCATCCACCCGGGCTGCTGGTGGTGTGTTTGCTTGACTGGGCTTTGGTGGGGATTGAACTCCAGACCATCAACTTGAGATTTGCTCAGTTTAGACCACTCGGCCACCCAGCACCCTCATAACTTATTTATGAAAGAAGATTGATTTATTTTAAAAAAATTAGAATTCCTGCCTTATTTAGATCAACATTCACACAAAAATAGAAAACTTTAGAAGTTATGTGTGTATTAGTTTGGTTGCTAGAGGCACAATACAGCCAAGGGCCAGGGTTTCCAAACCTGGGTTGTGAGGTGGCATTTTAGAGGGTGCTAAGAAAGTGTTTTGGAGAACAAAGGAGCCTTTGAATTTTTAATATTCTTATGCAAATATTTTTTTCCCCCTTAATTTGCATTTTACAGTAATTAATCACAAGTAAATTCCTTTTTAAAGTTCTACAAATTTCTTTTCAATTCAATAAAAAGTTGAATTTCCATTTTTATTAGTCAAATAATTTGTAGGCGATGGGAGACGTAAAAAATGTTTTGGGTGTGAAGAAAATAGAAATAGAAAAGGTTGGGAAATCCTGAGTTATTCAAAAATTTGTTCATCCCCTTTCTGGGTGAGCAAAAGTTAAATAAGTTGCTTAAACTAAGTTTCTACACCAAAATTATTATGTTATAGGGTGCTTTCTGATAGAGCTTATTTACGTAAGCCCATTTGCTTTTGCACTTTTTACTTTGACCAGTCATAATTAAATAAATTTGTTGCCGAGTTGTTGTTTTTTTTGTATAGTAAAAGTTAAATTTTTTTACAACTATACAACTAAAATAAAAGTGTGATACGGCACTTTTTACTTTATAACGACACTATGAATTCCAATATTTATTTCAAATTTCTTTCCTTACACATCTTGGTGTCTGTTTTTATTTGTCGTTTTATGGAGGGGGGTGGGGGGTAAATAAATAAGTTATTTGGCTTTTATTCTAAAGTAACTTATCCTATATTCTGACCAAAAAAAACCCACATTTCTACATAAATTAAAATTAATCCTTCCAATCTTTCATGGCAACATTGCTTATAACTTAGGTGGAACCTGCTGAAAGGCCAGCATCTACAACAACCACCAGTGACACAGACGGTTTGGTTGGGGCTCTGGCCCGTGCCCTGGCCAACCGTCAAAAACAAATCCATGGATCAGGTAATCCTTATCAGAGGCCAGACAATCCCTTGCGATTTTGTTTTGTCTTTAAATCCCTTTTTGTTGTTCCCTTCACCTTCCATCCAGGTGCTCACACTGAACTGACTGTACTTCACATCATTTTGATGGCATGCATTCATTTGATTTTTTTACTATTGGATCCTAATCCAAAGTAATCAGAAAATTTGTTCACCACTAATTTCTGTGAGATTTTATTTTTATTTTAAATTTGATGTATGAGTTAAAGCTGTCATTGGGCAAGCAAGACAGGAGCATTTTTTTTAATAACACTTTTTTTATGTCACAGGAAATCTGTTTTCTTTGTGAAAAAAATCTATGTTGTGCTGAAGTAATAGTAATTTCTTTATCAACAATTTTGTTTTGTAGTTTTTAACTAATTTTTTGTCATTCATCCCTGCTCCTTGTGACTCTAGCTTGTCCATGTTAACCAACTTTTCATGTTATTTAACAGCTTTTAATAGCAGTATTTTATATTTTTATTAATTGCATACGATTATTTTTATTAACCACTCAAAGTTGTTGAATTAATAAATAATTTTTTCATAGGTAACAGCTGACTGGAATTTATTGACAATTTAAAATTAATTACAGACTAAGCATATTTTTCACTTTACAGATTATCAAGTTAATGTACTTTAACTAAAATTTGAAATGCAATCTATATATTATTTTATAAGATCTAAACAAAAAATCTAATTCTTCATCTTCACAAATTTTAAAAAATATATTTGTAAATCATGAGATCACCACAACATCTGATTTTGACTTTAAAAATCAATTTAAAAATATTGTATTGTCCAATTATCAAACTAGACATTTTTAAATAGTTACCAAAAAAAGTTTGTCCTGGAGTTTAAACTAAAGTGGTAATAAAAAAAACAATTGTTTTTCTGGGGCAACATTATTTTATAAAAAGATCTTCTATAAATAAACATTGTCTTTTAATATATTGTTGGGTTAGTGTAATATTTGTTTCTCAGATAAAGAAGATAGTGTCACTATAAACTTTTGCCACGACAATATAAAAATAAAAAATTGATTTCCTCATTGTATAATTTGTATAATATTCTCAAATTCTTTTGCTAAGTACTTCTCTTTTCTTTTCCAAATCTTGTTTTTGCAATAAGAATGATGATGGAAATGTTTTAACAACTAGAAAAACTTATATGATATTGCACTAAAGTCCTTGTTAGGATGTCGCCTTCTCTGTCTTTTACTGATAGGGCTTTAAAAAGAGACACTAAAGGTTTTCAAACTGCTGAACAGGATTGGTAACATTTTGCCTATTGATCTGAAGGAAACCAATTGCCAAGTTGGCATGAGAATTACATTCATCAATTTGCAATGCCAGTGATTGGTGTTTGATTTTTTTGGCAAAGGGCAATCCTTGTAATAGCTTGCAAATGACTTGATATTTCAAGGTCGATGGAACGGATGAAAGACCTGCAAGCAACAGCCTTATTGAAATGGATGGCCTGGCAGGAGCCTTGGCCAAAGCGTTGGCCAGCCGTCGTCCAGCATGTGTGAACAGTGGTGAGGAGGCAGTTTTCTGCCAGAAAAACATTTTTAAGCTGCTCACTAATCAATCCAAATATTGGACACCTACCTATTATTGCTTAAAAATATTAGTCATCATGAATTTCCTACAAACTGGCCTAGTTACATATACTGCTTCTCTAATTTAGTTTCTACTACATTTGAGCCAGCTAATAGTATTAACAAAACTATTTATTTTCTAATTTTACTTGCTCTTAATAAGGTAGTTAGTATAGGCACAATAACAGGATTATGGCATTTTCTGTATGTAAAAATGTAGAATTTTCTTTAATATAGTTTTTTTTAAAGGACATCTTTATATGGTTTCTTGACATTATAACTTGAACAAATGCTTCTTATCATCATGGGCGAAGCGAGTAACTTTCTAATGTTTTATACTTAAAAATATTTATATATTAACAACAATAAAAATCAGAATGCTAAACAAAATATAACATTTGGCAGGTATGTTTAGGACTTATATATATAACAGTTCAAATTACCAGTATTTCAAATTGGTTTGGGAATAATAAATAACTAAAAATTAAAAAAGCCATGTTAATGATCATAATAATTATATACCCTTTGGAGCAAAAAAATTCACTTCTTTTTTTACCATCCCAATAGCATTTAAATACATGTGATATATTTAGCCTTGCTGAAATCTTACATTCTTTGCATATACAGTAATAGTTTGCCATTAATACACTAGCAATCTCACGTTTTTTCACTATAGCAACTGCTGTTTGCCTGCTGTTACTTGCTTTGTAAAAGAAACCATTATTTCATGTTTATTACTGCTACCACTGCCATGAGATTAAAACAGGAGATCTTAAATGTTCAAAGAAGATTTTTTAACCATGAAAAAGACATGTATTGAAAACATCCTTGTAAAATGTTCATCTACCTATCCCTCTATATATTGAGGAAACCATCTGTTATCTATAGTTTTGTACATCTCAGCATATAAAAAGTATTTCAGGGCTATAAATGGATTGACACTTGTAAACAACCAAAAACTCCCCTCTTCTCCTCATTCACAAACCATGCTTAAATTAGCCCAGTAACTTTATTAATTTGGACTGAAGCTTAATTAATCAAGTATTTGATTACCACTTGTCTTTCTTGAATATTGTTCCACTTGATGATTGGTCAAGGTATTGCTCTATGGTCTAACAATGTATCTCCTTCGGATTGGAGTGGTATGGTCTAACAATTTGTCTCCTTGAAATTGTATTGTCTGACAGAATCTTTTCTGCTTTCATCTACCACATTGACTTATATTTAATCGAACTGGGGCATTCAAAGGGGGTAGTCTGTTTGATGGAACAGCTTTTCTATTTGGGGTCAAGTAGAGGTGGGTATGTAAGATAAACAGATTGAAAAAATGTTTTGATTGCATCTTTGGAAACATTGAAAAAAACAATATTATAGAAACTTATGATGTTTAACTCAGCTTGGTAACTGTTAATCTTTTATATTTTTAAAGATCGAATATCAGGATAGGTCAAAGTGGGATAGTCCTACTACTGAAGATGGACTGGTGGGTGCTCTAACTGATGCATTAAATGAACACAGGAAATGCAAACACAACTCTGATAATGTGAACTAAAAGATGCTTCCATTGCCTGCCAGCATTAAATGTTTAGCTACAATAATTATTAATGTCAGTGTTGTTCAAAATGGCATACACATTTTGAATAATTTCTGGTCTGTATGGAGCCATCTCTTTAATTGAATTCTAACAGACTTCCTATGATATAAACAACAGGTAGATAGCATATTAATCCAAAAGAGTTTTAGAAAAATTTCTAAATTCTTATCTTAAGGTGCCATCCACAAATTACAACAGGATATTTTTGCCAATTCCCCCTCCTCCCCTTTTTTTCCACTTAAAATAATTAATACACTTTTATCACATCATCACATATTCATGACTCCACTCTCCCCTTAAGTGGTCTGTTCATTACATTATACACTCAGATTTTGTTGACTTGTCTTGAACTAAATTAAGTTTTTCACTTTCACCTAACTCCCAATCGAAGTTAGACATCATCAGACAATTAGATGTCCCTTAAACAAAAAGGTCCAAACACCACCCCCACCCCTCACACTTCTTTTTTGTGCTATAGATTGAGAGGAGCCTAGAATCATCTAATTTTGTACACATGTATTATCTTATATATATTTTGCTTATGGTGTGTCCTGCTTCCTTTTTACAACTGGCCCTCCCCCTGCTCAACATGTTATATATTAATAATACTGAGCCCACAAAAAAAATAGCTATCATTCAGCGAGCGTCATGTGTGATGGTTGAACTCAGATAAAAAGTTTAGGGGGAGGCAACTATTCTATTAATCATTGAAGAGCCATGGCTATGGTTTAGGACTGTCTGTAGGACTATTGTTTAAATGCTGGCAGGTAGGGTGTAGGACTATCTGTAGACCTATTGTTTAAAGGCTGGCATACATTATAGAAAATGAGAAGTTAACTCTTTTTTTGTTGTAACACTTGGACCCACCGGGTATTTTCTCAAAATGCCCGGACCCAGTGTAAAAAAACTACTTTCGGTTAAGCCCTAGTTGGATATATTTTGAAAATGGCACTTTTAAAAATTTAGTTTCCAATACTCCTAGCCATTGAAATTGAAAAATCTGTAAGTCCATTGCCTTAAATAATTTGCCAAAAATGTGTTCAGTTATCAACACCAAAAAAAGCCAGTGATTTCATAGTTGCCTGCTTTATGAGCATTTGATTTAAAGTGAAGTCTCCTGTCATTAAACATGTTGTTTTCTTTGTACCACTGTTCTTCGCAGCTTCCACCCAACTTGTTTATGTGATGAATCATACTAATAATCTTTTGATGTTATCCCACACAGTATTGTGAGACTATCATTTCTGTGCCACTCAACGGCTTGTGCTGAATCTACTGATACTAACTCTTGCACACCTTTTATATTGTACATATTTCCATTTTGCTAACCACTTCATTTGATACATGCTCTAACTTTCTTGTAGCTTAATGTTTTCCTCTCTACATTTTTTTTTACACACCATAATAATATCATTAATTTGTTATGAATCATATTGTAATTGTACCCATTTTCATGAATTGTAAACCATTAATAAATCCCAAATGTTAATGAAAAGTCATTTTATTGAGCTTTTAATTAGAGTGTTAACATTTAATGAGTTCTTGACAAACAATACCTATATACAGACTAAGTGACTTTTTTTAATGTTAAGAGATAAAAATATTGGCATCAATAATGATTTAAAGTGTCTGACAGAAAAGTGGAGAACTTAAAAAGAACACCCCTGTAAAAAATGCAGGATCACAGCTAACTTCAGACTACAACAGAACTCATTTTAAATGGTCTGAAATCACACTTGGTAGCACAGAATATGCACCTTGATAATAATTTTTTCCTCACTAAACACATCAACAATTGTATCATAATTTAAAATATCAAATTCATATGTTTGTTTGCTATAATTCAATTGTATTTTTGAATTTGTCTACTAACGGGATTGCCAGCTTTGTTTTTAATTTTATTTACATTATGATGGTTTTTTTTTCAAATGCCTTCTTATAAAACATTTTCCATTCAAAAACAAAGAATATTGATAAATTCAAATTTTTTAAAATAGTACTTTCGCTTTGTTTTTTTTTAATTACTTTAACATTTCAGTTACAGTATCCAATTTTTAAAAAAAACCTGTAAACAAAAAAAAATATAAGTTAAATTAATTTTTGTTTTAAACTCCAACAAATTTAAGTGAATTGATGTTTATTATTCACCAAAAATTTGCAAAGGATTGGGGGCTAACATTAACATTTGAATAAAATATGTAATAAATTCTGACTCCACGCTAATGTTTATTCAATGATCCTTTTCAGATGATGAGGATGATGATGATGATGATGACGATGTTAGTGATGATGATGAGTGGGATGATTAACAGTCATAGTTGCCCTTTACATAAATTATCAAAATTTAAATCAACTATGCTGACGTTGTAACACAATATTTCTTTAATTTTTTTTTAATGTGGAAATTTATTTATTTCGTTTACTTTGTAAATTGGTAGGCTTTAAAACGTATTCTATTTTTTTATTCTTAGTCATCATGATAAAGCTCTTAAGATCTACAGGAACCTGAAAACCATATAAAAAATGAGGCTTAAAACTTTGCTACAAATGCACAAATGTAGTCTTTTTAAATCTGTGAACACTTATACTTATTGTACAAATCAGGCTATGGACTTCTAGTTACTGGTAATACATTTTTTGGATAGCAAAAATTTAGGGGCCTCCCAAATTCCTATCAAGAGTGTGTGTGGGCTGCAGTTTAAGAATTTTGATTTAAAGAATATTTTTATTTATACACCAAGCATAACTTATAAAGTATATTTATCGAATTTAGAGTTTTTCTAATTCTAATGTGCACTGCACTATAATGTACAATTTTTCTGTGATTAATAATTCCATATTACAAATACTGAATATCATTAAAACTTTCTATTTCTAAGGAATGGTATTGGACTATTTGTTAAATTATTTTCATAAACTCTTTGAGTAACTCATTTGACAATTTTATCATATCAATTGATTGATTAACTCATATGACAATTTTATCATATCATTTTGTGTTGTGGAATTACAATACTGTTGGGTGAGGATTTTACCCATCCATTCAGTTTTGCACACAAAAAAAACTTGTTAGACTCCATTTAAGTATTTTTTTTTCTCTAATTCTTCAGCTCATAGATTGTTCATGTCATCGAAACATGAAAATAATGTTGTGTGTGTTCTATTCTCATAAAAACACTGACACTTTTCATTTGGTCTTAGGGACAAGCATTTGTGTTGTGTTTAACTAACAACTATTTGGACTTAATTAAATCATTCATGAAACTGATGAATAGTTGTGTTACAATTTATGAAATGATACCTATTAGCTAGCTAGTATTAAACTAGTATTTTACAAATCAGTTAACTACTGTTATGGTCAGGAATGCACTTTCCAGACACTAGTTTAAAACAATGGCTTTGACTCCTAGGTCATCTAAGTTATTGTCCATGGTGCCAAAAAAATATATGTCACATCTCTGACTTGCTGCAATTTTAGTGGGCCCTCAATGACTTTTAGGAAGAATGCAATTGTTAACAATGTCAATACAAAGGCAACCAGGAAAATAAAGATAAAACGCCAGGAACTTGAGGAACATACACCTCAAAAGCAGATGCTGGTAATTAGAGAATATTTTTAAGTGAAGGACGCAATCACTGTGAACATCCCACTGGGAGATGTGACAGGAAGGATGCCATCACTGTGAACATCCCACTGGGAGATGTGACAGGAAGGATGCCATCACTGTGAACATCCCACTGGGAGATGTGACAGGAAGGACGCCATCACTGTGAACATCCCATTGGGAGATGTGACAGGAAGGATGCCATCACTGTGAACATCCCACTGGGAGATGTGACAGGAAGGACGCCATCACTGTGAACATCCCATTGGGAGATGTGACAGGAAGGACGCCATCACTGTGAACATCCCACTGGGAGATGTGACAGGAAGGACGCCATCACTGTGAACATCCCACTGGGAGATGTGACAGAGATGCGTTTTCAACCTGGGTGCCCAAAGATGCTCTATGGGTGCAGGGGAAATAACTCTGAAAGAAACCAAAATAAGAGGGAGTTTATTTTTTAAATATCTCTCTTGTTAAATTTCTGGATTAAATTACTTCCATCCACTCATTGCTTGAGCCTAAACATAAATAACTGGGGTGGTGATAAATATTATCCCAGTCTTAAATGTGAAGTTGTTTGAAGGATGGTACAGATCAAGTTTAAAGAAATTTAAGTACCCAGTGTTGTAATGAATAATAAGCTGACATGGCATGAACACTGCCAAATTCTGTATTAAAAAAATCAACCAAAAACTTTTCTCTATCTTAAAATTTTGGCGTAAACAAATATGTTATTAACTTATTCTACAGTGCAATAATTGCAAGTCTACTGAACTTCAGTATTACCTGCTTGTGTCGATATTCATCATCTGACATCAAGCACTGAATAAATAGACAAACCAAGAAAGTTAGTAAATCACACAAACTAAACATGATTAACTAGAAGAAATATTTGAAAAGAGATGCTGTTATAAAACTTTTTTAAAAAATACATCCCACCCTCTTCATCAGAGATACTAAGATCAACTCGGGGTCCTCCAATAATCCCAGGTTGATTTTAAAAAAATCGTTGAGGAAAGAAGGCTTCTAGGTCAGGTTGCCACAAGAATAGTTGATATCACTTTATAAAATTAATCAGCTTAGCCTATTATTTAATTTATTATAAAGTTCAAAAAAATTTTTTTGATTAATTATTAATATGTGTTACACTTAAGCATTTCATTGTGTAGAAAACTTCAATAGAAGATGTTGAATAATATTATAACCAGAATGCCGAACATAAGGTAACAGAGTAGGGGGCGCCTCATGATTATTTTATATATCAAGGGGCGGTGGTGGGAACAAGTTTGAGAACCACTGATCTAAACAGAGATTAATGGTAGCCAACAATTTTATTGGATCAGTCTTAGTTTATTGAACAGGATAATAGATGTATCTGCTGCATGATTTCCCAGCTAGGGTTAATATGAATTGCTTCCATGATAGACAGTGCTAGATTTTGACGTGGCTCTGCTGATAAGAGGGCATGACACCATTTGATATCGTTGCTTTTAAGTCCGTACATGGTGGCGGATCCTGCTTGGGGTTCATATAAACACAGAGTTGGTAATTATAATAGTTATATTTATCATTACAATTTTACTGTGTTGTAATGGGATGAAGAACGGGCTTAAATATCACTGTACTTGCGGACCAGTTCATCATAGTTCATGGAAAGCTATTTCTGTCATTTCGGGGCATCATTAATCAACTCAAGAATATCTCTCTGTCTGCCGCCGCCTTCATAAAGTATCCCCACGTCTTTCCCAGCACCGCAATATATATGTCCATTACGTGTTCTAAGACCTCATAGCCTACGTCTTTATTATCAGGCTACTGCAAGGGAGTTCTAGGTAACGGCATGCTTCTGGATGTGAGGTTGAGGCAGTAATATGATGTTTTGCGATGTCATTCATAGCATTCGCAAATCATGTGAGCCTATTTCTTATTTCACGCAATTTGCTATCTTGAACACGCGTTCTTGACTGGATTAAATATCAAAGCGTTTAGTTTCTTAACGCCGTGCCGTGCGTCCGCGTCTCTGAGGAAACTTGGAGGCGTCCACATGGGCTTTGCCTCTTCGTGGCGTGGCGGACTAGTCCTCCGTTCGTTTTGAATTGCTAAAATCATCATGACATAGAATTATTCCCATTTCATGATAAGAATAAGTTTCAATAAGATAACATTAAAACACACACACAAATTCGGCGTACTTTGGCCCTTCCATCTTGATTATTTTAACATTTGCTACCCTTTTCCCCGAAGAACACGATCTACACAACCAGGGCATATATAAACAGTAACTTCAGATTAAAAATAATTTTAAAGCAAATCGATTTAAGGCGACAGCTGGTTATTGATTCGCAAATCTTTCAAAATGGTTGTAGCAAGAAAGTGGATTCAAACGAAAGCATTTGAAGGCGCCGTATCTTTAGACAACTTTCAACTTGTGGAGGAAGAGTTACCTGCCCTAAAGGATGGAGGTAGGTAGTTAATGAAGTAATGCTCTTTACCAATTTTGCTAATTCAAAAATATGTAAGTTATATAATAATATATTATTAATGTAAAATTATATTCACTAATGATAATGTCAATGTAATGACTATGAGTCAGTATAACTATTACTACTTTTAAATATATTATATATTATTATGTCTGAGTCTGACAAATGTGACTTAAATTTATATTTAAATGTTATACATAATGGTATTGTTAGTATTAGACCCAAATACTTATAAAATGGCTTGTGGCCACTTAATATATCATAATAATATATGGGCCAAGTTATGGGATATGCTTCAGTCTTCGGGATTCTAATAATCCTGCATTCTCTTTAGCCCAGTGTACCTAACTAACCATTCTTAAATTTAAATAAATAATAATTGTTAAAATAAATACATTTAATTTATATGAATTGTAATCTGTTTGGTTTTTAACAATTCAGTTTTTAAAAATAGGTTTTTAAGTCTTTAACAATACATTTTTTTTAAAAATGGCATGAAAAAATAGGATTGTAATTGTAAATATTATTTTTAAGCCAAATTAAGCCCCTAAAGCCTTAGGCCCTATTACTAAGCCCCTGACAAATTGTAATTTAATCTACCTGCCAAAACGTTGAACAATTATTATTTTTTTTTAAAAACTGTTAAAGTGGTAATTGACCTGGTTTCATTGAAATGCAAACAAATGTAGATTTAGTAATTGAATTATCTATTAAGGTATTTGTTATCATTTTGCATATTACTAGAAAATCCAAAACTTTCACAATGGTTGTGGATTTTTATAACAAAGCATAAAAATAAGAATTTGCCTTAAAAAATCATGACATCTTGTAGTCTGGTCACTTTGCTTATTTTTTCCTGTTTCTACAGAAATCCTAATAGAGGCATTATATTTGACAGTTGATCCATATATGAGGTAATTTTAAACCATTCAAAGTTAAAGAAAGTCCTATCAATACAGAAATTAATCAGTGTACTTAACTTAAATGAGGTATGCCATCCTTAAATTAAATTGTTGAAAAAATTTTTAATTAGTGCTGATTATAGTTTTTTGGATGGCTCATTACTCTGTAACTTTTATTATTGTAATTTGCTTTGTATAGTAAAGTCTTGATAAAAATATAATTAAAATACATTATTTTAAAAATAATTTTTAAAAATAACATCCTAAGTTGTTTTAGTTTGTAAATATAATAAATTTATATTGGCAGTTTAAGTGTTTTTCTTAATTTTTGTTTGTTTAAATGTTCTACAGAGTTTTTCCAAAACAAGTTGACAAATCTCCTATAGGACAACAAATAGCAAAGTAAGGCATTAAAGTAAACAATTTTTTACTATTACAAGTATCTCCAACCAGAACAAGGAGGAAGACAATGTAAAGGCATTATTAAATATGTTCATACTGCAACATTTTTAAATGTATCCGTTAACGATTAGAAAAATGCAATATATATTTTAGGTCTATACTTTTACTTTAAACAAAAGCACAAAAAGAAACAATCAGTATAGGAATGCATAACTTCATACTTAAATAAATCTAACTTTGGCCACTTAGCTGGCAATATTTTATAATGGGCATTTTGTAAAAAAAAAATTCACTTAATCAAACTCTTTGGAATTAGACCCTTTCAATTTTTGTATGCTAGTGTTATGATACTGCATTAACTAACAAATGTACTTGAAGACCTATGTGCTAAAAGTACTTAAGTCTACAAAATACCCATTTTGAGATAATCCAATTTAAATATTCTTTTTGTCTATAACATTTAATCATTATTATTTTTTGGCTTGTTTAAATAATGGACTTAGGTACATTTGAATGTGTTCGAATTTAAGCATTACACTTGGCTAAACCGGATAAGAAAAGGTCACAGTTTAGATTGATGTTGACAAAAATGTGACTTAATTACAGTAAAGCACTAGGTTCTTCACTTTTTCTCTTTCGTTTTACAGCAACATTTTTTTTTTCTACAGAGTTATTGATAGCAAAAATGATAAGTTTCCCATTGGTAAGATTGTGCTGGCTATGGTTGGCTGGAGAGACAAGACTGTTCTGGACCCTGCCCAAGATAACCCCTATTATGTTACGCGATTCACGCCAAAGAAAACTCTTGTTGAAATCCCCAATGTTGGTGACTTCCCCTATTCTCTCTACTTGGGTATTTTGGGTATGACAGGGTGAGTTTAATCAATACAAATCTTATTTCCTCACGTTTTATCAAAGGTGTTGCTGTATCATTTGTAGGGATTAAACCATATTATTAAGATTTTGGTTTCAGTAATACATGGGCTCATTGAGGTGAAAGGGATATTTGTATAATTGATTTAAATGTCTGCCTACTGTCTAGGGTATGAGAATCACTGTTATTTTGTTTAGGGGTTACAGTAATTTTTTGGCATGGAAAAGATGTTTAGTGTAGGGAGTATATGTGTAGCTGTATCTATTATGTGAGATATATGTGATGTATTTGGGTAAGGGGAAATGACTGTTAGTTTTGTGGTTGTTATGGTGGAACAATGGCCAGGGCAGTAGAGTTGGATGATTTCACGATATAACTTGTGTGTTGCTGAGTGTTTTAACCCTAGATGTCGCCATACAGTGTTTTAACCCTAGAAGTCACCATACAGTGTTTTAACCCTAGCTGTCTTCATACAGTGAATAAACTTAAAGCAAGAACTGGACTATTCAGTGTTGTGGTGAATTAGTTGTGATACTGTGAGAGACAGTACCTAAACAAATAGTCACAGTCGTCTGACATTAAGATTAGATGACTAGTAAACATTGAGATCTAAATCTCGACACCTACTGTGGAAAAAGTTATATGTTAAATTATAACAATGTCACACTATTTTAAGATTGACTGCATACTTTGGTTTTTTGGAAAAATGTCGGCCTAAACCTGGAGATGTAGTTCTTGTTAGTGCAGCAGCTGGTGCTGTGGGCAGTGTTGTTGGACAGATTGCCAAAATTAAGGTAAGCCAAATTTAATATTGATAGATTTTTGGAACTGTCAAATATTTAAATGCAGTTTGTTTTAAGAAGTATGGCCTTAAGAGGATAAAAAAGAATGAAATCAAGAATTTGGTCATATTATGAATTGAAAAATATGAAAAAAGTTAGGAATTTGTATAATTTTCCTTAGAACAAAATGACACCCTTTTATTTTGAGAGAAAAGCTGGAAATAGGCTTGTACATGCTAGTGTATTGTACTTCTTTATTAAGGCTATGGATATATATATATATAGACACATGAAATGGGTGAATTGTAAAAAGGGGTCAGGGAGGTTTTTGATAAATATCGTATCAAACAATAGTGTGGATAACTTCTTACTAAACAGTTTAAAATTGACCTGTAGTATCCACATAGCAAGCTTTACATTTTCATTTTTATAAACAGCTTTTTAGTCTTCTATTTATAGCAAACTTATATTACTGTTTGCTACATTTCTAAATCAATATTTGTCTGTTTTTTAACATAGTATTGTGACTTTCCAGGGCTGCACAGTAATTGGCTCAGCTGGAAACAAAGAAAAAATTGAATGGTTGAAAAGTATAGGATTCGATTATGTTTTCAATTACAAAGAGACTGCTGTTGAGGACGCCATCAAAACATTTGCTCCAAATGGAATAGATTGTTATTTTGATAATGTAAGCCAAAAATCTGTTTGGTGTTCATCTATTTGAAGTATTTGTGGGGTACTTTAAAGCAAACATATACATATTAATAAAAGCTCCCAACATTAGAAGCATTTCCCAAGTTAGGCAACTATTAATATTCATTATTAATATTTGATTTACTGAAATATTTTGTGTATTTGTAAAAGTAAGTTAGTTTAATTTTGTGTGTGTTTACATTAATATAAGATTAAGAGCAAGAATTAAATTTCATCTTTGCGTTTAATTATTATTATTTTTTGTGTATACGGGTAATTAAAATATATGATTTATCAAATATAAAAACTCTTTACCAATTGTTAGGTCGGTGGTGAATATGCTCTTAAAGTCCTTGATGCATTAAGCCCTTATGGGCGCATGTGTTGCTGTGGACAGATCTCTAGATATAATACCACTGAGGCTGGACCGGGTAACATTATTTTCAAAGATTGTATTTGCTGCTTTCAGTGGGGGGAATTTAACATAAAGGCCCCTTTAAAAAGCAACTATGCTAAAAGTATAATTATTTTACCATTTTAAAAAAAATAGTTGTATGAAAGGTGTTACACCATCTCATTTTTGAGTTTGTTGAAATTTTCCATGCTAAATTTCATACTTGTTTTCTTAATAATTAAATTATACTATTTCATCAATTTCAAATATATAATTGAAATTAATTTTTAAATATATAATTGAAATGCATCTTAAATTACTTACAATTATTGTGTTAAAATTTAGTGCAAAGGATTTAAAGTCTTTAAAAAAAAATTGTAATTCCTCCTTAATATAAACTGTTTAGCTAAATTACCTAAAGTAGTGTAGCATCTTACTTACTGGCTTTATAACATGAGAGTGAAAAACTAAAACTGCTGTGTTTTTATAAATGATACATCCATTTATTTCTCCTACTTTCTTTTTTTTTGTAGAAAAGGACGTAATCCATACCATTATGATTAATGAATTGTCAGTGAGTGGCATCATGGTCTATTCTTACACCCATGCCTTCCCCAATGCTTTGGCCGAAATAGCACAGTGGATCAAAGAGGTGAGATCATTTGTGGACACTTTTAGTGTACCTACGGGATACTTTTAAATTTAATCACAGAAAAGGAAAGTAGTATTTCAGTCATGTATTTTTCGATGGCATTTGGGTGCAGCACTTTGAAAGCTGCCTCATCTGGGAACTGCAACCAGGAATGTGATTGACAGAGCTAAAGTAAACTACGCGATAAACCAAATCCACAATTTACGTAGCTGCCATGTCTTTTTCCTGTTTGGTTTTTTTACATTTGACTTCAAATCACTTCCTTTCCATTCTTCCTTACTTTGTTTCTGTCTGGTTTTTGCACCCACTCCTATATTTTTCTCTTTTTTTTTTTAGGTACCGGTAGGATATATCTATATATTATGTAAATTTAATTTATACTTATTTAGTTATTTAAATGTTTTGTTGTTATATTGATGAAGGCATGTGCCAAAACATTTACTTGTGTATTATGTAAAATTGTTATTAAAGCTTAACATATGTTGTTATATTGACACAAATCATTGGTGTCTAATTAATCTAAAGTAAATTACAGGCACTTTCATTGTAGCACATCTCTGTAAACAGTTTGGACATTCTTACACTGGGGATCCCTGTTCAGGTTGTGTTGGCTGTTTTGTCACCTTTATCTTTATTTGTCTAGCCAACTAAACATAATTACCATTGACTCCAATCTTATTATTGGTTTTATTTCAGGTACCAGCATAATTTTCAAAGCCTGTTGAATTCCTTATTAATAATTTACAAAATTGGTTTGCTATTCAGTTTATAAACAGAGGAAGAATTAAAATGATATGATTAAACAAATTAACTTAATTGGGAACACACCATGGGGCTATAAACAATAACAGAGGGCTCAAATTTTTGGTCTTTAATACACAGTATTTTGGAAGGAACACAAAAATCTAATGTGTGAGGGGGTAGCAGTTTTTAAAGTTGTTTCTCCTAAGTATTCTGACTGACAAAATGTGCAACACATGTGGAAATGAGTAATATGTTTTTGCCCATTGAAAAATAGAGTTCTTCTTCTTTTACCATTAGTAAAAACATGTTTTTTATTTTGTCAAATATTTTATTTTAATTATAGGGAAAACTCAAGCACAAAGAAACAGTTTTTGATGGTTTTACAAAACTGCCTGATGCTTTTCTAGAAATCTTCAAAGGGACAGCATCAGGAAAACTTGTGGTTAAAGCATAACAACACTAAACAGTTTTTTGAGATTGTCTTAATTATGTGATATTCAGTGATATACATTTTTTGCCTATCAATAATCAATTAATTCACAGGCTAATGATTTTTTAAAATTCTGTAGTTTCTTTCTTTTTTTTTTACTTTCTTGGATTTGCATGAAATATTTGAAAATAGAATTATAACAAACAAAATTCACATATTTA
Organism: Omphiscola glabra; assembly: GCA_964017045.1. Lineage (NCBI taxonomy): Eukaryota > Metazoa > Mollusca > Gastropoda > Lymnaeidae > Omphiscola > Omphiscola glabra. Next base: position 23,644,409 of record OZ024799.1, read on the forward strand.
TATTTTTACAAAAATTTGAAGTTTGGACAAAAGGTCTATAAATTTTAAATGATATGTTAAATTTTAAGTGATACATGTGTAAAATTGGTGCACTAAATTTTACTTGGTCATTATAAATATATGCAGAAATAGTAATTTGCACTGTTTTATTTTATCATTTTACACATGAAAAAAATTATATTTTATCACTCATCATCATTGCCTATCACTTAAATATAAGTTTAAAAGAAGTCATTTATTACTCAAAAAATACATTTTATCCCAAGTATTCTGTTTATCCCAAGTATTCTGCTCACTGCTGCTATGGAAATTAATTATGGTAGAGAGTGTATTATTTTTCTGCATTCACAGCTGATAGTTTACATCTGATGTCTTGGGTAGCTGATAGTTTACATCTGATGTCTTGGGTAGCTGATAGATTACATGTGATGTCTTGGGTAGCTGATAGTTTACATGTGATGTCTTGGGTAGCTGATAGTTTACATGTGATGTCTTGGGTAGCTGATAGTTTACATGTGATGTCTTGGGTAGCTGATAGTTTACATGTGATGTCTTGGGTAGCTGATAAAAACATGTGATGTCTTGGGTAGCTGATAGTTTACATGTGATGTCTTGGGTAGCTGATAGTTTACATGTGATGTCTTGGGTAGCTGATAGTTTACATGTGATGTCTTGGGTAGCTGATAGTTTACATGTGATGTCTTGGGTAGCTGATAGTTTACATGTGATGTCTTGGGTAGCTGATAGTTTACATGTGATGTCTTGGGTAGCTGATAGTTTACATGTGATGTCTTCGGTAGCTGATAGTTTACATGTGATGTCTTGGATAGCTGATAGTTTACATGTGATGTCTTGGATAGCTGATAGTTTACATGTGATGTCTTGGATAGCTGATAGTTTACATGTGATGTCTTGGGTAGCTGATAGTTTACATCTGATGTCTTGGATAGCTGATAGTTTACATGTGATGTCTTGGATAGCTGCTAGTTTACATGTGATGTCTTGGATAGCTGATAGTTTACATGTGATGTCTTGGGTAGCTGATAGTTTACATGTGATGTCTTGGGTAGCTGATAGTTTACATGTGATGTCTTGGATAGCTGATAGTTTACATCTGATGTCTTGGATAGCTGATAGTTTACATGTGATGTCTTGGATAGCTGATAGTTTACATGTGATGTCTTGGATAGCTGATAGTTTACATGTGATGTCTTGGATAGCTGATAGTTTACATGTGATGTCTTGGATAGCTGATAGTTTACATCTGATGTCTTGGGTCAAAAGGCAAAAAAAAAAAAAAAGGCACCTGGGTTTTAGGAGGGATTTGATAATAAACGTGGTTGTAATGATGTGAAGTAAACTAGTGGACAGCTCAATGTTATTGTAATGATGTGAAGTATACTAGTGGACACCTCAATACATAGCAAGTTATAGAATTGTGTCGATAAAAGTAAAGAAAACAACACAGGCCATAAACTTTTTCTAAGACGAAAATCATCAAAAGGATGATCTTGAGAGACTTCATCATTGTATGGCAGCAGGAATGGTAAGAAATAAAATCGACTACCGGTATGTCATAAGCGGCCTACAATGTGAAACGAAAATACTTGTTCATTTGTAAGTCATGATATGTAACTAAAAGTAGACTCAATTGGACTAATATAGATAATTAATATTAATAAGGGGTGAGGGCACAATTTCGGCTGCATTTAATTGATCAGAAAGCTTTCCCGAGTCACAAAGAATAAGGTGTTCCTTTTTGAGTGAAGCATTAAATAGTGTAGTTTGAGCAATGCAAAGAACAGGTTTTATTTTATGTTTTAAGGTATGGGGGAAGGGGGGTGATAATAAATGTTACCGATACACATTTTTTTTTCCTCTTTTTATGTTATTTAACCAATGGAACTGAAAAATAAATTGGCTAAATTTTACATTCTCGGTGTTATCGCCCTTCAGACCAAGTTCCTAGAAAAATGGGGAGGATTAAAAAAAAGTGAAACAAAACTAGCGTTGTCATCAAAGGTCGGTATATTAGCGACTCTTTTTTTAAAGTGACTGGTGGCCGAATCCGAAAATATATTGTGTGAGATCTATTAAAAATATAAAACAAAACAATAAAAAAACACCTGGACGAAAAAAATAACAAAATAAATAGATATAAAAATGGAAAACTCATGACAATTTACTTCCAACAATCTATTAAAATGATTTATTTCATGCAAACCCTAAATTCGGTTACGTAAAATACATTCATTACAGACTGAATACGAGCTGTCATTTGTGTATATTGATCGGATCTAAGAGCTTCATCATTCACCTGGTGATTTCCAAAATGCAGTTTCCATTTCAGGTGTGTTGTTTGGACCTTTGAAATAGCAATTTTCCTTTACTAATGATATTCTTGCTTAACTGAAAACAAAATTATTGCACTACGGGCTACACCATTATGACACAATTTTTTTTAAAGACTTCGATTTATACTTCATAGATTTAACGCTAGTCAATAATGTAGAAATTGTATTTCAGAAATAAACATGGTGTCTCCTCCAACTCAACCCTCCACACCTTCCTCTTACGTCGAATTCACCAGCAAAAAGTTGTCTAATTTATGGGCTCATCTAGAATTCGTCAGGGGAAAAGATGTGATATAAAATGAGTATATGTTGTTTGTCTTTTGTTGTGTACAGATTTTAGGGGGTGGGGTGGGCGGCAAAATTAAATACCACCCCGGGCAGCATAATGTCTATACTACGTCATTAAATGGAGCTACAATTTTCGTAGCTTTATTCTTTAACAATCATGTCGAACTCAGATGACTGCCCTTCAAACAAAGTCTAATTCCTGATTACAATGCGCCACAGAGAAGCCCGAAGGCGTCTCCTTAGGGGGACCATGAGAGAATCCACACGCCAAAATAAATATAGTAGGTGCAAAGAAAATCCATAGCTAACTGGGGTATGGATGAAACAACAGGTCTCATTACTGCTCTGTGTCAGAAGGCATCATAGAAACATTACTATGCTCCGTGCCAGAAGGCATCATAGAAACATTACTGGATCCCCCCCCCCCCCCAATCTTTGCTTACACTAAATTGAAAGAAGCTTTCACTTTCACGATCCGCAAACAGCGCCATGTTCCTCTTTGAGTGAACCATTCAATTATTTGAAATATTTAATTTTTAATCTTGTTTTCACTTTTAAATTAATGTTAACTACGAACGCAAAATAAACGATACACTTTGAATGAAGTTGGCCCAAACCGTAGAGTAGCAGGTTGCTTCCAAAAGTCACGCAACGGCTCTGGATGCCACCAGAACAGGTGAGACTCGGAAGTGGGGAAAGGGGGGGGGGGGTTCCATGGGGGACGTCTGGAGAGGTGACACCATGAGTTTACTGCACTGGCGTATACCAAATCTAGTGACGCCACTGAACAAATAAGATGAGCCTTATAAAAGACCAGACGTGATCTTATAGTATAGGCCTACTAGCTGCCGAGCCGCTAGTAATAACAACACTTTTGGTGAGTTTCTCTATTACACTTGCCAGATGCAGTGTTGTCCGAAAAAAATATTTCGGAAAAAAAGCAACGCCAATGCCAAATATGATTATTGAATACCTTAAAATGTATTTATGTTTACCCCATTTTGGATAATTTACGCTGGTTCACCGATTCCAAAGGATGGGATTCAGGGCGGGTGTCCCTTTCGCCCCTCCCTTCGTACGGCCCTGTGTGAATGGATTGCTGAGTTGGTTTGTTTAAGGACAATTGTCACTAATTGTGCAATTTTTGGCTTAAGTAGGGAGGGGGCGACCAGGGCTGGAGTTACCATTTTAGGGGCCCTAGGCCAACAAAAACTTGAGGCCCCCATTTTGAAAAATAAAAAATATTGCTAAGTTTTTTTATTCAAAAATATATTTGTAGTAGAGTGGTGGAGTGATATGGTGACAGCTTATATATGGCTACTGGAGGGTGGTGTGTGTGACACACTTTTTAAAACCCTGCTCGCAGCGCCAAAAAACTGTAGCCGGGTGGAGGTGTGTGATGATACTGACAGTTTTACTAAAACAAACGAAGAAAATGCAGGTCTGAGGACTATAGCTTTTATTTGGAAACTAACAAAGAGAAGGAAGGGAAATGTCCCGAAAATAAAATAAAAGGAAAAGTGCAGGAAAGGAAAGGGACAATACCTGCAAAGAAACAAATAATACAGGTTAACAGTGTCCTGACTAATAATGAATAACACAGAGAACAAAGAAGCATATTAACTAACCCTGTAAATGCAGGGTGTTACAAAATATACTTAACTAAAAAAATAGAGTATGCTTACATGGTAAACAATTAATTGGCAATTAAAATTATATTGTTTTGATAATGTTTCATTACTATAAAAGGAAATCACGTGGCAGTGTTCTAACTTGTAGCACGTACACTGTGTTACATAAAGGACCAGTGTGAGATGTGAGGGCTAGCATAGAGGTCTAACTTGGGTACTGTCATCCATGTAAGGGGTCTGTGTAAGATGCACCCATAGCAGGACAGGTACTATAATGGTGTAAGGTATAACCACCATTGGTTAGATACATGCATCACTCAATTGCTGTGTCTTTTTAAGACAAAAGCAAATTGCGAAATGTCTAAGCATATTAATACAGCTGGTAATAATAGTCTCCTAACACATGCACTATTTCTATTTGAGAATATAGCACAGGGCAGGGGAGGTAGTCTACTACACCTGTTGTACGTAGGTCGATGGTCGTATCCTGTTGTATCAATAGCTTTAAAGCACATTGCAGTATGTGTGACTATCTCAATATAACGGTTGCGTGTTATGCTCACAGGCACTGGTATCTAATTCCATTTCATAATTCATGGATTTTGGTTGCACGTCAAATTGACGGAGCTAACAAGTGATTAAAACACTGCCTAATATAAGTCATGCTAGCAACTGATTAAAACACTGCCTAATATAAGTCATGCTAGCAACTGATTAAAACACTTCCTAATATAAGTCATGAACAGAAATATTCCATTACTAACACCGAACAAGTAATGCAGTCTACAGCACAGAGATAAAAAAAAAGGCGTATTTGCTTCTACTTACAGAGCGTCCAAATGGGCCGCTATGAACCCTGACAAACTGCAGGGATGCGGTTCCAACCTCGAATAAAAATCTCCCAAATGTGCCCGCCTTAAATAGTCGTGCGCGGACGTACCCGTGAACCTGACGTCACGCCCTGACTTCAAGTGTCCAAAACTTGTCTTCTGACAGATTTTCTGTGTTAAACTGACAAACCCTGGAGACTACAACCCAAATTAAAGTTGATATTCCGGATCCAATCCCTAATTAATTAAATGTGTCCTTCTTAGTTTTGTCCCCGCTATCTAAGATACATTTTTATATTTCTATGAGTTATATACTTTTTTAGATATTTAAATAAAACAGGTTGGGACGCCCCCATAAATGAATGTGAAAACGCTCTTAATTACTAACAATTAAAATACCCTTGGACGTTGGGGACTTGTAAATATACTTAAGTATAGCGAATAAACTCCCCTTCCCAACTAGATACAATTTATAATTTAGTTCACTATGGTTCCCGAGATACAAATTATTTAACTTAGCACTAAAGCACAAATAGTGGTTCCCACTATTTAAGTATTCTATGTCATGAGGGAGAGCCCGTCGGTCAGTCTGAATGGGGTGAACTTGACCAGAGCTCGGGTCAACATTCCGATCCTGTGTTGGGCGAGGTCAAATTACACTACAGTGTTGGTGGTGGGCGCGATTTAAAAAAACGGGGCCTACCCTACCACATATTTTTTATATATACCCAATTTTGGGGCTCCTTATTTCGCGGGGCCCATAGGCCACGGCCTAGTCGGCCTGCCTGTAAATCCGGTCCTGGGGGCGACAAATAATTTTTATGACTTTCAAATAGCGACCTTTAGATCTGCCACTGCATAAAAAGCTTATAAACCTACGTCACATTTTTTCAAACCCTTTTTACCACCTCAGTTGACTACAAATGTAACGCCCACATTTAGTGTGACGTCAATTTTATATGCAACAAGGCAACAAACCACCAGCAAGAATGTTATTTGCGAAGCTAACAACCAGATTAGTATTGTAGCGCTAACAGTTCTCTTGAGAAAATCTCTTGTAGCATTATCACAATACCCTATAATCAAAAGTATTGAAAAATAGATATGATTTTATTTAAACAAGTTGTTTAAAAATACTTATGATGTTCATTCATCTCATAAAACTTTAAATATTGTGCATTTGGGAGGGCATCCTGACATTACATTCCTGAGAGGTTCCCTAAGTCATGTGCCAAAAATAGTAGCGGTAAATTTACCACCGAGCCAATCAGAATTGAGGATGAAGTATTATTTTTAGAAACATTTGGTCCCCGTATATAAAGTCGCAAAAAATGTTTGAAGAATTAAATGTCCAATGAAATAGCAGTGTGACAGTGCTGGAGAAAGCTAAAATACAGTAATACTTAATAATTTGTCAGTGTGATATTCAAAGAGAATAACAGGTAACATTCTTGTAGTATGTTGTATCTGTTGTGTTCCGATTGTATGTCCCTACATATTTTTGTTATGTTGTCTAATTAGTAATAGGTCTGTATTATAGAAAGATCCAGGTGACTTACCTCTAATCACTAATGTAGGCCAATATGAAACGTGACACGGCGTATGAAGGCGTACTCTCCATACAGCTTGCTGTGTGATATAAGATTTCAAATCGGACACATTCCTAAACCGCATAACAAGTTGTGAGACAAGTTGGGCGCGGTGTGTTGTGGTAACGTCGTAGCTTACACATAATAGCGGGATATCACAATCAAGAATTCTTCGTGACAGAAACTTTCTCCACAGTCATACAAGTGAATAAGTGGCGTTAATTTTACAGAAAACATTCTTTCGTGGTAAATTTAAACAATCAAAATTAATAATATTTGACAATGTTTTGGCTAAATTGATAACTAATATTGTAATCATGTGATCACTTTGATCGGTTGAAATGTCGCGAACTAAACTTTTACCGAAATGTCGATAGTATAGTAGCAGAAATTTATGTGGCTCCACCATAATTAATCGTTATGAATCAAGGAAAATTGTGTTATTTCAATATAATGAAAAGTTTATAATCTTTTGTTGTGATGGTTTTTAAGGTACCGTTGATTTTTTTTATTAAAATCTCTCGTTATCTTGAATGATGATAAAATTATGCCTTTAGTAGCCATTAGATATTTTCAAATATTCTTTAAAGGAATTTGAGCAATTTCGTGCTCTGTCACAGCTAAAGCTTAAAATAATAAGGATTTGCAATAATTCATTTTGGAGGCTTCATTTGGACAGTAACAAAATTAAATTTTATCATATTAATTGACTCAAATAATATTGCAAAAGGTGAAACTGATTTTTTTTTCTTTAAAAAGAGACAATATGGTTTCTTCCATGGATGTCCCCTTAATTACCCAATCTGTTTGAGCTCACCTCTGTGCAAAATAAAACGGAGGCACGTGCCAAGATAATAAATGCTAAAATTTACTGTAAAAATAGCGACAAACAGTGCTATAATGGGTTACACAATATTTGTAATAGCACGACCAAATCTCTCTACTACACACGGGTGGTTCATAGCTTTAAATGACTAATAAGGTTTTTTCAAACCGAAAGTCAAATAATTGATGCATGAGTCACGCAGTGGAGACTGGAGACGGTCGCTGCCTACATTTCTATGTTGTTCACAGGCCAAATAGCTCGACGCGCCCGCCCATGGACTTATTTTCTTCCTCTTTCAGCCACGGCCACGGCTAGAGCATACACTGTAAAGCCAACGCTGATTTATTTTTGGCCTTATGCTGTGGTGAATTGGCCACGCCCATTTGGTATCTGCCACTTAAGAGTTGTTTCCCTTAATCTTCAGCAAATGTCGGTTTGAAACGAGTATTCAGATACTATTATTATCTTCATGTATTTGAAAAGTTTTATAGTGGCCTGCTTAGACTGCCCTCGTGGCCTGTTCAAATACAATGGTCCACATTCTCCATTGTAGTGGCAGGGCTAGTTAAAAAAAAATTGCTGGTTAGATAAAGCTACTTGCATCAATTTCAATAATTTTTAGAGGTCGAAACTGGCATGGGCCCCAATAAATTAAATTCCAAATTTTGTTATAGTGAGAACTCATTTAAATGCTCTCTGTAACACCGAGTTAAGAAACAATTCTCCATAAAGGCTTGCTGATTTTTAAAAAAAAGAAAGTTATGTAGGACGAAACATACTTTATACGTTGTATGTGACCTTGGCCTTGTCATCTAAGGAAATTTAAGACCGGGGCCAAAAATGGACCGCCACGTGAAAGGGTCTGACTTTAATATTCTTACTGACGTAATTCGAACCACAGCATGGCTTTTTTTGTGTGTCCTGAAATATTTTATTTTTAAATTGACATTTCTGTTCGCATTACCATTTATTTCATTCTCAGCCGTCTATATGAAATTGCAAGTTGATCAACTGTATTTAGATTTAAGTAGTCAGTTCTTACTTATCAAAAGCTGTTTGTCATACCCCAAACAATCCTCACTATTTCCTACTCACTTTTATGTTGTTGTTTTTGTCTTTGTTGCTTTTTTTTTTCCTCGTACCCCTCATTTCTCTCAACCTCCCTTACATCATTCCACACACCTTCCTTTCACACAACTTCCTTGCACACACCTTCCTTCCACACACCTTCCTTTCACACACCTTCCTTGCACACACCTTCCTTTCACACACCCTCCTTCCACACACCTTCCTTCCACACACCTTCCTTCCACACACCTTCCTTCCACACACCTTCCTTGCACACACCTTCCTTCCACACACCTTCCTTCCACACACCTTCCTTGCACACATCTTCCTTCCACACACCTTCCTTGCACACACCTTTCCTTCCACACACCTTCCTTGCACACACCTTCCTTGCACCCCCTTTCCATTTTCCTCTCGTTTGATATATATTACTATGTATAATTATGAGCTATTAAATTATCTCCCGTTAACAACAGCTTTCTTCCATTCCAGCCACCCAAGTTTTTGTTCCTGAGATTTAACGTTTTGGTTTTGTTTAGAAAGGCCCTATTACATTTAGGCCAGACCCATACTAAAAAAAAACCAAACAAACAAAAATAATAAAATTGTTTATTGTTATGAAAAAAAATGATCAGGTTTTAATAAATCCCCATTCAGCGGCAACCACCCTTTCCATCGTTATAGATGAAATCCAATGCATGGAGTTATTCCTCTTGACTACGATATAATACGAATTGGGAAAAAACAATCAACGCAGCTGTCATGTGCCTATCAAACATCTGTGATAATTTTAAAGACGTGCAATTAATTAAACACCTTTACCCGTAACACGACCTTTGCAGGAAGATCCTATGCACGCCCGGTCGACGAATGCGATTGCGTTGAGTACATTTGGTCGCATAGGAATTATACGTATATTAATTATAGTATATATCGTTCAGTGACAGGGGCGTCTGCGGACACTGCATAATTTAAAGTACCATTTTATACCATACATTTCTCTTATTTCTATTCGAATTGGTGTGGTTGCTAGAAATGTTATATAACACTTGAGGGGTGGTCAATGGAAATGTTATATAAAGTTATAGGGAGTGGGTCAAATGTTATATAAAGTTATAGGGAGTGGGTCAAATGTTATATAAAGTTATGGGGAGTGGGTCAAATGTTATATAAAGTTATAGGGAGTGGGTCAAATTTTATATAAAGTTATAGGGAGTGGGTCAAATGTTATATAAAGTTATAGGGAGTGGGTCAAATGTTATATAGAGTTATAGGGAGTGGGTCAAATGTTATATAGAGTTATAGGAAGTGGGTCAAATGTTATATAAAGTTATAGGGAGTGGGTCAAATGTTATATAAATTTATAGGGAGTGGGTCAAATGTTATATAAAGTTATAGGGAGTGGGTCAAATGTTATATAAAGTTATAGGGAGTGGGTCAAATGTTATATACATTTATAGGGAGTGGGTCAAATGTTATATAAAGTTATAGGAAGTGGTTCAAATGTTATGTTTTTGTGTTATGTAAAATGGGCACGACCCCTTATCACCAGGAACCAATAACTAGCTAATAATAATAATAATAATAATAATATGCTTGTGAAGCAAAAGTCAAATATGACCTCAAATGGGGTTGTGAAGGGATTTATGTGAGGTCGCCGGCTAAAACAACAGACTAAGAGAAGTAGTCATTTTAAAATGATTCTATATTTTAGTTGGTGTTTTAACTTAAGAATAGTTCAATCAGACATTAAATATGTCGCCAATTATATTAAACTGGAACATTACGTTTTACAATATTTTCCTATCCAAGAATGTATCCTATTTAAAAGCCCTTGCCACAATATATCGTGGTAATGGCACTTCGCTTCTATATGTGAATGTGGTCGTGACTTGAAAACGCTTGGGAACCTGTCTACTTGAGCTACCGAGCTGAGTAATTCAGCCCAGTTAACTTATATTTTACAGGTCATGGCGACGGCCAGAGTATCTGGGACCCTGAGCAAAGTAATACATTGAGGACCCATATACCTTTCTAAACTATTTATTTAATGTCTTCAAAGGCATTCGGGCCCAAGTCGTTGTGTCAGTACTGTCTCTTAAATTGTGGATTTAAACGAAAGATGTGGTTTGGGGAACTGAGGCTCCTTTCAAGAAATATTTTGCTAAATTCAAAATACAAGGGTGTATTTTGACGCATACCTGAATTAACTTTAGCACAATTCCAATCTTGATTTCAAAAGAAAGGCTAGTGAAAATTTAGGTGATTCCATTGTTAAAATGGATGAGCAATCATTGCCTTTCATTTTTTAACGTCATTGACTGAGCGAATGTTCGTCCCAGGGAGGTTAGATTTAAAAAAATAAAATATGCACACACATGTAAACAGCACCTATTCCAGAATGGTATATAAATGTGAAATGTCTCGTATATTTAGAAATGATCTAAAGCACCGCAAATCTGCGACACATAACAAAAGCAGTTCTGGCCGGTTCTTCGCAGAAACTGAGCCCATGTGGCGAATGAATTTTTGCGAATAGTGTTGCATGCAATTGTCTTGCGAATGGTTAAGCAACAGCCGTAAAGATTACTTCGAACAGAAATGGACATGACGCTAATAGCTTACACTATCCAAACTTTCCGTAACAAATTGCATCTAACGCAGGCCTGCACGACTGAAAATGTAAGGTGGGCCGTAATACTTTATGAAACACTTGTGCGGGCCGAAATAATAATAATAAAGAATATTTCGTTGCTTCGCGGGCCGCAAAATGGATGCTGGAGGGCCGCATGCCGTATGTTGTGCAGGCCTGATTAACTGTATATATTATATGTAACACTTACCTTCAAACTTCAACTAATATTAAACTTTAGTACCTTATTGTATGACATTTCACTAGCGTTGAATATCTCCCGAAAATACAAATTGTAAAACAAGCAAAAATAAATTTTCTCTTAAATTTAACCCTGGTCATGGATGAGTTCATTGTTCGGTTTGAGGGGGTTGTAGCCGAAATAAGCTTGGAAATCACTGCTGTACAAAATCTTAATCTGTGTATTCACAAATATATAGAGCATCCTCAGTCACAACCTTTGAATTGTAATGAACCCTTGATTTTCGTTTGTTTATTTTCAGGGGTCTTATAGTTCCAACAGTAATTATTGTCATGGCAACTCCAATCAGAAAGAAGCTTGTCATTGTCGGTGACGGTGCGTGCGGAAAGACCTGTCTTCTGATTGTCTTTAGCAAGGACCAGTTCCCCGAGGTCTACGTGCCTACAGTGTTTGAGAACTACGTAGCTGACATCGTGGTGGATGGCAAGACAGTGAGTTCATCGTTTAGTGATTTTGTTTATACCGAGTCGAGTTACTTGACCAATTTGGACAGCCCATCTCGCACCCCAGTGTGGCCTACGTGCCAAGCCATGATTCGAACAAATACCGTGGCGGTGATATCACGTGACACACGCTGCTCTAATCATAATAAATTTTTTTAAATTCATATAATTATTATTATGTTAAGTTTTAACACACTTATCCTCTGGACAGTGGTTTCCAACCTGTCATTTTTTTGCCCCTGAAAAGCATGGGGTTGTGGGGGGATACAAGAAATCCCCACTTCTCTCTCTCTCTCATTTTATTTTATGATTCTTAGAAAAAGAGTTAACGGGTGACGTAAAAATGACTCAGATTTTGTAAGTTCTGAAATTCGCTCAAATTATGCTGTCCATATTTTTTAAACAAATCCTTCACACACTGGCAAAGAGGCGTTTGTAATCATGATGTAGTTTGTGAGAATCTAACCTCATTTTTAATGACTGTCTCGTGGTTTTTTTAATTACAGGTAGAGTTAGCATTGTGGGATACAGCAGGCCAGGAAGACTATGACAGGTTACGTCCCTTATCTTACCCAGATACACATGTTATTCTGATGTGTTACAGTGTGGACAATCCAGATAGTTTAGAGAATATAGGAGAGAAATGGACACCAGAGGTCTGTATAAATTATAAATTCCTGAGATTTGGCAATGTAATTATCAACCAAGGATTCTAATTGAAAATATGGGTGAGGGGTGTGAGTGACCTGAGTCTAAAACTAAAAATACCGGTACTAAAATGTTTTGCTGTTTTTACTTTAAAAAAAAATGAAAATGAAGCACTTTGACTTTGATATTTATTTCAAACAATATTATTTACGCCTGGCTTTGCACAGTTATGCACTTGTCATGCATTTTATTAGAAAAACTCCTTGTTAGATCTAAGATTTTTCAGTATGACCCACTTTGAAATAACTAACGTTTGTCTTTACCCAGTTGTCTTTTATTTATGTATTTATATGTGGCCTTGCTTTTCTAGTATAATTTTTAAGTGTTAGTCAGTCTTTAGAAAAAGTATTATGAACCAATCTAAATTTTCAATTGAAATTCATGAAAAAATGACAGAGCTATACTATGGCATGGCTCTTGTAAATATTTTTAATTTAATATATTGTTTTTGTTAAAATTATGTAGGCCTACACACTTTACACAAGGGGCCTGGTGTATTAGTTTATTGTTCATTACTGGAGGCGCCATTGTACATAGTAATTTAAATAAAACTTGCAAATTCGGGGGGGGGGGCGAGCAAATGCCCCACCCTGCACTACCCAAATGACGTCCCTGGTTTACAGACACATTTTCACTGTGGTATTATTTAAGTATAGCATACTTTTCTTTTAAATTAGTTTATCATCAAAATCTTAAATTCAACAGGTGAGGCATTTCTGTCCAAATGTTCCGGTCATCCTTGTAGGAAACAAAAAGGATTTACGAAATGACCCCTCAACAATAGAGGAACTAGCAAGGTTGAAACAGAGTCCTGTGAAGGCAGAAGAAGGAAAGGCTATGGCTGAAAGGTGATATTCAAAACCCGTTAAAAGTATAGCAGTTAGTGTAAGCCATGAGCAATACATTTTTCTAACCTTGAGAAATATTTCAAAGAATTGAAATTTAAAAAAAAACAAAAAAACTTTGAATTAAAAAAAGCATCATCTGAGTGGGATTATTTTTTATTTGTACAATATGTGTGACTTTTAAATTTTATGTTATATTCAAAACGATTTATTCAATATATACAGAATAGGAGCAGCAGCTTATGTTGAATGCTCTGCCAGGACAAAGGAGGGAATTAGGGAGGTCTTTGAGACGGCCACAAGACACGCACTCAAGACAAATAAAAACAGTAAAGGGAAATTTAAATGCACCTTGTTTTAATTTATCTGAGTTCGGCACTTATCAAAACTGACGTCTTTGGAGGAACCCGCAATAGTGCTGGCTGTGATCTTCTGGTTCAATCAGAATTCTTTTAAAAGCTCACTGTACTAACCATTCTTACTTTACATGGAGCAGATCAGCTAATTGTTTAAAAATAAATTCAACTATGTCATCGGGAATTCTCTGGGGCTGACATTGTTTAAAGAACGTTAAAAGTTTGTTTTGTGTAAACTCAGCCGATTAGAAATGAAGGATTGGGCTTCTCCATTTCAAGATGGATAAATGACACTTTTCATCCAGAAGCAAGAGTCTTCTGATTAATTCTAGGAAAGTAAATTGGTTATCTATGTAAAAAAAATGAAATCGATCCATCAATCTTTAATTCTCCGGCTATTTTGTTTAATACATGTAAGAGTTGCCGGTAAATTTACCCATTCAAAGAGATTATGTCTTGTCAAAACTGTCAGCTAACTTCACTGTATTAATAGAGCAAAGATAGCTGACTCTTACCATAAGGGGGCTGAGTTAGTCTTAGTCTGTGCACCTGCTAAAATAATGTATTTTTGTGTGCTTCAATTCCAAAAGTTAAACTGTGATATTTATAACTGGATGATTTAAAATTTTCTAGATTTTTTAATATCTTACGTTACTGTTTATTTTGTCTTTAATTGCTTACATCTTATACTCATTTCTTTTGACATGAGATGTTGTCTCCAAGGTAACAACTCATAAAACATATAAGTATAAGGGAAAAAAAACAATTAATTTTTTTTTTTCAGCATGTAAGAGAGTATTTAAAAGTAAACACTGCAAAAAATAATAAAGTGGTAATGATTAAGCAGGGCAATGTGTTAAATTGCAATGTGTTAAATTTATGAAGAAAGTACTGTACTGATTTTAATAGAAATATTTACATTGTCTAAATCAATTGTGCACCGCTGGGGGCCTTTATCTATGCATTAACATGATTGTTCTGAATTTTAATGACATGTACATATTATTCTGTTTGTTTACATAGTAAGTAAATATATATTTATTAATTTACACCTCTATAAATTTCCATTATAAAAATAAAATTTGATAAAAAATTGGTATAAAAGTTGGATTGGTAAGTTCAGGGTTGTTACAAAGCACTTAAAAATTTGATTTGATGCAACGGTTTTACTTGCAAGCAGGAAGATACATTTCACTACTGAGGCAATTTTTATTTTGCATTAATTAAATAAAGTAGCTCATACTCAGCTGTATGATGTTCATTGTGCATGGATATCACACTTATTAAACTTACTATATTTATACAAAATGTACAAGCATTTTATGCTGGCAAATTGAGATTGATTGAACTAATACCTTCTTTTTACCAGGAAAGGTATGTTTATGTTTGACTGGAATAAATGCTATTATACCAAATAATAAACTATTCAGTATATAAATTGGGATTTGAAGAAAGTGTTTGTATTTGAGCATATTTAAATAATATATGAACATTTATTTATTTGATGTTTGAGAATTTTATGAAAACACAAACATTTTATATGAAATGAAATAGTATATTAGAAATATTATTTTTATGTGTGCATGTGATGTTTTTATAAAACATGAAAAGGAGTTTATATGATGAGTGAGTATTTTATGAAAAAATAGATGTATGCATGTGATCAGAGAGTACTTAATAAAAAATATGAAAATGTGTGCATGGGATCAGAGAGTACTTAAAAAACATATGAAAATATGTGCATGGGATTTTTTTTTCTTATTTTGTGTGTGTGGGTAATGTGTGGGAGGAAGCGTATTTTAAAAACAAGACTTAAGTTGTTGATGAAAAGAGTGGAAAATTTGACCAAAAAATTCATACAAGGATTCCAGAATATTCTCATTCCTTAATACTTAATGTTATCTGTTTGTCATTTGATTGGTATTATCATTATTATGGTTATGTTTGTATTACAAATAACTAGAACAATTTCTTTTATGATGAAGCCATTGTTTTCTAAATAAAGTCATTTACAAGTCTCACATGTTCCTTTTTTTGTTATTTTCAACGTAAAATCTTGATGCTTATTAAAATGATTAAATGCTGTATTTGATTACCAATATATTTGAGATTTTATTGCCTTCTGGAGAAATATTGAAAGACGCGATTAAAAATGATGATGCACTGCCATATATGTATATAGGCTATATATATATATATATATACACATGTATATTTAAGGTGATCAAAGGAAAGAAATAACGAAGTGGCTATTCGTACCCGGGTACCAGAAGTGAGAGGTTGGGATTAAAAAACTATTTAAAATATTATTGTTGGGTTTGTACGACAAAATGAGGTATCAAATGAAAGATAATTGAATGGATTATATGTTTGTAAACTTACTTCTTCAGTTTAACTAAAATAAACTACCAGCAAATGACATCCGAATAGCATTGAGTCTAATGGGACCCGGGTGCGAATGGCGGCGCTGCTTGACTGCTTGTCCGGGTCCATTTTGACTCAATGCTATTCGGATGACATCGCTTCCCGCACCGGTCGGCACTAACCCTTGATACGCCACTAACCCTTGATACGCCACTGCGTTTAGCTAGGCTTGAGGTTTTCCACGCAATAGGAAATTTACCCCCATATAATACGCACGAATGAATAGTTTAGGAACTTCCTAAAACTAGAGTTTTCTCTCTTAGACGATGAGGGTAGTTACTTGCGCTCTTTGTCACGTGTTTTTTGTTGATTTTTATTTTGGTCGCGGTTTGTTTTGGGGAGGGGGGGGGTAGTGTGTGCCGACTGCATACAACGGGTCTATACATTGCACATAAATCCGGAAAGCAGAAACAGAAACACGGGGGTAACAACGCACAATGGTAATACCAGGAAGTTAAATTTTAAGTTTCGTCAACTCTGTTCTATATAGATACCTTCTAAATTTAAAGACTTGCATTATACAAAGCATTAAACCTTGAAGCTACTGTTGAATAATTTGTACAAATGAAATAACTTCTTTGCTAACTAGGCCTATAGTAAAGAAAAAATTGCAGGAAACTACACCCAACCCAAACCCAACAAAATAATTGAAATTAAATAAGTTTCTTGGTAAACTATATTACATGTTTTGTTTTAAATCCTGAAAATAAAAAAATCCCGGCTATGTATTTTTTAAATGATCTTTCATTAAATCTATAGCCATGGGGGCAGCTTTTCTAACTGTTGAAAGTGCTGTTTGGTACAGCCAAGGTGGCAGATTTTCTAACTGTTGAAAGTGCTGTTTGGTACAGCCAAGGTGGCAGATTTTCTAACTCTTGAAAGTGCTGTTTGGTACAGCCATGGTGGCAGCTTTTCTAACTCTTGAAAGTGCTGTTTGGTACAGCCATGGTGGCAGCTTTTCTAACTCTTGAAAGTGCTGTTTGGCACAGCCAATGTGGGAGCTGTTTGCTGTTTGGTACATTCGGGAAAGGGAAAGCTTGTAATCTTGTGTGAGATGTCACGCTAAAGTTTGGGGTTGTTACGGGACTGACGATCGAAGCCACGAATGTTTTCTACATTTGAAGGGTTGGGAAATTTCTGGGAAGTATTATCGCCATAACGGGAAAAGGGACAAAGAGATAGAGAAGGAAAACGCAGTCAACTACCAGACAGTGGATACAACATTTTATTCCCCTCATACACTATAGGCTGTAGATACAATTTTTGTTTTCCTTTATTTGTACCTTGTAAATATGTCTTTTTTTTTTTTTTTGCAGGAGCCACAGTTATCTATGATCGAATCTATCTCTGTATTAGTAAATGTCTGCGGAATCATCTGTGTGGAAAATTCATTTTTGAGAATTTTTTTGTGTGGGCCCAATCTTCTTGTGAGCATACATACCACAAAACAAAAACCAGTGGCGTAGCGAGCTTAACTCGCGCCCGGGGCACAATACCTTTTTAGCGCCCCCCCATTCGAAAACCATACAATATTATATGTAAAATATACCATTTGGCGCCCCTTTATGAGTAGCGCCCGGGGCATGATGCCCCCTTGCCCTCCCCTCGCTACGCCACTGACAAAAACGTGTCGGCAAAAAGCTTCCTCAGTATCAAGGAACTAAAGGAGGCTTTTTGTTAACATGTTTGTTGTTTTGCGTTGACTTAAAAAAAAGCTTTCCTTACATGGTGTTCCTTATTTCCTGTCTAATAATTTGATTGCAGCCTGACCCAAAACATTCTTTTGCTTTCAAAACGATTTAGAATACTTATTTGCTTACGTCTCCACATTGAATACGTGGACATATAAATCCTAATACATGATCCAATACGATACTCCAGATTGCAGACAATGACAAATTGATATTTGAAGCAGTCAGTGTTTGCCTTGGGCGTGTCTCTAACAGGTTTGTGTCTCCACTGCTCGGCACCGCAGACAGGAATGTGTGTACGATGGTGTGATAATCACTGACCGCTCTCACTGTGAAACACCAAGGACCGTCAGAATGGCGGCCATTCGTGGCGTCGCACGGTGGTGGCTGTGATACATGACACCGGACACTTGTGACGTCAGCGTTGGAGGCTTCTCGTAGAATCCGTGGGAACTTTTTCTAGAGTTAATTGACTTCTTGTAAGTGGCATCCTAATAATGTAATTAACCTATAATGTAGAGTAAGTCGTACGTTATATATAATAGTGCAAGTATTTCATGAACACATCAAATAAGATAATGTACTAGAATGTTGAATACCCTATATTTTGGCAACGGTGTTTGAGACGTACAATGAAATTATATGAAACGTATTTAATATACAAAAGCTATTTTGTTTTTGGAAAACTTAAGTGCAATAAATGAGTCATAACAAAGTATATCAAGAATTTTTTGTTAAAACTGTTTTAAAAAATGTACATATGTTGACCTTGCTGACATATTTAAATATTTGAATAAAATAAACACTAGAATGCAAGGAAAAGGAGAAAAATAATTAAGCGGTATATCAAAATTGTGCGTTAAGATTGAGAGACAAGGTAGTTATTGAAAATGGAAAGGGAATGAGGAAAATTAAGAAAATTGTTGCACAACAGCTGAGTGCGAGCGAAAAAAAACTAGATCAGTGAGGTTGAGACCTGTAATTGGAGTCAGGATGTTCTTGCAGGAGAAATTTTGTTCTCAGATGTAAGTTCAGCCCCATAAAACAAAGTTTGATCTCATGTGTAAGAAGAGCCACATAAGACAATTAATAATTTTCAAAGGCAAAGTGTCTTACATTTGGAAACTTACCATCTTTTAGCGGTGTATACATTTTTTCTTAATTCCATGTTTATTAATTTCAATTGAAGATCATTAGAAGCTCTGTCAATATCACATGAAAATGTCATTGAAGATCATTAGAAGCTATGTCAATATCATATGAAAATGTCATTGAAGATCATTAGAAGCTATGTCAATATCATATGAAAATGTCATTGAAGATCATTAGAAGCTATGTCAATATCATATGAAAATGTCATTGAAGATCATTAGAAGCTATGTCAATATCATATGAAAATGTCATTGAAGATCATTAGAAGCTATGTCAATATCATATGACAATGTCATTGATGATCATTAGAAGCTCTGTCAATATCATATGACAATGTCATGGTGAGAAGCACAAACGGGTTCACAATAAACGTTTTTTTTCTCTTCGGTTTGTTGTTCATGACCTTAAATAAAATGGTAACTGAGCGGCTTGTCAAACACATGACATTTTGGAAAAGTTGACCCTGCTTCAAATTTCTCTCCAAGTCGTCGCAGCTTGCGCTTAAATTCGGTTTTATTCAAATAAATTCACTGGAAAGTCTGAAAATGTTGTCCGAGATTATGTTATTTGAAAACGGTCACTAAAAGCCCACACACATTACGTAAATAGCATTGGTTTTAAGATCAATAAAAACATGCGTTGATGGAAGGCAATACCTTTTTAGCGCCCCCCCCCCCCTCTATTCGAAAACCATACAATATTATATGTAAAATATACCATTTGGCGTCCCTTTGTGAGTAGCGCCCGGGGCATGATGCACCCCCTTGCCCCCCCCCTCGCTACGCCACTGATGGAATGCTAGAAACTCTTCAATTATTCTCTTTTCTTATTTCTGCGCCCTCACTTTTATTTCAAACTTTTTTCTTCACATGATCAATAACTAAAAATATGTTCGCAATTTAAAAAATAAAATAATTAAATAAACTTTTAAAACTTTGAAAAATGTTCAGCACAGACAGTTTGTACCAAGTGGGCTTCCAATATTTCCAAAAGAAAAGTGATTTCGCAGTCGTGTACTGGGGAAATGAGCTTGAAAACACCATGCCCCGGGCGCTACTCACAAAGGGGCGCCAAATGGTATATTTTACATATAATATTGTATGGTTTTCGAATGGGGGGCGCTAAAAAAGGTATTGTGTCCCGGGCGTGAGTTAAGCTCGCTACGCCACTGGGGTTCTAGTTAGGTTTAGGGTTCAGGCAACCAAGATATCAAATTGTAGCCCTCTATGGTAAAAAACGGCGGTACGATCTATCCGAATTTACCAAATAATTATATATTGGTTTCGAAAATTCATTACCCGTTCTCTTGACAATAAAAAGTGGAATTTAAAAAAAAATTAATTTGTTAGATTATATTATTATTTTAATTAGACAGATGTACACGGGACTTTATTATTTTTCCAGGTGTTTTTTTTCACTAATTTACAGAAAATTATTCGACAATGTGTACATTTTACCAAAACATTAATGCAGTTGCCGGAGTGGCTCACGGGCTGCTTTAAACATTTCAGAGTGGCTCGCGGGCCGCAGTTTGTTTACCTTGGTTTAACCCCTGGTACACTGGTCTGTGCGACTTCCCGTGCCGCGAAATGACGTATGTCTTAAAAGTATGTCGCCAACATGAAGAGATTGGAAAACACTAGTTGTAGTAAGAAAAGCGTCATGATTGACGGGTCATTTTGAATTTCTCAAAGCACAAAATCACGTGACGCTTAATCGCTCTCTTTTTTTTAAAAAAGTTAATTATATTTTTTTCATGAACCAATTGAAGTAAAGTTCACAAAGTTGGAGAATCATTTCTATCATTTAGATCAGGTCTGCATAACATACGACCCGCCAGCACCCACTTTGTGGCCTGTGAAGAAACGAAATATTGTTTATTATTATTAATTTCTTTATATCCCCACCCCCAACACCGGTCCTAATTTCTTTCGGCATGCAAAAGGTTTTCAAAAAGTATCATGGTTGTGGAGGCGTGTTGTAGATGTTGAAAATTGTTCACGAAGGAGTGCAGCCGCAGTGGCTGAGCCCAGAGGCGTAGCTAGAGTGTTTGGCACCCGGGGACGAGATTCATTTTAAAGCGCCCCTTTTGTCCTTTTTCAACCCTCAAACCCATTATCTTCATCCAATAAAATAATATCAAATCACATTTTGGCACCCCTAACTAGCTGGCGCCCGGGAACATATGTCCCCCCAGGCCCCCCCCTTCGCTACGCCTCTGACTGAGCCACTACAGAGAAATGTATATGTCATTAATTATTATCTTTTTTAATAGAAAAGGCGAGACGACACATTCTGTTCCTCTTGAACCAGTTAACACATTCCGCTATTCTTAAACCAGATGAAACATACCGTTACTCTTGAACCAGATGAAATATACCGTTACTCTTGAAGCAGATGAAACATTCCGTTACTCCAGATGAAAAATACCATTACTCTTGAGTCAAACTGAATTTAGAAACAGTAGTATCATCCACAACTAAATTTTAAAAAAATTATTTGGACAAAGAAACTCTCATAAATCATAAATGTGTTGTGGCAATGGAATGTTGTTTTATTGTTTAACATTAATGAAGCAATGACTTCAAATAAAATCTTTCAGTTCAATTAAAAATATATATATATCAACAGGACTGTTAAAACAAATTGCATTATCACAATATAATGGGGCAAAAATTCTATAAGGAAACAAATACTTTAATTACCCCCCCCCCAAGAAAAAACCCAAACAACAACCCCCAAACACTGCCCCCTTAATTATTCTTTTTTATATATGGGGCACTTTTAGGCTCTGTGCAACCATGGGGCCATTTTAGGCTCTGTTAAACCATGGGGCCATTTTAGGCTCTGTTCAACCATGGGGCCATTTTAGGCTCTGTTCAACCATGGGGCCCTTCTAGACACTGTGCAACCATGGGGCCATTTTAGGAACTGTGCAATCATATAGGGCTCTTTTAGGCTCTGTGCAACCATTGGGCCATTTTAGGCTCTGTTAAACCATGGGGCCATTTTAGGCTCTGTTAAACCATGGGGCCATTTTAGGCTCTGTTCAACCATGGGGCCATTTTAGGCTCTGTTCAACCATGGGGCCCTTCTAGACACTGTGCAACCATGGGGCCATTTTAGGAACTGTGCAATCATATAGGGCTCTTTTAGGCTCTGTGCAACCATTGGGCCATTTTAGGCTCTGTTCAACCATGGGGCCCTTCTAGACACTGTGCAACCATGGGGCCCTTTTAGGCACTGTGCAACCATGGGGCCCTTTTAGGCTCTGTTCAGCCATGGGGCCATTTTAGGCTCTGTTCAACAATGGGGCCCTTTTAGGTTCTGTTCAACCATGGGGCCCTTTTAGGCTCTGTTCAACCATGGGGCCATTTTAGGCTCTGTTTAACCATGGGGCCCTTTTAGGCTCTGTTCAACCATGGGGCCCTTTTAGGCTCTGTTCAACCATGGGGCCATTTTAGGCTCTGTTCAACAATGAGGCCCTTCTAGACACTGTGCAACCATGGGGCCCTTTTAGGCACTGTGCAACCATGGGGCCCTTTTAGGCTCTGTGCAACGATGGGGCCCTATTAAGAACTGTGCAATCATATAGGGCTCTTTTAGGCTCTGTGCAACCATGGGGCCCTTTTAGGAACTGTGCAATCATATAGGGCTCTTTTAGGCTCTGTGTAACCATGGGGCCCTTTTAGGCTCTGTGCAACGATGGGGCCCTATTAAGAACTGTGCAATCATATAGGGCTCTTTTAGGCTCTGTGCAACCATGGGGCCCTTTTAGGAACTGTGCAATCATATAGGGCTCTTTTAGGCACTGTGCAACCATGGGGCCTTTGTGCTAGAATAATAACATCAACTTTAACTTCTCTTTTTTTTAAAAATAATTATTATACGGACATTTCAATATTGAAGGCTGTATGCAAGCGCTTTATACTGCGCTAATAGTTGAACAAGCCACTAGATTATGTATTCCTGCGTTCTTGGTTTGTCAGATCCTTTGAGCCACAAGTTCGCAGCACATATGACTTTCTCTAAAAAGAGCCGCTGAA
The DNA here is from genome assembly GCA_964017045.1 of Omphiscola glabra. Taxonomy (NCBI): domain Eukaryota; kingdom Metazoa; phylum Mollusca; class Gastropoda; family Lymnaeidae; genus Omphiscola; species Omphiscola glabra. Next base: position 23,667,554 of record OZ024799.1, read on the forward strand.
TTTTGTGAGACTTTCTCTGGTTTGGTCAGCTATAAAAATAGAGCCGCTGACATTTGTGAGACTTTCTCTCCTCTCGGTTATTCTATGTCGAGGTTCACCTCTTCGGAAGTTATACTTTGTCATTCGTTGTTCAATGCAGCGAACCTGCAAGACTGCCAGGTTAATATCCAGAGATGGGTGTACAACAGAAACGGGACAGGTTTCCCAACCTCAACTGTAATCTCTTTTTCAAATTTGATTTAAATTTTATGAAATTTTAAAACTAAGACTAAATCTTTTTTTTTACCAGGTAGAAAATGCCCTGTTACATACAACCAGTTCCGATTCGGCATGCTGGTGCGCCCTGGCACGCTGATGCGCCCTTATAGGCACGCTGGGACACCCTGACACGCTGTTGCACCCTGGCTTCAGTACATTACTGGTTTCGCCCCGTTAAAAACACACTTACATTGTTAATATGTTTTTTGTACATGAACTCTCCTTAAATTTATAGACTGCTAGCACTCCTTTGAATGCAGCTGAATGGGACTCTTAGCTAACTCGCCTTTGTTAAAACATTTCAGCTCTTCAACACTTAACTGCACCAGTTCAAAGGTTTTCCACTAGGTCGCGTACATGTCCAATAATTTTGAGTGCTGGCTAAAAAACCATTTGAAGTTCTTTTTTATAATCGTATAACAAATGCAAAATATTAAACACTGATGTCAATGGTAATTAAGTGATACAAGTGAAATCAAATTAAACGAAATTCAAATACATGTTATTGCGTAAATTAGTTTTTTTTAAATGTATGATCTTTGTAACTTGAACAAAAATTATATGAGTAAAATGTTGGTATTTTGTTGGCGTGAAAATCTGTCAACCAATCTTTCACGAAGATCTAATCTGTCATTCAGTGTTTCAGAAAGATATAATCTGTCATTCAGTGTTTCATAAAGATATAATCTGTCATTCAGTGTTTCATAAAGATATAATCTGTCATTCAGTGTTTCATAAAGATATAATCTGTCATTCAGTGTTTCATAAAGATCTAATCTGTCATTCAGTGTTTCAGAAAGATATAATCTGTCATTCAGTGTTTCAGAAAGATATAATCTGTCATTCAGTGTTTCATAAAGATATAATCTGTCATCCAATGTTTCATGAAGATTGTAACTGTCATTCAGTGTTTCATGAAGATATAATCTGTTCGTGTTTACAGCTCGATCCAAATAGAAATAAATAATGGGGAAAATTAAGCAGAGCACCTAGCATTGTTGCGGGCGGTTATCGTTGTAGATAACGTCACATCATTAGATAAGCGTCGTCTTGATTGTCAAGCTTTGGTTACTTCGACACACAATCTTCCTCTAATACATTCTTTATATATTTCTTTATGTATACTGATCACTTTCATATGTCTCGCCACCAGCGATCCTCCTAAAATGTATACCCATCACCCCCATCTTCCCCCTCACTGCTGTTATCACTAGAGTCTGAGGTACAGTGAGGCTCCAGCACAAAGTAATGACTGTCACTGTCCACATCACGCGTGACTAAACTGTCCACGACGGAAGTGCTTTGTTTCAAACTAATATCTAAAGCGAGTTTTGAACTTTGTTTCATGGTGACCTTTGAACCACATAAATCTTCATCATTTGCTTCGCCATCTGTCCTGATACTTGTTTCAGACGACAGGGCTCCCCCTGTTCCAAGTAGGTCTGCTTCCTCCATCTCGGCCCTGTTGAAGGCAACTTCTGACGCGGACCGCTCAATCCGTTGTCGGCTAAAATTGTTGCCATCGGGGCTCAATGGAAGCGGCCTAGACGAATGTTTTTTGTTAAAATTTTGTGACGGATTCACATCCATCCCTGCGATGCGAGAAGCGTGTCTCAAACGACCCCCGTTTTCCGACTCAGCTCTACACAGGGGTGGCCGAGACCCCGGCACTGGCGGCAGAGGCCCCAACTTTCGAATGATTTTCTCCGCCTCGGGCCCAACTTTTGTGGGTGACACTGCCGGATTTGGCGCCTGCACCTCAGAGTTGCTCGAATCGCTTCGTCTTCTGTGATTGAGAAAATTGTCTTTAGCTGCCTGCAGCTCAGTGTTAGCGTCTCTGAAGCTTTCAGATTTCTTCACCAGAAGAATCGGTGTACGCTTTGAGCACGCTCGTGGTAGCTGTTCATAGCCCGGTGAGCTGGATTTTGGGATGGAGACTCTGCGTTTGTGTGGGCTCTCCGACGCACTCTGAGTCGAATACACAGATTCATTTAACATGGTGACCATGGCGCTCTCGACCGGCTCAAGCGTTATGCTCCGAGAGGGGGATTTATTCTCTTTGTTTTCCTGGTCCGGCACAACTTGCAGTCGCGCGTTCTGTAGCACCGATGGCAGGTTGTCCGTGCGGTCGATAGACAGGCTCTGTAGGTTAACATAGTAATATACAGTTTCGGCTTGCCTCGATGACTCGTCCGTGTTGGAGATATGAAAGAGTGTCAGCTGGCACAGAATTTTATCATTAGAAGCTCTGTCCGTCGCGGTCTGATTGAAGGTGACGGGCCCGTTTTGAAAATGATGAGAGTCACTGTCCCCTTTGGGGTTATAGCTTGCAGGGTTCCCGGAACATTCTTCTTTAATCACAGTGGATCCCACTTTCAAAGTTTCATCACTTCCGGGTAAGTCGTTCGTAGTCGCAAGCTGGATGGATAGGTCTCTTTTTAGAGAGCTTGTCAACGTCCAGTAGCGGTCAAGAGTTTCATAGATTCCCTCCTCTTCTTCTTCGTGTGAGTTGTTGGGCAATTTGGTGCCATTTTTTGGCAGGCTCAGGTCGTTTGCCTCGAATTTGCGGTCAAATTTTTTCCAATCGTGTTTGGTGCACTGGGGCAAGCTGGGCGTGAGTAGACTGTCGAGCTTCGCGCTGAGAGGTAGTGCCGACAGCGGAGTGGTGAAGATGTCCCCCGTCTTGTTCCGCACCAGCTCGTTCTGAGACGCCAGGATGCAGTTTGAAGTAAGTTTGTCTTGACGACGGGATTTTTCACTGGACTTTGATTTACCTTTAACCTGAAATAAAGTTCCCAATTTGTATAAATATATAATATGTCTATAATATCATGTATGAAATGACTAATCAGTAATGACACTTGAATCTAGTCAGTCTACTGAGTACATTTTAAAATAGTTCTTATAAGTATTGTACTTATTGGAACCATTAAAAAAATATGAACCTGTTTTATTTTTACCTTTGCACCCTTCCTGTCTAGTTGCTATATTAAAATTACAAAGCAAAGTTTACCTGATCGATGACGTCATATATGCCATACTCTGACGTATCGTGTGACGTTTCAATCGTATGACAACTCCTCTCTCGTCGCCTCCTGAAAGGTCTGTGTGAAAACATAAAGAACGTTTAAAGGTCTGTGTGAAAACATAAAGAACGTTTAAAGGTCTGTGTGAAAACATAAAGAAGATTTAAAGGTCTGTGTGAAAACATAAAGAAGATTCGTTCACATTTAGTATTTACTAGATATAGCCCACCAAACATTGGCGACAGCAAAGCGTGAACGTCCCTTCTTCTAATGTTATTTGACAAAACATTAACTCAAGTAACTCACATTTAAGAATCCCAAATTCAGCTATACTCTTCCCCCAATGATATGTCACTGCACACTTTTTAATTCACGGCCATGAACTATATTAAATATTCTGATGTTCCAACCAATTTTAAACCGATTTTTTTTTTTTACACCATACTTAATTTGAGACTATTTCATTTTACGAATAGAAAATATTACACACCAAACGCAGTTGCGTTATTAAAAAAAATCATTTAGTGTAGTTATCGGGAATTATATTTTGCGCGCTATTGAACTCATTATTGAACGATACTTTCTTTCAAAAATTTATAGTTATTTTTAATATACTCTCAATACCAAAGTCACTTATCAAGAAGCAGCCAGACATGGAAGCAGTCCACGAGTCATACTAGAAGCTTAATATATATACATATATATAAGAGATTATAAATATGTTGAGATTCAAATTATGGTTAGAAAACTTTAGGCACATCTCACAAGGCTGAACCCATGACAAGGCCCCCCACCCTCCATCAGACTCCAAGCCATAAACGGTATATTGCTTGTGCCTCCTATCAGGGCCAGCCCAATGGTTGCTGGTGCCTCCTATCAGGGCCAGCCCAATGGTTGCTGGTGCCTCCTATCAGGGCCAGCCCAATGGTTGCTGGTGCCTCCTATCAGGACCAGCCCAATGGTTGCTGGTGCCTCCTATTAGGGCCAGCCCAATGGTTGCTGGTGCCTCCTATCAGGGCCAGCCCAATGGTTGCTGGTGCCTCCTTTCAGGGCCAGCCCAATGGTTGCTGGTGCCTCGGACAAGCTTAACTTTGGCGCCCCTTTTAAGTATAATATACCAAATTTGTGCCAGGCAAAAACTGGAGATTAGTTAATGTGTAGATTACCTATCTATAGAATCTAGGTCAATGAACTTAGAAATTGCTTTTCTAAACTTGTATTTGGACATGATAAACAATTAGCCTACTGATGACAGATTGACCATTTAGCCTACTGATGACCTTGTTTTTCTAGCCTTTAGATCAGCAAATCCTTTTATTGCAATTTCTATTTTTCTTCCATGGCGACCACACGCAATGATTTTTCCTATTTTGAAGATCGTTGATGGCACCCCGGACAACTGCCAGAGTCTCCAGTACCTTGAGCGGGCCCTGTCTCGTTCACTACAGGCTTAGGTGCTTTTAATGCATTAACTTAAGAAATGCAACCATTAACATTATTCCACATAGTCACTTAATATATAGACATTATGTATTATACCCAATATGAGGTTTAACTTGTAACTCATACAATGCAAGCGCGACCCCACAACACAGACACAGTGGGAACCTTGTGACTAAAGATAAGCAGCTTTAGGAAAGTATACATTTTATCCTTTGTACGCCTATAATATGTGCAATGGCCGCTCCTTATGGCCCCGCTAGCACCATCTGCAAAACGTGAGTATCGCCCACCCATCATATCGAGTCACCTCTTTCAAGCGTGAGCCCCAGGGCACTGGTTGTAAAAAGTGCCTATAAGCTTCTTGATTGACTTGATGGTTTGGACACACTGGTCAAGGTCATATGGGGAGCGGGGCAAATGGAAACAATTCCAAGAATAATATTTCTATACTTGATCAGAAAGGGATCTAACTATGTTCTAAATGTCACGTTATTATCCCTTAATTATTCGGTTAGTGGCTTTCCATCCCGGCACCGTGGGTGTGGTTACAATTACTGTTTACCACTCTTAGTGGTGTGGTATATAGTCCCACAGTGTATAGTTACTATATAAACATCTGATAGCTTTTCCCTTTCCATGTTTCCTCCCCATTGCTTTTAATCAGGTAGTCCAGTGAAGGACGAACTTCAAAAGCCACTTCATCCCAGCTCTATAGTTTGGCTAACTGGTGCTGATAAATGAACCACAGACCTTCATAATCAGGCCCGCACTTAATGGCGACATTTCCTGCTAATGGCTGACACTTTTCGAGAGCGGGGCTCGCTACTCATGGCATCTTGAACACCGAAGGCATGGGGCGGGCACCAGGGGGCGCAAGTGCGGGTTTCTTTCTTTCATTTTATCATAGGCCTTTTTAAGCTAAGAAAAGGTTCAGCGAATCTCGAAAAGTTAAAACAGGGCATGAAATCAATTGGTAGGTTGTTCATTAGACACTATATCAATAGATTTGATTGTTTATTTTAAAACGGAAGCATTTTCTAAGATTGCATTACTCAGGGCCGTCGCGTGGGCCCTACAATCTCTGGCGCTGCCGGCTGTAGTGGTTTGGGGGGGGGGGGGGGGGGGGAAGGGCTTTGATATTTTTAAGCGGCCTAAAGTTGAGATGTGGACAAAAAGTAAAGTGTCAACTTTGAATCCAGGGTGCGGAAAACTGAAAAGTTGAAGGGGGGTGTCCAAAAATCACGCGACGGCCCTGGGCTTAACATAATTGTAAAATTTGTAACTGGGACCAGTCATAACGTTACCACTTAAACCGGGACCACAACGTAATAGGAGGGTCTCACTATGTGGGGACCAATAGGTAATTGGAAGGTCTCATTAAGTGGGGACCAATAGGTAATAGGAGGGTCTTACTAGGTGGGGAAAATAGGTCATGGGAGGGTCTCACTGGGTGGGGACCAATATTAATAGGAGGGTCTCACCGGGTGGGGACCAATAGGTAATAGGAGAGTCTCACTAGGTGGATACTAATAGGTGAGGGTCCCACTAGGTCTTCATGGTTCAATCGTGTTTGTAGGGTAATTGAAGGAGAGACACTGATTGCCATCGGAACCAGTATTTAACACGTCTACAACGGGCAGTGCCATTGAAATATAGATTTAACTAATTGGTTACTACACAAGGTGTGTTTAGTCAAACACTTATCGGTGAACGTGGCGTAATGTTAGTTGGACCTTGGGAGTCTATATATCATGTATTAATTTACATCTGAAAATAATAGTAAACTTAAATGATGGTGCCCCCCCCCCCGGGGTCACCTTTTCCTCCTGTGTTCAGGAAATCATATTTTTTTCTTTCTTTTGATCTTTCACTGATACCTAAAACCAAAATGTTAACTTCAAGCTTTATGTTAACACGATTCTGTAACTTTCAAAATAATTGGGTAAAATTTAAAAAAAAAATAAAAAAATTTTTACTATTGGTGGACTGAACCAACAAATGATTATTTGCCAATAGGTAGCTTGTGAAAGATAATTAAGTTTTGTTTTAACTTTGAAAGGGGGCCATTTTATCAGTTTCCCACTAGCCAATGGGAAAGCTGACGCATATTGAGTCCGTTACTCCTTTCTGGGTACACATGAGGTACTACAACAAGGAGATACTACAACAAGGAGGTACTACACCAAGGAGGTACTAGAACAAGGAGGTACTACACCAAGGAGGTACTAGAACAAGGAGGTACTACACCAAGGAGATACTACAATAAGGAGTACTAGAACAAGGAGGCACTACACCAAGGAGGTACTACAACAAGGAGATACTACAATAAGGAGTACTAGAACAAGGAGGCACTACACCAAGGAGGTACTACAACAAGGAGATACTACAATAAGGAGTACTAGAACAAGGAGGTACTACACCAAGGAGATACTACAATAAGGAGTACTAGAACAAGGAGGCACTACACCAAGGAGGTACTACAACAAGGAGATACTACAATAAGGAGTACTAGAACAAGGAGGTACTACACCAAGGAGATACTACAATAAGGAGGTACTACACCAAGGAGATACTACAACAAGGAGGTACTACACCAAGGAGGCACTATACCAAGGAGGCACTACACCAAGGAGGTACTACAACAAGGAGATACTACAACAAGGAGGTACTACACCAAGGAGGCACTACACCAAGGAGGCACTACACCAAGGAGGCACTACACCAAGGAGATACTACAACAAGGAGATACTACACCAAGGAGATACTACACCAAGGAGGCACTACACCAAGGAGGCACTACACCAAGGAGGCACTACACCAAGGAGATACTACAACAAGGAGATACTACAACAAGGAGATACTACACCAAGGAGGCACTACACCAAGGAGGCACTACACCAAGGAGGCACTACACCAAGGAGGTACTACAACAAGGAGATACTACAACAAGGAGGTACTACACCAAGGAGGCACTACACCAAGGAGGCACTACACCAAGGAGGCACTACACCAAGGAGATACTACAACAAGGAGGTACTACACCAAGGAGATACTACACCAAGGAGGCACTACACCAAGGAGGCACTACACCAAGGAGGCACTACACCAAGGAGATACTACAACAAGGAGATACTACAACAAGGAGATACTACACCAAGGAGGCACTACACCAAGGAGGCACTACACCATGGAGGCACTACACCAAGGAGATACTACAACAAGGAGGTACTACACCAAGGAGGCACTACACCAAGGAGGTACTACACCAAGGAGGCACTACACCAAGGAGGCACTACACCAAGGAGGTACTACACCAAGGAGGCACTACAACAAGGAGGTATGAAATTAAAAACTTATCTCTTACTATTATATTTGTTTCGTGTTTTTTCTCATAAACTTGTGGGCGAATATTGCATTAGATTTTATAGTGGGTCTCCAAACATGTAAAAAAACAACAACATGTCTAACGTAAAAACTGTCGAGCGTGCCCCTGATTGCATCACTTCTTAGCTAGGCACTAACCCTTATGAAATGTGGCAAATAGTTATCTAATTTTGCTGACCACCTACTGTTTTGAGGTTTGCCATTTTGATTTCCAAAAATATTGCTGTTTATGACGTTACAAATGTTTTGTTACTGTCCGTGATATTACAGCTGTTTTGTTATTAGTGCGTTGATTCATCAGTAGTAAATTAATTAAAAAAATTGAAACCTTCATAAGTTTTAAACGGTATAGCTATTTACTCTTTGCGTGTGTGTTTGTAAGTGTCAATAGCCACGATGTGCTTCTTAATTTAAATTTTTAAAAATAACTACTTACTTGGCCCTTCTCTTGGTCAGACAGCACGCTATCACAAAGATGACGATGGCTATGAAGCCCCCGCACAGGACGGGCAGTAGAATTTGACTAAGGTTTAAATCCTTCCATGGAGATAACCCGGGGCTGGCAATGGACAAAGCAACACGTTTGTGAAAACAGAAAATCGTAAATAACATCACTAACTATTAACTAACCTAGAGCAATAATAAGTCATGCCGAGCATATGCGAGAACTTTAACAGTCGTCTGTGAGAAGGAACTAGAGAAACTTTTTCCAATTATTTTCTATTAGGCCTACCCAGTATCTCATGTTATATTAAATACATTCACATTCGAGAGGTTGGCGATGTTAAGTTTCATTTTCAAATCAACATATATAGATTTGAACGCCATGCCCTTCACTGAATATGTAATTGTAAGGACTCGAGTCATGCAGGAATACTTGGGAGCGACATTCCTCTACTTTTGCTAAGAAAAGGGGTGGTGGCAGATCTTGGGTTAAATCCTACACTTTGTTACCCAGGACTTGACACCTGGAGATCGCACTAGCGTTAAAGGTCAGTTAACCTTAAGGAGCACGAAAAGTGATTTTTAAAAAAATCAGAATTTTAACTGAATAGAGTGGGGTGCTACATTGAATAAACAGTGAAACGATATATGTTTAGGCTTGAAAAGCGGAAGTTTCGGCTAGATGCCTTCTTCGGCAGACAACACAGTACAATAAACAACAGACTAATGTAAATTCAAAGTACAAATAATGTCTTGAGAGATCTCAATTCAGTTAATGTAGACCAACGTTCAGAACGGGAAGCGCTCTGTGTTATTGTTAGAAACGTAAGTTGCGTTGTTCAAAAATTTAAATACCGTATGTCATATGTCTCTCAAGCACTGATCACGGTAAACGAATTTAAATACTGTATGTCATATGTCCAGCGGTGGTTTTGGAGCCGGTTCGGTCAGGTTCGTGCGCACCGTTAGTTCAAAATAATAAATATGACTGACTGTGGCGGTGACCGATAAGGCATAAGGGGACATACTAACTGCGAACCCTTTGTTACGAATTTGGCAATACACCGCTGCATATGTCTCCCAAGTACTGTCATTTCTTCCTTCTTCAAAATAAAGTTTAAAATCATTAAATTCTATTATTTTACAGATCTTGTGAAAGCTATAGCTATATTAGCACAGTTTTTTTTACGACAATAGAACTATGACATATATTTTTTGCTTTATAAATTGTAATTTAGTACGGTGATATGATCCATTCGGCAACTTTCAATCAGAGATATTTTGATTGATTAAACAGAAATAAAAGTTTGAGAGAACACATTTAAATCCAAACTTGTATTGACAAATGTTTATTTATGGCCATGCAAACCATATTTCTATTAAAGACAAACGGGTAGTTAGTTAATATAAAAGAGAAAATAGAGCATTACGGCAAGGGGAAAGAAAACAGTTATCAATTTCACTCAATTTGTTTATCGCTGGAAAATATGTATCCGCGGTTAGTTTTAAACATATACATAATTTAAATTCTTTGATTGCATGATCTCATAGTTTGACACATTTGATAAATAGGAAAATGGGACCTACAAGTAATTTCATTATTTTATTTTCTGGGGAGGGAAAATGGTGGGTGGAAGAAAGGAGGACTACTTGGAAACTTCATCCTCTGCAGAAATGTTTCTGAACCTTTTTTTTTTTGTTACAATGCTCCTTTGGAGAATGAAATGGAGCTTATGACAGATTGTATGGAGCTTATGATAGATTCTAGGGAGCTTATGATAGACTGTATGGAGCTTATGACAGATTACTGGGAGTTTATGGTGGATTGTATGGAACAAATGATAATTTTTTTGAGCTTATGATAGATTGTTACCGGTTATGTAACTAACAGAAAAAGAGACTTAAATAAAAGACGTTTTCAAACTTTTAACTTAAAAATCACACTGAAATTCCTCCGAAATCCGTCGATGAAGTTATGAACACTCAAAATATCTCTGAGCTAAGTAACTGCTTCAAAACTTTACAATACAGGAACCGTTACCGGTACTTTCATTCGTACGCAATCGTAGGTCGCCGGTTTACTGTTATTTTCTTCTCAGTTAATGTGTTACAATACGCCAATGCAAACCTCTTATCTTCAAAAATCATCATTCCTGGGAAATGCACAGAAGCATCACGGTAATCCTCTTCTTACCCTAACTCCTCATTGCTGTCCCCCGTCGAAGACATCGGTGGAGCTTGGGTTGTCAGCGACACGGAATCAAGCCCAACAGCTGCGAATGTTTGTTGGGTCTTCGTGTCCCCCATCTCATTCCTAATTAAAAATGCTCCTAACCCAAAGAACACTCGCGCGCACAAATGAGAGTATAAACCGCTCCAATTAGCAAGACTTGTATCGGTATAGGATACGCGGGTCCGGGGAGCAAGAAAAAATGGTTGAAAGACTCGCTTGATGCCCGTGTTGAATACCGTCTGTTCTCGTTCAGCGGTTTTTATATCCCGCCCACAAAGGACTCGTTTGTGACGTAGCTAGTTAGACTTTATATAAGAAAAAACAACAGATGGTCACGTCAAACAAGAAACAACAATAACACCTCTATCACCGTGGCGCACACGTAATTAATAGAGACTCATGTCTAATTAACAACTTGGTCGGACAAGTGGTCAATAACAATTGAGGGGGGGGGGGTAGTGAGTCTTGTAGGGGGGCAACCATGGGACTGGAGCCAAGGCTTGACTTGGCGTGTGACCTCGCGTAGAGTGCACACATTGCGAAGGTGACCTACGGACGAGTGGACATGAGAAAGACTTTCCGGGATCGGTCTGGTCGAGGGAAATCTGGGATTGTGAGATAGGGAAGACCTCTGATCTTGACGAAACAAACATTTCTTTGTTTAGCGACAGCTTTGTGCTGGAATTCCAGTACCGGTAGGCATTCAATTTCAATTCCACTTCATTATTTTGGTTCCCATCTTGAATTTCTTGAAGAGGTCTGGCTGGTATGAGTCTTAATGACTTGTTTTTCCTTTGAAGAGGTCTGGCTGGTATCGTATCCGGAAATTTAATCGAAAGAAATTTCGTCGACGGAAAATTAATCGACGGAAATTTGATCGAACGGAAATTTGGTGGAATCGTTTTTTTAGTTTATACGTTAAAATCTTGCGTCAAATTTCTTTTTGAACGCATTATTTTGTTTTACTATAGAGTATAGTGCACAAAGCGTAATAACAAAATATTTTTGCATTAAAATGTTATACTTTTTCATAACGGCTCATTACCACCAAACCCTTTATAAGTTCTAATATTCTTCAGTTTGTCATAACAAAATATTTTTGCATTAAAATGTTATACTTGTACTCCCCAGTTTTCATAACGGCCCATTACCACGGAAACCTTTAAAGGTTCTAATATTCTTCACTTTGTGATACACAACAGCAAACCATGTACTTTAATATGAATACAACCACTCAGTACCATTGTCACCTTTCCACCAAAAGCCATGAAATCTCTTGCATCATGACATTGCATATTTTTAGGTTGATTTGTTAAATTATTATTTGATAGAGAGAAAAAGTGTGTGTGGTGGGGGGAGGGGGGTCATTTAGGTATACTGTCGGCGACTTCGTTTCCTTTAATGCAGTCACATTGTCTCACTGGTCGGCTTTGGTCAGTGCGAGCAAAGGATCAGAGCGATATCTGCCGTCTATTCTCGGCACATTCCTTTACAGCGCCTTCCCCTTCCTGCTGTTGGGTTCTTTTGTCTTTTAATTAGCCGAGACTCTCAAAGAAAAGAATTTGAAGGCGATCCCGATTTCCGGCCTTTTAAAGGTTAAGGCCGTAGCTCCACTGGATCCGTATTTCACCGGCATCCAAGACTGGCGTACGATGGTTCGGTAGAAAAATACGTATGACATTGTGGCTACATTGCAACCGATTCTTCGTTGTTGATCCTAACAATGGCCTTGACCTCTTAATGTCATGTTATTAATCCGACTTATTTATTGTTGCAAAATAAGAAATTAACTTTGTAAAAGTATTTTTTTTCACCTACAAATGACTCATTCTAACCGTAAATATACTTTTGAATAAATCTTGAAAGCTTCGATGAAATTCTGGAACTAACAATTGAATCGAGTGCGTCACTATTTTATAGAATCGAACGTTGAACTGAAGTAAAATTCATACCGTAGAGCCAACATCAACAGTCCTTAAATATTCGACACTAAACTAAGACTAAGAAAGTGTCGGATGGCGTTAAGAGAATTTCCATGAAGTTTAGCAAAATGATAGACTACAACATGAAGTACAACTTTTAAAAGTTATATTTTTAGTTTTATTTCAATAGGCTCGTGCTGTTTTAGATATAATATACTTTATGTACTGTATGTGCAGATCCTTTCTCATATCATATATGACTAAAGTATCTTATATTATATAAGAATGAGTTAGGGGTATCCATTTACCGTTTAAAAAAACGAATCATTTAAATACATCGGATGTTTCAAAACAATGATAATGGCAGGGCTTTCTATTTTATATGAAAGTGAAAGTCGAACAATTTAAATATACAAATATTATTCTGCATATATTTATGTATATGTTTAAGTATTATTATTATAAATTATAAATAGATTTAACTAACAATTGAAAAAAAAATTATGTAAGAATAACGATTTTATTAAAAGTATTAACTAATGCTCTTGCATTTAACAGAAACTCGCCCCTCTCCCCCATAGACAGCGTCGAGGCCATGACAGGCAGTTCCGGCTGATACCTGCGAGAAGCCAGTATAGGAACTGTTCATTCCTGCCAAAGACAATCAGGGAGTGGAACAAGCTTTAAAAAGGAACAGCTGAGACGACAACACTTGACTCATTTGCGTCTATTGCCTCAGGCCTTCCAACACCCTGTGCATGATACCCTCATTAAGTAATATCCTCATCAACACCAGGCACAGAAACATTGCAAATCCCCTCTACATGCATAGGAGCCAGAATGCTCAATAAATTGATCGTGGGCCCTTTATATATAGAAGAAGTAATGTTCATATTCGTAATCACATTTACCGGGACCGGGAAAACACAAAACATTTTTTTTTAATTACAAAATTATCCAAATGTCTTCAAACAGTATCAAATTAAAATTTTCAATTGAACTCAAAGAAAAAATAGAACAATCTTATAAGAAATTAATTTAATCTCGCATATCAATAGCTTAAACTTTGTTTATTTAATTACCGCGTGTTAGACGTGTGTAAAAAACAAAACAACTAATAATGGTTTTCCCTCTTTTAATTTTAACTTTATATTTTTAACATACCGGTATAATAGGTTTTAATTATTTTTTCATTCCAAAAATGCACTGTTATCAAAATTGTAAAATAATACAAACTTTACGTTTAAAAATATTTTTATAAGAAAACGCTGTTAAAGCCATTCATTAAGCATGATTTAAGTACAACGAAAATTCATAGCCAAATACAACTCACTAATCAATTATCCAAATGAGAACAAACTATATGAAGTCGCGATTGTTTCATTTTGATATCCCAATTATTGCACAGCTCTGAACTTTGTTATAGATTTTAATTTAAATACGATATTAAGACCTCAGCGGAAAAAGAAGACACATCACATTTTGAAGATTTTGAGAAAAGTGGATTTTAAAGTTTGAAAGTATCCAACATTTTCACATGTAAAAATACAATTCTATAATTTTGCATGTATTTAGTGACACCATTTTACTTTGGAAATATATCAGTTACTAATTATTTTACAGCTTTTTACCAGACTGACCCAAAGTTGTGACTTGTCTGCTTTTTCCATTGAAAAGTGATTTTTTTTTATAAAACTATATTTTATGTTTTTTACCTGTCTACTTCATCACTAAGTCAACTTAACGTGACCTATTTTGATAATAAAACCAGTTATGGCCGAAATAACAAACAATTATTAAAAAAAACAAATTATTTTTTTTTAAACTCTAAAGTAGCAGAGTATAAAGCCACTGAGATCTTGTAATGGTTGTGTAATGACTCAATGATAATATAATAAATTATATCAAGTTTATACTTTATAAGTAACATAATACCCTAAACTAATATATATATATATATATATATATTAAAAAATTAAAAACGACTATAATGTCTTTTCAAAAAAAGTTTTGAAAAGAATAGTATCTGTTGCCTTTAACCGATTATAATTAGTAAAATCTATGAAATATCGCTACCCGGTATGTTAGATATATTTCATGATCCGTATATAAGGCCACTCTTGTTAAAGGCTTACAGTATTCGATTAATAATATCGTACTGCCGCTCAAGCCGATGGCTTACTTCCTGTAGTTCGCATAATATATCGGTATGTTTAAAGATTTTAATAACACTGTATTTGATTACCTATACATCTATAAAAAGTGTTACAATATAAAGAATAAGTTCTTGCTAAGTCTCAATCATGTGCAATCTATTTTCAAATTATATCTCATCATAAAAGCATCACTTTAAAACAGAGGCGTAGCGTAGGCGTAAAGGACAGGGGGGGTACAGATGTACCCGGGCGCCAGCTAGTTAGGGGCGCCAAAATGTGCATTGGTATTATTTTATTGATGAAAATAATGGGTTTGAGAGTTGTAAAAAGGAAAAGAGGGCGCTTTAAAATGAATCTTGTCCCCGGGCGCCAAACACTCTAGCTACGCATCTGCTTTTAAAGTAGGAATAGGTACTAATTATAAATTGTAAGATGGCGTTAGTCTTTATAAAATAAAAATATATAATCGATTCCATGTGTATTGAGTTATATAAAATGGAAACTTTAAAAAATTAGATTTTTTTTTTTTAGAATCAAGAATTTATATAATCATACAAAAAGTGCACATTTCATCCATTATTATATCGACAGCGTTTGTGTTTTCTTTTAATGTGCTACTTTTGTAACAATGTTTCCTGCATAACAGAGGTTACAAAATACATAGTCTATATTCATTATGCCTTACCTATTTGCACGAATTTAAAAAACAATTTTTTTTTTTACAAGATGGGAGTCTATCAGAAAGCTAAAACTAAAACAAACAAAAAATATTTTTAAAAAGTTTTTTGTGAACTAGCATTTCGATTGTCATTTATATAAAAATATTAGTTGGTACTAGTTTTAGAAAAAAGTCATATTTCTAATTTGTTCCATTAAAAAAAATCTGAAGATTAGTTTAAAAAAAAGTGTTTTAAAGTATATCTAAGAGGCAATTTGTAATTTATCTGATAATGTTTTAGTGTTTTGAAATTACAAATAAACATTTCAATCAACTGAATATTGGGGAATACATACTTTATTTGCATACGATTTCCCTTAGATAAAATCACACATTAATAAATATATAATGTCTTTTGTAAAAAAACTCATGTCCTCTTAAAATAGTTATGTCGTACATTTACTATTTATAAAAATGAACAATTTTATAAACATAAAAATGTTAAGACCTTTCTAAATAACATTATTTTTTCGTTTTGACTCTGGTAAATTTTTGAAATATTTAGAAATATTATGAGTAAGTAAGATCTCTTCCGTTGCTCTCCAATTATGTGTAGAATGTTGCAAAACTAAATTCAGATATGTCATAAATGCATTCTTGTATTTTTAATTTATTAAAAATTTTCTGTGGACTATAAAGATTTAATAGGACAGTGGTCGGCAAACCGCGGCTTGCGAACAGCATGCGGCTCTTTATCGATTTGAGTCGGCCACAAATCGGTTTTGACTCAAAGAAACATGATTCATGAAAAGATATTTGGTTCTCAAAATTTTTAATCGCCCTGCTGCAGATGTTTGGTTCTTTAGACTAATGTGTTTTCCGACCACTGTAATAGGCGATATTAAGCTAAGGCAAAAGCTTACCCTCAAGGGTGACACAACTAGAATGAATATAGTTTACATGACAATGGTGCGGAATTTAAAATGTCTTTAATCATTATGACTAATTTTGGCACTCCCCAAACAAAAGTTTGAATTGCAACCTCAAAATTGTCTGAAAAAAAGAATAAATTCAAGTATGCGCCAAAATGCACCACTGCATTTTGAATTTGCCCGACTGTCTTTAGCACCCTAAATGTCTGCACCCCTTCGCTTACGCTTACAGTATGGTGTTGCTTATAAGTTTTTGCCAAATGATTACTCTAGGGCTCGCCACAAATGGAGTGACTTCAGTTTATGTATGACACTAGACGCCATAATGCATCCCACAAAACCTTAAAAATGTCCTTACCCGTTCAAAAAGTATAATGGAAGCATTGAATTCAAGTATACTAAAAAAAATACACCTCTTGATTTTGAAATAATAAAAAATGTTCAAGGCTCCCCAGACCCCTCCATTGAGAAAGATTCATCGGCGCCCTCAATTTCCGCCCTCCTTTCCGATGAAAATTATTACCGATTTAGGTATCGATAGATACATTGTTCTAGTGTCGCAGCTATTAATACCGCCATGGGCGGGCGAATATTTTTGCCGTCCTCCCTTTCAAAATACAAATTCTGCAGTTGTCCGAAATTGTCACATCTGCATATAAAGAAAAAGTGACACCTGGGGGGACAACTCCATCCGTCCTGCTAGGGGCGTATTTACAGTGTTTAGCAAGTTTCATTTTACGCCCCCCCCCCCCCCCAAATCTCTGAAACTTATTATTTTCAACCATTAAATACCATCAAAGCCTACCCCCCCCCCCCTCCAGCTAGTCTGGCGCTCGGGACATATGCCCCATCTGCAACCACTTAGCTACGCCTCTGGCCGCTTACAAATGGCACAGCTCCCCCCCCCACCCCCCGAAAATGTGAAATGCCCCCCCCCCCTTTTTTCCGGGGAAAATGTCTGAAAGAAACTCTGTTCCTTTGTATGTGCATCGAGTTCTCAACTTTTTGCCACGGCGCTCGTTTGCGTGACAGCGACATCAACTTGGCGGCGGTAGGTTGTCAGCGTATTGCTTCTCAGTAGACCGCTTTTTCAGCGACTTTGGCCGATGGTGGTAATAGGTGTTTGTAGACCCGTCGCTGAGGAGGCGGCAACTACGAATTTGTCGATCATCGTATATAGTTTGGAATAGAATTTTGAGGTGTGCACAACAGTGCATATTCGGCGTCCTGGTGCGAAGATAATCGTTGCAATTCCTCGAGTTTCGAAGTTTAGTTTAATAAAGTTTATTAATAATAGATTAAAGTAAATTGATTATAATCGTGATTCGTGTAATATTTTTTCGCTCAGTAAGTTGAGTAAGTAAGTTAATTATCTATCTTAGCAATAATTTAGTCACTATGTAGTGGGTATATATAAATCAAAATCTTACAATGAGTAGAGATTAGTTGCATCACCAGTAAAATAAGCCTGTTTTTCAGCTGGTATATCCATTGTATAAATAAAATAGACAGTCCCTCGCGAAAATTCACTTTTTAAAATATTTTTTTGTTTGATGCCGGTACTGTAAATGATTTGAAGCATCACTGTGATTACAGACTTATAAAGCTATTGTGGTAAGGAGCTTCAGTCACAAGCGGGGAAAAGACCGGGGAAAATTGGCGTATAGTTTTAGAACGTTTAATCTAATAGTAATGAGCATCACTCAATATTTAACTGAACGAAATTTGGCTTTTACTTTTAGAGGAACTTCAGACATTTTATTTACAGTAATATACACCAAATAATGGGCACATTGTGAAGCAGAAACTTTTTGTACCTGTTATGAAAAATAGAAGATTATGTGTTTTTTTTTTAATTGAAGAAAAATGTCTGGTGTGATATCTAAAGCAAGTAAATGTTGTCATCAAAAATAGGCAGGATATCTGTATGGAAATATCTACTGGAGTTTCACTAATGAATGGTTTAACTGATTATTAAATTGATTATCGTGCAAATGGATTTGGAAATACACTAGAGTCCGCAAAACAATTTAAAAAAAAAAAAACTGTAGCTACAGAATTAGATGTAGATTCCATTTTTTAGAAATAAAAAAGGGAGGAGAATAAGGAAAATGAAGCTTTATTTGAATATGGGTGCACTGATGAGGTTCCAAACACAGATGAACCATCTTTTTAAAAAAAAAAAAATCACGTGTTCAATGTAATACGGTACAGAACAGAGCTCTAAATTCTTTATCACAGAGATTTGAACAGTTGCAAAGCTTCAATAACAAATTGGGATTTTTTTTAAAAAATCTGCCACACAAAGATTGTTTATTATAATTTTATTACAATTTCTTTTTAGAAACTTAAACTTAAATGTCCTTCTTTGCAACAACTCCAGCAAGTAAATATTCTAGATGAGTTGTTTCTGTATGCATTGGTTCTGTATGCATTGGTTCTGTCTGGTAGACTATTATATCTTTTCTGGTTTCCCGTGGCAAATAAAACATTGTCAGTGTCAGCATTATGTTTAATTGATAAGTTTGCATTAGGATGGTTAGCTTTATAGTCTGAGATGGAAGTAACCATTCCTTTCATGTCTTTAACTTTTCTTTGCTTGATGCAGGGTCGGCGCTAGGAGGGTGCGGGGCTTTGGGCAAACTGAATTTTGCGGGGCCGTTGACGTTATATATATTCCGCCGATAGGATATTAAGACACGTTATAGTCGTACTGGGGCCTTGCTGGTCATAATGGGACGCGTCATAACGGATATTTGTTCACTCGCTTAGTTTCCGAAATGTCTATATTTTCCTATAACAGTAATTGCCCTGGCCCAAATTGCTCATCGCGGCTCCATTGCTACCAATATCAAAGTTGTCAAAAAAGGTTCCAGGAATAGGAACTGTTAGTATTAGTAGGCTTAGGTATATTATAAATATACTACGGCAACGCGCGGGGCCCAATTGGGTATCATTAGGAAGAAGATTATAATACCTATGGCTGTAACCGCTGTCATGATACGCTTTAGTATATATAAACTACAGCTTACAAATTATAAAACATATTTACGATCATCCATGCCTCGAGACAGAATGAATTCTTTTGCAATTGTATATAAAGAAAATGATATTGCAAAAAATATAAACATAGAAACTGCAGAAGATTTGCTGATCTAAAGGCTAGAAAAAAAATGTCATTGTTAGGCTAATTGTTCATATTGTCAAAATACAAGTTAAGAAAAAAAAATTATTGTTCATTGTTTAAAAAAAAGGTAATAAACGCATTTTCCCTAGTTTTTTCCTTGCAAAAATGTTTTTGATACTGGTAATAATTAAAAGGGGTGCCAAAGGTAAGCTTGCCCGGGGCCCCAGCAACCGTAGGATCGGCACTGATCTTAAATTTCGACATTTCAATTATAAAATAGCAATATCCGTATCAATCTCTCACGCGCTAGGCTATCAATATCAATGGTATTTTATACTTGTCTGAATTCTTATAATAACTTATATTATAACAGTCTTATATTTTAAATATTTTACGTTTTGTAGATGATAGAAACAATTACCTGTCTATACAATAGGCCTATTCAATATGTAGATAAACCTAAAGTAGGATAAGATAAGATTCTTTTATTGATCCAAACAAATGGAAATGTTTTTGATTGCATTGTCCATTTTCAGCACATAAATAAAACAATTTGAACACAAGACATTTATATTAAATTATTTCACTAGAACTAGTAAAAAAAAACAGCCATTCGGTCAATTCTCTTAGCCATATCAGGGACTAATTAGTTCTAATTAAGATTCGTGCATTCGGGGGGAGCACGCTGGTAAATTCGTACAGGTTGTGATTGGGGAACAAAAGAATTTGTATATATTTCAGTCCTGGCCCTGTCGGAAAGAATTCGTCCCGAACGGGCCGATCCAAAGTATCTAAGTAAGTAAATCTTGAGAAGATCCACCATAGTCATAGAGATATGAATATGATAATGTTGCAATACCTTTTCTCTATCGAGAACATTATTGATGCTTTTAACTGGTTACATGGCACAATTTTTCTCGAAACAATTTAGAGGATTTAAACATTTAATTAATTTAAAAGTGATACATTATGGAAAGGTTTTATGCAAATAAATTTATTTCAATAATTATATAATTTCAATTATAATATAAATAAACTATATATTTATTATTTATAAATTTACCATTTATAAATTACTACAAATGACATCCGAATAGCATTGAGCCTAATGGTACCCGGGTGCGAATGGCGGCGCTGCGTGTCCGGGTCCATTTTGACTAACTACTGTAATGCTATTCGGATGTCATTTGTAGTAGTTTATTTTAGTTAAAATGAAGAATTAAGTTTACAAACGTATAGTACATTCAAATAATTCAATTATCTTTCATTTGATATCTCATCTGGTCTTACAAACCCAACAATAATATTTTAAATCGTTTTTAATCCCAACCTCTCAATTCTGTTACCGCCGTGAATTAAGTTTACAAACGTATAGTACATTCAAATAATTCAATTATCTTTCATTTGATACCTCATTTGGTCTTACAAACCAAACAATAATATTTTAAATCGTTTTTAATCGCAACCTCTCAATTCTGTTACCGCCGTGTACCAATAAATAGGTGCAGCCCTTATTTTAATTTTTGGTTATTTATTTCAGAATAAACTTAATTTTTATAAATTTTATAAATTACTGTCCTTTCAAATAAAATTGTATCTTCCCGAAATTTTCAATGTGTAATGAAATGTCCTTTATAATTTTTGCATCTGGAATCCTAAATATGAGGGGAATCAAGTACATATATTACTACTTGCTAACTAGATACATAGCTAATAATGATTCCGGTACACACACACACAAAAAAACAAAAACAACACCGGCTGAGAAATTCGAAATTAAGGTTAAACGAATATGATGAATTAGATGGTTTGAAATAACCGTTTTGATGGTGGATCAGAAATGCTAGTTTCACAAGAATCAAAGGGCCGAACTGGACAAGCCAAAACTAGCCCCAATCCTTCAACTCGCACAATGCTCATCATGTCCACTATTTGCCAGCCCAGCATCATAGCATAAAGCTAGCCGGGATTTTAATATCATTTCGAACTCAAAAAATGAGTCGATCAAATAAGATCAAAGCGTGTGTAGTTTATAAAAAAAAATAACCAACGATAGTTAGATGAGTGAAGATGGAGAAAAAGGTAAAAGATTGCAAGTGTAAGACAAGAACAAACGAAAGAGGAAGAGATAACAAATAATAACGCATGCGCACAAGTTGTTGTATGGAATCTTGGGAAAACACTCCAAATATAGAAACATCCAAAAATTTTGACGTCACATATACCGGAAGACATCTCTAAAACAGTCAAGGGCCAGTCCGGTGAGTAATCTGTCTAGAGATAAAACTTTCGAATTAACTCAAAATTGTATACATTTCCTACATATTGGTTTATTAATATAGTTTAATTATTTCCAATTGAGAGCTTAAATATTTTAAGGGATATCTAATATGCTATTTAAAAGTGAAAATACTTAGTCAAGAACTAGATTTTACTCGCGAGTAGTTTACATTCAAGTTGGATTAGAATCAGTGACAGTGTCACTTCAGTGTTCAGATAGACGTCTCGGTCTAATAACTCCTACTCATCTATTGACTTACTCCTACGTGACGGTAAGGAGTGGCAGTAATAATATGTTTAAAGCGCAGTTTGCGTTTTGTGATAAGTTTGCTCAACACAAAAACTAGAAGTAGTCATCATTGTTCTCTAAGCTACTTTTTCATGCAGCGCCTTGGCCTAACAACTTTAACTTTGATTGAATTTGAATGGTTAGGCCGGTAATCCCTTATTTTGACGCAAATTATTATTACGAGAAAAATAAATTTTAAAATTCATTTTTACCTCATGGAATTTCATTAAAAGTATTTTTAAAATTAAAGTAACATCTTTTTGTTGGAATACAACAACAATTTATCACATTTTACGAGATCAAAAGAAGTACATTTTCATGAATCTTTTGTCTTTCACGGCGCCATTGTGGTAAAATGTGGAGAACTCTTCTGTCCTTAAAGATACCTTATAAAATTTGCCCAATTGGATGTATCTAGATTAAAATAAATATGTTGTATTTATTTTATTACTTTAATTATGTCTAGGTGTCCGATATTTCTTTCTAAACAAGTGGTGGGCTAACAATTTTAAATATTAAGTTCTCACATATTTTAGGTATCTTTTATCGGTTCACTACTGTGAAATAAAGGTCTTGTTTCACTAATAAAATTGGATATTCAGATATGTGGTTTTTCAATTAATTCACACATTTCTTTACAATAAATAGGACGTTTATTCTTATTTTATGTGGACATGTGAATCATAGAATAGAATTAGGACTAGGGGGCCTACAACATGAAGTGGGATAAAACGAAAATGGTTGACCGCGTTGGGGGGGGGGGGGGATAATCTTAGTAAATGCTCTCAAAACGGAGGGTTTCTGATCTAATAATAAGGTAACCTAATTGCCGACGAACAACCTTGAAATTTAAATAAAACCGTATTTTGATTGGTAACATGGGTGGAAAATGAACGTGTCATCTGTAATCGTTTTATGGCTATTCGGTTAGACACAGCAGTGTATGCTCTGTAAGCAGTGTATGCTCTGTATATACGCAATTTTTCAACTTTTTGTCACCCCCTGAGATGGTGTCACCCGGTGCGGTCCGCAGCCTCCTAGCTACGCCACTGAATACTATTTTCTGGTCTTCCATACCTCAGGGCTGGGGAGGTACTTTTACCTCTGGTTAAGAACCACTGTTATAGTGAAATGTTTCTGACACGGGTGCTGTAATTTGATATCTACGGGATGTGAATTTCTTTAAAGTCTAATGGGACACGGGTCCGAATGGCGGCGGTGCGTGTCTGGGTCCATTTTGACTAAATTTAAATACTATTCGGATGTCGTTTGTGGTAGTTTATTTTAGTTAAACTGAAGAATTAAGTTTACAAACGTATAATCCATTCCATTATCCTTCATTTGATACCTCATTTTGTCTTACAAATCCATCGAAAATATTTTAAATAGTTTTTTTTTTAATCCCAACCTCTCACTTCTGGTACCCGAGTGCGAATAGCCGCTTCGTTCTTTAAAAGGTCATTAGTGGACACAGTGACTTTTTATAGGGGGGGTGCAGAGATTTGTAACGTTATATTTGAGGGTGGGGGCTAACTTTTTGGGATTTGTGATGATGGGGGAGGGGTTCAAAAATTTGCGTGAGATCATTTATGGATGGCCCTTATCTGTATCATGGAACATTATAGAAATATTGAAAGCAATAACAATCCGATAGGAGATTTAAGTATAAAGTATACAACAACGATGTCGGCAAAAGTCCTCTTCAGCTACCGGTAACACAAAGACTAAATGGTACAAAAAAAAATAATTAAAAAGATCTTACCTTTTATGCTCTGAGAAGTCCAAGAAAAAAACTGAACTGTTTAAAATGCTTTAAACAGGATATCGTCCTTTTAACACAATCAAAAGTTCGTTGAACACCTTAAACTTTGTGATATTGCAACGGAACTGAAACTCCTTTAAATATGATGGAAACAATGTCTCACTTGTTCCATATTGTCTTTTCAATTTACGTTTGGCGCGCATCCACAGATTTTCTATGTTTTGTGTGTGCACTTCTGGATCGTTGGGATCAACAAAATTTCTTTCATGCACCACAACGGAATGCATGAATATCCCATGGGACAATTGCCCTATGTTTCTATAGCCTGCCCATCCATCTGTTATTATGTGTGTCCCTGGCAAAACCTGTTGGACGATAATGTTTTCCAGGGTTCCAGCTGTTCTGTCTGGAACTTCCACTAGGAAGCATTTTCCAGTGGACCTTTCTATTCCACCAAAAACCCATTGGCCTTGACGCCAGGCTCCTCTGTGGTATTTCCTATGAAAATATTTGGATTCGTCAAGCTCAACCACCATGGGTTCCCCATTATCATCAAAGCCACCAATCTGAGTTGCATGCTGGTTCAGATATATCCCTATATCCTCTCGAATAAAATTAAACCAGTCAATCACCGTGTTTTGGTTCTGTATTTGTGACTCATGCTTTGTAGCATCTTGAGGAAAATCATAGGCGAAACAGTACATGAGAATGACTAGTTTAGATAATGGTAGATGGCTCCTGGTAAAAAATGAGCCATCTCGTATACTTTTCCTCAAACCACAAATTGAACACTTCCATATATGTTTATCAATATCTTGATTGTAGGTAGCCAGCTTACAAGCCACATTGCAATTGTTGCATTCCATTTTGTTCTTTAAAAGGGAGCGCCTTGCTAGAAATTCCATTGTTGGATTAACATTATTTGTTGCTTCACATAGTGTGCGCATAAACCAAATCTCAGTCCGAACTGCTGCATCATTTAAAATTTCCGTTGGATCAACAATTTGAATTCGGGTTAACCTTGGTCGTCCTGCCATTTTCAACGAAGTGATCCCACTACCATTAATACCGCAAAATGAGTCCGTCTTATTATATAAAATCACCAGCCCTCACCCTCATTTTACTTAACGCAAATCAGTCAACTTAAGCTCATTGGCATACGAAAAAGGGGGAGGGGAGCTCAAATTAGAGCTGACCAATCACGGACAACGCATTGACCCAATGCTATCATGGCCGATCCCCCCCCCCCCCCCCCAAATTTCTCCATCACCATAAATTGAAAAAAAAGTGGACGCATTATCACAAACTCCCCCCCCCCCCCCCCCGGGACGGGCTATTAATTTATTAACTTCAGCCCTAGTTAAACAAAAGTGTTACATCAACACCACGTGCTCGAGCCATGCCTCTGGTTCCCGTGTCGATGGCGTGGACATCGGTCGCTCTTTGATGTCGGTTGAATCCTATTACGTCGAGACTTTGAGTTTGGCGTCTTTTGCCTGGCCCACTGTTTCGCGGTTTCTCTGGTCAGCTTACATCACCCCTGAAACTCCTTCGTTGTCATTCTTTGATATAGTGACATAATGCCAAGTCCCGGTCACTTTTGGTCAGATAGCTTTATTCACAAGTTAATGATGATGTGTGTGTCCGCTGCCCTGGTAATCAACTCCAAATCCTCCCCCTCCTCCCCACCATGGCTTCAACTTTAAGGGGTTATCCGTATACTTCGAGTGCACTGAGAGAGAGAGAGAGAGAGGGGGGGAGGAGAGAAATTGGAGCGTACGTGATGCCGATGATCACGCTCTGAGGGAAAGGGAGAGCGTAGCGGGCGTGATGCCGATTATCAGATTCATAAAAACAAAACGTTGGAAATCCATTAGAACAGTGGTTCTCAATCTTCCTAATGACACGACCCTTTAATACAGTTCCTTATGTTGTGGTGACCCCCAATCATTAAATTACTACTTCAGAAATAAGTTTTTCTGATGGTTGTAGGCGACCCCTGAACAGCTGAACAAGCTATGACATTTTTAACCTTCATACTGGCACAGCCCGCATTAAATCGGCCTACAGTGTCTGGACATCACGACGGGACCTTCAACGCTCGAGAGAGCCAGGTCCTTACACCCCAGTGTAAGCTGATGCCCCGAATCTGACATAATTGTCTATTATTTTTACATTACTTTAACCGTATGAATAATACATGTGGTCTGAGACTGGCAAAAAATCTGGCCGCAAACCGGCTAAATTGACCAAAACAACACAAACAAGTGACAGACACTGGAAATACATGTTTTATATTAAAATATCAGTTTAAAACCAATGACAAAACATTCGAAAAACGATAAATACATGTTATAATATCCACTGAAGTGTTTTAATGTAATTCCATGAGGTAAAAATTGATTTTTTATTTTATTTCTGTAGAAATAATAAAATGCGTCAAAATAAGGGATTACCGGTTAGGCCAGTGTGAACAAACTTAAGACTTAGGCTACTTTACTTTGGCTACTTTATTTAAATTGCTTTAACTTTAACTTGAGTTTGAGATTTCTGTGAAAGTGATTTATGTTTGAGGTAGGTAAATCGTTAAACTGGTAAACTATTGAACTGTGTATTCAATGAAAAAAATATACAAGTATGATGTACTATAAACTATAAAAACATGTTGTCCTTGTGGACATACTATCATACTATAAACTTTAAAAACATTTTTTGGACCTTTTTTTGTTGCCTAGGCTAGGCCTACCTATTATTTTCATATTGTATGGAAGTAATAATTTGGATGGTGTATGATGAGTGATTGATAGGTCCAAGTTATAATTTTTACTACATAATATCCTTACATTGCCTATATTATTATATATTAATAGTTTTATTAGTGGACCTAAGGCTAGTGGTGTACCTTGGATAAAGGCTGCTTAGGTGAACTCCATCAGACTCTTGCACACAAACATATTATTTATAGAATGTTAGATATAAACTGTTAAACATTAAAGTGCCAGAGAGAATACTCTTCCCCTTCACCCCACCATACATACACCACTGAGTGGACCGAAAATAAAGAATTAGAGGTAGTGTTCATTTATTAGTCATCATATTATTAGGCCTAATAATTATAATCCAAAATATTTATGACAAGTGACTTAAATGAGGTGTGCTACGAATTTCTCCTTAAAATAAAAGATAAATTAGCCCACCAAACTGAGCTATATATTTTTTCTCAGATGTTTCTCACAGACCACAAAAATAAAATATACAAAATTACACCCCTTGTCAAAATCTATAACCAGTTTAGTGCCTTTATATTTTAACAGGTTTTAATTTACCAAGAATTAACAAAGACAAAAGAATATGCGGGAATACAAGCTAGTGGTTCTGGGCAGTGGTGGTGTTGGAAAAAGTGCCCTGGTGAGTTTCAATTTTAAAGCATATGTATTTGTCATAAGGTTATGATTAATTCTTTAAAATTGGTATAATTTTGAGTAAAAATTTAAAATATCTAAATCTGTTACAATAATACTTGGGACTCCATTCTAATTTTAGACTGTCCAGTTCGTCCAAGGAATTTTCGTGGAAAAGTATGATCCCACTATAGAAGACAGCTACAGAAAGGTTTGAATACTTTGTTAACTGGTTTATAATGCCTGTTCTTATTCAATGAAATTGTAGAGGAAGAAATTCATTAATTATTTCCAATCAAGCTACAACAGTTGATTCCATCGATGACCACTACCACAGTAGAGTTCATTGAGATATTTTGATACTTTTATGTAAATTAACAAATTGAAATAAATTATTAACTATCATGGGTTGTATGTGCAAAATTTTGTATACATTTAAGAATAGATAGTAAATGCTGTACATTGTAGTAAAAAAAATTAATAATTTTAAAAGTTTTTAAAATGGAAATGTACTCTTTTTTTCAGCAAGTGGAAGTTGATGGCCAACAATGCATGCTAGAAATTCTTGACACGGCAGGAACTGTAAGTTCTTATTTTCAAGTATCTGTTATAATTTAAATAATAATTGCCACCCACAACCCCAAGTATATTCATAAATGAAAATTTGTTTTAATTGTAAATTTCATTCTTTTTATGAATATTATTATTTCATTTTTTAAAAGGAACAATTTACTGCAATGAGAGATCTTTACATGAAGAATGGACAAGGCTTCTTATTAGTCTACTCAATCACAGCACAGTCAACATTCAATGATCTACAAGATCTCAGAGAGCAGATTCTTAGAGTCAAGGACACAGATGATGTAATAGTTCAAATAAAATATCTTTAATTATTTTAATGACATTAAGTTTTTTTGTAATCTTATGGTGTCAGTTTTGATTAAATTGAAATCACTTTGAGGATTTAAAAAAAAAATTATTTTCCTTTTAATTATTTGCAGGTTCCTATGTTATTGGTAGGCAACAAATGTGATTTAGAAGATGAGCGAGTAGTGGGGAAAGATCAGGGCCAAAACCTAGCAAGGCAGTTTCAATGTGCTTTCCTTGAGACATCTGCAAAAATGAAGATCAATGTACTTGAGGTAATGTAAAGTAACACATTAAAGTATAGATTTTTCTGAATATATTGTGGCCAGGGATGTTTCAGATTACAAATTTTATGGATAACTAAACATACCACAGAAAGATTACAATAAAGAAGTGGCAAAGAAAACAAAATGTTCTTATATATTTTTACACAAATGGTGCTTTATGAATGTGAATTTAAACATTATATTTAGCTCCATGGCCCCGTACATAAATTAATTTTGAATATGGATATCCATCTCCACTATAGTACATTAACAATTGAGTAAATAGAGTGGATAAACAAGTTTTTATTTACTCTGGACATCCATGTTGGGTATTGTATTTAAAAAATGTTTTTTTCATGGAAGAAATTATTTTTGGAGAAGGAAAAATTAGTTTCACATTCATTTTTATATTTATTTTTTAATAACATTTTAAAATTCATTTTTATATCCACAGATATTTTATGACCTAGTGCGTCAAATAAACAAAAAAAATCCAGGGCCCGGTAGACAAAAAAAGAAAAAGAGTGGTTGCACTCTACTTTGAGATCTGAAAGGTATTTATTTTTAAAATAATTTTATAATTAAGTATTTGGGAGCTATGAATCCTATCTAAATTGATGTTCATCTTATTACATGTATCCATCCCTGTGGCGATACAGCCCATGTAGGGCTTTGATCTGCCTCACTACTTCCTTTCACTCAGACCTAACTAATGCTTTTCTTTTCCTTACTTGAATTCCCGGCTGCTGTAGGTCTTTTTCAGCATCATCCATCCATCTAAGCCTAGGTCTGCAATTGAGCCGTTTTGGCTAAGGCCCCTGCTCTAAACAGGCTTAGTACATTCCAGTTCGCAATCCAGGAATCATGCCCATATCCAGGCATAGGTCAATTTCCATTGGTATCAGTCTGGTTTTATTCTGTTGATTGGCTTTCAAATCATTTTTTTTTTTACATAACACACAACCATCTGGGGGGGGCTGCCCCTTACAATTCTTTAGGTAGCTGCCTAAATTTTTGGGTACGGTTCCCTAGCCTTTGTGGATCCCTCCACTTCCTACAAGGCAGTAGGTTCAGATTTTGGACCGTCCCGGGTATTTTATTTCCGCGGTACCCTCCATATCTGGTGGGCTTTCCCCTATCCACCACCTGAGGAGATCAATATCTCAGCGTGAGTCATCTTATAACAGCATTGTAATAATGTAAGAACCCACTGATAAAATGTCAGTGACAGATACCAGTTAACTTTAGTTACTTTGTCATTTACACTTGCAAATCGCCATTGAAATTTCAAAATTAATTACAGTGTAAACATTTAAATTAAAATGTCTTAACTGTAGATACCTGTACTTGTTCTAAAACTGACTTTAAATAAATATATAAGTGCAATAATTCAGGTGTTTGCCATAAAAATAACAATATTCTCATGCAATAAGTTGGGTGGGTTGGCTTATGACTTATGAGCATGTCATAGATTTTTATAATTTTTTCAGGTACATTGAATAGTAAAATTATTAATGAAGATTCTAGAAGGTGTCGCCGCTATTAGCCCAAAAAATTATAATTAGATAATAAAAGTCGATAACAATGTACTCAACTCTTTCTCTCCGGTATTAATTTCCGTGTTCTGACGGAAATATCCATTTTGCATATTTGTTACATACTACTATGTTATCTCTAAACCATCACAACTTTTTTGTTGTTTCTCAGTAAATGTTAAGTTTGGTATGGGATTAAAGGGGAATGCATGCTCTTTGCAGACAATACAGGCTTGGGGTTAAATTTTAATATATAAATAAAAGTTTTAAATAAAAAAACCTCACCAACTGTTCACAAAACGCTCATTCCAAGTCACACAAAGAGAAATACATAATCCAAAGTCTAAAAAAAAAATGCTGTTTTTTCTAAGCTATATCGTCGATATGTGCATCACAAATAATAAAGATCACATTAAAAAAAAATTTTGAAAATGAAACACCAGCGCACATTAACCATTGTCAACGCCACACAAAAAGTGTTCTAAAAAACTATTACCACTGGAAACAATCTGTTGCTATTAGAAAATATTTGCACTGTATCCGTGTATGTATGGTACTAACATTTATTATGGTAAATGGTAAATTTACCATAAATTTGTAATATTTTTTCATCTGGGTTTAGCTATTTTGCCCTGTTCTATAGTGTTTGCACACTGTCCTTTTTGGAGCTTTGATTAAAAGTAATTAAAAACCAATAGCTAAGAACAGAGCCGAATTAAACAGGTTTTTATTCATTGATGATCCCATCGTCGATCCGTCGAAACCTCATTTAAAATCGACGATGGGAGCGTTGATCCGGAGAGAAAGAGTTAAGGCTGCCCTATGTATCTCATCCTACATATTCTTTGGTACTGCATTACTTACACTGGCATATTGTTTTATGGGGTTGGCTTATGAGCAGGTTATATTCTTTGGAATGACAGTCAATGACAGGGGTTTAGAACAAGCTATCTACAGCAAGTGTTGCAACCTTTTGTGCAGAGGGCTGCATGGAAATCATATTTTTGGCGGGATGTGTAATGATTTACTAGGAATCTAGAGTTCTAAACAGTAGCTTTTAAATAATTATAGTGTGATGTTAAACTAACAGATAACATCTGATTACTAGTGGAAATAGTTACTATTTAGTGGAAATTGATAGTCTGTTAATAATAGTTCTGAATCACATATCAAAATTTGTAGCGGTGAGCTGAGGCTTTTAGTGATATATACAAATTTGTTAAATTTATGCATTTGAATTTCCCTTTGAGAATTTTGTGAGTCTGCAGATCTATTATTTTCAGCTGCAGCTTTAACATATCATAGGAAAATGGCATATTAAGATCAAACTTGTCCTCAGTGGCGTAGAAATTGCTGAAATACCTTTAAAAAGCAACCTTCTGCAGGCACACATTGGTGCTATGGCCATAAAATTATTTGTATACTCCCCCATTAGTTTTACATTATATGACCTTTTGTGGCATTTTATAAATACCGATATATAACTATTTTTTAATTGTAAGTTTGAGATGCTAAAGTTCTTTTTTTTTTTTATATATATTTCAGACAGAACTGGACAGAGATAGAAGACAGTAATTGATAAGTAAAAAGTTATGTTTCATTCCTTGTAATGGGTGACCATTGCTGCAAGCAAACAGCGAAAGGCTAGCCAAAATTAACCTCTGGTTTCTTCTATTGTTTCATGAGTGTCATATTCCTGAGCCACCATCAATATCAACCAACTTGGCCATGATGTCACTCCGGATAGCCCACTTCATTTACTCATCAACTTTGACACATTTTGCTCTGGATTTTGTTTCCTCAAAGAGATTGTTGCAGCAATATATTTTATTCCTTAATAAGCATTAAGTAAATGGAGTTTTAAAAATCTTTGTGAAGTTCAGTTATTTAAAGAATAACATAATTCTGATTATATATTGTGAAACATTTAATTGTTATGAAGATGCCAGAGAATGACATCAGACTCAATAACCTATTTGACAATTGAAACAACTTCTAAGTTCAGGTCAAATTAAATTCAAAATTTTAATAATTTTTTTAAAATTTCGTTTCTTAGTAATAAAGACATTAATATTTTCCACACTTGTACTTGTATAGATACATTTTGTTGATTTTGTTTGCTGCCCCTAGGGGAATTAGGAACTTATTCAGAATATTTGACTTTTCACTTGCATGTTGATCTAGGATAGAGCTTTCGCAATTTATTATCTTGTTGTTATTGTAACTTAAATACACAATGTGCTGTTGGCCCTAAAATTAATGTCAGGTAGATTGCCCCATAGAAAATTGATGCAATTTTATGGGGTAGAAAGTGTAATTTGAGACCTGATCGATTTATGGATTAGTAAATTGCATTTATTTAAATAATTTTCTTTCTGTATATCTTGTTATGACAATTCTAAATATCTAAAGACTTCCTTTAAAAACACATTCTTTTTTTAAACATCTATTTTATTTGTATACTAACTCATTTTTCTAGAGCCATATTGCACATTTCTTTTTAAAGTGGTTTGTTTTAAATGTGTAACATAACATTAGCCTACAATGACAGTTAAATTCTATTAATGTTCCACATTTAAGCCAGTTTTAATGTTACAAGGGTAATAAGGGCGAGTCTGCCATCAGGCTAGTAAAATAGTTAATAAGTAAAACAAAGTAAGGTTAACCCTGAAAAAAGGAACGCAACAAAACAACAAACATGTCGGCAGGAAGCCTTCATTGGCAAATAAACAGAAAAAACAGAATAAAATGTATAACATTTATAATACTTAACTGAGACGCAGTGTCAGAGAGGGCAGCAAAGGAATTGTGTTCTCACTGACAAAGGCTTCCTATCGCGTTCGTTGTTTTGTTGCATTCCTTTTTTCAGGTTTAACCTTACTTTGTTTTACTTATTACCTATTTAATGTTACAACCAGTTTATAATTATTGTTTAGATAAAAAACTGCATAAAAGAAATCTCTTTTGGCCACACTTTTAATACATTTTAATGATGAATATATAACTGAATTGAAGTTTAAATTCGGACGAGTTTACTTTGAATAGCTTTTTTTTTTTGCAGCATGTTCCTTGCTCTCAAATCCCTTTTATAAATATTTTTTAGAATTGAGTTAGGGACCAACTTGTGCAATCAAGAAGTCGGGGCATTACTCCTATTATTAATGACCCTGCTAGCATCACCTTCTTTCTGCCAAAATGATTCATTTAGCTTGGATGCTGACAGTTGAACCAGTATGGTTGAAACAAACATTTTCCTTTTATGATTGTGTATTGCTTCTTAACTGAAACCTTTTTTGCAGTATTATTTAATCTTGGAACTTTTTTATTTATTAAATCAAGAGATAGTTTATACTAACCTGTGCTCTGGGCAAAATATTTTTATGATAAAAAGTTATTACAATAGTCTCGATTTTAATGGAAAGTTGGTTGTTAATATTTTATTACCTCAAAATGTGAAAATTTGTATTGGTAATTGGTAAGACAAAAATGATTTCCATTTGCCGTAAATCTGAAACAAAGGGCTTGTAAAATTTTCATTAGTCTTGTTGAAGCACACATACTAACTTTTTATTACTTATTTATTAACTGGGCTGTTAATGTGTATTCACTTCTTGCTTTTTAACATAACTCATGTAATTCACTCTTTTCTTTTTTAAAATATAAATTTAAAAAATACATTTCATAATTTTGTAAAGCTGATGTATACATTTAAAAAAAAGAAAAGTTCCCTAGAAAAAACAAGTGGGTGTTTAGTTGAATATATTTTAACAAAAAATGCATGTTCTCTTCAGATATTCAGATGCTTGTATCAAGTTTTAATGGTATATAAACTATTAATAGGTGTGTCATTTCTTTAAGCATAGCAAGATTATCCCTCATTAAAAAGCCTCCATTTGAACAAGCACTGTATTTCTCATCATTCTATTTTTAAAAAGAAATCATTTATAACCATATCCATTTTTTTAAAACCCATGTTACTACTACAATATTTTTAATGCTGTCAGCAAAAGTGGTGATGGACTTCAATAATAATGAATAAATTACCTATTGTCTTGGTCTTGTATATAATAATGCCTAGGTTTCTGTACATTTATCACTTAATGCTGCTTCTGGAGTGCATGGAAGCTAGTCAGGAAGGCGATTGGTACATTTGTACACATCCTACCACTTGCTGTTTTTTTGTACATTTTGGGATTTTTAATTTTTCTTTTTGGACAAGTCCATTCGGTGCTTAATGATGGTCTATTCCCCCCCCCCCAATTTCCTATTACTGATAAGATCAATGTAAATATCTGTGCATGTATCCCTTAATCTCTTGTGAGTACTGATTGTAGTGTAAAGCAGCGGATTATTGTCTTTAAACATGCAGCAATACATAGATACACCATATTTTCACTCAAGATGCTATTCAACATAAGGCTTATAATTAAAATAATTAAATATAATTTTAATGTTAAATAAATCTAATCAGCGGGTAATAGACCATCATACATTAACACTTGTATTTCTGTTTTTCAAACAAGTCCACTAGTTTTTGTATTTATTATATACCAGCATGTGAGATTTTTTTAAGGATAGGAGACGTGTTTCTAATTTATTATTCATCCCTTTACAATTTTGTGTGTGTAAATTTTTTGAGAAAATTGGGACGTGTATAAAGTGATGTTATTTTAATATGAACAGACTTGATGGACGCTTAAAAAAAAACAAAAAATCATAAATTCTGACCACCTTATGGCTTTTTTTCCTGCATTTTAAGCAAGTTATCACTAAAGTTGTAATAAAGATCATATATACAATGTAAAGTATTTTTTCATTACTTTAATTCAAAGGGTGAAAATATGACATGCTCTTTTGATTAAGAAAACAAGTCATTACGAATAGATCACAGATTTTTATTGATTAAAAAGTCATTTTCACATGTCTAGTAAATGAAAGAAAATATGATTTTAATGTAAGACAGATTAGAAATATTGGACGGATTTAAGGTATTCATACAGTTATTCCATTAGGGGCCATCTGATTCCATGTATCATGTATGCAAAAAAAAGTTCAAATATTTTCAATCCATTGTGACATATAGTGGACCTGGTGCAAACCAGTAACTCACTTGAGTAATAATTGTTTGCAGAAGCTCCTACAAATGATTACAAGATGAAACTTATTGACTTACATACATAAAATTTAGGTAGGTATAAATATATCATGTATGAAAACATACAAAGTGAAATTAAAGTTGTTGCTAGTATAGATGACACTTTTACCCCTAAAATAAGTCTTATAAACTTGGTATGTAGACTTATATGGACTGTAAGAATATCAGGATAGTTATAGAATTTATGCATAAATGTATGTTTATGTTCTGCCGATACCAACCCGCCCCCAGGGACACACACTCTTATACTTATACAATATTTCCTAAATCAACAGATCTATAATTCTCATTGCATGTAAAGCACAGAAACTGTTTGACATGAATTCAGCTTTATGAGTAAAATCATAAACATGCTATGGCAAAGAAAAGTACCTGTACATCTCAACATTGCATATCAAGAACTAAAATAATCGCCTATCATAAATAATTTCCATATTTATCTTACTTGTATGCACTGCTTAGATTTCAAGTGACAGATTAAAGCCAACTACCAAGCAATAAATAAAATATTTATCTAACCTCATACTTCCCCATTGTGAATACATTTCATTAAAATCCTTGGTAGAGTCACTTTGAATATTTATTATGTAAGGCAATATTTTCATTTCACAACATGGACATAAAACAATGGTTCACAAAGTGGGTAGTATAGCACTTATGTGCAGTTATTTTTAGTCATATGGGTCCGAAATGGTGTCTGAACGCAAGATTAAAGGTGGTAAGGACTATGTAGGAGGTTATCTTAATTTTTCAAATAATTATTTGTTTCCTTTAAACCATGCAAAACTAAAGAAAACAATTTTTGAAGTTTAAACAAAATTATTAATTTTTTTTTTATTATTAATAAATCGAGGTTTAAAGTAAATAAAAGCTTACTCTATTCAATTATCAAAAAAAATTCAAAACATTTATTTTCTGCATTAAAAAAACAAACTGAACTATTTGTTGAACACAGAGCTAAAGTGAATTTTCCCTAGCTTAAATCATTGTCAACTGTGACTGAAAGGATGTGCTTTTTAAATCCTTTTGCATTATTGCCTAAAAGTAAACTTCATCACATCTTCATTTAAGAAATCCTGAATTATCAGTTCTCGGTGGAAAAATTGTCAATCCATTGTAGCAGAGTAGAAAAAAACAAACTCGGGTCTAGTCATCGTACTTGGTCCTACAGAATGGGCAATGACCTCGCTGAAGGTATTGTTGCTCATAATCATCTGTGTGGAACAGCTACCAACAAAGAAAAAAAAAAGCGATGACAATAAAAATGGTAATTTAATAATAACAGTTTTCTGAAAATTTTACCTTACTTAATTAAAAAAAATTGTATTCTAAAATTATAATCACCTAATAAATATACAATAATTTTTTTAATTGAATTAATAATCAATTTTATAATTAATCAATAACGACTGGGCACATCCAAAAAAAGGAGAGTCAATGAAGTATAAACAAATTTTTTTTTGAATAGTACCATGAGCAAAAAAAGAACTCCAACTAACATGTAACATCATGGCTTTATGATTAGTTTAATGGACACAAGTGAGGCTAAAAAAATGGATAAAATCTTAGTGTATTTATTTCTTCTCAAAATTTGAAGAGGCATCGAGGCCAAAACAGAGAGGGGTAACAGAGCTGGAGTATCAAATCACCATAGCCTACATTAAATACCTCAATGTCCTTTTTTTAAAAAAGAAATGACAGTAGAGTTAAAAACAACTTCCAGACCTATTCAGAAAATTTAATCCCTTTCTATTACGGGGTATCTTATTAAATATTTTGTTCAAGTGTAATAATCACCTTTAAGACACATTGAAGTGCATATGCTAAATAGCACTTACAGAAATATACTTTATTTTGATAACCCGATGAAGTAGTTTGTAGTCGTGGCTCCGGAGCCACATGCAGCTCTTTGAAGAAATGGGTGCAGCTTTTTTTATAAATCTATAATGACATTTAAATAATCCGTCCCTTCCTGCGGCTCCTAAAATATTTCCTTTGTAGATATAATTCATAAAAGTCTCCGCCCTCAAAAATAGATTCCCCTTGGTGACCACTACCCTAATATCTAACATGAAAAGCAGGTGCTGAATAGAACTGTATATTATTTGTATAACCCAAGGGTTAAAAAACATAAAAGCAGTGGAGGTATTAAAAAGGAAGATTACAATTTTTTTTTTAAAGTTCCACTATCACATGCAGGATACACTTTTAGAGATATAGACCAAGTATACGATTTTGTCTCATTTGAAAGAGAAAAAAACAGTAATGAACTGAAACATAAAAATTCTCACCTTGTTGCAGTTGGAACATAGTGTGATGGGAACATCAGGTAAAAGAGATCGGAAGAACTGGTACCTCAAGGGTTTTGGCCATTTTAGAATGTACACATCTGATCGGGACATGGTCTGCAGGGTTGATTTGTTGACAACCACAGGTTGAAATACATCACTATCCTAAACTCACCCAGAAAAAATGCATTAAAAATAGATTATCTCTGAGCTAATGATGATAAACAAACCTAAATGGATTTTATTCTACATAATTAATTGTATATATTCCCTTTAGAAGGTTCTCCTTTTTTTACCACCTGTCCTTTAACTTTAAACATGTAAGTAGTATAAGAAATATGATAAATATTAAGCCAAGTTATTCATGTGAAGGCAACATATTCTAACATTTTACATACATTGTATGTTTTGAGTCTGGCTGTGAAAGGGTCTTCATCTTCTTCTGGTGCTTCTTCCCCCAAACGTAAGGACTGGAAATCTTAAGGATGTTAAGGTTAATTTGATAACAGTAAAATATTTGCTAATTTACCTCATAGCCTGTTACATAATTAATAGCCACAAGTATCATGAATTTCAACATCAAAATAGTGATAATTTTTTTCTCTATTTTGTAAATTTGGATCCATTAATTTTTTTCCTTGAGACAGCACCACGTTAAGAGACACTTTTTTACACTTCTATTTTAAAACAAATTTATGTGACACTGTTAAGTAGAAATCCATCTAATGCAAAATCAATCAGGTAACTTTTCTGATTCTATTTCAGAATGATTAATCTTTTTTTCTCCTAATTCTTGCAAAACTGAATTTTTAAAATGACACACATTTTGATATTTAAAGTCATTTTTTCAACACTGAAGTACACAAATTTTGAAAAGGAAACTGTTCATTTTAGTTTCAGACCAGGGGCCTCCCTTTTTTTTCTGTTTGGGAATAGACATGTCCAAAATGTGAACAGCCTCCTGGTCACTCAAGCTTTCATCCAAAACAAACTCTACTAGGGGCAGCACCTCTGAAAATAAAAATAATAAAGATTTTCTTTTTTTTAATAAACAGTCAAACAATTTTGGATTTTATAAAAAAAAATATACCGACTTTTGAAAAAATATTTTTATCCTTCATAGCAAAAAAACTCTAAAACCATCAGGCAAAAAAAAATCTCAACTAAAATAGCATTAACTTCACTGACTACATCCACATACCGAAAGTGACAAATGAATAAACAAAAGGTTGTTTGCAGTTAACACATCTATTTCCAGTTTTGTTGATTAGAGGGTTTGTTGTAGAACAGCGATAACACATGGGTAACAGCTCCTAGCAGTGACGAGAAGAAAAATAGACATATATTGATATAGCTTTGAAGGATCTTTAAACTAATATATTTTTGTGTGTTTGCATTTCATTTATTTTACAGTACAAATACACTGTTTAAAAACATACTAAGATCAATTTAAAAAAAATTATAATTTGAAATAAATTTCTAACATTTGTACAGACTTCAAAAGAAAAAAAAAAGTTTCATTATAGATTCTGATATGAAGCTAACATTGAATCATTTCCATTAAATTTTAATGTCAGTTGTTTGAGGTAAGATTAGAAATAAATTACTTTAGACTGATAATTTTTTTTTAACCCTGACATAAGTGGTGAAAGAGGGACAATTGTGAAGCTGCAAATAAGTTTCGGTCAGTAAGGTTGGACAAAAATGTACAGGTATGATTCATTTAATAGCAGAGATGTGATGCAAAATTTATTTAGCTTTCAAAGATGATTAATATTTTAGAAGATTAAACTATGACGCATATTAGCTTATGAAGATTAACGAATAAAAAATAATGTTTTCAAAGTTCAGCGATTGGGTTTCTTCAATGTTGTTGAATTTCCTCACCTCTGCATCATGAAAAGGTTTAGATCTAACAGTCAAACAGCCAAGGTCTATGTTATCTTGAAATCTCTGTGGGAGACACATAAGTCGTAGCTTCTCATAAGCTGTGCGTGCCAGTTTGTAAGCTCCAAGATTTTTGCTTTGTTTAGCAATGGTAAACAGAGTTGATTTGGGAAAAGTTATGGAATCAGCCAAAATTAAACTTTTTTAAAAATACAATTTTAAAATGATCTGTTTTTCTTAAATGTTCTACTAAGTGACTAGTTTTATCTGATGAATAAATTATTGATATAAGGAAAAAAATATATGGAGAATATCTAAAAGGCAATTAGGTCTATTTAAAATAGCCTCAAATTTTTGTATGAATGTATAAGGTTGCACTTTTTCTTTACACAAGGGAGTAAATATATTTGAAGCCAATTAAATCAATTTAATTATGTTTGCAACAGAAAATTAGGAAATCGTCATTATATATTATGTTTTAAAGAACATAATTTGATTTTAAACATATTTAATAAATGGGGCTGTTTTCTAAAAGGATATGATTTGGAAACACCGTAAGGCACTTCTTCATCAATATTGTGGAGTAAATAACGAGACATGTTAAACAGTCCTTCTGGCATGACACTGGTAAAGGGTTCAACCTGAAAAAAATAAATGTAATACAAAAAATAAAACAAAATCTAAGAAAAATGTATTTCTTGTCTGATAAAACAATGAATGAATGAATGGATTTTTATTTCAGAAATATCAAACGTTTTACATTAATTTTTCATGAAAAAAACAACCAAGTTGATGCTAATAAAAACATACCACATGCCGGTTTATTGTGTGATATACATAATATATGTTGGCTTTAGTCTGAAAGTCTTGAAGTTTCTGAAGCATGTCTTGTCTTTTTTCTGGTTGTTCTATGAAACAAAACTATAAATGAAATCCATGCCAATTAATTAATAAGTCAAATTTTCTCATCCAATGCCTTTTTTTTAAAATAATCCCATTATTTTCAAATAAAGAGACTTTTTTCATTTATTGTCAACCAGGTGTAGGCATTTTGATGTTCATGTTATTTGGGGCTGTTCTTAGAAATAACTGAATTAAATGTAACCCTTTGCACATTGTTGCGTGTTAATTGGGTCCAAATTTACTTATTTAATCATTTGATGTGT
The DNA here is from genome assembly GCA_964017045.1 of Omphiscola glabra. Lineage (NCBI taxonomy): Eukaryota > Metazoa > Mollusca > Gastropoda > Lymnaeidae > Omphiscola > Omphiscola glabra. The sequence goes on from OZ024799.1 coordinate 23,708,033, forward strand.
TTCTTCTTTTAAAATCAAGGCTCAAAAACTATATACAATTAGCATTAATTATGGTAGAAACTTCATTCAATAAATGCCATGCCATATAAAATGGCTACATTAAGTGTTATTTATACAGGGAAAAACCTGAAGAAAGGCATTACAAAAATTTGAAAGTTTCTGCTAAACCACAGTTCTCCATATATTGAACTAAATTAAGTATATTATGAAACTTTCACCCAAATAAATAGTTTGCATTGTAACATGGGTAAAGGTAAATGTATTCTAGATCTTAGTAAAAAGTATAAGTCTGTAAACATTAGAAATGTCTTACTAATAAGAACATTGGAATTAAAATTAAGTTTTATAAACTGGCCTAAACTGCAGTTGATCCTTTAGTGTTAATGTAACTCTGATTTTTACATGCCCACTAAAGCGCTAAATAAGTCAGGCTATAATGACTTTATGTCACAAGTGTCAATGTCAACCAATGCTCAGACCTACCTCTGGCAATATCAAGACACTGGATGGAGAGCTTCCAAAAATAGTAACCTGCATCATCAAACCTTGACTCTACAACAGCATTATGTGTCAGCTGCTCTAAGACTTTGACAGCCTCAGCTTGTAAGCCGGCTTTATGGAAGGCTATGTATATAAAGAAACACAATAACGTTTTTGAGGTCATCACTAAAAAAATCACTAGCGCATGTGAAGCTGTTTAATTTAAAGAAATTTTCATTCTCCTCATTTAGCCTCTCGGCTATTTTTCTAAATAATTGGACGCCATGTTCTCAATATTCTTTGGCCAGATTGAATAGCTAAAAGAATAAAAAATTAACAGTTATAATCAGCATATTGAAAACAATACCAAATCAAGAATTTTAATCTGCCATGAGTATTGCATTCATTTATTAGAAAAACATGCATTGAATACATCTGTAAAACATGCATTGATTACACCTTTAAAACATGCATTGATTACACCTGTAAAACATGCATTGATTACACCTGTAAAACATGCATTGATTACACCTGTAAAACATGCATTGATTACACCTGTAAAACATGCATTGATTACACCTGTAAAACATGCATTGATTACACCTGTAAGGGAAACAACAAACCTTGCTGGGCTTCTTCAAAACGATCCTTTTCAGCTAACCACTGTGCATAAGGGACATACACATCTGTTTTGTACTCTGGATGTTGTTCTACCAAAGTGAATGCCTGTGAGGATTGGATCTCAATAAAACTTGAACATCCTCATCTTCTTATTATAAACAAATCAATCATTTAACATAATAAACCTGTGACTTCATTAAGTCTCTTAACTCTGGGTTACAGTTGTAAGTTGATTTATATGAGGGCAGTTTAATAGGTTTCAACATTGTAGATTTGGGAGGAGGGAGGGGCTAACAAATCATGAAAATGTATAGTTTTTTATCTGCATGTTGCTTAATGCCACATAGTTTCCTGTCTGTCCACATAGGTTCCTGTCAGTCCACATAGGTTCCTGTCTGTCCACATAGGTTCCTGTCTGTCCACATAGTTTTCTGTCTGTCCACATAGCTTCCTGTCTGTCCACATATGTTCCTGTCTGTCCACATAGGTTCTTGTCTGTCCACATAGTTTCCTGTCTGCCCACATAGTTTCCTGTCTGCCCACATAGGTTCCTGTCTGTCCACATAGGTTCCTGTCTGTCCACATAGGTTCCTGTCTGTCCACATAGGTTCCTGTCTGTCCACACCCTTATGTAAGAAGACTGTCTCACTTTCCACCATATGTTGTCTTTACATTTTATACATCCAGCCTCATACTTGCCAATTATTTATTTATGTTTCTTTTACATACCTCTTTACGGTTTATTTGTGTTATTAGTGTAATGATTATATAATGTCATGCAAGGATAAATATTTATGTGTTACAAATAGAGTATCCACCATCCCTTGCTTCTTAACATGAATACATGTCAATACAAATTTTAAGACTATCTCTGTCCACATGCTTAACCAATTGTCTGTCCCTCTCTCTAACTAGATTCATTATAAATATGTGAAGAATTGAGGTAAAGTGCAAAATACATGAAAGAATGTGTACCCCACCTTTATAGTGGAGGGACAAATGCCCCTTACTTCCTCCTTAATGTTCTATAGATGCCTTACCAAAACTTAACCAAGTTATTTACATGGCCAGCAACGTCTATAATATTTATGGCCACTTATTGGAAATTTCACAACAAAATTAATTAAATAGATTAATGAAACATAAGTTTAATTGACATAACATGTCATGTTTGTGTAGAGTCTCTGACAAAAAAACTCATAGTTACTAACATCATCCCAATGTTTGGCTTCCACTCTCATTAATATCAAAGCCTTCTGGTCCCCCATTTTACTATAGACTTCTGCAGCATAGCCATACTGCTCCATCTTGGCCAAGTGTCGGGCTGCCCGGCTGAGAGCTTCTCTGTCAGCTTTGTCAATCTTTCGAGCCAGGTCAATCATCCTAAATGTGAAACATTAAATCCAACGTCAATCATCCTAAACGTGAAACACTGAATCAACAACTTAAATTTTAGCTTTACATTGTCAAACTTCTCTCATTGAATAATTAGGTTTTCAGAGTCATGAAGTCAGAATGCTTTACCAGATTTCTATTTTCATCTTTTTTTAAATAAAACTTGCGACAGTTTAAAAAAAAAATCTCATAAAGCTCCATTACTGGCTGCTATATGTAGACATTATGCCTTGTACCATGTTCCATGCCTAAGATGATCCATTACAAATTACTTCAGCATGTATTTTTGGTACTATTAGCTTCTAATGGACTGCATTTCTGGACATTTGGGTCTGTGGCATTTAGATTTTCTGTTGCAATTTCCTTCAATAGAACCAGGAATGGTGGCAAATGTGTACAACATTAATTTTGTCCCAATTGAAATTTCAATGGATTTAAAGTGGTATCTGAATAGTCTGCTTTAAACTATACCTTTGACCAAATGAACACTCTGATTTAAACTATACCTTTGACCAAATGAACACTCTGATTTAAACTATACCTTTGACCAAATGAACACTCTGATTTAAACTATACCTTTGACCAATGAACACTCTGATTTAAACTATACCTTTGACCAATGAACAGTCTGATTTAAACTATACCTTTGACCAAATGAACAGTCTGATTTAAACTATACCTTTGACCAATGAACACTCTGATTTAAACTATACCTTTGACCAATGAACAGTCTGTTTTAAACTATACCTTTGACAAATGAACAGTCTGATTTAAAATATACCTTTGACAAATGAACAGTCTGATTTAAACTATACCTTTGACCAATGAACATTCTGATTTAAACTATACCTTTGACCAATGAACACTCTGATTTAAACTATACCTTTGACCAATGAACACTCTGATTTAAACTATAACCTTTTTTAAGGCTTATTTTTTAATAGTTAACAGCTGTACATTTATTTATATATCTGTATTTCCCTGACTTGTCTGTCATCGTCACATGTACCCAACTTACATGTCTGGCCATCCATGGTCCCCAATTATGTCAATGGCTTTCAAGTATTCCCCAGCTGAGATATACATTTCTGCTGCAGCCCTGGGCTCATTGCTGCTCTTTGCCCAATCAGCTTGTTTGGTGATGAGAAGTTTCTTGTCCTGGGCATCACCAGCTCCAAGGAATTCCTGATGAAAATTAACCAAGCATACCCCTACCACATGTCCAAAATATTCCCAGGATGGATTACACAACATTTTACTTCTGATTACTTATTGTATTTATCTACTGTCAATGACAGGAACTGTCAAAGAACACAGTTCCCATGTGTGGGACATGATTTTGAAATAAAATGAAACCACCAAAAAATGAAAGGTGTGGGGGTGATTTCACCTTCAAGGAGGGATAAGTCCTATCATAAAATCTCTCATATGTTATCTAATATTAATATGCATTTAAAATGCAATGCTGCTTACTAAACAGCCCATGTTTTTTTTAAATTTTGAATGCAGTGTTGAAGAAATTTTGGGAGAAAGATAATGAGATAAAATAAGGTTGACAAGTGATATCCTAAGTAAGTAATGCAATTGTTTTTTTAATGGTTTTTAAATTAGGAATTAGCTCCCAAATAATATGAAAATAAGTTAACACAAGGGTTATAAATTTTAAAAAAGTAAAATATTTAATTTATATTTAATGTAGAAATAAAAATAAAATAATTTAAATACATTAGCTTAACTGTTTGAAAAAATATTAAAATGGGTCTTTTTATCATTGGTTTTAATTCCCTATACAGTATTGGCAGTGCTGCTAAAATTTCATGAATGGGGTCACACCTCATAGCTAAATATTTCTCCACTCAAAAACACATTTTTAAAAGTTCAATTCGTTTTTAAAATTTTTTTTTAGCAGCTTGCTCTATTGAGCAGGTGGGAAGCAACACTGGACAGTCCAAATATAAACAATCCCAATTTCAAGACTACCTTAGCATTGTCAAACATCCTCAGATCAGTGTACATGTTGAGAGCTTTCTGCTCCTGGTTAGATTTTTTATACAATTTGGCAGCTTCATGGAACTTTGCCTGATGGGAGTACACATCACCCAAGAAAACCATGTTGTCCTGCTCACCTCGCCGCTTGCGCTCCTAAATGTCAAAGGCAGCCATTTTATTTTACGTCAAGCAATAGAAAGACAAACCAAAAGAAAGACTATTAGGTGCTGAAAGAAATTTAGATACAATGACACTAGTAGGTACCTCTTGCTTCATGTTAGATAGACATTAAGATTTAACTCAAACTCCTTTGTTTTAAACTGTGGGTAAACTTTATCACCCTTCCCTTTACTCCTGCATTTTTCCTTGCACATTCTCTGTCATGAAGGTATTTGTCATGAAATGACATAAGTAAAGTACTGTACAAATTCAACTAACCACCCCAACAACATTTTACAATAGGAATTTTTCTTTGCCGAAAAACAAACAAACAAGATGACTAATGATTTTAAATTATTTGTTCATTTGAGTTTAATTAAAATAAATGCATTATTTTAACTAAAACGCATTGGTGACCTACCTCTATACCATGAATCAACTCCAAGTATCGCAGATTTTTTATCCTGATAAAAGCTTTTTTAGCTGTCTCAAAGTCCAGTCCTTCTAGGGCCTGATGGGCCAAGGCCTCCCAGTCTCCTTCTGTCACACCGAGACAAGCAACTTTGTATGCTTCTCTGAAAATAATAAAAATTTAGCTTTAAACTCACAAAGAATGTGAAAAGTCATGTATTTGAGTAAAACTTATATCAAAGTATTTCATCATTACCTTTTACTAAGTTAAGACCATCAAATATAATATAAATTAATAAAGAGAAAATAATGTAAATAAATAGACTTATGGAGCAGTATATCTTTTAAGCACTACGTTGAAAAGGTTGTTTTTATTCCAATGAAAAATAAAAAAAATGTAAGTCTTCTTTCCTAGAGCACCCATTACAATGCTGAATTAAAGCTTATTCCTCAAATATTCATTTAAAATGTTATTTGTCCAATATTAAACATATTATTTCATAATAATCACATAAAGTAGTGTAGAAACTATAAACAGTTCCAATAGAGGACTTTGCAATTAAGACTTAAAAAGCTTAACTTGTTTCTTAGCCTTACAAATAATAAATATTGATGACAAAAGATCTTCAACACAACTGAACATACTTGAACATTTTTTTCTCCAAGTACTGGTACATAGGTGCAGACTGAGGCACATCTACAGCTGACATGGCATACACATGCAAACAGAAAATCTTGGAGCCACTGAATCCTACAACAAACCCCTGAAATAGTTAATAATAAATATGATGACATACAAATTAAATATGGAGTGAGCATATTTATGAAAGTTTTATTGAATCACTTCCCTAAACATAAGTGACCTATAGTAGACATAAGAGCTTGCCCTGTCAAGTTAAAAACTCACTTCTGTAATAACTGATGCCTTGATTCAACTTTTCTTAGCATAATTTATTTAAAAGAAAATGTGCTTTTTAAAATGTTTAATCTTTACTTGACTTGTAAATTGCCTGAATGAAAATGTTAACTTTGAAGGAATTAAATCCAAGAATTCAATCATTTATCTAAAAGTACACAAGTCAAAGTGTTTTAAGCTCTAATGGTTGCCAAAAATGGGTTTAATTATTTTTTAGGTCACCTGTAGCTTTTGTTGATGTACAGGGAAATTACTGGCTTTTATGTTCAGCATGCCATTCCCAGAGAAACACAGCATATCCTCATATTGTGTGTTCCATGCGACGCTGTTAGCATTTCTTTCCTTCACAAATTACACATTTTTAAAATTGAAATATAATAATTTATTTCTCAGATTTTCACTAATATATTATGTAAAAATGCAGGAAAAAAACAAGAAAAAAACAACATGAAACTAAAATGGGTGATGTAGTAATATAGTATACTTTTCATTTGTGATTTTTAAACTTTATGATATCATGGTTAAAAGATTTACAAAATGGAATTATTTTTTAAACTATTTATATAAAGTAAACCACATTTTAAGTATTTTGGAGAAAAATCATTACTTCAAGTGTCTTTTAAAAGTTTACATTAAAAAATATATATATTTCTTTTTCTTTTAACAAACCAACCTGGAAAAGCAACTCCTTAGTTGTCAGGTCATAAACCAGGCAAGTGCTTTGCTCATCAACTACTGCCAGTTTATTCTGTGAGGAACTCAGATCTAGACATCTTACCGATGTGCTTTGTTTCATCAGAAGAATTGGAAACGCATTGTCGGCAAAAATCTTGAAGATCTTCATGTTGGAGAGAATGTATTATAATTTATTTAAATTTCATCAATGAATTATCATTATCAAAATAGAAGCAGAGAGGTATCAGAAGGCAAGTAACATTTTTCTCCCATTACTTCTGAAATTTATGTATGTGTTTTGGCGTATCAACCGCATTGGAAGAAAATATGTGGATCTGGCTGAAGTTCATTCATTGATATCTGTCCCACCAACCAATGATCTTCTGAAAATTGGCCCCTAAAATGTATTATTTTATTTTGGTTTTCTTGTACAATTGATTTTTCTGTTAAGATTTCTAAGTATAAATTAGGGATATTAAAAGAGTAACATTTATAGTATAATAGTGACAAGTCTTATACTGAAGCAGTTAAATGCTTATTTTCAAGATTAATGAAGCAGACATTAATTATGATTATATCCATGATATAAAAACTTATTTCACTGTCTTATGGAAGCAAAATGAAAATGTCTACATTTACTCATAATTATGACCTAAAAATCTCAAGAGACTGAACTGTCACAGACATATGTCTATGATATTTTATGATCGGAAGAGTAAACAAAAGGCTAATGGGCTAATCTATCTTTAATAAAACCTGACCTACCTGACCATTTTTGAGCCCCACAAGTATCCCCTCTTTGCCAGGTGGGCCACCAGTGACTTTGATATATCTAATAATTGACTCCATCACCCATTCTCTTTCTTTATCACCAGAAAATGATAAACAGGTCAGCTTTTTCTCCTGAAACAAAAATTATTAACAGTTGAAGAGTTCAAAGGTTTTGTAGCAAAATTTACAGATGACATAAATGTTGAAGGTTTTGAATTTCAGTTGAGTGATAAAAAAATGTTGTCCTATTATTAATATGAAAACTGCAACAACAAAAAATACAAAATTAGAATGGAATATTAAATAATCGTCATTGCTCTTATTATTATTATTATTATTACAGTGGTCTTATATAGCGCGGTACCCCAGCCTAGGGTTTGGCTCACCGTGCTACACATAAAAATATTAGCAAACATAATCATGAGATTAAAAAATAACATACATTTATTTAATTCAAAACAGCTGTATAAAAACAAAACAAAAACAAATGTATATTCACCACACCCACCCCAGAACTTTTACATGTCAAGCCATGGACGGCACCCAGCAGCATTGTTTATAGGTGTAGGGGGGAGGGAATCAGTCAGGATAGTAGAGTTTAAAGAGATGTGTTTTGAGAGCAGTTGTGAAGGCCTGGGTGGTCGGGGCGCAGAAAGAGAAAGAACGTTCAACGTATGTTTTAGTTCGTGTCTTGGGAACAGAAAGAATATGCGTGCCTGCTGAGGAGCGAAGCTGTTGAAGGGGTGAATAGACAGATAGAAGTTTGGTTAGATAGGAAGGGCAGGAATTTGAGAAAAATTTGTGGCAGACAATAGAGAGTTTGTAGTCAATACATGCTTGTAAAGGGAGCTAATAAAGTGAGTAGATGAGTGGAGTAGAGTCTAGCAGCTGAGTTTTGAGCCTTTTCTAGTTTTTATATGAAGTATTTTGGTGAACCTGACAAAAGAGTAGCAGTAGTCAAGACAAGAGAGAAAGAGCACAGACTAGGGTTTTTGTTGCGCTAACTGTGAGATGTGGCAGATGGAGCTGATCTGACGGATAGCAGTGTATGCAGAGTGAAAAATGTGAGAGATATGATTATCAAGATACATGCTGTTAGAAAGAATATACCAAGATTCCTAGCAGAGGCTGTAAACTGTATGTTGGAGTTACCTACTTGAAATGAGGTGGGGAGAGTGGAGGTAGAGGATGATTTGTGATTGTGAATGGGGAGTGCTTCCATTTTGTCATCATTAAACTTCAACTTGCTGGGTGTCATCCATGACTTGACATCACCATACACTCCCGCAAAGTCTGGAAAGCGGAATTGACAAGAGAGTGATGGGTATGCTTGTATAGCTGCATGTCAGCTGCGAATGACTGGCTTTCATCAGCATGCCTCCCAAGCAAAAGGAGCAGTGGCCTGGTATACAATGTGAATAGCACCGGGCCCAAAACGGACCCATGAGGCACCCGTACACCAATTCAGCACCATCGACAGAGACCACCTGCACTCTATCGGAGAGGTAGGACTTAAACCAAGCTAAAACTGAACCAGATAATCCAAACTAATTTTCAAGGCTTTTGTAAAGGGTTTCATGGTCACAAGTGTCAAAGGCTGCACTGAGATCTAAGAGGATCAGGATTGAGACGTTATCAGTGTCCATTGCATGCAAGAGGTCATTACTGACTCTCAAGAGAGCTGTGAAAATGTCTATAGGCTGATTGATTAGGACTGAGAATAGAGTGGTCGTTTAAGTAAGCAAAACGTTTTTTTAGAACGTTTTTCAATGACTTTAGATAAAAATGATAAGTTAGATACAGGTCTATAGTTTCAAAATTATTTTCATCCAGACCAGGCTTCTTAAGCAATGGTTTGATGACAGCTGAATTGCAAAGGGAGGTAACAGTGCCAGAAGACAAGCTTTAATTGACTATGTGGATTATCGTTGGGAGCAATTGATCTAGTGACTCAACCAAAAGGCGGTGGTCCAAAGAACATGACGTAGGTTTAGATTCTAGAATAATACTCTTGACCTCTTGTTCTGAAACAGGTTAAAAAACATCAAAATGTGTACTAACACTAGAAAAAGGAGGCAAATCTAGGGGCGGTTCATCCAGCTGATCAAGCTCAGATTGTTTGTAAAGATATTACAGAAAATATCTAGTAGCTGGGGCAACAGATACACTGAAGGAAGAGCAGTTCCTTTGTTACTCTCTCTGAGGTGGCTACGGACATCAAACAACTGCCTGCTGGTTTTACCCATAATTATCTTTTTGCTAAACTAAAAAGTCTTAACAAAATAGCTTTTCTCCTCTATTAAATCATTAAGTAAGCGAACTTGCCATTCAATTTAAATGATTAATTGAGAGAACTTAACTTGCAGTTTAAACTATTAAGTGAGAGAACTTACCAAACAATTGAAATTATTAAGTGAGAGAACTTACACAAATAAGTGAGAGAACTTGCCATGAGAGAACTTACCAAGCAATTTAAATCATTTAGTGAGAGAAGTTATCAAACAATTGAAATAATTAAGTGAGAGAACTTGTCATACAATTAAGTGAGAGAACTTACCAAACAATTGAAATGATTAAGTGAGAAAAGTTGTCATACAAAGTATGTTGTTTCAAAGAAACTAACCTGGCAAAGAATAATGTGTTGAGAGCAAACTACTAACAGATTGGTGTCAAAATTCTTGTTGATTTTCTCTTTAACCCTGTAGTGCATGTCAGCTGAATCATCAGAGTACAGCTCATACACAATGATGCGGTCAGGAAGCTGGACCTGATTTTAAAAAATAACATTTCAGAAGGTAAGATTGAACATAAGGTGTTAGCATTAAATATTTCACAAGATCATTCTATGGAAACAAAAGTAGCATACAATTTTATTAACTTCACTGATATGTATCAAATATAATCATTTTATTTACCAAAATATATTTTAAAATAAATTTTGTTTTTAAAAACTTACCGCAAGCCTGTTCCTGTAAATAGCAATTTTTTTCACCAGATCACGACACTTTATCCGAACTGAAAGACCCATTTAAAATATCTTTAATACAATTCACTACAGCTTCACAACTAATTACTGCTCTTTCTTTCTTTTGTTCTTTTCTTATAGCCATCCAGCAATTCAAAGACTTAAATGCTATTCAGCAACTGTTTGAACCCACCTTTCTGATCTGTTATTAGGTGTTGTATAATAACATCTGTCATATTGTCTCTGTAAGCATATCGCTCTTTGTATAAGCCATGCACAGTACTAAAAATAAGCTGGTATAAGGCAATGGTCCCATCATTGCTTCCTACAGCCTAGAGGTAACAATAAGTGTTATGTGTTTGATCATTAAAAAAAATGTTTATAACATAATTAACTTATAATAGAAGGGTTGGACTGCAATAAAGCCTTTAAGTAGATTAATGAGACACCAACAATTTGTGTAAATAAAACATATATGTTGAGAAAATTATAATAGTAATAGTCACATTATTACATAGCTACAATGTCTCTTTCCTGCTTGGTTCCACGCTCTTTCTTTCCATTCTTGTAAAATTTGTTTTCGTTAAGGACTTGTCCATTCTTTTTCTATTCCTATCTTTCATTTTTAAGTATAGATAGGATATACATATATAATATAACTTTAATTTAAATTATGTTAATGTCTTTTGTTGTACTGATGAAGGCTTTACCAAAAATTTGAATTTATATTTTGTCTATTCATAATTAAAGCTTAACATACATTATTTTATTTACACAAATAATGTCTCATAATCTAATAATATTATGTTTACTTGCTGTACAAAGAAGGAGTATAAAGATGGAAGAAAAAAAAGTGGGGGGTGTCAATTTGTCTCTCTCTCTTTTTGTTTAAATTTTTTAAATTTAGCATTAATGTAATTGGGCATTCTGGGATGAGTATATAAATTGCCTTCAGACATTAAGCACCAAAAATTATTTATTTTAGCATGTATGTAAAATATGTAAGAATAAATAGTTTCTGAAAGTAAATATATATATCTTAAATTATCTAGGCTAATAGGAACAAATAAATAAAAGTAGATAAAATTCAGAATAACCACAGCTTATATTCAAGAGCATAGGAGAATTTACAGGTGAGCCTATACTGTGAAAAATATATCACATATTCTTTAAAAAAAAATTAAAAAAACAAAAAACTTCCTGTATGTTTGTTTTTTTTACTGTCTCCAGTTTAATGTAAATATTCCCTCTCAATTAAAATATTTTTGTAATTATTGAATAAGCACAAATGTCATTCACTTACCACATAATTTGAATCAGGTTTCACTGCACAACTCCACACCCACCCAGGGGTCTCTCCAATGACCCCTAACTTGACCCCCTCCTTGGTGTGTAAACAACATTGTTTATTGGCTCCTCCCAACACCACATATTCCCCTTTAGGATACCAGCTCAAACAACATGGATCGTAACCAAGTTGCCTATCCTTGCCAATCTGGGGGACCAAAATCAAATCGATTGAATTATGATGGAACTATAGAATGAAGGAAATGTTTTTATACACAAATACTCCCAGAAAGTCATCTGTGGTAATAAGTTATAAAGATTTCAAACATGTGACATGTACATAATTTTTTCAAATAATGAGAGCATCTTACCAAAATGTTTGTAAAGTTTTAAATAACTTTCTCTGTCAGAGGAAATGTCTAAAAGTATCATTAGAAGTAATTAATGATGCTTTGTATGCACTTTCATTAAAATCTACGACCAAAAATATATATGGCTGTTATCATTGAGTCAGGGGAAGGGACCATTTTTTAATTTTTTTAAAAAGATATACAAGAAATGATACATTGGAAAGAAAAATAATTTATATTAGGGCTTAACCAGGTGCAATTTTTTTACACCGTATGTTTTGAGAAAATACTGGGTCCAAGTGTTACAAAAAAAGATTTAACTTCTCATTTTCTATGAACAATAGACATACAGTAAGTCCTACATCATACCTATTAGCCTTTAAACAATAGTCCTACAGACAGTCCTACACCATACCTGTGGCTCTTTATTGATTAATATAACAGTCTTGAGTTCCATTCGCTACTTGATAGCTTTTTTCCCACTTAGTACTATAATCATAAAACATGTTGTTAGGGGGGAGGGTCGGTTGTGAATAGGAAGCAGCCATATCAGAAGCAAAAATATATATTATTAGAGATCATGCTGCCCTTTTTTTTGGTACTGCAAATGGCATTCTAGATCTTTCAATGTTTTTTTTTCTTCTTTTTGCTTACCTGTTTGCCTGAAAGTTGATAAAATGAAAGTCTTTGTCCCCAGTCTGCAACTGCCAAGACATCACTAGTTTCATCTTTGTTAGGATTCCAGGAAACTGCCCAAACAGGAGCCATATTTGCCTGGGGTCTTTCAATTTTTACCTTTTCTTCTCCTGCCTTATGAAAAAGAAATTACAGCCAACATGAAATTATTTTTCTATTCAGTGGTATCTGATTCTTATTAACTCTTTATACACTTAATAAATAAAACCATTAACCATTTACAATAGCATCTCTAATTATGCAGCAAATCACCTTATTCCTAATGCTGACTAGGCCATTGTAAAGCCCAAGAGCAATATATTGGCCATCGTTAGTCCAGCTGCAACAAGTGATGCGACTGCTCACTTTGTGTTTTGTAACAGACTTTTGTTCTGATGACCACAAACCTATAACCAACAAAACGATATTAAACATTACAGAAGGGAATTATAAAATTAAAGTTAACAAACTAACTGTAGCTTGATTCAAAGTTAGTCTACTAAACAATTTTATTTAAATATAATTGGCTACAGAAATAGTTTTCTTTTTTAAAAAATATTTCTTAAAAACATTTATTTTATTTTCATCAGCCTTTATTAAGTGTAAGCAATGATTTACTACAAGTTTACCAAATATAACTCTTTTGTTTGTACATATCATTGTTATAATTTGTATTTCTTAATGGTATTAAATTAATAATGCTACATAATGAAATACCAAAATCTGTTACAGCACAGCTTGCCAACTGATGAGTAACAGGGTTGTATGCAAGACACTGGATGGCTTCATTGTGCCTGAAAGATAAAATGACATTTGAATTATCTTTGAAAGATTAGAGGAAAACAAGAACTTTAATATGTTTACCTGTCTGTTGTAATGATGCTATAAACATAATAAACAAACAATATAAAACAATACTACATTATAGATGGAATTGACTCCTAACAAAGTTTTGATGTGCCTTGACCTTTGACCAATTAAAATGCAAATGTCAAAAACCAACTTCAAGACTGGCACAATACTTTTTCAAAAGTTTCTACATTATTCACTGTGATATCTTTTCATTAATTGTACTGAGTTATAACATGTGACAATATCATAGATTAAAAAAATTCTTCATCTGAAAAAAAGCACCCCTTCTGAGTTTGTAAGGCTCTTTTCTGAAATAAATTTTAATTTTCTTACAGATACTTCAGGATCCCTTCTAACTTGTTGGTCCATATTATGACATTCTTATCAGCTGAACCTGATGCAAATCTCTTCCCATCTGTGTCATAAGCAACACAAAAGACTGCTTCTTTGTGTCCTTTGAGGGACTGGATCAGGGTTCCATCAGTGGCATCATATACAAGAACACGATTACCAGCAGCAACAACCAATCTCTGACCATCAGGGCTGAAGCACAAGTCCCACACACTGAAATAGTATGTTTAAAAACTAAACAAAACATATGGATTGTTTCATTTTCAAGTTTCATGTTAAAAGATACAAAACACTAAGTTAATTAATATTTTTAGCAGTAGTTCAAAATTAAGTGGAACCCCACTGTAATGCTCCCCACTATAACACGACTGCCAATATAATAGTGTCTTGTAATGGCTTCTGAAGTTTTGTATTTTTCATATGAAGGCAAATTTTTTTTTTAGAGCATGAAATAAAATAAAAATTTATTTTAAAAACAACTTCAACACCACATAATTCACTAAAAATTCCATTTTTAAAACAAAATCATGTTTCTACCTACTTTTTAAAAAATCCCAATGACAATGCTATCTGTGTGGAAAGTTGTAAAAACCCAGCTACAATGTTATTCCACAATTTTTAACACAAACAGATTTTATTGACCCCAATTATCTTGTTATAGGGGTTCCACTATAATGGTTTCAACATTCAATTTGTATAAGGTCAGGTGACCATTTTTATCAAAATCTGGAATTTTTTAAATTTAAAAACAAGACATTGATTGTGTCATTTATTTATGCCTGGCCTGGATATCAGATGTACTTCAAACTTTATAAGTTCAAAAATTATTATTATTTTTTTTAATTTATACCCTTAACCTGTACTAGCTTCAGCTCACGGAAAACCAGGACAAAAGTCCAAAAACCAGTAGCGTCATGGTAAAAATGGTACAGTTGAGTACAGGAGATGGCTGAGATGGTTACCTGAGTCTAAGTTAAGTATACTTAAATTATACTACAAACTAGGCAGGTGATTTTAGAGTTATAGTAGAGCAGTAGACCAATTATTTATTCTGACTCAAAATTTTAGACTAGTATAATTAGTATAAATAAGTATAAGTAATAAGTAGTGTAGAGTATAAGTAGTTAGGCCTAGAAATAAAAAATAGAACTTAGTTGACTTAGTCTTAGGGGCCATCCATAAATGACATCATGCAATTTTTGTCGATTTTTGACCCCCCCCCCCTCCCCCCATCCTCACAAATCGTCACAAAAAGTTATACCCCCCCCCCCTAAAATATAACGTCACAAATCTCTACACCCCCCCTCTATAAAAAGTCCATGTGTCCACTATTGTCCTTTACAAACCCTTTAGAGAGTCACCTCCCGTGGATATCAAATTACAGCACCTGTGTAAAAAAACACTTCACTAGAACAGTGGTTCTTATCCAGTGGTAAAAGTACCTCCCCAGCACTGAGGTGTGGTAGACCAGAAAAGTGCATTCAGTGGCGTAGCTAGAGGGGTGCAGACCGCACGGGGGTGAAACCATCTCAGTGGGTGACATCAAATTGAAAAATTGCGTATTTCCAGAGTACACACTGCTCGGTCTAACCGAAATCCACAAAAGGATTACAGATGACGCGTACACCCATGTAACCAATAAAAATGCGTTTTTAATTAAAAGTTCAAAGTTGATGCGTCAGCAATTAGGTTACCTTATTATTAAGTCAGAAACACGTCGTTTTGACCATGTTTCAACGCCGAATGGAGTGTTCGTTAACTTTTGTAAGTGACATTAATCTATACCGGTATTCATCTAAATTCTGAGAAATAAAACTATCCTTTGATAACAATGAGTGATTCTAAGTACATGTCACAGTTCTTAAATACAATTACCTCAAGGCCTTCAATTATTTTTTGTTCTTGTATTTGTTATACTGTGGACTAAGTTTAACAAGAAGAATTACATTGTGGAAAAGGTGTGTGTGTGTGTGTGGGGGGGGGGTGACACTATGAGCTTACCGGACCGTGTGACACCAACCCTAGCTAAGCCACTGATTGTAATTGCTGCAATTGCTAACTGTTGCTGCTTTCTTTTTAATTAGTTTGTGTGCATTTTGATTACAGCAGTAAATGTTTTTCTGGTGAATTTTGTCGGCACATTGCTTTTAATGGTAATTTTTTTCCATTGTCTATAAAGTTAATTAAAGAAATAAAACTAAGATAACTAAATTGTTTAATTATTGTTAATTTTATTACAATATAACTTATACGTTGGGGTGTGTGTTTAAAACGGAGTCGGCCTGTAGCCCTGTAAAAAATGTTAAGAATCCCTGCCCTAGAGCATTTACTAAGATACGACCACCTCTCTCCCCCACCCTGTCACTGTCAACCATTTGTTATCCTTCCACTCCACTTCCTGTGGTTGCCGTGGAATGCGAATTCTATGACTCCAGTGTCTGTCTTTAGCCATAAATTCTCACAGATGTCATTTCAACTTCACCCACAGTTTCCTCCTATTTGGCGTCTTGTAATATGATCTGAGTCTGCTTGGACCTCGAATACCTGCACTGATTCTCTCAGTGATAGCAGTTTAAAAATAAAATGATGGTTGTTGTATAAATGAATATGTTAAAAATGTCTGTAATTTAGCGTTATTAAGTGCATTTATTTACTACAATATTCTACTTTTCATGTGACGTCACATTGCTTGAGGGTCCCCCCCACCCCTCGTCACACATCGTCACAAAAATCGGACCCCCCTCCCCCCCTAGACGCGTGACGTCATTTATGGATGGCCCCTTAGTCTAAGTCTAAGCTATTACTATTCACGAACTTACATTTACCAGTTTAGATACAGTTCAGTTGTGATTATCTTAGTCCTCAGTCTTACTCTTAGTTGCTAACTAGTAACTACCTTAGGACTTTAAAGTATTAGTCATTATCATTAGTAGTTAGGCCTAAAACTAAATTAGGCTCAATTTAAATTTTAATTATACTAATACTATACTAGTAATGTAATTAGTATGAGTTATTAAAGTTAAAGTTATTAATTTAATAATTAGTAATATTAATTAATATATTAGTCAGTATAGCAAGTAAAATCATGTAGGCCTAACTGTACTTCTAATTATTAACGTAAGTCGTTACTTATGACTTATGACACTTATGACTCAGTGTGACTTAATTAATAAATAATTTATTAAGTTAATTAAGCTAAGCCTAAGCTATACAATTTATAATTTAATTAATTTAAATGCTAAATGGTATATCTGACTAAATAATTTTCCTTACCATTGCTCATGCTTATTGCTATCAAGAGCCTTGTCAACCCACGTTGGAGTTGCCCTCATGTTTACAATTAATAGCTATAATTACAAAACATTCCATATGATATTATACCATTCGATGATTCGTAGCAACGGTAGTAGCGTCCTAAGAAATGATAACTGGAGGAATGTGTAAAGGGGGGTAATAATTGCAATAATTGACTTCCGTTTTCAGTGTGGAAGGTAGAAACAAAAATTGAGGGGGGGGGGGGGGGGGGGGAAATAGAACACAAATTTCAGTGACGTCAAATTGAGTAAGGCTACATTCACATTGGGTTGATCTGTATTCTGACAAATGTTAGACCGACAATGTCGTGAGACCAAATGCGGTTGAAATAAATTGCACGAACAAATTGTAGATGCTTAGAGTGGCAAAGCCAAATTCAGTCACGATAGTTGCTGCGCGTTTTAATTTTATTTTTTACCGTATCAAATAGTTTTTTTTAAATGTCATATTAGAAACAATGATTAATAATATTGATTATTGTAATGGACACGGACCCGGACTTTCTTCATAATTCATAATTATGTTATTATGTCATGTAGTAGTTACTAGTAGTAGTTTCCGTTTGAGGCGTTTGGATCCTATGCCTATACTATAATAAGTACAATTTTTAAGTTGCAAAATGGTAGATGTTCAAAAACTAATTGCTCTAGTGCATGATCGCACGCCACTTTGGGATATAAAAACAAAGAGCTACCATAATAGGGATGTTGGACGAAAATTGTGGCTTGAAATCGCCACGGAATTCGACACAACAAGTGAGTACTGAGTAGCCTTTTGATTTGCTTTGTTTTAGGCCTAATTAGATTTTGTACATTTATTTCAATATAGAAAGGTAAATCGCCTTGTTTGGAAATCATGATGATGATGCTGTTTTGACTAATTAATTGGAATTCAGACTATTGGAGTATTGGTGCCATTAGTCATTAGGGATACATTTATTAGTTTTAGGGTTCAGGTTAGGTTTAGTGACAGTTAATTATAAAAGTTTATATAATGGTCGTGGCAGCCATGTGATATTCATAGCACCAATTGTCTGAATTGACTGCTGTTTTAATTATTTAATTAAGAGTAGTGTACAGTATAGAGTATAGTATTAGTATAGTAAATTAGAATTAAATTTAATATCAATGGTTTAGTCTACTACAATCTATGATTTTCTATCATTTAAACACATTTCATTAAAACAAATACTAACAGTAATTAGTAATACTATTTAATTAAATAAGCCTGTTTCAGACCTGTTTACTCTTACGATTTTGGCGTACAATGTACGATTGTTAGGTGTGTACATTATATTATATATAATATATGATGTATGTTTTTTTTGCCTGTTAAGATAATGTATTGAACAATTTTGTGATGATAGTGTACGATTTTAAGGGTAAATTAAACAGGTCTGCTGTTTTATTTTCATATTAATAGTAGTAGGCATAAGAGTGCATTGAAATTGAAATGGTTAAGTCCACAATCACAAAGATTATTTTTTCCTTAACTTAACTGACTTAACACTCCCATACACCACCTATAGTTATAATAATAGGCCTACATATATAATTAAATAATTAGGTGGTAGGCAACTCCAGCTCGAATTTTCAAATACATCTAACTTACCAACAATGCCAACATTAACATGTTAGACATGTACAAAAATCATAACGATTAACGTTGGAAAGAGCTGGCTTGCCTACACTACTTACAGCTTTCCAATGACATTAAACTTTCAGTTATCACTTACACTTACTTATAATAATAGTGATAGAAACCCTTTTGAAACTATTTGTTTGTAATTGTAAGTATTTTAATTTTAAAGATACAAAATCAAGCATATTTATTATGGAGACACAAATAAAACAATGTTGAGCTAAAAATAAAACACATGAAGACATGAATTGTGATTACATTTTTTATTTTTTTCTAAAATAAAATATTATCATACATGGTTATAGGGTTTCAGAAACAACAGTTGTTGAAATCAAAACCTTTTTTTTTTTTTGTAAAGAGGCACAACTATTAAACTAAAACGGAAAGAGATAGTGTGCTGCATGCAGTTTTATTAATTTCTGTTGGAAAAATAAACATATTTAATATTACTTACAAAATGCACCACGTCAACATATTTGTACTTTCAAATACCGGTCACTTAAATTTTTGTGGTAATAAAGATACCTGAGTCCTGAGCCATAAGTCTCCACCTAAAGCTATAACTTAGAGTACTGGTACTTGTACTAATTAAGGTTCCAATGATAGATTGTTCTCATTTAAATTTTATAAATTATAATAAAAAATATTATAACCTACATTTTGCAAAGGCATCAAAAGTTAGGTCTTTAACTCTACCTGTACTTAAATTTCTAATATGCAAAATATCTGATTCAGTGATTCTGAATGTTATTCTGTCAACATGAATGTAAAATGAGAAAGAATTAATAAATAGAAAGCTAATAAAAATAATTACGTTTTGTCAACATATAAGAGCAATGATATATATTATAATTATATTTCTTTTTTTAAATTAAATTTTCAGCTCAAGTTGTGAAATCAAAATGGCAAAACCTGAGGGACACCTTTCGTAAAGAGCAAGTCAAGCTCTCAAAAATGACTACAGAAAGTGAAGCTCTAGGTGATACCCTAAAGCCCTTAAGCCGGTGGAAGTTTTACTGCCAGCTATTATTCCTCAAGGATAATTTTTCTCCAAGGCAAATTAAAACTAAACCTGCTACCATTCAGGGCTCTGATGGGTCTGACTTAAATTCACAGCATGAAGAAAAGGTGATGGCTAATGAGAGAATCAGTTATAATGATCTCGATTCCAGCTCCATTAGTGGGGAAACACAAGACACTGAAATGTTTGGAAACACTGCTCAGAAAGACCCACTTCCTAGTAAAAGTCCAATACTGGCAATACCCTACAAAAAACCAAATATTCTAAGAAAACGAAAACAAGCTATTGGTAGGTCTGATGCTATAAATGAACTTCTTTCTTTGGAGCAGAAAAAGATTGATCTTCTGGAAAAAATCAACGGTAGAAGAAGAAATAAAGATGGCGACTATCATTTCCTTATGAGTTTACTACCACATTTTCAAGAAATTCCAAAAAGGAGGAAGCTTGCTACCAAAATTAAAATACAACAAATTTTGCTAAATGAGATTAGTAAACAAGAAGTGGAAAGCTCCAGTTCATCAGTTGATTATAATTATTATTCTTCAGCTTCATCACCTAACGTGATCCAAATAATCCCTAACAACACAGTGATGTCTATTGAATCAGATTGTAATCAACATCCTAATATCTAAATGTCTATTGACCCAGATGTTCAGGACAATTCATCCATATCAATCAATTTGTTTTTTAAATAATACTTAAAAAATAAAAATACTAATCTGTTTCCTTATTAATAATTAATTACTATTATTACTAGGAGACAAACATTAGGTACTGGTATGCACCAAAGGTTCATGCATGCTTAAGTTAAAAATATAAATTCTTCCAGGATGGTGGAGGCAGATGATACACCCCAGATGTTATTTCATATTTGCATTATTATAATTTTATTTATAATTTATTTTAATCTACATTTGATGAAATTCACTTGTAAAATTTTAATAACAAATTTAAATTTATTATGGGTAATATTAAATAAGGTACCTGTAACTATAATGCTTTATTTTGTATATTTATTACTTATAGGAAAGAGTATGTAAAAATGTTTCAAAAATTAAATCTAAGAAAATAAATAATGATATTTAAAATTACTCATAAATGTACCTACAATTATAAGCCAGATATCATTACAAACAAACTGTTTTTATAATTTATTTAAATTTAATGCCTAAAAATAAAAAATAGTTAGGGAACCTGCTATGATGTTTCTAACAAATGATTTTTTATTTTTAAAAAACAACAGATTTGACAGTATGGTAATTTCATTGAAAGGCACTGACTGACTTGTCTGTTGCTTCATGTCATAAGAAAAGACAAGAAAATCGCGATTTCTTTAGGTTCCTCGCATATGGCAGCAATTTTGTTGGATGGTGGAAACACAGCTCACGCTGCCTTCAAACTGTCTCTCAAATTGAATCACTCTGAAAGGACATCTGGAGAAGTAAATGCCTTATGGATGATATTAATATGCTGCGGTCCGGTGACTTCAGACAGACACCCTGACCTTCCTTCAGGAATGTGTGCTGAAGAGGTCAAAGCCTCTTAAGTCATCCTAAATTCCAAATCCAATCCTTGCTAGTAAATGCTAGTCATTATGAGGATTCATCTCAAAAGCTTCTAAAGGCAGAGGAGTTCACAAACTTTCATCTCCAGATAGAATATAGAATATTATATCGAGGACAAAGAATATGGAAAGTAAGATGAAGACAAGGTATCACTCGGGTAATCTGTGTGAAGTTGTCAAATATCTAAATATATTGAGTGAAAATATGGTAGTTCTAGTACTCGAATTTGAGAAATTTACACACCAATATTTTGATTTGCTTAATTAAGGGCAGGTTAAACCCCGAAATTGAATTGAAGACATTTGACCATTTTTTGTGTGCTTCATTTACCTAAAAATTAACATTTTTTTGTGGGTTTACTCTGCCCTTAACTTAAGGAAAGAGCTATTACCGGTCTTATACGTACACACAAAAAACATAGCAGCACAGCAAGCATTAATGATTCTTTATTGGATGAATCAGCGTCCTAACCGAGAGGTGAGATTTCAGTCTGTGGGCTCTGTGGTTTAGATAGAGGACGTGTGGTTCAATACCCAGATCAACCACACATTCTGTCTGTACTCCAACTCCAATCATGCAGCTGCAGAATCTGATAGCCCCCTAAATTTTATAATGGCTCCAGCCTTATACTATAATTAGAATTTTAATCTTGCAGCTATAGATCCTTTGATGAATATGATTAGCTTGTTAACATGTTTACCCAGAAGAGCATCAATGGGTTGGAGGCGGTCCAGCGACGGGCAGCACGCTTTGTCCTGAACCGCTACAGAAACACCTCAAGTGTTGGCAGCATGCTGGAAACACTGGGCTTGTCACCATTGGAGGAACGACGACGACTATCCAGGCACTCCATGATGTACCGGTACAAGATAAAAAATGGGCTGGTCCACGGCTCCAGCATTAAACAGAAACTCGCCCCCCCCCCCCACCCACCCAGACAGCGACGAGGCCACGACAGGCAGTTTCGGCTCATAAAAACAAGAACTCAGTACAGGAGCTCCTCATTATTGCCAAAGACAATAATGGACTGGAACCAGCTTCCAAACGCAGCAGTTGATGCGACTACACTTGACACTGACACATTTGCGTATATTGCGTCCCATCTTCCAACTCCCATTTCATTATACCATTGCTGAGTAGCCCTTGCAACCAGTGAAGTATCTCCTTCAAAACCATACACAGTTACATCGCGATAAAATATAGGAGCCATAATGATCAACTCATTGCGTGAATGTCATGTTCTCATTCGCTTGTTAAACCTTTCCTCCACCCCCTCCTCGTTACGACCAATCACAGTGGACTTACTTATTTTCCTGCCTTCCGTCCAATTTTGCATGTAAATTTTTAATCTCTCACCTACTTATGTTTTGTCACATTCCTCTTGCTGCCCTATCGGATACAACAATTCCAGCCAAGTTTTGTTTGTACGCTGAAAAAGTCTCCATGCCGACACGTTCGTTGTTTTTTGCATCATATTTTCAGCTTTTCCCCCGCTTATTTCCATTTGACAAGTAGGTCTATGCCTAATGAACATTCTAAGACTG
This sequence comes from Omphiscola glabra, assembly GCA_964017045.1. Lineage (NCBI taxonomy): Eukaryota > Metazoa > Mollusca > Gastropoda > Lymnaeidae > Omphiscola > Omphiscola glabra. The sequence goes on from OZ024799.1 coordinate 23,731,016, forward strand.
TTTCTAGTTATACACTTCAATCCCCGGTATCTCGTGAATTAGTTTCGCCACCACGTTAGTCTTATATTACTTTTACTTATAAAGACGCCTTAGAATTTCTTGATCTCCAAGATTACATACGGTACCATTATGGAAACCTTGTAAGTTCTATTAGTGTGTTGGTAATATGATAAAGATTTAAAGCCTACATGCAGCATCAATACTAACAACAATTCAAAATTTTCAATCCCAGTTACCGGTAGGGCCTACACGCTTTTAGAATAACTGTACGCCTACTACTAAAACGGTACAATTACTTTTTTTTTTTTTAGCAAGTGACAGATTGTTCCAAATTGTCGCTATACACCAGGTAGAGTGCGACAATAAGTTATATAAATGTTCTTAAGAAGTTGGAAATTTTAAATTTTCGGAGTAAAAGTGACCATTTTTATAATTATTATTGAGCAGAATTTTGTTTCCTAAACCTTAGTATGTTGCTTTATTATTAAAAAGATTAGCATTTTCTACAATGCTGTGTAAAATTTGTTAAGATATCTTACTTGGTTAATTTATTACGAAATTTTAAAAATCTATGAATTTCTTAGTTTTTGTGAACATGCCTTGCTGAAATAATTTCTGTAAAATAGTTGGTTGTTTTCACCATTTTCTGATGATTTCACATTGATGTGCTTTAAATTAACTTTAACTTGACTCCTGGATATTAAGAATAGCTTAATTAGTTAATGTTTTATGATTTTTTGAAATTGAAGGAAAATTGACTTTTTGTCTCCCTTTTAATATTATGACAAATTGAGCTTCGGCTCGTTTTTAAATGAATAAAAATTATATTTACAATTAAGTGACAGCCCTGAAAAAAAATTGAGTTTGTTATATGTATAAGTATAACTGGTTGTGTGTGCAAGAGATTTGAAAGTTCCAACATAGTTATTTTAGAAGATAGCGGGTGCCAAAACTACACTTTCCTGGCGTCTAAAAATTGACGCTGTTCCTGATTTTTTTAAAATATAACTTTCTAATTATTGGAGATAGAGCATTAAAATTTGTGGTTCTGTTCTGATGAAGGCAAGCTCTATTTAGGGGAATAGTTCAATTTTATTTAATTTCATTATGAAATTTTCATTTAGAATACCTACAATAACTCTCTGTCGAATGAGCAGCACACTTCACCTATAGCAACCGCCAGTCGAATGAGCAGCACACTTCACCTACAGCAACCACCAATCGAATGGGCAGCACACTTCACCTACAGCAACCACCAGTCGAATGAGCAGCACACTTCACCTACAGCAACCACCAGTCGAATGAGCAGCACACTTCACCAACAGCGCTTTAATTTAATGAGAGCAACGCAAGGAATACGCTCTGCAGATTATAATTTACTTTGCTGCACACCATTTTACCTACAAGCTACAAGTCTCGGTTGGGCAATATGACCGTCTTCAAATTATTAATTTTTTCTTTCAAGTTAAAGTCATCTAGGGGGCGGCCATTAATTATCTCAACCTAAAGCCTAAATTAACTTATTAGTAACAAACACTGAATAGACTAACAACTTATTATTATTATTTATATAGCGTGGTACCCCAGTCTAGGGCTGGGCCCGTCGCGCTGTACATAAAATATTAGCAAAAGAGACATAATCGTGACAATAAAATACATTTATGTAATAAAGAACAGCTGCATAGAAACAAAACAAATGCATGTTCACCCCACCCACCCCAGAACTTTTACATGTCAACTCATGGACGGCAGCCAGCAGCATCGTTTATCGGTCAGAGGGGGTGGGGGGAATCAGTCGGGGTAGTAGAGTTTAAAGAGATGTGTTTTGAAGGGTGCGGGCGCAGAAAGAGAAAGATCGTCCACCATAAGTTTTAGTACGTGTCTTAGCAACGGACAGAATACGCGACATTGAATAGACTAACAACCTTGGGCGCCCGCAGGTAGTGGCAAGGTGGGGCACTTGCCCCCCCCCCCCCCCTGGATTGATTGATTTTTAAAACAAATTTAGACAAAAAGAGACCAAAAAATGTAATAAAAGTAAAGAGAAAGTAACTAAGTCCTAAGTTGATGCTGATCTCGTTTTACTGGGTATTTATTTTTATATTTTCTATAATAATTAGTTTTACAAAGTTTTATCCGGCTGTCAGGTATGCCTTACTAGTTTTGCTAACATTACAAGCAACAACATGTACGGTGGAGCGGTCGTTCAGGACATTAGGGTGATAACACACTAGGTCCGGATTTTAAGACTGACGACGAGACCGGTTGCTCGGTAGAACTGTACATCGGACATTGTAGAAATTGAGAATACATTGCAGCCGATCGCATCCGAATTTTTATTGTTTATCATAACAACGACCTTGATCCTGCTGTCTTTCCGCTGGCGAGTATTAAAATAAACATAGATTTTAAATGAGCATGTTGTATTAAAAAAACTGGAATATATGAACATATGTTTTATTTGATGAAGAATCCATTATTAAAATTACTATTTTCAGAATGAACCATTAAATTTTTGACTACCTACATAAAGTGGTATGCTTTGTTGGTGCAAAGTATAAATTAAATTATTAATTGTTGACTGTGGGGCAGAGTGACAGTGGTATTTTCGTTGAATCAAATCTATACAACCACATAGGAACGGGGTCTTTCCCCTTTCCTTAACCAAGACAGATACCTGGGATCAATAAATACACATCTTCCATATGTTTTTCTGGGTGACCAAGGTTATCCTCTGAAGAAACATCTGATGCGACCATACACAACCAGTGGTGATACTGTACCACGAGATATTGAAGTTTACAAATACAGACATAGTCGGGCCAGAAGAACAGTTGAGTGTGCATTGGGCTTACTTGTTGCACAATGGAGATTCTTAAAACAGAATTCAAGTTGATCCTAAAAATGTTGACATACTAGTCATTTCTGAAGATCAGCTGGACATGTTATTAGCTTCAAATACAACAGCTGGTAACGCTACAAGATCACCAACGGGAAGATCACAACGAATATAATTGAGAAGGGAATGATGCATATAATATCCGTGATTGCTTTAAACATTATTTTAACATTTAAGTTTAAGGAGCAATTGACATCCAGTACTGGTAGAATAAAATAGACTATTACGACCCATGAAAATGTAAAATATATTTTATGAATTGATTATGAATTGATCCAAGTTGATCTTTTCCCATAATAATTTAGTGATAGCATTAACGTGTGCTACAGAATCAATGGCATTATCCATGCTAATTTAATATTTGTTTATAAACACTTTAATTTAGTTTCCTTTTAAAATTTAGATTAAATATAATTTAGAAATTTGGTAAAAGCATAAATATTCTACATGGAACTATATTTAATAACTGTATTTATTATGTTAATATTATATTTGATTCATTATTGTGTAACAAAAATATATCCTAAATTCAAGTGATTGACATTTCATTGAACTTTTAACTTATTTTCCAATGTTACTGTTTTGCAGTCTAACAGTAACAGGATATGCAAACTTCAAAATAAATGCATACTAATACTTATACTTGTTATATCTAATTTTCATTTCTTAATTGCTAGTTCTAATTATAATTATATTTAGCTATTATATGATCAAGTTTGTTCAAAACAATTTGGTTTTATTTACCTAATATTCTTGCAATAAAAAATAAACATTGACCCAGACACGCAGCGCCACCATTCGCACCCGGGTACCATTAGGCTCAATGCTATTCAGATATCAGATGTCATTTGTTGTAGTGTATTTTAGTTAAAATGAAGAATTAAGTTTACAAACGTATAGTACATTCAATTATCTTTCATTTCATACCTCATTTGGTCTTACAAACCCAACAATAATATTTTTAATAGTTTTTTGATCCTAAACTCTCACTTTTGGCACCTGGGTACCAATAGGTGCAGCCTTTATCCATATCGATCGAACTAACTTAAAAATAGAAATAAAATAAAATCATATGCCCACTCCCGCCACCCACTTGTAGTATTGAGCTCTTCTGCTATTTTTTGCTAAAGTTAAAGTTTACTACCATTATCCCTATTGACACTATTGTGGTAATTTTTCGTTGTTATGTCCCATACTGGCCATAGTGGCGTGCGGTCATGAACTAGGGATATTAGCTTTTCTATTTCTACCATTATATTTTATTCAGTTCTATAATTTGTATTTATCTTAAATTACTTTTATTGGATCCGAATGAATCCTACACACGGTTGATGCAAAGAAGACCTGCAATGACGTCATTTGCTTGTTTTTTTTTTCTAATTTAGCTTCGGATCATTCCGTCGACCATCGCTCTAATTATATGGTTGCTATGTCCCATAGTGGAGAGTGATCATCCACTTGAGATATTAGTTTATCAATTTCTACCATTTTAATTGATAAAATGCTACAATTTGTATATATTTAAATTACTTATGATGGATCCAAAGGAATAATACACAAATGAAAGGCTATTCTAGATTTTAAGGTGACATTTTTGTACAAACAATCTGTAAAAAATTACATGCCGCCATTTTAATTGTTTTTAAAATTAGCTTCGGACAGTTCTGACGAAAAAAACAAATTCGACCGGCGCGCGTTACCGACTTTCACCGATGACGCCTGAGCAAATGTAGCTGTGTTCACTTTGTTATTGCATTTGTTTTTTATACCGATCCAGTCTTGTTAGTCAGTCTTGGAATCCGGTGAAATCCGGACCTAGTGTGTGATTACGTCGTGTAAAACATGGCTTAGGGTGATCATACACTAGGTCCGGATTTCACCGGATTCCAAGACTGACGACAAGACTGGATCGGTATAAAAAAACAAATGCAATAACAAAGTGAACACAGCTACATTTGCTCAGGCGTCATCGGTGAAAGTCGGTAACGCGCGCCGGTCTTATTTGTTTTTTTCGCCAGAGCTGTCCGAAGCTAATTTTAAAAACAATTAAAATGGCGGCATGTAATTTTTTACAGATTGTTTGTACAAAAATGTCACCTTAAAATCTAGAATAGCCTTTCATTTGTGTATTATTCCTTTGGATCCATCATAAGTAATTTAAATATATACAAATTGTAGCATTTTATCAATTAAAATGGTAGAAATTGATAAACTAAAATCTCAAGTGGATGATCGCTCTCCACTATGAGACATAGCACCATATAATTAGAGCGATGTTCGACGGAATGATCCGAAGCTAAATTTTAAAAAAAACAAGCAAATGACGTCATTGCAGGTCTTCTTTGCATCATCCGTGTGTAGGATTCATTCGGATCCAATAAAAGTAATTTAAGATAAATACAAATTATAGAACTGAATAAAATAAAATGGTAGAAATAGACAAGCTAATATCCCTAGTTCATGACCGCATGCCACTATGGGACATAACGAAAAATTACCACAATAGGGATATTGGTAGTAAACTTTAGCACAAAATAGCAGAAGAGCTCAATACAACAAGTGAGTGGCGGGAGTGGGCATATGATTTTATTTTATTACTATTTTAAGTTAGTTCGATCGATATGGATAAAGGCTGCACCTATTGGTACCCGGGTACCAGAAGTGAGAGTTTGGGATTAAAAAACTATTTAAAATATTATTGTTGGGTTTGTAAGACCAAATGAGGTATGAAATGAAAGATAATTGAATGTACTATACGTTTGTAAACTTAATTCTTCATTTTAACTAAAATACACTACAACAAATGGCATCTGAATAGCATTGAGCCTAATGGTACCCGGGTGCGAATGGCGGCGCTGCGTGTCTGGGTCAATGTTTATTTTTATTGCAAGAAGATTAGGTAAATAAAACCAAATTGTTTTGAACAAACTTGATCATATAATAGCTAAATATAATTATAATTAGAAATAGCAATTAAGAAATGAAAATTAGATATAACAAGTATGCATTTATTTTGAAGTTTGCATATCCTGTTACTGTTAGACCTGCAAAACAGTAACATTGGAAAATAAGTTCAAAGTTCAAAGAAATGTCAATCACTTGAATTTAGGATATATTTTTGTTACACAATAATGAATCAAATATAATTTTAACATAATAAAGACAGTTAATAAATATAGTTCCATGTAGAATATTTATGCTTTTACCAAATTTATAAATTATATTTAATCTAAATTTTAAAAGAAAACTAAATTAAACTGTTTATAAACAAATATTAAATTAGCATGGATAATGCCATTGATTCTGTAGCACACGGTAATGCTATCACTAAATTATTATGGAAAAAGATCAACGTGGATCAATTCATAATCAATTCATAAAATATATTTTACATTTTCATGGGACGTAAAAGTCTATTTTATTGTACCAGTACTGGATGTCAATTGCTCCTTAAACTTAAATGTTAAAATTAAATTTAAAGCAATCACGGATATTATATGCATCATTCCCTTCTCAATTATATTCGTTGTGATCTTCCCGTCGGTGATCTTGTAGCGTTACCAGCTGTTGTATTTGAAGCTAATAACATGTCCAACTGATCTTCAGAAATGACTAGTTTGTCCACATTTTTAGGATCAACTTGAATTCTGTTTTAAGAATCTCCATTGTGCAACAAGTAAGCCCAATGCAAACTCAACTGGCCCGACTATGTCTGTACTTGTAAACTTCAATTTCTCGTGATACAGTATCACCACTGGTTGTGTATGGTCGCATCAGATAACCTTGGTCACCCAGAAAAACATATGGAAGATGTGTATTTATTGATCCTAGGTATCTGTCTTGGTTAAGGAAAGGGGAAAGACCCCGTTCCTATGTGGTTGTATAGATTTGATTCAACGAAAATACCACTGTCACTCTGCTGCACTATGCCCCACTGTCAACAATTAATAATTTAATTTATACTTTGCACCAACAAAGCATACCACTGTATGTAGGTAGTCAAAAGTATAATGGTTCATTCTGAAAATAATAATTTTAATAATGGATTCTTCATCAAATAAAACATATGTTCATATATTCCTGTTTTTTTAATACAACACGCTCATTTAAAATCTATGTTTAGTTTAATACTCGTCACCGGAAAGACAGCAGGGTCAAGGCCGTTGTTATGATAAACAATAAAAATTCGGATGCGATCGGCTGCAATGTATTCTCAATTTCTACAATGTCCGATGTACAGTTCTACCGAGCAACCGGTCTCGTCGTCAGTCTTAAAATCCGGTGAAATCCGGACCTAGTGTATGATCACGATCTACAATGTCAGATGAACGTCTGTCTGGGTTGTGCATGTTAAGCGTACACAGAGACAAAGTGAACTGCAACAAAAAATAGGCTACTGTATGGACACAATTGGAGATATGTTTGGTAGCGATAACAGACAACTCCAGTTCTTGTTTAAAGAATACATTTTATTTTAAATTTATGTTGTAATATTTTTTGTTATATACATATATTGTGTTAATAAAAAATTTGTTGCTACAGTATGCCCTTCATTACTACAGTGTCCAGTCCGTTCGTTCACCATACAAATACGCACTACAGTAAATTAAAACTACATTAAAACATTACTAAAAATATTTTGCCCCCCCCCCCCTAGAAATAGAAAATATTTTGCCCCCCCCCCCCCCCCAGAAAATTTCCTGCGGGCGCCCATGCTAACAACATATTAGTAGCACTGAATAGATTAACAACTTATTATTAACACTGAATAGACTAACACAATTTGCGCAATTTTGAGAGTTCGCCACAGGCGGCATTTAGTCAAGGTAAGCCGCTGGTATTACCACGTCTGGACCTGGCGGTTGGGTCAAGCCAAACACATTTAGGCCTACGCCTATTTGGCCTCCTTATCCTTGGACCGTTATCACTCTCGGGATTCATTTATGAACATCAGTCCAGCAATACCCCCCCCCCCCTTTTTTTTTTTTCTTCTTTCGACAAAGAAAGCACGTGTAACATGTATTGTATTTTAAGAAAAGACGGTAATGATTAAATGAAATAGCTGAGTATTTCATGGCTCATTATTGCACATTTAACATGATCTATAAAACGGATATAATAAGTTCTGAGCAACGTTCAGTACAGCTGTAGGTGATCAGTGGTATGGACCCTCTTAATGTCTATTTACTAATGACACAGAAATAAATAATAATAATTGACTTGATTTCACGTAATGGCATGGTACATTGAATCATTGGCATCATCATTTATGTCGTCCAACTACTCTCCTCAAAGTATTTTTTTTTAAAAGCAGAAATGAACCACACATGGTTTTGCCTCTAATCTTTATTCTACAAGATTTATAGCTGGTATATACGCTGCTTTATTGTGTGTTACCTGTTATGAAATTTGATTTAGATCTAATTGTCTTGTTTAAAGCTTACTTTATACTTTTTCATCTACTCAAACTCAAAGTGTTTGTGTCTCGTTTATCTACTCAAAAGATTTAGCGCAGTCCAGCCCTCTTATAATTTACAGAGATATTCAGGCTCTGGAGATTTAAAACATTTTAAAATGATTGATGTTAATTTAATTAAAATTTATTGCGTAAGTTCTAAAGCCTGGTGTAGCCTGGAAAAGCTGCTAGAACTAAGGTCATCGGATTGGTCCTTAAAGTCTACCTCACTTCGGTTGATGAATGGAACCTTCCATTGATGAATGGAACCTTCCAAGCAGTTGCTGTCTCAAAGTATTAAGCCATTCCATTATTAAAATTTTGTTGTTTTTTCCCCATGTAAGTGGCTGGTTAATGTAACTGAAGAATATCAAAACTACCTAATGAAATACTATGTAAATAAATAACAGATTTTATTTATGCTGTCTGTGAATTAATTCTAGTTTTTCAATGTCATTATGTTGAAAACCACTGGCTTAGTCGATGTCGATAGTATGTGAAGACCATGATTTAAAAGTAAAACTAAAACACAAAAAATATGAAGAATGGCCAAATTTTTATTTTCACAGACTTTTAAAAATTGGTAGGCCTATATCCATAACATAAGAAATATTAATTGCACGATATAATATTAAAAATTTTACACAGTTATTACACAGACATTTTGACTGTCTGATTTCAAAATTTGAGCATGTTGCCTTAACTAATAAGTAAATTGGATCAATATCATAAGTGTGCTAGTTATTCCAAATTCTCACATTTATTCTCACTTCTCAAAGATTGCATTAGAAATCCAAAGTTTTCAGTGTAAAAAAGCCTGTGTTGCTTAGTTATCTCCAAGCCACAACTATGCTGTCATCAGCATCAATTCTTTCTTCTAATTCATGCTCACTCAAACCTGCAAGGGAAATATAAGAATCAGTTCTTTTTGCATGGTTTCATGTCAAAATTGCATCACTGGTAAAACTTTTACATGCTTCACACAAAATACAAGTGAACCCTTTTGATACCTTCTTCGTACATCATAAGTATTGTTGCGTAAATCACATTAAGGCCTGTTTACTGTTGTCCACAAGATTTCTGAAATACACATAAATAGGTAGAGGCCCACATCTCTAGTGTTTTATTAGTAGGAGAAACACATTAATTTACCGGATGCAGTAGTGAACATTTTTGCCCCTATCTTACATGTGTTTTATTATGGCAAAGTTTTGCAACTACTGACATTAAACTGGCCATTCAGTTCCTGAAAATGAACATGTTGGATAATAATTTCAAATATATTGAATATCTATCTTTGTTTGAAATTAATTTACTGAGATGAATCAGGTGGTACATTATCTGCTTCTTTTGAACCAGTGTTAGTTTTGTAAGCCTCACAATCAGACTATGACAGTGAGCTTATAGTTTTGTAAGCCTCACAATCGGACTATGACAAGCCTCACAATCGGACTATGCCAGTGAGCTTATAGTTTTGTAAGCCTCACAATCGGACTATGACAATGAGCTTATTTACAATATGAAACCTAGTAATGACACAAAACTTTGTGCTAATGAGAAAACATGTAACGGTAGATCCCATGATAAAAGTTCTCCCAGTTGAGACACCATAAGTAATCACTCTCCTTAGGTAAAAGTCAATGGAAGGGAATCTAGATGGATTAAATGTATCGTACTTGATGAGAACAATTAGGAACAACAGTTGATTAAAATAATATTTTGCTTCAATACAAATAAATGTGCCAATGCCAAGCCTGTTCTGTTCATTGCTTGGGGGATGCACTGAAATACACTCCAGGCCTTCAAGTGCTTCAAGTAAAAGATAAATAATATGATACCAGGTACTTAAAGAGTGTCTCAGAAAAGTGTTTGACTCACAAAATAATAAATCTTAAACTTAAATAATTTTGGGGGTGAAAACAAACTTTAGAAAAATCAATTTGTTTGCAATGTACCTGTACATTCAGAAAGTCAAATTGTGACCTTGATGTTTGATGACCACGATTATGAAGTTCTAAAACTTTATTCAATGCTCAGTTACTTTGTTTGGGTAAGACATGAGACAATTGGGTCAGACATGACAAGGTTAGACATAAAAATGTTACATTCATTCTGAAATAATGACCCCAAAAACTGTAAAACTGTGTATGGGGCATTTGAAAATGCTAAAATCAGGTACAAAATTTGGAACAAATTCTACCCCTTGGTGATGATGCTAGAATATGGTGTGGAATGGCTGCATGTCAATTGTTGGTTTTGGAGTATGTTTCAAATGTATGGTGCAGCCTAATAGAATGTTTGTTGTCAAGATACTGGTATTAAATTTTTGTGTATGTATTTTTGGTCTTGTTGTTACAGTTACAGTAGAATATGTATATATAAAACATATTAGATTAGTGTAGGCATTTGACTAAATTAGAGACAGACTGAAAGTGATTTTCTGATTTTGTCCGAAACCGAAACTAGGCCGAAAGTTAAAATGACTTTCGCCTGAAACTCGAGCCTCACCAAAAGCTTAATGAGACTTTTCGCCAAAACCGAAACATTTAAATATTTTGAAAAATGATAGTATTAATATTCACATTCTTTTTATAAAAAATTAGCTCATCAAGAATATTAATAAATAAACATCTAATGAATACTTTGGCATTTACCATTTTAATTTGAAATTTAAATTTCTTGAAAATGTTTTTTTTAAAGTAGTATGGTAAGAGATCATTTGGACCAGAGGGGTGGGGTGCAAAGTTCCTGCAAAATAGACTTTTGAGTGCCCTTTGCTTTTATAATATAATTACTACCTAGAACATATACCTACTATAATTATTGTGGCTTCAAAAGAGTCAATTGTCACCTAAATATCAGTTATTAATGCTATAAAAATATCACCACAATGTTTCGTGTTTATTGTCATACTGATATATGCTTAGTGTTTTCATAAATAGCTGGAAGGATATCGCTGTATTAATATTTAGCCTAGTACAAACACATTAGTTTTTCCGTGCTGGTGACGTAATTATTTCTTTTGGCAACCAACTTTCCTCACTCACATTGGTGGGGGAAATTTTTTTTTACTGGGTCTCTTAAAATTGTTGTTCTGACAGGTTGTGACAGAGAATCGCAAAAGACATTTAAATTGGTTGCCTAAAGTTAACAGGTCTGCAGTAGGCCTACTACATAATTATAATACAAACCAGTGATACATGCACACGCATGTTATTTTGTCAATAACAATGTTTATGAGCATGATAATGATGAATTTCAAGAATTGAAAAAGATTAGTTTCCTTAAAAAAAAAAAATTAAACAAAATAATAATGGGAATATTACCATTCCCTAGGATCAATCAATATTATTCAACTTTGCCTATGAATCATAGTATGACAACATTTAATAACATGATAATGATAAATCAAAATGAATATCACAAATGAATGAACTGAATAAACCTAGGGTTCCAAACTTTATTTTTGAAAAAATAAAAATAATACTATAATAAATGACAAGTAGGTCATCAATCAGTTGTGAGCAGTTTCCGCGGAGTATTAGCCATATAACATACAATGACAGCAAGACGTCAAGCAATACTGAATATCGGATTGCCGGCCTAGAGACAGACAGAGTCTGACTTCTGGTAGATGACTGAAAACCTCAGTTACTTTCGGCTAGTTGGCGGAAAGTCTCAATCACTTTCGGCCAAAACCGAAATTAAATAGAAAGTCAACCTTTTTCTGTTTCAGGCGAAACCAAAACTAGGCCAAAAGTGATCAAATGGCAGGTTTCGGCACCGAAGCCAAAATTTGGTCAGTCTCTAGACTAGATGAGTCTTGCTGTTACAGTAGAATGTGTAGATATTAGATTAGTGTAGGCAGATGAGTGATTTGATTAGTCTTGAGCAGTTGTGATATTTGAGCAAAGTGATTAGAGCCAACATATGTGTAAGTATTAGTAACTGAACAAATACATATCTGATTAAACATTCAAAAGTGTTGAGTTTATTATAGGATTATAAATCATACCCTGGACTAAAGTCAAGGAATTAAACACCTGCCATTGTATGACTACCAGGACACTTACCAACAAACAATATAATAATCCTTAAAATATGTCATACTGGCAGCACTTACCAGTTTCACAACATATCTGATCAAAACTGTGTTTACCATCCAGCCATCGAAGCAGCAGCTGGGTCTTACATGTTATCTGCTCCCCTGGAAGGGCCACTGGATACCTGTGCATTCGTCTGAGCAGACCTTTAATCAGTCCAAACTGCACAAGCTTTCTGTTAAATTAAAAACTGATACAGTCACAATGTATTACTGGTATAGAAAAATATTTACAAGCACAGCCAGAAGCATTGTATTTTTAAACTTATTAATCCCCTATATTATGAAGTTATGAAGTGAATCCTGAAATGTTTGGTTTAAGAATCATATTAGTTGTTACATGTCCTTATATTTATATATTTTAGATTGTTATGTCCAAGGGATAGGAATTTATAGTCTCAATCTCAGTAAATTCTAAGGATTAATGTAAAAAAAAAGGTAAGTTAATAGGAATCCAACATTTGCAAAATATAAAAGTAATTTATCAATCAACATTTTAAAAAATAAATGGTTTCAAATTCTAATCACAGACCTGTTTACTTGTCTTACTCTTACGATTTTGGCATACAATGTACAATTTTGAGGTGTATACATCATATATGTTTATTGTTTTTATTATTAAGAACGATTGAATGATTTTGTGATGATAGTGTACGATTTTAAGAGTTTGAGGGTAAACAGGTCTGTAATCATAATGTTTAATAGAATAGAATTAACGAAAAATACAGATAACAAATGATTACTGATTTTTAAAAAATCACATTGATATTGACAGATTTCTTTACAAAAAAAAGGTGAATTTGAAATTAACAAACATTTTATGAAAGGAGATATAACTGAGGAGACGTTAAGAAAACATTATATCAGTGTTGTACAAATCACCATCCTTAAAGTAAATGTAATCATGATAACTTGACCTTTCATCCACTTTGAGAATGTGCGGATTGATCTGTCTGACACATAAATCTTTCACTGTGGTCCCAGGTGTAAAGGTACAGTACAACATGAAGACATCTCGAAACTCTGGACAGCTGCGGTCTAATAAAACAAGGAGCAAATTTGATGGCAAAAGGATGAATAAATCGAATGTAACAATAAATTGGGATGCAAGTTTTGCTTGTCTTTCCTCATATTTATCTACAAAGGATGAAACACATAACACAATAGTGTATGAAAAAATAGTCTGTAGCACTATCGGTAATCAAAAAGAAAAGTATTAATCACATATAGTGTTTTTATCATTTTAAAACAACTTGATTCTGCATACATGTTAGACAAAATATTGTAATATGATTTTAGAAGAAATTGTAGAAGCTTACCTGACTTTGCAACAAACTTGACACATTCCTCCTGCAAGTTGACATCCTCCATTAATTTGTTGATGTCTTGTGTCACTGTGTACACATTTGAGTACTGTAACAAAGACAAATGAATAATGCCATGTATTTTAAGTGCGTTATGACCAAGGATGTAATGGTAATGTGAGTTAATTGTAATTCTATAGTACCAAATTTTGTTTTCAAATAAGCCTGCAATATTATTGCATTTTAAAATAGCAAAAAATGTGAAAAATATTGTATATGACATATGTATGTATTTGTAACTAGGAAAACAAACAAAAAACCTGCCGTATTTTGGGAGAATCTATTTAATGGAGAAAACAGTTATTTTACTTATTACTTATTAAACTTAGGGGTGAGTGTGAGAAGAAGCCGGGGAAGAAGAGAACAATGCTTTCATTTTTCTAATTTATTTTTAATTATAGGGAATAAGGGAATATTTTACATTTTAAAAATCAAGCAAACATTAGGATTACCTGAAATATTGAGACCAGTTTCATAAATTTGTAGTGTCTGAAGAAGAAAGAAAAGTAGAAATACATTGAAAAATCTCTTAGGAGAAATATAAAATATTAAAATAAAGTCAAATTGGATAAGAGTGAAAATAAATATAACAAGTGAGTCAAAATATGAAATAATTATTTTTAACACCCCAAATACCAAAACACATAATGTTTTGCAAGTCTCATGATGAAGCAAGTGACTCTCATTTATACTAAAACAGTGGAAAATACTTAAATTAAAATATTGTGTTAACAATTTTATTGTAGAACTATTTGAAGTAAGAATTTCAGATTTCAGTAAATTCTCAAAATTAAAATATACAAAATTAGTCCTTGAAATTTACAGGACATATCTTACAAGAGATTTTGAAGATTGGCTTTGACTAAATTCAACTCCACATCAGCATCTGCAGCAATTTTAAGCACATGTGACATGCCATCAACATAATGGAGAATCTAATCAGAATCAAGAAAATAGCAAATAACTTAAACAGCAGCATATTTTTTTTAATACAGGTGCATTTTTATTTTTAATTGATTTAATCTAAAAACACTTGTTACTAGTTGAGAAATATATATGTAAAAATGTAATAAAAAATTGTCCAAAATCAATACTGCTACACCAGCCTGATAACCTACATTTTTTGACACCAAGCATACTTATAAAAGCAAATGTTGATATTTATGGTTATTTAAAAATGTTTGTTTATTCACATTATTCAGACATAGAAAGATGTAATATTTTAAATAAATAAAACCAGACGTCAGCTAAAAATCTGTGAAACGCATGATTTCTAATTATTTTCAAAAGAAAATTGATGGGGGAGAGGTTGAGCAGCTCATTTTTACATTGGCATAGGGGAAGGGATTCCAAAAAAGTATGAATGTAACTGGTACGAAAATATGACTTTTGAAACATTTTTGCATATAAAGAATTACCTTATAACCTAGAGATACCTTAGCTTCGATAACTTAGCTTAGAGAAAAAGAAACCAATAAAGTATCCAACAGCTCAACAACATTTGCTGAAGTTAAGAGTAATCAAGGTTTTTAAAAAGATCACACATCTTTACCACTATTGCCTAATACTGCTGTTTAATGATATAAAACTTTTCACATTTTCATTATTATTTCATTAAATTTTTTACAGGGCACTTAATAAAGTAATATTAAAACCAGATTTTTTATATTTTAAATATGTTGATGTTACCAAATGAAGCTATGTCCCTTTGCTTAGGTTGATGAGAGTGTTAACATTAAAAGTAGGGAACACATGGTTTAAGGTTATTCTACACACATCTGTAATTAAATTGTAATAAGGGTAGCTATTGTGACAGGAAATTGCTTTACCATGCAACAATGGAAAAGCTACTATACAAAGAATGAATGCTTCAAAGGAAATATTTCTTGACAAAATAAATATATATATCAGTAGTACTTCTCCTAAACACTTCAAACACCCTTTCAATAGTGTTACTTTCAGTGGTCCTCAACTTTCTTAATGCTGTGACCCCTTAATACAGTTCCTCATGTTTTGGAGACCCCAAAACACAACATTATTTTTGTTGCTACTTCATAACTGTAGAGTACATGTGTTTTCAGATGGTCTTAGGCAACTCCTAGTAAAGGATGGTTCGACCCCCCCAAAAGGGTCGCGACCCACAGGTTGAGAACCACTGCTTTAAATACTGCATATCTTAAATATTAATTTGCTGGCTAAGAGTTTCTTCCAACCTGCTGTGTTGTGAGGTCCCACTGGTGTTTCATGACCACATCTCTTGGTGCTGTAAGTATGGGCACGTCATGGTCCTCCACCGAGATAGGCTCGTGAATAGTTACAGCAAGCTTCAGATGAACCATGCATGTATTAGCTGAAATATAGGCCTATACTATTACATTTTGACCTATTCAATTAAAATTGTGACTTATTGCTGATTATATAATATAATTAGTCTCAGGGATAATAAGTGGGATTGCTTTTGATATATGACCACCTTGTAAGTTACATTTTTTTTTAAAAAAACCCCAATAAGGAATATTATCTAATAATTCTAATTGCCTCTAACAGTAATATTTAATACCCATATTAATGTGAAAGCATCCATCTTGATTAAGGCCATTTAATACTTTTCTCAAGAATTCTGTAACTTTTTTTGTATTTTCTGGTTCAGACAAGAAAGCAATCTCAACCTATGATGTCAAAAGATATTTGCTAAAATAAATTAAAATTATTTAGCCTTTTCATAGTATTTTATTTTACTTTGTTTTTAAAATGATAAAACGGTATAATTAAATATGTAAACTGCACATGAGACAGAACAACTCTAATAAAAAAATCACATTCTAATAATTACCATTATAACTACAATAATTTCATTATAACTTTTTTTCACATATAATGGATAACATAATGCAATATAATTCAGGTGAAAGAAAATGTAATAAAAAAATTGAAAAAGATAAGAAAGGAAAAGGTTATTTAATTACCTCAATCCGTGTTAAATAATCTGCAAGCTTTTTAACCACAGGACCATATTCAGATGTGTTGGTGTCTTCATCAAAGACAAAGCAAACATTGAAAATAAAGGCATTGCGCTTATATTTGTCATTGTCAATAGAGATTGGACATCCAACAAATTTGTGTCCAAAGGAAGTCCTGGATATATAAAAAAAAAGCTTTTACGATTGGATAATTTAAATGATGGAATCAATTACTTAAGAAATATTTTTTTAAAGTATCCTTGAAACCTTGCATCAAAAATACGGAAAATCTCGTTTCATTATTAAAAATTTATTTGAACTTTTAGGGATGTATTTATATTTTTATTTCTCTGTATATTGACATTTGATGAATTCACAAAAAAAAACATTTAAAATTTTTTTCAAAAGCTGTCAAATGTAAAAATATGTAAAATTTAGATGTTATATCATCTAACTTGTAAAGTGTAAAAATTCAAGTATTTTGTCCACAAAAAAAAAGAATTTTATCATTGTAAAGTTTTATCCTAAGCATTAAAAAGAAAAATCAGTTTAGGGCATAATTTCAAATTAATTAGTAAAATCCTTTTCATTTTTATTTTTAAATCAATTATTTATTTTATCCACTTCTTTGGACTGGCATGACATAGCAACCTTGGTCAAGTGTAAAGCTTTAAACAGGAATAGTAAATAAAAATGTTTAAATTAAAATAACTATGACACCTACACAGTAATTATTCTGTTTAGAAGTTCTTGCTTTGTTATAATAAAGTTCTGAATAGCATCAAAAATTTCTTTGGAAATATACTCTTGTGGAATCTGAAAAAAACAACTTAGATATTTAAATATTTTTATGTGCTGACAAAGACAAATTTTAAAAAATGTTCTTATCAATAATAATAGCTTAAGAAAGCTATTCAAAAACAAAAGAATTTTAATAAAATTTCATGTTCAACGTAAAATGGTTAATATTTTCATTTTTGAGTGGTAGTAATATTCAACTTGAGTAGCAGCCTTGATCTGAGCGGTAATTTGTTTAAAAAGAGGGACAGTTGATGAATGCTCAGTGTCAGCCTCACTTTCTCGTCCTTGCCTATTTCATCCAATGCGAGACTTAGTCAAGACCACTGGAAAGAGACCAGGATCCAGCAGATGACCAGCAGTGTGTCTTGTGTGTTTCACTGTGCTCTTTATGGATTCCACAATGAAGGAGTTGTAATTTTCATTGTTTCAAATGTCATACCACCTATGGGGCAGCATCTCTGGTTTTGATTTCAGAATTTGCCTTCTCTTACATGGGTTGTCATTCAAGGTTACCAAGTTCCATCCACCCAGAGTGCTGATGTTGTTTTGCATGTCTATGCTTTTTCTGAGGATTGAAGTCCAGTCCACAAGCTTGGGATTGACTCAGTTTAGATCGTTCAGCCACCCAGAACCCAATATCCACTAGATATCCCATTTACAATTCAAACTGACTCATGTATTTAATAACAATGTTTTTTAATGCACTTAATGCAGAGATATTGAAAATGTTTTCACATCCAGGGCTGTTCAACTGGGGTTATTACCTCCCTTGTCATCAATATGATTTTTTTAAAGTAGATGCCAATTATTTTAGTGGAAATTAATAATTAACTATATTCTTTACTTTCAGCTAATTTTTATTACAGGAGCTTTTCATCAAATGTTTTTTTTTAAATATCAAAATTAATTATTTAAATAAAATTTCTTTACTTTCAGATGAACACTGTTGCTGTGGAAACATTGATTGAAAACTTCTTCTTCTTCTATATATATTAAGGGCCCTTGATCAATTTATTGATCATTCTGGCTCCTATGCATGTAGATGGGATTTGTAATTTTTCTGTGCCTGGTGTTGAAGAAGATATTTCAAATAGCTTCATTAGTTGAATAGTTATGCCATTTTGTTTAAAAACTTAACAGTTTCAACTGTCAAAACTCACAAAACGCTATCCTTATCTGATGGTATTAATTAAAAAAAATATTACAAATTTATTTATAATTTATGTATTTTATTTTTCTCAATATTGTTTTGTTAGGATCTCCTCAAAATTTGGTTGCAGCAACTTTTAAAACAAGAAAGTTCAATTAAATTTTAAAAGACTAGTAGTAATTTTGCATCACATGATTGACATGGCTAAAATGGCTTAAAAGTGGAAAAAAAGAAAAATTTATAAATCATAACCTTTCTTCTATAAGTGAAAGAAAGATAATATTGGGGTCTTTGGAAAGCTAAAAAGCCAGCCCTTTCCAATAATATGCTTTTGAGCATGTTTGATGTATTTGAAATTTTGAGTTTGAGTGACGTAGCGATAACTTGATATTTCAAATAAGAATTTAAAAGAATATAGTATAGATATAATTATAATGAAACTAAAATACTAAAATTAACTATAAAATTGTAGATTGAGTTTTTTTTACTTTATTGATTTGATGCCAGCAAATTGTAATTTATGAAGTGATTACATTTATCATTAAATTTTCAGTTTTGACAATGCACTCCAACTTTACAGCTACAGTTTAATTAAATTAATTTATTAAAATTGGTCTTCAAACTTGATTTGTAATCTTTTACACAATATTAATGTAAATTTCATTTCCACACATAAATATAATCCCCTATATGAACAATTTTATTTAATACACAAATGACGGGCAAAACACATTCAGTTGAATCAGTGACATTCAGCGTAGTAACACTAAAAAGAGAAAACCGAAGTTATTGACACTACTTATGTTTAATAAAATAAAATCCTGATTTCATCTATCGTGAAGGCATACACTGGCATAGAATTACAGCAAACAATGGGTAATCTTGCAGTTCAGGTGCGTATATTATTTCTGATCAAATTTCGTATTATCGTGTGTAAACTTAAGTGTATTCTTTATAAAATTAAGTCCAGACAGTATTAGATAACACGAACCCTTAATTGTACAGCATTAACTTTGCTTTTTATTGATTTTTATAGCCCCCATTGGTACCTACTACTAGCCGGTAGCGTAAACGATCTCTCCATTTTCTTGTTTTTTTAAATTATTAAATTCACCCTAAATACTAAATGCCAGATTGCAATAGTTATACACCCCATATAAAAAAAAAGAAAGAATTTTGGGTCCCTATAAAATAACAGAACATCTAAGTTCAACCACCTTCCACCCCTAAATTCCCCCCTCTATTTCATTCTTTTTTGGTGAACATGCCTACCCTACAGAGACGCTTTACTGTACTTTAGACTTTAGAATAAGCGCTTTATAATTCAGTATTAATTAACTATCTGAGTAAGTATCACTGCCTGGATTTAATTTAATGAAGAATACATGTAAGTTTACATGCGATAATACGAATTTCGATCAGGAATAATATAATGTACGCACTTGAACTGCACGATTACTAATACTACTACTAATAATATTATTTTTTGAACAAGCCGTCACAAGCTTCTAGACCTAGTGCCTAGGATAAGTAAACCTTAATTTTTTTTTTTTTACCTGATGACTGATTATTGGTCCTTGAATATGATGAAATTCACTCAAGAAAATGCATTTTATCATTTTACTATCTATACTAAACTATACTTTTGGCTAATTTTTTTATATTGCCTACTTTGATAGGATTTATTTCATTTCATGGTTGGTAAAAACAAAAGAAATATTTTAAAATGCTAGAATAGTCTCCCTTGCCCAGAAATAAAAATTCCACAGATTCGATCCAAAATTTCCCCAGATTTCCCAAGATAATAAAAAATATGATAAAGAAGAAAAATAATTAATGTGCAACGAAAAGAAAGGGATTATAAGACGCAAGGCCATCTAATACTACTTATTTAGAGATACTGGAGCTCTAATTGGATAAATTATATACAATTAGCAATCTATTCTGGCCCAGCTAAATAGACATAATGGGTTAAAAAAAAAAAGCAAAAAAAAAAAAACAAAAACAAAAAAACTAGCAGTCAAGCGGCATTTAAGATATATTTTCTGTTGATAACGTGGGATGATATGAAATAAAAAGCTCATAGCAGGTCTGTATAACAGCTGGGATAATATAGGTCTAAAATAAAAACAACAAAATGAGCAAAAAAATTGAGTTAAAATGTAATAAAAGGTTGTTTTTTTAAAAAATGAGAATGAGAAAGATCCTACAACTTCCAGAATTTAGGACCAGTGCCGTCTTAAGGCCCAGTGGGCTCATTGGGCACTGGCCCAGGGCCCCGCGCTTGTAGGGGGCTCTACGTTTATAGGAGACTCACTCTACTTATAGAGGCATCATTCTTTACATATTTTTTTAATGATTATTGAAAGATTTTGACAATTTAATTGGATTTAAAATTCCAATTTCCCAATTTTAACCCACGATATATATCGGCACATTTCAATATTATTATTATAAATGCGAATGAAACCAGATATAAATCGAAAACAAAAAAAAAACGGTAAGAATTAATGTTTACAATCGAAACAATTCTCGCTATCTTGGACTCCCTGAACTCTGACCTGACACAACGTACACATGCTTTCCTTCTTTACGAAAGTAAAAACAATTGATTCCGATGAGCTAAATAAAAAGTGTGAAGACTGGCTTTCACTTTGGTGCATTGAAAAAGACCATTGACTTTAAACCAATGATAAATCATAAATCAATTCTCTGCAAAAATATTACGCAAACGATTATGTTCATTTATATTAAATAATTTATTCTTTCTGTCAATAATGATAATTAATCATCCTCTGATATTATTTATAGTTTATTTCTGATAATGTTTTAAAACTATTATTGATTTTATGATTTATTTTGTTGTTGTATCAATAAATTGAATTCGTCTAAGTTTAACTTAATTGAATGTTTTTTTTTTATTTTACATCTTTTATTCCGCTTGGTGAGTTAGTGGGGAGTTAGTGTTTGCCCCCTCCCACTGTTCGAGCATGGGGTGTGTGCCCCCTTTTCATGGCCCATTTGTGTTATGTTGCTAGGGGGCCCCAGTGCATTGCTGTGCCCAGGGTCTCCTATGTTGTTAAGACGACCCTGGTTAGGACCCAGGAGAAGCAGCCATTACATAAAATGAGCTTTAGATGCAGCCATTGTGATTCTATGAACATTATTGTCTGCTTACAGTTTATTATTAGTCTAAGATCAAGAAATCTCTACAATATTTTAAATATAATTTCAATGATTCTATTTATGCCGCCGTCCCCCCCCCCCCCCCCGGGATTTATTTTACACCAAAAGAGTATGACGCCAATGACGTGGTTTCGTTTGTTCTTATAGAAAATCCAACACTGCGATTAGGATTTGAACATTATCACGTGTTTGGACATTATCATGTGTTTCAACATTATCATGTGTTTGAACATTATCACGTGTTTGAACATTATCATGTGTTTGAACATTATCATGTATTTGAACATTATAATGTGTTTGAACATTATCATGTGTTTGAACATTATCACGTGTTTGAACATTATCATGTGTTTGAACATTATCATGTGTTTGAACATTATCACGTGTTTGAACATTATCATGTGTTTGAACATTATCATGTGTTTGAACATTATCATGTGTTTGAACATTATCATTTGTTTGAACATTATCATGGGTTTGAACATTAACATGTGTTTGCACTACAATTTGTCCTTGGTATGATGCATAGTCGGATTAAGTCGTTGCGGGCTCTTAGTATGTCAACATAGGGACACACAGCTGTCTATGTAATGTCCTTAGTAAGATACGCCCGGGCGGGGGCTCCATCAACCCCGTGGACTAAAAGGATTTAACATGTAGTAAGATGACCATAATAAAGAAGACGAACTAAAACGTGGAAGCGAATACCCTTTCAATGCTTGCAATCAATTTTTTAACTTAAAAAGTTCGGTTAGGGTTAGTTAGAATGAATTGGCGAACCGCTTCTTTATGCTATTCAGCACTTATCTCAGTTTAACTCAGCGCCGCAACTCACTCGACGCACCATGGACAGCGTTAATATATGTTACAGACAAAGTATGAAATACGATAGCCATTATATACATTGCCCAGGTATCGTATAGAATCCCCGCCTGGACTTTAAATTAGGCAAAATATAATTACACAAAGGTATTGGACTTCTTTATAAACAATTCTAGAACAGCAGGGGGCAAAACTATTTTTAAGAACCAAACGTCAATCAGAAGTTTTCTAGATTTTTTTAATGCATTGAAGCAGTCTTCATTTGATTTTTAAAAAAAAATTCTCAATTTGATTTGTTTTTTAGAGTAATCCAGATGAAAAATATAAATATTTATTCTTGTCGATAAATCAGGACAATTTACCGAAATTAACTTAACTAAAATCCAAGTCGGCTGAAGACATAGCCCCATTGGCACAGCATCCATCTTGCAATCATACAACAGTTGGGAAATTGTCCTACTGATTTTCACTAACCAGTTACCGAATAAATGTTGTTAATTTTTTATCGTGATATAAAATAAGGAGGAAAAAAATAAAACTAAAAAAATTAAACAGTAAATGTATTATTATTATTATTTAATGAAGAAGTTAAAAAAAAAATTTATAATGCTTGAAATTCGTAGGGAGATGGGTCGCCTAGTTATTGTAAGCATTTGTTGTGGTCATTGTGGGATAGATATTAACAAGTTGGCAGATCGCAGTCTCCCACAATTTGCACCTACACCACCCCAAAATTAACGAAAACTATAATGTACAGAGTATAAAGCGTATACATAAAGATATTTAAAAAAAAAATCTCTTTTCAGTTTATGAAGTGGGCCCCAACCCCTTTTTCAAAGCAAAAATAAATAAATAAATAAAATATTGAAATAAAGTCTCCCTTTTACTACACCATTGATAGTACTGTCTTATAAACTATCATATCTGAGCTTGCTATGAGCAAAGGTTTAAAATGCATTGTTTAGAAGTCGGTTGGGGGGGGGGGGGGACTTACCCAAGACTCCCTCCCCCACTCCGAAAAAAAAATGTAGGCTATTTTTTATTCATTTATATTTGACAGGAAAGCCGTTCCTGCAGGACTTGGGCACTTACGGTATAATACCGAAAACTGGTTTAAAACCGGTTTCTTAAATCGAAAACCGTTTTTTTAATTTTTTGCAAGGGTTTCCCCAGAAGTACTGCAAAAATAATAATAATAATAATAATCAAGTTCATTTCACCACTGTTCTTCCCTAATCAAGGCTCGAAGTGCAATAAAATAAAAAAAAAACACAACAATACAAAATCTAAATACAAGCAAATGCACAATACAAGCCAAAGGAATATGAGCAAGCGCCTTGGAAACAAGGAGGTAGGCTACATCCCCCCAGCAGGTGAGTGCAAAAAAGATGCGTTTTCAACTCAGTTTTAAAAGACTGCAGTGTCTTGATGTTTCTGAGAGCGATAGGAAGGCCGTTCCAGATACTTGTGCCAGCAAAAGCGAAAGTGCGCCTTCCATAGGTCTCAAGGCGGACTCGCAGTATCCAGAGTTTGCCACTATATTTGCACCTACACTGGAATATTCTCTCTTCAGGGTCTGTCCATCCGTTCTCTTGGCCTTGCGGCTCTCTCATCGGTTCTACCCCGGCCCTGGTCACACGCAAAGCGAGTCACGCGACCTGATAGTATGAAACATATGTATATCTTTATCATAGCGTTTTAAATTTACCACCGCAGTTAATGTTATGCCAGCCTTAAGTTTTTAAAGACTTTTGATATCTTGAGGAATATTTAAACATTTTAATCTTCTTCACCCAGATAGCCAATGAAACAAATCTATTCCCACTCTCTCGAAGTTTCATGTTTTCAAATTTTTTTCCCCATTTCTACAGGAAGGTACTTTAATTCCCAAGATCTGGAGAAATGTCCCAAGGTCTGGTAGCACTGTTTCCGAGTTTTCTTTTTTTAAAGGAAATTGTGGTATATAAAGAGCTTCATAGTTTGGTAACTTTATTTGGGGTCGGCGCAATTCTCTTGGAATATATTATATGAATATAAATTTGACTATATATATATATATATATATATATATATATATATATTATTACTAATGTAATAGTTACTTGAAAAAAGTTTTTGTAGTCTTTTCTTTTTTAATAAAAGAAATTCCTTTGGGGCTTTAATTTCAAACGTTAACACACCTTATGAACAGTTGCAAAATTCGATAATCACAATGAACAATTCGAAGAACCCTTTGACTTGGCTATAGTTGCAAGAAAAATGTGAAAGATTATTACGATATTGCAACTTGTAAGATGCAATTAGGTCAAATCGGTCATCGTGTGAAGGTGCTTAAAGAGCTCGTCTGCCTGGAATTCCAAAATGATTTTGTTTGAGTCTTTGCTGTTATTCACGATAGTGACAGGATTAACGACGGTGTTCGGTCAAAATGTTGAGAAATGCGAGAAAGAAAAAAATTGCTCTATTAAGGTACGACGTTTTCATTTAAAATAATTAAAATAATTCGGGGGGCTGACTTTCCTATGCTGGACTCAGGGGCGTAACTGGGGTTTTGACGCCCTTGGCTAATTTATTTTTTTAAATAATAAAAATTTAAATACTTAGAGATTTAGCGGCGCCCTTTTGAACTGGCGCAGGCCGGCGCCCTTGGCAACTGCCCCAATGCCAAGCCGTTGCTACGCCACTGGCTGGACTTAACTGTAAAATTGCTTTGCTGATAGAATGCTTTAGTCTGGTGCCAGTCTTCAGGAGTGATGAGCTTATTTCATTTGCCAGGCCTTTGACTTTTAGCATATGGTCAAGACCAGGGGTGCCTAAGTCGTTGACTTCGGCGTGTTGCAAGAGTGCACCCAGGAGGCTATAAGTTGGCACTTCCTCCTGGTGGACCAGTCACGTGCTAACAGTGGCGTGGTGAATCTGACGCTCTTTATTAGTTTGTAGGTTTTTGTGGATATTTTACGGAATTGTTCACTTGTTCACAGTTTAAGTAAAAAAATTCAAAAAATATTTTACTAAAAATTCACTGCTGTTTCACTAAATATTCACATAATATTTTCACTAAATATTCACAAGATATTTCACTAAACATTCACAAGATATTTTACTAATGTATACATTAACAACTATTTCACGAAACATTCACAATAAATATATTTAAATAAACATTCACCAGATATCTAGGCTGGGGTACCGCGCTATATAAGACAACTAATAATAATAATATTGTCAAGTTCTTGTGAAGACAGTCTCCAGAGGTGGACCCGAAATGTGGGCCCATTTAAGCTTGTTCTCTGTCCCGTCGTGTAGCGGCGGGGGAAAGGGGGGGGGGGGATGAGGGGGCGTTTACGTCTCTATTGGATTTCGTCGAGAAGATCTTATAATATAGGTCAGAGCTCATGTGGGGATCTTAAAATATAGGTCAGAGCTCATAATGGGATCTTAAAATATAGGTCAGAGCTCATAATGGGATCCTACAATATAGGTCAGACCTCATAATAGGGATCTTACAATATAGGTCAGAGCTCATAATGTGATCTTACAATATAGGTCAGAGCTCATAATGGGATCTTAAAATATAGGTCAGAGCTCATAATGGGATCCTACAATATAGGTCAGACCTCATAATAGGTATCTTACAATATAGGTCAGAGCTCATAATGGGATCTTACAATATAGGTCAGAGCTCATAATGGGATCTTACAATATAGGTCAGAGATCTTGATGGGATCTTATAATATAGGTCAGAGCTCATTTCACGCTCTGGCAAGCTGAAACGATAACACTTTTCTATCACTGAGCACTGAGCTCACGTATCTTTGATGGCCAAGAGAGTAGTGTGACTATAGACGGTGTAAACTGAGAGTATGTTTATCTACTCTATATTACATATTATGGTCTACATCATATACGCAGAGCCGTCACGTGGTTTTTGGAGTCTCCCTGCCACGAATCGTTTCTGTGCCCGCTGCATTCGAAATTGATGACGTCATTTGTTTTCTACATCAAAACTTTTGCAGGGCCCACGTGGACGACTCGGTCGATATGTCAATTAGAGGTTGACCCATGTCTTTCCCCACTCCACTGTCATGTACCGATTTCATTAGTACTTCTTTTTGTTATCAAAATTAACCCATGATCTCACTGTCACAACTACATTGTTTTTACTAACGTAAAACTAGATGAACATGGACATGTTGGGTGTGTCAATGAGATCCGCTCAAGTCAATGGCATCAAGTATTTGTCAACCCGGTCGTTTTGTCCCATCATTTAGCCGTATGTCTCCAATATGTTCTTCTTAGACCAGGTTCTCTCATATAGGCGTGCGTCTCCATATGTACTTCATAGACCAGGTTCTCTCATTTAGGTGTGTGTCTCCATATGTTCTTCATAGACTAGTCTCTCCAGCAGGACGGTGTAATTTACTGCTGATTTGTTTGTCCTCAGATTAACCAGACGACAGCGTACCATTGTGTGGTTGGCCACCAAGCAGGTAGGTGAGGCAAGTCCAATACTGCAATCATTTTCTAGCTCTCTATTCAGGTCTGGAAATTTGGGGTTGGGCTTCGTGACTTTTTACACACCTCCATCGGCGGCTTCAAAGGTGGTGTGGTGTGGGGTAGTGGCGATCAACACAAATAACATGATTTGAGTGTGTGTGTTTTCTTTTTTGTTCTTCTGTTACAAGAAAAATGAACGCATAAGAGAAATGCCCCCCCCCCCCCCCTTTTAAAAAAAAACAAAAAAACTAACAAACTATTCGTGTAATCATGTCATAACATGCATGCCTCCCACTTCCAACCTGGGCAGTTCTTCTGTATAGAGTCGCCTCTGCGCACGCTTAAACCAGTTCGTTCTTTTTAAAAGGGCGGATGTGTGTTTGGACTTGGATATTTTAGGGGAGTGGGGGGAGGTAGGACAACCAATATTGGGTGCAGGAAGAGATTTTATGACGTGTACCGTTAGCGTATTATCTCTTACAACGTACACCGGCCTGATTGTGAAAATATCCGGAAATTTGATCGAAAGAAATTTCGTCGACGGAAAATTAATCGACGGAAATTTGATCGAACGGAAATTTGATCGAATCGTTTTTTTAGTTTAAAAGTTAAAATCTTGCGTCAAATTTTTTTTGAACGCATTATTTTGTTTTACTATAGAGTATAGTGCTTTCAAAAAGAAATTTGACGAAAATTTTAACGTGTGAACTGAAAAAAAGATTCGACCAAATTTCCGTTCGATCAAATTGCCGTCGATCAATTTTCTGATGGGTTATTTCGTGACACAAACAGCTGACGAAGGCAATGCACTCTCACTACGCCGTAGGGCAGTAGATTTCGTTGCATAGTATAGAAGATGAGAAGCTAACTCTTTGTTGTTGTTGTTGTTGTCACACCCAGACCCACGGGCTTATATGGCAGGATTATTTTGAGAAAAATTCCTTTCTAAAGAAAAACAAATCAACCTATTTACTCGAGTTCAAAGGTCACGCATGACGCTCGCTGCGGGACTTCTTTTTTTTCCTCACTCAGTAACATTAATATAAAACAAGTTTAATGGGGGTGGGGGCGGCTGTGTAAAGTAGGCGTGCCACACAAGAAGTAATATATAAATAAGAGATGAATGTTGCAATCAATGGGTATTTCTAAAAAAGTTATAGCGAAAATTGTATCAATAGTATGTTTGACTCATGGTTATTCAATACCAATTGCTGGGTCCACTTAGATCTATTATATTGGCTACATCCATCAACTATTGCTTGGTCCACTTAGATCGATATGTTGGCTACACGCATCAACTATTGCTGGGTCTACTTAGATCTATTATATTGGCTACATCCATCAACTATTGCTTCGTCCACTTAGATATATTATATTGGCTACATCCATCAACTATTGCTTGGTCCACTTAGATATATATGTTGGCTACACGCATCAACTATTGCTGGGTCCACTTAGATCGATATGTTGGCTACACGCATCAACTATTGCTGGGTCCACTTAGATCTATATTTTGGCTAAATACATCAACTATCGCTGAGTCCACTTAGGTCACAACCATGAACTATTGCTGGGTCCACTTAGATCGATATGTTGGCCACAACCATCCTCTATGGCTGGGTCCACTTAGATTTAAATGTTGGCTACACCCATTACCTATTGCTGGGTCCACTTAGATCGATATGTTGGTTACATCCATCAACTATTGCTGAGTCCACTTAGATCTATATGTTGGCTACATCCATCAACTAATTCTTTGGTTCATCTAGATCTATATGGTGGCTACATGCATCAACTATTGCTTTGGTCCACTTAGATCTATATGTTGGCTACCTCCATCAACTATTGCTGGGTCTACTTAGTTTTATATGTTGGCTACACCCATTACCTATTGCTGGGTCCACTGAGATCTATGTGTTGGCTACATCCACTAACTATTGCTTTGGTTCATTTAGATCTATATGTTGGCTACATCCACTATAACTATTGCTTTAGTTCATTTAGATCTATATGTTGGCTACATCCACTATAACTATTGCTTTGGTTCACTTAGATCTATATGTTGGCTACATCCACTATAACTATTGCTTTGGTTCATTTAGATCTATATGTTGGCTACATCCACTATAACTATTGCTTTGGTTCACTTAGATCTATATGTTGGCTACATCCACTATAACTATTGCTTTGGTTCACTTAGATCTATATGTTGGCTACATCCACTATAACTATTGCTTTGGTTCACTTAGATCTATATGTTGGCTACATCCACTAACTATTGCTTTAGTTCATTTAGATCTATATGTTGGCTACATCCACTATAACTATTGCTTTGGTTCATTTAGATCTATATGTTGGCTACATCCACTAACTATTGCTTTGGTTCATTTAGATCTATATGTTGGCTACATCCACTAACTATTGCTTTAGTTCATTTAGATCTATATGTTGGCTACATCCACTAACTATTGCTTTAGTTCATTTAGATCTATATGTTGGCTACATCCACTATAACTATTGCTTTGGTTCATTTAGATCTATATGTTGGCTACATCCACTAACTATTGCTTTGGTTCATTTAGATCTATATGTTGGCTACATCCACTAACTATTGCTTTGGTTCATTTAGATCTATATGTTGGCTACATCCACTAACTATTGCTTTGGTTCATTTAGATCTATATGTTGGCTACATCCACTATAACTATTGCTTTAGTTCATTTAGATCTATATGTTGGCTACATCCACTATAACTATTGCTTTGGTTCATTTAGATCTATATGTTGGCTACATCCACTATAACTATTGCTTTGGTTCATTTAGATCTATATGTTGGCTACATCCACTAACTATTGCTTTGGTTCATTTAGATCTATATGTTGGCTACATCCACTAACTATTGCTTTGGTTCATTTAGATCTATATGTTGGCTACATCCACTAACTATTGCTTTAGTTCATTTAGATCTATATGTTGGCTACATCCACTAACTATTGCTTTGGTTCATTTAGATCTATATGTTGGCTACATCCACTAACTATTGCTTTGGTTCATTTAGATCTATATGTTGGCTACATCCACTAACTATTGCTTTGGTCCACTTAGATCTATATGTTGGCTACATCCACTATAACTATTGCTTTGGTTCATTTAGATCTATATGTTGGCTACATCCACTAACTATTGCTTTGGTCCACTTAGATCTATGTGTTGGCTACATCCACTATAACTATTGCTTTGGTTCATTTAGATCTATATGTTGGCTACATCCACTAACTATTGCTTTGGTCCACTTAGATCTATGTGTTGGCTACATCCACTATAACTATTGCTTTGGTTCATTTAGATCTATATGTTGGCTACATCCACTAACTATTGCTTTGGTCCACTTAGATCTATGTGTTGGCTACATCCACTATAACTATTGCTTTGGTCCACTTAGATCTATGTGTTGGCTACATCCACTATAACTATTGCTTTGGTTCATTTAGATCTATATGTTGGCTACATCCACTATAACTATTGCTTTGGTCCACTTAGATCTATGTGTTGGCTACATCCACTATAACTATTGCTTTGGTCCACTTAGATCTATGTGTTGGCTACATCCACTATAACTATTGCTTTGGTTCATTTAGATCTATGTGTTGGCTACATCCACTATAACTATTGCTTTGGTTCATTTAGATCTATATGTTGGCTACATCCACTATAACTATTGCTTTGGTTCATTTAGATCTATATGTTGGCTACATCCACTATAACTATTGCTTTGGTCCACTTAGATCTATGTGTTGGCTACATCCACTATAACTATTGCTTTGGTTCATTTAGATCTATATGTTGGCTACATCCACTATAACTATTGCTTTGGTCCACTTAGATCTATGTGTTGGCTACATCCACTATAACTATTGCTTTGGTTCATTTAGATCTATATGTTGGCTACATCCACTAACTATTGCTTTGGTCCACTTAGATCTATATGTTGGCTACATCCACTATAACTATTGCTTTGGTTCATTTAGATCTATATGTTGGCTACATCCACTAACTATTGCTTTGGTTCATTTAGATCTATATGTTGGCTACATCCACTAACTATTGCTTTGGTTCATTTAGATCTATGTGTTGGCTACATCCACTAACTATTGCTTTGGTTCATTTAGATCTATATGTTGGCTACATCCACTAACTATTGCTTTGGTTCATTTAGATCTATATGTTGGCTACATCCACTAACTATTGCTTTGGTTCATTTAGATCTATATGTTGGCTACATCCACTAACTATTGCTTTGGTTCATTTAGATCTATATGTTGGCTACATCCACTAACTATTGCTTTGGTTCATTTAGATCTATATGTTGGCTACATCCACTAACTATTGCTTTGGTTCATTTAGATCTATATGTTGGCTACATCCACTAACTATTGCTTTAGTTCATTTAGATCTATATGTTGGCTACATCCACTAACTATTGCTTTGGTTCATTTAGATCTATATGTTGGCTACATCCACTAACTATTGCTTTGGTCCACTTAGATCTATATGTTGGCTACATCCACTATAACTATTGCTTTGGTTCATTTAGATCTATATGTTGGCTACATCCACTAACTATTGCTTTGGTCCACTTAGATCTATGTGTTGGCTACATCCACTATAACTATTGCTTTGGTTCATTTAGATCTATATGTTGGCTACATCCACTAACTATTGCTTTGGTCCACTTAGATCTATGTGTTGGCTACATCCACTATAACTATTGCTTTGGTTCATTTAGATCTATATGTTGGCTACATCCACTAACTATTGCTTTGGTCCACTTAGATCTATGTGTTG
Source organism: Omphiscola glabra (assembly GCA_964017045.1). Classification (NCBI taxonomy): domain Eukaryota; kingdom Metazoa; phylum Mollusca; class Gastropoda; family Lymnaeidae; genus Omphiscola; species Omphiscola glabra. Next base: position 23,763,097 of record OZ024799.1, read on the forward strand.
GCTACATCCACTATAACTATTGCTTTGGTCCACTTAGATCTATGTGTTGGCTACATCCACTATAACTATTGCTTTGGTTCATTTAGATCTATATGTTGGCTACATCCACTATAACTATTGCTTTGGTTCATTTAGATCTATATGTTGGCTACATCCACTAACTATTGCTTTGGTTCATTTAGATCTATATGTTGGCTACATCCACTATAACTATTGCTTTAGTTCATTTAGATCTATATGTTGGCTACATCCACTATAACTATTGCTTTAGTTCATTTAGATCTATATGTTGGCTACATCCACTAACTATTGCTTTGGTCCATTTAGATCTATATGTTGGCTACATCCACTATAACTATTGCTTTGGTTCATTTAGATCTATATGTTGGCTACATCCACTATAACTATTGCTTTGGTTCATTTAGATCTATATGTTGGCTACATCCACTATAACTATTGCTTTGGTTCATTTAGATCTATATGTTGGCTACATCCACTAACTATTGCTTTGGTTCATTTAGATCTATATGTTGGCTACATCCACTAACTATTGCTTTGGTTCATTTAGATCTATATGTTGGCTACATCCACTATAACTATTGCTTTGGTCCACTTAGATCTATATGTTGGCTACATCCACTATAACTATTGCTTTGGTTCATTTAGATCTATATGTTGGCTACATCCACTATAACTATTGCTTTGGTTCATTTAGATCTATATGTTGGCTACATCCACTATAACTATTGCTTTGGTTCATTTAGATCTATATGTTGGCTACATCCACTAACTATTGCTTTGGTTCATTTAGATCTATATGTTGGCTACATCCACTATAACTATTGCTTTGGTTCATTTAGATCTATATGTTGGCTACATCCACTATAACTATTGCTTTGGTTCATTTAGATCTATATGTTGGCTACATCCACTATAACTATTGCTTTAGTTCATTTAGATCTATATGTTGGCTACATCCACTAACTATTGCTTTGGTTCATTTAGATCTATGTGTTGGCTACATCCACTATAACTATTGCTTTGGTTCATTTAGATCTATATGTTGGCTACATCCACTATAACTATTGCTTTAGTTCATTTAGATCTATATGTTGGCTACATCCACTATAACTATTGCTTTGGTTCATTTAGATCTATATGTTGGCTACATCCACTATAACTATTGCTTTGGTTCATTTAGATCTATATGTTGGCTACATCCACTATAACTATTGCTTTGGTTCATTTAGATCTATATGTTGGCTACATCCACTAACTATTGCTTTGGTTCATTTAGATCTATGTGTTGGCTACATCCACTATAACTATTGCTTTGGTTCATTTAGATCTATATGTTGGCTACATCCACTATAACTATTGCTTTGGTTCATTTAGATCTATATGTTGGCTACATCCACTAACTATTGCTTTGGTTCATTTAGATCTATGTGTTGGCTACATCCACTATAACTATTGCTTTGGTTCATTTAGATCTATATGTTGGCTACATCCACTAACTATTGCTTTGGTTCATTTAGATCTATATGTTGGCTACATCCACTATAACTATTGCTTTGGTTCATTTAGATCTATATGTTGGCTACATCCACTATAACTATTGCTTTGGTTCATTTAGATCTATATGTTGGCTACATCCACTATAACTATTGCTTTAGTTCATTTAGATCTATATGTTGGCTACATCCACTAACTATTGCTTTAGTTCATTTAGATCTATATGTTGGCTACATCCACTATAACTATTGCTTTAGTTCATTTAGATCTATATGTTGGCTACATCCACTATAACTATTGCTTTGGTTCATTTAGATCTATATGTTGGCTACATCCACTATAACTATTGCTTTAGTTCATTTAGATCTATATGTTGGCTACATCCACTATAACTATTGCTTTGGTTCATTTAGATCTATATGTTGGCTACATCCACTATAACTATTGCTTTGGTTCATTTAGATCTATGTGTTGGCTACATCCACTATAACTATTGCTTTGGTTCATTTAGATCTATATGTTGGCTACATCCACTATAACTATAGCTTTGGTTCATTTAGATCTATGTGTTGGCTACATCCACTATAACTATTGCTTTGGTTCATTTAGATCTATATGTTGGCTACATCCACTAACTATTGCTTTGGTTCATTTAGATCTATATGTTGGCTACATCCACTATAACTATTGCTTTGGTTCATTTAGATCTATATGTTGGCTACATCCACTATAACTATTGCTTTGGTTCATTTAGATCTATATGTTGGCTACATCCACTATAACTATTGCTTTGGTTCATTTAGATCTATATGTTGGCTACATCCACTATAACTATTGCTTTGGTTCATTTAGATCTATATGTTGGCTACATCCACTAACTATTGCTTTGGTTCATTTAGATCTATATGTTGGCTACATCCACTAACTATTGCTTTGGTTCATTTAGATCTATATGTTGGCTACATCCACTATAACTATTGCTTTGGTTCATTTAGATCTATATGTTGGCTACATCCACTATAACTATTGCTTTGGTTCATTTAGATCTATGTGTTGGCTACATCCACTATAACTATAGCTTTGGTTCATTTAGATCTATATGTTGGCTACATCCACTATAACTATTGCTTTGGTTCATTTAGATCTATATGTTGGCTACATCCACTATAACTATAGCTTTGGTTCATTTAGATCTATATGTTGGCTACATCCACTATAACTATTGCTTTGGTTCATTTAGATCTATATGTTGGCTACATCCACTATAACTATTGCTTTGGTCCACTTAGATCTATATGTTGGCTACATCCACTATAACTATTGCTTTGGTTCATTTAGATCTATATGTTGGCTACATCCACTATAACTATTGCTTTGGTCCACTTAGATCTATGTCGGCCTCATCCATTATAACTATTGCTTTGGTCCACTTAGATCTATGTCGGCCTCATCCATTATAACTATTGCTTTGGTCCACTTAGATCTATGTCGGCCTCATCCATTATAACTATTGCTTTGGTCCACTTAGATCTATGTCGGCCTCATCCATTATAACTATTGCTTTGGTCCACTTAGATCTATGTCGGCCTCATCCATTATAACTATTGCTTTGGTCCACTTAGATCTATGTCGGCCTCATCCATTATAACTTTGGTCCACTTAGATCTATGTCGGCCTCATCCATTATAACTTTGGTCCACTTAGATCTATGTCGGCCTCATCCATTATAACTTTGGTCCACTTAGATCTATGTCGGCCTCATCCATTATAACTTTGGTCCACTTAGATCTATGTCGGCCTCATCCATTATAACTTTGGTCCACTTAGATCTATGTCGGCCTCATCCATTATAACTTTGGTCCACTTAGATCTATGTCTGCCTCATCCATTATAACTTTGGTTCACTTAGATCTATGTCGGCCTCATCCATTATAACTTTGGTTCACTTAGATCTATGTCGGCCTCATCCATTATAACTTTGGTTCACTTAGATCTATGTCGGCCTCATCCATTATAACTTTGGTTCACTTAGATCTATGTCGGCCTCATCAACCCAAGCAATCTAATATTTAATGAAGTGGCAATTTCTTACAAATGTAAAAAAAAAAATTATTAATATTAGTATTTGACACTAACTAGAGGACATGTCTTAGTTTGACACTAACTAGAGGACATGTCTTAGTTTGACACTAACTAGAGGACATATCTTAGTTTGACACTAACTAGAGGACATGTCTTAGTTTGACACTAACTAGAGGACATGTCTTAGTTTGACACTAACTAGAGGACATGTCTTAGTTTGACACTAACTAGAGGACATGTCTTAGTTTGACACTAACTAGAGGACATGTCTTAGTTTGACACTAACTAGAGGACATGTCTTAGTTTGACACTAACTAGAGGACATGTCTTAGTTTGACACCACCAAAAGGCCACGCGTCAGCTGGTAAGGTCTTGGATACCCTGTATATGATCAAACATAACCAAATCAACCATATCAAATAGTTCAAGTAAGACGGGGAAGATACCCGTTAAATTATTAAGCCCCCCCCCCCCCCCCCTTTTTCCAGACGGGTTTTTTGTTCTGTGCAATAACAGATTTAGAACATCCGGGTCATACGGTTTTGAATCCAAAATATTTGTGGAAACTTCTTTCTTCTTAGAATCTTATCTCAGCTATACTCTATATATATCCATACAAAGTTGTTTCAGCCTACTTTGATTTGATGGATATCATCAATTCTCTGAATCCAGAAAATATTTTACAATTATTTATGGTAAAAAATTAATTTAAAAATAATAATTATAATATGTGTACATTTTATAAATAATAAAACTAAATTTCCTTTTAACATAAACTACTGAGTTAGACACCCCCCCCCCCCCCCTTTTGCACAAATGAGATCGGCCACCAAGGAGAGAACGTGATGCACATTATATTTAATGGACTAACAGTTTTTTGTTTTGTTTTTACGACGTTTTAGTTCTTTTAAATGTTCTGGTTACATGCTGACATCCACTATCAAACAGTTAATAGCGGCGTGTATCCAGGAAGTGCCCTTCAATAAACGAACAGTTGAGTACGTTGTGTATCCTAGAATTATTTTTTTTAATTGCCCCATCGGAAACACTTTCTTTTTGTGAAGACTTTCTAAAGTCTTTCCGCTTTCGGTTTTCAAACCGTTTGTGGATTTTCGGTATCCGGATACAGAATTCTTTAAAAAATCATAATTAAAAAAAAAAATTCTAGAATTTAAATTTGTGTCTGAAACCCAATGATAAACTAACAGTGTATGTAAACAATTGCTACTGGCGTCACGTGTCAAACGGCACGTTTTAAAGGTGTTAGCTGAATTCCAGGAAAGTCACACCCCCCCCCCCCAACCACCACAAAAAAAATGGTGACTGCGCATCGTCTTAGCACGTGTATAGTGTGTAGTGTACTACTGTCAGTTAACATGTTGGTGTAAGTACAGATATCACCAACACAGATATCACCAACACAGATATCACCAACACAGATATCACCAACACAGATATCACCAACACAGATATCACCAACACAGATATCACCAACACAGATATCACCAACACAGATATCACCAACACAGATATCACCAACACAGATATCACCAACACAGATATCACCAACACAGATATCACCAACACAGATATCACCAACACAGATATCACCAACACAGCAAACATTCAATATTAATGCCTGGCGTAGGAAGGGGGGGAGGGGGGGAGGGGGAGGTCCGGCCCGGGCGGTACTTCTTCTTTATATCGACGGGGGGCATTTTGGCCAACAAAGAGTTTTTTTCCTTGGAAGGTGCTAGCTACGCTACTGATAGTAAAAATTAATAATTACTGCATTTATTTTATATACAATACACGTGGTTCAAGTTATAAGTCAGCACAGCATGCAAAATAAATTATATTGAAATCTCAGTTAAAGCTAGTCGTGTGGGGTGAGGGGGGAACTAATTGGGATTCTTATAAAGTGCGTTACTTGTGTGGTTGTTTTGTCAAATCCCCGCCCCCTCCCCCCAATTATTACATTTTGAAAAGGATTTATACGAAAACTTTGTTTTAGGAGTTGTTTGATTAAGTCACGCAATGATAGAAAAGAATCTCTTGAACTTGTTGCACAAACTGTAACAAACTGTTAGAGGAAATAACGTCAAGGGACTAAGAACGTACCAATGGCTTTAAAACTTCTTATAAAATGTCAGTCTTACTGGTTTGTCTCCCTTACCCGCACGCGAATACTCCGAATAGAGTCCAACATTTTTCCAACCCCTGCCTGGGTGTAAGCAAACACGCATGACCGCTTCTATTCACGACCGCCTGAGTTAAGCCAATGTTCTAACGTTCAACTGGTTTAAGGAAACAAATATAGAAGGACGAGAAAGACTTTGCCCGGCAAGGTACAAAAATGTTGTTTAAATACAACAAAAGCTTTTGTTTTAACTAATCCAAACATGTGGATATCATACGAGCCAACCAGCAAGACGTGAACATCATTTGAACATCATTTGAACATGTCTCTAGATTTGAACATCATTTGAACATGTCTCTTGATTTGAACATCATTTGAACATCATTTGAACATATCTCTAGATTTGAACATCATTTGAACATGTCTCTAGATTTGAACATCATTTGAACATGTCTCTGGGTTTGAACAGCAAAATGTCATTTGAGTTTGTCATCTCACTCAAAACAAAAAAAGATGTCATTTGTGGTAGTTTATTTTATTTAAAATGAAGAATTAAGTTTACAAACATATAGTACATTCAATTATCTTTCATTTGATACCTCATTTGGTCTTACAAACCCAACAATAATATTTTAAATCGTTTTTTAATCCCAACCTCTCAATTCTGGTACCCGGGTACCAATAGCCACTTCGTTATTCTACATATATTTCTGTTATTAGCGTGGGCTCCTGATATAGACTGTATCCGATTCCTGGTTGATTCGCATTCTCCATCCATATTCATCCTTTGTTGGTCCATGGCTTAACGTATATAGTTATGGAATGGGTGGAGTGAATATACATTTAATTTGTTATGTTTTAATAGTTTTATTTAATTAATGTATCTTAATTTTTAAGTTCATGAGTATGTTTGTTAAATTGTATGTACAGCGTGGTGAGCCCAGCCCTGGGCTGGAGTACCGCCCTATTAAAACTAATAATAATAATATTTTCCGGAGAAATTTTCTCTTTTGCGTGTTTAAAAGATTTTCTGCCGTTTTTGTTAGGGTTTAAGTTTTACGTGCGTATGTTACAACTAGTCTGATTATAGCTTTTATATAGTTATCTTTGTTTTTCTTGTAATGTTTTTATTGTTGAGTATTTTCTGACTACTGAAGTATGCCCCGATTCCGGCCGATTTTCTTTCTTTTATTTCTGTTAATAATCCATTTCTTTCATTTATTAAAGATCCTAGGTTTTTGAATTGATTTATTTTTTTCAAAAGTCTGGTTTCTAGTTTTAATAGATTCATCCGTCTGTTCTTCTCTTAACATATTCATGTATTTGGTTTTTTGGTTGTTAACTTCCAGTCCTGCTTGCAGTTGTGCGTCTTCTTATTCAATAAAAGCTTTTGTTATGTCTTTAATATTTTCTCCGAGCAGCGCTATATGTTATCAGCATATGCAAGATACTGAAGGGGCTGGTTGTAGAGAGTTCATATTAGTTGTCATATTAGGTCTTGGGCCACACTCAGAAAGTATCCTGTTGTTGTTCCTCTTGTTTTAAAATGTATTCTTCTTAAAATTCTCTTTAATGTTAGGTTAAAAAGCATACAAGACAGTAAGTCTCCTTGTCTGAGGCCTCGTCTAATCTGAAATTTCCTTGAATATTCTCATTGAACCTTGAATTTGCTTTTTTGAGTTGTTGAATGTTACATGTATCAGTCTTGTCAGTTTGTTGGGCGTGCCACACTCCTGCAGGGTCTCATAAAGATATTTTCATTGGATACTGTCAGAGGCCTTTTAATAGTCCACATAATGATGATGTACTGGGATATTATATTCATAACATTTCTCTAATAGGCATCTGATGGTTAAAATGTGATCATACGTGAAAATACTCTTTTATGTAATGTAATTTGTTTTCAAGTGTGACACTCTATATCAACGGGGGCCAAACCGCGGCTCGCGAGCCGCATGCGGCTCTTCTGTGTTCACATTGCGGCTCGCGAACAATTTATGAAATTAAAACTTTTCATTTGAAATATATAATATCAAAAAATAAATGAAGGTTTAAAAAAAAACTTGCTAGTTCAAAGGCTTCTCAGCAGAATCATAACAATTAATGTTCACTATAATTATGAGTATATATATGCAGTGTGTTTCTATTCATAAATTTTACATATTTAAATATTTGTTAATTGTGTAACTGTAACGCATATATTTCTTCAATTGTGTAACTGTAACGCATATATTTCTTCAACGTACGGTTAGGGTTAAAACAATTGAAATGTTTAAATCATTAAATTCGAATAAAAAGTAATTTTTAAAAACAAATCACAAAAGGAATGTTTCATTGCGATTGGGGTCGTGACCCATATAAGTGCTACAATGCGGCTCTCAACAAATTTGTTTATTTTAAAAATGGCTCTCAGTTACTACAGGTCTGGCCACCCCTGCTCTATATATTTAAACAAATCATTTATACATTTTGAGGCCGCTTAGAAAAAGTCGTTGACTTTGAGGCTGTAGGCCTAAGCCTATTAAGTAGAAAGGAAATCCAGGCCTGAATACGATATACAATAAACATGTCCTTATCTCGGTGTATATTTAAAGTTTTAAAAAAATCCCCATCATAAAATGAAGCAAAAGTCATTCATTCTAAAAATGTTCTGACTTAACACAGGCAAAATCTGGTGCATCAAACAGTCAACACCATGGTAATGATAACCATTAAACAAATCTGCGACCAACAGTGCGATCAACACTGATAAAGGTCCGGTTGATTGGTTCCATTTCAGAACACTCAACTTAACCCAGAACCCAGCCCAATCAGTGCGCGTGGTGAAAAACACAACAGAGTTTACATTGAAACGTTTGGCTTCAACATTTGGGTCAACGTTTTGGTATAGGATTGGTTTTTATGTACCTCGTGAGCTCAGTGTTTAACTAGGGCTGCTAGTGTTTAAATTGGGGGTGCTAGTGTTTTAACTAGGGCTGCTAGCGTTTTAACTAGGGGTGCTAGTGTTTTAACTAGGGGTGCTAGCGTTTAACTAGGGGTGCTAGTGTTTAAACTGGGGGTGCTAGTGTTTAAACTAGGGGTGCTAGTGTTTAAACTAGGGGTGCTAGTGTTTAAACTGGGGGTGCTAGTATTTAAACTGGGGGTGCTAGTGTTTAAACTGGGGGTGCTAGTGTTTTAACTAGGGCTGCTAGCGTTTAACTAGGGCTGCTAGCCTTTAACTAGGGGTGCTAGTGTTTAAACTGGGGGTGCTAGTGTTTAAACTGGGGGTGCTAGTGTTTTAACTGGGGGTGCTAGCGTTTTAACTAGGGGTGCTAGCGTTTTAACTAGGGGTGCTAGTGTTTTAACTAGGGGTGCTAGTGTTTTAACTAGGGGTGCTAGCGTTTTAACTAGGGGTGCTAGCGTTTTAACTAGGGGTGCTAGTGTTTTAACTAGGGTGCTAGTGTTTTAACTAGGGGTGCTAGATTTTAACTAGGGGTGCTAGTGTTTTAACTAGGGGTGCTAGTGTTTTAACTAGGGGTGCTAGTGTTTTAACTAGGGGTGCTAGTGTTTTAACTAGGGGTGCTAGTGTTTTAACTAGGGGGCTAGTGTTTTAACTAGGGGTGCTAGTGTTTTAACTAAGCGTGCTAGTGTTTTAACTAGGGGTGATAGTGTTTTAACTAGGGGTGCTAGTGTTTTAACTAGGGGTGCTAGTGTTTTAACTAAGGGGTGCTAGTGTTTTAACTAAGGGGTGCTAGTGTTTTAACTAAGGGTGCTAGCGTTTTAAATTGTGTTGCTATTAGGGCTGTCAAAGGATACCCATTTCCTTACGGATACTCGGACAATTAGACTGTTGACCACCTTGGTATGCCAATAACGGTGCTGCTCTCAAGTTGTAAATATCTGGCCAGTTGTGCGTACATGCACCATAAAACATAAATACGTAGGCACAGGGGTCGTAACGTTAGGAAATGTTCTTACTGGTGCGTATTGGAGGGGGGTATCGGCATACTGTGTTCGTATTTTCATAGTTCTGTACACAGTCTGCAATAATTATCAGAAATTCTGACCGTAGATAAATTGCGTATTCTATTCAAATTTAATATAAAGACAGCTGACAACTGTCAACTGACAACTGTCATTCTGTGAATTGAGTGATTTCTAATTACGTTCGAAGGTTATAAAACATCACAACAATATGTGGCCATAATCCTCATAATTGTTGCTTTGTCTCTTCACATATCATGGGAAATGAACTCACCACAGGAATATATAATAGCCTAGTGACAACTTGAGTCAACCATTCTCCCTTGAAGGTTTCCATGCTTGTGTCGTGATTATTTCGTTCAGCTGAACCAAAAGATGGTACTCTCCAGCCCATAACCCTAAACCCTTTTTAATTAAAAAAACAACGATCTATAGCCTGTAACATTATAAGGACCTGTGTCTTATCTCGACTGATAGCTATTCAAAGGTTCCATGACTAAACGACAAGTGACAAAATGACAAGGGACAAAACGACAAGTGACAAAACGACAAGTGACAAAACGACAAGGTGACAAAATGACAAGGTGACAAAACGACAAGGCGACAAAACGACAAGGTGACAAAACGACAAGTGACAAAACGACACGTCTTCAAAGCCTCCACCGTCTTTAATGCCTTACATCGGTGTTTCCAAACGTGGGGCCCACGCCCCACGGGGGGGGGGGGGGAATTAGAAAATGAGCTATCTAGAACTTGAAAACACAAATATCTCAATAACGTTAAACAATAAATTATTACTAATAATTAAAATAATATAGAAAAATATTTCATTAAAATTATTTCATACTTGAATGTCAGTTCTCCATTTATGTTTTGAAAGTTTACTTACTATGTTTCCTCACCATTTTCCTTGTGATTTCTTCCTAAAACCTGTCATTAAAGCTTCTTGGCTGAACAACCGTATTTTTGAATATTAAAAATTATGTATAAGTTACGTGGGGGGCATAAGAATTTTAGAAAAGCTTAGTTGGGGCATGGCACAAAAAAGCTTGGGCAACATTGGCTTAGGTGGGACATGGCACACAAAAGGTTGGGGAACACTGGCTTAGGTGGGGCACGGCACGAAAAAGTTTAGGAAACACTGCCTAGCATACAATAAAGTATGGTCAACTTTTTTTTTATATTTAACATGCCTTATAGTTGGGGAAACACGGCATTGGATTATCATACTAACCCTAACCTCAAACCTTGTCATTTTGTCACTTTGTCGTTTTGTCACTTGTCGTTTTGTCACCTTGTCGTTTTGTCACTAGTCGTTTTGTCACCTTGTTGTTTTGTCACTTGTCGTTTTGTCTGGTTACCGTTGCAAACATGATAAAATCGTGCGGCGGTCACATCAAAGAAATTTGATGTTCGTAGCGATGGGTTTGAAATATTGTTACTTTCTTAGTGGAGTCGTCAGCCTAATTCTGTGTTAGTTGTGATGAAAAATAACTTGAGTTTGACACATGTGCTCTAGAAGCTGGAGTTGGTGTAATTAATTACACATTTTATATTTAATTACTGTAATTAATAATTGTAATTAATTACTATCCATGTAATTGTCCTTTTTTAATTGCTCAGTAAATGTTATTTGCAGAGCAAAAGTGAAAATACTAAATAGCAGATTACATCCTTATGAATATAGTGTCATGGTATACAACATACTCATATAGTACTTTGACCCAATATGACATACATTTTGTCTCCAAGGAATGAGCAAGCTGAACATTATAATTTAAATTATGTCATGGTTGCTCATACACACAGACAATCACTGAAATTTTTAAGGGTCTGCTACAAAATGTGATTGTGTATTCAAATATACAGTAAAATCATTTAATGAACTTCTCTGACTTTCGTGTATAACAATAAAATCCAAAAGCGGGTTCCTAAAAATGTGCATGTACTGCAGTGTAAAAGGAAATATGTCTTACTAAAACAATGTTTATGTTTAAGTTATTGAAACAAATGAACAAAAATTCACAAAATAATTTTTTTTTAATAAAAAAAAAAAGTAATTGTAATTACAGGTCAATAGTGGAGAAATTTGTAATGGTAATAAAGTACACTTTTGAATGAAGTAATGTAAATTGTAGATAATTACAAATATAGGTCATGTAATTCTAATGGTAATTAATCACATTTTAATGTAATTATGCGCAAGTCTGATAACCGAATACCGTGTTTCTCCAACGATGAGGCATGTAAAATATCTTAAAAAGTGGACCTTACTTTATTGTATGTAAGGCATAAAAGACGTTGGATGAGTTGGCGTTGAAAACTTGTCGTTTTGTCACCTTGTCGTTTTGTCACTTTGTCGTTTTGTCACTTGTCGTTTTGTCACCTTGTCGTTTTGTCATCTTGTCGTTTTGTCACCTTGTCGTTTTGTCACTTGTCGTTTTGTCACTTGTCGTTTTGTCACTTGTCGTTTTGTCTTTTGTCGTTTTGTCTGGTTACCCTATTCAAAGACTATGGTCAACTGGCCACAGATAATGATGGTCAACTGGCCACACATAATGGTGGTCAACTGGCCACACATAACGGTGGTCAACTGGCCACACATAACGGTGGTCAACTGGCCACACATAACGGTGGTCAACAGGCCACACATAACGGTAGTCAACTGGCCACACATAACGGTGGTCAACTGGCCACACATAACGGTGGTCAACTGGCCACACATAACGGGAAATGACCGACGTTATTCAAATGAAGGTTTTCCACTTTGATTACTGCTTTCTGTTCCTGCCATTTTTTAAATACAATTCCTTCTTTAACTCCCTACAATATTTTTATTTTTTGTCCACAGCTTGTGATAGAATTTCTTCGACCGGTGAACCGCCCCCTCCTGGGAGTCCAAGCGTTTACCCTTACCTCTCAACCATTGGCATTTACAAAAGAGCGGTCATGACAACATACGGAGAATCTCTGAGACCTTCTTTCAATTTCTCCTTCAGACTGCCCCGAACAAGTAAATATTTCATTGTCACGTGATCCAGTTGCACACTCGAATGAAATGTGCATGGTTTAAGTCATGCATACTTTGACAACCACGTCGCGTCATCACTTGTTGCCATTACATGGCATCGCGTCATCACTTGTTGCCATTACATGGCGTCGCGTCATCACTTGTTGCCATTACATGGTATTGCGTCATCACTTGTTGCCATTACATGGCATCGCGTCATCACTTGTCGCCATTACATGGCATCGCGTCATCACTTGTTGCCATTACATGGCATCGCGTCATCACTTGTTGCCATTACATGGCATTGCGTCATCACTTGTTGCCATTACATGGCATCGCGTCATCACTTGTCGCCATTACATGGCATCGCGTCACCACTTGTCGTCATTACATGGCATCGCTTCACCACATCACATCACCTTACTGCATCACCACATCCTTAGATAGGAGACACCAAACTTAAACTTTTCAATGGCTTTAATGGCTATTATAAAGCCAAAGCTATATACATAAACCCTAGAAATAATATATTTTCAAAGTCATTATTTTGATTCAATGATTTTGTTTCTTAAACTGTGAAATACGGCAAATGACAACTATTTCTTGAACTAAAGCTGTAACATATATATCAAGGAAATGTCATTGTGAGCCATAAATTGCCTCGATCAAATTTGATTTTTTCATACATGTGAACAATCGATTTTGATTTATTGCGCTGTAAATACCATGAAATTAATTCAATCACGTCCTTTACGTACGATCAATGACGCAAGATCTCTTAATAATTAAGCCATGGTTATCCATATTTAAGCTATTGTTATCCATAACTAAGCCATGGGTTATGCATTATTAAACCACGGATTATCCCTAGTTAGGCCATGGATTAGTCATTATTAAGCCATGGATTATCTATTATTAAGCCATGGTTATCCATAATTAAGCCATGGTTATCCATAATTAAGCCATAGTTATCCATAATTAAGCCATGGTTATCCCTAATTAAGCCATATTTATTCATAATTAAGCCATGGTTATCCATATTTAAGCTATTGTTATCCATAACTAAGCCATGGGTAATGCATTATTAAACCACGGATTATCCCTAGTTAGGCCATGGATTAGTCATTATTAAGCCATGGATTATCTATTATTAAGCAATGGTTATCCATAATTAAGCCATTGTTATCCATAATTAAGCCATAGTTATCCATAATTAAGCCATGGTTATCCCTAATTAAGCCATATTTATTCATAATTAAGCCATAGTTATCCATAATTAAGCCATAGTTATCCATAATTAAGCCATGTGTTATCCATAAAACTATGAAATCTATTGAGTAGAATCAAACAATATACCGTTACTTATTTATTTAAAATCCATGTTTTTTGTTCCATGCCAGGTTTTGGTGTGGGTGGGTCAGCGCTTGGTGTGATGGCTCAGTTCCAGGAGGCCCCCGGATACCGCAACAACACCCACTACGAAATACCGATCTGTCGTCTGTTCAACATGTCGGGATCAGATTTCATGGACCCGGACATGATCACAACCGGGGTTGGTCTTGACAACTAATATAGAGTACCGGGACACATATATCAAATGTACTGCACCGAATGAGCTAAGAATATACTTCTCTAATCCCAACTTTGCTGCTCTGATTTAACTAGGAATATGGACTTTCTTGCCCTGAATGACCTAAAAATCTGATTCTCTAATCTCAACTTGGTTGCCCTGATTAACCAATGAATATCCAATTCCCTAATCTCAACTTTGCTGCCCTGAATGACTTATAAATCTAATTCCCTAATCTCAACTGTGCTGCCCTGAATGACTTATAAATCTAATTCCCTAATCTCAACTTTGCTGCCCTGAATGACCTATGAATCTAATTCTCGAAACACCCGTTGCCATTCCACTTTCACAGATGTTGTAAATTGGCAACACAAGACACCCCCCCCCCCCAGTGCCCCTTGCATTTCGACAACTTCTAATGACTTATCTATGGCGTGCATGAAGAAATTATGCTGGTATTTATGGAGGTTTTACAACTGGTCCACCTAAATAGTTCTTACGAATTCTATCATATATATAAGTTAGACGAAAGGTTGGGTACTCCACTGGATAAGTAATATTACCTTGGATAAATTGGATAAATGATACTCCCCTGTAGGAAAGGTATTTCTTAGATAAGTGAACTTGTATAAACATTTGAGCAGCTCCCATCCTGTCAAAGCACTTCCTGTTAAGATTCGTCAATTTTCGAATCAAACGAACCTTCTAAGAATCTCTGTATGTTACCGATAGTAAAAAGATTTACCCCCCAATGATACCGAAAGTAAAAGAGTTGCCCCAATGATACTGAAAGTAAAAGAGTTGCCCCAATGATACTGAAAGTAAAAGAGTTGCCCCAATGATACTGAAAGTAAAAGCGTTGCCCCAATGATACTGAAAGTAAAAGCGTTGCCCCAATGATACTGAAAGTAAAAGCGTTGCCCCAATGATACTGAAAGTAAAAGAGTTGCCCCAATGATACTGAAAGTAAAAGAGTTGCCCCAATGATACTGAAAGTAAAAGAGTTGCCCCAATGATACTGAAAGTAAAAGAGTTGCCCCAATGATACTGAAAGTAAAAGAGTTGCCCCAATGATACCGCCCTTTTGTTCGCAACCAATGAGTCTTCTAGAAGGTAAAATTCACGCCCTCCCACCACACTGATCTTAAATCTAATTACGATGGCTACCTAGTCATGCAACGATGGCTACCTAGTCATGCAACGATGACTACCTAGTCATGCAACGATGGCTACCTAGTCATGCAACGATGGCTACCTAGTTATGCAACGATGGCTACCTAGTCATGCAACGATGGCTACCTAGTCATGCAACGATGGCTACCTAGTCATGCAACGATGGCTACCTAGTCATGCAACGATGGCTACCTAGTCATGCAGCGATGGCTACCTTATCATACCTAGATCACTGGCGTAACGAGAGCAGTGCAAAGGGGGCACAGACAATGCAACCGAGAGCCTTCATTTATGATTTCTTGTTCAGGAAGGCAAGGGCAACACAACGATATACTGATGTCTGATGTCTAAAGTATGGGTTAGTTTGTTGCACTTCTCAGTCATTTTCTGTTCTACGAAAAGTTGTATTTACTCATGTAATCGGCACACGGCATATATTAAAAGAGAGACTTGTCTATTGCCCTAGCGTCCCAGAATATAACCTGTCACTATTCATCCCCTGTAGTGACTGCGCATGCAAGTCTAGACAGCTGCTTACGATAGTGTTTGTGAATCGAAAGTTTGGGCAGAAGTTGAGGGCCGGGGTTATCAACTTATTTATCGACGTGCTGGAAATTTTGTTACTGAAAATAGCTTTTAGGGCACATACTTCCTGTGAACTTAATTCTTGGTCTGTAACAACTGAACATTTCCGTGGACTCGGTTACGGTTGGCACATTTGTTGTCATCTCTCACCATTCTCCCACATCACTTGATGTCAACGCTCACCATTCTCACTCACACCTCTCTTGTACTCACCATTGTGACGACTCATTTGGTGTCAACACTCACCATTCTCACTCACACCTCACTTGGTTTCAACGCTCACCATTCTCACTCACACCTCACTTGGTGTCAACACTCACCATTCTCACACCTCACTTGGTGTCAACACTCACCATTCTCACTCACACCTCACTTGGTGTCAACACTCATCATTCTCACGCTTCACTTGGTATCACCATTCTCACACCTCACTTGGTTTCAACACTCACCATTCTCACACCTCACTTGGTTTCAACACTCACCATTATCACTCACACCTCACTTGGTTTCAACACTCACCATTCTCACTCACACCTCACTTGGTGTCAACACTCACCATTCTCACTCACACCTCACTTGGTGTCAACACTCACCATTCTCACTCACACCTCACTTGGTGTCAACACTCACCATTCTCACTCACACCTCACTTGGTGTCAACACTCACCATTCTGACTCACACCTCACTTGGTGTCTACACTCACCATTCTCACACCTCACTTGGTGTCAACACTCACCATTCTCACGCTTCACTTGGTATCACCATTGTCACGCCTCACTTGGTGTCAACACTCACCATTCTCACTCACACCCCACTTGGTGTCAACACTCATCATTCTCACGCTTCACTTGGTATCACCATTGTCACGCCTCACTTGGTGTCAACACTCACCATTATCACTCACACCTCACTTGGTGTCAACACTCACCATTCTCACTCACACCTCACTTGGTGTCAACACTCACCATGCTCACTCACACCTCACTTGGTGCCAACACTCACCATTCTCACACCTCACTTGGTTTCAACACTCACCATTCTCACTCACACCTCACTTGGTGTCAACACTCACCATTCTCACTCACACCTCACTTGGTGTCAACACTCACCATTCTCACTCACACCTCACTTGGTTTCAACACTCACCATTCTCACTCACACCTCACTTGGTGTCAACACTCATCATTCTCACGCTTCACTTGGTATCACCATTGTCACGCCTCACTTGGTGTCAACACTCACCATTTTCACTCACACCCCACTTGGTGTCAACACTCACCATTCTAACTCAAGCCCCACTTGGTGTCAACACTCACCATTCTCACTCACACCCCACTTGGTGTCAATACTCACCATTATCACTCACACCCCACTTGGTGTCAACACTCACCATTCTCACTCACACCCCACTTGGTGTCAACACTCACCATTATCACTCACACCTCACTTGGTGTCAACACTCACCATTCTCACTCACACCCCACTTGGTGTCAACACTCACCATTATCACTCACACCCCACTTGGTGTCAACACTCACCATTCTCACTCACACCCCCCTTGGTGTCAACACTCACCATTCTCACTCACACCCCACTTGGTGTCAACACTCACCATTATCACTCACACCTCACTTGGTGTCAACACTCACCATTATCACTCACACCTCACTTGGTGTCAACACTCACCATTCTCACTCACACCCCACTTGGTGTCAACACTCACCATTATCACTCACACCTCACTTGGTGTCAACACTCACCATTATCACTCACACCCCACTTGGTGTCAACACTCACCATTCTCACTCACACCCCACTTGGTGTCAACACTCACCATTATCACTCACACCTCACTTGGTGTCAACACTCACCATTATCACTCACACCTCACTTGGTGTCAACACTCACCATTCTCACTCACACCTCACTTGGTGTCAACACTCACCATTCTCACTCACACCCCACTTGGTGTCAACACTCACCATTATCACTCACACCTCACTTGGTGTCAACACTCACCATTATCACTCACGCCTCACTTGGTGTCAACACTCACCATTCTCACTCACACCCCACTTGGTGTCAACACTCACCATTCTCACTCACACCTCACTTGGTTTCAACACTCACCATTCTCACTCACACCTCACTTGGTGTCAACACTCATCATTCTCACGCTTCACTTGGTATCACCATTGTCACGCCTCACTTGGTGTCAACACTCACCATTCTCACTCACACCCCACTTGGTGTCAACACTCACCATTCTCACTCACACCCCACTTGGTGTCAACACTCACCATTCTCACTCACACCCCACTTGGTGTCAACACTCACCATTCTCACTCACACCCCACTTGGTGTCAACACTCACCATTATCACTCACACCTCACTTGGTGTCAACACTCACCATTCTCACTCACACCTCACTTGGTGCCAACACTCACCATTGGCATGCCTCACTTGGTAGTCAGGAGATACATTTACCTATGTATTATGGTGTACTATTTTCTTTGAATGGCCCACATGTGCATAACTTAAAGCTGGGCTTCCGTAACGTTTCTATACTCTGCACCCATTACGAATTGTTGGATTAAGTCTTTCCCTATACAATTGACAATGTATTTTACAATTGGACAAAAATAATTGGGTGGTAAATGGAACTTAATTGAGAACTTTTTCTTCTTCTTTTTTTCTGTGTTGTTTCACAACCAGTGGCGGGCAGATTAAACTAATGCCTACCAGTGGTGTGGTATAGCACAACCAATGACGGGCAGATTGAACTAATGCCTACCAGTGGTGTTGTATATCACAACCAATGTTGGACAGATTGAACTAATGCCTACCAGTGGTGTGATATATCACAACCAATGGCGGGCAGATTGAACTAATGGCTACCAGTGGTGATGTATATCACAACCAATGGCGGGCAGATTGAACTAATGCCTACAAGTGGTGTTGTATATCACAACCAATGACGGGCAGCTTGAACCAATGCCTACCAGTGGTGTGGTATATCACAACCAATGGCGAGCAGATTAAGCTATAGTCAAAGGGGCGTTACAGTTTAGTGAATGATTTATTTCCTGGACTCATTGAACACAGGCAGACATTAACACACACTTTATGAAATCACTCCTTTCGTCATGGCCAGGTGCTAAGAAATGTGTACAGCCAAACCCACAAACCCCCCCCCCCCCCCAGTACTATGCACCGGGAAGTGGAAGATACCAATCAAAGACATTCAGTCAGTTTCGGTTTTTCTGTGCTGGATTATTTGCAGTCAATTTTTGTTTACTGGGGGCGGGGTGAAAGGGTTATTGCATGCATGCAGAACTATAAAAGAGAAAACATGTTTTCTCCGACAGAGACCCATTCCCAACTACAACGATACACCAGATATCTTCCTTTTCACTACTGGGAACACGCGATGGCCGGAGCTACGCACCGTTGACAACCGCATGTCTGCGTTCAAGATGCTGAAATTTCAATGCTCTTACTTCTGTTTCAGTGCTCTTACTTCTGTTTCGGTGCTCTTACTTTTGTTTCAGTGTTGTTACTTCTGTTTCAGTGCTCTTACTTTTGTTTCAGTGTTGTTACTTCTGTTTCAGTGCTGTTACTTCTGTTTCGGTGCTCTTACTTCTGTTTCGGTGCTCTTACTTTTGTTTCAGTGTTGTTACTTCTGTTTCAGTGCTCTTACTTTTGTTTCAGTGTTGTTACTTCTGTTTCAGTACTGTTACTTCTGTTTCAGTGCTGTTACTTTTGTTGCGTACTTTGTATAGAAAGAAATAAGTGAGCCAAAATGTATGCTCACTTTTATTCCTAAGTGATCATTGATACTAATGTACTGGGATAACTCGATATCCGTTATCAATTCTTTCTATTTAAAAGATGACCAACGCTTGCATTTTTTGCCTTGAGCCTATCGTCAGGCCCTCGGCAGTTCCAGCGAACTCATGCACTGTTAACGTCTCGATTCGCTATTTATTTTTTGAAAGCAATTTAATTCGCGTCTCATAATTGGGAAGTTGATTCATGGTTGATTTGTTTCATAGAAAAGTGCATGAGTAACTGGCTTGGGGGAGGGGGGGGTCTATTTGAGAGATGTTGTGGTAAACATGGGCTGAAAACATCATGAATAAGTTAATTCACGCCCCCCCCCCCCAAACCCCTCAATTCAAATTTCAGATATAAAAACGCACCCGCTTTAATAAAACATTTGAATGAAGATATGACATATGTGCATGGCGACGGCAATAAGCATTTTATGCTGTCACATATGTTTGTTATCGTTACGTAGGAAAGATTATTAATTACATGGCTTTATTAAGCAGAGGAGATTTGGCAAACTACTTGGATACGTAGAGGTGCCTGTGTGGAGTAAGACAAAGACATAATCATTTGATCACACTAAACAAATGCATGTATTGTGTCTCTAGGTCTAATGTTTAGGACTGTGTTTAAAGGCCGGCAAGTAGGGTCTAGGACTGTCTGTAGGTCTACTGTTTAAAGGCCGGCAAGTAGGGTGTTGGACTGTCTGTAGATCTACCGTTTAAAGGCCGGAAGGTAGGGTGTAGGACTGTCTGTAGGTCTACTGTTTAAAGGCCGGCAGGTAAGGTGTAGGGCTGTCTGTAGGTCTACTGTTTAAAGGCCGGCAGGTAGGGTGTAGGACTGTCTGTAGGTCTACTGTTTAAAGGCCGGCAGGTAGGGTGTAGGACTGTCTGTAGGTCTACTTTTTAAAGGCCAGCAGGTAGGGTGTAGGACTGTCTGTAGGTCTACTGTTTAAAGGCCGGCAGGTAGGGTGTAGGACTGTCTGTAGGTCTACTGTTTAAAGGCCGGCAGGTAAGGTGTAGGGCTGTCTGTAGGTCTACTTTTTAAAGGCCAGCAGGTAGGGTGTAGGACTGTCTGTAGGTCTACTGTTTAAAGGCCAGCAGGTAGGGTGTAGGACTGTCTGTAGGTCTACTGTTTAAAGGCCGGCAGGTAAGGTGTAGGGCTGTCTGTAGGTCTACTTTTTAAAGGCCGGCAGGTAGGGTGTAGGGCTGTCTCTATGACTAGTGCTATCTTTATTCAGTAAAGCGTGGATTCAAGGAGTATTTTCTCAAAATATCCGGACTCTGTGTTAAAAACAAAACTGTCCTAGGTTAAACCCTAGCTTAAAAATACTTTGAGACCGCCCGACAAAAAGACAACTTTGTCTACTCCCCCCCCCCCCCAAACTTTTTTTTGGGGGGGGGGGGGGAATTAGAGCATGACCTCAGACTGGCTGCAACTCGTCGGTAACATCTTTCAATGAAAGGTCACAGTCGTCCATGCCAAGCAGGTCACATATGAATGACATTATCAAGCTGAGCCTTGGTATGCTTCAATCCGAGCGTGACCTTCGTGCAATGTTTCTGATCTGTTTGATCTCGTTGTCATAGACGTCATTGTCATATTGCCTGACTTCTTTGATTGTTGCTAATGTCAAGGGCGTTTTATGTTGAGCTATCTTTAATCTGCGTCTCTTCTTACAGACGTGTATTAACACATATAAGATACGCAGCACATCTTATGACTTGGTTAAGAAGTTGAATTTGTCTCAACCGTAAACATCAGTGGTTCTCAAAGTTAGGTGGTGAGCGGTAAGAAGATAAGATCCAAGTGAGCGCTGGTGGATTGGCTCAGAATACAATTTTTCCAAATTAAAATTATGTAAATTTTTAAAGAAAAAAAATGGTTTAAATTATCGGATTTATAATATTTTTTTTTTTTTGGGTGTTGGGGGGGGGGGGCATCCATCCGTCACAGGACATCACCAGGCCTGCTTGTGTGTGTGTGTGTGTGTTTCGCTCACTAGCAGATCACCACTATCCAAACGTCTGGCTGGCCCAAAGGAATATCATGTAGCTTGGCACCAGTAGCGTCGCGGGATTAGTCGGAATTTTCATTTTGTCTATGTCATCCACCTACGGGACTCCATTTACGGGTTTGAATTCCGAGTTTCCTTCTCTTCGATGACTTACCAACAAGTCCCATCCACCCTGGGTGCTGGTGGTTTTTTTTGATTGTCTGGGTTTTTGCTGGGGATTGAGCTCCAGTCCACCAGCTTGAGAGTGACTCGGCCACCCAGCGCCCTAAATTATCGTATTATGAGAGTCATGAGTAGGCGTTAAACATTACAAGGTGCTATTAACAACAAGATATATTTACTTAGTAAGGAGAAATCATTATCCACACAAAAAAAGTGAATGCACTTTAAAAAGGAGTCGCTGACATATGTGTCTACTACATTCACTGGACGTAGAACTAATCAATTAAATTGTTGATTGACTCTCGTGACACCGGTAAATATTATTGACTGTTATCAATGTCAGTTTTTTAAAAACAATAATTATTAACTATACAGAATGTAATGTTTTGTCAGAGAATGTCAGCAAAGGGCTGACAGATCTTATCGGACGTTTCTTATTTCGTGGTTTTGTTTTCATTATTAGTCTTGATTCAGCAGGCAATTAAACGCTGTTTTTACAAGTGAGAGTGCATTATACGACTGTGCATTATGTGTCTGTGCATTATACGACTGTGCATTATGCGTGTGTGCCTTATACTAATGTGCATTATACGACTGTGCATTATGCTGACTGTGCATTATGAGACTGTGCCACGACTGTGTATTATGCTGACTGTGCATTATGAGACTGTGTATTATGAGACTGTGCATAATACGACTGTGCATTATGAGACTTGCATTATGCGACTGTGCATTATAATACTGTGCATTATGCCACTGTGCATTATGCGACTGTGCATTATGCTGACTGTGCATTATGCTGACTGTGCATTATGCGACTGTGCATTTTGCTGACTGTGCATTATGCTGACTGTGCATTATGCCACTGTGCATTATGCCACTGTGAATTATGCGACTGTGCATTATGCTGACTGTGCATTATGCTGAATGTGCATAATGCTGACTGTGCATGATGCGACTGTGCATTATGCGACTGTGCATTATGCTGACTGTGCATTATGCTGACTGTGCATTATGCGACTGTGCATTATGCTGACTGTGCATTATACGACTGTGCATTATGCTGACTGTGCATTAATCTATCTGTGCATTATGCTGACTGTGCATTATACGACTTTGCGTCAGTCGGTATCAGAAGTTGTTTGACTCTGAAATTGTTTAAAAAGATGAATGTCTATCTCGTTGCTGACCTGACATGCATCAGAAACGACTCAACTCTTAGCTAGTAACTCAGCTCTTAGCTGGTAACTCAGCTCTTAGCTGGTAACTCTGCTCAGCTGGTAACTATGCTCTTAGCTAGTAACTCAGCTCTTACTCAGCTCTTAGCTGGTAACTCTGCTCTTAGCTGGTACTCTGCTCTTAGCTGGTAACTCAGCTCTTAGCTGGTAACTATGCTCTTAGCTGGTAACTCAGCTCTTAGCTAGTAACTCAGCTCTTACTCAGCTCTTAGCTAGTAACTCAGCTCTTAGCTGGTAACTCTGCTCTTAGCTAGTAACTCAGCTCTTACTCAGCTCTTAGCTGGTAACTCTGCTCTTAGCTGGTAACTCTGCTCTTAGCTGGTAACTCAGCTCTTAGCTGGTAACTATGCTCTTAGCTGGTAACTCAGCTCTTAGCTGGTAACTCAGCTCTTAGCCGGTAACTCAGCTCTTAGCTAGTAACTCAGCTCTTAGCTGGTAACTCAGCTCTTAGCTGGTAACTCTGCTCTTAGCTAGTAACTCAGCTCTTACTCAGCTCTTACCTAGTAACTCAGCTCTTAGCCGGTGACTCAGCTCTCAGCTGGTAACTCAGCTCTTAGCCAGTAACTCAGCTCTTAGCTGGTAACTTAGCTCTTAGCTGGTAACTCAGCTCTTAGCTGGTAACTCAGCTCTCAGCTGGTAACTCAGCTCTTAGCCGGCAACTCAGCTCTTAGCTAGTAACTCTGCTCTTAGCCAGTAACTCAGCTCTTACTCAGCTCTTAGCTAGAAACTCAGCTCTTAGCTAGTAACTCAGCTCTTAGCTGGTAACTCAGCTTCTAGCTGGTAACTCAGCTCTTAGCTAGTAACTCAGCTCTTACTCAGCTCTTAGCTAGTAACTCAGCTGTTAGCTGGTAACTCAGCTCTTAGCTAGTAGCTCAGCTCTTACTCAGCTCTTACTCAGCTCTTAGCTAGTAACTCAGCTCTTAGCTAGTAACTCAGCTCTTAGCTAGTAACTCAGCTCTTAGCTAGTAACTCAGCTCTTAGCTAGTAACTCAGCTCTTAGCTAGTAACTCAGCTCTTAGCAAGTGTTAGAAATAAAAATTATAACATTAATGTATGCCGTTGGGGCCATCCGTAAATGGCGTCAACTATTTTTTAAAGGGGTTGGGGGGGGGGGGCCACGAATTTTTGACGACATGTGATACAAGTGTATTATATAAGGTAGCACATTTGTGACGTTTGTGATGGAGTAAAATAGTGTGACGTCTTGTATGGATTGCGCTATTGTAATCCTGCTTCCTAAAGCGCTCCAGTACTATTTACCTTAAGACTCGACCACGGCTTAAAAATGGCACGACCCCTTTATACCGTCACGCAATGGTCAAGACTTGGGGGGTAGTGGTCAAGACTTGGGGGGTAGTACCGTCTGGGGCGGCCAATAGTTTTGCCGGCTCTCTTCCACGAAACAAATTCTGCAGTAGGCCAACAACTATCCGCCCCCTCCCCAGTAGGCCGAAAACTCTCTCTCCCAGTAGGCCGAAAACTCTCTCTCCCAGTAGGCCGAAAGCTCTCTCTCCCAGTAGGCCGAAAACTCTCTCTCCCAGTAGGCCGAAAACTCTCTCTCCCAGTAGGCCGAAAACTCTCTCTCCCAATAGGCCGAAAACTCTCTCTCCCAGTAGGCCGAAAACTCTCTCTCCCAGTAGGCCGAAAACTCTCTCTCCCAGTAGGCCGAAAACTCTCTCTCTCCTAGTAGGCCGAAAACTCTCTCTCCTAGTAGGCCGAAAACTCTCTCTCAAAGTAGGCCGAAAACTCTCTCTCCTAGTAGGCCGAAAACTCTCTCTCTCCCAGTAGGCCGAAATCTCTCTCTCCCAGTAGGCCGAAAACTCTCTCTCCCAGTAGGCCGAAAACTCTATCTCCCAGTAGGCCGAAAACTGCCCCCTCCCCAGTAGGCCGAATACTGCCCCCTCCCCAGTAGGCCGAAAACTGCCCCCACCCAGTGGGCCGAACCCCCCACTTTCCCCCGGTAGCCTGAAAACTCCCCCCCCCCCCCCCAAGCCAGTAGGCCGCAAACTCTCCCTGGATCAGCCAATCGGTTTTACGACCTTGTTTCATTTGTAACTAGTTCCGCCATTAATTCTCAACACGGCTTAACCTTGGATCCGATTCCTGTCGCCTTATCCCGATGAACCTGCTCACTAATCCCAAATCTGGTCGGGCTCAAATCTGGCGCAATTCAGATCCACATTAATCATGCGTTAACTGGAAAGTACAGACACAACTGCAACACATGTCTTTGGGATGTCACCTAAAGTTTGACGCTTAGTTTACTCACGTGATGCTGAGTTGAAAGACAATGCAGAAAACAGGCCTGAGACTATTATTCCACAAAATTTAATGAAACAAACGTGGAAAGTATTAATTATTTTGAAAACACATTTGAATTTGCTGAACTTGAGCAAACTACAAGGTGCTCGTCTAAATAGAGCTGCGAACAGTCAGTTGTTACCATATCTCTCATTTCCATCACACAACGACGAGTTACTGGTCAAACCCTGGACGCTTGTGTTTAAATTATGACTTCACTCAAGACTTAACGCGACATTAGATTCCCAAAAATTTAAATATACTAGAAGCTATGACATACTGATTGGGGATAAATATGCCCCTCACCTATAAGCTATGACATACTGATTGGGGATAAATATGCCCCTCACCTATAAGCTATGACATGATTGGGGATAAATATGCCCCCCACCTATAAGTTATGACATACTGACTGGGGATAAATATGCCCCCCACCTATAAGTTATGACATACTGATTGGGGATAAATATGCCCCCCACCTATAAGTTACAGTAACATATAACTAGGTATGTGTTAGGGTTATTTGTGTAAAGATACATTCTACGTACACGGTCTCGCCATTTATTCCGACCAAGTTCATAGATATATGTGGAGAAAAAAAGGTTGACCGAAATATTTTTTCCAAGTAAAATTGTTCAACAGAAGTTTGCAGTTTGTTAGAATGGAAATTAGTGTGGGCGCCAAAATTAGGGGGCGCCACAATCAGGGGGGGGGGGGCCAAAATAGTCTTCATATAGGACTTAATAGTGCATAAAACGATAAAATCCTAAGAACGTCACAAACACAAAAAGGGGGGGGGGGAGCTAGGGGGCAAAAATGGATGTTTACTGGTCCGCCCAGGGTTTTAATTGTAAATTTCAATGTTTAAATAAAAAGTAATTTTCATGAATTGTGATAACGCCATTAACTTAAACTCTGTATTTTCTTCTTACGTATTTTTGCTTTATTTTTTGTTTTAGTACTTAATTTACAAACATTACGATAGCGATTCTGTATGACCTGGTTATGAATTACATGGTCCAGGTCGTGGCTGGGGGGAGGACAAGTTGGGGAGGGGGGGTCACGAGTTTCCCTCACCGGGTGAAAGTTGCCGTAGGGTGCAAATTGACACTTTCTGAACAAAGTATGTGATATTATTACCCACACACACACACCCACACACATATTTTTTCCATATTTTAGCCGCTCGGTGGTCAATTGTTTAATCTGATAACTTTATGGCGGCCCAAATCTTCTTCATACCTGGTGGAAAGTAATTCTTCTTTTTGAACGAGCTAACTATTTTAATATCCAAGTACCGGTAAGTGTAATTTATTCCATTTTCTACTAGCTGTGAGAATTACCATATAAAATATCACATTCTAACGGATAAAAAAATAATTAAAATCAAAACATTTTTTTTTTATTTAAAGAACTTGGCTATGATGTATTCAGCCTGCCATTGGGGGACTCATCGTGGTGACCATATTTCAAAGAAATGACAATTAACTTGCCTACGTCAGGTGTCTGTTACATAATCTCTAATCCTTTTGGCTCCCAGACGGTAACATCTGTTGTTGAAAGTGTTACTATGCTAATGAGTCATACTTTCATTTCATTTTCGCCGTGCTTTTCAAAATGGAAGGGTGACGTCACTATCCTGTGGCTATTTTAAGATGTATTTTGTTGCTGTAATATTCGCGACATGTGCAGTTGAAATGTTAACTCGCGAGATCTGCTGTCAAAAAATGTTAACTCGCGAGATCTGCTGCTGAAACGCTAACTCGCGAGATCTGCTGCTGAAATGTTAACTCGCGAGATCTACAGCTGAAATGTTAACTCGCGAGATCTGCAGCTGAAATGTTAACTCGCGAGATCTGATGCTGAAATGTTAACTCGCGAAATCTGCTGTCAAAACATTTGTTAACTCGCGAGATCTGCTGCTGAAATGTTAACTCGCGATATCTGATGCTGAAATGTTAACTCGCGAAATCTGCTGTCAAAATGTTAACTCGCGAGATCTGCTGCTGAAATGTTAACTCGCGAGATCTTCTGCTGAAAGGATAACTATCGAGATCTGCAGCTGAAATGTTAACTCGCGAGATCTGATGCTGAAATGTTAACTCGCGAAATCTGCTGTCAAAACATTTGTTAACTCGCGAGATCTGCTGCTGAAATGTTAACTCGCGATATCTGATGCTGAAATGTTAACTCGCGAAATCTGCTGTCAAAATGTTAACTCGCGAGATCTGCTGCTGAAATGTTAACTCGCGAGATCTTCTGCTGAAAGGTTAACTATCGAGATCTGCAGCTGAAATGTTAACTCGCGAGATCTGATGCTGAAATGTTAACTCGCGAAATCTGCTGTCAAAACATTTGTTAACTCGCGAGATCTGCTGCTGAAATGTTAACTCGCGATATCTGATGCTGAAATGTTAACTCGCGAAATCTGCTGTCAAAATGTTAACTCGCGAGATCTGCTGCTGAAATGTTAACTCGCGAGATCTTCTGCTGAAAGGTTAACTATCGAGATCTGCAGCTGAAATGTTAATTAGCGAGATCTGATGCTGAAATGTTAACTCGCGAGATCTGCTGCTGAAATGTTAACGAACCTATCAACAAAAAAAAGGGGGGTCACGGCCATAAAATAATTCAATTGAGGTTTGAACTCAAGTCATTCCGAAGAATTGTCATTTGGATCGGACCAACATTTCACCCCGACCCCCTTTTCTTTCTTTTTTTAAAAAGAACTTTTGTTAACTATAAATTGTTGAATTTGATAAATTTGAAGTATTTTCACCCCACCCGCCCTCTTTAAAGTTGTATTTGAAATAGTTTTTGTTTTTTCTGTTTCCAAAGTTGATCTGCATTTCAGTTGTTTTCTTCAAGGTCATTTGCACTGAACTAGAGATTTGAATTCTTATAAAAACAATCTATAATGAAATTTAAATTCGTGTTACAGTTTTTGTGTGTGTTAAATCTGAGACTAGGTTCCAAATAGAACGGTGTTGTATGTTTAAATTATAGTGCACGAATGTTAACTTAAAGTGCACAGAATAGACTCATTGTCCATGATAGTAACCTTCCATTTATTCTTTCAACTACAACTATGCTTGCTTCTGTAACTTAATTCAATTGTTGACTTATACGAAGGTATTTACTTTATATCCTTTATGTCAGGGCCCCGCGGTTATATTGACCCCTCTATCCATGGTATGGACAATAAATAAACGATCATACGGTCTCCATGAGACCCCCATCTCTCTCCTTGAGACCCCCTCATTACTCTCAGTGAGACCTCTTATCTCTCCATGAAACCCCAAATCTCCATGAGACCATCATCTCCATGAGACCCCTCATCTCCATGAGACCATCATCTCCATGAGACCCCTCATCTCCATGAGACCCCTCATCTCCATGAGACCATCATCTCCATGAGACCCCTCATCTCCATGAGACCCCTCATCTCCATGAGACCCTCATCTCCATGAGACCCCTAGTATCCATGAGACCCCTCATCTCCATGAGACCTCTCATCTCCATGAGACCCTCATATCCATAAGACCCCTAGTATTCATGAGACCCCTCATCTCCATGAGACCCTCATATCCATAAGACCCCTAGTATCCATGAGACCCCTAGTATCCATGAGACCCCTCATCTCCATGAGACCCCTCAACCCCATGACTCCCCGCAGCCCTGCAAACAGCAAGTCCATTATTTCAGCACCTCCCGGATCAGTGTGCTGTTGTGCAGGGCAGCTGTTTTTGGTTTCACCACCGTGCTGCCGTTTTCGTGACATCTGTTGCTGCCTGTCGCCGCTGCAATTCGTGACAATTTCAGTGACACCCCGTGTTGCGGTGTGACATTTTTGGCAAAACATGTTGTGACCCTCACGCGTTTTGGGAGGTGAGAACGGTCGCACGAGGACTGTGCTGTTTGTAAACATTTTTGTGGAGCTCTCGCGGGTTTCCGCGATGATCCTTTTTTTCTTTATTGTTTCGAAGTGGCTATTCGTACCCGGGTACCAGAAGTGAGAGGTTGGGATTAAAAAACTATTTAAATAAAATATATTTGTTGGGTTTGTAAGACAAAATGAGGTATCAAATGAAAGATAATTGAATGGACTATACGTTTGTCAATTTAATTCTTCAGTTTAACTAAAATAAACTACCACAAATGACATCCGATTAGCTTTAGTCAAAATGGACCCGGACACGCTGCGCCGCCATTCGCACCCGGGTCCCATTAGATTGAGATTGAAGGCTGTGATGGTCGGTATGTTGCGGATGTGTAGTGGAAGAGAATTCCATTGTTTGGGGGCACAGAAAGAGGAAGATCGGTCTCTGTATGTTTTTGTGCGAGTGTTGGGGACAGAAAAAATACGCGTGTCTGCGAAGGAGCGATGCTGTCAAAGGGGGTGAATAGTATTACGGACTGTTATTAATAGAGAGAATTTAATCTCTTATTTTAGTGTATGGCACGCTCCAAGTCTCGTGATAAAGGATCTAACTGCCTTCATTCAATCTTCCGCCTTTTATATTCTGTTTCTGTTAGATAATTTTAGAAACAGAATACGCATTGTAACTGCTTCCAGCATACTCTAGATTATTCGACAATTTTCGACAGGAACAGGCTATACTAAACTTGTTGTAAACAAGGTTAAAGGGAGATTATTATTTCGCAGCCCCACCCCAAAAGCGGCTTCGAGTGTGTTCACTGTAAGAGGTCATGCACGGGGAAAGCGTGCAGCAAAACACGTCACCTACATAACAATAGGCAGAGAGAAGTTCGGTGAGATAGGAAGGGCAGGAATTCGAGAGAAAGTTGTGGCAGAGAGTAGAAAGTTTGTAGTCAATCCGTGATTGTACAGGGAGCCAATGAAAAGAAGGGAAATAGGTAACGAAACCAGTGAAAATGAAAGTTTAGGTGTGGGGGCGCAAAACTCTGTTTGTGAAGTCTGCGCTAAATTTTAAATATTTTTGGCGCAGCGCGACCCCCCCCCCCCCCCCGGGGGGGAGTGGCAAATCTTACATTGTTTTGTTTATTTTTGGGGCTGAGTAGTGTCGTATTTCTGGGAGTCCATAGTGGTGGGTAATTTTATTTATTAACTTATTACACTAGCATTAACCCATAAAATGGGTGTTAAACTGAAGTTAAAAATACACATTATGTAAAGGGACACAATTCTTTCAACAGAATCAACATTAATAGAGAACTTACATAACTCGATCATTCGATACAGACATTCTCGAATACCATTATCGATTTTCTTAGAAAGTTTTATGAGTCCACAGTTATCTCTCCCCCCACCCCACCCCTTTTTACTATATATATATATATATATATGTATATATATACACACAAATACACACACACACATATTCAGACTATATTTTTATCTACAAATATATTTCCCTTTCCTTTGTCTTGAAGAAACTGACCATCCCCTACAACTGTATCGGCATCGGCATCACACACAGCGTCTTCCGGCTTCGACTGACCACCATACCAACGAACCACGCGCTGGATTACGTCATTTCCTGGGAACATCGTCAAGTGACGTATCATGATTACTGTAAGTCACGTGTTGATCTTGTTATCGTTTCGTTTGTTCTTCCTAAAAATGGCGCCCCGTTACGTCAATCTCTCAAGAAACTATTAGATGCTTTTTCGTGTACTCAAATAAAATAAAAATGAAATGTGTTTCTTACTGTTATAGTAATTGTTTGGTTTTAATCGATGTGTTTTATAGTAAAAATATAGATACCATTTCTGGTCAATTAAATTTCGTAATACACGTGTTCTTTGATTTGATTTCAATAAATGGTAACATGCGTGAACACTTGGTTGTGGTTTCACGCACCGTGAGATTCTAATAATGTCAGCTCAGTATGGGTGGAGTTTATGTACACGGCGCTGATGGTAATGTCAGTGCAATATGTTTGGGGGGGGGGGGGGGATACGGAAATGGGCGTTGATGATGTGATGGTAATGTGATTGCAATATGTTGTGGGGGTGGGAGATACGGCACAGGGCGTTGATGGAGTGATGGTAATGACAGGGCAATATGTTGTGGGGGGGGGGGAGAGATACGGAACAGGGCGTTGATGGAGTGATGGTAATGACAGGGCAATAGTGGGGGTGGGAGATACGGCACAGGGCGTTGATGGAGTGATGGTAATGACAGGGCAATAGTGGGGGAGGGGGAGATACAGAACAGGGCGTTGATGGTGAGATGGTAATGACAGTGCAATATGTTGGGGGTAGATACTGTACGGGGCGTTGATGGTGTGATGGTAATGCCAGTGCAGTATGTTGGGGGGGGGGAGATACGGAACAGGCCGTTGATGTTGTGATGGTAATGCCAGTGCAGTATGTTGGGGGGAGGGGGAGATACTGTACAGGGCGTTGATGGTGTCATGGCCTGGGCAAAGATGTATACATTAAGCACTAAGTGCGCTTATATTTTAGGGACGCAAAAAGCTTAAACCATTTTTATGCCATGTGTAATACAAATAGAATATACAACGTTTGAGCCCAACTACTCATGAATATTCTTTGATCTTTAAGTTGGTTCAATGAAAAAAAGGTCATAACATCTTTGATCTTAGTTAATCAAACATCATCTTGTCGTCGTTGAATTGATTGAATTAATGAAATAATAATAATACAATTATAGTTAATGAAACCCCTCAAAACATGCTTTAAGTGGATTGGTTGGATATGAACGTGTGTGTGGAGGGTTCAGAGGTCATTATATTATATTTTATTGGAATCTCTTTATTTCAAAGACTAAAAGTCTAACCCATCTAATCATATCAATAAGTCCTACGCATCTCATCAGAACCGTATTGGCCAAAAGTCCCACGCATCTCATCAGAACCATATTGGCCAAAAGTCCCACGCATCTCATCGGAACCATATTGGCCAAAAGTCCCACGCATCTCATCAGAACCATATTTGCGTTAATCCTTACAGACCCCCCTTCCGTTTTCCCCTAGTCTTTAATGCAGACACCAGTCAGATGTGGGAGGAGCCGATGGTTGCCGTGGCAACCTTGTCAGATGAAAGATGTATACATGTTGTCTTTGTTTCCCCGGCAAATGATGACGTCATGGTCAACGTGTCTTTACAGAACAGGCATGGAGTCGTCCAGTCAAAATTGGTAATGTACCCAGTCGTGAGAACTACGGAGGACGGGTGGGGGGGGGGGATGGGGAGAAGTCCAGGGTTAAGCTGTGATGAGTGAACATAAGTTAGGATTAAGGAAGTCCTATGGTTAAGGGATAGGTTGGGTAGCAATAATTAGGTTTAAAGTTGGTTAGTCCAATGAGACAGGTTTGGTAGCAATAATTAGGCTTAAAGTTGGTGAGTCCCATGAGACATGAGGTTGGGTAGAAATAATTAGGTTTAAAAACAGAGCTAGGTTTGGGTAGCTTTGTTCTATTGGACAAGTAACTTGGGCAGCCAAATGTAAACTGTATTTTAATACAATAAATACCGAGATGTCAGGGTCACGTATAACGAAGCATAATTAGATACAATAATGATGGGGGTACCCGTTAGATATGCCACCTTTGAAACATATATTTGATAAAAATGTTATCTCGCGGAGACGTAACATAAAAATCAGAGATAAATAAATTAAACGGTCCTTTTAAAATCCTTTTTAATAAGGACTTTTTCGTTTCTCACTCCTTCACCCACTCTCTCTCTCTCCTCCTCCCCCCCCCCCCCCCCCCCCCGGCTTATCTCTAACTGTCTGAACGTTTCAATTCTATGACTGTGTCTAACTCCTTGATCCTCCCTCCCCCCCGGCTTATCTCTAACTGTCTAAACGTTTCAATTCTATGACTGTGTCTAACTCCTTCCCCTCCCCCCCCCCCCCCGGCTTATCTCTAACTGTCTGAACGTTTCAATTCTATGACTGTGTCTAACTCCTTCCCCCCTCCCCCCCCCCCCCCCCGGGCTTATCTCTAACGGTATGAACGTTTCAATTCTATGACTGTGTCTAAAGCTTGAAAATGGCGAGAACGAAGCTATGTTCACGGGAGTGACGGGAGGCAACTATTGGGTCGCCCTGGAACCAATAGGCGACGAGTGTGAGTACGAGCCAATCACGTGTCCAGTAATTCGGTCAGCTGAGATCTGGACCAATGGCAGTGTTCAAGGTGTGTCTTATTATTTTGGCTTTATTACATTTTTTTAAAAAAAATTCCATCTGAGGAATATATGTTGTCTTCTAATTTCTTGAATAATATTTGAGCAGTCCGCCTGTGGGGTGGGCCCTCACCATACACCAGACCTTGCCAAGAAAAAGAATATTTTCCCTACGTCAATAACACCATTGTAGGGCTGTTGACTTCTTAAGTCTGTTATCGGCCATCCGGGCCATCCCATTTAGTTGATGGATAAAAATTTACTCCTTTTTTTTCAAATAACGGAAGTTGCGGGATAATTATTCTGAAATTAATGTTTAATTTCTCCAGATGACGGAAGTGACGTGTTTGCGACAGTCGCCCTGGCCTCGTGTGTTGCCATCGCATCTGTACTGGTGGTACTCATCATCGTCATCGCGACCTGGTTACTGCAGAGGCACAGTAACCTAAGGAAAACTCAAAGTAAGATTGCCTGGGGGTGTGTGTCACTAGGTATAAGGTGCCGGCTCCAGCCCTCGGACCAGTGTCCCGAGGGTGCGGGCCTGCCTGGGTGACACAATCACATTTGGATGACACCAAAATACACACATTTCACAAAAGTTTATTCGAGTTCGCTTCATAGTTCTATGTCGGACTATAGATCTTTCTTAATGTTTAGGTCGGGCTATAGATCTTTCTTAATGTCTATGTCGGGCTATAGATCTTTCTTAATGTCTAGGTCGGGCTGTAGATCTTTCTTAATGTCTAGGTCGAGCTATAGATCTTTCTTAATGTCTAGGTCGAGCTATAGATCTTTCTTAATGTCATGTTCGGGCTATAGATCTTTCTTAATGTCAAGGTCGGGCTATAGATTTTAAAAGGGATTTAGGCGAACATGTTGTATTTAAGGGTTGTTTAATTTAATGTTTGTTAAAGGGGAGCGTCTGTGGGCAATGGCTAAAATTTATTTCTGTGTTTCTTTCAATGCAACTAAAATTAGAATATATACCTTAATGTGTGTTTGTGTGTGCGTCTTTGTCCCAGATTGTGTGTGCGTGTGTCTCTATTTATGTGTATGTGTTCTCTGGTGTGTGTGTGCGCGTGTACTTTCTCAGTGTATGCTTGTATACATTTTACCGTAGTGAGGAACTGGTCTTTGGATATTCAGTTAATTTATTTGATTGTATTTCTTTCCTCCTCAGACCCCAGCTCAATTCTCGTCATCAGCCAAGCGTCCAGAGATCTGGAAGTGAGGCTAACGTCGTATTTCTGTGTGTTTTTGGGGGAGCTCTTTCAAACTGAAGTAGATTATGAGTGTCCTGCGATAGACAGTGGAGATACGGTCAACTTAATGACCACCAATGACAACAGTCGTAGTTCACTGCTGCGGAGGGGGGAAAGCGATGGCGGCAACTACCTCTGCGCCATACACTTGCTTTTTTCCTACTCCGCCCCTGTAAACGACGAACCGAGCACTTCTGTCTGTCTCCTAAATCAAAATAGCAACAGCCCCGGACAACGGTCGTACTGGGATGAAATAGTTTTCAAGGAAAAATCCCAAAGCTCACCCAAGACTTCGTCTAAGATTGCCTGTAAGACTAAGACTAAGACTTCGTCTGGTTTCAACTCAGTGGTTGCCCTATTCACCAATGACCGAGCCACTAGAAAATCAATCGGCCCTTTTGCGGATGCACTGACCAATGATGAGCAGATAACGGTGATGGCGGAGAGGTTCTGTCATTCCAGTTTATCCCAGCACGATGCTCAGTCCATGTACAACAGACCGGACCTCTGGCCCGTCACCACTGACGGCCACTACGCTAACGTCTACCACCTGCCGTGGCAGATGATGGACCTCTGCACCGAGCTTTGCCGTACGCTTCCAAAATACAAAACTATCTGTTTGGATGATGAGGGCGTTCTGAGCTCAAGCCTCTGGGTCGTTATCAGAGGGCTGCACGACAAGGCTTCCGAGAATCAGCCGAGCGATGGAGGGGTGGATGCTTGGATTCAGGAAATTCCAGATCCGGCGATAAATTCGACATGGACCCTCTGCAGTTCTCTGTTGGAGCCGGTGGCGCCACTCGGCATAAACGTACCCCAACTTTCAGAGTGTGACGAGACGATGGCGTCCGATGAGGGTTCCTTTTCTAATTTATCCGAAGCCGCGCGTCAACTGGGAGGCAGTCAGCGGGACCGGGGCAGCTTCCGGAGTTTCGAATGTCCGGCCAGTGCGGGGATTCGTCCGAGCTGTCCACATGTCTTCCAGCTCCATGGTGATGAGAGCGTGACCGGCTCCTGTCCGGATCTCATCGCCCCTGCTGCTTTCTCACAACCAGTGAATGGGGAGCACTCTCCCGCATCGCACATACCAGATGGATTTAAGGCCCAAATTGTACCGCCAACATTGTGATGCCTGTGTTCACCGGGGTGCTTCCATTGTATAAGGGGCGTTACCGTGACAGACGTGTATTTACCATAACGGAGCCTGCATTGATCATGACGGGTGTAGTATCAGTAGGTCTCAGTGAGCGCCACTTCGAAAGAGTTGCCGGGATTTTCATTGCGTCACTGTCATGGCGGCTGTAGCGCTATCATGATGAATGTAGTATTATTATGGCTGGTGTAGTATTAGCATGACGCATGTATTATTACATGACGGATGTAGTTTTATTAAGACAGATGTAGCATTATCATGGCTTGTGATATATTAGATTGGAACCTGTGGCATCATAATGCTGACTCTAGCTTTATGTAAACAGAGCGACTTTTCCTTTATTTTTACAAATGGCCAATGTGCAATAAACTGTTATTTTCCTTGCGTCACCAATGCACAATTCCTCCCTCCCTAATCCAATAAAAATCTTACTAGTCCCAAGGAACGATAACGTAGAAAATTTCATCTGATATTCAGATTGAATCACCAACAATGATGTACAAGAATTTCCTGTCATGACTCACAGATAACAGGATATAGACTACCTGGTGTGTTTCAGTTATATATGACCACTCCATGTTAGCACAGTCAGACCTGTTGGTGATTGTGTTGTCAGACCTGTAGGTGACTGCTATCATACCTGTTTGGTGACTGTGTTATCATACCTGTTTGGTGACTGTGTTTTCAGACCATTTTGGTGACTGTGTTATCAGACTTGTTGGTGACTGTGTTATTAGTCCTGATTGGTGACTGTGTTATCAGACCTGATTGGTGACTGTGTTATTAGACCTGATTGGTGACTGTGTTATTAGTCCTGATTGGTGACTGTGTTATCAGACCTGATTGGTGACTGTGTTATCAGACCTGATTGGTGACTGTGTTATCAGTCCTGATTGGTGACTGTGTTATTAGACCTGATTGGTGACTGTGTTATCAGACCTGATTGGTGACTGTGTTATCAGACCTGATTGGTGACTGTGTTATCAGACCTGATTGGTGACTGTGTTATTAGACCTGATTGGTGACTGTGTTATCAGACCTGATTGGTGACTGTGTTATCAGACCTGATTGGTGACTGTGTTATCAGACCTGATTGGTGACTGTGTTATTAGACCTGATTGGTGACTGTGTTATCAGACCTGATTGGTGACTGTGTTATCAGACCTGATTGGTGACTGTGTTATCAGACCTGGTGCAATATGTACATTGTTCTATAACATGCCATGTAAAACTCTGTATAATAGTATTTTGTATTGCGGGTTTTGAATGGAACTGTCTTCCCCCCCCCCCCCCCCCAAAAATGTTTGGAAGGGGAGAGTACTCAGAAACTATAAAGGGTTTATTTTTATTGTGTGATTACTGTTCCTGGTTAAACTCGCATGAACGTCAACTGAAAAGCATGAGAGGCTTTAGCAAGCTCACTTTAAGATACCCTAGTACATTCCCCTTTCAATTGACTCTTTTTTTCATACTTAAATTTTTCATGATCTACTTAGAGTTAACCCGTCAGATATTTCAGTTTTGTTGTGCCCCGAAGACAAGGTCATCTCATTTACCGTAAAATATATAGTTATTGGGGGGGGGGGGGGTGTTATTAATCAACAGAGCAAGTTGAGCAAAGGCCCCATGACCTGGCTAACAATGTTGTTAAGTTGGTTGATTTTTTCTTGATAAATGTGTACATTTCTGTTGACAACATGTCATTTTAAATATATATATATATATATATAAAGCCAACCAACTGAACACAAGCCATGTAAGTGTCTTTGTGACATTTCCATCAGCCATGTATGTGTCTTTGTGACATTTCCATCAGCCATGTATGTGTCTTTGTGACATTTCCATCAGCCATGTAAGTGTCTTTGTGACATTTGCATCAGCCATGTATGTGTCTTTGTGACATTTCCATCAGCCATATATGTATCTTTGTGACATTTCCATCAGCCATGTATGTGTCTGTGTGACATTTCCATCAGCCACGTATGTGTCTTTGTGAAATTTCATGGAGTTTTTCCCAAACTTAACACAAAACATCCTATGAGTTATTTTATTTATTTTTTTGTTCCGTTGCTTTTGTTCGCCGAAGACGAAGTTCTGCCCACACGTCTTCTGTTTAGTGTCCTCTCCTTGTTCGCGTTTTCCTTGTTCTGCTTGCTTCCTTCCTAATAACAGACGTGAAGAGCTCCATGCGTCTGCTCACTTCAATGACTTCTGCCGTGTGTCTTCTTGATCCTGACTTTTGCTCTTGAAAACAATCCAATCCCATTTTGTTCTAAAAGTGTCATCAAGTGTACACATGGTCCAATCCCATTTTGTTCTAAAAGTGCCATCAAGTGTACACAGGACCCAAACACAATTTGCTCTAAAAGTTCCGTCAAGTGTACACAGGGTCCAAGTACAATTTGTTCTAAAAGTGCCATCAAGTGTACACAGGGTCCAAGTACAATTTTTTCTAAAAGTGCCATCAAGTGTACGCGGGCTGTAACCCGCGTCGTCTTTTCTTGCCAACTATTTTTGTGTACATTTACATTCTATGTTCAAGACAAGGCTTTGTATTAACGGCTCAAAGATGTCTGAAAATTCGGTTTGAATAAATTTACTTATAAAATTCTTGTTGTGTTCTATTTTATTACCTTCATTTATTTCTTGGAGCGTCTTCGTGTCAAAATATTTTATGCTTTCCATGAGCCTGTTTTTCTGTCTATTTACTTTATTCATTTATTTTTGTTTCTCGCCAGTGATTTCTCTCTCTCTCTCTCTCTCTCTGTCTCCCTCTCTCTCTCTCTCTCTGTCTCCCTCTCTCTCTATATATATATGTCTGTTTATTCCTATCACCCTCTCGCTCTCTCCCTCTTTACTTCCCCTATTTCTCCCTCACTCCCCCTCTATCTCTCTCCCCCTCTCTTTCTCTAAGATATAGCTCAATATAGTCTAAGACAGCGGTTCTCAACCTGTGGGTCGTGCCCCCTTTGGGGGTCGCAAGACCCTTTCCCAGGGGTCGCCTAAGGCCATCTGAAAACACATATGCTCCATAGCTATGAAGTATAAACGAAAATTATTTTGTGGCTGGGGGGTCGCTACAACACGACGAACTGTATTAAAGGGTCGCGGCCATAGAAAGATTGAGAACTACTGGTCTAAGAGAATGTGTCAATAACTCAATGAAGCCATTGCCCAAGAATTACAAAAGTACCGCAGTAATAACCAGCAGTCGACCCTGCCAATTTGAACACAAACATTCGTGTCACAAGGCGTTTGACGTCACAGCTGGATACGTGCAGACCAAGAAGGTTGAGATCCCCTCCT
Organism: Omphiscola glabra; assembly: GCA_964017045.1. Classification (NCBI taxonomy): domain Eukaryota; kingdom Metazoa; phylum Mollusca; class Gastropoda; family Lymnaeidae; genus Omphiscola; species Omphiscola glabra. Next base: position 23,802,549 of record OZ024799.1, read on the forward strand.
GGAAGTCACATGACATAGACGCGACAGCACGTTCACGAGAAGGATGAGTCTAATGAAAATATCGATCACACCCTCGACCAATAGCCCGGGACACATACACAGGCACATACACACACAAGCACACTCACACACACAGATGTGCGGTCGATCGATGAGAACATCCATTAGATGATTAGTGTGTGTTGCAAGCTGTGTGTATCAAGTTGTGTGTTGCAAGCTGTAAGTGGTTGATTCATTCACTGATTTCTGAATGACGGTGTTTGTAATATTTACTTAGATCTTTGTGTTCAAAAACTAGACATGGCTTGTGCAAATAATGCAACGGATGTAGTCAGGACAACTTACAGTTTGCGCTATTAAAAAAGGCGGGTTTCGATATATGTCAGAGGTAGTGAACATTTCTTTGACACTGTTTATAATCTTACACCATTAATAGCAGGAAATACTAGGCAGTAAGGTCATTATTACACTCTACACAGTAGGCAGGACTAGGCAGTATGGTAAAATTAGATGAGCAGCTTAGACAACGTTGGTAAAATTCGGGGGGGGGGGGGGGGGGCTAGAAAATGTTTTGAAGTTGTTAATGTGCACTGCTTTAGCTGCAAGGTTCTCAGAGGACCGGTGTCTAGCTCCCTCGATAGTTACCTCACTCATTAGTGGCCTAAGCATACCGAGTTTGAGGTTGACCACTGAAAATAGTCGTATTTATTTGAGAGAATAAAAATACAGCCATACAACTTGATAGCTGAGATATGAGACTACATTAAACTAAACCCTCTCTTTAGTTGCACGCTTAAGTATTAGGTCATTCACAGATAGTTTACAAGGTCACGAAATCTAAGTCTAGCGGATGAGAAGCTGTTCTCCTCGATTATATAGTTTAAATGCATCACCGGAGAAATCGATTAAAATACTATATATATTATATATTAATTTCTCCCCATAAATGAAAGAATACGGACCATTTGGCCTGGTGGCCCCAAGATTACACTCCTAATTATGTTAAATTCATCTTGAAAATGAATTCATTAACAGACGTAATTAGCTATAAAATGTATGGTGTATGATGCAGGATTGGGTTACCGGAAATTTGATCGAAAGAAATTTGGTCGGCGGAAAATTGATCGACGGTAATTTGATCGAACGGAAATTTGGTCGAATCTTTGTTTCAGTTCACACGTTAAAATTATCGTCAGATTTCTTTTTGAACGCGCTATACCATATAGTAAAACAAAATAATGCGTTCAGAAAGAAATTTGACGCAAAATTTTTACGTATAAATTAAAAAAAACGATTCGACCAAATTTCCGTTCGATCAAATTTCCGTCGATCAATTTTTCGTCGACCAAATTTCTTTCGATCAAATTTCCGGATACGGCAGGATTGTGCTTCTTACAAATTATCATATCATACGGTCTGCTTTATTCCTACAAAAACATTCCATCGTCTAACACAACGGTTATCAACCTGTAGGTCGCGACCCCTTTGGGGGTCGAACGACCCTTAGACAGGGGTCGCCTAAGACCATCGGAAAACATATTTATAAAGTAGCAAAGAAAATAATTTTATGGTTGGGGGTCGCCACAACACGAGGGAACTGTGTCAAAGGGTCGCGGCATTAATAAGTTTGAGAACCACTGGTTTAACAGGCCATAGCGACGTACTTAACATTAGAGCCGATTTTACAACACACTTCTCGGGCCTGATAACCAGCACATGAGTTTGATAAATGATCAAGTGTGTAAAAAAATAATAAAGGGGGAAAATGCAGTATTTAAGACATGCCATAAATCTTGACGTCTGCTATCTCTGACACTATCTTACACACGACCTGGTCTTCAGACCAAGCACGTTACTGACACACAGACCACCATCTGACCTTTACACCACGTTGACTGTTTGCACGTGCCGGGAAATCTAGACTCATATGTCCAGTACGTGTTGTAACTAAGTAGTACGGCTAACTCATAAGAATAACATTCCAGGGAACGTAGCCTTTTACACAACACAGGGCTGCACAAGCCTGGACATTCCAAATCCTGGGCACACAGGAAGTTTCTTTCTCTACCAACTACTGTTTAAGTTGAACATGTTAAAAACGTGGACGATATTCTTGTGAACTGAAACAAACCGCAGTGAAATATCCCTTGTCCCTTACAAAACTACGCGAAAAGAATACATACTTTATCAATAAAGGAGTCTTGTAGGAAACCAACATTGACACTCTCATCATGGACGACAAAGCAACATCAGGCTCATCTGTGGATGTCGGCGGCACCAACACAGGCAGTGGCGTCGTCATGATAGCCATGGACGGAAGTGAGCACGCCTTCTACGCTTTTGATTGTGAGTAACTGTACCTTACTGTTGTAACGGATCTAGTGTTGGATGCCTTAAATGTACTTCACTGTTGTAACTGATCTAGTGTTGGATGCCTTAAATGTACTTCACTGTTGTAACTGATCTAGTGTTGCATGCCTTAAATGTACTTCACTGTTGTAACTGATCTAGTGTTGGATGCCTTAAATGTACTTCACTGTTGTAACTGATCTAGTGTTGGATGCCTTAAATGTACTTCACTGTTGTAACTGAACTAGTGTTGGATGCCTTAAATGTACTTCACTGTTGTAACTGATCTAGTGTTGCATGCCTTAATTGTACTTCATTGTTGTAACTGATCTAGTGTTGGATGCCTTAAATGTACTTCACTGTTGTAACTGAACTAGTGTTGGATGCCTTAAATGTACTTCACTGTTGTAACTGATCTAGTGTTGGATGCCTTAAATGTACTTCACTGTTGTAACTGAACTAGTGTTGGATGCCTTAAATGTACTTCACTGTTGTAACTGATCTAGTGTTGCATGCCTTAATTGTACTTCATTGTTGTAACTGATCTAGTGTTGGATGCCTTAAATGTACTTCACTGTTGTAACTGAACTAGTGTTGGATGCCTTAAATGTACTTCACTGTTGTAACTGATCTAGTGTTGCATGCCTTAAATGTACTTCACCGTTGTAACGGATCTAGTGTTGCATGCCTTAAATGTACTTCACTGTTGTAACTGATCTAGTGTTGGATGCCTTAAATGTACTTCATTGTTGTAACGGATCTAGTGTTGGATGCCTTAAATGTACTTCACCGTTGTAACGGATCTAGTGTTGGATGCCTTAAATGTACTTCACTGTTGTAACGGATCTAGTGTTGCATGCCTTAAATGTACTTCACTGTTGTAACGGATCTAGTGTTGGATGCCTTAAATGTACTTCACTGTTGTAACGGATCTAGTGTTGCATGCCTTAAATGTACTTCACTGTTGTAACGGATCTAGTGTTGGATGCCTTAAATGTACTTCACTGTTGTAACGGATCTAGTGTTGGATGCCTTAAATGTACTTCACTGTTGTAACGGATCTAGTGTTGGATGCCTTAAATGTACTTCACTGTTGTAACGGATCTAGTGTTGCATGCCTTAAATGTACTTCACCGTTGTAACGGATCTAGTGTTGGATGCCTTAAATGTACTTCACTGTTGTAACGGATCTAGTGTTGCATGCCTTAAATGTACTTCACTGTTGTAACGGATCTAGTGTTGGATGCCTTAAATGTACTTCACTGTTGTAACGGATCTAGTGTTGCATGCCTTAAATGTACTTCACCGTTGTAACGGATCTAGTGTTGCATGCCTTAAATGTACTTCACTGTTGTAACGGATCTAGTGTTGCATGCCTTAAATGTACTTCACTGTTGTAACGGATCTAGTGTTGGATGCCTTAAATGTACTTCACCGTTGTAACGGATCTAGTGTTGCATGCCTTAAATGTACTTCACTGTTGTAACGGATCTAGTGTTGGATGCCTTAAATGTACTTCACTGTTGTAACGGATCTAGTGTTGGATGCCTTAAATGTACTTCACTGTTGTAACGGATCTAGTGTTGGATGCCTTAAATGTACTTCACTGTTGTAACGGATCTAGTGTTGGATGCCTTAAAGGCGGTTATTTTTTAATTGTTTTTTTTTGGGGGGGGGGGGGGGGGGGGGGGTGGTGTGTGGATTCTAGTTATCCTGTTCGTTCTATAGGTGTAAGGACATCGTAAATAGCATGAACAGTGACGCGTTAGGTCTATTAATAGACATCAGCAGGGGTTCCCAAACTTATTAAGTGGGTTGGAATTGACATAAATATTAACAAGTAAATGGGATTTTTTTTTAAACCATATATTTCATGGTAATTTCAATTTATTTTGTACGCAGAATCACATTTTTTAAAAACCATATATTTCATGGTAATTTCAATTTATTTTGTACGCAGAATCACATTTTTTTAAATCAAACAAACCCACAATAAATGAGATGTAATTTCTTATTCAATTTGTCTCCATCTTCATACAATTTCATTTATTTAAATTAATGATATCTTTTATTGTTGTCAATCCTCTCAAATGGCGATCACAATCTTTGCACAGGTCATGGATGTATAGCACAATATTTGCTCATTAATGTGTGGCACAATCTTTGAACCGCTCCTGTATGGCACAATCATTGCACCGGACCTTGTGTGACACAATCCTTGCATTGGTCCTCTGTGACACAATCCTTGCACTAGTCCTCTGTGACACAATCCTTGCATCGGTCACGTATGGCACACTATTTGCACCAGTCCTTTGTGACACACTTCAATTTTCCGGACCCTACGGATCTACAAAATTATTGGTTGATCTTTAAAAGATTATATTCGTAATAATTATTGTGATTAATAAAACGATCATAATATTTTAAGATGAACCACTAATTTTGTAGTATGTAAGTGCTGGGAGTGGGGGACCAATGGGAAAATAAAAGAAATGCTAAGAATCGATGGGACAATCCTGTAACCACCAGTAGCCAATCTCCATCTGGATCTCACTCCCCCCGACCCCCCCCCCCCCCCCCACAACAGCGACCCCTGGTGGACTGCTTCTCTTATATTGTTTCACAAATTTCGTTACCAGTATAGCTGGTTAATATAGACCGGTAGCTGTGTCAGTTTGACATCAGCTGTGACAATTTGACATCAGCTGTGTCAGTTTGACATCAGCTGTGTCAGTCTGACATCTTGTTCATGGACATTGGTCGTGTCAAGTTTGAAACTGGTACAGAGAAAACTATCCTTAATCCTATCTGTAAAGTGCAAAACAATCTCACTCCAAACTGTAAAAATCTGACAAGGCTTACAACGCTGACAAAGCTTACAATGCTGACAAAGCTTACAACGCTGACAAGGCTTACAACGCTGACAAAGCTTACAACGCTGACAAAGCTTACAACGCTGACAAGGCTTACAACGCTGACAAGGCTTACAACGCTGACAAGGCTTACAACGCTGACAAAGCTTACAACGCTGACAAAGCTTACAATGCTGACAAGGCTTACAACGCTGACAAGGCTTACAACGCTGACAAGGCTTACAACGCTGACAAAGCTTACAACGCTGACAAAGCTTACAACGCTGACAAAGCTTACAATGCTGACAAAGCTTACAATGCTGACAAAGCTTACAATGCTGACAAGGCTTACAACGCTGACAAAGCTTACAATGCTGACAAAGCTTACAACGCTGACAAGGCTTACAACGCTGACAAAGCTTACAATGCTGACAAAGCTTACAATGCTGACAAAGCTTACAATGCTGACAAAGCTTACAATGCTGACAAGGCTTACAACGCTGACAAAGCTTACAACGCTGACAAAGCTTACAACGCTGACAAGGCTTACAACGCTGACAAGGCTTACAACGCTGACAAAGCTTACAACGCTGACAAAGCTTACAACGCTGACAAAGCTTACAACGCTGACAAGGCTTACAATGCTGACAAGGCTTACAACGCTGACAAAGCTTACAACGCTGACAAAGCTTACAACGCTGACAAGGCTTACAATGCTGACAAGGCTTACAATGCTGACAAAGCTTACAATGCTGACAAGGCTTACAACGCTGACAAAGCTTACAACGCTGACAAAGCTTACAACGCTGACAAGGCTTACAATGCTGACAAGGCTTACAATGCTGACAAGGCTTACAATGCTGACAAGGCTTACAACGCTGACAAGGCTTACAATGCTGACAAAGCTTACAATGCTGACAAAGCTTACAATGCTGACAAGGCTGACAATGCTGACAAGGCTTACAACGCTGACAAAGCTTACAACGCTGACAAAGCTTACAACGCTGACAAAGCTTACAACGCTGACAAGGCTTACAATGCTGACAAGGCTTACAATGCTGACAAGGCTTACAACGCTGACAAGGCTTACAATGCTGACAAAGCTTACAATGCTGACAAAGCTTACAATGCTGACAAGGCTTACAACGCTGACAAAGCTTACAACGCTGACAAAGCTTACAACGATGACAAGGCTTACAACGCTGACAAAGCTTACAACGCTGACAAAGCTTACAATGCTGACAAGGCTTACAACGCTGACAAAGCTTACAACGCTGACAAAGCTTACAATGCTGACAAGGCTTACAACGCTGACAAAGCTTACAATGCTGACAAGGCTTACAATGCTGACAATGCTGACAATGCTGACAAGGCTTACAATGCTGACAAAGCTTACAACGCTGACAAAGCTTACAACGATGACAAGGCTTACAACGCTGACAAAGCTTACAACGATGACAAGGCTTACAATGCTGACAAAGCTTACAACGCCGACAAGGCTTACAATGCTGACAAGGCTTACAACGCTGACAAGGCTTACAATGCTGACAAGGCTTACAATGCTGACAAGGCTTACAACGCTGACAAGGCTTACAATGCTGACAAAGCTTACAATGCTGACAAAGCTTACAATGCTGACAAGGCTTACAACGCTGACAAGGCTTACAATGCTGACAAAGCTTACAATGCTGACAAGGCTTACAATGCTGACAATGCATTCCACAATACGAATGAAAACATTGAACAAGTTGAGTTAATATAAAGGAAAGCTGACAGTGAGGTCTTAGTTACATCTGTCGTCTGCTGACAGTGAGGTCTTAGTTACATATGTCATCTGCTGACAGTGAAGTCTTAGTTACATATGTCGTCTGCTGACAGTGAGATCTTAGTTACATATGTCATCTGCGGACAGTGAGGTCTTAGTTACATATGTCGTATGCTGACAGTGAGGTCTTAGTTACATATGTCTTCTGCTGACAGTGAGGTCTTAGTTACATATGTCACCTGCTGACAGTGAAGTCTTAGTTACATCTGTCGTCTACTGACAGTGAGGTCTTAGTTACATATGTCGTCTACTGACAGTGAAGTCTTAGTTACATCTGTCGTCTGCTGACAGTGAGGTCTTAGTTACATATGTCTGCTGACAGTGAGGTCTTAGTTACATATGTCGTCTGCTGACAGTTAGGTCTTAGTTACATATGTCGTCTGCTGACAGTGAGGTCTTAGTTATATATGTCGTCTGCTGACAGTGAGGTCTTAGTTACATATGTCGTCTACTGACAGTGAAGTCTTAGTTACATCTGTCGTCTGCTGACAGTGAGGTCTTAGTTACATATGTCGTCTGCTGACAGTGAGGTCTTAGTTACATATGTCGTCTGCTGAGATGTCTCCCTGTTGACGTGAGATTGATTTCTATCATGAGATTCCAGACTTCTGCGGATAGAGAAAGATGTATTTTACTTGTCTGTTCTAGCCACACACAAACAAAATCGAGCAATGTCTATTCACACATACACACATACATACACACAACTACACACATTCCACGGAGACACAAGAACCCGCATCCATACACACTCATGCTCATTTACACTCTAACAAATGCACACACACTCATGCTCATTTACACTCTCACAAATGCACACACACTCATGCTCATTTACACTCTCACAAATGCACACACACTTATGCTCATTTACACTCTCACAAATGCACACACACTCATGCTCATTTACACTCTCACAAATGCACACACACACTCATGCTCATTTACACTCTCACAAATGCACACACACACACATACTCCCTTACACTTACACGCTATTATACAAAAACACAAGAAACTTCTCTTGATGCAGACATTTATACATACACACCCTCACACACAAACACAAAATAACGTATATAAAAAAGGGGTGTCGTATTGAGGAAGAGCGGCGCCTGGCGCCCTACGTTTGTCAAATATAAAATAGGATCTTATCGTTGAATTCACTATTAAGATCCTTTCAAAAGACGATTTTGATACCCCCACACACACCCCCCCCGCCCCCCGCAATCATGTTGGCCCCCTGAGTGAGTGCCCCCTTCTCACCCCATTCGAACGGTCGTTAGAGAATAACCAAGAAGAAAAAGGATGTCAAACAATAAGCGCATTAATCCATGAGGGCGACAAGAAGTTTGATCAAAATAAATTTTAAAAAAACATTAATTTGACATCACTCTAAACTTAGGAAAAGATAAATTAGTAGTATTTATAAACTGTCAATATAACGACCATCCCAGCCTTCAAAACTGCCCTCAAGACCCATCTCTTCAAACTCAACTATAACGACTCATTCTCAGCCCCTCTGACTGCTAAACAATGCTCGATTCTGCTGGGTGCTGTCCATGACTAGACATGGGTAGATAGTACTTGGGTGGTGAGGTCAAGCTTTTAACCAATTGTTTTTAAATGTATACATTTCTGCAATTGCTAATTTGTATGTGAAGCTCAGTGAGCCCAGCCCTAGGCTGAGGTAGTAACAGTGAGCCTAGCCCTAGGCTGAGGTAGTAGCAGTGAGCCTAGGCCTAGGCCTAGACCTAGGCTGAGTTAGTGGCAGTGAGCCAAGGCCTAGGCTGAGGTAGTGGCAGTGAGCCTAGCCCGAGGTAGTGGCAGTGAGCCTAGCCCTAGGCTGAGGTAGTGGCCGTGAGCCTAGCCCTAGGCTGAGGTAGTGGCAGTGAGCCTAGGCCTAGGCTGGGGTACTGCGCTTTAAAACCACCTAATAATAATAATAATAATGTATGAATCATCCTGTGCCCCATCTTTGAATAATCGTTTTTAAATAACTGTCTAATCATATCACACTATAATCACACTATAATCACACTATTGATTTGGTTTTCTCCAGGGTACATGGACTTCTTGTACAAGCCAGGGCAGACAATCATCGTTGCACACTGTCCGGATTATAAAAGTATTCTGAGAACTCGTGAGTTATCTGTCTTGTGTGACGAAATGTTATAGGCCGACTAAATCCTGGCTTGACTAAGTTATAGGCCGACTGAATCCTAGCTTGACTAAGTTATTGGCCGACTGAATCCTGGCTTGACTAAGGTATAGTCAAAGGTATTATGACATTCCAAGAAAACAAAGGTATTATGACATTCCAAGAAAACAAAGGTATTGTGATGACAGTCTAAGGAAACAAAACTATTATACTGACAGTCTAAGAAAACAAAACTATTATTCTGGCATTCTAAGAAAATAAAGGTATTGTGATGACAGTCTAAGAAAACAAAAGTATTAAAATGACAGTCTAAGAAAACAAAGTTATTATGATGACAGTCTAAGAAAACAAAGTTATTATGACATTCTAACAAAACAAAGGTATTATGATGACAGTCTAAGAAAACAAAGGTATTATGATGACAGTCTAAGAAAACTAAGGTATTATGATGACAGTCTAAGAAAACAAAGGTATTATGATGACAGTCTAAGAAAACAAAGGTATTATGATGACAGTCTAAGAAAACAAAGGTATTATGATGACAGTCTAAGAAAACAAAGGTATTATGATGACAGTCTAAGAAAACAAAGGTATTATGACAGTCTTAGAAAACAAAGGTATTATGACAGTCTAAGAAAACAAAGGTATTATGACAGTCTAAAAATAAAAGGTATTATGACAGTCTAAGAAAACAAAGGTATTATGATGACAGTCTAAGAAAACGAAGGTATTATGATGACAGTCTAAGAAAACAAAGGTATTATGACAGTCTAAGAAAACAAAGGTATTATGATGACAGTCTAAGAAAATAAAGGTATTATGATGACAGTCTAAGAAAACAAAGGTATCATGATGACAGTCTAAAAAAACAAAGGTTTTATGACAGTCTAAAAAAACAAAAGTATTATGACAGTCTAAGAAAAGGACGGTATTATGATGACAGTCTAAGAAAACAAAGGTATTATGATGACAGTCTAAGAAAACAAAGGTATTATGACATTCTAAGAAAACAAAGGTATTATAATGACAGTCTAAGAAAACAAAGGTATTATAATGACAGTCTAAGATTCTCAGAAAACTTTAAAATGTTTTATATCCTGACTTTAGTTATAGTACGAATCATTAATGAGAATTCAACAATAAACCACAAGCAGTGCTCTCATGTTGCCACGAAAATATGAGTTCACTTTAGACTTGTTAAAAACTCATCTGTAAGGGCCCAGCGTAAATTTAATGGCCCAGTGTAAATGTAAGTGTCCAGTGTAAAGCCACTGTAAAGTCATTGTACGGGTTTCACCAGCAAATTTATTCTTTTATGGTGGTGGTATGTAAGGGTGGTGGTGGTGGTATGTGATGGTGGTAGTATGTGATGGTGGTAGTATGTGATGGTGATGGTAGGTGGTGGTATGTGCTGGTGGTGGTATGTGATGCTGGTGGCAAGTGAATTTGGAGCTTGGGGGAGCTGGGGGACCCGCTGATTACGTCACGAGATTGTTTTCATAATTATCAAAACATCACTACGTTTCCACACAACTTAACTTATACACATTTGACATATGTATCCATAAATTACAACACGTCCATACATCAACAAACTCAACAAACAAACAGAGACGTCATTCTTAACCTCGTAATAACGGCCACACCTGTATGCAGGGTCTTTTCGGCCATCTCTCGGCGAGGGAAGGGGGGGGGGGGGAGCACTGCCTGTATGTTTTGACAGATGATGTGGTTATTTTATTAACGGTTCATTTTTGTTCCCATTGTCTGCAGCTGTCATGTCAACAGACTCAAGTGTCATGTCCAGGATGATTCAACAGAGCGAAGCGGAGGTGGACAAAATTGTGGCGCAGATCAAAGGCAAATTGTCAAGCGCAAAGGTGGGGCAAAATGTGTCTCTCAGGGGAAAAAAGTAATGGTGATTTAATGTTAGCTCAGGCAGAAACACATCGATGAAAGATGGAGGGCACGTGACATGTGTTAAAAATAAAAAGAGAAATAAGTGGGGATAAGGTTGGGTTATTTCCGCCAACCTGAAGTAAAAGCGCCATCCTCAAGTATCAGAATCAATCTCGAGTAAAAGGCTTCCCTCAAGTAAATGCAGTTAGTATTAAAAATAGGTCTGTTTCATCCCTTTTAGTTGCAGAAAACGCCATATGGAGAATTGGGCCCTTGTAACACTCTACTGTAACACTGTACTGTTAGTGACAGCAACTATATAGTAATTCAATGTATCAATTTGTAATCATATATAATGTCATTTTAAAACTGGAGACCTTTAGAACGTTGACTAAACTCGTTTTATTTTAATGAATAGTTTGACCTACTCTCTAAGATTACATCAAATTATTCACGTTTCAATCATTTATTTATGCAAATTCGTCATGTACTATTGAAATTTAATTCCAAAGAGCCCTTTAAACAATTAAAGGAACCTTCAATAGGTTCCTCGACCCCAATAAACTCAGTGTCACCATTTACCTCGATTACCCCAATTAACTCTAATACCCCAATTACTCCTCCACTACACCAAATGCCTCCACTGAGCCAATTACTTCGACTACCCAAATGCCTCCTCTACGTAAATTACCTTCACTACGCCAATTACCCCACTGACCCAAATATCACTGCCCCAATAACTTTATGGACCTCAAGAAACTCACTGATTCCAATAACTCACTGACCCCAATAACTCACTGACCCCAATAATCTCACTGACCCCAATAAACTCGCTGACCTTAATAAACTCAGTGACCCCAATAAACTCACTGACCCCAATAAACACACTGACCCTAATAAACTCACTAAACCCAATAAACTCACTGACCCTAATAAACTCAGCGACCCCAATAAACTCACTGACCCTAATAAACTCACCGACCCCAATAGGCTCACCGACCCCAATAAACTCACTGACCCCAATAAGCTCACCGACCCCAATAAACTCACCGACCCCAATAGGCTCACCGACCCCAATAAGCTCACCGACCCCAATAAACTCACTGACCCATAACTGAACCCAATAGACTCACCGACCCCAATAGACTCACCGACCCCAATAGACTCACCGACCCCAATAGACTCACCCACCCCAATAGACTCACCGACCCCAATAGACTCACCGACCCCAATAAACTCACCGACCCCAATAGACTCACCGACCCCAATAGACTCACGGACCCCAATTGACTCACCGACCCCAATAAACTCACCGACCCCAATAAATTCACCGACCCCAATAAACTCACCGACCCCAATACACACACCGACATTAACAATACCATGTATCCACTTCTCCAGCATATCGATGCCAAGCTCCTAAGACTTTCAGGTGAGGCCGGCTCTACCATCGTCAAGGCAGCAGACGAGTACAAGGCCACCTGCATAGTTACCGGCTCGCGGGGCCTGGGCTCCGTTAGGAGAACTCTCGTGGGCTCGGTGTCCAACTACATACTCCACCACGCTCACTGTCCGGTGCTGGTGTGTCAACCCAAACATCAAGGAGATGTCAAACCTTGATGACATAATCAGTCTACTTTGCCATTTTTTGTGTTCTACGTCACCAGTGAGCAGAGTGATTCCCCCCCCCCCCTTTTTTACCCATTTTTTTCACTAATGGTTGGTTGGGCCCAAATGACAAAAATTGAGGTAACTGATGTGGGTGAACATTATAGACAATGTCATAAAATAATTTAAATGCATAGAACTAAAGTAGTTAGCATATGTACAGTGGCGTAGCGAGGGGGGAGCAAGGGGGGCATCATGCCCCGGGCGCTACTCACAGAGGGGCGCCAAATGGTATATTTTACATATAATAGTGTATGGTTTTCGAATAGGGGGGGGCGCTAAAAAGGTATTGTGCCTCGGGCGCGAGTTAAGCTCGCTACGCCCCTGCATAGTATAAATATTACAAAGTCCTTTTAATTGTGTCTAGGGTTGGTTGAAACATCTGAATTTCTCAAGCCTAGTGTGGTGTTAGAACGTAGTATTATGGGAGTGACGTTCTTCTGAGAACATAGCTCTATTTAAAATGTAAAGTTTTCCTTGATATGTCCACTCTTACCCAGAACCATAGGAATTATCAATGAAATAAACGATAACATCCAGTGTACTTCACAAAGACAACACAAGGAGCGCCAAAATCGTCTTTATACTGGTGGCTCCAGGTGGCAAAGTTTTTCAAGATACTAAGGGGTCCATTTTCAGGCTTCACCCATGCAAGGGCGCTGCTTTTCCTCGACTCGGCCCTGGTCTCGCCTACCCAAAACCCAAACGAAAAACTACGAAACAAATAGAATATCATAAGACAGTATGTTTTTACAAGCAGATGTAAGATAATGTACACCTATACCTCGCTATACGGCCGCTCTTTATACGGCATTTCGCTTTACGGACAAATTTAAATTATGGCACTTTTTCGGTTTACGGCCCACGATGTTTCATTATACGGCCAATATATACCCTCTCTTTAGTTTCAGCTTCTCCCCTTAGGCGGCTCTGCTTTAGTAGTCTGCCTTATTTCCTGTGCTATCCCACCTTATTCATATCCTGTGACTCAGTAAGTTGACGTGTTTGTTTCTGTTTTGTTTGTTTGGACTAATTGGTGAATTTTATTTTATGTATAAATATGTGCATATGATTTCTTTTGTTTTTTAATTTATATGTTTATTTTTTTAATTTTCTGTTTACTATTACAATGTTTTGTACTTTTATTTTTATAGGAAATGAAAAGAATAAAATGATTTATGAACTAACGACTATATTATTTTATACAAAAATTGAGACAGATCAAATTAAATTTGTATGGGTTTATATCAAAATTATTGATTCATTATACGGCTTTTCGCTTTAAGGCCAACTTTCCGGAACGTATCTAGGCCGTAAAGCGAGGTATGGGTGTATTGATTGATGTGTGATTGTCTGCCTTGGGCAGGGGCAGACAATTGAATCAATACAAGCAGATGTAAGATAATGTATTGCTTGATGTGTAATTGTCTGCCTTGGGCAGGGGCAGACAATTGAGGAAAATCTTATCCTTCTTGTTTGACTTTTCATATCGTCTGTTTGCTGGGCCAAGAGTTTGTCAAAATAAAACTTGTTTGTGTGTACATAAAATTAAGCCAATTCAGTCTGCAATAATTCTACCGTTTTTAATTTAAAGAGAACTTTGAACAAAACACCATTACTTTAACTTCTAGAAACAAAGCACTATTACTTTAATTTCTAGAAACAAAGCACTATTACTTTTACTTCTAGAAACAAAGCACTATTACTTTAACTACTACAAAACATGGTCTTGTGATTGCGTGCATAGGACACGCGTGTCAAAGGTGACACGTCTTTTTGGTAGGTCAGCCTTTGTCATCACATGATTTTTTTAAAAATTACCTTAAATTGAAACTTTTCAAATCAAATTATTTTTTGTCTTCTGAAAAAAATCTCTGTGCATACCAATGTGTACATTAATATGTGTATCAATGTCTATATCACAATGTACATCGTCAGATCAAAATATCCATGGAACATCACAACCTTTCTTCTTGTAATTTTTTTTCAAACAAATGCATCTGCACAATGACCATTGTTTGTAAGTAAAGAATGACTTTGCATCTGCACAATGACCATTGTTTGTAAGTAAAGAATGACTTTGCATCTGCACAATTACCATTGTTTGTAAGTAAAGAATGACTTTGCATCTGCACAATGACCATTGTTTGTAAGTAAAGAATGACTTTGCATCTGCACAATGACCATTGTTTGTAAGTAAAGAATGACTTTGCATCTGCACAATTACCATTGTTTGTAAGTAAAGAATGACTTTGCATCTGCACAATGACCATTGTTTGTAAGTAAAGAATGACTTTGCATCTGCATAATGACCATTGTTTGTAAGTAAAGAATGACTTTGCATCTGCACAATGACCATTGTTTGTAAGTAAAGAATGACTTTGCATCTGCATAATGACCATTGTTTGTAAGTAAAGAATGACTTTGCATCTGCATAATGACCATTGTTTGTAAGTAAAGAATGACTTCTCCGTTATTTTTTTTGTTTTTGTTTTTGTTTTTTGTGTGTTGGTCGGAAAGAAAAAGGGGGGGGGGGGAGAGAGAGAGAGAGAGAAAGAGAGAGAGAGAGACAGACAGAATTGCCAGCAAAGTTAAGTTCTACTCCATTCAACACTTGTCGTTGGTCATGTGGACCAAAGTACTGAAGTGGGCGTCGGTGGTGAAGTGTAAAGTTGGTCTGCCTGCCGCCTCAGTCGCGGTTTTATGCTTGAGGGCACATCTCCGTGACGGGGGCATGGGGCCCAGGTCAAACAATGACCTTTTCAACTATCAAACAAACGTTTTGCCAAATCATAAAAAAATAACAAGTTAAAAAGTTATTTTTATAAATCATAAAATAGGGGATTGTCGGGGTTACGACATGCAAGGTGGTTTGGGCGGGGGAGGGAGGGGATGTGGCTTAACAACTCAATCTAATGATGTAAGCATTTGTTATTTGGCACCAGGCAGAGAAATCTCACCTAGGGCAGCCGTCGGGCAGTTGGTGAAAATGTGCTTTTGGATCGGTTAAAAAAATACATTTATTTTAAAAGTACTTTTTAGAAATGGCATTTAGTTATTTGTGTTGTGTGTGTAAGTGTGTCTAGGTGTGGTCGGTTTGCACCTCAACTGATCTTCGTCACAATAAGACACGACAGTGTCATGTGTCATGATAGACTGATAATGTCATACGTCATGATAGACTGATAATGTCATACGTCATGATAAACTGATAATGTTATACTTCATGCTAAACTGATAATGTCATACGTCATGTTAAACTGATAATGTCATATGTCATGATAGATTAGCGGTGTCATAATAGAGGATATAATGACTATGTCACTGCCAATGAAACCGAAAATCTTTTTTGGCAATGTATATTTTATAAATATAAAGCAGGGGTTCTCAAACAGGGGTGGGATAAGACCCAGAAAATCAGGTTCATTTGCATTTTTATCGTTGTGAGAGGGGGGGGGGGCGTATGGAAATTTTGTTTTAAAATAAAGAAGGGGCTCGGGAAATGTTTGGAGATTTATGTTTGGAGATTTATGTTTGGAGATTTATGTTTGGAGATTTATGCTTGGAGATTTATGCTTGGAGATTTATGCTTGGAGATTTATGCTTGGAGATTTATGCTTGGAGATTTATGTTTGGAGATTTATGCTTGGAGATTTATGTTTGGAGATTTATGCTTGGAGATTTATGTTTGGAGATTTATGCTTGGAGATTTATGCTTGGAGATTTATGTTTGGAGATTTATGCTTGGAGATTTATGCTTGGAGATTTATGTTTGGATATTTATGTTTGGAGATTTATGCTTGGAGATTTATGTTTGGAGATTTATGTTTGGAGATGTATGTTTGGAGTAGCTGGCCGCATGAGTGAATACATACGCGTCTTACACCTAACAACTGTTACTAACATAGACTCATGTGTGACAGCCAAACCAGAGTCCAGTTCTTCTAATGGCGCCGCATCACCAGAAGTTTCAAAGTTCAAAGTACCTCTATGAACTGCTCGTACCTCTCACAAATTCCCAGGGCAATAGGAGTGGTCACAAATTCCCAGGGCAATAGGAGTGGTCACAAATTCCCAGGGCAATAGGAGTGGTCACAAATTCCCAGGACATTAGAAGTGGTCACAAATTCCCAGGACAATAGGAGTGGTCACAAATTCCCAGGACAATAGAAGTGGTCACAAATTCCCAGGACAATAGAAGTGGTCACAAACTCCCAGGACATTAGAAGTGGTCACAAATTCCCAGGACATTAGAAGTGGTTACTAATTCCCAGGACAATAGGAGTGGTCACAAATTCCCAGGACAATAGAAGTGGTCACAAGCTCCCAGGACATTAGAAGTGGTCACAAACTCCCAGGACAATAGAAGTGGTGACAAACTCCCAGGACAATAGAAGTGGTGGGCTGCTGTGATGCATTATGTGTAGGTGTTTTAGTTTGTAGCCACGTCGAGGAATCTTTCATGGGCCGTGTCGCCAAACATAGGGATATCCTTAGTTCTACTTCTAGCCAAATGTTATAAGGACACAGTCAACGTTCTAAAGGTCTGCCGTCAACGTTCTAAATGTCTCCCGTCAATGTTCTAAAGGTCTCCCGTCAACGTTCTAAAGGTCTCCAGTCAACGTTCTAAAGGTCTCCAGTCAACGTTCTAAAGGTCTCCAGTCAACGTTACAAAGGTCTCCCGTCAACGTTCTAAATGTCTCCCGTCAATGTTCTAAAGGTCTCCCGTCAACGTTTTAAAGGTCTCCCGTCAACGTTCTAATGGTCTCCAGTCAACTTTCTAAAAGTCTCAAGTCAACGTTCTAATGCTCTCCAGTCAACGTTCTAAAGGTCTCCAGTCAACGTTCTAATGGTCTCCAGTCAACGTTACAAAGGTCTCCCGTCAACGTTCTAAAGGTCTCCCGTCAATGTTCTAAAGGTCTCCCGTCAACGTTCTAAAGGTCTCCAGTCAACGTTCTAAAGGTCTCCGGTCAACGTTTATATATTTGTATCCCACGTCCCTTTGAAATTACTTGCTCGCAAATAGAATTTGTCGTTTCTGGTTTCCCCCAATTTTTCGTGTTGACATTTCTCTCTCCTGACCCTGACCCCACTCACCCCACCCCCAGTACGTGGAGGCTGCTTTGGTGAAGCGGTGGTGGGGGGATGTTAGCACAGTTACATCGGGCAATATGCCCATAACATGATAGGGCCTTTGTGGTTTCTGGACTAGTAAATTTTTCAATACTAGTTTCAGGAGCAATATGAGATGGCACCCAGACAGTGGCGTTTCATGAGCAATATGAAATGGCACACAGACAGTGGCATTTCAGGAGCAATATGAAATAGCATCTAGACAGTGGCGTTTCAGGAGCAATATGAAATAGCACCCAGACAGTGGCGTTTCAGGAGCAATATGAAATGGCACCCAGACAGTGGCGTTTCAGGAGCAATATGAAATAGCACCCAGACAGTGGCGTTTCAGGAGCAATATGAAATGGCACCCAGACAGTGGCATTTCAGGAGCAATATGAAATGGCACACAGACAGTGGCGTTTCAGGAGCAATATGAATTGGCACCCAGACAGTGGCGTTTCAGGAGCAATATGAGATAGCACCCAGACAGTGGCGTTTCAGGAGCAATATGAGATAGCACCCAGACAGTGGCGTTTCAGGAGCAATATGAGATAACACCCAGACAGTGGCGTTTCAGGAGCAATATGAAATAGCATCCAGACAGTGGCGTTTCAGGAGCAATATGAAATGGCACCCAGACAGTGGCGTTTCAGGAGCAATGTGAAATGGCACCCAGACAGTGGCGTTTCAGGAGCAATATGAAATGGCACCCAGACAGTGGCGTTTCAGGAGCAATATGAAATGGCACCCAGCCAGTGGCGTTTCAGGAGCAATATGAAATAGCACCCAGACAGTGGCGTTTCAGGAGCAATATGAAATGGCACCCAGACAGTGGCGTTTCAGGAGCAATTTGAGATGGCACCCAGACAATGGCGTAGGAAGGGGTGTGGAGGGGGCAATCCTTCCTGGAAGGCGCTGTTTTCTTTTCCGCCAATTGCACAGTTTTTGTTGGGGAAGAGTGGTGGATTGGTGGGAAAAAAAACATGGCTTGCCTTTGATGGCGTTAACCTGACTGACGCCTCTGCACCAAGGGTTAAATGTTTTCTCTGTTACTACTGCCACATATAGAACCAGCCTCACCCATATGCACTATCAATTTTTCGCGGTTAATCAACCATCCCATTTGCGTCTGTCACTCCACAACTTCGATTAAACCAAAAACGATGTAACGCTCTAATAATTGTTCACCATTGTCGACGGTTCTTTCCCCATGAGGATTTAAAAGCAATGAATCACGCCTTGATAAAAATAAATACTACCTTTCTTTCATCCTCTCATTTCGTGTAGACTTTAACAAGGAGCTTCTCAAACTGTTTCCTTCTAGACCCGAAAACAGGTACAGTTAAGTGACAGGAAGTTGTCTGAAACCAAACTGTCCATGTTACCCAGATCAGATAGAAGCACGCAGATAATGGATGAATATGAGGACTATATGAAAATAACCGTACAACATAATGACTATATGATTATAACCGTACAACATAATGACTATATGATTATAACCATACAACATAATGACTATATGATTATATCCGTACAACATAATGACTATATGATTATATCCATACAACATAATGACTATATGATTATATCCGTACAACATAATGACTATATGATTATATCCGTACAACATAATGACTATATGATTATATCCGTACAACATAATGACTATATGATTATATCCGTACAACATAATGACTATATGATTATATCCGTACAACATAATGACTCTATGATTATATCCGTACAACATAATGACTATATAACAATATCCTTCCAACATAATGACTATATGACAATAACCGTACAACATAATGACTCTATGATTATATCCGTACAACATAATGACTATATGACAATATACTTCCAACATAATGACTATATGACAATATACTTCCAACATAATGACTATCTGACAATAACCGTATAACATAATGACTATATGACAATATCCGTACAAGTAAGGAGAGGTTTTTCTTACTTTTCTTCAATCGGATCATATGACGTATAGGTGGTACTGAGTCGGAGCCATGTGAAGGAAACGGTAAGACAGGAAAATCAAACGAATTTTTCGGCTGAAAACGTTCATCAGCAGACGAAAGAAAACAATTAAAAGAGAAGGAGAAAACTGGCACTTAGCTCGCTTGTGGCAGGAATAGTATAATTTCAGTTGACTGGGTGGGGTGAGTTGAGACCAATAAATTAGTGCGTATTGCCGTGGCTCAATTTGTTATTGTGATCATGCGCATGCGCAGTACTATCAATATTTCCAGTTTCCGTCATTTCGCATAAAACACGCCGTTTTCAGACACATTTTAAAAACTAAATTGTTCATTTCTAAAACGTCCCAATTGTCATCAGGGTACGTGTAACTAGCCGAGTCACGGAACGTGTAACTAGCCGAGTCACGGAACGTGTAACTAGCCGAGTCACGGTACGTGTAACTAGCCGAGTCACGGTACGTGTAACTAGCCGAGTCACGGTACGTGTAACTAGCCGACATGAAGAGCTGAGATTTAGTAATCGTGGGAAAGGAGCGACCGCAAGTCGGTGACACTTTGTGCCACGATGCCACGATGCCACGAATTTAGAGGGATAAAAAAAAAGTTGCGAGGCTAGACAAGAAATTAAATTACCGGTTGAAATTACGGCAGGAAAGGGAGCCACCGCAGGTCGTTGTCACTTCTCACCACTTATCCAGGCCGTTGTCACGTCTCACCACTTATCCAGGCCGTTGTCACTTCTCACCACTTATCCAGGCCGTTGTCACGTCTCAACACTTATCCAGGCCGTTGTCACGTCTCACCACTTATCCAGGCCGTTGTCACGTATCACCACTTATCCAGGCCGTTGTCACTTCTCACCACTTATCCAGGCCGTTGTCACGTCTCACCACTTATCCAGGCCGTTTTCACGTCTCACCACTTATCCAGGCCGTTGTCACTTCTCACCACTTATCCAGGCCGTTGTCACGTCTCACCACTTATCTAGAGAAATTTAATCACGATGAAGGAAGCATTCTATTGCAACTCTATTCTGTCAGGTTCACCAAAACACTTCTTAGAAAAACTATAAAAGGTTTAAAACTCAGCTGCAAGGCTAGTTTTAAAGGCAGAGCGACGTGATCACGTCATACCACTACTTCATTCACTTCATTGGCTCCCTGTACAAGCACGGATTGACTACAAACTCTCTGTTCTGTCACAACTTCACAATTCCTGCCCTTCCTATCTAACCGAACTTCTCTCTGTCTATTCACCCCTTAGACAACTTCGCTCCTCCGCAGACGGGCGTATTCTTTCTGTGCCCAAGACTCGCACAAAAACATACGGTGAAAGATCTTTCTGCTTCCCCAAACAATGGAATTCTCTTCCACTACACATCCACAATATACCAACCATCCCAGCCTTCAAAACTGCATTCAAAACACACCTCTTTAAACTCTACTATCTTGACTAATTCCCCCCTCTGATCGATTAACGATGCTGCTGGGTGCCGTCCATGGCTTGACATTTAAATAGTTATTGAGTGATTGGAGCGAATACACATTTGTTTTGTTTTAATTAATTAATTAATGTATGATAATTTTTAAGTTCATGATTATGTTTGTTAAATTGTATGTACAGGGTGGTGAGCCCAGTCCTAGGCTTCTAATAATAATAATAATAATTATAATGTGTGTTTGCGCTCTACCCACCACATAATATCCTCATGGTGCATCTCACCTTTCATCGTCAAGTGACAGGAAGTTGTCTAAATTCAAACGGCACATGTTACCATAGAGGTATAAATGTAGGAAAGAATTTGGCTAAATTATTTAAATGAAATGGGGAGGTGGGAGGGGGGAGGACGGCGTTCGGGTTGAATCAAATAGAAATTTAAAACACACATATAAGGGGTAAATTGTAAGAAATAAGAAACAGAACAGAGGACGTATAGTCTGAAAGGCTTCATCAGCAAAAAAAATATACAGAATAACAGAGAATAATGAAGAACGGAGAATTAAGAAGAACAGAGAATTGAGAAGAACAGATAATTAAGAATATCAGAGAATTAAGAAGAACAGAGAATTGAGAAGAACAGATAATTAAGAATATCAGAGAATTAAGAAGAACAGAGAATGAAGAAGATCAGAGAATAAAGTAGAACAGAGAATTAAGAAGAACAGAGAATGAAGTAGAACAGAGAATAAAGTAGAACAGAGAATTAAGAAGAACAGAGAATTAAGAAGAACTGGGAATAAAGAAGAACAGAGAATAAAGTAGAACAGAGAATTAAGAAGAACAGAGAATTAAGAAGAACAGAGAATGAAGTAGAACAGAGAATAAAGTAGAACAGAGAATTAAGAAGAACAGAGAATGAAGTAGAACAGAGAATAAAGTAGAACAGAGAATTAAGAAGAACAGAGAATGAAGTAGAACAGAGAATAAAGTAGAACAGAGAATTAAGAAGAACAGAGAATGAAGTAGAACAGAGAATAAAGTAGAACAGAGAATTAAGAAGAACAGAGAATGAAGAAGATCAGAGAATAAAGTAGAACAGAGAATTAAGAAGAACAGAGAATGAAGAAGATCAGAGAATAAAGTAGAACAGAGAATTAAGAAGAACAGAGAATGAAGTAGAACAGAGAATAAAGTAGAATTAAGAAGAACAGAGAATTAAGAAGAACTGGGAATTAAGAAGAACAAAGAATGAAGTAGAACAGAGAATAAAGTAGAACAGAGAATTAAGAAGAACAGAGAATGAAGTAGAACAGAGAATAAAGTAGAACAGAGAATAAAGTAGAACAGAGAATTAAGAAGAACAGACAAACAATAACATATAATAAAAAAACAGACCAGCTTGGTTTTGGGGTAGACCGGATCATAGACTAATCAGTCATGGACATGGGGGGGGGGGGGTCGTTTCTAAAGTGGTATCATTAGAATTGGGGAGGTGGCACCTGTAAAGAGCTATTATTAGAATGGGGGTCACCATTAAAGAGGAATCATTAGAATGGGGTGGGGGGGACCTTTAAATGGGTATCATGAATCTTGAGCAGGCCTCACGGTAGAAAGCCCGCCGTGTCCCTGCCCCTGACGCCTCCGCATTAGAATCGTACAGAAGAAGAAGACATTCATTTGACTTTTCTTTCTGACTGCCAGAGTTCCACAACAATGATTTTGGCACCCTAACAACGACACAGAAAACGTCTCCACTGGTTTACTTCCATGTGATTGTGAAAGGTGATGACATTTATTGTGATCGTGAAAGGTGATGACATTTATTGTGATCGTGAAAGGTGATGACATTTATTGTGATCGTGAAAGGTGATGACATTTATTGTGATCGTGAAAGGTGATGACATTTATTGTGATCGTGAAAGGTGATGACATTAAGTGTGATCGTGAAAGGTGATGACATTAAGTGTGATTGTGAAAGGTGATGACATTAAGTGTGATTGTGAAAGGTGATGACATTTATTGTGATCGTGAAAGGTGATGACATTTATTGTGATCGTGAAAGGTGATGACATTTATTGTGATCGTGAAAGGTGATGACTTTTATTGTGATCGTGAAAGGTGATGACATTTATTGTGATCGTGAAAGGTGATGACATTAAGTGTGATTGTGAAAGGTGATGACATTAAGTGTGATTGTGAAAGGTGATGACATTAAGTGTGATTGTGAAAGGTGATGACATTTATTGTGATCGTGAAAGGTGATGACATTTATTGTGATCGTGAAAGGTGATGACATTTATTGTGATCGTGAAAGGTGATGACATTTATTGTGATCGTGAAAGGTGATGACATTTATTGTGATCGTGAAAGGTGATGACATTTATTGTGATCGTGAAAGGTGATGACATTTATTGTGATCGTGAAAGGTGATGACATTTATTGTGATCGTGAAAGGTGATAACATTTATTGTGATCGTGAAAGGTGATGACATTTATTGTGATCGTGAAAGGTGATGACATTTATTGTGATTGTGAACGGTGATGACATTTAATGTTGTCTGTATCGATCCGTTTGTGTTTCGCAATTTTTACCAATGTGGGCAAATTACAGTATCATGATGTGAGAACCACTGAAAGATCTAACTGCTTTTTTAAAAAAAAATCTAGGCTATCCCATATCCGCAGTCGTTCACCAGCTCCTAGTATTGCTCAAGTCACACCGGGATACGAGTGTGTGTGTGTATTCAATGGGGGAGGCCTGGAATCTATGCATATACTGTGTATGTTTAATTGAGTGAACTTTCTTGTGGCCTCCGCTAAACTCCTATCATTCGGTCCCACTGCCCGGAGATTCGATGTTGTGACGTCTTGATTAACACCTGGAGGTGCAGTTAAGGTATTTTCTCGATTAGTGCGTCCATACGACAGGTGTAACAAAACTAGTCTAATGATTTGTTTATTAGCCGTGAAACCGTATAGTCGAGGCTCTCCATAGTTGTGTGTGGTATATTTTTGTGTTTGGGTTTAAGTGTACGATTTTGTCTTCGATGAGACCAGGCGTTGTCTGTTTTGTTGGAGACACAGGTAGCAGTCAGGTAGGCCAACATTTTTTCAAACAGCCTCGTTACCAGTCCATTTTTTTGGCTAATGTGTAGAGATAGGGCCATGGCGTCATTGGCATGATAGGTTAGGGTGAGGATAGATATAGGGTTCAGGTTAGGGTGAGGGATAGATTTAGGGTTCAGGTTAGGGTGAGGGATAGATTTAGGGTTCAGGTTAGGGTGAGGGATAGATTTAGGGTTCAGGTTAGGGTGAGGGATAGATTTAGCCATGGTAAAAAACGCGGTCCCATCTCTTACCATTTACCCATTTTTGGTAATTGAACGCTACTGGTACCGCGTTTTTTTAACATGGCCGCCATCTTGCTTGACACAACCCGTAAAATTAAGAATAAAACGTTTAAAAATAATGAAAAAACTTCCTAAATGTATCCCTCACCCTAACCTGAACCCTAAATCTATCCCTCACCCTAACCTGAACCCTAAATCTATCCCTCACCCTAACCTGAACCCTAAATCTATCCTACCTAACCTAATGAAATGAGGTACCACAGATGAGCATTTGCCCCATTTTTTATAAATTTTAAGTGTAGGGACTGCACTATGTTAAGATTCTGCCTTGGTCGTGGCGTCAGCAAGCAATGAAGGTTTTGTTTAATTATAAGCATTTGAAAGATGTTTTACTGTGACTCTCACAAACTCTACTTGAGGTCTCTAATGCTTATAATGTTATTTAGGCTACCACTAATCAGAATATAGATACATTTCAAAACTTGTGAATAGTTGCATAGCTTGTTTCACCCATTCAATCTTTACATGACTAACTATCACCCATTCAATCTTTACCTGACTTACTATCACCCATTCAATCTTTACCTGACTTACTATCACCCATTCAATCTTTACCTGACTTACTATCACCCATTCAATCTTTACCCGACTTACTATCACCCATTCAATCTTTACCCGACTTACTATCACCCATTCAATCTTTACCCGACTTACTATCACCCATTCAATCTTTACCTGACTTACTATCACCCATTCAATCTTTACCTGACTTACTATCACCCATTCAATCTTTACCTGACTTACTATCACCCATTCAATCTTTACCCGACTTACTATCACCCATTCAATCTTTACCCGACTTACTATCACCCATTCAATCTTTACCCGACTTACTATCACCCATTCAATCTTTACCCGACTTACTATCACCCATTCAATCTTTACCTGACTTACTATCACCCATTCAATCTTTACCTGACTTACTATCACCCATTCAATCTTTACCTGACTTACTATCACCCATTCAATCTTTACCTGACTTACTATCACCCATTCAATCTTTACCTGACTTACTATCACCCATTCAATCTTTACCTGACTTACTATCACCCATTCAATCTTTACCTGACTTACTATCACCCATTCAATCTTTACCTGACTTACTATCACCCATTCAATCTTTACCTGACTTACTATCACCCATTCAATCTTTACCTGACTTACTATCACCCATTCAATCTTTACCTGACTTACTATCACCCATTCAATCTTTACCTGACTTACTATCACCCATTCAATCTTTACCTGACTTACTATCACCCATTCAATCTTTACCTGACTTACTATCACCCATTCAATCTTTACCTGACTTACTATCACCCATTCAATCTTTACCTGACTTACTATCACCCATTCAATCTTTACCTGACTTACTATCACCCATTCAATCTTTACCTGACTTACTATCACCCATTCAATCTTTACCTGACTTACTATCACCCATTCAATCTTTACCCGACTTACTATCACCCATTCAATCTTTACCCGACTTACTATCACCCATTCAATCTTTACCCGACTTACTATCACCCATTCAATCTTTACCCGACTTACTATCACCCATTCAATCTTTACCCGACTTACTATCACCCATTCAATCTTTACCCGACTTACTATCACCCATTCAATCTTTACCCGACTTACTATCACCCATTCAATCTTTACCCGACTTACTATCACCCATTCAATCTTTACCCGACTTACTATCACCCATTCAATCTTTACCTGACTTACTATCACCCATTCAATCTTTACCTGACTTACTATCACCCATTCAATCTTTACCTGACTTACTATCACCCATTCAATCTTTACCTGACTTACTATCACCCATTCAATCTTTACCTGACTTACTATCACCCATTCAATCTTTACCTGACTTACTATCACCCATTCAATCTTTACCTGACTTACTATCACCCATTCAATCTTTACCTGACTTACTATCACCCATTCAATCTTTACCTGACTTACTATCACCCATTCAATCTTTACCTGACTTACTATCACCCATTCAATCTTTACCTGACTTACTATCACCCATTCAATCTTTACCTGACTTACTATCACCCATTCAATCTTTACCTGACTTACTATCACCCATTCAATCTTTACCTGACTTACTATCACCCATTCAATCTTTACCTGACTTACTATCACCCATTCAATCTTTACCTGACTTACTATCACCCATTCAATCTTTACCTGACTTACTATCACCCATTCAATCTTTACCTGACTTACTATCACCCATTCAATCTTTACCTGACTTACTATCACCCATTCAATCTTTACCTGACTTACTATCACCCATTCAATCTTTACCTGACTTACTATCACCCATTCAATCTTTACCTGACTTACTATCACCCATTCAATCTTTACCTGACTTACTATCACCCATTCAATCTTTACCTGACTTACTATCACCCATTCAATCTTTACCTGACTTACTATCACCCATTCAATCTTTACCTGACTTACTATCACCCATTCAATCTTTACCTGACTTACTATCACCCATTCAATCTTTACCTGACTTACTATCACCCATTCAATCTTTACCTGACTTACTATCACCCATTCAATCTTTACCTGACTTACTATCACCCATTCAATCTTTACCTGACTTACTATCACCCATTCAATCTTTCCCTGACTTACTATCACCCATTCAATCTTTACCTGACTTACTATCACCCATTCAATCTTTACCTGACTTACTATCACCCATTCAATCTTTACCTGACTTACTATCACCCATTCAATCTTTACCTGACTTACTATCACCCATTCAATCTTTACCTGACTTACTATCACCCATTCAATCTTTACCTGACTTACTATCACCCATTCAATCTTTACCTGACTTACTATCACCCATTCAATCTTTACCTGACTTACTATCACCCATTCAATCTTTACCTGACTTACTATCACCCATTCAATCTTTACCCGACTTACTATCACCCATTCAATCTTTACCCGACTTACTATCACCCATTCAATCTTTACCCGACTTACTATCACCCATTCAATCTTTACCCGACTTACTATCACCCATTCAATCTTTACCCGACTTACTATCACCCATTCAATCTTTACCTGACTTACTATCACCCATTCAATCTTTACCCGACTTACTATCACCCATTCAATCTTTACCCGACTTACTATCACCCATTCAATCTTTACCCGACTTACTATCACCCATTCAATCTTTACCCGACTTACTATCACCCATTCAATCTTTACCCGACTTACTATCACCCATTCAATCTTTACCTGACTTACTATCACCCATTCAATCTTTACCTGACTTACTATCACCCATTCAATCTTTACCCGACTTACTATCACCCATTCAATCTTTACCCGACTTACTATCACCCATTCAATCTTTACCCGACTTACTATCACCCATTCAATCTTTACCTGACTTACTATCACCCATTCAATCTTTACCTGACTTACTATCACCCATTCAATCTTTACCTGACTTACTATCACCCATTCAATCTTTACCTGACTTACTATCACCCATTCAATCTTTACCTGACTTACTATCACCCATTCAATCTTTACCTGACTTACTATCACCCATTCAATCTTTACCTGACTTACTATCACCCATTCAATCTTTACCTGACTTACTATCACCCATTCAATCTTTACCTGACTTACTATCACCCATTCAATCTTTACCTGACTTACTATCACCCATTCAATCTTTACCTGACTTACTATCACCCATTCAATCTTTACCTGACTTACTATCACCCATTCAATCTTTACCTGACTTACTATCACCCATTCAATCTTTACCTGACTTACTATCACCCATTCAATCTTTACCTGACTTACTATCACCCATTCAATCTTTACCTGACTTACTATCACCCATTCAATCTTTACCTGACTTACTATCACCCATTCAATCTTTACCTGACTTACTATCACCCATTCAATCTTTACCTGACTTACTATCACCCATTCAATCTTTACCTGACTTACTATCACCCATTCAATCTTTACCTGACTTACTATCACCCATTCAATCTTTACCTGACTTACTATCACCCATTCAATCTTTACCTGACTTACTATCACCCATTCAATCTTTACCTGACTTACTATCACCCATTCAATCTTTACCTGACTTACTATCACCCATTCAATCTTTACCTGACTTACTATCACCCATTCAATCTTTACCTGACTTACTATCACCCATTCAATCTTTACCTGACTTACTATCACCCATTCAATCTTTACCTGACTTACTATCACCCATTCAATCTTTACCTGACTTACTATCACCCATTCAATCTTTACCTGACTTACTATCACCCATTCAATCTTTACCTGACTTACTATCACCCATTCAATCTTTACCCGACTTACTATCACCCATTCAATCTTTACCCGACTTACTATCACCCATTCAATCTTTACCCGACTTACTATCACCCATTCAATCTTTACCCGACTTACTATCACCCATTCAATCTTTACCCGACTTACTATCACCCATTCAATCTTTACCTGACTTACTATCACCCATTCAATCTTTACCTGACTTACTATCACCCATTCAATCTTTACCTGACTTACTATCACCCATTCAATCTTTACCTGACTTACTATCACCCATTCAATCTTTACCTGACTTACTATCACCCATTCAATCTTTACCTGACTTACTATCACCCATTCAATCTTTACCTGACTTACTATCACCCATTCAATCTTTACCTGACTTACTATCACCCATTCAATCTTTACCTGACTTACTATCACCCATTCAATCTTTACCTGACTTACTATCACCCATTCAATCTTTACCTGACTTACTATCACCCATTCAATCTTTACCTGACTTACTATCACCCATTCAATCTTTACCTGACTTACTATCACCCATTCAATCTTTACCTGACTTACTATCACCCATTCAATCTTTACCCGACTTACTATCACCCATTCAATCTTTACCTGACTTACTATCACCCATTCAATCTTTACCCGACTTACTATCACCCATTCAATCTTTACCTGACTTACTATCACCCATTCAATCTTTACCTGACTTACTATCACCCATTCAATCTTTACCTGACTTACTATCACCCATTCAATCTTTACCTGACTTACTATCACCCATTCAATCTTTACCTGACTTACTATCACCCATTCAATCTTTACCTGACTTACTATCACCCATTCAATCTTTACCTGACTTACTATCACCCATTCAATCTTTACCTGACTTACTATCACCCATTCAATCTTTACCTGACTTACTATCACCCATTCAATCTTTACCCGACTTACTATCACCCATTCAATCTTTACCTGACTTACTATCACCCATTCAATCTTTACCCGACTTACTATCACCCATTCAATCTTTACCTGACTTACTATCACCCATTCAATCTTTACCTGACTTACTATCACCCATTCAATCTTTACCTGACTTACTATCACCCATTCAATCTTTACCTGACTTACTATCACCCATTCAATCTTTACCTGACTTACTATCACCCATTCAATCTTTACCTGACTTACTATCACCCATTCAATCTTTACCTGACTTACTATCACCCATTCAATCTTTACCTGACTTACTATCACCCATTCAATCTTTACCTGACTTACTATCACCCATTCAATCTTTACCTGACTTACTATCACCCATTCAATCTTTACCTGACTTACTATCACCCATTCAATCTTTACCTGACTTACTATCACCCATTCAATCTTTACCTGACTTACTATCACCCATTCAATCTTTACCTGACTTACTATCACCCATTCAATCTTTACCTGACTTACTATCACCCATTCAATCTTTACCTGACTTACTATCACCCATTCAATCTTTACCTGACTTACTATCACCCATTCAATCTTTACCTGACTTACTATCACCCATTCAATCTTTACCTGACTTACTATCACCCATTCAATCTTTACCTGACTTACTATCACCCATTCAATCTTTACCTGACTTACTATCACCCATTCAATCTTTACCTGACTTACTATCACCCATTCAATCTTTACCTGACTTACTATCACCCATTAAACCATAACAATACCCTCTTGATTTGAAATATACAACCTGAGAAATGTGATTTGAAATATACAACCTGAGAAATGTGATTTGAAATATACAACCTGAGAAATGTGATTTGAAATATACAACCTGAGAAATGTGATTTGAAATATACAACCTGAGAAATGTGATTTGAAATATACAACCTGAGAAATGTGATTTGAAATATACAACCTGAGAAATGTGATTTGAAATATACAACCCGAGAAATGTGATTTGAAATATACAACCTGTGAAATGTGATTTGAAATATACAACCTGAGAAATGTGATTTGAAATATACAACCTGAGAATTGTGATTAGAAATATACAACCTACTAATTACCAGTATTTGCCTCTCTGTTCATTTCGTGTCTTTTGTGTTAGAGAAATAAAATCACAACTCGTTCAGGAAATGGTGGGCGGGTGTGTGGCGGCATTAAGTTTGTAAACTTTGTTTTGACACCTTGTTGTAGCTTCAGCTGTGGCCTACAGTCGGGAAACCCCGCTACCGTTGGGTTATTATTTTAAGACATGTTAGTGGTACGAAGAAATCGCTTTAAGATTGACGGTTGCATCAGAATAGTCCAGAGTTTGAGGGAGTGCATTGGTGATGTCAAGTCATGGATGACACACAGCAAGTTGAAGCTTAATGATGACAAAACGGAAGCACTCCTCATTCACAATCACAAAGCATCCTCTACCTCAACTCTCCTCACCTCATTTCAAGTAGGTCACTCAGACATACAGTTTACATCCTCTGCTAGGAATCTTGGTTATATTCTTTCTAACAACATGTCTCTACCTCACAGTTAGCGCAACAAAAACCCTAATCTGTGCTCTTGTTCTCTCTCGTCTTGACTATTGCAACTCTCTTCTGTCAGGCTCACCAAAACACTTCTTAGAAAAACTACAAAATGTTCAAAACTCAGCTGCTAGGCTCGTTCTAAAGGCAAAAAAACGTGATCACGTCACTCCACTACTTCATTCACTTCATAGGCTCCCTATACAAGCACGGATTGACTATAAACTCTCTGTTCTCTGTCACAATGTTTTCTCAGATTCCTGCCCTTCCTATGTAACCGAACTTCTTTCTGTCTATTCACCTCTTCGACAGCTTCGCTCCTCCGCGGACACGCGTATTCTGTCTGTTCCCAAGACACGCACTAAAACATATGGTGAATGATCTTTCTCTTTTTGCGCCCTCAAACAATGGAATTCTCTGCCACTACACATCCGCAATACACCAACCACCCAGGCCTTCAAAACTGCTTTCATAACACATCTCTTTAAACTCTACTACCCCGACTGATTCCCCACATCTGACCGATAAACGATGCTGCTGGCTGCAGTCCATGGCTTGATATGAAAAAGTTCAGGGGGAGGGGGGTGAATATACATTTGTTTTTGTTTTGTTGTTATACAGCTGTTCTTTATTACATAAATGTATTTTGTTTTAATGTTACTATTATGTCTCTTTTACTATTTTTATGCACAGCGTGGTGAGCCCAGCCCCAGGCTTGGGTACCACGCTATAAAAGACAATTAATAATAATAATAATTATTAAAATAATTGCTAGTATCGTGGTCTTCACGAGACCACTACCTGTGCCTCCCTCGTAGACTCATCTTCTCGGCCCCCTTCTGGGGCCTCCTTACACTTTTTCCCCCTTTAAATATTTAAAACGTTTTCATATATATATTAAAATTGATTTAATGACATCAATTACTTGGACAGGAATCCTAAATCTGTCTATTATCTTCTGCAGCTTTTCAAAGTGAGTTATGTTAAGTGAGTCACCTTGTTCCGTTACAGGGGTCCTTAATGTTTCAAGCCGTGTGATTGGAATATTAAGAACATGATAAGTGAGAAGACCAAGAGTGAGATTCGTCTGAGATAAGATTATAATGATGGTTTCTGAGAAGACCAAGAGTAAGATTCGCCTGAGATAAGATTTTAAATGATGGTTTCTAAGAAGACCAAGAGTAAGATTCGCCTGAGATAAGATTTTAAATGAATTCTGAGAAGACCAAAAGTGAGATTCGTCCGAGATCAGATTTTAAATTATGGTTTCTGAGAAGACCAAGAGCGAGATTCGTCTGAGATAAGATTATAATGATAGTTTCTGAGAAGACCAAGAGTGAGAATCGTCTGAGATAAGATTTAAATGATGGTTTCTCTGCCTAATCCCGGGAAATGTGAAAACCGTTTACTTAATATTCCATCTGTAACCTCCATCCCCCCCCCCCCCCCGGTGCCGGTTCCACAGGACTCGAACTTCCTTGATGACCTCATTCTTGAGCTGGATTAATTAATTCGATCCAACCGATCTTTCTTGCTTTGTGCTATCAAATTCCCACGGTATTAATTCCCTAAGGATAAACGCTTAACAATGATTGATATCATTTCTCGTTCCCTCCCATCAATCTCTTTGGCCTCATTCATTATGAGTATGAGATGCATATTAAAGTTAATTGGATGGTGGACAAGAAGTTCTTACCATAATAGGTGCATGCCTCCGACATCACTCTAAAAAAGGGGTGGAGCATAAGGGGCTTAAACATGTCTCCTTGATGCAACTAGACCCAATGGCAAAACAAATGATTACAGATCTCTTTATTAATTAGCAAAGAATAATTGACCCAATAAACTCCATTCAAGAACCGTTGAAGTTCGTGTTTCAATTGATCCAGTGAACCCAGTGCTAGAACCTTTCAAGTACGTGTTTCAATTGGTCCAGTGAACCCCGTGCTAGAACCTTTCAAGTACGTGTTTCAATTGGTCCAGTGAACCCAGTGCTAGAACCTTTCAAGTACGTGTTTCAATTGGTCCAGTGAACCCAGTGCTAGAACCTTTCAAGTACGTGTTTGGACGTCCATGTTTTGATGTTTAGATACATTTGTTATCCCAATTAAATAGGCTCGTGGCTCGTCGCTCTAGGCTCGTGGCTGTCCGCTCGAGGTACCTGATAACGATCATCCAGTCGTTTCATTACTTCCTCCAGCTAAATCCTATCCATTACATACTACACATGGTTATAAATACTATTCATTACACACATGGTTATAAATCCCATTCATTACACACATGGTTATAAATCCTATTCATTACACACATGGTTATAAATCCTATTCATTACACACATGGTTATAAATCCTATTCATTACAATCATGGCTATCCAACCATTACTATCAAGTAAATGCACCATACATCAGTGATGAAGACGGGGAGGGCGTAATTTGTGAAAAGAAAAGTGCACATTAGAAATAAGTCGTAAGTAACTGGTGAATAAATAGTGCACCAAGATATGTGTAGGCTTGAACAAAAGATGGAACAATTGTTTCGGCTAGATGCCTTCGCAAGGCTTGAAATAAGCCCCTCATACGCGTAACGTGTATTCATTTTAAGTATATACTAATAAGAATTATTTCGCATAGACTAGATGTTTCCTTTACATGTGTAGCCTGACTTTCCTGACTAGCATCATACTGAGACAAATATGAGATATATTAACCGTGATAAATAAATATTGTTTTCATAAACTCAATGCTTTAGAAGTCGTATAAACAAAACTCCTAGGCTTCTGTCTCATAGGCTTCTGTCTCATAGGCTTCTGTCTCATAGGCTTCTGTCTCATAGGCTTCTGTCTCATAGGCTTCTGTCTCATAGGCTTCTGCCTCATAGGCTTCTGTCGCATAGGCTTCTATCTCATAGGCTTCTGCCTCATAGGCTTCTGCCTCATAGGCTTCTGTCTCATAGGCTTCTATCTCATAGGCTTCTGTCTCATAGGCTTCTGTCTCATAGGCTTCTGTCTCATAGGCTTCTGTCTCATAGGCTTCTGTCTCATAGGCTTCTATCTCATAGGCTTCTATCTCATAGGCTTCTGTCTCATAGGCTTCTGTCTCGTAGGCTTCTGTCTCGTAGGCTTATGTCTCATAGGCTTCTGTCTCATAGGCTTCTGCCTCATAGGCTTCTGTCTCATAGGCTTCTATCTCATAGGCTTCTGTCTCATAGGCTTCTGTCTCATAGGTTTCTGTCTCATAGGCTTCTATCTCATAGGCTTCTGTCTCATAGGCTTCTGTCTCATAGGCTTCTGTCTCATAGGCTTCTGTCTCATATGCTTCTGTCTCATAGGTTTCTCTCTAATAGGCTTCTATCTCATAGGCTTCTGTCTCATAGGCTTCTATCTCATAGGCTTCTGTCTCGTAGGCTTCTGTCTCATAGGCTTCTGTCTCATAGGCTTCTGCCTCATAGGCTTCTGTCTCATAGGCTTCTATCTCATAGGCTTCTGTCTCATAGGCTTCTGTCTCATAGGTTTCTGTCTCATAGGCTTCTATCTCATAGGCTTCTGTCTCATAGGCTTCTATCTCATAGGCTTCTGTCTCATAGGCTTCTGTCTCATAGGCTTCTGTCTCATAGGTTTCTGTCTCATAGGCTTCTATCTCATAGGCTTCTGTCTCATAGGCTTCTATCTCATAGGCTTCTGTCTCATAGGCTTCTGTCTCATAGGCTTCTGTCTCATAGGCTTCTGTCTCATAGGCTTCTGTCTCATAGGCTTCTATCTCATAGGCTTCTGTCTCATAGGCTTCTATCTCATAGGCTTCTGTCTCATAGGCTTCTGTCTCATAGGCTTCTGTCTCATAGGCTTCTGTCTCATAGGCTTCTGCCTCATAGGCTTCTGTCTCATAGGCTTCTATCTCATAGGCTTCTGTCTCATAGGCTTCTATCTCATAGGCTTCTGTCTCATAGGCTTCTATCTCATAGGCTTCTGTCTCATAGGCTTCTGTCTCATAGGCTTCTGTCTCATAGGCTTCTGTCTCATAGGCTTCTGCCTCATAGGCTTCTGCCTCATAGGATTCTGTCTCATAGGCTTCTGTCTCATAGGCTTCTGTCTCATAGGCTTCTGCCTCATAGGATTCTGTCTCATAGGCTTCTGTCTCTACGAACTAAAAGGCAAATCTTTTATTTCATCAATTATTATTGGAAGTAAATTACTTGAGATTTGAGACTTGAGACCTGCCTTAAAATAAATCTGATTTACATTTTTTAATAAAAATCTTTTGTAGCGATTGTGTGACTTGACGAGAAATGTCGCCCAAGACTTAGAAAAAAACACACACAGTTGTATTTTACGTATTTCAAATCATCCCATTGCATCGCATTTTTAGCTGTCTGGAAACCCAAAAAAACAATTTTTAACGCAATAAAATAATTTAAAAATTAAATTATTAAATTATGAAGGACAAACACTTTTGAATACAATATAATATTGTTCAAACTATGGGGCTAGAACCATTAAAATATCCATTGCTTACGATTATATCACCTTCAAGTGTGTAACTACATGTCATGGAACCGGGGCTGTGCAACGATAAATCTGTGCCCGGGACGAAGCATGTATTTTGGGGTCCCCTCTTCAAACGCTGCATATTTACAATAATTTACATATATTTTTAATAAACAATAACGTTTTTCGGCTTTGGCTGCCCACATACCCTTCCCCACCCCTGCATCCCGTCATTCACTGCCCTGCTCACGACGCACTATCCATTACGTGACGGATAGATTTCTCTTGCTTATGATCAGTCAAGTGTGTAGCCAAACAAATAATTTCATTCCAATTTGTACAGACTGTTTATAAACTGTGTATTAAATGTGCAGACAGTAGGCAGATTCAAACGCGAGACGTAGCATAACTTTATTTCATCACCTGGTCGATGCTGCACCAGCACGGATCCCCGGGCACGTGCTTATCCGTGGTGTACCAAGGAACCTGAGATTTGATTTTTTTTATATTAAAACGGAAGTGCTTGTGCCATACTCAATCTGTTGTTTTTTTTTACTGGTAGCCAGCTTTAACATTGCATTTACCTCCCTTGCCCCTTTCTCTGGTTATTAATGGGCTATTTTTAACAAAACTTGTTCTTTTCATAAATATAAAATCCTTCACGCAAAATTAAAAAATATATATCAAAAATATTAAATATACTTACTGTTAGAAAAAAATGTATACATAGATAATTATTCCATCTTGCTACTATTACTTACAATGATCATAGATATAAATAATGTGGCAAAATATACTCAAATGTAGTCCTTATAGCATGCTTCTTTAACCTCTTTGCCGCGCCGCACTGACATCTTGATTTCAAAACTTATTTCCCCATTCCCCTGATAACAAAATACACATAAAACTAATTTTTCTGGGTCTTTCTCCATCTCCTGAAACGGACCCCCCCCCCCCCCCCACAACCCCAGGGGGGTACGTACACCACTGGTTAAGATCCCCTGCCCAAAAATATAGCTAATTTTTGCCCCCAAATGCATCAAAACCACTCACCTCGGTTTTTTCCCCCCAGTTTGTTATTGTCGTTTCTAGCAAGTCACTGAAACACCGTGATTTATGAGTATGCAATATTTGAACAAATATTTTACATATATAAGAGATTGGATCTGGTTGTGTCATTTCATGTGTATTTAGAGTCCAAATTGATGAAATGATATGAGTTGGTACTCCAACTACAATTTTCAAATGCATCAGACATACACAAAGAGCAGATCATTGGAATATGAGGCATTGCATGCGAAATTAATGAGTCGGCATAATTATGAGGAATGCGTTGCCAGACTTTGAAATGTATTCAATCGACGAATTGGTTCAGGAAGAGAGAAAGGAGAATTGAAGTATTATTTTTTAACAAAACGGCAAGATTCTGTTCCTGGAGCTCATATTAAATGAATGATGTTTGTTTTTGTTCCAGACAGAAGAATGGCTGAACCAGTCTTCAAGTTGTTTTACTTCAATTTCCGTGGCAGGGGAGAGCTGATTCGTCTTCTTTTGCACACGGCACAAGTGGAGTTCATTGATGAAAGAGTCGCGTTTGCTGATTGGCCAGAGTTGAAACCAAGTAAATTGTTGAAATATTATTAGCCACCCTATTTCTTGGGCGTATTTCATATTTCATGTAATTGCATTTGAAACCGTTTGTTGAAGTTTTTCGTTTAAAGCTTCATAAAATGTAATGCCGAGCAAGGAACGGGGGGGGGGGGGCTGAAAATTTGACAATGCAAGTAACGCACTTTATAAAGGCTCGCAAACGCACATTTATTTCACGCCCCTGAACTACATTAATATTTTAATGACCCACTCGCTTTTACACTGCAGATTAATTTTATCAACTATTTCAGAAAGAAAAAAAAATGAAAATATTACGCATCAAACGCCCTTGTGATATTGTTTAAAAAGAATCTCATTTAGCGCAGTTATCGGGAATTTCATTTTATCTTCCCGTTGAAAAACAGAAAAATCGGATTTTTTTTTTTTTTGAGGGGTGGTGTCATCGGCAACGAGTCTGTGTGCAAAGCTTCAGCTCGATAATTTGACGGGATGTGGGCCAATTAGCCGCTCGAAGATTTTGCCAGCCAGCTACTCAGTCAGCCATAAGTGAAGTTCATATAAAGGATTTTAAAACTAATTTAAAAAAACAGTATAATGTATAAAACAGGCACTTGCTTCGCGTGTGTTCCCATATCGAACATTTTCAAAAAGGAAAAAAGTTGCTTAAGTGCAGATTGAAGTCACACAGTTTGGTCACGAATGATAAATATAGGCCAAGTGCTGGTATCAAACTGTATCGAAATGAGAGTTGCTTTGACTTTTCTAAAAAAAAATTATATCAACTGCTGCTGTGTATCTTTTAAAATATGTCTATCTGAACCTTATAGGTGGAAAAGTTGGGAATGCATTGTAAAAACCGATAACCAAACAGGCAAAATAAAACTATATTAGAATCCCTATTTTAAATGCTGATGACAATATTAAACCATTGTATATTGAAATAAATGCGATTTGGTGCAAAGCTGACATTGATAAATATCATCTCCTAGGAATGATACATTGCGTTCCAATTTCCCCTTCCTACCAATTGAAAGCTCTCGTCTTCGCCTTTGACCCCACATATATTACAGTAAGTCAGTTAGTCAAGACTTTGCTTGAATGTTTGATGGGAAAACTTTCAGCGTATGTCTTGAAATGAAAACTGTCAGCGTATGTCTTGAAATGAAAACTTTCAGCATATGTCTTGAAAGGAAAACTGTCAGCGTATGTCTTGAAAGGAAAACTTTCAACGTATGTCTTGAAAGGAAAACTTTCAACGTATGTCTTGAAAGAAAAACTTTCAGCATATGTCTTGAAAGGAAAACTTTCAGCATATGTCTTGAAAGGAAAACTTTCAGCATATGTCTTGAAAGGAAAACTGTCAGCGTATGTCTTGAAAGGAAAACTTTCAACGTATGTCTTGAAAGGAAAACTTTCAACGTATGTCTTGAAAGGAAAACTTTCATCATATGTCTTGAAAGGAAAACTGTCAGCGTGTGTCTTGAAAGGAAAACTTTCAACGTATGTCTTGAAAGGAAAACTTTCAGCATATGTCTTGAAAGGAAAACTTTCAGCGTATGTCTTGAAATGAAAACTTTCAACGTATGTCTTGAAAGGAAAACTTTCAGCATATGTCTTGAAAGGAAAACTTTCAGCATATGTCTTGAAAGGAAACAAAAAATCTGCAATAGCTTAAAGTCCTACACGACCTATGAAGTATGTGAAAAATGAGTGTCAATAGCTTTTAAACTCTGTGCATGTAAGACTGATAACCGACCACAATTTTTACAGAAACCCCTGAAGGTTACGTCCCTTTCATGGAGATTGACGGAGTGGCTTATGGTGAGAGTCTACCATTAGCCCGCTACATCGCCAGAAAGTACAGTGAGTGAGTTTCATATCTAATACCCTTGTACTTTTATAACCCATGATACTGTTTTAGTACTCAGTGGCCGAGTCTCCATTCTCAGAAATCATCCAACGTTTCTTTATACCAGAAATGGGTAATAAATTAATCCAGCAGTTCAATTTTACCCATAACCCTCAACCTATTCCTGCAGTAGTGCCTGTAGGAACTTTTCGTTAACCTTTTCCTGCAGTAGTGCCTGTAGGAACTTTTCGTTAACCTATTCCTGCAGTAGTGCCTGTAGGAACTTTTCGTTAACCTATTCCTGCAGTAGTGCCTGTAGGAACTTTTCGTTAACCTATTCCTGCAGTAGTGCCTGTAGGAACTTTTCGTTAACCTATTTCTGCAGTAGTGCATGTAGGAACTTTTCGTTGTCAGTTTTTGATATGTAAATAACCCTCAACCTATTCCTGCAGTAGTGCCTGTTGGAACTTTTAGTTGTCAGTTTTGATATGTAAATAGATACACACAAAAACAATAACTTTGTGAGGCTGACAAATTTCCCTAACACAATGTTAATGGAATTGTTTCGTTCATTTGCGGTTCTTTCTGTGATTTGTTGGATCGTTACACGGATTTTATTGCCGACTGTTATAGAGATGTTGGGGTCATCACATCAAACTGCTTTTAGCTTTGCTCCGCGGCATGACAAAGACTTGAAATTTGTTACTTGAAAAACAGCCAAGCTAGAAAACAAAATATATTAAATAAAAACCAACATTTGATCCATCTCCGGCTCACCTGTAACCGCGGTAACCACGGTAACCATCGTAACCACTGTGCGTCGTTCACGTGTCAGGACGAAAGTCTCATGAAAACAATTGCAACCAATGTTTTCTATTGCAGGCAATAACTTTAACTGCGCCAATCTAGTATACATATACGCAAACACCACTGTAATCCATTTCATATTTATTGTTCAGAAGGATGTGTTTACAACTTCAAATGATTCGCGCTTGGTGACTAATTGGTTCAAAAAGTGGAGAAATAAAAATAAAAATCACTTCATCTATTTCGTATGTTACTTATATTTCGTGCATATAAAATGAGGTTGCATCGTTTTGTGTGACTGTTCCCCCCAGATTTGATGGGTAAGACAGAGTTGGATCAGTTGACTGCTGACATCATCATGAACTACGTTGATGATTTAAGGGATGAATACGTCCGATTTAAAACTGATAAAATCCTGACACCGCTCCAGAAGGTAAGAAAATTGGGTCACATTCAATGACAAATTACATATTCGTTCATTCAGTTCATTGTCATTTGTTAAACATCTAAAAAGTAAAACCTTAAAATGTGCATCGCGACATAAAACATTGCTTGACGACATTAAACATCGCTAGATGACATTAAACATTGCTAGACGACATTAAACATTGCTAGATGACATTAAACATCGCTAGATGACATTAAACATCGCTAGATGACATTAAACATTGCTAGACGACATTAAACATCGCTAGGTGACATTAAACATTGCTAGACGACATTAAACATCGCTAGATGACATTAAACATTGCTAGACGACATTAAACATCGCTAGATGACATTAAACATTGCTAGACGACATTAAACATCGCTAGATGACATTAAACATTGCTAGACGACATTAAACATCGCTAGATGACATTAAACATTGCTAGACGACATTAAACATCGCTAGATGACATTAAACATCGCTAGACGACATTAAACATTGCTAGACGACATTAAACATTGCTAGACGACATTAAACATTGCTAGACGACATTAAACATCGCTAGACGACATTAAACATCGCTAGACGACATTAAACATCGCTAGACGACATTAAACATTGCTAGAAACATTAACTTTGTACTCAAAGTCACACTATCATAAAACTTTGTTTTTTTTATAATTATTATTCAGAATTTCTTTCACTCCACAAGAAGCTCTGGCTCTTCCATAAACCCTATGTCCCCCCAACAGACCCTATGTCCACAATGAACGATGTGTTCCCAATGAACGCTGTGTTCCCAATGCACGTTGTTTTCCCAATGCACGCTGTTTTCCCAATGCACGCTGTGTTCCCAATGCACGTTGTTTTCCCAATGCACGATGTGTTCCCAATGCACGCTGCGTTTCCAATGCACGCTGTGTTCCCAATGCACGCTGTGTTCCCAATGCACGTTGTTTTCCCAATGCACGATGTGTTCCCAACGCACCCTGTGTTCCCAACGCACCCTATGTTCCCCCAAGTGTTTCCAATGCACCCTGTGTGCCCCCAAGTGTTCCAAATGCACCCTGTGTTTCCCCAAGTGTTCCCAATGCACGTTGTGTTCCCCCAAGTGTTCCCAATGCATGTTGTATTCCCAATACACTCTGTGTTTGCATAATTCCCCAATGCCCACAGTGTTCACCAAGTGCTCCAGTGCACTCCGTGTTCACCGAGTATTCCAAGTGCACTTTATTTTCCCAATCCACGCTATGTTTCCAGGTGTTCCCCATAAACTCTATTTAAGAATTTTCAAGCCAGGGGAATCACAAAAAATTAAAGAAATGGAGCCATTCTCTAAGAAACAAAGCAGTGTATATTTCAACAAGACATCGTGTTTGAGCCCGCTGTTTTGGACATTCACAAAATATGAGCCGAGCAGCTCCAGGTGTCCATCCATTGAAATAAATTTGTTTGCAATTGTTGAGTAGATGTTTTTGTGCTTTCCAGGAAGAACTCGAAGGAAAATTTTCAGACGAGACGATTCCAAATTTTTTAGGAAAGATAGAGAAGAGACTTGCCAACAGCAGCTCTGGTTATCTGGCTGGTGAACATGTAGGTTGATGTGCTGGTAAAAATGTATAAGTTATCATAGAGTGAGAGTATGTGTGAAGCTCTGGTTATCTGGCTGGTGAACATGTACGTTGATGTTCTGGTAAAAATGTATAAGTTATCATAGAGTGAGAGTATGTGTGAAGTGCTGGTATATGTCTGGTGAACATGTACGTTGGTGTGCTTGTTAAAGTTTTAAGTAATCATAGAGTGAATGTACGCGTTACATACCGTTATATAATTTTTTTTAATGTAATCTGTTTTATTTGGCTCGTTAAATGAACAATACGTAACAAAGTAAAAAACATCATACATAGAAAAACAATACCAATGCTACTGATATTAACAATATTCAATTTAATTATACTATTAAATTTATTTTGTTAAATACAAAATCAAATAAACAGAAATAAAAAACATATTTTTCGTGTTTTTCAAAGCATTTAGTGATGCTTAGAAATGAAGTGTTGTTTTCGTATTTT
This sequence comes from Omphiscola glabra, assembly GCA_964017045.1. NCBI lineage: Eukaryota > Metazoa > Mollusca > Gastropoda > Lymnaeidae > Omphiscola > Omphiscola glabra. The sequence continues at coordinate 23,845,435 of OZ024799.1, forward strand.
AAAAGAAAAAAGGGCGAGCTTTCCAATGATGCTGGTTAAAATTTCATATTTTGCCAAAATCAAATAGTAAATTATCATTTTCTTCGATTTTTTAAATTTTTAAATATTTAAACTGTAACGTTACATATTTGGTACATAAAGGGCATTCATTTCTGCACACGATACACTTATTTGTGACGAAATACTACGAATGACCAAAAACGGCCCGGCGATTGAATAGCGCGGGGGTAAAAATGATCGCTTGACTGTCGATAAAAAATCACTTTGGTGATGGTTTTCATGCGATAAATGCAATACTCTTTGTTATTTCAACAACAATTAAAATGACATATAATTAGAGGGCTTAAAATGTACTTTTAAATGGTACCAATTTTATTAGTTTATGACCAATTTTTAATATAGAAAACATTAAGTGAAAAGTTACTAAATAATAGTAAATACAGGCTTCCGTGACACAAAAACGCGTTTTTACGCCAGTTTGTGGTACCTACATAGGTAAATATAGTTTTGTAAAATATATTGTATATAGTGTACAAACAATAATTGAACTTTGTATCTTCTGTTCTTAAGTTGAAAAGGGTTAATTTTTTTAATTACCGAGTCATAAAATGATTGCAGATCTGACTGTGGCTGGTGTATTGGTTCAGTTATTTTGTTTGTACATTTACAGCTGAGTATAGCAGATCTGACAGTGGCTGATGTATTGGTTCAGTTATTATGTTTGTACATTTACAGTTGAGTATAGCAGATCTGACAGTGGCTGATGTATTGGATACTTGCATAAAAGAATATCCATCAGTATTGGACAATTTCCCAAACGTTTCTCGGCACAGAGAGATGGTGATGGGCTTGCCTCAGTTGGCGGGCTACTTGGCATCCAGGCCTGACACGAAGCTGTAAAATTATTATTATTCTATTTATACTTTTATATATAAGCTTGAATAAACTCACTAGAAATGTATGTTTGTTACGTGTTGCTTTTCTGGGGGAATACATTAAATTTATTGGAATATTTCTTCATTTTAACAACTGAAAGAGAGCAAAGGGATTCACTATTTATGAAACAAGGTATCTATTTGGCGGGTTCAAACGTTAAAATTTTGCTTCAAATTTCTTTTTGAACGCATTATTTCGTTTTACTATTTAGTATAGTGCATTCAAAAGAAATTTGATGTAAATTTTAAAGTGTGAACTGAAAAAAAGATTCGACCAATTTTCCGTTCGATCAAATTTCCGTCGATCAATTTTCCGTCGACGAAATTTCTTTCGATCAAATTTCCCGTAACCGTGAAAAGCCACTCCACATGCAAAAATTCCAGGTAAAACCTTGGGTCTCACAAATTGTAGTTCAAAAGTAAACAAGCAAATTTCTATTTAGCAACCTCAAGATCCATTGAAAAGTTTGTTATTTTGTGGAGAAAAAAACAACAGAAACTCGTTTGAACAGATATTCATAAATAGACCATCATATAAAAAGACATTCATAAATAGACCATAATATAAATAGACCATAATATAAAGAGACATTCCTATAAACAGACACTCACTTAATAGTTTTTTTATAAGCTTTTTAATTCTTGAAAATTAAATTGTACAACATATTTTTTAATTAACAAATCAAAACTAATTATTGGTACCATCCGCACTTTGATTAAAGGTAAACCCAATACTTGATTGACAGACTTTAAAAAACACTTTAAACTGACAACCACACATGTAATTAGAAATATTAAACTGACAACCACACATGTAATTAGAAATATTAAACTGACAACCACACATGTAATTTGAAGTTTAAACTAAACAAGTAATAAAAGTAAAAGACACTTTAAACTGACTATCATGCATGATATAAAAGACACCATTATTCCAGACATATAACAATTAAGTACATTAGTCCTTAATTAAATCATATTTTAAAATGAATCCTCTTTTTTAAAGATTTATTATGGACACAAAGTTAATTTGAACAAAACAATAATTACTTATAACTTAGTCATCACAACAGGCACACAGAGAAATGGAACAACTTTTATTTTTTACTTGTAGAAATTAAACACCAAGACAAGATGGTAGCTTGCTGGTACTGCTACAGATGATGGTTAAAGAATGACTGCACAAATTTCAAACTTTTAAAGGATTTTTTTAGGCTCTTGGTGCAGCAATTCATTGGACATGTTAACTCCAGCCAAAATGGTTCAACTCTGACTCCCAATCATGGAATTCCCATCATAGTCTCCCCATCACTGACTCCCAATCATGAACTCCCTATCAATATTTCCAATCTTAGACTCCCCGTTGCTGACTCCCAATCTTAGTCTCACAAACACTGACTCCCAATCATGGAATCCCCATTATAGACTCCTCATCACTGACTCCATATCAGTACTTCCAATCTTAGACTACCCATCACTGACTCCCAATCCCTATTACTACTTCCAATCTTTGAATCCCCAACACTGACTCCCTATCAGTACTTCTAATCTTAGACTACCCATCACTGACTCCCAATCCCTATTACTACTTCCAATCTTTGAATCCCCAACACTGACTCCCCATCGCTATTCCCCATCACTGATTCCCAGACACTTACTGAATTAAATGAGATAGAAACTCAACCAAAGCAACTACCGATATTCAAATACAGAGCACTACAAAACTTGCTCAACTTAAAGAATAAGCATTTGTTTTTTAAACACAGGAATAAAGTAGATATTTTGATGTTACAGGAAAAATTATCTATTTTGTAAAATATACAAAAAATACATCCTATTGCAAACATATTTATTACAGAAATCTTTCAATCAATAGAGACAAGACAATCAATAACAAATATTGCCAAAAGAATTGTTAGATGAAAAAAATCACATAGTGAAAGTGAGTTTAATCTAGATTATATGATCCACTGGCCGTGTGCAGAATCCCATATGTTGAGAAGCGCTGTTTTATAAGACATGTACTTGTTTAAGGCCTCACGTTTAGTACAGTTGGTACTTAGATATGAAGGAATTATTATTTCCAATTAGGTTTTCTATGAAACATTGTTAACACATCAGTCCATCATTCCCCAGAGTGAGATCAAACAGAACACCAATAACAGCACACAACATTCTTTTAGATTGTTTTGTGAATGCGCAAAAGAAACTAAAGATATATAAAGAGAAACAATGATTATCAAAGACAGAACAACAAGCTAGTTAATAAATCAAGCGTTATCGGGTCAGATCACATACTATTCATTTTAAAAATCTATTTAAAAATACATTGAACTAAAATGATGAAATAGAGCAGCGTTTCCCAACCTTTTAAGTTAGGCTGACCAGTGGACAAGTTTGGAAAATGCACCACAGACTGGTGGCGGATTGATTTATTTTATATTTATTTAATTTGACCATAGATATCCATGTGTCGCAGACCGGCAACAAAAGGCTAGCGAACCAGCATTATGTCCCAGACCACCATTTGGGGAATGTTCACTTAGAGGATACAGAGAAGCTTTTATTGTAGACTGAGGGAGAATGCAAATTAAGGCATAATCATTTTGGGGAGAGGGTAAGGTGAAAAATGAGGCGATGGTCATTCAAGAAATTTATGACATCATTTTGAGTATTTGCCTCGCTCTAGTTGTTTTACTTTCGTATTCATTTGTATGTAAATGTTCCGTGCACTTGATAGTAGCCAGTGTAATCTTGTTATCTAGGTCTTCATATTCTGTGCACTTGATAGTAGCCAGTGTAATCTTGTTATCTAGGTCTTCATATTCTGTGCACTTGATAGTAGCCAGTGTAATCTTGTTATCTAGGTCTTCATATTCTGTGCACTTGATAGTAGCCAGTGTAATCTTGTTATCTAGGTCTTCATATTCTGTGCACTTGATAGTAGCCAGTGTAATCTTGTTATCTAGGTCTTCATATTCTGTGCACTTGATAGTAGCCAGTGTAATCTTGTTATCTAGGTCTTCATATTTTCTTTGCTTTGTATCAGCTGTGTTCCCCAATGCTCATATATATGTCAGCTATGCCTGTTTTCTAGATATGTCATACGGGTGCTAGGAAAACTTCAATAATCCGATTTCCCTTGAAACGTTTATGACCAGTTGACATACAATACAATGCCATTGTAATTCTATTATGATTCCATGCTGTTCATTCTAACTGAGACCATTCTTTGAAAAACAGATTTTTAACATAATATTTAGCAGACAAATACCTTAGAGCAGCAGTTTGTATCTCCAACACTAAAACTAAGCACTAAAATTCTGTGACATCACAAATACTTTGTTTAATATTGACTGTTTCAGTGGGGAGCAAGATGGATAGTTACAGTGACAGTTACAATCTTACATGGCAGATACAAATGAAAATATCAACAAAACTTTTTACATCAACATTTATTACATTACAGCAGTGGTTCTCAAAACAGAAAAGGTTGCTACAAGAGCAGAGACTCGGCGAGGTCCATGGGGAAGTCTGAAAAGGAGGAGGAGGCACCAAGTGATTTATCACTGACTAACACCAAACCTAATGACGCCACTTATTTTATCATCTTGTAAACCCCCACCCCTTTCTCTCAGATGGGCTTGGATGTGGCTAATGAACAGACGGGCTTGGATCTGACTAATGAACAGAGTTGATTTAGATATGAAAGTAAAGATTATTCAGTTGGTTCTAATAAGATTGACATCTGCCCCCAATGATAGCAATGATAAAATGATTTCATTGAAATCTGCAAATATTTCAGGTAATTACCAAGTAATTTCTGATGACTTTAGGGCCAGCAGTAAGTAGCAGTGAGAGAAGCATTAGTCTTTTAAAAATATAACAGTGTCAAGTAGTCTTCTAAAATGGACTGACACACTTGCTTTGTGAAAGTCAATAACATTCAGTTTTTATCCCTCAGAAATTGGGGATGAATAAGAAGACAATAAAAATTAAAGATATTAGGTACTAAAATAAAAATAATAAAACCATGGTGACAAGCCGGCCTTGACTTGAAGTTTTCATTCATTTATAAGTAATTCAAACTGGTGCACAGTTGTCCCACTCTACCTGAGAGAGAAAAGGCATTTTACTTCTGAAACAAGACTAAAAAACTTTCATGAAATAAAGACATAAAATGAATTATTGGTGATCGTCTCTGACAAGACATGGCCTTCTGTAAATTTAAAATAAATAAGTTCTTTTTTTTAAAAAAAACGTACATTGGTAACAATCAATATTATTTATACAGAATGAATAAGCGAATGATTTGGTGTCTTATTTCTGCATCCAGCAAATGTGTAGAAAATATGTCGGCGGCCCTTCTTTAAGGTATCTTCACCACTTTTGTACAGTATAGGGCTTTCACCTTACAAAGTACATATATCTTGTTGTTGACAGCCCATAACTGTTTGACTGATGTCTATTCTTAATGCTTTTACAGGGCTAATAATAATTTTAATAATGTTAATCATACTTTTCAATTGTTACATAATTCTAAAAAAAAAGGTTTTCTGATATAATACAGTGCCACCCTCTTCAGTGGTCCCAGCGCCCTCCTAAATCCACTGAGCGTTGTACTGCCCTCCTTGAGGATCTCACCACCACCCCCCGGGGGCTGTACCGCCCACTTTGAGAACCACTGCTTTACAGCAAAGTCTTGTGACACGCCCGTGTGTCATGACTGACCAGTTGAAAACAGCTGCAGACATTTTAAAGAGCAGTTTTATGAGGCATGACACAGAATCACAAACAGAAATCGGATAAAACTGGTGAAACCAATACAAATTCTAACAAATAAAATCCCATTATTTAACAGTGCTAGAAAATATCATGGGGGAAAAAGTGTATTTTCCATGTTCTTATACAATGAATTCTTTGAAAGCACTTGACAGCAACTGTATTCTTCCCTTTTATTTAAATCATTGGGTTGATGAAAGACTTCTCCCTTACAAGTTCATAACACTGAAGACAACCTGCACTTTCAGCTCCTGTCAAGCAATGAAAAGAAATAAAGTCACCAGTGGCTTACAGCAAAATATCAAGTTTACATTTAATGAGCGGCTCTGTGGATTATAAGACTATAATATAAAAGGGGTTGCTTCTTAGCTTTAGCTCTGGCACTCGTAACGAAGAAAAAAATGGCAATATGAACAAAGAAACACACTGCAAAATACAATTTTTAACATCAAAAGTTTGCATGTCCTATAAAATTATACTGCTAGGTTGACCAGAGCCCCAGCAACAGTTATTTAAAGTTGATTCATTGTCATTGGCCAGAATTAAAAGGGAAGTAATTGAACAGGGAATCAATTGACTGAACATGTTGAAATATTTGCTTTCAGTTGCAGTTAACTTTATCAGACCATCACTTCAGTTTAAAATGTAATTACTTTATTTCTCTATATGTGACAATTAAAATAAAATATACCCTACGGCCTGATTTAAGGAGAGATGGGTAAAATTCCAAACATCACATTAAAATTTTTTAATTTTGTAGATGCTATCAGGCAGCTGAAAGGTGCATAAGTCTCTCATCAAAATTTCAACAGCAGTTTGAACATTTAAAAATGTGCATCATTGAAAGTGTAACAAGAAAATAGACTTGTATGTATTTTATTTTTATGTTCACCCTTACCATCACATGGTCTAGTCATGCAATTTTGCAGTTTTTTGTGTGTGTTTTTTTTACAGGACAGGTTACTGTGGTTAAAATATTGGTTTTAATATTAAATTATCCATATATGTGTCAATAATGAAGAATGAGTTAACACCTTCAGCCTTCACCAGTAGCACATCTCAAATGTTTTGGTCTTGTTTTTATACAAGGTATCTTGGCATTTAACAAAATTGGAACGTCCTGCAACCACAGAGCAATGACATTCCAATAGCAAATTACGTCAGTATTGAAACTTTACAAGTTTTAACATTTGAGTTCAGCCAACAAATTTCAGGCTACTTGCAATCTGCAGCCCTGGTTCACGAGTGAAGTCTGCCATATAACTGCATATCCCTTCCAACCGTTACATATTTAAAATATTTCATTAGCTTCTCACTTGATTTGTTCACCTTGTGTTATTGGTTGTTTTTTGTTTTATTCCAGCATTTTTTAACAATCCTATTTCATGGTTTATCTTGTGTAAATAACTTACAAATTAGAGCAAAATGGACACAGTTGTAAACTCATGAAGTTATTTATACTCTTATTAGCTATGAGTGCAATCATTTACTAACCAAGATTATTAGTTTTTAGCTTAGCATCCAATTTTTTACAAATTGAAACAAATGAAATAAAAAATGTGGCAACGTCATATAGAGAAAACAACCTCATATAGAGAAGACAATGCCAAACAAGTTGAAACAGGTTAATGGTTTGGCATGGCAGGACATTGTAACACTATTACAAACAAATGATGTGGCATGACAGGACATTGTAAAACTATTACAAACAAATGATGTGGCATGACAGGACATTGTCCCAGACCTGTTTACCCTCAAGCTCTTAAAATCATACAATGTCATCACAAAATCATTCAATACATTATCTTAATAGTAAAAAAATAAACATACAGTATATATAATATATACATTTCAAAATCGTACATTGTACGCCAAAATCGTAAGAGTAAACAGGTCTGTTGTAACACTATAACAAACAAATTATGTGGTATGACAGGACATAATAACTATAATACATGCAGATGACCTGGCATGACAGGACATTGTAACTATAATGCATCAAATCGACCTGGCATGAAAGAACATTTTAATCATAATACAAATCGACCTGTCATGAAAGAACAATGTTATCATAATAAAAGCAAATGAACCTATCTAATGATTTATATTGTTTCATTTATTTTTATTTAATCAGCCTTATTTATTAAGAGGTGCATAGGAACAAAAATATTATGATTTGATTATGTAGAATAATTAGCTTTGTTCCTGCTAAATATTAAACATACTTTTAGCATATACTTATAACTAATAATTAATTTAATGTGCACACATACTATATATATGTGTGTGTGTGTGTGTGGGTGTAAATCATAGTTATGTTATAAACAGAACATTTCACAGCCATAAATTAAAACTTTGAAAAGCAAATCAAGTGATATTTATAATTAGAACATCAAGAGTAATTATTTAAATTTCATCTGAATCCAATTAAAATAGTTACTTCCTCCAACATCCTTATTCCCTTTACTATAGTAAACAAGTCAAGGTCATGAAATAACATTCATTTCCAATCAACCTCAAACATTTATTCAAATATATTCAATACTAATTGTTCCTCAAGCTAATCATTTTTAAAATTGGTAGAATTGTACTTTTTCATTAGAGTTATTTCTTTTGGGGAGCATTTTTTGTTATAAATGCAGCACAACTCCTTTCATACAAAACTGTGCGCATGGTAAAATAACTATTGACATTTTAAGGTATTTTTTAATTTACAAACATTACAATTTACGATGCAAATAATAAATATATTAATGTTAAATCAGCTTATGGTAAAAATACGTATTCAGCTCTAAAAAACTGAAGCCAAAACTAAAACTCTTTTTAAAGAAAGTTTGTGGGAAAAAAAAGAATTTGTTTTCCTACAAAGAGTCAACCTCCTCAAAACATTGATAGGTTGCAGAACCTTCCATGAGACAAAGATTTAAATATTACATCACATAGATTTAAAAAGATCAAATTGCCAAATTTTCTATTACATTTAGTTGATAGAACTTGCCTACACAACTCTGGTAAAGCACTGAACACATGGGATGCTATGTCAAAAACAAATCATGTCAAATATTTTTCTTTACATCTGTAAAATGAAATTAAATATATATATACTAACAAATTATTTATGAAACAATTAAACAAATTATTATTAAATGTTACAATGGAAAAGCCAAGTATTATTTCTACTTATCTACAAAAAGTTCAAGGAATTAATGGAATGTTCCTACAAACTTAACACTGGCTTGTGTCCTATTTCTACTAAATAACCTGAGACTAGTTACTGCATCTAAGTGATATTTGTGAACTTTTTAAACCTAGTATTTTAATTAAACACAATTTTCCCATTTTATAATAAATCAATGTCTTGAGAGAAACCTGTGTGATTTAAAGTGACATCTAAAGCTTCACTGGTGATTACCATAAATTATAATAGGAGAAATTTATGGTAAAAAAAGGCTCATTTAAGTTAGGGGTTCGTATTATATGCACATGTGCATGCAAGCAATTTTTTATTAACAATAATGCCTATGCAACCAAATTTTTTTCATCCACTTGCACATAAAGAAAGAATGTAAATAGCGCCCCCTTGACAGGATATTAGCATAGTTGTGTTGATATGAATAACATTCATTTTAAAAACTATAATAATTTATAGGACTTTGACATTTTTATTTTAAAATAAATATTTCTTTTGTTAATTCATAATGTATTATTTATAATAATATGGAACAAGATTGACAGAATGCATTATACTTGGACATGGCATTTTTGGTCCTTTTTTTCAAACAAAAAAAGATAGAGCTCACATGATAAGTTGATCATGTTATACAAGGTAATATACAATATTATGATAACCTTTTATATATTAGGTTCGTGGTCAAAATGTGTTTGAATGTATGAGCATATTCATAACACAATTGCATAAACATCAACTATCTCTCCATGAAACGCTGATCTTACACGAGAATGTTAGGGTGACATCAAGACGGTAAGACATACTCCCAAGACTTGTATTCCTCAGTTGGTTCTCCCAGTGAACTGAATCTGATGAAGAAAACATCACCATGTAAAATAAGCTTTAGCCAGAATAACTTTCTTTTTTTTTTTATATCCAGAAACACATGTTTAGAACTTTATCAATATCTCTCATATTTGCACTACCAGTTGTTACCAAATATATCTTTAATGTAGACCAATAAAATATTTTTTTTAAAATTATATTTGAAAGAATGACCAACCCAACCAGCAAAACCAACATTCCTTATCAATTCTTTCATTGCGTGTTGATAAAATTTGTATTTATTTTAGTGCGTAGCAAGATAAAAACAGGTTGAAACCACAAAAACATTGCACAACTCCTTCCCCTTATCTTAACCCTTCTGGTACCGACCTACTTTTTGCTCTTATAGCCTCTCAGTACCGGTAATTAATTTGCTATCTATTCCCTGTGGCCCAGACATTATTTTGAAATGAGCCAAAATTTGATAGTTTACAGATCAGCACAAAAAAATTCACAATTCGTTGATTTTCATAATTCAAAATGGCAAAATAAAATTCGACTATTCACTTAGCGAATAACATTCTTCCAGAAACTATTGTGAAAGGTTTTATCCTCGTTTTTGTTTTTATATTAGATACCCCTCTATGTGGTTGTAAGTCATCATCAATAGCGATAGGTAGCGCCATGGAAACAACAAAATTCAGATCCGCACAGAAAATTCAGTAATTGGTAGACTTTCATAATTTAAAAAGCAAAATAAAATTTGACTATTCCCCTAACGAATAAACATTCTGTCCGAGACTATGGTAAAAGGTTATATCCTCGTTTTGGTATTTATATTGACACCCCTCTATGTTGCGTAAGTCGTCATTAATTCCGCTAGGTGGCGCCACGGAAACAACAAATTCAGATTAATTTTAAGTTAATAAAAAAAATTCAGTAATTGGTTTATTTTCATAATTTAAAAAGCCAAATAAAATTCGACTATTCCCCTAACGAATAAACATTCTGCCCGAGACTAAGGTGAAAGGTTATAACCTCTTTTTTGTGTTTATATTAGATACCCCTCTATGTGGCAAATAGACACGCTTGGGCCGCAGGGAAAAAAATCGGCGGGTGAAAAAAGACGCGCTTGGGCCGCAGGGAGTACCGGAAGTCACTGCAAAAAGACGCGCTGGGTACTGGAAGGGTTAAATTGACATTATTTTAAAATGCGTATTGTTAATCTTCACTTTAATTAGCACTGATCTGATATATCAGGAAAGATCACAAAACCAGGTTTTCATAAAATGGTTAAATACAATGGAAAAAAAACATAAGATGTCTGCAACTTATTATAATCATGGTCGCAGAGCTGCTTGAATTGTAACATGGTTATTTGAAAAGGACTTAATGTGAACTCAACATTTAACTTAACAATCACAAGACAAGACTCACTTTTCCATAAGTGTTGTGTTTTCTGTGATAAGAGCCCTCACTTCCTCAAGTGAGGATCGTGTGGTCTGGAGGCTGCAGAGAAAAGTGTTAAAATTTATTATATAAAAACACTTTAAAAAATAAATTAATTTGGATTTCTTTTAAATATATTTAATTGATGATCCAGTCATTTTTTTAAAAAAAAGTTTGAAAATAATTAATCATGAGGTCATTTCCATTTATTAATTTAAAAATATATCATCATATATAAAAACTAACCTACTAAAGAAAATAAACCCAGTAACGACAAGAAGGTTGTATTTCTTTACTTCCTCCCCATAGCTCAATGTATGACACTAAAATCACTTGCAAACACCCAATGCTGTTTATCAAAATTAAATGTTCACCTATCCAAAACACTGTCTAGCCTCTCCTGTCTGCTGCCTCTGGAAGTGCTGCTCGCATTATCTCCCCTATCACTGACATCTCCATTCGCAACATTGTTGGGTTGCCCCAATGCTTGGAGACAGATGTCCGCTTGACTCAAACACTGCTTCCCTGACTGGGTGACAGTAATGGTTAAAGCATTAACATTATATTTTTACAAGGATATAGGAAATAAAAAATGTTACCATAAACCAGCACAAAAGTGAAATAAAACAAAAAAACAAACAAGTTCATTAGTTGGAAATACACAGTTTTTCAGAGCTTGCCAAGTGAAATATAAATAATTTTAATTAAATCTTCAAAATATAAGCAATAGGAATAATTAATTAAAAATGTCTCTATTTACCCCTTTGAGTTTGCTGATAAGTCTTGTCTGGGCATTAGATATATCAGAGATAAGTCCATCTAGTCTCTCTCCTGCATCATTTATCTGTACAGCTTTGCTGGAAGGGGAGGAAGGAACAAGTAAAAATGTTAAAATTCAAGTTAAATTTAAGGATATAACTGTTTCAACTGTTCATCTGTAAGGCTGTGACAAGAGAAAGCTTTGTTAGAAAAAAATATATTTAATGCTCTAAGCATGGGTTCTTAAACAAATCACAATTTGCCAGTGCTTTTCAAGCTGACCCGCTAAAATAAGTCATACCAACATTCATACATTTTTAGACATTAAAGTAAAGGAGCAAATTAGATAAATGGATAGTGCAAGGTTACAATGCATTTCATCTTTTCCCAAAAAGAAACATAAAGGGTTACCAGTTCAGCATTTTAATGGCCAAATTCATTTAATGGGAAAGCCAACATACATTATAATGCGCATTTTTTTTGTTTAAAAATGGTTTTTGACTCATTTCTTTAGTCTTTTCTCTTGTTTGATTTCACATTATCTTAAACCTAGCATTAGTTTCCTTGGCTTATCAAGGTTTTGGCAGAGACTTTAACACTTAGAAGTGTTAAAACATACTTCATAAAAATGTCCCATCAAATTGGAGTTGAATTATGCATACAATGGATAAGTTTCTAATTAAGAATAGAAAAGCTGGTGAAGATGTTTGGCATGAACTAAATGTGGTTGCAATAAGGGAAACTAAACTTGCGTAAACTGTTGAACAGTCTGTTTTAGGAGGAAAGGAAAAGTTTCAACGTCTCTTTCATACAGTAAAAACAATACGTTTACCCTGTGTTTCTTTTCCAGAGATACACTTGCAAATGGAAGTACGATACCAAAATAGACCATTAATAAGTTACAGTTGAATCATGTAAGCATAACTTGAAATAGATAAAAGATACCTGTAAAACTGTTTGAAGGAAAGAAATAGCTGTTGGGCTTTCTTTGTGCAGTCGTCATCTACTAATGTTTGGGCTGTGACACAAATCTCCTTCATTTTATTCCTGTGATTGTTAACATGAATGTAAAGAGATTGAACTAAATGAATGTGATCTTTTCATGCCTATATTATATATACAGCTTCGCTCCTCCGCAGACGAGCGTATTCTTTCTGTCCCTAAGACTCGCACAAAAACATACGGTGAAAGATCTTTCTCTTACTGTGCCCCCAAACAATGGAATTCTCTTCCACTACACATCAGAAATATATCAACCATCACAGCCTTCAAAACTGCACTCAAAACACACCTCTTTAAACTTTACTATCCTGACTGATTCCCCCTCTGAAAGTTAAACGATGCTGCGGAGTGCCGTCCATGGCTTCACATGTAAATTGATATGGAATGGTTGGTTTTTAATTTATATTTTTTAAGTTCATTTTAATTTGTATGTACAGCGTGGTGAGCCCAGCCCTAGGCTGGGGTACCACGCTATAGAAAACTACCCATAATAATAATATATAATTGATGTTTCTTTTTAATCCAAATCTTTGTTATAAGCATAAGTAGAATGACTCATTAACTTAAGTCTCCCTGTTGAAAAAATCTGCCACATTACTTTTTTTTTTGGCAATAAAATTCATAAGAAGATTAAATTATATATTTTGATTTATGTCCTGAATGCAAACCAATTTCATATCTTGCTTAACCTAACCATGAAATATATAACAGGAATATAAGAACATCAACTGGATTTCAATGAGCCTGTAAATACTTAATTATGCATCATTAGATTTATGCAATGTCTTTTAATTTGTTGTTTTGAAAGTTGTCCTATGATTTGATAAAATATAATATTTTGATGCTATTTTCTATCTACAGTTGAGGATACACAAATAATAATTTCAGTCAAGCAATTTATTTTGCATGTTACAGTCATACTCCCATATCATTGTTTCCCAAATTTATGTTGAGGTTATGAAACATTAAAACTTAGAGCTTGACTGTCTCTTTAAGCACACTATCATCTGTAAGGGACACAATTTGAATCCTAAGAAATATCCCTCACACTTTTAAAACTTACTTATCAAATCTATGGATTTGTTCATCATTGTTGTTGAGTTGACCCTTGGATCTGTCATCACGGAATGAATTCATAATTTTCTGTAGCCTCTGTATCATATTATCCATCTTTTCGGTGCTATGGATTAAAAAAATGGTAATTGGATGAATTTAAATTCAGCTGTGCATTGAAGTGAATAAAAACTGGAAATAATCAAATTTTCTTTTAATTTAATTTTGAGACTGTATGTAATGCACTAACATACTAAGATACTTTTGTTCATCTGAATTCTTTGTAATAAATCAGACAATGTGAACTTATGGCTCATTTTGAAAAGAAATATAATTATCACAGTCATTGTACATATTTTTCCATCTAATCTAATGTTGCAACAGTAGAGCAGTAAACAATGCTTTAACCTGATTGTTGGAAACCATAAATTTGAATTTTTTCCATAGTGAAGTTTTACAATATTTTAATTTTTTTCATGTAAATATATGTGCATTAGTGTCTAGTGTTAGAAATTGGATTATTATCTGAATCCTTCAATATCTTGCATTGACTTATAATATTTTTATAGCTAATTATTTTGCTTAAGATGATTATGTGTACCATGCAGTCTGTGAAGCCTCAATTCTGTGCAAATAGGGGTGTGATTCTTTTAAGTAGGAAGATAAATGATTCAGGTTTTTCGTAAATTCTGTTTTTAACTCTTGTGAGCTACATGGTGTTGGATTAGTTTTAAGAGATTTGTGATTGTATTCAATGAAAATATATACATTTTTATTTTACTCTTTTTCACGTACCAATAACACATTACATGTGCAAATGAATATAAAATTTGGGGAAACTTCCACGACCGCTTTCTGAATTTGTGATATCCTATGGCCCATTATTGTGAGGTTCCACTATACTGTATAAATGTATCAGATAAATGAGAACTAATTTTTTCACATTTAGTTATCCAGAACATTGACTTCATTCAAACTGAACAAAGGTTATTTTATATTATAAGCGTACGGCTTCTCTGTCCCGGTAAATTTTAGAAATATAAAAGAATATGTGCAAATGAACAAGTACTGACCAAGCAAAATCAAGCTATTGGTTTATAGTTATAGACAAATGAAGAACCAACAAAAAAATGTTAAAAAATGAAACCTAAGATTAACACAAACAATCCAATGTATATATGTACCATTTGTCTGTTGGCACACATCCTTTGGCAGGATCCCAGTCAGTGTCAAGAACATGTCCACTTTTTATGTCTTGTAGTAGGGAAGTGGCTTTATCCAGCCTGCTGTGTAACTGATGAAATGAAAGGGGAAAACTGGATTAACAGCTCAGCATAACCTAGACTAACCTGATGCATTGTATTTTAACCAAGGTTGTGTACTTAGATCTGACATTTTTCTTACAGAGTTAATACTTCAAAGACTGGTTTAAATTATGATTACAGAGTTCATAAAAGTAATTATAAAAGGGTTGGACTGCGATAAAGCTTTTAAGTAGATCAATGAGACACAAGTATTTTGTGTAACTATAACTATAATTGTTAAGCTTTAATTATGGTTACACAAAATGCAAATTCAAACTTATAGAAAACACACATTCCACCAGACATGTTTTTAAATAATTGAACGGTGTGTAGAAATATTTTAATAATTCGTTTTAGTGTGACAACCACCTTGTACAGCTAAATAAAAGCGTATATAAGACAATTACATTTGATACAAAACAAAAAGACAAGTATACATTATTTCACAAAATACTCCTTTTCAATCAAAAATGTTTGGAGAAAACTTGATTTTCAACTTTGATTTAAAATGCAGTTAATTAAAACAGTTTTATTTACAGCCAAATAGGTTATATTCAGTCCATCTTAATATCGGCCTACTTGTTCTTTTCCAGGAACCACAAAAATTAAAGGAAATAGATTTTAACAGTGTTTTATCTATTTAAAAAAAATTATCAGGATAGAATGTGCTATTCTAGTAGAAACCTTTATGTTTAAAAAGAAATGAACTGAAATGTCAACTGCTACTAACATCACCGTATATCTGCGTACACTCCCTGCTGCCTGTTTGTTGAACAGTTTGAAGCATGTTCACACAACTGGTCACATCAATACCATTTGGCTTGACATTATTGGCTAGAGCTCTGAACATTGCAACTTGTATGCCCAGTGATGAAAATAGCTGCTCTTTCCAAGCTTTTGCATCACTGCACATTCTAGTAACATATGATGTGGAGAGCTCCAGCTGGATGCTTTTTTGTTGCACATAGCGGCTGCAAAACAACAAAAGGAAATGAAATCTAAATCATTTAAGAGCCATACAGCTGCTCTTTTCAGACAGTTTTCTTGCTCGCTAAATGGCTGGCAAATCTTACCAGGTATCATACAATTAATTTATTTTTCTTATGTGCTATTCTATTTTTCCCCCTGAATCAATCAATAAACAAATTTAAATGCACAAAAATTATTCAGAATTTAGTATTATAAAGAAAGAGAGCTCCAAAATTTTTTAAAAATATAAAATGGCACTTACTTCATCTTTTAAATGACCTTAGCATCCAATTAAACTATTTAACTGTTGGTTTTTTTAATAGACACAGGACAAAAACAATGTACCTGTACATTTTGACAGCTTTTGTCAACAGCATATCATTGTGTACCAGAACTTTAACAGCATTCCTAACTGAGTACAGAGTAGCAAAGTTTCTCTTGGCCAAAGGATAATCACTGGCTACATTTGTCTCTGGGGGAATATCCTTAAATGAACCTAGAGAAGGTAAAAATGCTTTGCTCACTAGAACTGCCTTGTCTAATTTGGATTTGTAATGATTTTACATGCTAGAAGCATGCAATAGCTGAAAAGATTATTTTAACCCTCTTAAGATCGACCCAGGGTCAAGTATCGAAAAAGACAAACGGCAGATCAATAATCGGCCCGATAATTCAAGCCTTGAGATTGCCTGGTTGGTCTTTGTACCAGCTAATCAGATTGCTTCTTACATATTCCTGCACATCCTGGCATTTTAATGGCAGCCTCTGTTTATTTTTTATTAGCTTTTGTTGTGTTCAGGAATTTTTTTGTGTTGCAAGTAATATAGTATAATTCCAAAATGCCTGACAGTGACACTGAACAAACCATCCTTAATGCTTTTGATTTTATAGCAGTGAATCTGACACTGATGAAAACAACCAGTAAAGTAATGAAGACGATCAATATGATGATTTTAAACATAATGTTGTGAACCCTTGGTTTAGTATTAGGGATCCTGAACTGGATAGAGATGACCCTTTTGAAATTTAAGAAAATATAGGTCCTTTAGATATGCCTCAAGGCCATAGCACCCAATTTGAGTACTTTATGCTATTTTTGTACACTAAATATCATTTAAATGTTGGAGAAAGAAAAATAGGTATGCACACAACATCCCCAATAACACCAAGCTTAAGAGAAGGTCCCTAGGTCATAAATGGGGGCCTGTTGCTGTGAGTAGCAACCAAGAAATAGTCAGGGCAGGAAAAGAAGTAGAACCATTTGCTAGAGGTGTTTGAAGGGCCTCCATTGGCCTTTTTTTTTTTTTTAGTATTTAAAAAAAATAAATTATTAGGACTTATTCAGGCTTCATCTAGATAAGATACTAAAGAATACTTTCAAAAAATGATGACCTACAAATAATTTGAACAACTTTAAAAAAAATATAATTTGATGTTTAAAAATACATTTTTTCCATTTATTTTGTTCTTGAGTGGTGTTCATATATAAAATAAATTGTGAATATGTTCATTAGGAAAACTATATAAGACAATTTGGACCTTGCAGGATGGTGACTATTAATGATACAGCCGCCTAAATAAAACTATACAAAATATATTTGGCTTGTCTACCACAATAAGCACACCAGAACCCTTCCACCCAATGTTCATTCTACTCAATTTCTTCCCAACAGAGCAACATATATTACAGACAAAAAAGAGAACTAATGTAAGGATGACCATGACTGCTAAAGTTGTGTTATAAATGGATTTTTTTTTAATATTGTGTATAAGTTTTTGTTTTCATGGACTGTATTTTTTCTTTTAATTTCAGTAACTTACCACAGGCAGGTTTCATAAACCTTTTGAATTCTGGCAGTTTGTTGAAGACAAAGATAGGATTGTCTGGAGTGATATGCTTAAGGTAGTTGGACACTGGCTCACGCGACTCATCACTCAGAATTTTCCCATCATGCAGCAGGAGTTGGGCACCGCCTAAAATTTCAGTCTGGTCTGTAATAAGCTGTCGTAGCTGAGACATGCTAAAAAGAAAATGGATATTTAAATTTTATAGTTAACAACCATGATTTACCAAATCTTTCCCATAGAATATCATCTCAAAACAAAGTAAACAGGGTAGAAGCTATTTTTTTACCCCAAAAAAATATGATTCTTCCAGATGAGTGAAATCTAATTAATCAGAAATTGATGCTTTGCATGAAAACTTGTGACTTCATTTTAGCATGGTTTTCAGTGAACCCACATGCATTTTCTATAATTGTAATGATTTCTGCATCACTTCAGTGGAAGAGATGAACTTTTCAGCACTCCAATATAAGTACGCATTGAATTAATGCTGGTTACGGTTAGAAATTTGAAAATTTGGTCCTACAGTGTCCTGTATGTCTTTCTGATAAAGACATTTGTAACAGTATGTCTCCATTTTTGTAACTCTCCACACTGAAGGACTAATACAAAATAATTGTTAAATTAAGGCTGACAGTAGTTACAGAAATAGCAAACAATGAATGTTTAAATAAAAACTTACTCGTCTTTCACTCTGGTGTAGATAATAAGGTGGGAGAAAGAAGATGGACAAAAGACATCATAAGCTTTGCGAGAGACTACATCATCAACCTTGTTGAAGTAATCATCAAAACTGATGGTTTTCTGAGAGTCTTTCTCCAATAAATCAGCCAGGAATGGGGTGATCAGTGCTTTAAGACCCCTGTAAAAGAGCAGTATCTGTATCATTTACGATCCAAGAAAGGAACATGATAAATGAATAGTACATAGATATAACTAGTAATTATACCATGACAGAGATGTTTAATAAGTGCTGAGCAAGTTACTCGGCATCACAAATGTTGTGTGCTAACCTTGACAATCGACAGGTAGGAGGCAAATCCCTGTCCCATCGGATTGGTCCATTAGGCTGCTCTTGAACACCTGATATGACCCCATGTTCCTTCTTGGCAGTGATCATGTGCCTTATAGAGAGAATGATAACACTTTTCTTAACTCAGCATCAGCTATTTAATAGGTATTGGCTTTTCTTGTTGTACTGCTTAAAATATTGTTTCCTCATCGGGCAGGGGGATGGCCGATAAAACTGCCTGGACACACAAATACCTACACTGGTAAGGAGACTTACAATAAATATACTTACATTGTTTCTTTGTTTTTTCTGCCCCCATAAGGTCTGAATGGTAGACTACCTGTGGCTGCATGATAAAATGTCACACCCAAGCTCCATAAGTCAACATAGACACCAAACTGTTGACCTTTGGCCCTTCGTAAAACTGCTCTTTCGTACATGTCAGGATGCTGTTTTAAATAAAGATACAACATTTCCTTAAATGCTTGCCCAATCTCCATGTTTTTCCTTTTTCAGTTTAATTTAGATACTAGGTGAGCATTGTTTAGAAATCACTCTAAAATAAATAATACTGTGCAAATGGTACAAATAATTTCCTCAACGATTATGCTGGCAAGAATGAGCTGCCAAACTTACAATGTAAATGAAAGCAAAATATTTTGTCTAGAAATTACCAAATATTCATCTGTTCCATAGAGTGAAAGGAATTCTTCATCTGGTTGTAATTCTCTTGCTGCTCCAAAGTCAGTCAGTTTAAATACAGACCTAAATATAATAAAAATAGATCTGATCTCACCCTTTGATAATGTCACATTATGTTCTTGTTTAGAGTTGGTGCTTTTATACAGATGAAAGATCTAATCTCTGGAATACACTTTAAATACTTAGTTACACAAGAGACACAGGATCCTCCTAACACAACAAGTGATACTCACGTCCCATCTGGAGCAACAGAGCGCAATATATTTCCTGGCTTAATATCTCTGTGAATAATATCTTGATCCCGTAAGTGTTTCACTCCTGCCGCTATTAGGGGCAAAAGAATGTGTGTGGGGAAAGTTGAGATTTGGGATCTTGATTGAACTATACAAGCAAGAATCCCCAATGGCTACAGATACATCATTGCTTTTATAAAAATTGATAGCTAAAAATAAACATTGATGTGCACATTTACAAATTTTACAATTTAAAAGCCCTTTCAGCTTGTGTCTTCAAATTCTGAAAATTTATCATTAATAAACATCTTTTAAAGGGGCAATTTCACAAACAGAAAAGCAAACATAATAAAAGGGTTGAAAAATGGGAGTAACATTGTAGTGGTTTTTTAATTAAATTTTAAAACTGCATTTGTTACTAGTATTATCATAGAATCCGACTGAATAGTTATCAACATTGTAGGGCTATTTTCACTCCTTCGCAATGTTTATAAATAATACATCACATTAAAATTTCATGAAAAACTGTGAAAAGATAAAATTACACATGCTAAATATATTTATAATCTATAAAATAGTATATGTGGCCAATAGTTAATATAAGACTTGTGACTGTATGTGTAAAAAAAAAAGAAGAAGAATACTCACTGACTTGCTTGAGAACATTGAGCAATTCATCCTCTGATAGGCCATAGTTATTCTCAGGCATATCAAGGAGATTGTAAAGACTACCATGAGTGCAATACTCCATAACAATAACCTTAGCTCGATTGGGGAGCTAAAACAACAAAAGAAATGTAACTTTAAACTGTTCTTTTTACTTGCAGTAAGTAGCTTAAGCTTTGATCAACTTTACACTGCAATTAGAAAACAATCACCTGAAGGTAGATCAGGGGTGGGCAACCCAAGGGCCGCTGTCACATGCCGCAGCTGAACAATTACATGAAGCCCTCAAGACCTTGCGGAAACTTAATTAATGTTTACTTAATTTACAAATTGTAAATAATTAGCTGTAAAAGACATGGAAAATTAAAAATCACAGGGTAAAATTGCAAATCTATAATAACATTTATAACAGCAAATTCAAAAATGATTCAACAGCTTATTTTTCAACTGAACTCTGAGTGAAATGTGGAAGCCTATCTTTAAAAGTTTTAAAATCATCCCCCACACATACAAATTAATCATTTCCATGTGGCCGTCTGCACAAAAAGGTTGCCCAGCTTCAGATAAATGAATTGCAGTTGGTCTCCCACCCAAAAAAATTCAAACAGAACTTGATCTATATTATGACCGCAGCTTTATAAATACAAAACACTGTGTATACACTGACCTCTTCTTCAATAGCCATTAGTTTGACAATATTGTCATGATTAAGTTTCCTCATAACTTCAAATTCTCTCATCTGAACAGCAAATGGGCGATGAAAACTCTGGCTGTTGAACACTTTCACTGCCACTTCATCACCAGTTTTCTTTTTTTTTTTTTTTTAAATGAAGAAGATAATTTGATAATATTTAGACTTTGAAAAAATTAGGCATCAACCTTTAAAAACTTAACTCTGAAAAAGAGAATCAGGTGGGGAGAAGTGGAATAGGGATTTTATTTAGAAATATTTTTAAAATGTATTAAAAAGTTAAGAATGTCTATGTCCCCCTATGTAGAGAAGTTCAGCCACATAAGATTTACAGATGAAGAAATTGTAAAGGTTTTTTTTTAGTTTTCACATAAAATGTAGATGTTTTTATGTAATATTTAAAAAAATGTTAAGTTTTAAAATGATAAAAATGGTGTTATAGCCCCTTGTAGTCTTTAATAACCTAATTTTGGTTCAACCAGGCATTGTATGTATAGAATTATCTCCTTTATTGTTTTTGTTACTGTCAATACCAAACATCTTTTTTGGGGCGTGTCAACCTCCGAACACTGCTTCTCTAGATCTTACTAGAAGGTTCTATAGAGAGATGGAGAATTCTCGCATGCCCTTCTAGAATAGAGGTTTGATCCTTCATTTTTTTGTGTGACTGAGATAGAAGAGCTAAAAGACTAGTATTTTTACCTTTCTATTATTTTTCATACTCACATGCTGTAAGCTAAGAGTTTTTATTTCTATATATTTGATTTTGTACTTTTATATTAAAATAAATAGTATAAATAAATTTTTACTTGTAATTAGCACTAGTTGGGGTACTGTTCTTTCTTTTTTATATTTAATCAATGGTATTGTCTCTTTCAAATGTAATGTCTTTTAATGAACCATTTTAAAAATACAATCAAATTTTAAAAATCTGATTTTGTAGGTAACAATAGATTATTTTAAAGTGGCAAGGTCCTTGATTCCACCCTCAGGAATGAGGAAGCTACACTATAAAAAAAACTGGAAGTCAGCCTGGAAAATGTTGAACAAGAGGCAACCAGACATTGAGAGGAGGAAAATGTTCCACACCGCAAGAGGGACTAATAACTCGAGAATTTGAGCAAAACACTTTTAAAGGCAATTACGCTGATAACAATTAAGTCTTTTCAAATACATTACACAGTAAGGTTTATTTTTTTTAAAATATTGGATGGCAATGAAAAATGTTGATTAAAATTATAAGCTTACCTTATTTCTACCCATATAGACCATACTGGTCGCACCTTGCCCCAGCATTTTGCTTGTATCCCACACAAAGGTGTTGGATCCTCTAATACTCATCCTTGAAGTATGTATTCAACAATGCACAAAGAAAGTGCTCTGTACTCTGGTAGCAATTAAAATGAGTTTGAGCAGTAGTTTTTAATCGCACTTAATCAGTCACAATTAAAATTCTGAAACAGAAAGTTAGCTCAGTTATTGGAATTTCAGATAATTTAAGAGAAAATTGATGCTTTGTTACATTTTCTCATTTATTTTTAAATCAAAATCTTAAGTAAATGGGAAGCAAAATATGTAAAAGAAAATTGTTTTTTCAAATTAACTTCATAACTTATCAAATATTATTTGAAAAAAATGTATTGTAAGCATTTATCAGTAGAATTCACTAGGAATAAAATTTAAGTGCATTGATACAGCTTTATTAAGCAATTCTTTTGAATTATCTTTGGAAGTAAAACAAAGTTAATTGTTTATCTAAACTGCAATTTAGCCCATGTTTTTTAGTAAATAAAATAAAATATATGTAAATTTGTATGCATTTTCCTTCTAAAATTATAATTACGCAAAACATCAGAAGCAGTGTTTGGTTTGTTAAAGGTTTATTATTTTTTGACATCTCTGTGAGTGAATTTCTCTAGGTTCAGTAAATCGTAGAGCTGACACTTTGTACAAAGCTTAACATTTTAATCAATTAAAGTTTGACATATCTTGATTCACCAATTCTAAAATAAATATATTATTATGTGTGTGTCCATTTCCAATAATTTCTTTTTTTTTAAATTAATTTCTGCCACGTAATTTAAAGTTCCCAGCAGGATAAAATAATAAAATAAAAATAGAATATAACATAGAATTCTTAACACTGTATTAAACAATTTATCAAAGATTAATTACATCTGATATCCAGGCATAAATAAATGAAACAACTAAAAATATATTAATAATTGATCCAAATAGGCAACATGGTCTTACATTTTTTCAAAAGAAGTTTAACAAAATCACATGATTTTAAACGTCTTGGTTCAAGATTTGAAAACAATTTGGTGAATTTACATTTTTTTTTTTTTATTTATAATAAAAAGTCAAATAAATGTGGTCTTAATTATTATCCAAATAGTTAACACCAATAATAATAAAAAATAATTTGACATGCTTTTACTAATATTTTTAAATTCTAATTAATTGTTTAAAATAAATATAATAATTATGCCTTTGCTTTTAATTTGATGAGACATTTGGACATTTTTAGACAGAAATAAATCACACAGAAAAGTGATATGACAATGCAATAACACAAAGACAAAGATTAGAATGAAATGTTAGAAATTATACAGATTCAAGATTAGGATTGGATATTTTTTACAGTCTTCTCCCTGGTACAGCATTAAGAAAATTGTCTTGCAGAACTCAAAACACTGCAATTGTCTGTAAATCAAAGATGTTTGGCTTATGGTTGTGGTGAAAAGTAATATGAAAAAGAGTTTGTGGGATTTATAAACATGACTCCAAGAAAAGGGGCTGCAGTCTAGTATATACAGAACATGGCATGCAGAAAATGCCCATTAAAATGTCCAGGTACTCATAGGGAATTTTAGTTAACTTTTTTAAAAATAATTTCATGCATGAATTTAAAAGAAAGTAATGACTTTTATTTATCTTCATATAAATATTATCATTTATAATGTAGTAGGCTAATCGCATGCACATAGTAGGTACTTTGACAACATTTTTAAATATTGTCCAATTGCCACAAATGATACATCATTTTAAAGGGCTAGCTATAAGCTTTGCAAAAACACCAATTTCATCTTTCTATCTTTTATAGAAATGAAGTTATGATTTTTTGGGTGAATTTTTAACCCCCCTTATTTATCTTTGTATTTAACGAAAAAAGTAGTGATCAACATTCCATATTTCTGACTTATTTTGTCCACAACTTTTTTATTTTAAAAGATAATGCCACCAGATTTTCTGGAGACATTCTCAATGCAATATACAACACAACGGACAAGAAAACCTTTACATCAAATTAAGTCTTTGTATTTTGGAAAATTTTATTTGAGCGTTTGTTAGAAAAAACACGAACAGAAAAATTGGAAAAATCATGATTTTTTAAAGTAAAAAAAAAAAAATTACAAGTTTATTTATAATTTAATGAATTATATTCTTCAGTTAAATTTTAAATCAATTCTTATATTTATTAAAGGTAAGTAGAAGTCTTTTTAAAAATAATTGAATGCATGAGATGTATAAATAAAAACTACTAATATCCCCCATAAAACTATTACAAGCATACCCGTACCGGGGTATGTCATTAAATTTTAAAAGGTAATGGGGATCTTCTGCCTGTCATTTTCCGGGTAGAATGCCCTACAGTGACTACTTTGTCTTGTTGATGAAGCCCATAAATCTCTCCTTCATAAACTTTTTCACCGCCATCTGCATCTAAAAGTTCCGCCTTATTGGATATGGAAGGAATTCCAAGTTTTGCAACAGAAAATTACAATTTTCTCTTGCACCCAAAAGAAGCCTAACTGACATTAAAAACTAATCATAATTCTGAATCTATACAATTTTTTGTTTCTTTTTAATATTATTCAAGTGATGTGTTTGTTAAAATGTATTTCTTTTTTGTTTATTAAATGTATTTAATTAAAAATATATTAAATATTTGTTGATATAAATGTTAACAGATTTCTAATGCATATATATTTGATAATAGTATATTTTTAATATTAGTATTAGTAGCAACTTCTTTCATTGTGTTATTATTCCATTAATTATAATTTATAAATACCAGTAATAACTTGCTCTATACTACATATTATAATTATATATAAATCAAGGGACAAAACAAGTCCGAAATTCCCCGGACTACACGAACTCCATTTATTTAAAATTATTTAATTTATTAGGTTGTATTAATTTATCATAATATTTTAAAATGGTTTCCCCTTTATTAACTGGTTAGACTTCCACAGATTATTAAAGATGAACTATAATGAAAATATACTAAAATGTACTAAAATTAAATTGGTAACAAGAACCATTTCCGACAACCCACTTTTTTTTGTGAGGGGGGGTGACTCGGGTGACAACTAACAATTTTATTTTCTTACACCTCACAGTCCGAAGGGCATAAC
The DNA here is from genome assembly GCA_964017045.1 of Omphiscola glabra. Classification (NCBI taxonomy): domain Eukaryota; kingdom Metazoa; phylum Mollusca; class Gastropoda; family Lymnaeidae; genus Omphiscola; species Omphiscola glabra. The sequence continues at coordinate 23,871,255 of OZ024799.1, forward strand.
TTTTCTTCGTTATTGCTATTATTAATGAAGTAAAGTTATTAAAATTTGTGAATAAATGAGACAGTAGTTGAGTTAAACACTATGTGTTTGAATTCTACATTAAAAATAATAAGCAATTAATGTACATACCGATGTAAACAATTAAATGCGTTACTATTCACGAACTAAATGCAGCAATTACGGTATCCCCGTGTTTGGAAAAATATGCGCTCTACGTCACCGATAATTTAAGTACTATTATTAGCAAACTGTGACGTAAAACACAAAAAAACGAGATAATCACCGAGACGAATGTTAAAATGGCCGCACAAGTTTTGCGTTATTTTTCGTTATGCGCAGACCGCATGCATGTGAGACCTTCGATATCCCTACACATAGTCATAGTGCGGGCATAGTTAAAATAATAAAATATATCTGTGTTTATTGTGTGCTACGGTCTTCATAAATAAATAAGTTCTAAGTTTTATTTATTTATCCCATGCCCATGCTTAATGTTCAGCACCTTATCAATTTTCCCTCAAATATAATCATGCAAAATAAACAATATTCAAGCTATCTTGCATTGTTTAATGAGTTGTAAACTGTATTGAGAATGTCTCCTGAAAATTTTGTGTCATTATCTTTTAAAATAAGGCAGAAATTTGTAAAGTCTGTCACAAGTTTTAGCAATTAGGCCTACATTACATTGATAAATAAATAAGAATAAGGGGGTTTTAAAAATTCACAAAAAAGTCATAACTCCACTTCTAGAAAAGCTAGAAATCAGAAAGAAGAAATAGAAATTGATTTTTTACTTTAACTTTAATTTAATAAATAAATAAGTCTTAAACGTAAGTCCCACTCTCCACTGTCTGTAGGGTGTAAAATACCATAAACACATTTCCTTAGAATCTTTAAAATGAGTCATTGTTGCTTTATCATTCGTTCAGTTGCAGAAATCATGAGAAATTGAAATCCATGGCCTCCATGTAACGTAACAAGTTAGATATGTATACAAAATCATAACATGGCCGTGTCCTATTTTTTCCACATTTCTGGGAAAATACAGAACGGTAAGGAGAGTGAGCTCCCTTTAATAATGTGTGTATCCAAAGCAATTTTGTCATTGTATTTCACAACTTTTGGTTATTCCCCCAAAAATGTGATTAAAATACGCAATAGAGTATGATAATGCCATGCATACAAAATATTTTTTAAAGGACCTGATTTAAACAGACATAAAATAGCTTGAGACCTTTTCTACAATGCCGTCTTTGTTTTCTTTTTTGCCTCTTCCTCTAAATCTAATAAACCGTGAAAAACCTTTTTTTAATGTTCTTATTATTTAATTTATGTATGAAGTGGTACAAAAATATACTTGTTTAGATAAAAAGTATACAAATTTTCTGTTTACAGTTAGTACCGTCATCTCTTCTACTTCTGTCTCTCATATAAGTATAGAATGATGGAAAACTAAATAAATTCAGGTAATATGCCAAATGCATCCCTAGATTCGGACCTCTGTGCCTAATTTAGTGCTGAAACTGATAGATGCAACCCCATAAACGCCTTAAATCCCACATACCCCCCCCCCCCCCAAAAAAAAATTATTATTATTGTCTGAAAGAAACTCTGTACTCATGTTGTGCACAGAGACGTCACGTGACTTTTGGGGGCCTCTTCCACTTTTCGTTTTTGTTTTTTGCTCTCTGACTCTACTTTCAAACGTGATTGTTTTGTTTTTTGTGTTGTTTTTTAATCCAAGTAACACCCGTGGGTCCTTTAAATATCCTGACGGCTTTGGTCTGGTTCTTCTTCTTAGTCTTAGCCATTCTCACTCCCAATGGAGCATAGGCCATCCACAATACTAATACTTTTCCATCTGTCCCTGTACTGGGCTATCTTTGCTAGTTCAACCAAGCTTTTCTCTATTCTCTTCACCTCTGTCTCTACTCCTCTCTTCCATGTGGCTCTTGGTCTTCTTCTTTTCCTGGTACCTTGAGGCTTCCAGTTCAGGGCCTGTCTTGTGATGTTAGTGTTTGGTTTCCTTAATGTGTGCCCTATCCATCTCCATTTTCTAATTTTTATCTCCGTTTCCACAGGAACACTTGATATTCTCTCCCAAAGGTTTACATTGACTACATTCAATTCGAATCGTTTGGATACATAGATTGCTTATTTACACTCCTGCAGCCTATCTTTTTGTAACCGATTTTATTTTAAATTATTTGATACTTTTTAGGGATTTTAAACTCGCCATCGATTTCAATCGAAAACGTTTTTTAAAAAAACGTTTCTTTAATATATAGGCTTTTTCTTTTAAAATTGAAGATTGCAGTCTCCCCATTCCCCTAATATCACGGTGTCCAAAAAGTATGGATATTGGATCCAAGTAATACAACAGATGGGGGTGGGTTGGGGGTAAAATTTGACTTTATTTTTAGTACGTAATTTATGGATTGCCCCTAAATGCTTTTAAATAGGTAAGGCATATTGTTTATTATTCTGAAATTAAAAAGAGATAGACTTAGGAAATTTAAATACCAGTTTAACAATTTTCACACATCTTCAACTGGTGTTGAAAACTATGTGACATAAATAAACAAAATATACAGAAAATAAAAACAATTTCGATTAAATTAATATAAATGATGAAATTTTGATATTTAGGAAGAACCATTTTAAAATATTATAATAGGCCTATATATTTAAGACATTTATAAGAATGGAAGGGTAGTTTGCTGGGGATATATTTAAAATCAAATACTGTAATCTAAGTAGAAAGGTTAAAATATTCTTATCATCAAATATATTGATCATAGGTAGCCATATTTCATTGGCTCCATTCTTTCATCAATTTTAGGCTGCAGCATCTATCCCTCCATCCCAGTGGCGCCACATCCCATGTAGGGCTTTGGCCTGCCTCACTACTTCCTTCCACTCAGACCTAACTAATGCTTTTCTTTTACATGCTTGGATTCCCAGTTGTTGTAGATCTTTCTCCACATCATCCATCTATCTAATCCTAGGTCTGCCTTTGAGCCTTTTTCCTCAAGGGGTATTGGTGATGCACCCTCTTCACTCTTCTTGTCATTTGGCATTCTCTTTAAGTGTCCTGCCTTTTTTATTTCTGCTACTATCATGGGATCCTGATCTAGACTGTACAATTCATGGTTGGTTCGTATTCTCCATCCATATTCACCCTTTGTTGGTCCATATATTTCCCAGAGAACTTTCCTCTCCCATGTGTTTAATAGGTTTTCTGCCGTTTTTGTTAGGGTCCAAGTTTCACTTGCATATGTTACAACTGGTTAGGCTGCGGCATAGCATATAAAAAAAAAAAAAAACTTTTTGAGATGTTTTTTTATTATGTGCTATGTACCTGGTTGTTTTGTATGATGTGCTATATACCTGGTACTAGAATTCATTTCCATTGATCAGCTGTGATTATAGCAGGAAGAATGAGAAATAGTTTCATTATTTGTAAAGAACTTTTTAGGCAGGAGTATTGTTGTTGTATGGCAAAGACACTTGAATTAACTTGTTGAAAACCAAGGAGCACATATAGCTCTCATATGGCAGCTAACTGTTGATTTTTATTTTATATTGTTTTTACTGTCATTTGTTGGCTGAAGAAGGGTTCTTGCTGACATGTTCGCTGTTTTGTGCCCTTTTACATGTTTTACCATACCTACTTTGTTGCGCTTATTTCCTTTTACATGTATCAGTATCAGGATTTTAAATAAAATAAATTTCAACTTTATTAATTGTTGTAAAAATCTTTATGAGCATAGCTAAAAGTGTGTCATCTTTAGCGCCCACATTAGTGTGTTTTGGTCCACCTTGTCATGTGTATCACTGACTATGTGGGGACCCTCTTAAGGTTGGATACCCCAAAACTATTGGCCTCATTAACACTATTAAAACTATTTAAAGTTAAATTTAATATGTATTAATCATAAAGGTATGGTATCCTCTTACTTAGTTAAACATAGAAATTAAACAATATAAAATCTGTCTTAGAATACTCACATATTTTATTAAATAATTAATACTCAATGTACATTGTTGACACCTCTTATTTAAGATGTATAATTCATTTAGATTTCAAAATGTTTTTGATCAATCAACACATTCACCAGTCTGTCTCTGATCATTCAGCAAACATCCACCTGGTCATAAGTTAACTTTCAAACACTTTTTCAGCTTTTAACCTTTCAATACATACACCATGTACAAGAGGACACCTTTGACCTGTATTTGTTCTCAGACATGATTCACCATCTCACTCCCCACCCCCACCCCTTTTACCCTTCCCACAAAATCTTTTTTTTTTTTTTTTTATATCAAAACTTGCCCTAAAGTACACACATTTTTTGAGACTGCTGTTACTGAAAAAAAATGACTAGGTAAATAATAAGCAATCAACTAAACATCTGAAAGAACTACACAACTAGTTCTGAGTTCTATTTTTAGATGAAATATTGTTAACAATAAGTCTACATTTTAGTTTAAATGTTAATTTGAAGTAGTTACTAAATAACGTTATACAGAAGACAATTTGAGATTCTCTATCCTTTATCTTTCAGTATAAAGCTATTCACTTCAAAGAAGGTAAAACATAAGGTTTAGAAGAAAAAACTATTTTATGTGGCACAATATGTGGTCACAGGTTAGCAGCCGAAGAGCCCCTTCGTCTCCCTTGCAGCATTTCTATTCCCCATACTAGACAGTCGAAATATTTTAATTATATGCATAAAATCTAGAGCTGTTTTAAATTAAAGGAAATGATGAAAAAATGTGTGCCAGAATGAATTACACTGAATTCCAATATTAAATAAATTGATGTTAGTACGTTAGTCTCTAGATCTCTATTATTCTCTAAATGTTATAATACATTACTGGGGATATGCTTTATGAGGTCATTAATGTATACAAACCAAAGATTTAAAATAATCCTATTAGTAAAAGGTTATATACTTAATCCTGAATCCGTTACTTTTTTTATTCAAGAATGAAACTGTCAAAATAAATACGGTATTGAACAAAAAAATTGCAACATTTAAATAAATGTTCAGCATAATTCTGAGCAGCTTTAAGAGTATATCAATATGTATTCATTTGGCTTAACTGGAGCATCAATAATGTTCAAACTAACTGCTGTTCATTGTAGTTCAAGATGATCCTTCTGCTCCTTTTTCCTGATAATGTTGAAGACACAAAGTTTCTCTGGAAGAAAAGTTCAAATGTGTAATTTTTCATTTGTTTAATAAAACATATTTAAGATAAAGTTGATGATGAAGTTATTCCACAACCATCATAATTTATTGTGGGGCACTCAAGTAAGTGAATTTACATGCAACATGACAACTGCAGTAGAAACACTGGACATGTCAAAGACGTGAGTGTTGTCTTCTACACTTGTGGTTTTTGTAAATCTAAACTGATCATTGCTTATATAATATAAAGTTGCTGATACTGTCCATAGATCTATTGATATAAAAGCTTGTTAATTTTCAGACAGTGGTTCTCAATTTTTAGAAGCTGTTTCTTCACCCCTCTTACATTTCTCTCTCCTGCTGGAATTTACAATATCTCCTAAAAATGTCTAGTAATCTATTTAATTTAGTCCATTAAAATATATAAATTAAGTTTCTTTATAAAGTCTTTAATATCATCCATTAAAGTTCCATACCAAAACAAAAAGACATTCGAATAAGCCTCCCAGAATAAAATTTACAATTAGGTTTAGCTCATCATTCACTGAAAGGTGTTGGGCCACCAGGGTGGGAAAGACTGTTTTCAAGTGCAGTAAATTATATGAATTAATGTGACAGTGAATATTAAAGAATTTTATAAAATTTATAAATACTGAACCAGTAAGGGATAAATCAATACTATGTAACAGACAAATGATAACAAGCAAAATCAATTTAAATATTAATCAATGGATAACACAATAATTATAATCTCACGCTTCTCCTTTTAACTTTTGTTGCGCAAACGATTGTGCCTTGTTGGTGAAAAATGGATATATCAGTTATTAAGATGGTGGACATGACAAGAGATAAGTAGACAGTTACCGTTTCAGAATAGCACTTTACCCTTTCAAAATCGTACAATATCCTAACATAGAAGTAAATAAACAAAATGCAGTATAATGTAGACAGTTTTTCCATTGAAAGGGGGGGCAAAATTATCAGGTGGCACGCACACTAGCTTTGCCATTGAATTTCAAAAATAACTATTTGCTAACAAAAGGTCACTTTCCCAAAGTAGATGACAGACGAAGTTGAGGGTAGGGGAGTGGAAATCAAGGACGCCCGCTGACGTCGCCCAAATTCAACATGCAGGGATGCACTTTGGTGTATACCTGAATTTAGTTTACACTTAATTGGAGAGCCACTGAAGAAATGCTTGTGGAAAAGTAGGTTCCCTTTACTTAGCTGTTTTTATATAAATCATTTAATTTTAGTAGTTATTAAACATTAATTTTTATTTGAGATTACTTATTTCAATCAATTTTTTTTATATCAGTCCCAAAGAGGGGCCCATACCATTACAAAAGAGTGATGTATATGTTACAGGCAAAGTGTGTAATCCACCAGGCATTCTGATGATTCTAGTCAAAGTATGAAATGCATAAGATAAAGATATAAACAACACTGATTCGTACTGCTGCAATTAATACAATAAAAACCAAGAGACTTCCGACAGACATTTAGATCTTAAAATGGTTTTGACACTGCTGTTTATTGTTTTGTTTATAAAAACGCCAATCCCTTTCATGCTATGATATATAATTTGCCCAAGTCCAGTCAGGCATGCTTTAGAATGCCTAGGCAATGTCTTATGCATTTCATACTATTAGAAGATATTCTGATGGACAAACAAATCTTTCTCAGATCAGCTGCAACATAACAGTCTACTGGAACTGGACAAGGATTTGTTAAGTGCATGTGTAACACAAAGTATCAAAATAGAAAATGATTTTGTGTTTGAAAAAAAGAATGTAATTCAAAATGTCATCCAAGTTCATACTGCTGCAATAAATAAAAAATCCATTTAGTACTTTACATTATTTTATGCTGTAATTTGTTTAGAAGTCTAATCCCTTTGCCCAAGTCCTGACGATTCTAGTCAAAGTGTGAAATATATAAGCCATTATACACTTTGCCCCAGATTTCACATTTTGCCTATAACATATATGTATATTTCAAATGTGCGTTTATACCAAGAATTTAAAAAATCGCAAATTGAATAAAGAAATAAGTTAATTTGTGATGCTTCCTGGGGGCCTCAATATTTAACATGACAGGCCGCAGGTTGGCCACCCCTACATTAAGTCTAGAATATTGATTTTATTTTCCGTTAATATATTATACCAGGTAGTCTATTAACTACTGCAAGCTGTATTGGGAGAAAGGAAGAGGAGTTTTGGAACCATACTGGGGTATTAAAATTAGAATGCAGTTGAGAATGCATTTTTTTTTTTTTTTTAAATATTTAAAATCTGTTATTTTCTCAGTTTTAGCAATTGTCATGTTCAGTCGAAGAAGTCAATAATTATGTCACTACATTATTTCATACAGCCCAAGTCGTACAAAAGCGAATGTTTATTAAATGACACTAATATTACTGTTGCTGTATCTAGCCAAGTTATTGTGAAAACACAAAGCAACAATATGACAATCATCACCATCATTACCACCACCCCCTCTTTCCCCTCTCAGTGCATAAGTAAAATAATTATGGCTGGTGCCCAAACAATTGTATTTCTGGGTCCATTCACAGCTGGATGAAGAAAGGGCTAAAACCAACAGCCAAAAAACAAATTTTAAATTGGAAAAACTATAGGAATATATCTTTTTCAACATGGTCTCTTAAAATTGTAATTCAATTTCAATCATAAAAGACATCTCAAAATTAGACATTGTTAACCAAAATCATAAGAGTAACCAGGTTTGTAAAATGGTGTGGTTTCAAATGGTAAAAATTTGGATTTTTAAGAAAGGACACCTATATCTATGTTCTAACTCCAAATAATGTAAATAATTTTATAACTGGGTCATGACAACACACCAACATGGGGAGCTAGATCAGATAGAAGAGAAACAGAATTTATCTCATACGGCAGTAACGTATCCAATCAGATCGTTTGTTTTTTCACTTTTAGAATGATTTAATTCTATTAGGGTCCTTAAAAATATTTAAATAATAATCCAGAAATGATTCACTTGACCTGGACAACAAAACTAAATTCAGAGCTTTGTTGATTAATGGGAACAAAAATCAAGAAAATTAGGCTTGTTATAAAAAAATTAGAAAGTTATAAGATTCTCAAATAATACATCTAAGCTTTAGTTGACATAAAATATTCATGCTCATTTGCACAACAAACACTTCAACCCTACGGTGAAAATACTATTCATTATCAGTAGCAAGCTTAATATAAATTTACTGGAATGACAGAGAGATATTACTTATCACAAGGTATGTAGAGCAACCTACAATTATAATCCATAACACAAGACATGCTAGCTTAGACAGTTTCTTTGTATTATGATCCTGTATTTCATAGATTACTTTAATTTTAAATGAACTTAAATGACATGGTAACAAATCTTCCCATAAAAGGGTTAATATTTATTTAAAATGTTATTAATTTTTTTTTTGACATAGTATTCCTTAGTCATATATTTATTTACATTTACAATCACAATGTAGCTTCTGAATTGTAAATAATAATAAACATTCACTCACTGAGGGGTTTAAAAAATCATAAGACAGACATAATGTGGCCAATAATGTATGGAATCATGAAAACAGCTCAATTCTGAGAGTATTATTGGACAACAGCAACATGAACTTTTTCTAAAATAGTCTCATATTTTATAAAACAGGCTTAAAAGAATTATATAACATACACTATTTACATGCTTAGATAATGTATACTAACTTACATGCTGTCCCTTTGGTTAGACTACACAATAAGAATATGTGTTAGTAGAATAAATATATGGTGAATGGTTAGTTTTTGAACAAGGAAAAATCCTAAAACTCCTTTCAAATGTATAAAGAGACGTGAACAGAGCTATTAGCAAGAGGGTTTACAAAGGAGAAAGAAGCATACTGGGTACTATGTAAACTCAAAATGATGGTCAATATCTACAAGCAGACAAAATATAACTCATATTTCTCACTCAGAGTTAAGTAGGACATGCACAGCTTGCCAGGGTGAGTTTTTAACTAGATGCAGTTTTTAATAATGTTTTTTTAACTTAAGATTTTTACAAATTTAAAAGATAGAATTAGAATTAAAAAATACTCTAAAGAGCATCTACATTGCTACAACAGAACAGAAAAAAACCCACTTATTTTAATAGAATATGCAATGTCAACTGGCCAAAGAAATATTTTTTTATAAAATTAAAAGACAGATAAAGATTATGTTAGACATAAAACTGTATGGGATGCTAATATAAGCTAAATATAGTTAAAAATCATAGTCTATACTTACACACTACACAAACACATGAAAATCTTAGCAAATGTGCAACACTGGTCTCATGATTTCCTGAATTATTTTAAGTAGAAAATTAAATGCCAAACAAAATAAAAACAAATTTCTAACTAGTGGCAAGGGACCATCCATATATTACATAAGCACTGAAGGGAGAGAGGGTTGTTGATTTTGGAGATTTGTGTATCATTGGGTATTGATTTGGGGGGGGGGGGGTCGTCTCTCTACAGAAAGTATGTTCATTTATGCACAACTTCTGCAATAGTTATCCTTAAATTCTGATAGTCCATAAAAAGCCTATTTATATTTCTAATAAAAATGTGCGAATCCATGATTTCTAATTAATTTCAAAGGCTATCAAATATCACCGCAATGTTTCGTAATTATGATCATACCACACAAAAGAACTTGCTTGATATCGCAGTAGTAGCAGTAATATTTAACCTACCATTAGCCTTTGTATGTTTCCACACTTGTGATATAGTTATTTTATTTGGCAATGCAAGTGGTTCCTAAAATTTTTTTATTCTCTAAGCCCCTGTCGAATTTTGATTTTTCTACCAAGTACACTTTGTAATAGCGAAAACATGTTTTTAAATTAAAGGGTTGAATAAAAATAAATAAAACACGTATGTAGGTGACTGAGCACCATTTTGTTACCATTTGAAGGAGTAATTATTCAAGTGAATAGAAAAAAAATTATGAAAATTGAGTAATATTTTGCGCTCCATTATGAGGAAGCTACTGTTCCCCAGGGCACCACAGTGCACATTTAGGTAATCACTGGGCTGCACCAAACCCCCTACAGATTAAAATTGTCTATAAATAAAAATGGGGGGGGGGGGGGGGGGGGTTAAAGCTTGTCTGAAAATGTATGGGTTTAACCTGAGGGTAGGGGTTATTTTGTTTAAATTTGACTTTTTTTGCATACGTAATATATGGATGCAGCTTCAAGCATCAGAGTTAAACATTCACAAGAAGTAACTTGGCCACTTCAAACAGAGATTGATTGGAGGCACATTTATTACATCATAATCATCATGCTATTAACTTCAAGTATAACCAGAAGATTTTTTTAATACTTAAGGTAAATAAACAAAACAACTAATAAAACAAATTTAAAGGTGCAACAGTATGTGAAATCTTTATAGAAATATTCCTTTAAATGTATATGATAAAAAGAATGTGCAATGCACCTTAAAAAAACTATGCATACATAAAAATAATATAAAATATTTGTGGAAAAACTTAGTAAAAGTGAAAATAAACAAGGTGTATGTAGAGTTTTTCTTCAGTATTACAACAAGAATTTAGATAATACCGGTACAAAGAATTTTGAAACTACAGTGGACTCTCAAAATTCGTTCATGTCGATATTTTTCTTTTTTTTTTATTCGTCCTGTATTTTCATAGAAATTCGTTCAAAAATTCTATATTTGTCCCACCTCCCCTCTAGGTCAATAAGTCTCAGGTGGTGATTCAAAGTACTACTTTATTTCTTTTTAATATTGATGAGTTTTAGCAGCTATTTTTTAAAGAACTATGTGACCATGGTGTTCTGGAACCAGAGTTTTTTTTGTTGTTGTTTTTTTTATTTAATTGTAGATTTTATTTTTTGGGGTTAATTTTTAGAGTTGAGTCCCTTGTTTATTGTTGGAAATTATATATTAAATTTACCAGTGAACAATTCTTAAAATAAAGAATAGATATACAAAATTAAGGGCTGGAAACGGATCATACAATTTTTTATTAATTTCTATGTGAATAATTAGACATTCGTCCTTCTCTCCTGGATTAATTATGAATATTGAGGGTTCACTGTATATTTTATTTTTTATTAATAACTCTGAAATAATATTGTTCTGCCATCAAAAGATTATTTTCATGTTTTACTTTTTAAGAGTTGGGAGGGTGGCATTAAGCAGTTATACCTGTATTGTTTAATTTTTAGAGCCAAAATGGCTTTGATATAACTATATGCTACTATTACTGATTAAAATTTTGTAGAATGGCTGCTGCTACCTTTTGCTTCGCATAGCTACCTATAAATTGTCATATTTGAAACATTACTGACCATGCCAATGTTTTTGGTTTCACATCATCAATGATAGCTTTGACAAAATCCAATGTTGTAGCAGTACCTCCCATATCAGGAGTTCGTATCTGGAAAGAAATTTTTCATTGGATTCATAGTCTCATTAATAAAATGCAATGAGGCAGTAAAATATGTTTTTAGTTTTTATTGACATAGTTAAAGTGACACAAATTACTGGGTTTTTTTTAATACAATGGGGGACATACCACTACATGAGTATGATTGTGGACTGATACTATCAAAATTAATTTTAGACAAGAAATGGAGGTTTTAAAAATATTTAAAGTAATTAAGCTTAAGCAATTTTTTTTAAGCAGCCCAGGCTCTCAATTTTTTAGATGGAAATTAAACCAACCAAATTCAGACATATGGTCATCCTGACATAGCACTATTTAGTTTAAATGAAGCTAAAATGAATATGACATAGCACTACTTAGTTAACATCTTTAAGTGAAGCTAAAATACATACCTGTTTATCTGAGATTACTGTAAACACTGACTCTCTAATAAGTTTAGCATGTTCATGATGCCTGAAAAACATTAAATTCAAATACACATTTTTAAACTGATGAGCTCCAAGAGCCTTTTACTCTCTTCACTTGCTTTATGCTAAGGAGTTCATTGAAACCAATAACCAGAAATCAAATTATAATTTAACAGCCTTAATAGGAATAAATAATGTTCACATATTTTATATTTTCTTTTGATTCCTTGTTGAAACAGAACATTGCTGTGTTAAAGTAAGTTAATGAATCAAGAGTATACAGTAGTAAAAACATTACAGCCAACATTAGTCTAAAAAATCTTGACATTATTTCCAAGAGATTAAAACTTACCCTAAGTAATCCAGCATTTCACAACTGGCAAAGAGTATTCCTGTGGGATTTGCAATGTTTTTACCTTTCATTGATCTGCCTGAGTTACGTGTTCCCTAAAAATATTCATAATAATATTTCATTTAAAATAATAATATATTAAAACTTTCAATGATCAGTTGGATATTAACAGAGAAAAATTATTTGAGTAAAGTTTTTTTTAATGTATAATTTTATTTTAAAAAATGTATATTACATATTCTTTAAAATTACTATTTACACTGCAAATGTACTTACAGACTCAAATACAGCATATCTGTCTCCAATATTTATGCCAGCAGTCACTCCAGCCCCACCTATAAGTCCAGCTGCAATGTTGCTAAGAATATTGCCATATAAATTTGGCATGCACAATACATCAAACTGGCTTGGACGGGACACCATCTGTGAGACATAAAAAGTTTGAAAAAATGTTTAATTTTTTTTTTTATGGAGGCCAAAAGAATACTCATGACAAACAATTGATTAAGAGATTTGATACATTAACTCATCAATGTATCAATGAAATCCTTTAGTTCACATTCTGTAATCTTTTGTCCTATATTTATTTTTAACTTTTTCTCTTTCACTCTATATGCTCTTTTGTATAATTTGTTTTATTTAAGTTTTAGACTTCCTTTACATATTTGAGTTAATTATTTACATCTAAAACTATATGTTTCAAAAGTTTATATACCTGCATACTAGCATTGTCAATAATTAGATCATTGAACTCAATATCAGGGTAACCTTTGGCTATGTCTCTACAGACTTCCAGAAACAGCCCATCTCCAAGTTTCCTAAAAATAGCAAAATTCATAATGCATTTTCAGAATTATAAATTTGAAAACTCTTTTGCTTTAGTGACATAAAAAGTAATTTTTTATGAAGCAAAAACATTTTCATTTCAAATAAACACCTAAGTTCTCTCTGACAATTGTAAAAATCAATTCTTGGTTATTAGATGTTATGCTTATGCAACATTAAATCTTCTTCAATAATTTTAATAGACTAGAAATCACCTGTCAAAATGACATAAAAGAATACAAAAAAGTTTAATTTGGGAGACGCGTTTCGTATTTCTCTGATCATTAAATAATTATTTACTGCAATAACTTATAAGAATGCAATACATAAATCTCTTTTTCAAACTATTTTAACATATGGAAAAAAGTTGCTCCAACTATAAAAACCTAGGTGCCAAAGAGAGAAGCAAAAGAGCATTCCCCTTTTAAGGCTATTCCATTTGGAAAATTGGAGCCCAAGCTTTTTAAAGCCCACCAGTTTCAGGCTTATTTTCCTTCTCAAGCAATGTTTACCAAACTTTTTTTGCCCCACCTAAAAAATTCTTTATACCTCACTTTGCCCCACCCTAAAAATATGTATCCATGCTGATATCACTCCCTATTGTGGCTTTGAGATTACGGTAAGTGAAATACATTTGTATTACAAATATAATAACAGTGGTTAATTTTTTTTCAAGCGTCCTGTCTAAAAATCGACCAATCCTCCTTTGAAACATTAAATACATTTTTCTAACTTATTGTCCCACATTGGGAAACACTACAATAAGCATGCTACAAACCGGCTGTCTAGCATCACCACCATAGGGTTGTGGTGGAAACTACAAAATGGACATAGCGTCAAAGGATTAGGGGTGGAAATCTTTAGCGACCTGAGTGCAGCTCTGCCAGTTGGCCACAAATCGTTTTGACTCCGAAAAACATGGTTCTTGACAGGTTATTGAACAAAAATTGAATCGTCCTACTGCCGATTTTTGGCTCTTTTGACTAATGAGTTTGCCGACCACTGACCTAGAGACCTGAAGGTTTCCTCAGAGCTTCTGGTCACAGTAATCCGGGAAGAAGCACATAATTTGGGTTGTGGGAAATCCTCTCTCCTAAACTAGTGCTACTCTAATTTGTTGCTGAACTGGGTACAAAATGAATGCCAGAGATACCGCCATCAATAAGGTTTTGCGTGTTTATTATCAGTGGTTCCAATTTTTACCACCTGTTCTGTTAGTGGCAGCTGTATTCATGTATCCTGCCAAAACACTTTCCTTAGTCCCTTATACTAGAAGCATGGTCAGATATCAACCAAATGTTTTTCTGTTCCTAGTACAACAGAATGATAGAGCGCCATTGAAAGATACTGTGCCATGATATCAGGGTGGAGACCCCCTACTATAGTATTATTTCCCCATGTGAATACGAATATAATATCCACTTGATAATTAATTGGTTAGAGTATCATATTTTAAGAAATTTTTAAAGTATAAAAATTCTTTTGCGTATGGCTTGAAAGCAGGACAGGGGAGTTCTACAGTACGAGCAACAAAAATTTCTTGAATGAAAATTAAAAATGTCAAAATGATGACAGTCACAATTCTATGTATATGCTAAGTAGGAAATAACATACCAAGTCAAATAACCAGAGATAGAGTTAAACTAGAAGGATTCCAAAGCCCTGTTTGGAAATTCAACTTCAATATGACTAAAATATCAAATACCGTATTTTCAAACGTATAAGATGACTTTTTAACCCATGAAAATCTTTTCAAAAGGTGGGGGTCGTCTTAAACGCCGGGGGTCGTCTTATAAGCTGGTACAGGGCGTGCTGAAACTTCAGGGACTGGGGCTCTCTAGTTCCCGTTTGGTTGACAGCTTAGAAAACAAACATCATGGCAGTTCCCATGGGTTTATTGTCTTATCCTCCCTTTCATCTTTAGAGTGAATTAGGAAAAGTTTAATCCACTTGCACTGTTTAATGTTTACATGTTTGATGACAAACAGCCTTATGTTTATAAGTGACAGTTTTCATGACAAGTACCTGCATGCCATAAGCCTTATGTTTATAAGTGACAGCTTTCCTGCCAAGTACCTGCATGCCTTAAGGATTTGAAATAAAATTACCAAATTGAAATAAAATCTGATGTTTTTTAATTTTTTTTGGTGTGCGTTGGAAGAGGGGTAGTTTTATACTGCGATTATAGTCCAAACCCTATATTTTAACAGGAAAAGTAGGGGGGTCATCTTATACACCCAGGCATTTTATACGCTGGAAAATACGGTATATAATATTTCATCATCTCAAATACAGAGACACTCACATAATATTAGCCTTATGGATTGCTGTCACCTTCTTGCGGCCATGTTGAACAGCATAATCGAATGCATATTTGGCAATTTTCTTGCACTTTTCTGCTGTAATTATTTTCATACTCTCTACAACACCAGGCACAATCTGCAATAATAATTTAATGTGTTTACATTTGATCATTCATGAAATCAACATGGTATCCCTTGACAATGAATAGTTGTTTTTTTTTAAATTGTAATCCATGCTAGAAACACTTTAGAAACATTCAATTTCGTTGGATTTCTTCTCACATCCTTTTGAAGGACCCATTCCCTGTAGTTTTTAAGAACTACAACTTTTAATAAACAATTAGTACCTTCTTGGCAATAATAAATATTGTTCTTGATTTCCTTGTTGTGTACCTGGAAATCTCTATTTTTTTTATTTAACCCTCTTTATCCCAAAGCACAATGATACTCATTTCCATGGTGCTGAATTTGGGACTTTTATCACCCCATCCAATGCTTAGAATTATTTTTTTTTTACAAGAAATAGTTACTGATGTATAGCAAAAACAATATCCCTTCAGTTAGTAAATGAACAAATATTTCCTACCTCATGTTCCAGCTGCCTGTACTCTCCCTCTGTGTTTTCACGAATAAGTACACAGTCCACATCATTGTGCCTCACAGCAATGCCTGGAATAGACTTGCACTTCACAATACTAGCAAACAATTCCAATGATGTTCTGAGAATAATAATTTTATAATTTAAAAAAAAAGAGAAAACCAAATTTTTTAGTCTGTCTGAATTATCTTAACAAAACATTGTTTAAATGGAAAAAATACTTTGCAGAGCAAATTGATTCATAATGTGGAATAATTCCATCCGTATGACCAAAAAGATCAAACTTTGTATACATTATAAAAGCCAAATAAAATAAAAATATGCTGATTGAGTTTTTGTCCCTAAATCTTATATGCTGTAACACATAACATATACCTATAATATTACCATAATACAAAATATAAAAATGAGATTGAAATTGAGACAATATTATATTATAACCTCAAAGCCAAGTTCATTGATTTGAAAGATGGATCATCAAATTTAGTCTCAATGTTTCCTGTAGAAAGAACAAAATAAGAGATATATGAAATAACTAGCTTTGTCAGCTGGCTACTATACTTATTTTGATTAGCTACCAGAAAATCTAACAAAAAAAGGTTAAAAAAAAATAATGGTCATTGGATCCTCTTTCACTTGATCATTTACTGATTTACTGCCTTAGTGAAATAAGGGGCAATAAGTTTTTAATACTAAAATTAGTTAATGTTATTCTTATTTCAAATTGATTCAATGCTTGTTTTCCTTGACCCAATGTCTGTACATCATCACGCTTTCAAAGTTTGAAACAGTTGCTTGGTTATGTGGGTGGGGAGATGGGCAGAGTCAAGAATTAGTGTATGAAACCCTTTGGAATAAACTTTTTTTCTGGGTATATTTGTTAAATGAAATGTAGTGTTAGATACCTAAAAATATTACATAATATTCCTTTTTAAAAAAAAATTCTACCAAAGCCACTTCTTTTCTTTCATACAGTCACTACTGAATGAATAGGAGAAAAATTAAATACCTTTGAGAGCAACACCATTCCTCTTAACAGCAAGTAAAGCGTGCTCCATGTCAATTGGAGTATTTTTAGATGCATTGATCTCCACCACTTCAAATTCAATGGGAGCACCAGCATATCTAAAAAAAATATTAAAAAATAGAGATATGCAGAAATTTAACCAACATTACAATGACAGCTAAATGAGAAATACCCCGAAAAATTAGAAATGACATGAAATATGCTCACTTAGCTATAGAAAATGTAAAGAAATGGGTAAATAATATGATTAAGACAAAATTTAACTTTCATAATTATTTTTTAAGATACCTGAAAATTTCCTGAACATGAGACAACAATTCTGGGCCTACACCATCACCTGTCATCAGAGTCACAGTATGTCGCCCTCCATACTTAGCTAAGGCCTCACCCTATGTATAATTTTATTCAAACATGAATAGATACACGTGTACAAATTCAAAGTATGCTTGGTAAATAGTGGATAAAATAGCACTGCAATTACAATATTATCAACTTTAACTCTTTCGCTGTTGAATTTTTTATCGAAAAATGTACTTTTTTTTCAAAGAGCAAAAAAGAGGATTGGGTTTATTAAATTTGGAACCCAAGTTAAGGAGGCAGATATATTAAAAAAAATTATATTAATATTCATTAAAAATGTAGTAATTTTTAGCTAAATTTTCAACAAAAATTCTTAGAATTAGAAATTTCGGTAAATGTGAAGATAACGGGCCGCGTTTTTAACCATGGCCGCCATCTAGGTTGACACTACCAGTAAAATTAAGAATAAAACGTTTAAAAATAATTAAAAAATTTCCTAAATGTATCCCTAAACCTAACTTGAACCCTAAATTCTATCCCTAAACCTAACCTGAGCCGTAAAGTCATCAGCAACATAAATAAACACGCAAATGATGTCATGGCCCGATAACTTAGCATTTTAGCAGAAAGTTCCCCAACCCATCATCATCATGCATGGTATTTTCTAACACTAACATTATTATACTAATTATACAAATGTGAAAACAATGTCCTTTGTTCATTTTAATTTTAGGAAGTAAAAACTACATAAAATGTAATTTAGCAGACACTGACAAGGGACTTTAAAAAAACTTTTAAAAAGTCACAGTATTATTTAGGAAACGCAGGGTAAGTGCAGTAAACTAATTATTAACTACGTGAGACATATTAATGATATAATTTACCTTCACAAGGTCAAACTGTGCAGCAAACGAGTTTTTCCTACTTTGTTGATTAACTCCTGCTAAATACTTTGTTTCATTCAAAGCAGAATTCTATTGGTAAAATACAAATTACATTTAATAATAAATTTGCGTGTATTATTATACATAAACTATTCAAATAGCTTTTTAATTTTAGTTTCAAGTATGTTAAAGTTTTTAAATTTTACCTGAAACAATACATTTGTCCTTCTTGCTAAATTTTGACCGATAAATATCCTCAAGTTTGCTGCCATCTTGAATACAATTGGGGAAACCGAAAGTATTGGCAACTAATTACTTCGTCTTTTTAAAAAAACATTAAGTTGGTGCAAAAGTTAGAGCGTGCAAAATAAGATTCCCCCAGTTTTATACAAGACTTATTCGGTTCTAGTATTGAATGCGCCTAAGCCTAAACTAAGTTAAAAGAACTCAATTTATTTACACATTTAGTGTATTATTATTGGTATAAGCTTAAAACGTTTATTTTTAAATAAGGGGTCGTCCATTAATTACGTCAACAATTTTACGCAATATTTTACTCCCTCCCCCTCTTACCTCTTTGTCATCAAGTGTCAACATTTTCAAACCCACCCCACCCCCGAAAAAAATGAATTATAATATAAATAAATGTATAAATACATTTTACTTTGTGCTTATTTATTTTAATGACACAAAATTGTAGGAAAAACATTTTATTACATCTTTAACTTGATAATCAACAAGTTAAAACGTTTTTACACTTAAATTTTATAATGCAAAATCAATTAAAAGGTTTTTAAAGATTGAATATCATTTTTTGTGTAAATATGTGTAAATATGATTATTGTCAGTATAGTTGACAATTGTAACATAGTTTCTAGCTGCTATCATCTTTCCATGGAGTAGCCAGGTGTTGCTCTATCGTAACAATGGGCATCAGGGACATCATGTGGGTGGGGCAGGGGGGCATTTGACCCCCCATCCCTGAATTTGCAAGTTTTATTTAAATTGCTATGTACTGTGGCGCCTCCAGTAATAAGCAACTAAATATGCAGACAAAGTTTTGGTAGTGCCCCCCCCCCCCTAAAAATCCCTGTAATGACGCTCCTGGTGGAATAGTCTAAAGTAGCTGATTTATCATTTTCATCTTGCAACTGATATGCCAGACAAGTCAACATGGCCTAATCTAACCATTCAGCAATTAAAATAGAAGCATTGTCAGTGTAAGCAATTATTGTCATGTCTCCTGTCAGCTACTTGCATTACTCGAATCCTTTTTTGTTGAGGAGCAGGTTGTAATTTCTTACGCATTATCGGTGCTGTTGAACATGCTTTTTGAACATGACTTATTATTATTATTAATATTATTAGTGGTCTTATATAGCGCTCACGGCGCTGTACATAAAAATATTAGCAAAAGAGACATAATCGTGACATTAACATAAATACATTTATGTAATAAAGAACAGCTGTATAACAACGAAACAAAAACATTCACTCCACCCAACCTAGAACTTTTATATGTCAAGCCACGGATGGCAGCCAGCAGCATATTATCGGTCTGAGGGGGTATTTCAGTCGGGGTAGTAGAGTTTAAAGAGATTTGTTTTGAGTGCAGTTTTGAAGGTCTGGGTGGTTGGTATATTGCGGATGTTTAGTGGCAGAGAATTCCATTGTTTGGGGGCGCAGAATGAAAAAGATCGTTCACCATATGTTTTGGTGCGTGTCTTAAGAACCGACAGAACACGCGTGTCTGCGTAGGAGCGAAGCTGTCGAAGGGGTGAATAGACAGAAAGAAGTTCGGTTAGATAGGAAGGGCAGGAATCTGAGAACAAGTTGTGATAGATAATATTCAGCTTGTAATCAATGCGTGCCTGTATAGGGAACCAGTGAAGTGAGTGGAGTAGTGGAGTGATGTGATCACGTTTTTTTTTTTTTTTTTGCAAATAGAACTAGGCTAGCAGCTGAGTTTAGAATCTTTTGTAGTTTTTCAATGAAGTGTTTTTGGTGAAGCTGACGGAAAAGAGTTACACTAGTCAAGACGAGTGAAAAAAAGAGCACAGACTAGAGTTTTTGTTCCGCTAACTGTGAGGTAGTGGCGGATGGATGATCTGACGGATAGCGGTGTATGCAGAAGACAAATGTGGGAGATATTTTTATCGAGAGACATGCTGTCAGAAATAATATAACCAAGATTCCTAGCAGAGGATGTAAACTGTATGTCGGAGTTACCTACTTGAAATGAGGTGGGGAGAGTTGAGATCGAGGATGATTTGTGATTGAGGATTGCTTCCGTTTTGTCATTATTAAGCTTCAACTTGCTGAGTGTCATCCATGACTTGGCATCACCAATGCACTCCCGCAAAGTCTGGACAGCGGAATCGACAAGAGAGAGATGGGTATGCTTGTAAAGCTGCGTGTCATCTGCGAATGACTGGCTCTCAACAGCATGCCTCCCAAGCAAAAGCAATGTGAATAGAACCGGTCCCAAAACGGACCCCTGAGGCAATCCGTACACCAAATCAGCACTGTCGGAGAGACATCCATCGACAGAGACCGCCTGCGTTCTATCGGAGAGGTAGGGCCTAAACCAAGCCAAGACTGAACCAAAAATTCCAAGATCATTTTCAAGGGTTTTGTAAAGGGTTTTATGGTAAACAGTTTCAAAGGCTGCACTGAGATCTAAGAAGATCAGGGTGGAGACATTACCGCTGTCCATTGCGCGCAAGAGGTCATTACTGACTCTCAAGAGAGCTGCTCTGTGCTGTGGCAATGTCGACTGATTGGAACTGAAAATAGGGAGGTCATTTAAGTAAACAAAAAGTTGTTTTAGAAATTGTTTTTAAATGACTTTAGATAAAAATGATAAGTTAGATATAGGTCTATAGATTTTAAATTATTTCCACCCAGGCCAGGCTGCTTAAGCTGTGGTTTGATGACAGCTGACTTACAAAGAAGGGGAACAATGCCAGAAGACAAGCTTTCATTGATTATGTGGGTTATCGTTGGGAGCAAATTATCTAATGACTGAACCAACAGTGGGGTGGGGGATGGGGTCCAAAGAACATAATAATACTTTTTACCTCTAGTTCTGAAACAGGTTTAAAACATCGAAATGTGAACTAACACTATAAGAAGAAGACAAATCTAGGGGCGTTGCGTCAAGAAGATCAAGCTCAGCGCGAAAGAAGTGGTTCGTCCAGATGATCAAGCTCAGGGCGAAGGTCATCAACTTTGCTTGTAAAGAAATAACTAAAAATATCTGGTTGCTGGGGCAACGGAAAGACTGAAGGAATAGCAGTTCCTTTGTTACTCCCTCTGAGGCGGCTACAAACATCAAACAACTGCCTAGGGGCCATCCATAAATGACGTCACGCGTCTAAAAAAGGGGGGGGGGGTCAGATTTTTGTGACGATGTGTGACGAGGGGGAGGGGGGGACTCTCAAGCAATGTGACGTCACATGAAAAGTAGAATATTGTAGTAAAGAATTGCACTTAATAACCGTAAATTATTGACATTTTTAACATATTCTTTTATACAAAAATAATTATTTCATTTTTAAACTACTATCACTGAGACTGAGAGAATCAGTTCAGGTATGTGAGGTCCCAATAATGGCTCAGATGGTTACAAGACACCATGGAGGAGGGAACTGGGGGTGTGGTTGCCATGCCAGTTGTGAGAATGTATGGCTAAATGTGGACATAGGAGTCATCCAGAGGAAGTGGAATTGAAAGAATACAATGGTTGACCTTGGGGTGGGTGGGTGGTGGTAAATTCTCTAGGGCAGGGGCCGGGGGTATCTTAGTACATGCTCTAGAGCAGGGATTCTTAACATTTGTTGCAGCCCTGCTGGCCCACTCCGTTTTAAACACCCCCCCCCCCAAAAAAAAAACATATAAATTATATTGTAATAAAATTAAAAATAACTCAACAATTTAGTCATCGCAGTTTTATTTCTTTCATTAACTTTATAAGCAAGGGAAAAAAATTACAAATAAAAGCAATGCGCCAACAAAATTCACAAGAAAGACAGTTACTGCTGCTTATCAAAATGGATACAAACTATTTTTTTTTAAAAAAGCAGCAACAGCTAGCAATGGCAGCAATTACAACCAGTGGCGTAGCTAGGGTTGGTGTCACCCGGTCCAGTAAGCTAGTGGTGTCAACCCTCCACCCTCGACTTCCACGATGTAATTCTTCTTGTTAAACTTAGTCCACAGTATTGAAGGTCAGGAGGTAAATGTATTTAAGAACTGTGACATGTACTTAGAATCGCTTATTGTTATTAGAATGTTATCAAAGGATAGTTTTACTTCTCAGATTTTAGATAATTATAGCTTCCTGTCACATAAAAAAGTTACCAAACACTTCATTCGGCGTTGAAACATGGTCAAAACGGTGTGTTTCTGACCTAATAATAAGGTAACCTAACTGCTGACGCATCACCTTTGAAATTTTAATAAAAAACGAATCTTGTTTGGTTACATGGGTGGAAAATGTACGTGCCATCTGTTATCCTTTTATGAATTTCGGTTAGACCGAGCATTGTGTGCTCTGTAAATACGCAATTTTTCAATTTGATGTCACCCCCCCTGAGATGGTGTCACCCCTGTGCGGTCCGCACCCCTCTGGCTACGCCACCGAATGCACTTTTCTAGTCTTCCGCACCTCAGGGCTGGGGAGGTACTTTTACCACTGGATAAGAACCACTGTTCTAGTGAATTGTTTCTGACACAGGTGCAGTAATTTGATATCCACGGGAGGTGACTTTCTTAAGGGCTTGTAAAGGACAGTAGTGGACACAGGGATTTTTTAAAGGGGGGGGGGTGTAGAGATTTGTGACGTTATATTTTAGGGGGGGGGTGTCTAACTTTTTGTGACGATGGGGGGAGGGGGGGTCAAAAATCGACAAAATTTGCGTGACGTCATTTATGGATGACCCTCTACTGGTTTTACTCATACATATCTTTTGTCTAAAATACAAAGTCAATAATTTGTTAGATTAAAATTTTAATAGAGAAAATATGATTGTTGACGTCAACTAATCTACCCCCCTCCCCCTTGTCAACAACTGTCAAACATTTCCAATCCCC
This sequence comes from Omphiscola glabra, assembly GCA_964017045.1. Classification (NCBI taxonomy): domain Eukaryota; kingdom Metazoa; phylum Mollusca; class Gastropoda; family Lymnaeidae; genus Omphiscola; species Omphiscola glabra. The sequence continues at coordinate 23,894,719 of OZ024799.1, forward strand.
GCCGCCCATCCCACTATTTTGTTGACATAATTAATGGACGAGCCCTAAATCAGACGACATGGCGAAGCCATCAACGAAAAATAGTACAAAAGGCTAATGAATGTTAAAATGAGTTTCTTCCCTTCAATAATAAACGTGGTCAAAATTAATTTCAAACTTTTCCAATGCAGTTCTTTCTCTTTGTGTTTTTTTTAGATATTTTTTTTTTTGTTTGTTGTGGGATGGCAAACCGCACCCCCTTTAGGCACAAACTCTAGTTACGTTACTGTAATCAAACAACTTTCACCATCGCTCAGAAATAAATTTAAAAAATGTACTGTTAATGATGAGTCGTGCGACTTAATTTGCTCTTTTATCAACATGACTATGAAGGAAGAATGGAAATTTATAGTGAAAAAAAAAAGGTACACATTCATCCATTCTTTGGCTTGACAAAATTGCTTTTAAAATCTGGTTGAGCGACTACCGACAACGTAATAGGATGAAATCAAGAGGATTATTTGAGCAATAGGATTTTCTGGGTGTGTCCTTTGAGCAATGTTTAAGTACAATCTTACACAGAGACGGGAATGTATATTATAATAGGAGATAGTGGGAGATCTAGAAAACAGAACATTGATATGGTTTGGAAGTCAAGAGCGGGGAGGGCCAGATGCCTTTAAATTTAATGATACCCTTGATAAAAACAATAACTTAAACTGAACAATTTATAAGAGTGACTTTATAATTTACTTTAAAGGGACTGTACTGTATACAGTGTCTTTATTTCGGGTGGGGGGAAAGAATTCACTTGAAAATGTAATGCCAGTAAAATGAATACTATGAATTGAAGTTCAAAAGTAAATCTGCGATGCTTAGGTCAGTTAGCATAGTCTAGAAATGAATGGACATAAAATAATCTTCAAATTCACAGTAGCAATTTTTAAAAAAAAGGAAAAAAAGACAGGTTTTGAAATGGTAAAGAAAATGTTTATTACTCATCATTGTAAAACTATACATTTACAAGACACTTACAAATAAAACAAGCAACCTAAGACAATACGACAAAATACATGAAAAGCTACCTAAGCAAGTTTGTAGGAATTCAAGAATACACCGCTATACAAATACTGTCAGGTGTGCAGGTAAATTTTAATAATCTTTAAATATACATTCCAAAAGTTACATCAGTCTCTAAGTAGCTAAATAATGATTCTGTTGGAAAAATTCTTGCCTTTCAGCGCATTGGTCATCAACATTTCTGAATAACTTCTATGGAGAGTGCTTTTAACTACCTAGACATTTTTGCTGCATGAAATCAAAACTAATATTTTGGTAAAATTATCAATGTCATTTTTTTTTTTTTCATTGGTATAAAAAATATTTAAAAAGAGGAGAGCACATTGAGTAGATTTTAAAATGTATTTCTTCATTTCATGCAGCACTATCATTTGAAAAAATAACAAATGCAATAGCTTTGCTAGGAAGTTCCATTTTTTAAATAGTTTTTCTTTCCCTGCAAGATTAATAATATTAATATATGCATGTACATCTGTTATCCGCTGAAAACTATTGATTTAGAATTCATGGATGCTCACGTAGAGCTTAATTAAACTCTATATATACCGTAAGCTTTTGCTTTACTGGACAACGATAAAACAAGCTATCTACCAATTTTTTAAAAATAATCACAGCCCATCAGTAGCTCCACCAGATTCGTCAATGAGAAAATAACACTGATATTTGGGTGAATTATTTGGGTGTGAGTCAGTCACAGGAAAACAAACCTGATCAAAATTCTGGATGTATTTTGAGATATCTCTTTGCTATTAACAGGGTAAGATTACGGTCATTTAGAGCCCATGGCTATTTATGCAATTTCTTTCTCTCTCTATATATATGCCTGTGATATAGAGAAAACAATACATGGTAGCCTCTTATGCCTGGGTCTGTGGTCTATTAACCCTTTGGGGCACTGGTAACAATGCCAGCCTTATCCATAACACAACTGTTAAAAAAATCATTTTGTAAACAAGAATTTTCTGTTATTTTAAAAAAATTTATCATACTTAAAAATGGGAAGTAAATATCCTGCATTTATAAATATATGTTTGCTGCATAGCACACTATCATCATAAATTATATACTAAAATAGTAGCTGTTTAATTCCCACAAACAATTTCACCTGGTAATCATTCATTTAGACTACAATTCTTTATTTTGGAAAAATATTCTAGTATTTTCTATACAGAGATCTTCAAAACCTCCCAATAATATCTAAATATATATTTAGAGTGATTTTATAAGTGATATTTCTAACCTTATCAACTGCAGCATTAAAGAATTAGTTCTACAGTGACTGCCCCTTACCAGCATCCACTTGATTGCAGTTAGGAGCTACCAGTCTTCTTTAGAGAGAATATTCTTAATGCTTTTGGCCAGCAGTGGAAGAAAAGCATGACAAAGAAAGCAAAGCATGTATATACACTCACACAGAAGTGTTGAAAATATTAAATTAAAGCACATTACTGCATTTGGACGATAAAACACCAACGCTATTCAAGTGTACAAAATTATTTTTAGGGTTGTTGCTATGGGAAAATATATATAGTTACATGAGCACAAGAGTCACAAGGCATATATTAAGAGGCAGAAATGAATTTACAGGGAAAACATTGTTATTTATTCTTTTAAAAAGGTTTACTGGCAATAACAACAAACAAAATTTAAATTGCTAATATATACTAAATACTATAAGCCACAATTAGAATAATAAAAAGAAAGCATGTTCCTCGAATATGAGCTTTACCATAAGACTTCAAACTGATACAGAGTTTAAAAGATTTTTAAAAAATCAACATTGTTTCAAATTCTACAGAACAAACATTAAAATAATCATTAATGAGGCCAAGCACATTCACAACAAGTAGGCTAAACGATTAATTTACAACGCTTAACATAGAAGCATTCGAAATTCTTTATTTTATCAAATACACATTAGTTGGGGAGTTCGTGAGGGAAAAATGTTTATGCTCTGATACTGATAAGCATAGCAAACATATTATTAACAGAGAATTTATTTACTTTGTTCCATTGACTAGCTGTGGCAGTTATTCTTTAAATCTTAAAATGGGAACTACATCAGTTTAGTATTTTTTAAAAATAATTTAATGAATTCAATACAATTCTAATAAATTATAAAGAAATTATACCAAGATTTTTCTCCTTTGCCGCACAGTACATCTGCCCAGCATAAAGAAGGGTAAAATAAGGTTTTGTACACATTATTTACACTCCTCAAAAAACATACAAAACAAGGAATGATTTGGGAAAAAAAATAGAATTTGGAAACAGCATAATCAAATTCTTTTCAAGATGAATTATTTGAACTTTACCTCACATATTTATGAGACCTCATTAACATTTATTATATTATTATTATAAACCAGAGATTGGTCACATTTGATTGAAAGCTGGGCCAATACATTTGTAAAGAAGAAGAACTGCAGATTTGAGTCAATGTTATGCTTGTTAGCTTGAGCTGCTGGGACTAAACAAAAAACTGTTGGGACCAACAGTTTTGGCCGTGGGAAAACAAAATTAATACCAATTTCTGGTATGAAACGTCATATCAACTATTGCACAAAGTTCATGATAAATGCTAATTTATTTTATTTTTTGTGGGGGTCGTAATGAAATGTCAGCTTGAGATGCCCAAGGAAAAATTGAAGCTGGTATAAAAAAAAGAAAGATATAATGCAAAATTTATCTTTTAAAAAATTATCAAACTCAATTAACCCCCCCCCCCCCCAAAAAAAAAATAATATATATATATTTTCAGATACAAAGTCTCCAACACTCAATTAAAATAAGTTAACTGTTTCCACTTGGTTTTTAAAAAGGTGAATAAAGAAAAAGAGAAAATAACTGCGATAAAGTTAATATCCTTCAAAGCCATATTTACTGAGAGATATGGAAAATGCCTTTTTGTTATTAACATGCTTCAAAAAATAATATAAACAGCCCTCATTTGATGTGAACATCTTCAAATTCTATTAATAATTTAAATGGGTTGAATGAGCTTTCAAACAAAATATTCATAATTCAGTAGAGAAGTTTAAAAAAAGTTATTGAAAAGCAATATATAATATAATTAATTACATGTATATTTGTTTTACAAAAATATCCTTTTCATCCTTGAAAATAGCATGCACACAGTTCATAAATCCTTTCAGTTATCTTTTTTAAAGAAAAATAAAGTACCATTATTGCATCATGGCAATATTCATTTAGGCATCAACTACAGCAATCACTCATCAGGAAATGCACATTATCCAGTCATCATTTGCACAAAACTTAAAGCAATGCTCCTCAGTTATCCTCCAACAGTCATCATGTCAAAAGTATGTTGGTCACTTATCGTCCTGACTTTGAGTGTTGAATTAGCCATTGAAGGGTAATATCTGATAATGAAGAAAATACATATTAACAAAATATGAGTACGTAAAATTAAGGTTTTGAAGTTCCAAATTTATACAATATATTAAGAACATTTATATTAAATAATAGTATTAATATTTAATAATATACCAATATTAAGTAAGTTACAAAAAACAAGTTTCTTGAAATTTACAATACAAAAAAAGTATAATTTTGATATCATTTTGTAGAAACAAACCATTATCACTTTCAAAACTAAGAAATTAAAATTAAATTTCTGATGAAAGTATGATAAACTTAGATTGGACATTAAAACGCTTCAAGTGCAATAGTATTGTATTATGTTCTCTTCAGGATTCCTTTATTAAGTATCTATTTAAAAAAAGCTACTTCTATTTATAAAGATTGCTTTAAACCAAGGGGTATATAATTATTTTTTCTTTTCATACACACCTATATTTTCCTTTTCTTTACAAGATATAGAGTAGCAACAAATTTCTCTATCTTGAATTGCAGAAAGATTCCTAGAATAAATAAAATTATATTTTAATAATGCAGAAAAAACTGAAATCCTAGTCATTTTGGTCAGTGCTTTTAAATCAGTGTGCAAGAAATGTGTGACTCACTAAATTATATATATTTTAAATAAAATAATTTTCTTTCAGAATCTGTAAATGAAAGATCATTCAAACTGTGAAGGATAAAATATGTGACGCTTCATTTCATCAAAAGTATTTGACTAGAAATTCCTACTTACATTCTTTCAATGAGCTCCTTCTCATCAAGTGCACCTGGAAGATCACGTTTGTTACCTAGTACTAATACAGGAATGCCTTGTAGCTGGGGTTTGTCTAAGAGGTTGTGAAGTTCATTGCGAGAAGCCTCTAATTTGTCCTGATCAGCCGCATCAACCATATAACTGAAATTTATACAGAAAACGCTTACAAATTGAAATTTTACTCCTATAATTAAATGGTTTTGTATTTAATGATTGCAAACACTAAGGAAAAAAATAATACTAAAGTTAATGATTACCAACTGAAAATGCTGTGTGGTGCTTTGTATAACATACCTAATGAGTTCTCAGATGAGGTTCATTGTGTAAAAAAATTTAAGACATGATTGATACAAATACATGAAACTTTACACACACAAAAAAAACAATTAAAAAACATTAATTCAATTAATGCTTCACGGCCATGTTTACCCCCAAATTATGCAATATTTTAAGGAAATGCACACACATTATTGATTTATTGGTGCATGACATAGTTCCTTAGGTGAGCAAAACCTTGTTTTTCATGCTGTTTTTCTTGCTGTTGGAAGGCATGGCACAACTGTAGATGATTTTTAACAATTTAAAAATACTTACACTATTGCATTAACACCTCTGCAATACCGTTCCCACATACTTCTAAAACGTGGCTGTCCCCCAATATCCCATAGCTGCAAAGAAAAAATATATATTTTTGTACAAAATTATAAATCATTTTTTGTTAAGTTAAAGGTGAAAAAAAGATATTTCATAAATTTGTTTGTTGATTTTTTTTTTTTAAATATGAATTTCTTTGTCAACAAGTGTTCACATTTTTTAAACATAGTGATATTTATTGAGAAAAATTAATATGCAGTTTAGGATATTTAATTTCAACCTTCAGGCCATACAATTTTATAAAAAAAGAACCATTGCTTTCCACATTTAATTTTTTTTAAATACCTTGATTGTGACATTGCCTTTGGATATTTTCCTCATATTGAAGCCTACTGTGGGGATCATGTCTTCACTAAACTGACCTGACTGTTATTATACAGAGGAAATAGTTGAAAATTCTGTCAAATATACTACAACATCAAAGACAAATATTTTTTTTCAAACTTCTGTTACCTGGTAACTCAAAACATTAAATGAACTACTATTTTTATAAAATTTTAATGGTTAAGCTAAAGCACAAAAGAATTGGCGATTCTTTTTTTTAAACAATAGCTTTTTAAGAATTTATAACAATTTTAAAAAGTAGTAGACCAAATTCTCTGTAATGTTTTTATTAGGGATGTATTAAACCAGTTATCGGTTTTTACAATGCATACCCAATTATTCCATACCTCAGGATCAGCTTTATATTATATTTTAAAAGCTTGAAAACTGCAGTTATACATTTCAAAGCAATAATAATTTTGATACCAGTGACAACCTATATTATCATTACTGGTATACTTATGTTTATTTTAAAAAATCTTTTAATATTTATTATTTACACAATGCTCATTTACCAAGAGAAACAACAAACAAATTTCACAAGTATCACTTGGTGAGACCAATTTAAATACAAAATAAACTCAGCATCCATACCCTGCAGCTTTGCAGGCTAGAAAAATTCTGATTTAGTTAAGATATGCAAGTAAAAGTACCAAAAATAAACCTGTATAGTGATACTTAATAGTCATACATAACACACTATAATTTATAAGTATAATAGTGTAACCTCTCTTCCCCCCCCCCCCCCCCAAAACACTTTCAATAATATAGTAACAGCAAAAGCTGATGTTGCTTATTTGTATGTAGCATTGTAGCCTATACATAGTTATTAATATAAGTAAGCCTAACTGGCCTAAGTTCAGTTACATTTTAGTTTAGGCCTAAAATTTAGCCTGGGCATAAACCTACTATATAATAAATATCACTATCAAAGTTGTTACCAACAAGTTGGGATCTTCTTCTGATTCCAAGACTTCAGTTAGTGAAGAAAGAAAATGGATCTGATTACTATTATAGACAGTAAGTTATGTAAAAATTCCACTTTCAAAAATTGCTTAGACTTAGTCTAACTTAGTTTAGAAACCGTTTTAAAGAACAACATCAGTGTCATCAGTAATGTCTTTTTCCTGTTTGGTTTTTATAGTTCACTTTCACCCACTTTCTTTTCGTTCTTCTGAGCTTTGTTTTTATTAGGATCTTGTGCCCATTTTTACTTTCTTTCATTTTTAGGTAGGGTACGGTAATATATTATTATGTAAATTAAATTTATAATTATATTTATATTTTTTTTATTTTACCCATGACAGTGACAGCATTAGGGGAAACAATTGAATTTGTCTAAGTAAACTAATAACAGTGACAATTAATAATTTTATTTATATTTGTGAATTATAATAATCAATAAATTTAATAAATCTTTTCTTGGTAATGGCAATCAATTCAATCATAAGCCTAGACAACTACAATATTAATATAATATATTATATATAATATATATAATAAATATAACATCCTTTTTATTTACATAAATTGTTTCATTAATCAGAAAATAAGACATTGAATTGGGTAAGACATAACATTAAAATGAAAGAAGGTTCTATACATCTTTATGTCAAAACAAGTTGTCAGTCAAGCGACAGTGACAGGTCTGAAGTCGGGTCGAATAATAATTTAATAAATAGTAAATAGTAGTATTTTATAATTTACTTCGACTTCGTCTTCAAGTTAAACTTACGGCAATAACATTTACGAACGTTGTCTTTCCTGAATATTGTAGCCCAACTAGAGTCAATTCCATTTCTTCTTTCCAAAATAAACTCTTAAACCAATCTAAAATTCTTTGGAAGAAAGAAAACATGATTGTGGTTAATAAACGTCCGAAAATCTTCGATAGAGACAAGATATTTCTCTCTACGCCTCTAAAACAGGAAGGACTAAACAGACAATCATGTGACTTGTAGTCATGAGGTCAAGGCTATTTTAAAAAAGATAAGCTTTTAAGACAAAGAATTAATTTTGAATAACAGATTTTATGAGTTGTCAACCTCTGTTATTAGTTAAATATTTTGAAAATCTAATAAGTTACAAATTTAAAAAAAAAAATTCATGATTGCTTTCAGAATAAATAATATTCCATAATTAATATTTCAATTATTAAAAAAAAATATATATTTTAACAACAAAAATTGAACTACAATTTGTAGTACTACAATAATCAAATTCACTATCTACTTAATTTATTTTAATTACCAGTAAATTTACTTATTATTTTTTCTTAATAATAGTATTATGCATTTTTATGTATTCTTTAATCAAACAATTTTTAAAAATATTTATAGTCTATATTATTCAACAAATTGCGTGGTAATAGTGGGTGGTCCGCCCCAGATGGCACTTTAAAAAAAAAATTAAACAACCACTAAAAACAAAGTTTTTCGTATAAATACTGTATAAAATGTATATCGAGCAATGAAGGGGGAGGGTGGGTGGGCTGAAGATTTGACAAACATAATAATAATAAAGTTCATTTGAAAAATCACGCTTCATTCCCAAAGGCTCGAAGCGCGGTACAAAAAAAAAGCTGGGAGATAATAACTAGCTGGAAAAGATGGTAGACAACTTTACCCCAGAAGGTGTTTGCGAAATAGATGAGTTTTTAAATTTGTTTTGAAGGACTCCAGAGTCTGGCTGTTTCTGAGAGCGCCAGGAAGGGTGTTCCAAATGATTGGGCCAGCAAATGCGAACGTGCGCTTTCCGTAAGTCTCAAGACGAACACGCGGTATCGAGAGTTTGCCACTATCAGGTTGAGCGGAGTTGTCTAGTGAGTACATAAGGCGTCATGAGCGCTTGGAGATAGGACGGCGCCAGGTCATGCAAGCAGCGGTAGCACAGAGTTGCAATTTTGTACTCTATGCGAGCGCGGACCGGCAGCCAATGCAGTTCTCTCAGAAGAGTTTTAGCATGGTCGAATTTGCGTTTACAAAGAAAAATTCGAGCCGCATTATTCTGTGCTTTTTAAATTTTATCCAGGAACGTAGCTGGAAGACCCACCATGAGAGTATTGCAGTAGTCCGTGCGTGATAGCATGCAAGTAACGCACTTTATTTGAATCCAAATTAGTGCCCCCCCCCCCCCCCCCAGACTCGCAACCACACATTTTTTCACGCCCCAGAACTAAATTAACATTCTAATGACCCACTCACTTTTACACAGCAGATTTATTTCACCAGCTATTTCAGAAATAAAAAACTATTGCGCACCAAACGCATTTTTTAAAGCATCTCATTTAGCGCAGTTTTCGGAAATTCTATTTCATGGAATCAGTGTCATCATATTTTCTTCATCTCCCCTTTGAAAAACAGAAGGAAAAAAAATTATTTGGTTGGATTCGAACAAATTTCCGTTCGATCAAATTTCCGTCAATCAATTTTCTGTCGACGAAATTGCTTTCGATCAAATTTCCGGTAACCCCCTTTTTTATATACATGTATATTGAGAGATGGCATTTTCGGCCAATAGCATAGATTTTTTGTGGAAAGGTGCGACAAAAAGCATGGCCCGCCCAGGGTTGAATCAACTCTATCTACTTCTACGCCACTGCCTGAGCGGCACCGCAGCATGGAAATTGAGAGAAACAAAAATGGAGTTGACAAAGAATAATAAAATATTTCCGAAATACCTTCACACCGCGCACTTCCTTAGGAAGGGGGAGAAGAGGGTTCGTTAGGCTAGCCCTTCGTTCATATGTTGTTGTTTTTTTCTCCATATCTGCAAAACAAAGCTTATTTCCAAAGCTATTCACTTCTTGAACTTGCAAATAACAAATTAGGACCTTTCTTGATTGAGGCCATGCTAGCGAAACAAATTCATACTTGAAATAGCATGCTCACTAAAAAAATCTAACATGCGATAATAATCCACTGTCCAGATATCTTCCACATAATGCCTGTTGCTGCTATGAAGAACCATATCATTGATACAGTACATATTCTGAACGTACCTTATAACGTTGCTAAACTAAACCTCTCCCTTCTTCTCATCCGCTTCTACCACCGGCTGTTGTGTGTGACACGCAGCGGTGGTTTGGAGCCGGTTCGGTAAAGTTCGTGCGAACCGTTAGTTCAAAATAATAAATATGCCTAAAATCAAGTACTAATTTTTTTAAAAATCTAAATTTATACTAACTGCGAACCCTTTGTTCCGAATTTGGCAATACACCGCTGGTGACACGGTCCAATTTCGTCCAATCTAAATTATTGTATAGTTAGTTTTGACAGCTATTCCTTTTACTTTTACCTTGCCTACGGCATAGACCTACAGAAACCAGTTGGTTTCAGATGTATCCCATTCATTGTTTGTCTGCCTCTAACTCGCGTGTATTCTTTGGGCTTCCTTATTACCTTTTCCACGTGGGTCCCATGTTAAGGATTGTCCCTACCCATAAAAATTTTTGATAAATTTATATGCATTTTGGCAAATGCCTGAATTCAGTTTTTCCACCATTCTACACTTAATCGGAGAACAACTCAAAATACTTTTTCATTTTTATAGGTATTCATTTTTTAAAAGCAATTTTTGTATTTTGTTCTGTGTATTTTTGTGGTGCCCAATGCTCCTAATTCCATAATCACGTGCTTACATTGCTCAATGCAGCGGTTCTCAGCCTGTGGGTCGCGAGCCCTTTGGAAGTCGAACGACCCTTATACAAGGGTCGCCTAAGATCATAGGAAAACACACATTTATGAAGAAGCAACGAAAATAAATATAATTGAATGTACTATACGTTTGTAAACTCAATTCTTCAGTTTTACTAAAATAAACTACCACAAATGACATCCGAATAGCACTGAGTCTTATGGTACCCGGGTGCGAATGGCGGCGATGCGTGTCCGGGTCCATTTTGACTAATGCTATTCGGATGTCATTTGTAGTAGTTTATTTTAGTTTAAGTTTAAATGGAGAATTAAGTTTACAAACATATAGATTATAGTCCATTCAAGTATCTTTCATTTGATACCTCATTTGGTCTTACAAACCCAACAATAATATTTTAAATCGTTTTTTTAATCCCAACCTCTCAATTCTGGTACCCGGGTACGGGTACCAATAGCCACTTCGTTCCCTTTTAAACTATTTTTTTTGTGTTCGCCGGTGAAGAGTTCTTGGCGATACGTTCGTTGTTTTGTTGCGTCCTTTTTTTCCGGTTGTCCCAGACTTTGTTTCGCTCATTTTGATTTTGTTTTTTATGAATCGTTGTTTACAATTTACCTTGATTTATATTTATTATTTGGTAATTTAGGCTTACACTTGATGTTTCCTGTGTCTTTACATATTTGTGCCTAGTAAATTCGTTGAGTGTTCAAGAGTACCATAATTAATAATTGCACATGTTTAATTTATTATTTTATTTAAAGATGCTTCTTTTCTATATAGTTCTCCAGTTTTTACCAACTTAGAACTTGGAAGAAGTAGGAGGAGTAATCGATAATGAATAGTGAATCATGATTCATGACAACAATGTTAATGACAAATAAACGGCCGGGGATTAATTACTGAAATAAATTATTGAGCTAATTCAGACTATTGGTGCCATTAGGGATACATTTAGGGTTCAGGTTAGGTTAAGAACTGTTAAGGGATACGATTGGGTTAGGCTAGGTTTAGTGACAGTGAACTATAAAAGTTCAAGGTTGTGGCAACCAAAATGGCAGCCATGTGATATGTCATGGCACTAATTGTCTGAATTTACCAATTATTGTATTAAAATAGTTATATGTAAATGCAGACAATTGGTTCCATGACATATCACTCGGCCGCCATCTTGGTTGCCACGACCTGTGAATGTTTATGTGTTGCTAAAATTAAGAATAAAACGTTAAAAATTAATGAAAAAAATGTTTAAATGTATCCCTAAACCTTACCTGAACCTTAAATCTATCCCTAAACCTAACCTGAACCCTCAATCTAAACCTAACCAGGGTATTGACCCTAAAACTAACCTGTGTATTTACCCTAAACCTAACCTGGGTATTGACCCTCTGAACTCCCTAAATCTATCCCTAAACTTAACCAAAACCCTAAAACTAGCCCTAAAACCACAAGTAAAAAACCCGTAGCATTTACACACTGTGGCAAGAAAACTATGAAAATGAACAAAAACAATAAAAATGGCCAAAAATAATCATAAAATAAAGAAATAATGAAAACCCAACTTACAGTTTCATAGAATCATAGAATACACTTTTACACACTTTATTTCAGGTTCCACCGAAAAGAATATCCAGAAAATAAATAAAATACAATGCAGTCCATGTCAGTTCCATTTTAAAATATGGCGGAAAAATTATAATTAATCAACCAATAAAATTTAAATACAAAACACACCATTGGTTTATGAATACTAATACTAATACCAGTACATAAAAAATAATTCTCTAAAAATAAACAAAGGGAAGTGACGCTTACACAGCAACTTAAATTATCACTCAAATGACGTCATGGCATCCATTCTTTGCATTGACCTAGTATTGAATTAATTATAAACTTATAGTGATACTTGATGATAGCCATACATAACAGAACATACCAGTACTATAATTTATGTGTATAAATAAGTATAATAATAACGTAAGTGTAACCCCCCTCTCCATATACATCACAGTAGCGGCCAATGCTGATGTCCCTTTTTTAGTTGTATTTGATAGTACTATTAACTAATTTTGTGACTGAGCCTAGTTGCTTTATCTTGCTTAAAGTCATTTAATATAAGTATAAGTAATAGTAATACATTTTAAGTAGAGATAGAAGAAGAATTATATTTGCATTTACAGTCAAAGACTTAGCAGAGTGGCTGCTTCCATTCCTAACTCTGACTAAGACTAATTCCTTTACCTATTGAGTACCCTATTGCTATCACTTTTAAATAGTCTTATATACTTATACACTGAACAGTACCAGAGGGAAAGATTATAATAAGGGGAGGAATAGAGTATAATAAGGGGAGGAATGCGATCAGGCTGAAGCTGAAAGAAGTTGAAACAAAACAAAGAAATTATAATAAACAGTATTAAAGTATAATGCTGCATAGAGGGAAAGAGAAAGCTAGGAAGTCATTTTAAAAGGAGCATAATTGAAAAAAATGGAAATCTGCTTTGAAAATTCTTTAAAAGAGTTGGCAGAAGTGGAAATCAATGGTTGCCCAATACAATATTATATGCAAGAGTGCCTTATAAATTCACTTTGAAAATTCAGGACGTTTTCTATTTAATTAGACCTAGGCTTAAATTATTTTTATAAAGCATATGTGTGCTTGGTAAGGATTGTTGTTGCACTGTAGAAGAATCCACTTTTTTTTATAATTATAGCAATCTTGCTGTAGAAAAATTGTAACTAATATATATGATGTTTTCATGAAACAGGTAACTTATCTATCTCAGTGGTAACATAGATAGTTAAAATATTTGTAATTTTATCAACTTAAAATGAACCTTGGCAATAAAACTCTTAAAAATAATAAGAAAGCATCATTCATTCACAGGTTTTGACTGTTTCACAAGGTTCAGCTTTTAAAAAGTCATTAATGACTATGGAGCATGGCAGTGATGCTGGGGAGACACTCTACTGTGTCTGTCGATCCTCAGATTGCGAGAGGTTTATGATGTAAGCTTGATTCTTTTAAAGGGTTTGCATGTTTCTATTTTAAAAGAAAATAATTTAATTATAATATGATATAATTAAGTAGTGAGAGCTTAAAAATTGTTAAAACAACTTTCTCCACTCAAAATAATTTCTTGCTTTCACCTCCTTGAACAGAGGCTGTGACCATTGTGAAGAATGGTACCATGGAGACTGTATTGGTGTGACACAGTTGGATGCTAGATCAATCAAACGTTACTATTGTGATGCTTGTAGAGGTACAGTATCCTGCTTTGAAACTTTTTAGCAGTACATTTCCAATTTAGTAAAAAGTATGCGCTTTTCCTCTCACTTTTTTGTTTAATCCACCAAAAAAATATTCCAGAACAGATTATCAGACCTGTTTGCTCTTAAGATTTTGTCGTACAATGAAAGATTTTGAGGTGTATACATTACATATACTTTATGTTTATTATTTTACTTTTAAGATAATGTATTGAATGATTTTCAGATGATATTGTACGATTTTAAGAGTTTGAAGGTAAACATGTCTGGATTATAACTTGTTTATTAAAAAAAATAATTATTTGATTGGTCAAAAAAAAAAGTACCATATTTTATATTTTTTAAGCACTAATCTGTATTAAAGGAAATAATTTTAAAAAGTTACAGATTGAATAAAAATGGTTGCCTTATATCATCAGCTGTAATAATTAATTAAATATTAAAATTATCTTGGCACCAAAAATTATTTTTAAGTCACCTGACAATTTTTTTCCTTTGCAATTGTTTAAATTTAATTTGATGCATTTTTTTTACCATGATAATAATTTTCCCCATTAGCACATAATCCCAGTTTAGAAATACAATACAAGAATAAAAAGAAAGAGAGATACACTGTGAGTGAATCAAGTGAACAAGACAAAGTTGAAAAAAAGCACAAAGAATATAGGACTAAACTTAGGGAGAATATGGTAAAATTATTTGTCTTAATGTTAGGATTCTTAATTTTATCCTCTTTGAAAGGTGTTCCTCTAAAGTAGCATTTCTCACACTGTGGTACATGTACTACTGGTGATGCATTACTTTGTTCAAGCTGGTACACAATATGTAAATATGTAACAAAAATATGTATACAGATCCAGTGTATTTATCAAGCTGGCATTACAAAAATAAAATTACAAATACACATTGTGGTGCATGCATTTTTATTAATTAATTAAGTGGTACAATAGTAAAAAATTTTGAGAACCCCTGCTTTAAAGAATAACTTGACATTTTCTTTGTGTGTTTGTGTATATCGTATTAAAATTTTGCATGGATGGTGGTTAGCATTTTATATCTAATCTTACAAGGACATGAATTATATTTGATTTTAGAAGCTGAAACTTTAGCTATCTAACAATATATTGTTATTTCTCAAATTCATCAGTATATTTAGGTTTTCTTTTTTAAATTACTTCTCAATCACTGATGAATTAATTTTTTGTCATAGATAATATTCTAAGAAAAATAAGATCTACATTTTCCTAAGTTAATGACCTCACTGATATTTTTATGTAGCTTTATAAAGGCTTCCATTTTCCCAGTGATGAGTATTTATACTGAGCTCTCTCCTTTATGTGTAAATGATTTATTTTAATATTGAAACAGCCTTTCTATTGCTTACCTTGTGGTGACTTTGTCAGAAAGGTCAAGAAAATCATGAGTAAAAGTTGGCTATGGTTTTAGTAGTTTTAGTATTTTAATTTTTTTTAAATTGTCTTTGAAATTAAAAAAAATGCATTAATAACAATATGGTATGGTGGCTTAATAATGTTAAATTCCTCAGATGAAAAAAAGGTTTTCTTCTGTATGTAAGCTTTGGACTTTTTTTTTATTTATTCAGTTGGCAAAAAGTAGAATGACTCGAAAATGTGGTGAATGCAGTGCTTGCCATCGCATTGAGGATTGTGGACGATGTGACTTTTGTAAGGTAATGAGTGGTACCTAATTTGTTCAAATCAATTTGTATAACTATAGCATTTTAACAAATAGGTTTTTCCCTTGTAACACACGTGTGAATAGAATGATAATAAAATGTTTCCCTGTTATACCAGAAAGATGTCAAATACTGGTATAGATTGAAGCAAATGCCCTGATAATGCAAAGAATTTAGTTTAACATACTTCTAAAATACCCTCTTTAATTTATATAATATTTTTAATTACGACTTTCAAGTTGTAGTCATTAATAAAATAAATTTAAAAAAAAAATATGTTTAGATAAATAATAAATTAACCAATGTAAACAATTAATGAAAAAAAAAAAGTAGTGAACCTGTGCACTCTTTTTAAGGATATGAAAAAGTTTGGAGGCACAAACAAGCTTCGACAAAAGTGCAGACTCCGACAGTGCACTAGTTATGTGAGTAGGCACAAACACATGGTAAAATATTTTGCTGACTGCCTATACAATTATTTAAATTGTTTAACTTTAATTACTATTGGGAGTTTTGGTATTTCATTGGTTTTATGGTGGCAACTTTTGGCTGGTCCTTTATGGTCAGTTGAAATGTTAGCGAAACATAACATGCTGCAGATGTTTTTAATACCCAGTAATACTTATATTTGATGACAGAAAAGTTAAAATTTGACTATCACAGTGCACTAAAGGTAAAAATCAATTTCAATTATCCACTGAAAATACATTACACACTTCTGACCCCTGGATGAAATTTTGAAATTCTTAATTATTGCACACATTTTTGTGTCTCATTAATCTACATTTATGAAATAGCTGAAAAAATTAATTGTCTCATTAACTTCTTAAAATACAGGTAACAGTACATAAAATTTCTGCATTTCTTAGTCTTCTTCCTCAACTTTCAAATTTAAAATATTCACTTAAAATATTATAATATTTCACTGTTTCTATTCCTACCTTTATATTAGACCGATTTTATTCTTGAAATAGGGTTTGTCATTATCAGAGAAAGGGTCAGTCACAGGGGGAGATACACCTTCAGAGAGAGCAATGACAGATTTTTCTGATTTTGAGTGAGCAATTTATAAAACTGCAACTTCAATTTTTTAACAATAAATAATTCATACATACTTATATAGCTTTATCACAAATAAAGGACTAAATCTAATGTGATTTGTATTTCTTGTACAGTATCTTCTTAATTTCTTTAACATAAGTTTTTGTTATGCTCTTATTGTAAACAATATTTTTTTTTATGTTTTGTACACAACAAAAATTAATTTATTCAGGAAAACAATGTATCAAAACCTGTTCCTTAAATACACGATGTTGCAAAATAATCCAAAAACCATTTGTCTGTTTTTGAAATGGTTAGGGATGACTTTGATGAAGAAGAGGCTTATGAAAATGTTAAAGTGGCACCAAAGAAAAGAGAGCGTAGGACAAGTTCTTCAGAAGCGTCACCAAAAAAGAAGAAAGAGAAGAAAAAAGTCAAGCATAAAGAAAAGTTGAAAAAATCTCCAGAAAAACCACAGGTGTGTGTAAATTGGGTTTAGGAAGTTATGTGTTTTAGTTTTCTTTGACAATCTTTGCTGAACCCACAATATGTTATAACAGTCGGTTGCGGCCACTGCTAAAATTAATATAAAAAATTCATAAATGCAAATTACAAATTTTAGTTTTTTTTTTTTTTAAAGGGAGGCATTTCTCATAAACTAGTTTTAATTCCTATGTAATTAAAAAACGAGGTAAAAACTTCATGTACTTATACCTTTGTTTAAAATTGGAATGGAGCTGAAATTTTCTGAGGTGTTTTCTTAAATTTGTCTCAAAAGACTTATATGTTGACCCTTTAAAACAAAAGCAGTTATGTATTTGAATTATTTCTTCATGAGAGTGATTTTGATGATACTTTTGTTGACATTACTCATATTAATAAATTGACAGTGGACCTTGCAGTTCAAGCTTACTACTCTATCAAGTACTAATGAATTTATTAGGCATTCAATGGAGACATTTTAAGGTCAAGAATGAATTGATTGTTTAAAAATTATATCTAAAATCCCAGATAACTTAACATTTTCTAAACTTTGGCATGCAAATCAGTGCAGAAAAGACAAAAATTGATGACGAATAGCACCACTGGCATCGCCACTGAAATTAAGGTCGGAGAGGAAAGGTTAGAGACAGTTGGCAGCTTCAAGTACCTCGGAGCAATAGTCTCGGAAGAAGGCTCCAAGCCCGAATTGATGGCCAGGATTGCGCAGACCACAACAGCACTGAAGAGGCTCAAGAAAATATGGAACTACAAAAAAATAGCCCCCAGCACAAAAATCAGGCTGATGCGCTCATTAATCCTTTCCATTTTCTTATGTGCCTGTGAGTCCTGGACATTAACACCAGAACTTGAAAGGAAAATAAAGACGATGGAGATGAGATGTTTCAGAGGCATTCTTGGCATCTGCTATATAGACCATATCACCAATGCACAAGTAAAAGAAAGGATTCGTCAAGCAATTGGGCAGTACGATGACCTCCTGGTGTCTGTAAAAAATCGCAAACTTGAGTGGTATGGCCACGTGACCAGAAAACAAGGGCTTGCCAAAGAAATCATGCAAGGCACAACTAGAGGAGGGAGAAGAAGAGGAAGACAGAGAAAAAGATGGGAAGATAACATCAAAGAGTGGACTGGACTAAAACTAGGCGAGACTATGCGTAGTGCAGAAGACTGAGAGGAATGGAGAAGGATAGTTCTCATGTCATCTGTGGCGCCCCAATAGTCCAAGTACTAAGGGACATGATGATGATGACGAAACTGAAAGAATGTTGTTTTGTATGTCTGAAATACATATTTTGATGATAAACAGGTGTGAGTTAAAGGCAGAATAAAATTATTGTCCTCAGTTTAAAGGTCAAGGTCAGGGTCATCTTTAATGGATCATGGAATTTTGAAATTCATACAGCATTATTTCTTGTCCAATTTACTTTCAGAATATGTATACCTTTATGTACCCCTGGTTTTATTTGCTACTAGTTTTTGATATTTTAGTGATGCGCTTCAGAAAAAGTAACTTGACACTATGTTGGTTAATTGGAAATTAAAATGTTAATTCTCAAAGTTATGAGCTTAATGAGCAATTACCTGTCCCATGATTGAATATCAATAATTTCATTGTTGTATGCTTTATTTGTATTGTAACTTTTTTTGCTTATACCAGTGGTTCTCAAACCCCACCGCCCTTTTTTTTTTTTGGGGGGGGGGGCATAAACACACTGCATGACCCCCTGTCTTTTTCTTTTATAAGTATTCGTATCAAATTTTGCAGACCCTCTATGGAAGATACATTAGGTTTTTTTTAAAATTAGCATTATTATTTAAAAAGTATTTAGGAGTTAGGAGATGTCATGTCTTTACTGGTCAACTAGTCTTGATGCTTAGGATGGGCTGGGAGTTAGAAGATGTCATGTCTTTACTGGTCAACTAGTCTTGATGCTTAGGTAGCTGGGAAAGTAATAGCATTTTTTTAGTTGGACCTTTTTTGAAAATGTTCCTATTTAATGTGGTTTATTTGATCTAACCTGGGCGGAAACATTAAAACTATCTTCCACCAAATACTGTATTGAGAATGCAACAAGAAATTTATTAACCACCTTCCAACTTGCAGAATATGATAGAAAATATCCTCCTATACTCAAAACTCTTGATACCATTTCTTAAATTTTGGCTAACACACTCAATATATTTTTTCTACTTCACCAACTGCATCAATCATAAAATGGATTTATCATACCGGTATCCTTTGTGATATTCATCAAAATAAAATCCTAAAATCACTCAGACTATTTTGCTTAGCACATCAAAATGGTTGCAAAATGCTACCGTCACATCCTTCTAAATTTTCTCTTCTATCTCAGAAGGGTTTGGAAATAAGAACAATGGTATAGATCCTTGTTATAAGGTTGAAAAGAGTTGATTTTCATACCAATTAAGGGAAACTGATTTAGTTTTAAAAAGATTGGTCTCATTCCCCTGAAACTGAAAATTTATTTTCATTTAATCTACACTGTGTCCGTGGAAAAAAAGGGAACCCTTTTGATAATGATTGGTCAATGAATAGCACATCTTGAAGCCTGTGTTGAAGCAAATGGTCAACACTTCAAACACAAACTAAAGTTTAATAAAAAATATAATTTTGTGTTAGAATTAAAATGAGTTTAGTAATTTACCTTAGTTTTTATCATTATAAAAAAGGGTCCCTTTTTTTCCGGACACAGTGTAGAAAATATTTCTGATATACCAGTACAAGCTATGTCTCATGTGATATCTTTGGAGTTGGCACCAGGAGAGGAGATTTTGCGCCCCCCACCCCATATATTTTTTTCGTTTTTTTGCTCATCACAACAGTTGATCCAAACTATTATCAGTTACAAAACATGTATTACCAATAAGCAAAGATGCATTGTCTTGAAAGTCTACTCATTCATTGGTAATGCCGACACATTTAGACCATATAAATAGCTGGTAAGACAATTGTTTGTGAATTCCCTGATTTAGCCAAAAGTTACTCATTGGTATGTTGGTGTTTTCATGAGAAGCATTTAAAAACATACTTGTCAATTTTCGGCTAATTTGCAGAGTCCATTTAACACTTAAATGTTTTCATGTAATAGCGCCATGCTACCGCTACGTATTGTTAATTATATAGGCTTGTTACATCTGTTTAAAAGTTGGGTCAAGTGCCTTGTCTTCATGGACTGTGGAGAAAAAGTGTATATTATGTCGATCCTGAATTTTCTTTAAATTCAACAATCATGGCAGGATATAATCTTTCTTTAAAACGTGTGAAATAAAATGTATTTCTGATATGATCCTTCAGTGCCCCCTTTGGCAGTACCACCGCCCTCTTTGGCATTCTCCTAAGTTTTTCAGCAACCTCCTGAGCTTTTTAACCACCCCTTATGGGCAGTACCACCCACTTTGAGAACCACTACGTTATACAGTATTTACAGAACCAAAAGAATCTCTAAAATAATTGAAATTTTTTTGCGAGCAAACTGTTTTCTAGAACCTGTTCATTAACATTAGGTTTCTTTTCTAATTCACTGTCAGAAATCCCGTCAAAAGTCAAGTTCACGCCGTCGTGTTGAAGTTGATGATGCCCTTGAAACAGATGATGACATGCCCCGACAGTGTTATGGACCTGGATGTGTTGAGCCTGCAAAAGTGGGCTCAAAATATTGCTCAGATGAGTGTGGCATGAAACTTGCAAAGAGGTATTTACACAACTAAATTTTTTTTTAAAATGACAAATGACATAAATTTAACTTTCACTTTGTTAAAAAATATTAATGGTCTTTATGTATTCTTCAAATGTATTGGTTGGCAGGTGTGCACTTGCTTTCCTCCAACCCTAATCCACAAATGATTTTAAGATTGAGGAAGTGAGGTATTTTAAAATAATAAATGAATAAATTAAACACACATTATACAAATATATTCATAAAATGTCTTGTTCTTTTTTTAAAACTCTAGCCGAATCTATGAAATACTGCCCTCAAGAATCCAGCAGTGGCAGAGCAGTCCATGCGTTGGTGAAGAGAATAACAAGAAAATTCTAGAAATGCTCCGCCAGGAGACTTTAGACGCCAGACTTAAGCTGCGTCAACTAGATGTGAAGATCCAGGAGCTGGATGCATTGGTGGACAGAGGAAAAAATCTCACCATGATAGCTGAGCAGGAGGTTGCCACATTTACATCTCTTATGTATTCATTTCTGAAAAACAAAATGCTGCACTTTTGCTTGTTCACCATTGCAAGATTTGCTAGTATTAGTATTACTAAGAAGACACTAGAGCTATAGATTTTGTACAGCAAATGTTCTCATCTTCATTTGTATTAGCTTTTTAACATTATCTCAAAGTATTCCTTTATATAACCCATAGCTGGTTTTCCTTGGACAAGCATTTCAAATGTGTTACTATTTTTTCTTTTGCATAATTTTAAGAGAGTCATATTTTTAATTTTAGGGCTTGGACCAGGAAGAAGACACAGAGCTTAGTGTCTACTGTGTCACTTGTGGCACAGAACTCAATCAAAAAGGTGCCTTGAGACATATGGAGAAATGTTATCTAAAGGTGAAATCAATAAAGAAATTGCTGATTTATTTGAAGCTACTTAACATGCTATTTTTCTTCCGTGGCACTGTTCTGCAAGCGACTCGATAGCATTGTGCTTTTTTCATTGTTTGTAATAGTATTTGAGTTTTTAAAAAAATGTTTTCTTTGGAAGCATGAGTTATTAAATATTCTATTTAGAAAACAATTTCACAAAAAAATTTGAAAATTTTTGTTTCTTTCCTCTTCAAACAAAAAATCTTTGTATTAACTTTTTCTCTTCTTCAATATTTTTAACAGTTTGAAGCACAGACTTCTTTTTGGTCATTGTACAAAACACGTATAGAAGGCAATTCTATGTTTTGTGACTTCTACAACCCCCAGCAGAAAATGTATTGTAAACGGCTTAAAGTGCTTTGCCCGGAGCATACAAAGGAGCCAAAAGTAATTGGATTAAACTATTAATTAAACCTTTGCAGACTGATCTGCTTAAAAACATCTTACATTAAGTTCTTTATGAATTAATCCTGAATATTCATGTTTTGTTTATAGAATACCGGTACTTTGATGTGCATTAAGGGTATTATTACTGTTATATCCTGCAGTTATTTTGTAACGCTTTTTGAATGTTTGCAGATTACAAATCTTAAAAGGCTATAGATTCAAAGTAATTGCCTACTATAATTATATTATTTTTTAATGGATAATCTTCAAATATTTCCAGACAGTTTGGAAAAATAATAATTATTATTTAGCAGATGATACCCGGTATACTTTTAAAATAATAAATGTAATGATACCAAGTATATAAAAGTATGTAATTAGAAAGTGCATAGAATATTATGCCCTTTGGCTTGATATAAATTGTAGGAAAAGTTTTGTAAAATAGACTTCTATAATTATTAACCCATAGGCATAAGTTTCAATTGCAGTTTTTAAACAAATGGTCATACTCATCTGACTTCTTAACATATTCTTCAGGTTAGCCCAGATGCAGTCTGTGGATGTCCTATTGCTACTGATATTTTTACAGAGGGAGAAAACTTGTGCAGAGCACCTAAGAAAAAATGTGTAAAACATTTTTGCTGGGAGAAACTGCGCAGGGCTGAAATAGATATGCACAGGCTCAGACAGGTTCTTTTGTTTTTATTATTGTTTTAAGTCTTTCCCATATGCTATTTAAAACTATGCTTGTTTTAAATGTGCTTGATTTTTTTGTGTGTTAAACAAATATAATTAACTCATTCCAGATAGTTGCCACTAGACCCTCATTATTTATTTTCTATAAAATTTATCTTATTGACTTATTGGTACTAATTTTGAGCAGTCCAACACTCTACATGGGCTTTCTATTACTAGCATTGAAATAGAGATTGCTAAATTTGGTGCTGGGAAAATTATAAAAGTATGCTTATTTGTATTTGTATATTCAAGCAGAATGTAAACATCTTCATATCATTCTATGTATACATTATTCTGGGCTATTAAATAGTCCTTTTTGACCAGTTTAAAAAACCAACATATTATGTTAACCCTTTACAGTCCGATGCGCCCGAAATGCGCCGATTTTTTCCATAAGCTTACAGTCCGTTGCGGCCAAACCCGCCCGCTTCGAGGTTGTTTTCTTTCGTTCTTAGCACAGCGGAAATTCATTGCGCATTACTATTTATAGTTCTACCGGAAGAAAGCCTCGTTGTCGGCATTTATTTTGATACTAGTTTGACCGCGGTGTCTTTAGGGGCTGATTTTCTACGATTTTTTTAAAAGTTGCGATTTTTTCGCTGTAAAAAATGGCTATCGAAACCTTGGATACAATTTTGAAAGAACTTTGGACTAATGAAGCTTCACTATTTCATAAATCTAGTGTCCCTTAAACTGTTTTTTGGTGCAACTTTTGCTTTAATCATTTCTTTGTATTTAGGTATTTTTTATTTTATTTTCTTGCTTATAGTTTATTTTCTGTAAATTAATTAGATAAAGAACCTTCATTTAGAATGGAGTTATGACCCTTTGCTTGGTCACTAGGATTAGAAAAGGCTGAATAGGCTTGGACTGTAAAGGGTTAACAAACTGAACCTGTATTTCCTTACAGTGGATGAAACTTGATGATTTATTTGAACAAGAACGCAACATACGGATGGCCATGTCCAATAGAATGGGAGTGCTAGGACTCATGTTGCATCAGACAGTTGACCATGATCCCATGACCCCAATGAAATCAACAACTTCATAGGTACAGAGGTCCTAAATCACAACAACCACATTACGCAATCACTCATACAGACCTGGTTACTCTTACGATTTTGGGGTACAATATTTGATTTTGAGATGTCTTTAATGATTTTACACCAACCCCTGTCAGAACTACGATTTTTAGAGACTGGGTTGAACATATATTCATATATATCCTGTAGTTTTTACGATTTAAACAAAAATACATTTTCAGTTGTGCCATGGGGAGGAGGGTCTAAATATTTAAGGCTATAAAAATAACACCACCACATTTTTGTGATGATGGTCACATCGTTGCTTTGTGTTTTCATAGTGAACTTGCCCGATACAGTAACATTAAGGGTAGTCGCCTTAGTGAAAACCTTAGTCTCTCTTCATTTTTGTTTGCTTCTGTACTGTATGATATAATTTTGTGACATAATTATTTCGCTCAGCTCAACTGTGTGATTGCAAAAACTGAGAAAAAAAATTTGTTTTTTAAAAATTAGAATACATTCTCAACTGTTCCACACAGCGAAATTAATTATACTGCATGTTTATTTATTAATTTACTATTAATATACGGTATTGTACAACTGAGGGTAACCAGGTCTGCTCATATATATCTAAATAAATATATAAAACACAGAAGTATTATATTTTAAAAGATGCATACTTCTAATTTAATGTTTGAAATTAGTCATTGGAAATTTCTAAATTTCATGGCGTTGGGGGAGAACTTAGTGATAGTGGATCAAGATCCCTTATCTAGTTGTGCTTATCAGAGAATAAACCAAAAAACTTCCAACATCAATGAAGTGCAATCTACTAATCCCCTGCTGCTTAGAAAAGAACGATATGCATAATACTAATAATGGGATAGTTTTTGCAGTTTAAATTTTTATAAACTTTAATTTGAATTAATGTAAACTATCTCCACACGTTAGTAAAAAAAATATTTAACAATGTTTTAATACATTTTATGGTTATGGATTTTATAAAATGACCAAAGGCCATTTTGGGAGTGGATTAAATTATTGAAATTATACTTGAACAAGAAGTGTAAGGTTTCATTAGAAACATATATACCTGGTATATTAATTTCATGGAGGGAGTTTGTCTGTCTGCTTGTTAACACATTAATTTGTAGGAACATAATGTTCTCACACAATTTTCTTCCATAGCTATTTTAAGATGAGAATTCAGAACTCAAAGTCAAATCTCTTAAAACAGAATTTCCCCAATTTCTTATTAATATTATATTAGTTTTAAAATGCATTATTACTTTTGTAGGCACTGCGAGACTTTTTTTTAAACAATTCATATTGGGTGCATGGTGTAGAATATATTGGGAAACCCGTCTTAAAAGAAAAGCATAAGCAAATGTTTATGAGTTGCAGCTCCTTATTGTATAAAATTAAAATAGGATTCAAACCTTTTTTATCTCAAACTTTCTATTTGAGCTTGATTTTCTTTTTCACTATTAGTGCAAGTGCTTTTCTGCACTTATATATATATTTTTTTAAATCTCCAAGGGTTGCATTTATTTTGACAAAATAAAAGAATGAAACTTTCCAATAAATAAAAAGTTTCTTACATAACTTTACATGAAGAAAGAAAAATAAGTAAAAAGAGGTGGCAAAACAAACAAATATTGATTCTCATTTAATTTAATGTTTAACATTTTTTTTTATGTTAAGACTTTATTGAAGTGAAGGTGAATATTTTTTTCACTTTTAAAAAATGGAATTTTGCAGAATTTTTTAATTAATAGCTGGGTAATCACAAGATTTTCCCTATTTTGTTTTTCTATGAAATTTAGGACTAGTCAATTGGTGGACTGTACAGTATATAAAATCTCCCAGAAAACTGCAGTTGAGTGGAGACGCTTCTGGCAACATTTTCACTCCACTGCCATCTTGGAAAAAAATTATAATGCACATATGTCAAAGATGAGAGCTGTTTAAATGAAATTATGTAGTGGCTGATCCATTCTGAATCAATGTACTTTCCTATCATTTACTTTCAGTACTGAATTTATTTTTCAGATGTCTAGATTATGTTAAATAAATTGCATATACTAGTACTAGGTAGTTCATGAATTTCAAAAACCATATTCCCATATACAGAATGGTTAATCGCTTTTGAAGTCTAATACGAAAGACAACCAAATCTCCTAATGTTAAATCCATCAAAATCAGATAAACCAGTTTCAAACACTGCAGTTCTTTGGAAGTGAAGCAATAGATTCGCCACCTTATGAGTACAGGCAGCAACCAATTATTGAACTACTCTTAACTGCATTTTTATTAATAAACAAAAGAACCGGTTGATATTGTTCTTTGTCATTTGGATATGCTTTTATTATACATAAAATAAATGTGAACAAAACAAAGTTTGAGCTTTACATAGTGAAAATGCATTTAATAAATTACACTAATTCACCTTAATATTATGAATTTCTGTCAAATGGTTCAAAATTGATTTCCTTCATTAACAACATGACAAAACTGAAGAGATAAATAACTTTCCTATTGATAATGATTTTATTTATCCTGCAATCAAGTAGATAAAATTGCAAGCTCAAATAAAATAAATACCCGGTACAATGAAATATAAAAAATAAAAGAATCATCCAGCACAGACAATAATTTTGATTGACATCTATGCTCAAATTATCACTTAAATCTCTTTAATTAAAATTGAAATACATGCAAATGGAAGATATA
Source organism: Omphiscola glabra (assembly GCA_964017045.1). Classification (NCBI taxonomy): domain Eukaryota; kingdom Metazoa; phylum Mollusca; class Gastropoda; family Lymnaeidae; genus Omphiscola; species Omphiscola glabra. The sequence goes on from OZ024799.1 coordinate 23,921,548, forward strand.
CTGAATACTGTCCTTAAAAATCTCTGATAGATTGTTGAACAGTATACTTGAATTAAGTGTCATTGTTATTGAACTGGTAATGAAATTTCAATGCTATTGAATAATTGAGAACAGGCAAATGTTTTTGTTCAATTGATGGCAAAAAGAGAATATTTTATACCAAGATTTACATAAAATATGCTAGGTTTGCATACAGTCTAATGTAAATAATGCAGGGCATAACACAAGTTCCCCTTATAAAAAAGTCTTCTTTTTTTAAAATTTCCATCTGTACTGACAATCACAACCCATTTTGTCAAGAAAAATGCATGACTAAAGAAACAATAAAAGTCACTTTTTGCAAACTATGTCACATAATGGTGACTAAGGTAAGCAGAAGTTGGCTTCAGATGTGTCTCTCATCTTTTAGAATTGAGATCCAACAACTTTTAGCTAAAAGTATTTTTTGACCAACCATTTGACTATAGATTTGTTTCATGGATGGAAAAGTATATTTCCTGTTACATATTTAGTCAGCTCTATAGTATTTACAAACCTTAACTATTAATGGCGTTCACTGTTCTTAAGATTTTAAATAATAAAATCCAATGTTAAAAAAAAAATAATTTAATTTAATTATAATTTAACGCATACCGGTACATTAATGTCAATTTTTCTCAAAGTCAATTATCTCAATAACTGTTTTAAAAAAATATATGCAATGTGCATCGGATGGAGCATTGGAGTACAAACAACTCTGACCCCTTTTCGGCAATCCAGCTAAACTCCACATACAAATATGCATGCTGTGACCAGGTGGAGATAAAGCACTCCACAAATTTTTTAATAAACTTTAAAAAATACACACCTGTTTTTTTATATTTATGCATTAACTTCTTTAATGCAACCTTTCCATGTGGTATTTTGCGATCTAAAAATTAGGTAATCCTAATCTCCCCAGTCCCAATTAGAGTTGGGAAAATCAACTGTATATAGTATTTCATTACACATTCAAATAAATGGTCTTATAAATTAATAAAGTAACATTGCACACAAACTTTAAAAAAACAATAAAATAATGTTGATCTAGTTTGATCATAACAAACAAAATAAGTTTTCAATGTCTTCCTCCGTCTCCAACTGATGAGCACACACTGCTGAACATCCCATGAAATGGCTAATTGACATGTCTCTTACTCTTAGGTCAGCCCATTTTTCATTGATTCGTACTTTAGATTACATTACATATAAATAATTCCACATCAAAACATACATACTATGTGCACTATTTGGTTTTATTTTGAAACATGGAAGATGAATTTGGAATATTTAATTAAGTTATTAATCAAACAAGAATTAAATGGCTGTTACGAAAAAAATGAAATGGTGTGTGGTGGGGGGTTGTAATTAATCACTAATAATAGTCCTGAGCTACTAAATAAATGCATTATTGTGGTGATAAGGTTAAGAAGCCTGCCTCTTGACTGAGAGGTAGGAGGTTTGAAGCTGTGGGGATAGAGGTGAGTGAAGTTGAGGGGGTGGGGATACAGAGACATGGGTAAAGGGTGTGTTAATTGGAGCATATAAATTGCAGACTTCATTTTTTCAAATGGGTTATGCTATTTGTTTTAAAACTAACAAACAATTGTTTTCCCCGTTTCTTTATTAAAAATGTTATCACTTACAATGCTTACTGTACTTCAAAGAGAGACCTCAGGTATTGCTGAATAATACAAACTTTTAATAAAACTATATCAAAATAATTGTTTAGAATACTTGGATAAAAAATAGATATGTGCACAGGTATCTAGATGATTTAATCGTGGAATAAAAAAAAAATTGATTTAATCATAGCAAATTAAAATGTTATTGCATTTGTAATAATAATTTACGAATCTTATTTTTAGAAGTAGTCTAATTAAATATTTTTTGGTCATCTTTTTTTAAATGCAATTACAATAATTTGAGCCCAATGAGATTTTTTTTCTTTTTGTAATTGTAACTGTCAAATAAAAATATTTAGAAACATCCCTCCTCATAATGTTTTATAGTTTATTTTAAAAAATCAAATTGAACATTAGAACCTGACATGTCAAGCACTCTAAATAAACCTATTTGTGCATACCCGTACTGCATTTTACAGGAAGTTCCATTTTTTTAAAAGTTAATTTTTTTAATAATTTTAATGTGAGACCAATAAGTACCAGTTCTTAAAAAATTGCAATGTTTTCCATTTAAATATGTCCATTAATTCAATCACTGCTAAAATTGGTACTTGATTTTATTGCAAGGCTATTAAGTTATTACATACACTACATGAAATTCAAAGTCATAAAACTCGTTAAAAACTTGTGGAAGTAAAAAATATTTTCTTCAGTATTCTCCAAAATCTACATGTCCTGTAGCTTTGGCATGCTCAGCAGCCTCCTTTTGACCCCTGAGAGGTTGCTGACAAGAGGAACATCTAAGGGAAAAGCCAGCCACATCAGTAAACTGACGAATTGATTTTGCCTCAGAAGCTAATTCAAGAGCCTGGGCTAAAATCACAGCATTGTGAATTGAGAATTTGGTCCTAACAGCACCTACCTGTTCTATAGACTCATACACTAAAGAGTCATAATGAATTCCATCATAAATTATAAATACGCGTTCCTTATAAGTTTTGTCTTCACCAAACCTATCAACACGACCACTCTGAGTGTCAACCACTGCAATCTCAGTGTTATAATACTGTGATAGAATGGCAAGTTCAATCCCTCCTCCCCATGAATTTTTATCACGGATCCATCTACAGTAAGCGCTATTTGGTTTACCCAAGATGGCTTCCGAGTATGTGGCAGGATCACTAGAAACTATGCCTGCTATAACTTCCCGAAGTTGAGGAGAAGCAGAGGAATCATAAGCACCATCATTCATCACTAGGTGGACACTTGTAAATAAGCAGGAATTATCAGCTGGAACAACTTTTCTGGTGAGTATTCCTGTTGCACCCTCCTCCAATTGATGATGAAGTAGAGTATCCAAGCGTTCATCAACCTGATTAATAGTTTCATTACTTAAAGGGTTTGATTCATCTTCTTCCACAATGAGTGTGTCACCTGAACGAAAAGGTAATGTGGACAATTCTGCTATTTCATTGCTTATGTCAATAATTTTTGGAGGATATCCTTGACGTATTTTAATCCTGTTTTTTGGTATGTTTGCAGAATCAGAAATAGCTTGTTTTAGTGTCCCAACAGTAGATGCTAGGAAAAGACCATCTAAAAGTTTATGTCCACTTTTTGTTTGAATTCGTAATCGGAGATTCTGCTCAGACATTGCAATATCTGAAATCAATGTAGAATGTGTCTCTAATAATTTGGGAAATAATATTTGTGCAAGTCTGTTATGGATGAAAATTAACATGAAATTTTAAAAAATAATTTTAATTAAATTTTTTTGTATTTTTTTACAAGTACAAGGCTGGAATATTTTATTTTTTTACAAACATAATGATGGATTGACATGCAACTCTCTTGCTGTACATTCTGATTAGGAAATGTAACTACGTTTATCTCTGAATAGGCAGACCAATGACTCACCAAATTTTATTGCAAGGCCTCTTGAGACTCAATATTAGCTCTGTAGCTTTCAGTGGTGACACAAATAAGCTGTTGATTAAGATTAAAGAAAATATATACACATCAAGGACGTGAAGTTTAAAAATGTGTGGAAAAAGTTTGAGGGGGGGGGGGGGGCATCTTTCAATTAAAGTGGAACCTTGCTATAACTATATAATGCAAATTTAGATTTAACCCAGTCATGCCCTGGCTCCCAAAATTCTGATTATTCATTCGCATATGAATTTTTTTTTTCAAAGTTAACCTGATCTGATTTTTATTATTGCCTTATAGTATAGCAGGGTTTTACTGTAAATATTACAATTAATGATTTATTTTTAACAAATAATTTTACAATTTAGCAGTAGTGTAAACCTCTGGTAGAAATATTGAAATAGTATTTTTGAAACACATTTTCTAGAAACATAAAATTTAAAGTGGAGCAAGAAGTAAATGACACAAAATACAATTAAACACACAACCTTTATTTTATGACTAAATTATTTTAAATAAATGTTTCCATTGAAACTTGTAAGTTTTATTTCTTTAGGACTAGGCCTAAATTATATATAAAATCAACATAATATTCAATTTAAAAATTGGAAATTAAAAATGCTCTGGCTTAAACATAAAAAAGACAAACAAACTCACCAAGTCATAGAAACATGTTCCCTGTTTTTTAAAGTGCTTTACAAACTGAAAAGTAACTGAATGAGATGCTTTGTGTTTATTTTCATCAAAGTTATTTTATTTTAAGAAATAAAAAATATTAAGGCATTACCTAACTGCATAAGAGTTAATTTATTATGCTAGTCATAATAAATTAGCTGTAGGCTAGGTCTCACTATGATCTATCAGTTAAAAATGTAATATATATTTATTAGTTGCTTTTTTTAGTTCACGTTACCAGCAGTAATCTTTTATTACACTGCCATATTTTAAAATATAGTGACTGAGACTGAGAATTAGAGCCAGCTCAAGTGGGTGGAGTCTGTGTTTGCACTACAACTGCACAGACTTGGCCTGGGGATACTCATGAGTCAAAGTCTAGCCCATGTACCAAACTTGGCCTAAAGTCTAGCTCATGTACCAAACTTGGCCCAGGAGAGCATTAAAAAAACATTACAACTGTAACTGGCTAGCGGACACTTTCCAATTATTTGTAAATTATAAACCAGCCTGGTGTGTCACATGTACTAAAATAAAAATGGATTTTTCTTTGACTTCCTTATTACACGCCCCATCCCCCCAAAAAGGGGGAGGGGTGGGAGACTCAGTTTCAGGCAGTTCAACAGAATTTCATATCACTACAATCTACACCATTTATCAGTCAGTTTTGTATGTTCAAAACTGAGCAGTCAATTTTATGAAGTTGGATACATTAATAAAACCTAAAAGTGTGATATGATATTCAATACTAGTATAGCTCAGTTGAGTCTAGGTACTGGGACAGTAAGAGTAGTACTAAGTAGTAGGCCTTCTTAATGTTAATAATAATGACTAACAACAAGGACTAACTTAGATTAATAACTTTTTTGTTATTATTATTATTATTAACACTAAGACAGAAGGCCTATTAATAATTAATAACCTAGGTCAACCTACTAGGACTAGGCTATAATTAATTCAGATATTGTTATTGAGTTAAGTAGCTTAATTAAAATTAAGTGCTGTAAATGTCTAGAGATCTATCCCCGTCTTTTACCATGGCCGCCATCTTGGTAACTCATGTTTTTGATATAATGACGAATAAAAAGTTTTTAAAAATGAAAAAATGATCTAAATCTATCAAAAACCTGAACCCTAAATTCCTCCCTAACCCGGTTTTGACCCTCTCCCTAACAGGGTTTTGACCCTCTCCCTAACAGGGTTTTGACATCGCAAATGACGTCACGGATTAACAACCAGACATCAGCCTTAAGTGCAACTCAAACTGACAAAGTCTAAGATTCTACTTACTTAAACTTACTAATTACTAAGTCTAATACTAATAGGCCATACGCCATATACACTGCTGAACTGCCATGCCCCATATTCATTATAAAGTTAATATAGGATTATAGATAAAGCATTCAACACTTTGATTAACGTAAATTGGGCCTACATGCATCATAAATAAATAAACTCGTACCTTTTAGTAGATGTGTGTCTACAACATATTACATAGAAATATAATTGTAATAACTGATAAGCATTGTAATTGTTGTATAGTATAATAATGTAGGCTGTAGTGCAAAGTAGAAAATGATGCTACCTAAATACCGGAAACCACAAATCGTCATCAGAAATGGTGCTGAGCCTGAATACCCTCTCCTCTTTTCCTCACTCCCCCTTTCCTCTCTTACAGAAACAACACGAGAATGGCCTATGTTTAGTACCGGTAGCTCTGTCAACGGGCAACCGAGTGTCCTACCTAGGTTAACTCCCCTGGCAATTGCGATCTGCCCGATTGTAAGATATTTGTTTTTTAAGAATACAAATTTCGGTTTACAGAAATTTATATAAGGGCAAATGCTAAGTTATCGGGTCATGACGTCATTTGCGTGTTTTGTTATGTTGCTGATACTTTAGCCTACTTTAGGGTTCAGGTTAGGTTTAGGGATAGATTTAGGGTTCAGGTTAGATTTAGGGTTCAGGTTAGGTTTAGGGTTAGGTTTAGGGATAGATTTAGGGTTCATGTTAGGTTTAGGGATAGATTTAGCAAAATTTTTCATTATTTTTATACGTTTTATTCTTAATTTTACGGGTCGTGTCAACCAAAATGGCGGCCATGGTAAGAGAAACGCGGTCCGTTATATTCGCATTTACCGAATTTTGACCCTCAACTGCCATTAGCGCCCATTGCCTGTAGCTCATCTTAGCGCCTTTCTACTACGCCGAGCGGTGGCACGTTATCAACCATAACCAAGACTGGATGCGCTTGTGTTTTTTTTTTTTTTGTTTTTTTTTGGGGGGGGGGGGGGGGGCTAGCAACTAAACTACCATACATTTGCTTGCTCAAATTTACTGCTGTTCTAGGGAGAATGACGTGTTATGGTTATGAGTCTTTTTTCTTTTGTTAAAAGCTACAACTACAAAGATCAAAAGTCAGCAGGTCCTTCCAATAACTCAATAAGCTAATTTTACTAGACTACAGTGGCGTATGAAAAAAAGGGGAAAGAGGGCACTTTTTTCTCTACATATGAATATGGGCAGGCGGCATTTTTAGCCCAGTCCATTGAATGATAGTGATAGTCATTGTAGTAGACCAGGATAGGGACCCCCTTAAGCCCCGTGGTCTAAAGAAGCGTTTCCCAAATTTGGGACCATCCATAAATGACGTCACGCGTCTAAAAAAAAAGGGGGGAGGGGTCACATTTTTGTGTCAAGGGGGAGGGGGGGCTTAAGCAATGTGACGTCACATGAAAAGCGGAATTTTATATTAAAAATCTGAACATAATAACCCTAAATTATATAATTTTTTTACATTATTCTTTTATAAAACAGCTATAACTATTACATTTAAACTACCATCACTGATAGAATTAGTACAGGTATGCGAGGTCCGAGACATGGCCACTGATCAAATTACAGGCCAACACGGTGGAGGAGAAAATGGGCGTAGTGACATTGACAGTTTAGTGACATTGACAGTTTAGAGAATTTATGTGAAAACGTGGAGATGGGAGTCATAGAATCAGGGGAAGTGGCATGGAACACAAAAAATGATTGACCCTGGGTGGTGGGTGGGTGGGGGGGGGGGGTTATGTGATCTTCGTAAATGCACTAGGGCAGGGATTCTTAAACTTTTTGCAGCGTTGCAGGCCCACAACGTTTTAATCATACCACTTTAAGTGAATAGCCACTTAAACGAAGTGGCTATTCGCACCCGGGTACCAGAAGTTAGAGGTTGGGATTAAAAAACTATTTTAAATATTATTGTTTGATTTGTAAGACAAAATGAGGTATCAAATGAAAGATGATTGAATGGACTATATGTTTGTAAACTTAATTCTTCAGTTTAACTAAAATAAACTACCACAAATGACATCCGAATAACTTCGTCAAAATGGAACCGGACACGCATCGCCGCCATTCGGACCCGCCGGGTCCCATTTGAATCAATACTATTACTGTAGGCCTACATAATACAATGTATAATTACTGTACTTATCACACTGTATAATTACTGTACATAATACACTATATAAATACTGTACATAACACACGGTGTAATTACTGTACATAATACACTATATAATTACTGTACATAATACACGGTGTAATTACTGTACATAATACACGGTGTAATTACTGTACATAATACACGGTATAATTACTGCACATAATACACGGTGTAATTACTGTAAATAATACACTGTACAATCAATCACAATTCGTGTATAATAGGTAACATCGTTAAAACATCATTTACATATGAGTGATTCTTTACCCAATAATAGTGTATTCGAGATCACCATTGGAAACATTTAGTAACAAAAATATACGCTCTACTGTAGGCTAGTTCTGATAACTGACCCTCTATACTCTAATGTATTATATTATTATATGTGGGTAATTTAGAGAGCGTATGCTTATATGCAGGGATTGGATTCTCGACAGACTGTTTAGGTACATTCAATATGCACACATTATGCCATAATTATTCTGAAATGTAGACAGTCCATACTAAATGTGACATTGCATGCCACGCTTTTGCGAAACAGAGCGTTCACCGCCCAAAACCGTCGTGAAAATTGACTTAGGACTTAATACTACCGCAACACTGCATGACCGGCTTCTCTCCCCACCGTTTATACCAGTCTTAGATATTAGGGAATCATATTTGTGCTTTTGGTATAAGTATAAGCTCGATAATTTAGTTCTGAGGAACCCTAGTAAGCTATACTATAAATTATATCTAGCTTAGAAATGATATTTTATTCTCTATATTTTAGTTTACTTACGAAATACAAGTCTTCATCTTTAGATGATATTTTGGGGGGAGTGGGGTTCCCAACCCCTTCTAATTTAGCTAACCATTTAACTTATATAAATATAAAAGGATGTCTTAGGTAGCCGAGACAAAACGTGAACGGAAACATACAAGTCTTTGGGGTTCTGACTCTTATTCGGGTTGGAGTCTCTAGGGATTGTCAATTAACCGCAGTAAATCTGCCAGAAGTCAAGTAATATACACGACTAGTCATAATGTACTAGTCAATGTGTTACATAGCTGCCAGTGGCGTAGTGAGGGGGGGCAAGGGGGGCATCATGCCCCGGGCGCTACTCACAAAGGGGCGCCAAATGGTATATTTTACTATAATATTGTATGGTTTTCGAATGGGGGGGGGGCGCTAAAAAGGTATTGTGCCCCGGGCGCGAGTTAAGCTCGCTACGCCACTGATGGCTGCACTCTGGTATGTTCGAGCGACTCTATTTATAGTGAGCGCGCAAATGGGTTTTTGGATTCAAAGATTGAATCGCATCTCTAAAGTGCGCCACTGTTCATCACTTGAACGCTTTATATTGTCTTTTTTCTTTGGATTTTTCTTTAGTTCCCTTTTCTTGGAATTTTTTCTTCGAATTTTCTTCTGCCACTCCTTTTTATACGACACTCTAAGGACAAATAAACGGCTATAGTTCTCAGGACCTGAATTTCTTTAGTTTATGAACAAATTATTAAGTATACATTTAAAACTGCCAGTTGTCACTCAACACATGGCTACATAAATAGCCAATTTAATTATTTATATATCTATAATAACAAACTCTCACCTAAAAATCTGTGAAATGTATGATCTCTTTTTTTTAATTTTTTTTCGAAAGCTATAAAAATATCACGCTGTTTCGTATTCATCGTCACACTATTCGCAGTGACTCACACAATTTGTTTGCGTTCCACGCGTGTGGTGTCTCAGTCTCAGTGATGTAATTAGACTTAGTGACACAATTTGTGAACAAATGATCGTCTTCTTTCAGGGAAAACTTGAAGGAAGACAAAACAAAGAACATGTCAAACATCTCGTTTGTTTACAAATATTATCCCGTTATTTTCAAGTTTTATTGGTTTCTATTTATGAATTTTCACATAATTTTCGCTTTTAGTTAAAATTTCCCAAGACTTCACCTTATTTTCATGATTATTCCCCAGATCCCAAGTGGGGTCGTAAATTCTCAAGATATTGGGAAATGTTTTATTTTGTTTTAATGTATAGTATAGTGCGTTCAAAAAGAAATTTGACGAAAATTTTAACGTGTGAACTGAAAAAAAGATTCGACCAAATTTCCGTTCGATCAAATTTCCGTCGATCAATTTTCTGTCGACGAAATTTCTTTCGATCAAATTTCCGGTAACCAATGGATGGTAACCCTGCTCCTGTCTCGCAGTCTATTTCTTGAACCCCCCCCCCCCCTTTTCCCCCCAAAATGGCTAAATGAAATCAAACAAACTAGCTCCATCTTTTAGCATTCCAAAGAGGATTTCCGCAAAATCAAAATGGTACGAGCAACGGTTCTAATATTGTATACTTTGGAGCGGACCTACTCAGTAAATAATAAATACAAATAGATTACAGGTCTACCAATTATGATTAAATGAATTAGCAAATAAATGAGTAATGTATATAGCATAACATTTGGTAATAACTTATTTTAGAGAAGCTGCTATTCTAGGTCTTGGCAATAATTTTTTGGGCTTACACCACAGACATACTTCTACGGAATTTGAGAAACTCTATTTTTTTAAAAAGTTTTCTGTGTGTACACGTTATCATTAAATTCAATTCAGCTGATTCACAACTCTCTGAGTCTGAATTGTTGCATGACAGAAACAACCAAACAAGACCACCTCTCTTGATTTACTTTTTGTTGATGTGCCGTTAATATACCGTTCAGTGACTAATGTCTGTTGTGTAAAAAATGCCTTACATATCAGGAGGTAATTTAATTTTAATTATCTTGATGTCATTGTGATTGTGTTACAATTACAAGTTAACAGTTAAGTGTCAGTGATTCTTGAGTGATTTAAGTGAATAATAATAATAGGCTAATATAATACTTAATAGAATAGTATAGTATAGTATAGTAATATTATTTCAAGTATTATTAACTCAGTAAATATATATTATTATTATTATTACTTATAACTTATAAAAAGTATAAACTTAGAACTTGTTATTAACTTTAACTTTTAACTTATTTACTTTTTTTCTAAATTTTAAAAAATAAATTACTACAAACTACTGAGACTTAGTACTAAGGGGCTATCCATAAATGACGTCACGCAAATTTTGCCGATTTTTTACCCCCTCCCCCCATCGTCACAAATCGTCACAAAAAGTTAGACCCCCACTCAAATATAACTTCACAAATCTCTGCACCCCCCCCTTAAAAAAAATTCCCTCTGTCCACTACAGTCCTGTACAAACCCTTAAGAAATTCACCATTCAAGGATATCAAATTACTGCACCAGTGTCAGAAACATTTCACTAGAACAGTGGTTCTTAACCAGGGGTAAAAGTACCTCCCCAGCCCTGAGGTGTGAAAAACCAGAAAATTGCATTTGCTCCCATTGCTAGCTGTTGCTTTTTGTTTTAAAAAACAGATTTTATGCATTTTGATTAGCAGCTGTAAATGTTTTCCTGGTCAATTTTGTTTGGGCATTAATAATACTTGTATTGGTAATTTTCCCCCTTGTTTGTGATAAGTGAATTAAAGAAATAAAACGACAACTAAATCATTTAATTATGGCTGCGATTCTATTAAGACCCAGGTCCGAATGGTGGCGATGCGCGTCCGGGTCAATTTTGACTTAATGCTATTCGGATGTCATTGGTGGTAGTTTATTTTAGTTAACCTGAAGAATTAAGTTTACAAACATATAGTCCATGCAATTATCTTTCATGTGATAACTCATTTTGTCTTACAAACCCACACAATAATATTTAAAATAGTTTTTTAATCCCAACCTCTCACTTCTGGTACCCGGGTGCGAATAGCCACTTCGTTTAATTATTTTCATATTTTAAATTTTGGCTAATGTGCTTCTGTGGTCCCCTTATTGGGAGTCACTTCCCTTTGTTTATGATAGATTTAGGGTTCGGGTTAGGGTGAGCGATAGAGGGACCAGTAGCGTGCAATTACCTAAATTTTATTATAATAGGCTGCACCTATTGGCCAAAGGTGTCCTCAAAAGAAAACTACCAATACTAACGCAACACTTTAAATCAAAAAAGTTCCAATCATATTTTAATATATTCCACATGTGAATTCTGCAATCACTGGCACATCTCTCAATGAATATCACAGCTTAACACCCCAAGTTGAAAGTTAGATCATGTCGTACTTATTCAGTCTAAGTTAATGTTAATGGCTCAAATGACACCAAAAAATAGTGAGGTTTACCAATAGAATACCACTATCACTAATACCAGCAAAAGCAATAGTACAGCAATACTTGATGTAATTACTTACTTTTGATTTTGAAACAACAAAAATACCTTAAGTTTCCTGCCTTTAACATAAAATTCTACCTTCTTTCATTTCTTGGGGCTATCACTCTTAAATGTGAAGCATAATCAGAGGACATTTGAAATATTGTATGAATAATTTTGTTTATTTCCTTATTTGTAATTTTTTATTTTTTCTATTTACCAGACTCAATTCTAGATGAAATGAGATTTGTTTCATGTTTTTCATTGTTATTATTTATGAGTACTTTTAACAGAAACAACAAATTCTAGTGTTGTCTTAAGTCTTAAAAGTCTCATATAATATCAGTTCACTTTATCTAACAAAATGATGTGCCATGGGTTGATGGCTTGACTGTTTTAGTATTATTAAAAATAAATATTTTAAAAAGTTTTTTAGTTTGGCTCTAATATAATCTTAATACTAATATTAAAACAATTTTTCAAAGATTGTTGGCTTTGACTATTGAGCTAAAAGATTTAGCCTCATACTATAGTTTTGCTAAAATATCTGGTAATTACAAATGTTGTGTAAGCATCGCAAACGAGAGAGAGTCAGACAGATTTACGGCTCTAGATTGTATACTCGACAGCGCCATAGAGGTAAAATAATTAACTATGTGACTATATAATATTTCAGTATGAAACCATTTGGTTTGAATTGGTATTTTTTCAAGATTTTGCAATAAAAATACATAATTTTAATGAAGAAAGGTTTTGAAATTAACATTTTTTTAAACAAAATATTTTTAAAAATTTGATTCTTATTGAAAATTAAATGCTTACATGAATATAATCTAAGGAAAGGTGGGTATTTAATTATTGATAAAATAATATAATTTTGTAGATTTTATTGTAACTAAAGCCAATTATATTTTGAATTTAGGTTCTGGACACTATTGCAGTTTTGCATAGACAATAAATTTGAATGTCCTTATTTTCATCTCTTTCTCTATAAAAATCTGGGATGGATTCATGCATTTCATACTTTCATTTCACATTTTAGCAAATTAATATTATATAAATAATTATGGGCTAATACCCGAGAGGAATTCAGTTGACTTATTTGTCAATTAAGGAAGCTATTCTTGGGATTAGGTAAACCGTACTACATTAAAATAGTATGGAAGAAAACATAATTGCTTAGATGTAATTTTGACCTTTTCAATGTTAGTTTTTCTAAATTTGTATTTGTTTTACAGGTGAAATTTTGCAATCTCGATCTCCATGGCGTCTTTCAATCATTCCAGAGTTTATATGGGGAATAATAAACTTTTTTGTACTTTTGTAAGTATTTTGATGCTAAATGCTATTCAGTTTTATGCATTTTTTCCCATTCCTTTAAAACAAGGGCTCTTTATTTTTTTAAATTCTTTATATTAACTTTGCTTTTGTTGGTGGGGCAAAGCCTTCGGACGTCTAATTGAGCCACTTACAATGACAACACATTTTATCAAATTTTCAGCCCCAACCCCAAAAAACTAGGTTTTCTTGTTTTTCAAGGGGAAGATGAATGAAATGTGACACTGATTTCAAAAAACAAAATTCCTGATAAATGCGCTAAATGAGAATGTTTAGAAAATATATTGCAAGTGCAATTGGTGCTTAATATTTTCTTTTGTTTTTTCTGAAATAGTTGGTGAAATAAATTTGCAGTGTAAAAGCGGGGTGGTCATTAGAATATCAATATGGGTCGGGGCGGGAAAAAATGTGAGGTTGCATGAGCCTTTGGGTGAGGGGAGCACTAATTGGGATTCTTATAAAGTGCGTTAGTCGTATGGATGTTTTGTCAAATTTTAAGCCCCACCCCCCATTGCTCGATATTAAATTTGATAAAGGATTTATATGAAAAACTTTTTTTTGTGGGGTTGTTTAATTGAAAAAATAACTTTTGTTGGTAGTCATGAACCGCCTTAAGTATTTTGCTCAAGTTGTCCCGTTTTAGAACATTTTTGTAAAAAAACTAATTTTATATAGCCATATTAAAAAGTTGGCAGAAAAATGAAATCACCTATTCCTGGAAGGAAGGGCAAAAACACTTTCCTCCATTGCCTAAGGAGTTAAATGAATTGTGTGAGGCATTGCTACTATCGTCGAGCGCTCAGCTATGCTCAACTACTCCGGCAATGGCAGATGACACAAAGGCCAGAGGTGTCCACGCTGAAATGCCCTGTCCCAGCAAGTCTGATTCATTGTGTAAACTGAAATACCAGAACCAGAAAAACGCTGTTACAAATTCTTTGTTTATTTGTATTTGCTTCCTTCAGAGCTTGGTAACTCACATTGGTCCCAAAAATGCTTGTACACCTGTTAACTTAAACTTGGGTAGCCCAGGTCAGGCAGTATGTTAGCAGGGGCAATAAAGAGAGCACGCTGGCCCCCAACAGAATATGAATCAGTATTAAGTATAAAACTAGTTGAAATTTTTTACCCTTTCAGAAGCTTCTATCTTGTAGGTAAATCCTTGGTTTAGACCTGCGGACGTTTAAAAAAGAAATAATAAAAAAATTTTTGAAAATAATTTTATGTCAGCTGCTCAAAAGTTCAATGTAAATTAAATATAGAAATTCTTAAATTTTGTGTCTTTTCAGCTTTCAGACTTTGATAAATGTAAGTATCTCATTCTGTTTTTTATTATGATTCAGATAAATGTTATGATTAATATATTCATTGATTAATGATCACGATATCTTTTTTTTTTTTACACTTTATATCTTTTAAAGATGCTTGTTATTATTTTTTAGGAATTAAAACAAACAACTTTTTACTCTTATGATATTATGAAAATCCAATATATTATATTTATTCAGATTTTAATTGTTTAAACAAAACTTTCATGCATAATAAAGTTGATATGAAAATCAGAAAGTAAATGGTTACAATAAGTTTTAAACAATATTTTTATTTTATCTTTAGCCCAGCAAAAATGCCAAGGGAGATAGATATACTTCTGATTATCGGCGACCTGGGTAGGTTTTGCTTTTAATTCCTTTGCAGACATAATCAGCTAAAAAATAGTGTTTTTTTTCCAAGCTTTATACATTTTCAATACAATAACTCTATCAGTTCTTATAAGCATTTTATAAAAATCATTTTATTACACTAGACTCAAGTGTTGTTTGTTAGAGGTTCTCTGTGTTCAGATTATCCTAAATAGCTTAAATTTGTTTCACAGTTCAAACTTTATAGATTTAAATACATATCAGTTTTGCAGATGGTTGATTAACTTATTCTAAAATATTTATTACAATTTTGAATTGAAGTTCAAATAAACATTGCCAGGAGCGTATTGCAGATCCATAATGGTTAAAGCATTCACTTAAAATGCATTGTATCCTGAAATTTTGATTCTTTATGATTTCACTTTATTTGAAAAAATATTGTAATGGCAGTGCCATGAAAAACGCTGTTACAAATTCTTTGTTTATTTGTATTTGCTTCCTTCATATTTATCATATATGCAAGTGCAAGTCTCAATTATTTATTTTAGGGGTGGAGGTGGAGGCGGTGGCGGTGGTCCATCAAGGAGAATGGGTGGCTTTGGTAGACAAGGCGGAGGAGGTATTGTACATTTAAATAGAATAAAAGTTTTTTGTTTCTTTATAAACATCTTAACCAATTCAAAACTATTTTATATGCTGCTATATAGAAAGCAGAATTCTTGCCAAAGGAGATTACTTCCAAATATTTTGTTATTTTATCCATCGGGTGAGGAGTATTCATTATTTTAATAGCCTTTTTTTTTTCTATGGTTATGATCATTAGTAGTCAAGTACTTTGTAATAGTTAGACATCTAGGAATTAACTCAACAAAAGCATTGGGAAATAATGTAATACAACACATGAAGCAAACAATTATGAATGTGAATCTATTTCATATAAATATATTACAAAACCTATCTATTGTAACTGAAGTTCCTCCCCTTTGGCTGGGGCTTCAAGTGATAAAGTTTCTGAGAGCTAAGGATTGAATGGTTTCACTTTAAATACCCTATTTCAAACAATATACAGCACAAAATTCTGACATTTTTATTGATCTGTTTTATACCACGTCCTATGTTAGTTCCAAATTGCGTTGGTTGTATATTTTTGAAAATAAGATATAATCTGTAAGTGAATTGTTTTGATTTGATTGAAAGTTGCAGCAGTGAGAATTATTGGGACTTTAACACTAAGTTCTTGTTTACTAACATGGGTGCTGACAATCCCAAATTGGCAAGGACATCTTTTAATGAATTCATTTATGGACACATGTCAAGTACTAATGAAAATATTGGTACATTTTCTTATACAAATTATCCATTGAGAATAATGGTCACTGTTGTAGAAAGCTAGAACATTATATAATTTAATTTGGTATACTTGTCCTAGCCTGGTTATATCTATGTATCAAATGGAAAATACTCATGAGTCTGAGATACATCAGTCAGGCAATATTGAATTTAGTGAGGAATTCATTTGAGTAGATTTCTACAAAACATACATTTAGTACAAATACTGTCTTTAAACATATTTAAAACTAATGATTGAATATCCATGTATTTATCATTTTTAGTGGATTGCATAATTTCAGTTTCAACCTAAATTTTTTAGTGATAAATTTATGTGCTTTTTCAGATTAATGTAAGGAACTTAAATTCAAACACTTTTCAATCTCATTTAATTTTGCTGCTCTTTTTCTCAGCTCCAGGTCCTCCACCAATGGCAGGGGGTGGATGAGGCAGGTAAATGGTACTAGACTTCTGATTCACAGTCATTTGGCGTGTCACCCAGCTAAAACAGGATTCCATAATCAGCTGACAGCCATCTATTGCTGTGTTCAATCTAGTGCCTGAGCCTATTATTTGTGACTAGCTTCCAAAGTGTATTCTTGAAATATGGATTTTAAAAAATAATCACTGCAGCCTCGACTCTAAATCATCATTAACTAATTGAGACGACAAGGTGAATATCTTTGTCTCCTTTTACTTACCTTTCAACATATTGGAAGTTAGACACAGAATCTATTATACCAAGATGCCTGTTGCATTACATCATCAGACAATGAAAAGTTGCCAATCAACTTCTTAACAGAAGAATGGTAACTTGGAATAGCAGTCTTGATTAATAGAATTAATTTCTTCATTATCTTTTTTTAAAATATACTATATTATCATGTTTAGTTTTTTTGTTTATAGGAATAGAGCATCATTTATATGAGATACTCAATGTTAAAACTTGTTTCTCTTTGTATTACGTAAAAAAAAAAAATCTTTGACAACACAAAATTGGTATTTTAAAAAAATATTAAAAAATTATAATTCTTTCAGAAACATATGTTCACACACACTGTAATAATAATTATAAATTGAAGTGACTGATGTAGTTCTAATGTAGTTTGAATATATGGTGTGCCATTTATTAATTGTCTATGTATATAAGCCCTGAAAATGTAATAGTACTATCAAATATTAATTTAAAAAAGTAAAAAGGGCTCCTGGTTGTCTAACTTACAGACTATGTCTGACAGTCATAGCCTAATCTTGCTCACTAGCCTTAATAATTTATATCTTGGTAATTACTTTCAATCAAAGCTTAAAGCTATTTTATTTTGGAAAAAGGTAAGCACTCAAATTGCTAAGTACTGCATATTTATCAAAACATAAATGTGCCAACATATTAAAACAAGAAGGCAAAGCAATACAAGATTGGCTGTGCTTTTAATTTTGGTCTAAACAAAATTGATTATTGAATTCAATTTTCTAATTAAAACTTTTTTTGTCTTGGTGCTCGTAACTTTGATTTTGGTTTGATCTGTGTTTTGTGTTCTGTCTTTTACTTTTTTCATATTATACTATACCATATTTTATCTATCATGTTGTCAAGCTGCATTAGTCATAAATTCATAAAATTCTGATATCATTATTAGCAGTGAAATTTAATTTATATTATTAGATAATAGCTCATTTTAAAACAGTGTACATATTTTAGAGCAAGTAAATTATATGCACTTAAATGTGCAATAAAATGATCTGTCTCTACGAAAAAATGTGAATGCCAGTGAAAGTTGAAATATTTATGTTGAACTTGAACAATAATAAATGGTTTTGGACATCCTGAAATCAGCATTCTTTTTTTATTTTGATGTGACTGTGAATAAACCTAGTGAAATCCATAATCTTAAAATTGCTGACGCACTGTTACAAAAGTTGTTAATAAAGAGCTTATTATTTAAGTAGTTCCCATGAACAGTTCTTTTTCCTTGCTCACTGAAATATGACAGCTATGCAGTAATCAATCATTAGTTAATATCTTAAAATAGTTTACCTTGCTATTAAAAAAAAACTAAAAACAATTGACATTTTGAAAACAAATATTTGAGTGTATTGTAAATGTTTATCCTCCTTTTATTTCAAACACTTTGTAAAATATGATGAAATTAATAGCTCATAAACCTAAATAGATTAGAAGTGCAAATATATGGTAATTGTATCAGCTGTTTCAAATGAAAGGAACATTTGGGAAAACTGTAAATTGATAATAAGGAAGGATTAAATTAATTTTTTAAAATTTTGAATGGTTAAAATAAAAACAACCTTAAATATGGCATGGAGAGGGATGGGCGCCGCCATGCGACAACTGCCCTAGTTACGCTACATGTACATGAGACCAGATTCACAATCCATACCGGCTTGGCCGTCGCCCAGTTACCAAGGGCCGCGACTACCGCCTTTAAGACCGAGAGGAATGGAGAAGAATAGTGTACATGTCATCTCAGGCGCCCCAACGGTCGCAGGACTACGGGACCCGAAGATGATGAAATATTCTAAAGCTATTGAACTATTCTATTGGATTTCATGTCTTTTTGTTATAAAATCGTGAATTTAAATATCAGTGTCTAGTAATAACGCTATTTACTATTGTGCAAGTCGAAATACTTAATCCTGGGAAATGCCAGTCTCCTTCATAAAATAATCATAACGTACTTTAATTAAAAGGAGAGGGGGCATTTGTCATGTCATTTTCACACCCCACTTTTTTTTTGTGTGCATACTTACAAATGATAATTATCACACAGCTCATTTATTTATAATTTATAGGCCATAATGATGTTCAAAGGTAATTAAATTAACCAAAATCATCATAAACTGTTGAAATAAATGGTTTTCTTCATGACAGATTGCTTAAGCCAAAGTGGTCAAAACTGACTATTCTTTGAAGGACTAGATGCAACTTTTTCTTTTTTGGACTAATCTATAATGACATCTTGCCCCCAAAATATTTTCTTTGCTTAGGTTTATAATTATGAATCTTCACTCAAAAAAGGTTACTTGCTCAGCAGAACAAAATAATTATGTCACACTGACAGGAAAATACAAAAGTAAAAAGTGCACTTTAAGTTGTCACTAGGCTAAATATTACCAGTCTGATACCTAGCAATTTCAGTTTTAAAAAGGAAGAAACGGTATGACAATAATTACGAAGCATCTGTGATATTCTTTTTAGCTTTTGAAAATAATTGTTCCCCCACCCCAAACACATCCTTTATTGATATTTCATTGCAAAAACATTAATTGTGATTAAATAATTTTTGTTTTTATTATCTTTGCTTCTTCTCAAGATAACAGATCCATTCATTTTTTTCATAACTATTTATGAGAAATTATAGATGGCAACTGCAATGTTTCATTAGTAGGCTACCACTAAAAAAATCAGGAAATAAACAAAACATTTATTGTTAATTTATTTACAAAATTATTGAAATGTACAAATACAAAACTTAAAAAGAAACATGGATCAACTAACATATCTATTCAATTTTTCTTTAAATAATTTTGAATCAGTTTTAAAGTTACTTTTAAAAAAACATCCAGAAATAGTTTTTAAAAAATTATGATGTTTAAACACTTGAATACCAATTTATTTATTTTATATATTTAAGTTTTGAAATAATTTTAACATCATTTCACTACAACTATTACAAACCCCAAATTAAAGCCTTATTATTAACATGACTAGATTTGTTCATCTTGAAACATAAATTCATTTCTATTCTATTTTATACCTTAAAATAATGAAATGTGCATTAGGAACATAATAAAAGAAATATAATATTAATAAATAAATTGTTCAGTGACAAAAGGATACATAAATAAATTCAATACATTATATAGATATAGTTCCATGGGTGCCACTTTTCCGGATCATTCCAGATTCATGAGGCTAAATATTTTTCAGCTCCATATTTGCGAGTTTTTATTTTGTCTCGCTCCGGATTCGTTAGTTCAGTTTATTCAAAAACATGATTCTGGGTTTTAAAAAAAAATTAATATTTAAAAATGCATGTATTACTGAATTCTTCAAAAATATTTAATAATTTGTAGTAAATATGTGATATATATATTGCTTTCTTTTTTGCAAATTAAATGTCTTCAACTGCCTGTGCTTTGTCCCCAGTTATTAGTGTTGTGGATAAATATATGCATATATGATGAAATAATTGCACAAGAAATTAATTCTACAGTCTATGAATTTTATGAGTTTCGTTATGTTTCAGGGTTTGAAAAATTTGTAAATGAAGTTTCAGGTTTCAAGAAATTTTTAGAAAGGGATTTCAGGGTTCACAGCTTTCAGTGAGTGGCACCCATGTATAGTTCTTTTCAATATAGTACACTGGCATCAATGAATATTTATTACTACAAGGTAAAGATTAAAAGAAAAAAAAAATGAACGGTTCTGCAAGTCAAGTAATAAAGCATTTTTTTTAAATCAACTTTTTTACAGCTACATTTATTCAATTACAACAGCAAGTAAATTAATACTAGAACCTATAAATATCATGTGAGAAGCACAAGAACATACATACAGATCTCAATACGTGTAAGCAATGCATTCAACATTTTAATTTTTCAAAGGTGGGGGGGGGGGGGGGGGGGGTAAAATAAAACCCATAAAAATTAATTGTGTTAAAGGCAGAAAAAAATCAGAAAGCACAGACACATTCTTTATCTATGCAATTAAAAGTAAATGAATAGTTTAGTCAATCAAATCTAATAGAATGTATCATTTAAATACAGAATTTTTCTTCCTTAAATCCCAATGAATAAAACAATATAGCATAAGCTAACTCTTTTTTATGTGGGTTCAACTAATTTTAAAACTCTATAAAATTATCCTATGCTTGTCAGATTTCATTCTGATTTGTGAGATTTTCAAAGTATTAAATATGGAAAATCAATCTAAGAGGCCATCCTTAAATGTTATCCCATATACACCACCTCCCTAATAATATTGCATTTAAATATTGTTTAAAAATAACTTTTATTGTCATTGTTGTATGCAATTAAATAAGTTGCTCTTAAATCTGATCACCTGGTCCAATTTGAATAATAGATACTCGCTGCTCCAATAGTCGTTAATTTAATCCATAAAAATTAATTATTGGCAAAAATTTAAAAACATTTTTAAAAATTCATTTTAAAAAAACCCACCAAACCACTGGACAGTTTTAATAACACTTACATTTCCTATCTAAAACTATTGGTCTATGTGGTTCTGTAAAGAAATTCACTCAGTTCAATACTGTCTTCATTGTAACCTTTTTGTTTAGAAACTCTAAAAGATTCCCACCCCATGGATAGGCCTATCAAATTACTGCATCTGTGTAATAAACTTTTGGCATAGGACAACATTTACCTGGTCAACTTATTTCGTTCAATCCTACATCACGTACCCCTATTCCCATCTTCTACTTTTTTGCCATAATGTATAACAATTACAACTGTCCATATTAATAAAACTTTGACTCTTGTCCTCCCTGCCGTCCTGTAACTTGATCGCCCCAGACAAAATGCAACAGGTCGTCAGGTTCCATTTTGGACCTTACATACCTGTTTACAAGTTCTCCATAGTTCTGATTCTCTCAGTAAAAATGAGGATGATTGTAATTTAACAATGAAACCAATGAATCAATAGGCATTGAAATATTGAGAAATATAATGATTGAAAATTCAATAATTAAAATTGGTGTATAAATAAATTATGGTAAAAATTACTGTAATTCAGTTGAAATGAAATCAACTGAGCTAATTAAAAACAAAACATTTAATTACAACAGTAATAAAGTCAACGGATATAAATATAAGGAACACAGAGTATTAAAAACTAATTTAGGGACCATCCATAAACAAGGGGGGTTTGGGGTGTCCCCAAAAGTTTGTGATGTGATAGAAGTGTCTGCCGAAATAGTGCGATGTCATTTAGGGCCCCTAAGCAAAAGCCTGTTTCATTTTCCTGTAAGGTTATACAGCAAGAAGTCAATCGAATAAAGTAAATTTAACATGAAAAAAACTTTGCCATCAAAATTTTAAAAACATTTTTCAAGATATGACAAAACCATCTCTTTGCACAAACTCTACCCAAATTTTGATCCTTCCAAATTCAACCCTAAAAATTATACCAGTAATCAATCAACATCAAAGTCACTGCCACTGTCCTCATCCTCTTGAAGTGTTCCTCTAATTTCTCCTGTTCTTTTGTCTCGAATGGTACACACAGAATCTTTAGATGGCAAAAATTGATGCCTGGAAAAAAATAAAAAACATATTTATTTCTTAAAATAAAATACAAATGAATTTTTATTTTTTTAGTTATTAAAATATTTGGGAACTTAAATATTTTTTTGTTGCAATCTATTTTTCATGAATATTTTACGAGCTTGCACTAATAATCTACCATCGATTCTCTATGTTTAAGTTATAAAAAAACAATTGGGAGTACAGTAAAACACTGCTATAACGAGACAATTGGGATCCATTAAATTTAGTTCAAAGTGGGGTTCTTCTTCTATATATTGAGGGCCCATGATCAATTTACTGATAATTCTGGCTCATGTATGTATGGGTCTTTTTTTGCAATGTTTCTGTGCCTGGTATTGAAGAGGATATTTCACTGATTGCAAGGGCCACTCAGCGAGGATATCATGAACTGGGGGTTAATGAAGAGTTTTACTACATTTTAATGCCTATTACCCCTGTCGTGGATGGGACTCGTTAACCTTGGCCGGCAACTCATCTAAGAGAAGGCAACTCTGAATTCAAACCCCGGAGATGGAGTCCCGATAGGCGGATAACATTGATACAATGAAACATTCCGGCAACTCCTGCGACGCCACTGGTGCCAAGCTGTATCATCCACATGATGTTCCCTTGGGGTCATCCAGCGGCGTGGAGAGAGGCGATTTGCTGTTGGGAACCAGCTAATAATCCTATAAGAATAATCCCAGGCCTTGTGGATTTCGTCCTGCGAATTCCATACCATCGTCACATTGTGTCGGACGGATGCCAGCATACCCCTGTCGTGACTTAAGCATCCAAATGTGTCAGAGACTCCTGTCTACATTCACATTCCAGGAAGCCTTGATTCTGTGCGAATAGCATAGTGATTTTACAGCTAATAAAGTGGACATCAATTACTTTCAACTGGTTGCTTCGGACAACACTGCCAAGGTGTTTGCAGCATTCTTGTTTAGATGCGTATTAATTTCAAATCTCAGGAACCACACCAAAATCTTATTATATTCAAACTAGCATGTGACTTATTCCCAAAATAAAGTTAAATATTCCAATTTTTTTTCTCCCTGTTTAATTAATAATATATTTTTTTAATGGCATTTGCGAACCCATCTCAGTGGCGCTACAGTCAGAGTAGGGCTTTGGCCTGCCTTACCACTTCCTACCACTCAGACCTAACGTATACTTTTCTTTTCCCTGCTTGGATTCCCAGCTGCTGTAGATCTTTTTCCACCACGTCTATCTGTCTAAGCTTTGACTGCCAATGACTTGAGATGTTTTCCTCTAGGGTTTTGGTGGTGCACCCTCTTTACTCCTCTGTCATTTGGCATTCTTTCTAAGTGTAGAGCCCAGTGCAGTCTGCCCTTTTTTATTTCTGCTACTATTATGGGATCCTGGTATAATCCGTACAATTCCTGGTTGGTTCATATTCTCTACCCATATTCATTCCTTATTGGTCCATATATCTTACGGATACCTTTTCTCTCACGTGTGTTTAATAGATTTTCTGCCGTTTTTGTTGGGATCCAAGTTTCACTTTTTGAGCATTTTGTGACTACTGAAGTATGCCGTTTCCAGCTGATATTCTTGCAAATATATTTATGTTACTAAGTCATTTTTTTTATTTATTAAGTATCCTTAATATTTGAATTGATTTACTTTTTCAAAAGTGTGGTTTCTAATTTTAATGAGTTCTTCTGAGTTTTAATGAGTTTTAATCTGTTCTTCTTTTAACATAGTTATGTATTTTTTTTCTTTTTCTTTTTTGTGCAAATGAATATACTAAATTTTGGAAGCCATGCCATGTTATAGCCAGTTATCACTATTTTGCTAATTAATTTTGTTCATAGCAGTTATCCTCAAATCACACATTTGAAAACAAATGGATCACTGAAGTTAATACAAATACTATTATTTACTCTTGAAGAAAACTTTCCACATCATTTGCAAAGAAATCATCTCCAAACTCTTCTCTCAGTCGTACAAAATTTCCAATAAGTTCTTTATTTTTGTATATCAGTAATGCAGGAACTCCTTTCTCTGCCTGATTAAAAATAAAACAATACAACTGTAATATAAGATAAACAAGATTTTAGAGCAAACAAAATTTTTTTTTAAATAACAAAAAACATAAGCCTAGCTAAAATAATTCTAAAAAAAATATTTTGCTACTTATAAGTGTGCATAAAATTGGTGCTAGTACTAAAATTTTAATACATCATAAAAGATACACAAAATTAAATATCCATACAAAAAATTTGCCTCCATTTCAGATAAAGCTTCTCTTATGTCACTAAAAATCTTAAAAAATGGATGAAGCAGGGAGATTTATGGGAAAAAAATCAGTTTTTTTTATAAATTGAAATCAATTAATGTTAATCATTTCAGAATAACACACATTAAACTTACAAATTTAAAACTCATCCTGGCATCAGAAGCAGAGATCTTGCAAAATTTTATCATAGGATATTCATCTGCCAAACACATCAGGCACCCATTCATTGTATCACAAGCTAAAAAACCCTAGAATAAGACAGAACACATATTTGTAAATATTCTTGAAAGGGCTTATCAATACAGAAAGAAATGGTGGCATTACATTAGTTTTAAGAAGTAGAGGCAAATGTTTACCTTTCTCTCATCTTAAAATGTGCCTATAACACAGGTGTAAAATGAACCTTTTATAAACAAAATTGTCCATTTTTGGTTCTAGAATATTTAAACTCATAGCAACTGATCCTGGCTTCACCTCCCAGAAAATATAAACTTGAAAAATAAAAAGACTACACTATAAAATTAATAACACAGCTTTAATTTATTATAAGTCAAAGCCTAACCAATTTCCTACACTTCTGTCTTGACTTGAAATGTAACAGAATGATGTTTCTATTATGTGCAATATTTCCCTAAACGGAAATTGGGATTTGAATAATTTGACTTCAATATTTTTACAAATTGCAAACACAAAAGATATTGAGATTATCATGGCAAATATTGAAAAATGTGACATCTTTCGGGGAATAATGTTTAAAAACAAATTTTAAGACAACTCAAGTGATAATTTATAGAAAGTGATATATATATAAAAAAAATTATGTCTCTGTTACCTCTTTATATATGTGAACTACAATAGTTACATTTCCATTTTCACCATCTACTTCTTCTAGAAAGTTGTTGGCTTTGAGTGCAATGAGTTTTCCAAATTTTGGGCTGATACAGAACAAAAAAAAAATATTTGTAATATAATAGTTCTTACAGGAAATACAGTTCTAATTTTAGTAGCCCAGTAGTGTGAAATTTAGTTTGAAGCACACATTTGTTTTGTTTTATTTAATTAATGTATGTTAATTTTTAAGTTCACGCTTATGATTGTTAAATTCTATGTACAGCGTGGTGAGCCCAGGCCTAGGTTGGGGTACTATGCTATAAAAAACATCTTATAATAATAATAATCTAAGCCAGGGAGTTGAAGCTATAAGCCCATTTATGCGGACATTACCTCTTCAATGTGAAAAGGGAAAAATCATTGACTATTTAAATCTATTTCATTTAATTGGACCTATTAATACGCTAAATACAATTTTAAAAATATATAAGGAAAATGCAATGAACCATTAAAAAAAACAACATCAAAATAACCCAAGTTCACGTTAGGGGACCATGCCAAAATGACATAGACAAGACTTGCAGAACAGATTGCTGCTGAGCCACAAATAAGCAAATCTTAGGAGTGTTTCTCTGTTTTACTGGCCAGATGCAGTGTTGCCAAAACAAAATTTCTGTTGTTAAAAGAACCCTTTTTAAAAAAAATAAATATATATGTTTTTTTCTATTGAGCCTTCATTACCACCAAGATTTTCATTTTTAACCCAGTTTGCCGACTCCTGATCTAAGCATAAAATTTTTAAAAATAATTTTTCTAAAATATAATTCATACATAAGCATAAAGAATCTCAAGAAATCATATGAAAAATGCAATTATGTAAAGCAGTGGTTTCCAAAGAATGTGCTGTGGCCTACACACCGGGGCGTGCAAAATAAAAAACAATTTTCCTAATCTTATTTTGATTTTTAATCCACTACGACAGGACATGACATCTAGCAGACCTGATGCAAATTAGTTGCTATGTAATAACCGTTTGCAGAGGCCACCTACAATAAGTAACTAGATGGCTTTATATGATAATTAAGTTTATCGAAATTAAGTCAATTTGATTTTCACCTAACTTAAGTCTTTAATTAAATAGAATTATTTGCTATTTCCCAGAGTATTTGTTAGAATTGAAACAAGGCGGCTTAAAAAACGTGCATTCAGGACATAGAGTTTAAGAACCACTGATGTAGAAACAGCTTGTTGAAAAATGACTAAATAATAGGTTTATAATTATCAGCTGTATTAAAAAAATTAGAAGTAGTTGACAATTACAGATTGGACAAAGCTTTCCTCATCTCTTCTATTCTCAGAAGTCTGTATTCTTTAATAAATTCATCCTCTATGTCTTCCAATTCTGCCAGGAACTGCTCATCTTCCCTTTTTTCTTTTTCATCATTTAACTTGGAAAAAAAAAATTATGTGTACATTATTTATTAATTTTATGTGGGTTAAACAGACAAAATAAATAATTACCATTAAAAAAGAAAACACAATGCATACGAATAATTAGAATTAGCAACAAGAAGGCTGACTCGTAAACTTATGTCCCGAAGTCGAACTGACTCTGATACCAATGTCATTTCAGCAACTCCTGCGACGCAGTTAGTGCCAAGTTGTATTGACAATTGTCATTCATTTGGATCCACTGACTGGGTGGAGAGTGGGGATCTGCTGCATTGGGCAACAGCTGGTCTCCATAAAACACAGCTCAGTCTAAGCTAAGCATAGCAGAGCTTTTTTGTAAAGCAAGGAAATTAAATAGAAGGAAGACTCAACCACTTCGCTTCACAACACGGAATGTAAGAACTAAGTGTCCTGAATTTGACACCCACCTACAACAGATTGACAATGCAAGAAAGACTGCCATTATGGATAAAGAACTAGCGAGACTCAGCATTCACATTGCCTGCCTTCAAGAGACCCGACTAGCAAATAGAGGTACCATAAAGGAAGCATGCTACACATTCTACTGGCAGGGGAAACCCGCAGATGAACCCAGGCGGCATTGGGTTGGATTTGCCATAATAAAACACACAAGTGGCCCGCACTGAACCTCCATCATTGGGATCGGAGATGATTCTGCGTCTGTGGATGACATCAGCTGTAGGCAAGGCCAACATATTCAGATTGTATGCTCCAACTCTTCATTCAACTCCGGGAGAGAGAGATTGGTTCTAAGAGGCCCTAGACCAAGAATTATCTTGTGTTCCCAACACCAAAGCATTATACATCCTGGGAGACTTTAATGCTAGGGTGGGAGCTGAACAAGGAACCCTGTCATGTCTTGGTTATTAAGAATTGTGAAAATTAATGAAAACTGCTAGAGTTGTGCTGCTCCCATGGTCTCAGTGTTACCAACACCTTCTTCAAGCGCAAAAAATCCAACAGGTGTCATGGCGACACCCACGTTCCCGTCACTGACATCTGCTAGACCTAATTATCACTAGGCGCGTGGAGCTAGCCAGTGTACTTCCCACCCGCAGATACAATAGTGCTGACTGTGACACAGACTATTCTCTCGCAGCAAGCAAAATATGATTAATGCCCCAAAAAATTTCAAAATGCTTCGTCATCCCCGAATTAACATCCACTGCTTTAACAACCCAGAAAAAACGCAGCAGTTCACAAAAGTGTTGCAGGATACTCTTGCTTAAGGGTCCCTTGTTGGCACTATTAACTCTTAAGTGAACTCATTTACGAGATGCTGTGTACGATTCAGCTATGTCTGCCTATGGGAAAATGGAGCCAACATCATAACACTATAAAAATAAAGGTGACCATAGAGATTGTAATAATTACTGAGGAATTTCTCTCCTTGGCTTAGTTGGAAAGACATTTGCCAGTGTCACCCTTAAACGATTGCAAAGTCTGGCTAACCCCATCTGCCCGGAGTCCCAGTGTGGCTTCCAAAGTGGTCATTCAACTATAGACATGATATTATCATTATGCCGAATCAGGAGAATAACTATGAGCAGCATGAACCTCTTTATACTGCTTTAATAGATCTGACAAAGGCATTCGACTTGGTATTTCGGAGTGGCCTGTTCAGTATCTTGCATCGAATAGATTGTCCCCCATGACTGCTTAAAATCATACAGTCATTTCATGAAAACATGTACAGCACAGTAACCTTCAATGGCGATGTCTCTGAGGCATTCCCAGTCAGCACTGGAATAAAACAAGGTTGTGTACTGGCACTAACGCTCTTCTCAATGCTTCTTCAATTTGCCCTCAGTGACTGAAAAGATGGAGTATACATCTATACCAGATCTGATAGTAGGCTGTTCAATATCGCCCACTTTCGTGCAAAGAACAAGGTAAAAAAGGTACTAATTTGTAAACTGCTGTTCACTGACGATGCCACCTTAGAATCGCACACAGAAATGCAGCAGAGACTGCTATTCCAGGATTTGCCTAGTGAGCCATTTGATAAAGTATACATAGCTACTCAATCACCTCGCGAAGACGGAAGGATGCCATATAGAAACATATTCTCTGAGATATATATACAATAACAAATGTCAACTTCTTACATGAGAGCGGCAGGTCAAAGTTAGTTTCTTGGCAAGGAGATTTCTCTCTGTCTCCTTTTCTTTACGCTTCTCAGTTTCTAATCTTTTAAATTCTTGCCAGTCTTTGATTACACCCTTGGGACCTGTCTGTTAAAAATAAGAATACATTTTTCTTAAAGATGTTTTGTAATAAATGTTACATTTTTAACTAAAAACATCTAAATAACATTAGTATCTTTTTATCTTAACAAAATCATTTCAGAAACGGCTTACATTTGTTACCATGCCATTATTTTGTGCCTGCAGGGGCTCAGAGTATGAAGAAGCTTCTTTAACATTTGACTTCTGATTATGATCTCCCTCATTTTCATCATCTCCACTTTCAGCATCACTGCTTTCACCACCTTCATCTTCACTGCTACTACAGTAATAGTGAACCTTTTCCCCTAACAGTTTGTCATCAAGCCCTAAAGACATTTATGGTGTAACTGAAAAAAAAAGGTCCATAAATATGTAGCTATCAAAAAGTTGGCTTGATTCCCAAGGAACAAAGTTTTGTACTAGCAAATTTCAAATGAAATACTTTTTGTTACAAAGTGCATGGTGACCAGCCTAATAGCCGCCGATAATTCATATTATTAATTGGTGTGGGAATTGATTAAGTCTATTGGGCTATTTAAATTTATGCAGATCAGGATCTTTACAGCCATTTCATCATCATTTTTTCCTAAAAGGAAAAGCAAAAGAAGAAAAAGAAAGAGAAAAACAAGTTATCTCTGTTCAATTGCTGTTTCGTATTAGACAGTGTTATGCAAGCTACACTAACCGAAGTAAAAGCATGCAGTCATACAGTGCCTTTGGCATTGTGTCATAAATTTGCAAAATGTTTCCAGAAATTAGAATCGGCGCTTGCGGTCTGCAGCCATTGTATTGTTTATTTAATATTTTTACAAGCAAAAATTAGTCTGCAAACAGAATTAAGTATTAAGTTAACAGTTACGTCACCAATTATCAGCGGCTATTTGGCTGGTAACCAAGCACTTTCTAACATAAAGTATTCAATTCTATTTGAAATTTGGGACAGCCGTTCTGAGGAGTGCCAGAAAGTGTTGTTAGTAGACTATTCTCACTACACACTGAGTAGACACTAAACTGTATAATTAATTATATTCATATTATATAGACTATAACAATACTTAATTATCTTGTCATAAGAGATAAGAATAAGTTGGCTTAGTTCAATAGTGACAATAGTTAGGCTTAAAAAAAATTAATAAATTGAAAAATTGCATTGGCAAATCAAATCATTCATAATAATTAATATTCGGCTGATGTCTAGTTGGTTATCCGTGATGTCATTTGCGTGGATTCACTCCCCTTATTTTTTAAATATTTTTTAAAATATTGTTACATTTTCATTAATATGACGGTGGCAAATTTTTATTGGTTGATTAATTATATTTTTTTAAATTCATTGGTTGGCCTATTAAATATGTTAATAAGCTCTGCCATTTTTTAAGATAATCTTAGAGGGTGACCACCCTGTGTTTCATTAATTTTTGGATATTCTTTTCGTTGGAACCTGAAATAAAGTGTGTAAAAGTGTATTCCATGAAAATGTAAGTTGGGTTTTCATTACTTCTTTATTTTATAATTAATTTTGGCCACTTTTCTTTCTTTTTTTTTAAATTTTCCTACTTTTCAGGGTCAAAACCCAGCGCCACGTTAGGCTAAGGAGAGTGTCAAAACGCTGGTTCCGATAGGGTCAAAACCCTGTTAGGGAGAGGGTCAAAACCCTGTTAGGGAGAGGGTCAAAACCCTGTTAGGGAGAGGGTCAAAACCCTGTTAGGGAGAGGGTCAAAACCCTGTTGGAGAGGGTCAAAACCCTATTAGGGAGGAACTTAGGGTTCAGGTTAGGGTGAGGGATAGATTTAGATCATTTTTTCATTTTTAAAACTTTTTATTCGTAATTTTAGCAAAAACATGAGTTATTTTATTTTTCCACGGCCGCTATCTTGGTTGTCCCGACCCGTGAATACGTAAAAGTTCGCGGGTCGGGGCAACCAAGATGGCGGCCATGGTAAAAGACGCGGACACATCTCTAGACATTTACCTAATATTCATATGATACATAATATTAATATTTATTTAATTCATCCATAATTCATTCAAATTCAATCATCGAATCATAAAAATAAATCATTGCAGCTCATTGACATTGCTGCATTATGCATTGCTGTCCTTTACTTTTATACTTTGTTAAGACTTACAGTAATAAAAGAATACTATGACTATGCCGCAATGAGGATGGATGAGTTACGCTGATAAATTCAAATAATTTAATATGAACTTAATTTTAAATTTAGTCTTGGCTGCTACTATCCACGGTCTAACCAGAATACAAGACTGATTGGGACCAGGGCTTATAAACATTCTTGTTAAATGAAGTTTACATTTGATTCAACGGCTCTCAAACGTTTTATCAGATAGCTTGCCCGCCATTCTTCTTCTTCATATATTAAGGGCCCACGATCAATTTATTGATCATTATGGCTCCTATGAATGTAGATGGGATTTGCAATGTTTCAGTGCCTGGTGTTGATGAGGATATTTCACTGGTTACAAGAGTTACTGTGTGAGGGTATCATGCACTAGGGGTTGGAAGTGGAAGGCCTGTGGCTAAAGACGCAAAGGTCAAGGAGTCAAGTGTTGTTGCCTCAACTGTTCCTTTTGATACATTCCTAAACAGAACAATTAAGTGGGACCCAATTAAGCATTTAAAAAGTATAAAACTAATATATTCTTTAAAAAGCTTTAGCATTTCATTAGTAGACATTAGCCTATTTGTTTTATTTTCTGTTTCGTTTAATAATTATCCACTACGAAAAATTCTTAGAACCTTTTATCCTATATGAAATCAATTCAACTGACTCAATAAATCTCCAAATTATAGTTGTGCCTTCAATTCAAAATCTATCACACATTAAATCCATCACTTAACACATTTATATTTTGTCTTCACGATATTCAATTAGAAAATATATTTTTTATAGACACACGTCGTGATTAAGTGAAGTGATGTCTATCGCAACTGTGGGAGGTGCTGGAATTCCTAAAAAATCATGGCAACCACCAAATGTTACACTTGAAACAACGTAAGTCAAATTTTAACTTAGTTTTTTAATTAGTAGTCACACATCACACATGTAAATGACTGTAATCATTGACTTTGACATCATTCAACCAATGATTCATTAGACTTAATTAGACTAAGTTTAGACTTTCATTTTAGTTTAGACCTAGACAGACTTTCCTAACTTATAAGCGTAAATCTAACACTCACTCTGTTGTAACTACATAATAAACTGTAAAGTTCAATTGAGTCTTGAGTTAGGCAGTTAGGCCCAGCGATTTTATATAAATTTTTGTGGAGATTTCCCACTGACCGGCACTAGTCACCACGAGCCTTAAATCTTAAACTTAATGCTCACGTTGCTGGTCAAATAAAGAAAATATTACTCACCTCACTTTAAATATATTATATACATAAATTCATTCTTACCTAACTATGAAAATACAAGGCACAAGGTACTTAGTTAATATGATGGCAAAACTTAGGTCTTGTGGATTTCTTACGGTACCTGGAGTCTGGAGCAGTCAATTGATCTCACATTGACTCGCACACAGTCAATTGGATCTGGGTCATCTCACACATGGCAACTGGACATGGGTCCCCTCACACATGGCCACGGGAAACAGGTTGCCTCACACACAGTAGATGGGAATGCGTTGCGTCTCATGGCCATGGCAAACAGGTCAATTCACACAAAGTTGCCAAATGATGGGCAGACCTAGGAAGTTGCCGTTGTGTGAACTGTTGTTCCAACAATATAACCAAATTTGTTCTTTTCTGTGTACATTTTTATGTATGGATGGGTGGCCCCGCTGTTTACTGCGAGAGGGGGTGAGAGGTTATGAACATACCAAACTTTCAAAGGCTGATTATATCATCCTGGAGAATGTAGCATTTCCATGTATCGGTACTGACTTAACACTGATTACCGGTTACGGTACCACAATGAAAAACTATATTGTAAGCTAAGATGTTAGTATTATTTAGTTAATATAATATTATAGTTTATGGCCTCTTTTTACAGTTATCATCCTTGATGCTTTCTTCTTAAAGAATATAACATTCTGTTCATCGCAAGTTATCAAAAATTATTTGATTAATTATGTTTTTATAAGTTACAACACTGGCTTTTTTTTGTTTATCTGTTAGACAATGTTTTTTAAGGTCAACCTAGAAGAAAACAAGCTGATAATTTAAAAAGCTGAAACTGGTTTGCTTCTTCTAAAGTTCACTTCTAATTGTGTAGTATATCTAGCATAGTATTTGACATGAATTAGTTTTGAATATTGTTGCTAGTGATATTATTTTAATTAGTTATAAAAGGACATAACCTACTCCAATATATTGTATTAGTATCTAAATATCTTTATCAAAATTATCAATTATTTTCCACAGGATGGGAAATATTGTCATTGAACTATATTGGAAACATTCCCCAAATACGTGCCGTAATTTTGCTGAGCTAACAAGACGAGGATACTACAATGGTATCAAATTTCATAGAATTATTAAAGATTTTATGATTCAAGGTGGAGATCCTACTGGAACTGGTAAAATTCTATAATATAAATTATGTCTTTCCTTCAGACATAAATAGATGATTATTATTGCTTTTCTTTTTAACTATCTTTGCCTTATGTTTCAAAGTTAAAAAAAAAAAGAATCAGTCAGATCAAATGCACAAAGAAAAATGTAACGTTTTATAACCCATCAAGATCATGGTCACTATTTTAAATTGGATAAAAATCAGCATGTCAGACAACAAAGACATCCATCCCTTTGGCGCTACAGTACATGTAGGGCTTTGGCCTGCCTCACCACATCCTTCCACTGAGACCTGATGCTTTTCTTTTTCATGCTTAGATTCCCAGCTGCTGTAGATCCCTCTTCACATCTGCAATCCATCTAAGCCTAGGTCTGCCTTTGAGCTGTTCCTCAGGGGTTTTGGCTGTGCACCTTCTTCACTCCTCTGTCATTTGGCATTCTTTCTATATGTCCAGCCCAGCATAGCCTGCCCTTTTTTATTTCTGCTGCTAGTGTTTGAGCCTGATATAGACTATACCATTCCTGATTGATTCATGTTCTCCATCCACATATATCCTTTGTTGGTCCATTTTCCACAGAACTTTATTCTCCCATGTGTTTTCAGCCGTTTTTGTTAGGGTTAAAGTTAAAGTTCATTTGCATATGTTACAACTGGTCTGATTACAGTATTGTATATTATTTTCTTTGTTTTTCTTGTAATGTTTTTACTTTTTAGTATTTTCTGACTACTGAAGTATGCCCTGTTTCTGGCCGATATTCTTTCTTTTATTTCTATAAGTACTATAAGTAGTTCATTTCTTTCATTTAATAAAGATCCTGGGTATTTAAATTGATTTACTTTGTCAAAAGTCTGGTTTCTAGTTTTAATGGTTTCCGTTTCATCTGCCTGTTCTGCTCTTAACATATTCATCTATTTTGTTTTTTAGTTGTTAACTTCCAGTTCTGCTTGTAGTGATGCGCCTTCTAATCCAATGAAAGCTTTGGATATATCTTTACTACTTTTCTCTAACAGTGCTATGTCATCAGCATTTGCAAGTTACTGAAGGGGTTGGTTGTAGAGAGTGTCTATTGGTTGTGGGTCTTGGGTTTCCCTCAGAAAGTATCCTATTATTGTTCCTCAGGGGTCAATAAGTATGCTTCTTATAACTCTCTCGAATGTTAGGTTAAATGGCATACTGTCTTAGGCAGTGGTTCTCAATCTTTCTAACGCTGCGACCCTTTAATGCATTTCCTCATGTTGTGGTGACCCCCAACCACAAAATTATTTTTGTTGTTTCTTTATAAATGTAGAGTATATCTGTTTTCAGAAGGTCTTAGGCGACCCCTGTGAAAGGGTCGTGCAACCCCCAAAGGGCTCGCGGCCCACAGGTTGAGAACCGCTGGTCTTAGGCCTCATCTAATCTGAAATTCTCTTGAATATTCACCCTGAAACTTGATATTTGCTTTTACTTTTTGAGTTGTTCAATGTTATATACCGGTATATCAGTTTGTTGGGTATGCCAAACTCCTGCACAGTCTCCTTTAGATATTTTCCTCTGATGCTGTCATAGGCCATTTTTTAGTCTACATAGAGTTGATGTACTGGGACTGGGATATTATATTAAAAACATTTGTCTAATACTACTAATAGGTATCTGATGGCAAAAATCTGATCAGTTGTTGATCTGTATTGTCTGAATCCACAATGTTATTTTTGTTAGTCACCTAGTATTTGTTCAGTGTATGGTTGTAATCTTTTGGATAAAAATCCAGTTAGTTTTGTCAGTATTTTGTATGTAACATTCAATAGGGAAATTCCTCTGTAGTGTGTGCATTGCAGTTTGGAGCCTTTCTTGTGTATTGGGGTTATTTGTGCTGTTTCCCTGTCTGTTGGAATTTTCTCTTCTTGCCAAATTGTAGTGAAAATTTTATGTGTCTGAGTGTGTAGTTCTCTTTCTCCATATTTAATCAATGTTCTGCTGTTAAGAGTTCTTTTCCATCTGCTTTGTGTTTTTTTAGAATCGA
The DNA here is from genome assembly GCA_964017045.1 of Omphiscola glabra. Lineage (NCBI taxonomy): Eukaryota > Metazoa > Mollusca > Gastropoda > Lymnaeidae > Omphiscola > Omphiscola glabra. The sequence goes on from OZ024799.1 coordinate 23,957,474, forward strand.
TTACCTCTGTAGTTTCTTCCAAAGTTGTAGAGTTTATTAAAGGGTCTGGTCCTCCATGTGGTGGTTGATAATCTTTATCTTGTCCATTGTCTTCATTTATTATTCCCTCAAAATATTCAGCCCACCTCTCCAGAACGTTACTGTTCTCCATCATTGCTCTCACACATTTGCGGTCTGGCTTGTAATCCATTATTTTCGTCTTTTATCTTCATGTACATTTCTCTATTTCCCTCTCCTGATAAGTCTTCCATTTCTTTTGGTTTAGCCTTTTCCAATTCCCTCCTTTCTTCCTACACATATTTGAGGTTTTCCTTCATTGTTGAATACTTATATTTCTTGTTTCCCTTTGTATTATGGTTATTTGTGCCTTGTTGTTTTCTTCGTCAGTCTCTCTGCATTCAATATCAAACAGCCTACACTATTGTTAGTTTGTTTAAATTCTACTAATTTTCTGTTTTTTTCATTGCAATTTTGTATCCTATCCTACTGTTCATTTATGTTGTTTTCCCTGTTTATTTCCCCCTGTGATGCTTCCACTTCATTTTGCTAAGCTTTTGCGGTTAGTGTGTCTTATGTAAGTTTTTGGTAATCATATCATTTTTCTCTTTGATTTTGGCCATTGTGAATTATGCTTATTCTCTGCTTATAATTAACCCTTAAACGTACTGTAAATTGTCAGAGTCTGCATCTGACCTCAATACCTTCTTACGTCTAGTATGTCTGATCCATGCCTCCGATCAATTAGAACATAGTCAATTTGGTTGTGAGTGATTCGATCTGGTGAGTTCCAAGTAACTTTATGTATATTTTTGTGTGGAAACTTGAACTGTCATCCCTTTTCCTGAAGCAAAGTCTATGAGTCGGATCCCTTTGTCATTGGATTCTTCATGTATACCGGTACTCTCCTTGCCAATAGTTGGCATTAATAACCACCCACCCCCCGATTTTGGCATTTAAGTGGCCAATCACTATTTTAATATCATATTTTGGTGCCTCATCATAGATTTTTTTCCGTCTCATTAAAGGTTTCTTTTATCTGACAGTCTGTATGTTCGCTGGGAGCATGAACGTTTATAAATGTTATATTAACATTATTCCTTGCACACGCAAAGAGCACAGTCTTTGATTCTATCTTTAACTACACCGAGGACTTATTTCTTCACAGCAAATCATGTTCCAAGAGTTTTAGTATTATTGCCACTATAAAATATGGTGTAGTCTTTTGTCTTGAGGATGTCTGCGTTTTTCCATTGAATTCCTTGCAATGTAGCAATAGAGATTTTATATTTATTGGTTGATATTTTAACTATTAGATTGGCTAAAGCACCTGCTCTAATTAAACAGGCTTAGTACGTTCCATGAAGAATCCAAAAATCATGTCCATATCCAGGCATGGCGGATGTCCATTAATTAGAATCAGTTCTGGTTTTTAATTTTGTTGTTTGGCTTTCGTAACGTTAATTTTTTTACATGGTCGGGTTGTTAGCCCTGCGCACAGCCGTCTGGGGGGGGGGGGGGGGCTTCCCCATACAGCTCTCTAGGTAGCTGCCATGATTTTCTGGTAAGGTTCCTTAACATTTGTGATCCCTCCACTGCCTACAAGGTAGTAGGTTCTGATTTTCTTTCCGCTCTGGTATTTTATTGCTTGCACACACACACAGTATTTTATTTTCCCAGTACCCACCTTATCTGGTGGGCTTTCCCCTATTTGCCATCCCGGGAGGCGCTCGTTGGAAGATCATTATCTCCACACGAGAATAACAAGGACAGCAAATATAAGTGTAGTTTATAATTTTATGGGTAGATCTATAAAATATGGATATTTCTTGCCACGACCTCTCATTTTATGCAACTCAATCAATTCAAACTTAATTTATTTCATGAAAACCCATTGCATTATCTACAAAAATATTTTTCACCATAATGTTAATATACCTGATTTTTAAGTTTATAAAAACACACACAAACGATTATTTCCAGGTAGAGGAGGAGCTTCAATATATGGCAAAAATTTTGATGATGAAATTACTGAAGACTTGAAACACACAGGTAGATTTATTTTTTCTGATTTGAGATAGATAGGTTGGTTTATTAAGATATGTTTAATGTACCGTAGTACTATTTGCAGGGTCACAATTTCTGCCAGAGCAGACGGGAAAGTCTTGACAAATAGATACTGATTTATTGGAGCTACAACTGATTCTGTTTGTGCTAAGATATGCTAACTACTAAAACTATTTACATTTGTCCTGTCTGCTGAGGAAGGCTCTTAGCTGAAATGTTCTTATCTTATTGTCCCGTCTTTTGATTCAAGCTTCCACATACCTACTTATACCTTTTAAATTTTTCTCTATATCAGTATAAGATACAACACTTATTAGTAGATTAACTTAACTATTTTGATTGGCATTTTTTTAAATTGTCAAATAAATTGTGGCTAAAAATACTATCACAATTAATTTAATCAACATCAATAATTGTAAATATAAAAATAAATATTTTGAAATTAATGTAATCTTGTATACCGGTAGTTAGTATTGTATGAATGTGTAAAATATTTATTTTCTTCAAAATCCATCGAAGGCTTTAAAAAAAATTTTTTTAGTTGAAGTATAATAATATAATTTTATGGAGTATGAGAACATAGTGGGCATCTGGTATCACAATATTTAATAACAAATGCTTTAAAATATTTTTTAAGGTGCTGGAATCCTTTCAATGGCAAACAGTGGACCTAACACAAATGGAAGCCAGTTTTTCATTACACTTGCTCCCACACAGTGGTTAGATGGGAAACACACTATTTTTGGGCGTGTTTCTTCTGGTATAAATGTAGTGCAGCGGATTGGCATGGTAGAAACAGATGATGGGGACAGACCTGTTGATCCAGTGAAGATTTTAAAATCATACATATCACCAACATCATAATGAGATTTTATTACATTTTATAATATGTGCATTTTCACTTTTCTCTAACAATGCCCTATAGATTATCTGATTAAATATAAAAAATTAAGTTCAGACCAAAATTGTGTTTCTTTGTCAATATAAGAAATATGTGTTGTTCTTCTACTTGATCCAACTTATTGACTTATATATATATTATTTGCAAACAATTTATTTGAGTAACTTAAAGATCAAAAATGTAAAACAGAAAACAAAGTAACATAAACAATTTTTATTTTACACAGCAGTTACCAGTAGATGGTGATCAGTAAACATTATTATTTTTTGCAGTACCCGTTACTTAAATAAAACTATAAATTAATCATTTTAAAAAATGTATTGTTTTAAGTTATGCTTTTTAAATATTCTTTTAAAATTGAAACTATTAAGATAACATATTTTGGACTCCAATGTTTAGATATTTTACCAAGGATATTTTGCACAAAGAGAGCAATAAAGTTAACTGGAATGACATTTAAAAAACAACAACATATAGGGTACATTCATCTTATGAGTAATTAATTAAGATTTATGCACGTCATCTTCCTTTAAAAAACAACTTAACATTAAAATTGCAGATCACAAAGAATCTACTCTACAGTAACATGATTCAAATTGTTCATAAAAGTATAGTGTTGATTATTGAGCCAGTATCTGACAACCAAATATCAATGGGTCATTGTAATTAGAGGAAAGTAGGAGTAAGATATGTATAATGGGAAATGAAGCATACAATAACATCAACAATCACAATTAAACAGTAAAGTACAAGTAGTTAAATGCTAGAATGATGATTAATGTCACTAGTTGATTATTGACTTCAGATTTAAAGAAATTTGGTTGTTCCGTATTTCTTTTTTAAACTTTTATATTGCTGCATACATCCTACAAATTTTAGGATCAACCAATATTCCAAAACTTTTTGGGTTTCCTCATTTCCAGTCAGATGAATATTTATAACCTTTCCTCTCCAAATCTCTTCTGGCCTCTTCAATTTGCTGTAAGTTGGTAAATAATATTGATAAACAATGTAGCAAAGGAATGTGAACATTATCAAAACATCGCAAGTTTGTAATTATAAAAATTAATTGTTTAACCCTCTTGAGACAGAGCTTTTTTGTAATGTCTGTACCATAAAGATGGAGCCATTTTCACAAGCCCTGCACTAACTTTACAAAATAATTTTTAAAAAATCAACTAATTACCATATTTAACAAATATAAAACTATATTCTTGTAGGGAATTGAATAAAATAACATGATTTTTATGAATCCAACAGAAATTTCAAAATTTATGCTAATGAGATCCTGATTTGCAAAATTTATGCATGCAATTATTTTTTTTACACTTAAAATAAAATAGTCTTACTTGCATAATTTTGTTACATTTTATGATTGTTGAAGCCTCAGTAAGCCCTAATCCCTTTTTTGAATGAGATTCAATGTGAAAAACTGCATAAAATATTCCTCTGGGGCTGCATTTTGACATATTTCAAGGTCAAATATTTTTAAAGCATATATAGGGGTTACTACAGTTCCGTCTCAAAGCACTGGCCCAAAGCCTCACACTTCTAGGAGACTTACTCTTTTATAGGCTTCATGCTTCACTTATTATTAATGAATATTGAAAGATTTTGGCAATTTAATTTGATTTAAAAGTCAGTGGACAGCACATTTCCCAATTTTAACCCACGATATTATCGGCACATTCCAAATTTTATATTATTATTAAATGCAAATCACAAATTGCATACTTCTTAAAGGGGAATGACTCTGGTCAACAAGTTAAACTTCTCCCAGACATGAATCGAAAAAAATAAAGTAAGAATTTGTGTTTACAATCATGTTAGTAGACTAAGATGTTAGCCGCAGGTAGTAACAACCCTAGCTACACCACTGCTCAGTTATTGAAATTAGTGGAGAAAAGCAGTGCCGTCTTAAGCATGGGCACACTTGCCCAGGGCCTCATGCCTCTACGGGGCTCACACCTCTAGGGAACCTAATGCCTCTAGGGGTCCTCGCGCTTCTAGGGGCATTATGCTGCCAATAATATTAGTGAATCTTTAAATATTTTTGGGAGATATACATGGATGTCCATTCAAAATTGGCTACATTGGCGGACATGCACATTCCATGAATGATTTTAATGTTATCAGTGTTCCTTTTTCAAGACTAGGTTTTTTAAAAAAATGCATTCTCAACTTCTTCCCCCAGCAGCGTTAGATTTTTTCATATTCTATAAGATCTAGAAAGGGGCATAAGAAATCTATTTTTATAAGTCACTAAGCAACTGTACAATATTAATACCCCAATTTTGTTTCATCACTTCTCTTCCCTTCTCCCAACACACCATGTAGTCATTTTAGACCACAGTATGTTAACAGAAAATAAATCAGGCTCCAAGGCTTAAATGTTGTGGCTCGTCGGATGTATCACAAATGAACTTACTCCTTCATTCAAAAAGCAATCATTTTAACTTGTGGCATAAACGCAGATTTATATATACATTCTTTATACCCGCCCCCATTTTGGACTGATAGATTGAATAAGACAGATTTACATGGCAAGATGAGCAAGAAATAAGAGCAGCTATCTGATTAGCTGGTTTGAAGACCAGCCAGCCAATCTCGAGGCTTTATTTTTGGGCTAATTGGTCTTTCATCTTTTTCACCATAACAGTCTGGCCGATGGATCGGCCCAGCCATCTCAAGAGAGTTAATCTTAAATAATGCTTCATTTAATTTATTAGTATTTGGTATAAAAAGGTTATACTTATGAACTTAGATGCAATCAAGCTTATGAAATACTTTTAATAATTAAAAAGTACAATAAATTAGAACGGTTTATCTCTAAATAAAAACTATTTTGATAGTGATAAATAATAATATCATATATATATGGGGGGTAGTTCTAATGTTATTCAAATTTCTTTAGTATAATGAACGTAGATGGATAGAAGTATTTATTTGTATATATAAAATATATTATATTGCTGAAGTTTTAGCTAAAATATGAAAGAAAATATATTAAAAAACATTTAAATATGCACACTTAGTGAGTAATTAAAAATAAAATTAAGATATATAGAAATTTTTACAACCAAACGGTGGAAAAGTGGTTTCTGTACTTTATCCAGGACAATTTTAAGGCTTATTAAGTCAAGTGGCTTAAATTCTATTCAAATGCTTGATATTTTAAAATCAGTTAGTAATTATATCATTTTTGTTTTGGGATTTGCATGAAACACCCTAGTTTAAATATAATCTCTCTTTGGCCACTGAAATATTCTTATGATTCAATGAGGCCTGCAACCAATACTTTCTTTGTGGGGACTGGCTGGTAATATAATCTCTCTTTGGCCACTGAAATATTCTTATGATTCAATGAGGCCTGCAACCAATACTTTCTTTGTGGGGACTGGCTGGTAATGCAACTAGTCAGTGTACAGTTGTGAGCTGATGGGAAGACTTTAAACAGTTTCATGCATTGTGCTATATTGATTACCTCTGTACTACAGTGGCTCATAAAATAATTACATATGAATGAAAGGTTTAGATATCATGTTGATTAAAATACCTCTTTCAATTCTTTTGATGCCTCTACGCAATCATTGAATGTTGCCACCCTGTATCCGATCATTCCTAAAGTGAAACACTGAGATAAGGAACAAATAAACGTAAACTTTTCAGAAATAGCTCAAATTAGAATTTTTTCTTTCTAACAATCAAAATACAGAAATTATTGATAACTTTAAAAAAAAAATAATAGGTATACACAGAGCTATTTCTTTTAAATTTAACTCAAAATGGTGCAATTATTGAGATGTTTTCAATATTTCAAAATTAAGATGTCAACATTATTGAATCATAAAGTGGGTGCAATTTTAAAATCCACTAGTGACATCACATCACATGATTTTTGGATTGGGATGAAATCAAAATACAATAGGTTTTAAACCTAATTCAAAGATCTTATTACTAGTACTATTTTATTTTTTCCAGAATTGAAAACTATTATTTTAGTTTAGATTAATCACTCACATTATGCATGAATGTATAATTTATATATGATTATGTTTTTTAAATTGCACACACTCACTTGTGTAAAGGAAAGAATATAAATATTTATATTTTTTAAAAAAGGACAAATGGGACTTAATTTTTGACACGTAATAAAATATCAGTAACCAAATAGGAAACACCAGAAATAATATTGCATATAAATTTTGTAAGATTATGTTTTTAAACTGAACACACTCACTTATGTAAAGGAAAGAAAATATACCAGTATATTAATATATATATTTTTATTTTTTTTTAAACAAAAAGGTCAAAAGGGACTTAATTCTTGACATGTTATAAAATAGCAGACCAGTAACCTCATAGTATAGTCATACCAGAAATAATATTACATACGAAAATGGTTCAGAAATATTTTTTTAAAAGATAGTGAAAACAGAAATGAAAAAAACATACAGAAAAGTGTATTCTTTGAAATAAAGTAACAAAAAATTTCATAGTAAAATTAGTCTCACTACTGTAGTAATATCTGCTGATAATGACTGATATATTATTTACAATGCTAAATTATTGAAAGTTTGATTTTTTTATAACTGATGTTAAGATAATAAATCTATTACCGGTATCAATTATATTGCATTTGAAAGTTTATAGCCTGTTGGGACTGAAACAGTGCTAGTTCATACTTACATAAGGTATAACTTTTTTAAACTGCCACCACTTAGTAACTAATTGAGAATTAAATTAGAAAACCAAATCTGATTTGATATTCAACCCCTTCATAAGATAACATATTGCCTAATTAAAGGATAAGAGAGTGATGCTCAGTCGTTAATGCAGACTAAGTACATAGCTACCATATAAAATCTCATTTTAGGACAGTATTGATTCACTTTTACAATTGTTTGAAAAAATAAATTAAACCACCAAGCCATGGATGCTGACTTTGACTTTCAAGGTACCTTAAAATCTTTGTCATTGACTTATTTTCAGGAATGTTTTTTTTATTATTTTGGGGGGGAAACAATCTAACCAATCATCACTTTTCACATAAATTCAAACCACTAACACTTTAAGATCATTTTCAAGCACTGAACATTCAATGGAAATTAGGTGCCCCCCCCCCCCCCCCCCCCCGTGGTTTATAACACCTGAAAAGTCCAATTTTATTAATAAATGTGCATATTAAAAGTTATTACATTTACATTTGTTTTAATTATTAATTATCATTAGCTGTGAATAAATCCTCATTTACTATGAATTTTTTTAATTGACTACCACCTGCATTTTAATTAATGTATGAAGCTTTAAAATGACATTTAAATATTTCATATTACACAAGTACATCCAATCCTTTCTTATAAGCACCAGTTGGTATACTTACAGCAAATGTAATCAATAAGTAGATGGGCAGCTAAAGATATAAAAAGAAATAAATATAATTCAATGATAATAGAAAAATATAATCAAAATGTATATCTTGTATTGTAGAATATAATAAGTTTTCATATAATTTGGGTCAGTTTTTAATCTATACTTTAAAAAATAAAATGCATAAGGAAAAAATTATTTGGTAGCACTCTATAGAGACAAAATTTTGATTTGTACCACAATAATAATTTCACGGTACTCCTTCCGTAGATCTGTTTGTATGTAACCAATTAAATATGCAAGCCAAACTGTCATAAAGGAACCAACTCCCAGGAGCCACTGAAACAACTTTGTAACCTGGAAAAAAGATAAAGTGAAATAAATAATTTAATATTAGTTCTGCATATCATTTTGAAAAAGAAGGTGTAGATTATCTGGATCTGCCTCTATACTATTATTACCAGATATATGCAGAAAAAACTGACTGGACAATGTGTATGTGACAGAATAGCTTCTAGCGACCAGTAGTAGGGAGCAATGTTTATATCAAAAAGTGACTATGACATGGATCACCAAGGCAAATCATGCATTTGGAATTTGATTTCCATAACAATATGAACCAAGATGATGGCACCAATAGTATCAATTACCTTATTTTTACACGATAATACAAAATTTGATTAGGAATAATATAATATACGCACCTGAACTGCAAGATTACCCTTTTTTAAAATATTAATAGGGAATCATTATCCGCACAGCTCTGCGAATAATGCCGAGCGTTATCGGCAGACAGAAATCTTCGAATAATGCCGAGCGTTATCGGCAGACCGAAATCTTCAAATAATGCCGAGTGTTATCGGCAGACCGAAATCTTTGAATAATGCAGGGCGTTATTGACAGACCGAAATTTTTGACAAAATTTCTAGGAGTAATTAGGATCATATTCAAAGTGCGGGGGGGGGGGGGGGGGGTGTAAGTGTGATTTCATTGAATGAATGCTTCGACAAAAACTACTAGCAAAACCACGGTCGTTGGCCTGCGTAACCGCGGCTATAAAAGCCGCAAATCCTTGGTCTTTTTTGTCAGTCTTTAACTCTATGTGGTACTTGTAATTTTAATCTCTCGTTAAAACTGAAAACTATTTATTTAAAAATTATTTAATACCTGGAAGATTAAACAAAAGTAGAACTGCTATTTTCATTGTGCGCAGGGCTGGAGTCCTGCATGAACGCAAGGGAACGACGTTCCTCTAAAACTTTAATAGTAATATTTTTTTTTTATTTGATAATATACATTTTATTTATTTTGGGGGTTGGGAGGAAGGTATTTGGGTAAATTCCACACTTTTGTAAAGGGCGAGCATTTCTTAGTATTTAATTGGTCGTATATCTGGCTTCTTAATAAGTGAAACGCATTTTATATCATAATCTTAAGCTGCGTACCCCCACAAATGTTATTGATTGCACAGATTTTTAGGTTAAAATTGGCTTTAATTTTTTAATACATGTATTTGAGTGTAAAAAATGCAAGATAATGATTAAATGTATGTTCTTTCTGCCGAACCCACCTTCCATCCGACAACTGTTATACGCAGCAGTATGCAAAATATCCAAAATCAACAACCTCCTCCTCCTTCCATAGTGCGTAAATAGAGGGACCTATGCCTATATATCATACTTTCTATTTGTTTTCTCATTTCTTATTATTTTCAAATTCAACATATACTTAAAATACTTCAATCGCTACAAAATATTTTTAAAATTCTCATAAAACTACTGTTACAAATGAACATAATTATTGAATATAAAATATACTTTTAATGAAAATGAAGAAGAAAAAAAAAGTAAAATTCGATCCCCATCAGATAATGTAAGATCGCTTAGCGCATACTCTTCCACAAGACCATACAAGTTCACATCCAACTGCCTTATCTTAAAACCAGGTCAATGGTACATTTTTGCCGCGGTGTACGCAGGCATAGGTCCAAGTTTTGCTAGATAAACCGCTACTGTGTACGCAGGCGTAAGTCCATGGTTTTACGGAAATTCGTTCGTTATTTTTTTTAATTCATTTATTAGTGAAGTAATGTAAAAAAGAATAAATAGTTCGGCAGACAGAAATCTTCGAATAACGGCGAGCGTTATCGGCAGACCAAAATCTTCGAATAACGGCGAACGTTCTGGTTCTGGTTCGGTACGTTGCTGCATCCATAAACTGGCATATGTGCAACGGTTGGGGAAGCGATGTTGCCAATCTAACGGCTCCTAGCAGATGCCAGGGCGGCCTTGAAGCTTTCGATCGTTGTCGAGTTCATGGCGGTATTGTCCAGGTTGTTCCAAGCAATTATGGTGCGTGGAAAGAACGACTGCTTATGTTGCACTGTGTTACTCCGAGGCACAGTGAAGCATTTGTTATTGTTTCGGGTGTAATTTCTCATGGGGTTGTCAGATGTTAAGTCAGTGTTAAGTGACTGTTTGGCTCTAATTAATCGGCCTGGCTTCTGTGGGGTAAGATAATTGTTTGCTGGGATGGCCGGAATTAGCCCCATGACCACTTTATATAAGAATGTTAGGCGGATCTTTTCTCGTCTGTCCTTGAGAGTGGGGATGTCAAATCTGTTTAAAAGGCCAGTGACGTAGCCAGGAGTGGTGGTTTTATAGTCACGTGCTATGAAGCGCATTGCGTTACGTTGGATTAGCTCCAATTTGTCCACGTTTTGCTTGAGGTATGGGTCCCAGATGATTGCACCATATTCTCAATCGGACGAACGAGTGCAAGTTTAAATTACGCCGTCATGACGATAAACATTGTAATCCATTGGGAAGATTTCTGAGGACTTTATATGGTTCTTTCCCAGGTTGTATGCCTCTGAGCCACGACTCTGTTCCACATATTATGCCGGGCTTGGTAAATTGGATAATGGCTGCGAGCTCTTGTCTCTTTGATTCTATGCTTTGGCAGTTGATATTTAGTAAGCGGAGATTTGCATTTTGGCAGAGCTGTGCGAATAATCACTTCGATATTAATAAGCCGATGCAATGTTTCAAAATTAATATTTCATTGGGTGGTTAATTATAATATTTAAAATGAGGTATAATTTTGTAGGACACATGTTTTAGTTAAAGCGAAGGGAGTGACCGGACTATAAGTTATTTATAGACTATAGACACTAGTGTTATTATTGATTTCAACCACTATTAACACTTACAGCCATTGCCATTATTATAGGGATGGATAAAATACTTTATGTCATAACTATATATCCACTACAGTTAATCTTTCAGTGTGGCGTATATACTGTAAAATGTGAACCGTCAGGCTGTGTAAACTGTAAACAAAAACGATTACAAAGAGTAGTTTCCCTTATTTAGACGTGGTCTGGGATCATTTATTAAATTTACTTTTAATTTACATGTCTGAGCTTCATTAATTTTTATGGCCTTAAATTCATGGCATAAAATATTTTTTTTTTAAAATCTTAAATAGATTTACAGAAATATTAAACTAAGACTACTCTTAATAAATCTTACTATAAATTTATAATAAATTACTATCTCCCTCGGCCTCGGGGTGTAATTAAACTGTTAAAATACACTATTTTAAAAGTATTTTTATTCAGGATATTCATAAAAAACTTTTTTTTAATTAAGGAAGAAATACGCAGTGGTACAAAGAATTTGTATTATCAAGTGTTTATTTAAAGGCTTGATATGATAATTGAACGTTTTGGGCCTGTTTTAAGTGATAAAACAATGTCGTAAAGTCAAGATTCAATATCAAATCTGGATTTCAGTAATTTGTAAGTAGGCCGTGACAGGTCCTTCACATACGATACGACAACTTCACGGCTGTATATAATTTTGATTGCCATTCATAGAGGATGTGGCCAAATTCACAAGCCCCTGGTAGACGTGTAGGCTTCAAAATGGAGTCGTTGGTCTCCAAATATATTAAAATAGCGACTGTCGTCGCAGCATATTGGTAAGTCACCAATAAATAATGAGATGATAAATAACGTTTAAGTTTAAAGAATGAAAGTATTGAAAGAGGCAGGGCAAATCAATTTTAAGATATTTTCATTAATAATTATAATATTTTATAGGTTATTAAATATATTATTAAATTAATAATTAGTTACTTTGGTATTGGTATAAAAAAATTTCAAATTCAAAAAATTATCAAAGTAGTATAGTATAATACTAATAATAGTAATAATAGAGCAAATTTCAATTTAAAAAATGAAACCAAAATCACCCAACTTTCTATCTTTTTATAGCATTCCATTACTAGCATTAGTAGTATATGTAATTGTAATAGTAATATGAGCTATGAATTTTCAAAGTACGAATTCATTTGTCTTTTTTCAACATGGACCGCATCTCCATATTCTGTGACCCAATTCCGCTGTTTGTGTCACAAGCTATAACTTTCGTTTTAATGATAATTTTATACGACTTTTATTTTCAGCATTATTAATGCTGCATTAAAAAGTAATTTTAATAATAATAAGCAATTTATTTTAATTAAATTGTAACTTATCTAACAATGCACAATATATATATTATATCATCAGTAAATTTAATATAATATATTATTATATGGGTTTTCTGTTTACCAATACTACGGCGTCCATTATACTGGTATATAGGTACATGTTATATGGTCTATATAATAATTATAAGGCAACGGATCCAGATATTACTTATTTCAAACTTTCAATTTTAGGACATGACTAATTAATTAAAGCTTTCCCTGACCAATGGTTTAATAGTTTTTGGTAAACTCTTACGAATGAAACTCTGAGGTGTGAAAGATTTTCCAATACAAAGTTTTGCACACTAAAATTTATGATAATTTATAGTATGGACTACAGGGTCTTAAAATATTCTTGTTTAAATGCCTTCCAAGTTCACTCTAAAATACAAGTTATCAAATATTTTAATGTGAATAGTGGTAATAATTGAATATTTCCTAAGTACTGGCATCTTCCGCCATTAAAAAGAGGGCATGGTCGAAATGGGGCAGGGTGACCTTATGGTAATGCGGGTTACTTAAATGAGCATAACCAATGGCCAACATGTCCTAGCACAATGAGAATCGGCACACATAAACATCAATATATTTTATAGAGGAAGAATTAATATGAAAGACATATTTTGAACTTCTTACAAAATTTTGTTTAGGAAAGATACCATAATGTATATAGGCCTACCTAAAAATTTCTAATATTGGGGTTGATTGAAAAAGCAATGGAAATGTAGTTCAAGATGTCCACTACCGTAAACGTGTGGTTGAATACCACAATTTTATGACAAAATAGTCCTTTCATCAATGAAAAAGCACCAACGTCCAAAAATTAAAAACCCTGATTCTTCTGTGCTGATTCCCATTTCCAATACAAATTTTGAAATAGTTTCCCTTGCCTTACCGAAGGGCCTTATAAAATTATTAGTATTTATAAGCTACTTACTTTGCAAGACTTATACCTATACCTACTTACTATTATATACTATATACTCTCTTCTATACTGCCTATAGTCTACTAACTACTATACTATTATACTTATAGTCACTATAATATGGTATAAAGTATAAAGTGTTTTAAAACTGTTTAGCCTATTTTATATTAAATATAGTATAGACTAGAATAGGCTGAAGGATTTTAAAACCAGCCTAGGCTTATTTAATTTATTATGTAATTAGTTCAACTACAAAGATCAAACAAGTAGGTCCTACTAAATATGTACTTAGATAAACTGGGCTTAAAAATAGAGGCAGATTGGTTGAAAACCGCTTCTCTAGTCCAGTCATCAGATGATCAGTGAAACTTAGGTTTAATAAAACTTAGTTTTAACAATTGCATAATTTTATTTAAATGTTCAATCTTGTCCTTGTGCCATGTTATTATTAATAACTTATTAGGCTACTAATGTTATTTTGTTAATATTTATTTTTGCATTTTTATTCTGTCAACTAGGGTAATCTCCATTTCTATGGTGTTTGTTAATAAATACTTACTAAGCAGTGAAGATTTAAAGGTACGTCCCAATTAGAATATTATTAATAAATTTAAACTAAATTGAAATATCTTTAAAATGTTCAAATTGGAAGGGTGGATAGTTTGATGTCTGTCAGAAGCCACCACAAACCATATAATTAATACTTGGATAGGTTCTTTAAGAACCATTCACACCACATTTTTGCACATGTGTTTTGTATTGGACCATCATGGGAGCCATTATCGTAATAGTAAGCTAGAAACAAATTAGTTCTCATGAGCATTTCAATGTGAATGCAAAACATGAAGAGCTAAAAAAATATATCTTTGCTTCCACTCTAGGCCTATCAATTGAAACCTGTTGCTTTAAGAGAAATGGGGTCATAACATTATTAATGTGTAATTATGATAATGCCTATTAAAGCTCTATAATCATTATTAAGAAAAGGCAAGTCAATACCCACAAAAAGGACATCTCCTGCCCTAACTGTAAGAACTAGTATATCAACAACAGATTTCAGGAGGGGAAGGGGAATGAACACTATGCATTCCTAAGCTTTCCATATGTCACTGTTTAATTGTATTATCCCAATTTAGGAACCTTGTTCAGGCTGGTATGACTTTTGTACAGGTTTCATTATCAGTTTAGTATAAATTCTTAATTTGTCCAGTCTCATGTAGATTGTTAATATCAGAGCTTTGTTGGTACCAAGTTACATTTTTGTAAATAAGCTAAAATTATATGTTTAAAGACTATCTAAGCTGTATTACACAATGTGCATTTATTTGTGAAGAATTCCACATGTATATTTGAGAGTTCTTTAACTATGAGACCTGGCCTAGCCTAATGTTCCCCCTGGCCCTGGGAATTATGATATAATGCCCTTTGAAAGTGAGAAAAAATATGATAGAATTTAAAATCAGTAAACTTCTCATAACTAAAACAAATTCTCCTTTACTAAGCTATTAAGAGATTTTGGAAAACAAGAAAAAAGATATTTCATAGAAGTAGATACCAGTAAGAAAAATATTAGTATTAAGTCGTCGACCCCCCCCCCCCCCCCGGGTAAGCCATTGGTGATACCTACTCCCTTAGGTCCTGTTTTCAAACCTAAAAATTATGGTAAGCCTGTGTATACCAATACCTATGTTGTTAAGGATATGGAATTACATAGCTCTATATTAAAATAGGTGTTGACAACCGATATAGGAGCCTTATGTGGGCATCACCAATTTTTTTATCTAGCCTATTTCAAACTCATCAAAACACTGACTATTTATATAGACTTTCATATTCCCTCATTTTTGGCATTACCCTATACAGTGGTGATGAATCTACCATCAGATATGAAGCAAATGCAAAATTTGTTCAACATTCTGAAAACGAAAAAAATGCCTATAGTAAACAGTTAATGATTTATTGTAATCTCAAATATGTTGATTTGTTTATTTTCAATTGTTTTCAGTTAAATGCACCCTTGTTTGTGACATGGTTCCAGTGCTTAGTTACAGTTATTCTGTGTGTTATTTTGAGTGTTGGAGGTCAGTTTTTTCCAGGCTATGTATCATTCCCAGAAGTTAAAATTGAAGGAAAGCTTTTGCGTGCTGTAAGTTTTTTGTTTTGTTTTTTATTTTATTATGAGCACACTAAATGAATTTTGCTAAATAGTACCTAGGCTTTAAAATATCAATTAAGCTATTAAAATCTAGGAATAAATACGTAAAATTAAAGCTTTTTATAAAATTATACTGAATCTTTAAACAACATTTTTTTTCTTTCATTTTCCACAGACTCTACCGCTTTCTATCATATTTGTTTGTATGATAACATTCAATAATCTTTGTCTTAAGTTTATTGGAGTTGCATTTTATTTTGTTGGTAGATCATTGACAACAGTATTTAATGTGGTAAGTGTTTCATTTTAAATTCTGCCATTTCTCGTTAGTAGCTTATTTTTTAAATAGAACCATTGATCTGCATGTAATACAATAATAGTTTTCATACTATGAGAAGCTGTAGTCCATGGTCTGTGAATTGAATAAATATTGAATCACTGATAAACCTTGTCTCTGTTTGCCAGGTCTTCACATATCTAATGCTGCAACAAACAACTTCAGGTAAAGCTTTGGCTTGTTGTGGTATCATCATAGCTGGATTTTTCATGGGTGTAGATCAGGAAGGTGCATCTGGTAAGTTTTAGTGTTTGATGTACAATTAAAGCAAAGCTCATACCTCAAAATAAATCATTAATGAATACTTTTACTATTACAGACCTGTTCACTCTTACAATTTTGGCGTACACTGTAAGATTTTGAGGTGTATAAATTATATATACCGGTACTGTATGTTTATTTTTTACTATTACGATAATGCATTGAATGATTTTGTGATAATATTGTACAATTTTAAGAGTTTGAGGGTAAACAGGTCTGCTATTAGTTTAACGGTCTCTTTACTAACAAAGAAATTCAGAAAAACAAAATTAAAAAATTTTCCAATTGTTTTGCTTAATTTTATGATACATAAATATTTTAAATTTCATCAGGTACTTTGTCTATTTTGGGTGTCGTCTATGGTGTTCTGGCAAGTGCCTCTGTGGCTCTTAACGCCATATATACCAAGAAAGTTTTGCCATTGGTAGACAACAATGTGTGGCGCCTCACCTTATACAACAATATCAATGCCAGCATTCTATTCATTCCTCTTATGCTTATTTTTGGAGAAGTTGGTGAAGTGGTTGGGTTTCCCCTATTAGGTTCATTATCATTTTGGAACTGGATGATCATTAGTGGAATCTTTGGTTTTGCCATTGGATATATCACAGGTTTACAGATCCAAGTAAGTTAGAAATATGTAAAAGAAATAGATTTTTATAGTTGCTTTCAATTTTGCTTGCGATGTGTGATTTTTTTTGTTTTTGTGTGTGTAAATCATTGCAGAAATACGAAAATTAAATTATTGATCTGAAATCAATAAGTATTTTAATACCATACTCTGTAGAATGAATACGGTATTTTAAGTTGGGCATATTTTGGAATTTTCATGATGAAATCAAATATATATTTAAAATTGTCAGTTTTAGACAGAGGTTAGGAATAAGGATCATTTGAATGTTGACCCAGTTGTTTCTGATTTGTGTGGGGTTTTTTTAGAATGCATTATAATTCTCTTTGTAGTTACTGTTTTGGTATAAAAATTGTCTTTATTAAGTACCAATACCATAATGATTAAAAAAATGTTAACTCAAAAGTTAATGAACATTTTATTTTATGTTTGCATATAAAATGGTTGTACTTCACACTTGTTAAAAACAGGTAATACAGTTTCACTGTATAGTCACAATTACATATTTTAAAAAAATCTTCTTAACTTTAGGTCACATCGCCACTCACACATAACATATCAGGAACAGCAAAAGCATGTGCTCAGACTGTGTTAGCTTGCATCTACTTTCAAGAAGTCAAGACATCTTTGTGGTGGGTCAGCAACATGGTTGTACTCTTAGGATCTGCAGGGTACACAGAGGTGAAACGCCGGGAGATGAAACAGCAGCACACTGAATCAGTGGCGGCAGCCCTTAGACAAGAGGAAATAGTTGACCAATTAGAGGGTGGAAAAATACCGTAAGCATTTTGAAACTTGCTTCTCAATTACCTATTTTTGCATGTATTGTTTTAGGTATACATTTTTTTTTTATAATAAAATTTGATATCTTTATGTGATAATTCAGTTTACATTAGACTGTATATTTGTTTTATATGCATGAAAATGTTCTGTAATTCTATTTTTTTAACTGCTAGGCTGCTAGCGGATGAAAGCGAAGATGCAGAAAAACAATAAATTTGTTGGGTAAAGTTATTTTTCTTAAAATTCTGCTTTGAGATACTAAGCCAGTTTGATATAGCCTAGGGAAGCACACTGTACATCTGCTTATTAATGGATTCTGATGTCAGAATACACTATACACCTTTCTCTATCAATTTGCTATTTCTGGTATGTCTTTGGTGCCTTTTAAATTTTTTTTTCTAATAGTCTCCATAAAATGTTGCGTTCATTGCATTTTAAGAAGTTGCTCTTTTCAAAATTGTTTTTTTTTATTTACATCAACTGCTCTATTAATAATTAAGTTTACGGACAGAAAAATGTGCTAATATGCAACTTATCATCCAGAAGTTATTTAATGAGCTACACAATTAAAGTATCCAAAACTGCTTATTTGATGTATATTTTTTGATAATTTTTCATCCTGATACCATTTTTGAAATGAATTGGTCTAACTAAAACAGAAATAGCTATATTTCTTTAAGATCTAACAATAGGCACTTTTTTTTGCAATTTAATTTATCACTCAAACAATGCTACTTCTCACTACTGCCAATATTCTCATTTATGAATAATATTTTTTTTTGAAGGGAAACAAAATCTTACGTCATCCTTAAAATTAATTAATTTTAAAGGAGTTATTTGAAAAGTTTGATGGGTAATAAGAAACTATTTGTGTGCAAACAATGTCATTTTTATTGTTGTTTACTGCTCAACAAATTTTGCACAGTTTACATAAATTAAATGACTTTTATGAGGCTTTTAAACAAAAACATAAAAATGTTTTTAAGAAAAAAACTTTTAATAGAAACACGAACACACTTCTAAAAAAACTTGTTCAATTAGTCTGTATAGTTTAATTAACTGTTTTTTGATATTATATAATTTTTTTATATATTAGAAATAATTATACATTTCTGAGACTAGCATCCTAAAAATCCCAACAGACTTGGAAAAATCCAATTATTGATTGCAACATTTTAAAATAAGGTTTGTCAGTAGTATTATTGTTCAATAAGCATTACGGTCAATTTCTTTTCAAGTCACAAGAGCAGAGCTTCTTTAAGTACCGGTATTAAAATTTTTTTTATTGTATGTTATTTGCTTGCGATTGCAAGAAGTGCTGCACACATATAAACATAATACAAGAACACATTTCAACTATAGATGTAGTTGGATTGTTTATTAGTCACCCTTTTAAACTATATATCACTGCCAGATCATTCTTAAAATATTTAGTATTGTTTAGTCAATTGACACTGATCTAAGATGAATATTTTAATAATACTGTCTATCAGTGTATTGAAGCTTTGACCAAGACATTCTAAGTATGGGATCATAAATTATTTAACAAACATTTCATTAAGTTTCAATACCTTTCCAAATATTTTAAAAAAAAAATAATTGAATGTGCTTGAATAAATATGACAAGGAATTCCACCCATCAATCCCCTATTGCCAAATAAAAATGCTCTTCAGTGCCATATGTGTCAAAGTTGTGTTCAGTTGCAGATGATAGAAATAGAAAGTTTATCATTAGTTTGGTTTCATTAATTTCATCCATTTTTTAAAATATTTTTAATTTTAAGATTTGATGAGTATATTGAGTGCATGTTGCTCTTTCAATTCACCAGCTTATAAAACAATTTAACTTCAGTAACCTGCTTTGTAAAAGAAATTGTGTCGAAAATCAGTAAAATAACTGAAAAAGGTTAATGTAGAATTATGTAGAAACCAAGTAAATTATGTAAATCTTCTTTTGCTTAATTATTTTATATTCTGTCTAGGACATGACATGGAGACATTCCATTCTATAATGGTGAGCCCACCAAAAGTTGAACATGTGTTTCACTTCAAAAGTATGGGCATGCAATGAAGCACTAATAAATTAGCCACACATTTTTAGCTTTTGTCAGCATATAGACTTAGAACTAGAACATATTTTTATAGATTTTAAAAATTAAATTCTGTTGATTGGTTAAATAACATTAACTTCATAATGAACTTACAGCTATAATTAGTTTGATTTTCTTTTGGCAAGCAAATACTTTCTGGAGAGACAGGAAATGGAAAAAAAAGTCTACTTTGATATATTATTTGATATGTTCATTTAGTAAACAATAGATTTTTCAGAAGCTGGATCTATATGATGTTTGTATGTAATGAACATTGTCAATGTTAACAAAAAGTGCTTATTAATTTAGAATAACAAGCCAGCCTTGCAAATGGACATAAGCTGTAGGAAAACTACCTTTGTAAAGGAATGCCCCCAATTCAATTGAATCTATAATTATTTATAGTGGGTTGTGAAAAAATATAGTAATATTGTGATGATTTGTATAGCTATATTAATAGTCTGCTTATATTAATTTGGTATGAATATTATTTTTAATTATTAATCACTATGATTAGCTTTTACACATTTTTAAAGCTGATTATACCATTTGTGGCAGGGTTTCCTACATGTTGGTCTGCTTTGTGGAGTAGGACATTTGATTCATTCCTGGTGAAACAAATATCCTTATTTTTATTAATTCAATTTCTGTGATTGTCTCTATGGAAGCAGATGTTCTACATACTTTTACCATTTCATTGTTCCTAGTGTAAATAGCTGATTTATGATGTCCAAAAGACTCAAAATCCTCAACCATAAGTAAATTTTGGTTAGAAGCAGAAAGACTACATTATAGTAATTATACATGTGCTTGTCACTTGAGAAAAATTTAAATCACATTTGTGATTTCTGTCATTTATAACATTTATAAAAATACTGTTAAAACTATATTCTAGTTTTCACATTTTAATTAATTCTATTTAAATAATAAGCTATCAAATATATTTTTACAAATTTGCTATTCATCTTAACTCTTAACCTTTTTTACCCTGAGAATTCTAACAAAGCTTTTGATGCTTTAATTCATAATGTTTCATTTGTTTAAAATTTGTTTAATGCTTTTAAATTCTCTCACTCTGTTTAACATGCTTGGATAGTATTTCAAAGGGGAAATGTTTATAAGCCATGAGAGCCATATTGTATAAAACTATAATGTAAAAATGTGCATTAAAACTAACACTTATTGAATTGTCATCGACAGTGCAAGGAATGTTTATCTAGTTGATAATGTTTATAACTAACAAATTCTTTTTGATCCTTTCTATTACCAGTAATAATTATGATTATAATTAAACCACTGTTGTTATTATTATTTTCTTATTGAAGGTCTTAAGTGGAATATATATATATATATATATATATATATAAAGATACACAAGTTAACAGAAAAGACAATTTAAAAATATATAAGGTAAAAAGTAAATGGTAACATGATAATTGGGGTCCATAAAATAAGATGGCGAATAAGGGAATTGTTTTAATATAGGGTTTTGCAATGTTTTAATGCTACTAATTAGCTAATATTGTGTTATTAATCCAAGATAATAGTATTTTATTTTCTAACAGCAGGGAAAACATGCTGGTAAATTCCGACAGATTAGGGAACAAATAAATTTCGAATTCTTTCGGTCCTTACTTGATGGGGGAAAAATTTGCAGATTTAGCTATTTTTTTTAATGACTCTGATGTAGTGTTAGGGATGGATCCTCAAAAGAAGCCTTGATGGGATTATTACGGCTATTAAAGCGGACAATATATACTTACTATTGGTTGCATCTAATAACACCAAGCCCAGTCAACGAGATGTTTTAATTTCAAATTTGAGGAACCACTCCAGTCATATTATGAATTATGTCATAAATGATGCCATCCTCAAAATGAAGTAAAATATTTTTATAATTTTTTTTTCATGTACTTTGAAAAAAGGAATTTCAAGTATGTGTGAAGGAATACACAAAATTTTGGGAGCCATGCAACATTTTTGTTATATCCATCTTTCCATTAAAGCGAGTTTCGTGATGTTAGTAAATTATAAATTTTTATTATTTTAGTGCTATTTAATTTCGGCTTCATCAGTTAGACTACAGGGACTATCACTATCTAGTATTTTCACATATCATTGTAGGTTATAATTAATATTTTAATAAGAAATAAAGATATCTGTGAACATAAAACTGTAAGGGTGCAGGTTTATAATAAGGAACTGGCTATACTCTGTGAACGATATGGTACATTGTACAGGAATGGTTGTTCCAAAATCAGATTTGTGGGTAGCTGTTGCCAATTTAATGAATTCCAATGCAAAATACTATACTTTTAAATGAACGTTTTAATGCTTAAACTTAAAGATGGTATGTATGTTTGATATTTTTATAAATTTGTGTTATCCAGTGTGTTAAATAAATATGGTTTGTTTAATTTTAAAAAATAATATATACATATTTCTTTGTCCATTCCTGGGTGTAACTTGACATGAACAATTACTTCATGACTTTATGCAATGTCTGTACATTAATTTAATGTTTTCTATACTTATTTGGTTTATTAAAAATTGTCAAGATTTAATATCTGTATAAGCAGCAAGTATGTTTTGCTTTAATAAAATAAGACCCCCAAAAATAATATACATCCACTGAAGAAAAAAAAAAAGACAGGACCAAGACTCATATCTACACATGAAGAATAAAAGTAATGAGTGGAAACAATCTTGCAGCTTTGTAAAATTATGGATTTGGTTTAAGTTTAAGCCCTGACTCAATGGCCAATTATTTTTTTCTTGCTTCAGTAAATACTGATATTTTTGTAATAAATTTTAAACTATTTAGTTGTTTTTTTTTCAAAAGCACTTCACTTGTTACAAATTTAATATACTAAAGCTGTATTACAAGCTAACCCTCATTACAATTAATTTAAAAAAGGCAAAAACATTAACATTTATCTACATACTAAATCAGAACATTTTTTAGAAGCGCTTATAAGCTCTTGTGGCATTTATGATATGGCATTTTGATAATTGTTTCTTTGACAATAGTCAGTTCGCAAGCTTTATTTAATATCGACTTTCTTGTATTTTGGCTACTGAAGGAAAAGTCTCAATACTGATAATGACAATTATTGTTTAGTTTATTGTATTCAAACAAAATGTTTAAATTTTCCATTGAGATGACAATGCAATATCTATTTTAATAAACCGTGGGATGTTAACTTTGACACTGCGTTTTTCTTTTTAATATTTGGTATTTGTTTTCTTTATTGTGGTCTTGTAATTCTATGTCTGTCATTCAACAATTTATTAACTGAAAATCTCCATAAATTAAACTGCAGAATACAATGCAAAAACAATACTTAATGTCACTTAGCTACAACCATAAGCAAACATAAATAAAGACTGGTGGAAAAAAATATTTATTCAATTCACTTAAAAATAACCAATACAGCAATTACATTTACTGATTTACTGTATCCATTCCTAAAACAACACATTCTAAATCTATGTAAAAGAAGGTTACTAATTTAATAAATTTTTATCAGTGCCCAGACTTTGCCAATGCCCAAGTGTAGACCCTTGAATCAATTATTTCTCCATTATTGGAATATTCTGTAAAAAGAAAAAAAATATTGTGGATCAAATAAGTTATACTTTTTTTAAAATCTATATAGATAAAGGCATAAGTGGAAAGAAATTTCAGATATACTCTGCTGATTATAGCTCCTTCAGTTTTTTTTTTTTTTAAATGACTGAAATATTAGCTGCATCCCTATTAAGTTCTTTTATAATAAATCTATATCATCTTACCTGATAATTTTGTTACTAAAGAATGCAATGGCTCAATTAAGACCTCTGTAAACTCTGAAAGATGAAATCACAATTATTATGTTAAATATAATCAAAGTTTGTAGACCTAAATGAAACAAAAGACTAATGTTATTAATGATTTTTATATTTAAAAAGAAACCAAATTAGCAAACTGTAGTTACAGATCAAACTTTACAGCTAAAAAAATGTTCCTTTTAATATTTCTATATGCTTTATTCAACTTCATGGTAGAAATGTTATGCATCAAAAGTGACTTACCATCCGAGTCTTTATCCCAGAATGTGAACATTTTTTAGAAGCCAAAAAAAACAACAAATTAGCTTAATTACTAATGTACTCTCATCACACCCCTTGCCCAAGAATCCTAGTCCATCCCCTTCCCTACACTTTCCCACCCTTTCACAGTACCAGCTCCTCTTTTACCCCTATTTATCACATCATCCATCATAATCACCTAATCATTCCACTGGCCCAACCAAATTAATAGCAGTTTACTTCATTGTGTGAATACATTTTTAATTATAAAAGTAAAAGGACAGAATTTAAAATATATATATATTGTGTACCTTTTTTTTTTTAAAAATAGTTTTAAAAAAACACATTTTCTTTCCCTCACTTCAAATTTTCAAAGGTTAAATAAATAAAATTGCAGTACTAATTAGTGAATTTTTAATATTTTACATATACTTATTAACAAATTCCATTGAGTATACATATTTATTAAAATGTGTCTGGTGTATATCTAATGTTATGTAAAAAAAATTGCAGATCTTGTAATGGTCAAGCTAACAATATATATGCTGCAGGTTGTTTTTTTTAAGTTGGATTTTATCAAAGAAATAGTTGAATTATTTCTTTAAAATGTGCAATGATTTTTGGCTTCAGCCGTGGAAACTATTTCAAAGAAGCAATGTAACTCACCTCCTATTGGATGGCTGTGGGTATTACAATGTACGTTTGAATCAACCTGTGTAGAGATGAAAATTGTATTTTAATTCAAACAACTTCAACATTTAAAAACAAATTATATTGGATACAAACTTTAAAACAAACTCTCAGTGATTTAATATTTTTGTCATTTTTAAAATTATTTATATATATTATATAAAAATAGTCCTAACCTCACAGGTGACAAAATATCAATTAGATTTCTTATTTGATTCCATTACCACTTTTTCCATTTTGTTTTTAAACAAAATTAGCTCACTATTAACACTGATTAATTTCTGTTTCAATGAAAATTGCTTTTAAATTTATTACTACATTTTATCTGAAAGAGTCAAACCATACATTTATTTTTTACCGTTTTCTTTTAAAGCTTAAAATGATATGAGAAAAATCCCAATAGAACTGATACATAAAAATAGTCCTCACCTCACAGATGACCATTTTCATTGTTGAATCAAGAATTCCAGCATCAGTGGCTGTCGCTGCATATTTAAAAAAAAAAAAAAAAAGGAAATGAGCATAATATTTAAAAAAATGTTCATGTAACCATTTAGAGGATAAGACAAGTGTTACAATGTTATGGTTTTGAAGATTTCATCTGTGATAAGCTGTGGCTCGTATAATAAACAATATGTAACAAAGGACTGAGAAAAACAGAATGCAGAGAAAACGATACCAAAGCGACTCATAATAACAATATTCTGTTTAATTGTACAAATAAATTTCTATACAAATACAACTTCGAGTACAGAAGCAAAAAGAACTATATCAAAATACAGTACAGCACAGTGTGAAAAAAGGTGCACTCCTCAAAAATACAAATATTAATTTTCATCCACAATCATACAATGTCTGGTATATGTTAAGACATATAGCAAAAATCTCTCTCTTGCTCAATTTCCCTCTATCTCGCTGCAACCTGTAACCTCAGCTTATATATATAGGGATTAGCTCAGAACGTTCTAGAAATTGCATCACCTAATGGGATAATTTAGAATTAACAGAAAGCATTCGAACTAAACAACCTTTTCCAAAACAAGTGAGGGGTGGATATGGGAAGACAGAGCACATTTACTTGTTTATGTCGATATCAAGGCCATACTAAGGAGAGAAAAGTATCAGGGGCTAAAAAAGCTCTACAATATGCTTTACCGGTGGTTGGCAAATCGTGGATCACGAGCCGCATGTGGCTATTTAGCAACCTGAGTGCAGCTCGGCCACTCTGCCAAAAATGAGTTTGCCGACCACTGTGCTATACTAAAAGAGACAAGTGGTGGTGGCTATAAATAGCTCTATGTTGAAGTGAAAAAATAGGCCAAGAAATAGGCTATAATATAACAACAAGAGAAAGATATAATTATAATTGCACTGTACCTGGAGATACATGTTGGACTTTTACTGTAAAACCTGTTTCTTCCTTCATTTCTCTTATTGCTGCATATTCTGCTGTCTCTCCAGCATCAATTAGACCTAATGTTAAGTAAAGAGTTTTTTATAATTATGGTGGCTTTGAAAACATTTGGGATCTGAGTTATTTCCAGATTATTTATAACAAAATCATTACATGAATAACAAATGCTAAGAAAATTATAAAAATTTGAGTTGCAATGCAGAATCTTAAAAAAAAGTTCAGCTCAGAATAGGTAATTTATGCACTTGGTAAACAGGATTATCCCATGCAGTGATTTAAAAACACAAAACATGAACAAATTAATAAAATTTCACATCAGGTTTCTAAATATGTTGAAAGAAAATCTTCATTGAAGGTACTTGACTAATTGTGATTACGTCCAATAAAAAAGCATTGTTTCTCAACATGGGGGAAAATTTGAAGATCATTGAGTGAGCATTGTCATGTACCCTTTTGGTTTTGAAGTTTTAATTTGTGTTAAGATTTGGCTCATAGATTTAAGAATATGTAACAAAAGGACCGAGAAAACAGTAAGCAAAGAAAACTATACCAAAGCCAGTGATACTAACAATATTTAATTAAATTATAAAAATAAATTTCTATATAAATTTGAGTACAGAAGCAAAAAAAAACTTTAGTACTGCTATCAATTTATAGAAAGTGAAAAAGTAAACTCCTCAAAATACAAATATTAAATTTACACATAATATATAGCATCTCGTATAGCAAAAATCTCCTTCTTTCTGTCTCGCTCTGTTTATCTAAGTATTGCTAAGTCTATCAGCTAAATAAACCTGGCCCGCTTTATAGAGGAATTAAATCCGAATGTTCAAGTAAAGAAATTTTAGAAATTGCGTCACCTAATGGCATTCTTGAGAACAAATGGAATGCATTCAAATGTTAACAACCTTTTCCCCAGCCACAAAAGGGGCAGGGAAGAAGTGACACGGCAGTAACACGGTGGCATCAATATCAAGTTTAACTTAGAAGACAAGTTGTGGTGGCTAAAAATAGCTCTATGTTGTAGTTAAAATATAAGCCACACCCTATGCTATACTAGACTACATGCAACAGCATACTTTTTAAAGGTAACCATTGTTATTATTTGACATTTATTACAATAAAAATATATTTCACTTATTGTAAATATTATCCTTCAACGTTGAATTTGGTGGCCTAAACAGACAGCAAAATTAAAATTTAATCTTCCTGGGGCAGCATGAAAAAATGATTGGGGAAACAATGTTCTAAATGTTCTTAAAATAGACCTTACACTTAGCTATTTTTCACATTTGAAAGTAATAAATCTCATTTTTTTAAAACTTAATTAAAAAATTTTTTGTTAAAAGATATCATTGATCAGTTGGCATGTCCTTTGGACTAGACATGGCTTCCGACCCCATGAGCTAAGTTTATTTTACTTTTCATTGTTCTTGTTTTGTTTACTGAAAGCTTTGTGCTAGCAAGTTACTAACTTTGTGCAGTCATTTTTTCGGATCATTTTTAGCCATTACCCTATACTCATTATTTCTTTTTGTATAACATTGATCGCAGCCTTCTCAATTTTATGTTCCTAAAATATTTTGGTAACTCTGGCTTTTGTAAACATGGGTTAAAATAGCATTTCAAGAATTGCTGTGTTCTGTTCTACTACACTATTGGGATCTCATAGCCTGGATTTTTTAAGTAATGAAAAAAAAAACTATTAATTAATAATTAATAATTATTTTTAAACAAAGAAAAAATTGTCATGGGTGACAGACACACACAAGCCATAGTTTAAGAAAAATTCAAAAAATTTACTTGATTCTAAATATACTCATTTTATGATAGTGTACCTGCTGGGAATTCTATAGTGGTGGTTTGTATGGCTGGCCTGTACTGTCTTACAAGAATGACACATTCACATTTTTTGGCTGGGTCTTTCAATAATGTTATCATCCCAACCGCTGTAATCAAACATATTTACCAAAATTACATATATTATTATCTCATCAGTATGTAAAATGTTATGTTTCACCAGAGTCTTGTCAAAGTGAAAATAATTTAGAAAAACATATTTCAAATCCTAAAGACAAATTTAAATCCAGTTTTAAATTTCATTTAACATGCACACATGTATGTAAAATTCTGTAAATCACACTTATAATTTTTTTTTAAAATCGTTTACTTGTATAGAGCTGGGGTTGGCAATATTTTGATAATAGAGAGCCAAAGTAGGACTTCTAATTCATTTAGCAAGCCAACAACTTATCAGTCTACCATTTAAGACGAATTTAAAGTTTTTTTTGGTCTACCACATGCCATTGAAAATCTTTGTGTGTGCCAAGTCTGGCATGTGTGCCATAGGTTGCCAGCCCATTGTATAGAGCATCATTATAACGTATTAATGAACAAAAATGACACAAAAAATTCCTTACCATCGGCTTCCATTTTTAACTTTGTAGTTCTTGTAACTCCCTCCCAAGACCTGTGAATAAACTGTTCATGATTACTGAAATCAAGCAAATGTCTTTTTTACTTTACATCAAGTTTCAAATTCATAAAGACTAATTGCAATTAATTAAATTAAATACTTAAATACATAGCCTATTTAAATATTTGCTTAGTATATCCAAACAATTATAATATTAAACTAAAAATGAGAAACAATTTTAATTGAATAAAATGTATTTGTTTTACACAGTTTCCCTAACTGGATGCAAGGTGGCATTTCAGGAGGTGCAAGGAAAAGTTATTATAAGAGGAGACATAAGCTTTCAAGTTCAAGTTATATATATTTTTTAAATTTCTTTCTCAACATTTTATTTAATGTCTTCTTTCGCCTTTTTCGTCCTCGAGGAACAGCAGCCGATCTTCATCGACGTCTGTGGTTAGGACATAGGCCGCCTACAAGAGCCCTCCAGGCATCATGATCCTGAGCCAATCTCTCCAGCCTCCCCCAAGTGTGGCCAAGTTTCTTGGTATCCGCCTCCACTTCACGGCGCCAAGTGTTCCTAGGCCTGCCTCTTTTCCGTTTTCCTTGAGGGTTCCAATTCAAGGCTTGTCTAGTTATGCTGGAGGCAGGTTTCCTGAGCGTATGGCCAATCCATCTCCATCTTCTCTGGAGGATCTCTTGTTCTACCGGTTCTTGCTTTGTCCGCTGCCACAGTTTCTGGTTGCTGATTCTGTCGGGCCAGTGAATACTGAGAATCCTTCTTAAGCAGTTGTTGATGAAGGAATGGATTCTCTTCATATTCCCAGCAGTGGTTCTCCATGTTTCTGCACCATACAGTAGAACCGGTTTCACCACGGTGTTGAAGGTTCTGATCTTCAGTTTGGTATTTAGGTGTTTGGAGGCCCAGACATTCTTGAGCTGTTGGAAGGCTGCCCTTTCCTTTCCTACCCTTATTTTGATGTCAGCATCTGTCCCACCTTGCTTGTCCACGATGCTGCCAAGGTAGACAAAGCTCTCTACCTCTTCGAGTGCTTCCTCTTTGAGCCTGATGGGTGCTGTATTGGTAGCGGCATTGACCTTGAGGACCTTGCTCTTCCCCTTGTGAATATTAAGACCAATACGTGCAGAAGTGTCTGCAATAGTTCTGGTCTTCTCCTGCATCTGTTGTTGGGTATGGGAGAGAAGGGCAAGATCGTCAGCAAAATCGAGGTCATCAAGCTGGTCCCACAAGGTCCATTGAATACCATTCCGCTTCTGCTGTGTGGAAGTTTTCATCACCCAGTCAATGGCCAATAGGAACAGGAAAGGCGAAAGCAAACATCCCTGCCTCACACCGGTCTTCACCTGGAAAGTATCCGTCACCTGTTGTCCGTGGACCACTCGGCAGGTCATCCCCTCGTAAGAGTTTCTGATCAAGTCCGTGATTTTCCACGGGACTCCATAATGTCTCAACAGTCTCCAGAGGGTTTGCCTATCCACACTGTCAAAGGCTTTCTCATAGTCAGCGAAGTTGATGTAGAGGGGTGAGTTCCATTCCAGGGATTGCTCTAGGATGATGCGCAGTGTTGCAATTTGGTCAGTACAGGATCTGTTGGTCCGGAAGCCAGCCTGTTGGTCCCGCAGCAGGGGGTCAACAGTTCTTTCATTCTGTTGAGTAGTACGCGGTTGAAAACCTTGCCTGGGATGGACAGTAAGGTGATCCCTCTATAGTTGGAGCAGGAGCTTAAGTCCCCCTTTTTTGGGATTTTAATGAGGTATCCCTCCTTCCACTCAGAAGGTACCTGTTCCTCCTCACAGATCTTCAAGAACAGTGGGTGTAGCATCTCTACACTGGTGTGCATGTCAGCCTTCAGTGCCTCTGCTGGGATGCCATCCGGTCCTGCAGCCTTGCCATTTTTAAGTTGTTTGATGGCAATACGGATCTCTTCTTTGGTGGGTGCGTTGCAGTCAATAGCCAGGTCACTGTCAGCTGGGTGAATATCTGGTGGGTTACTTGGCTCTGGCCTGTTTAGAAGTTCCTCAAAGTGTTCTTTCCATCTACCTCTCTGTTGCTCCTCATTTGGTATGCTCTTACCATCTTTGTCCTTCACTGGTCTCTCTGGCTTCTTGAACTTTCCAGACAACTTCTTGATGGTAGCGAACAATTCCCGCATATTCCCTTGGTAGGCTGCTTCTTCCGCTTCTTTGGCAAGCATGTCTACAAAGTTCCTTTTGTCCATCTTAGCGCTTTTCTTTACTTTCTTATTTGCCTCTGAGTACTCCTTTTGGAACCTAACTTTTTGCGCTCGTGTACGGCTGTTGTTAATTCTGCCTTCTTCCCTTTCTCTCTTTTATCACTTTCAATGTATCTGCTGTTATCCATTCTTTGTGTGTATGTTTCCTGTTTCCCAACACTTCCTGACATGTTGATTTGACTGCTTTCTTTACTCCCTGCCACTTTCCATCGATCGTCTCGTCTCCTAGCAGTTCCGGTAGGACTTGGAACTTGTTGGACAGAGTGATCCTGAACTCTTCCTGTTTGACCTTATCTTTCAAGAGGGGGGTGTTGTAGAGCAAGCTATATGATGTCTGCTCAGTGTAGTGCCTTTTCAGTTTTAGTCTCAGCCGGGCCACTAGAAGATGGTGGTCTGAGGCAACGTCAGCTCCTCTTCTGACACGTACATCTTGGAGAGATCGCCTGAATTTTTTCCCAATACACACATGATCTATTTGGTTCATCGTTTGGAGGTCCGGTGAAACCCATGTGGCCTTGTGTATCCTCCTGTGTTGGAATAAGCTCCCGCCTATGACTAGATTTGTTGTGGCACATAGGTCGGCAAATCTTTCTCCGTTATCATTCATTTCTCCTATCCCGTCGCCCCATGGCTTCTTCGTAGCCCGTGTTGTCACTGCCGATCTTGGCATTGAGATCTCCCATGAGGATGACAATGTTTCGCCTAGGGCGACCCTGGGTAATGGTAAGCAATCTGTTATAGAATTCATCTTTGTCTTCCTCCTCACTTTCGTTTGTTGGTGCGTAGCACTGGATAACATCCAAATTGATTCTGTGTTTTTTGGTCCGAAAGGTTGCTGTGAGTATTCTAGGCCCATGCGCCTCCCATCCAATGAGTGCTCCTTGGGCTGCCCTGGATATTATCAGGGCCACGCCCAGAGTGTGTGGTGCATCGTCACCCTCGTGCCCTGAGAATAACAGCATCTCTCCTGAGGCTAGTCTCTTCTGTCCGCACCCGAT
The DNA here is from genome assembly GCA_964017045.1 of Omphiscola glabra. Taxonomy (NCBI): domain Eukaryota; kingdom Metazoa; phylum Mollusca; class Gastropoda; family Lymnaeidae; genus Omphiscola; species Omphiscola glabra. The sequence continues at coordinate 23,989,372 of OZ024799.1, forward strand.
CCATCTTGCCTCGCTGATTCCTAGTATGGCGAGGTTATAGTTCCTCATCTCAGCGGCTACTTGTGCAGTCTTTCCTGTCTCATACATGGTGCATACATTCCATGTTCCAATGGCGGTGGTGGTCCTGGTGGAGATGATGGTCGTCGGCCTAGTAGTTTCCAGATTCTGGCTTTCACTACTTGGCGTCATGCATTCCGCGGCTGGGAATCTATCTTCTCCCAGGACCGTTAAGTCTTTTGTTGCTCTTGTCTGCGTTTTTGTAACAAAGAGTTTTTACGCAGCAGAGTTGTTAGCCCTGCGCACAACCGTCTGGGGGGATGCCCCTCGCAACTCTCCGGAGAGCTGCCCTTAATTTTGGGAAGGGTACCCTAGCCTTTGTGGTTTCGTCCACTCCCTGCAAGGCAGCAGGCTCTGATTTTGGTCCACCCTGGGTATTTGATTTCCCCCAGTACCTACCATATCTGGTGGGCATTCCCCTATCCGCCACCTGGGGAGGCGCTTGATGGGAGATCAGAAACTCCACACGAGTTTATTTAATGTAATAAATAAGAAAGTTTACTTTCCAAGTTCTATATTTTTCCTTACATTCCAATGTTTTAACATTTTAAATTGTATTGTTACTTATGTATGGATCGCAAGACTTAATAAAAACAATTCCTACGTGGTGCAAAGCTAGTCAAATAATTTATTGGGGGTGCAGCGTAAAGAATGGTTGGGAAACACTCTAATGCATTCAACACACTGTATTGATAAAAAAATTTATGCTGAGAGGGCCTTCACAGGGCTTAATCTGGCACTATACCTGAAGGTTTTTCAAGAGCCCGAGAATGAATAGAATGGGAAGTCCTTAGTATTTGCAACAGTTAAATAGCAGATATGATATATTTATTGTAATTAAGAAAAAAAAGTGTTGATGTAAAATATGTATGTCTTTTACCCAAAAACACTTTTTTAACTTAACAATTTTGAAAAATATTTACTTTGTTCTTAAAAACCTTTTGTTTATATTTTAGCTGGCATCAAAAATAAGCTCTTGTATAAGCTTTGTGAGCAAAGAGATTAGTATGTTATCAATTAAAAATTACTTCTTACATCTAATAATAAAGTATGGTATTTTGCCTACAATGAGCTTCAACTGGCCTTTTTTTTCGGCAGCCATCCGTCACAATGTGACAATGTTTGTGGCATTCGCAGGATGAAATTACAGGCCTTGGAATTTACTTTAAGATAAGCTGGTTCTCTAGACAGCAATTCATCTCTCCACGCATCTTGATAACCCAAGGGAACATCATGTGATACAGCTTGGCACGAGTAGTGTCACAGGAGTTGCCAGAATTTTTATTGTGTAAATGTCACACAGCCTACGGGACTCCATCTTCAAGTTTAATTCAGAGTTTCCCTCTCTTAGATGAGTTGCCATCCAAAATTAATGAGTCCCATCCACCAGGGGTGCTGATGATGTTTTTGCTTGTCTGGGCTTGTGCTGTGGATTGAACTCCTGTCCACAAGCTTGGGATTTACTCAGTTGAGACTGCCTGGCCACCCTTCAGCCAATTAATATGATTGGTCAGAAATACGTAAGTTGCTTTATTTTTTTGGCTGAAGATCGGCAAAGTGTGAAGCTCACCTAAACATAATCTGTGATACTGCTACACAGGCAATCAAGTTTTAAAATGATGATGAATCGGATTATATAGGCTATGAAACCAACAAATGACGAGCACAGTAGTAGACTAATTTTTTTTTTTTTAATTTTGTGATGAGAATTTTAAATTAACACCAATAAATAAAAAAAACTTATCACTTTTCTTTAAATTTTTTAAATTTCATAATTTAATGAAAATAGCAATCATATAAATGACTTCAGGTACTTCAGCTCCTTACAGTAACTGCAGCATAAGTTTTTTTTAAAGCTATTTTATTGTGTGTTTTTTAAAATAGCATTGATATATGGTCTGTTCATTCCACACTCCTTGACTGGCACTGGTAAATGTTCTTTAAATTAATTTTTATAATAAAACTAAAATATTTCATTAATTTCTTTATTGTACGGGCCGAGTTACCATAATGTCAATACTTCATAAGTTTTTAATAATGACAATGACACAGACAACCTTAGTTTCATGCAGACCAAAAAGGAGACAGGCATAGTTTATACACATCTTTGAAGACCATATTGGGATACCCTTAAACTTATATGTGTCGTTTATGGGCTTAGCCAGCTTAGTTTGACAAAAAAAAAAATATGTTTAAAGCATGCATTGCATTTGTATCTTTATTATAATTATGTCTTGTAAAATGGATGGAACCATAACAATTTTACTATAATATAGAGCTTGTTATTTGGATATTTGCTGGGTGATGGTGGCACTCCAGTCACCCATATTAGTAGTGCAGGCTCAAAATACCGACAACTGCCGAGTTGGCCTGAGGACCATGTGCATAGGTCGCCATCAGCGATCTTCATAAATAAGAAAAAGCATAGCATTAGGGAGCCATGGAAGAAACATAGAAAAAGCAATAAAAAGATATGCTGATCCAAAGGCTAGAAAAAAAATGTCATTCTTGGGCCAACTGTTCATACTGTCCAAAAACAAGTTTAAAAAACAATATCATTGTTCAATGTTTGTTAAAAAAACAACCTTGGTAACACAAGGTGATAAACTCATTATCTAATCCCTAGTTTTTTCATTGCACAATTTTGTATGATTATACTAAAAAAGGGCACCAAAATTAAGCTTGCCCGAGGTGCCAGCTACTGTAAGGCCGGCCCTGCAAAATAGTGAGGCCTAGTAAAGTTAAAGTCAGAAACAGAAACTGACCGATTTTTGCATGCTCATTAAAAAACAACACTTGTGCAGTGCCAGTGAGAAAACCCAAAATATTCGACTTTTTAATTTATCCAGTTCTATTTTTACTGGCTAGATAAATTTATGCAACTATTAACGTAAAGAAAAAACTTGCCTAACTTTCCCTGTTGGATCTTTGTAGGTGATCATATTCATTGCAATCCATTTACCTCTGGCAATTTCCTAGAAACAGTAATTGGAAAAAAAAAGAACATTGAATGTTTCTTTAAATACTGATTGATGATACTAGTGATAGTGAGATAGAATATAGAAAACTTAAAAAAAAAAAGAAAATTCTGATCAGTTTCTTATTTTGTTAAGTCCTTAAGTTTAAGACCCTAACTAAACAAAATTTCAAAAGCTATGAGTATGAATATGTACAAACATAGGACTATACTTAGGCCCAGTGTTTCTTTCAGACAATTTGTTCCCGGGAGGAAGCATTTGAGATGTCCGCGTGGGCAGTGCCAGTAGCGTAGGAGGATGGGCAGAGGGGGCAGCCCACCACCAGGGGGATGTTTTTCATTTTCTGGAGGATCGCCATTTTAGGCCTGCCGCAGAGTTTTGTTTTGGAAGTGGGGTGGCAAAAGTCTTACCCTAGATACAACACTGGGTATAATGACGACCAGGATTAGCTATAACTCCACAGCTTCAACCAACATAGAAGAGATTTAATTTAGTTGAAGGCATGCATTTTTCTCTGGCTAAGTTTTATCCCTGGAATCTATATAGCCCAACAATATTAATATACACAAAATTAAAGGAAAATAATATATTTGTCAGTTCAAGAAAATAATTTTAATTACTAACATTCAGTGTGTGTTTCTTAAAGGTGACAACACTATCAGAAGGGAAGGCAGAAAGAAAGTGAGGGCCCGGACAGCTAATGAACAAAAATGGGGAGGGGGGTTCATTCCTCCCTAGAAAATTGATCCAGGTGCCATACATAGCTTGAATTCACTCCGATGTGGCACACCCCGGGTATTCATTTGGCCCCGACGTAGTTGGAATCATTATAGCGCATACCTAAACTTAGTTTTGCATCATTCCCCACTTAATCGGAGTGCAACAAAATTTCAACCTGGTTGTGTTTATACTAATGCTATATTTTAAGTTGTTACTAAACAGTAATGTTGTTTTATAAATATATTTTTTGTTAAACTATTTTTTTTGGTTAAACTGCTTCAATAATAAATATTTAAAAAAAAAAAAATATATATATATATATATTTCATCCAAAAAGGGGTCTGTTGTAGATACATCCTAAGTTTTACAAAATACAAAAAAGAGAAAAAAATACAGTATTGTTGAAAAATACTAAAGTAGGGCAACATTTATAAATAGTTTATTAATGGCACTATATTAGACTAATTACTATATTTTTAAAACATGATGATAACGTACAGTACCCTGTCCTAGTTTAAAAGTTGATCTTATATTATAAAGAAATAGAAATTGAAAACATATTGTCCATGTTTGATAATTAGCAAGAACTAATTCAAAATATAGGCCTTTAGAGCAATGGAAAGTTAAGTTCCGTATTGTTCCAAGTTTAGGCAGCACTTTTCCCCATTGAGTAAGTCTTAAATTTAAGTATGAGTATGTTGCACATAGATAGACAATTTAAATAAAAATAATGGGTATAAAAAAATAATATGCTAACAAAATAAAATATATAGAGCACAGTGATTATTCACGGGCGATGCCATTTCCTTCCTTTTATTAGATTATAGGTACCATTTACAACTCTTTAAATAAATGTTATAAAATGACAATTCTATTGTTTTTCTTAAATTATGTTTCTACTTAATTTTTTTGACACTTTATCTTCGGAGAGTGGGGGTAGTTGAGTTACTGAAAAGGGTAGGGGGGCAAGCTTGTTAACATTAAATAAAAACAGTACTAATATATGTGAACAGCAGGAAGTAGTGTTGCACTTTAAACTTAAAACCCGGAGTGGCCTTCTTATCTTTTTAAATATGGTGCCGTAATTTTGAATTGAATGCTTACATCTAGATTAGCAAAAAATATTCCGATCATCAAATATGAGCATGGTCAATGGTAATACTTCATTGAATACACTATTTCACTATTTTTATTAAAAAGAGTAAAAAAATAACAATTTAGTTGTTTTTTTTAAATAAATTATATTGTTGGCTTACTTTAACTTTAGACTTTTGTACACTTTCACTATGTTCAGTCTCTTGAGTGAGTAAGCCTTCCTGCCACTACTGACAGTCAGAGTCAGTATTAAGTTTAACTAAACCTAAATATTAAATTGAAATGACTAGTCTTACCCTAATTTAAATTTAAATAAAGAATAAAGTGTGAATTGTGTAACCTCAGATTTGATATGCTCACTGTCCGTTGGAAGAGCTGGGCGGTCATCAGAAGACGATGTTGTGTTTGTCATACTAATAACTTTATTAGTTAGTCTACTTCTACTTCTAGCCTTACTGTCCTTCGCTGGCGTTGTGGGTAATGCAGGGAATAAAGTTGGTGATTCCAAATCCTTTTCAGTTTCGCTTACACCAGGTCCAGTGCTACTACTACCACTAGAACTAGAAGCCTGATCTTTTCGGCTTCGTTTACCATCTTTTCCAACATATCTATTTCCCTGAAATCTACGCTTTTTAGTACGAGCTCTATTTCCGTTCTTTTTACTTTCCCGATTCATTTCTAGGGTACAGGAATTGTGTAGTAATTTAAATTTCTAGAGTTTATTATCAAGCGCACATGTCATAAGGTCGATTGAATCAGTAAACAAAGGCAGTGCTGCCATTCACATTTTCCCAAATTCCCCAGGTTTTGTATGTAAAATTCCCCAGATTTCCCCAAATCCCAAACTATGTGAAAGGCCGTGCAAAGAGAGGTGAATGTGGTATAGGTCTCGGGAGCTCAAAGACACCATGTTTCATGAAAATTTGGGAAAACATTTAACGTCCATTGGCAACAAGAATCTTTTCATGCTGGATGACTTTCACTAGGATAATCCAGTAAGCATGTGTTCACTGACCCCTGGCAGAGCTGTGGGGGGTCATCAGAAGACGATGTTGTGTTTGTAAGCCATCTCCACCAGGTATCAAAACCAGTGAAACAAATCGTTTCCCCTCTTAATAACATTTTCCTCCCCTGTCAGCTCATTTATAAGACAGATGTCTCCTTGAAGTGTCCCTTACTTCTGATTCACATCTTCAGCAATGACCGCCAAAGCCTTCTTAATACCGTTGTAACCATAAGAGAAGAACTTGGCGGCAGAACGATCGCGTATGCCCTGCAACCATACGGGCGTTTGGGGGGGGGGGGGGGATATTTTTGGGGCCCCAAGTGGCGATTGGAAAAAAATAATCTTCCAACTTTGAATGTAGGGAGGCACAAAACCGACAAGTGGCAGGGGGCCTCCCAGAGTCTGCCTGGTCGCACAGCCTTTGCTCACTAGATCATGTCAGTCACTAGTTTAAAGACTAATTCAGATTCTTGCTGACATTCGCTACCTTTGTTTTCATCAATGCACTATATTTGAGTGACACCACTGAAAGGTGGCTTGTTGCCGATAAAAATTTTTGCACTGCTTGCACAAGCTCCGATAATGAAATTTCAGCAAAGTAGCCACCAACACAACATACAGTAACCATTCTCAGGGAGTGCGCTTGGAATGTAGCGTGCAAGCACTGGCGTCGGAAATAGGGTACGTCGGGTGCGGCCCGCCAGGGGCGGTACTTTTCTTTTTAGTATACATTGAGTTAATGCATGGGTCGATGCAGCAGAAGCATGACCCACAGCGGGTGGCACTAACCCTTGCTTCGCCATTGTGTGCAAAGAGATTTATTTTGGCAATATGAGCCAGTTAGCTGCTAGAAGACCATAGTAGCACACAGGGGCCATCCATAAATGACGTCTCGCAATTTTTTTCCGATTTTTGCCCCCCCCCACTCCCCCATCGTCACAAATCGTCACAAAAAGTTAGACCCCCCCCCCTAAAATATAACGTCACAAATCTCTACACCCCCCCCCTTTTTTTAAAGTCCATGTGTCCACTACTGTCCTTTACAAACCACTCAAGAAATTCACCTCCCATGGATATCAAATTACTGCAACTGTTTCAGGTACATTTCACTAGAACAGTGGTTCTTATCCAGCGGTAAAAGTACAAATCCCCAGCCCTGAGGTGTGGAAGACCAGAAAAGTGTATTCAGTAGCGTAGCTAAGGGGCTGCGGACCGCACAGGGGTGACACCATCTCAGGGGGTGACATCAAATTGAAAAATTGCGTATTTACAGAGCAAACACTGCTCGGTCTAACTGAAATCCACAAAAGGATAACAGACGGCACGTATATTTTCCACTCATGTAACCAATCAAAATTCGTTTTTGTTAAAATTTCAAAGGTGATGCGTCAGCAATTATGTTACCTTATTATTTGGTCAGAAACACATCGTTTTGACAATTTTTCAACGCCAGGTGAAGTGTTCGTTAACTTTTGTATGTGACAGGAAGCTATAATTATCTAAATTCTGAGAAGTAAAACTATCCTTTGATAACATTATAATAACAATGAGCGATTCTAAGTACATGTCACAGTTCTCTTAAATACATTTACCTCCTGACCTTCAATACCGTGGATTAAGTGAAACAAGAAGAATTACATCGTGGAAGTCAAGGGGCGGGTGGTCATGGTTGACACCACGAGCTTACTGGACCGGGTGACACCAACCCTAGCTACGCCACTGGTTGCAATTGCTGTCTTTGCTAGTTGTTGCTGCTTGAAAAAAAATTAGTTTGCATGCATTTTGATAAGCAGCAGTAATTGTCTTTCTTGTGAATTTTGTTTGCGAATTGCTTTTATTTGTATTCCCCCCCCCTTGCTTATAAAGTTAATGAAAGAAATAAAACTACGATAACTAAATTGTTTAATTATTTTTAATTTTATTACAATATAATTTATACGTGTTTCTTTTTTTTTGGGGGGGGGGGTGTTTAAAAGGGAGGGGGCCTAGAGGGCTGCAAAAAATGTTAAGAATCCCTGCCCTAGAGCATGTACTAAGATACCACTCCACCCCCGGTCCCTGTCCTAGAGCATTTACCACCACCCACCCACCCCCAAGGTCAACCATTGATATCTTTCAATCCCACTTCCCCTGGTCGCCTGGTCGAATTCTATGACTCCTTTGTCCAAATTTAGCCATAAATGCTCACAACTGGCATTGCAACAACACCCCCAGTCCGCTCCTCCTTGGTGTCTTGTAACTTGATCAGAGGCCATTATTTGGAACTCACATACCTGTACTCTCAGTGATAGTAGTTTAAAAATAAAATAATGATTGCTGTATAAAAGAATATGTTAAAAATGTCTGTAATTTAGGGTTATTAAGTGCAACTCTTTACTAGAATATTCTACTTTTCATGTGACGTCACATTGCTTGAAGTCCCCCTTCCCCCTCGTCACACATCGTCACAAAAATCTGACCCCCTCCCCCTTAGACGCGTGACGTCATTTATGGATGGCCCCCACAGACATGCAGTTTTTCCACACAGACATGCAGTTTTTCCACACAGACATGCAGTTTTCCACACAGACATGCAGTTTTCCACACAGACATGCAGTTTTTCCACACAGACATGTAGTGTTTCCACACAGACATGCAGTTTTTCCACACAGACATGCAGTTTTTCCACACAGACATGCAGTTTTTCCACACAGACATGCAGTGTTTCCACACAGACATGCAGTTTTTCATATAGACAATGTGTTCCAGTGGAGGGTTAGATATTAAAGTGGGCAATGTCATTGGCGCAGGAAGGGGAGCAGCCACCTCAGGCGGCACTTTTTTATGGATGGGTGGCATTTTCGGCCAACTACAGAATTTTTATCGCGGAAGGGGGACAAAATATTGATCCAGCAAGGCGGCACTAACTCTAGCTACGTCACTGGACTGTGCATTCAGGGCCATACAAGGGCCCCAATCATTATATACTAATTTTTTCCACTTGTGGCGCCCCTGAGGATATGCTTTAGGCCGCATGTAGGTTTCATCTCTGGTATCTATATAGATCAAATGTATATAATAAATTACAAGAAAATAATATATTTGTCATTTCAAGAAAATCCTCTAATTGTTAACATTCAGTGCATTTTTTTTTTGTAGTAAAAGAAAAAAGTACCGTCATTGTCATTTTCATAAGGGTAGGGAAAGAATTCGAGGGCGCCGATGGCTCCAGAGCGGAAGGGGGTAGCACCAAATGGAAAATACAAAGTTGACAGACTTCGCTCGAATAAATTTCCTAACAGAACTCAGTTAAATACAAGGACAGGATACCAGCAGAATAGCGTGTCACTAGAGCACGGTGTCACTTGACACTCCTCCCGAACCCCCTCCCCCCACCCACCGGACATTCACCGAGTTATTCTTAACCAGATCATACAGAATCGTTTGTGAATAAGTCATTGAGCCCTAAAGCAAAGAACTTCAGCCCAAGCGTTTAAGAAATGAAACAGAATTAACATATCCGAACTTTTGTATGGAAGAAATTTTGTTCGAAGGAAAATTGTATGACTGAAGGTTGTTTTTTCAAACAGAAATTTGTTGAAAACCAGTAACTCTTCTCCAGTCGCCGATGGCAGACTCTTAGCGTCAAAACTATCTGTTAATACCTTGATGGCTATGGAGTTCAGAATGAAAACGATCAATACACTCATGCATCGACCTCTTGTTTTCATTTTGCAAAGTAAATCTGGTGTCTCTTGGTCCACTGTAATTTTCTTCTTGAGCCTTAGTCTTCTCTTTACTGTAATGCCATGTTGGTCTGGTTTTGAAAGTGGTTGTTCAAACCATCATGATATTCTTCAATATTTGAATGCATTTTTTGCTTCTACCATTATGGTCACCGCCTTTACTACAGTTAAGCCTTTAATATCCAGAGATAACTGTGTATGATCCAGAGATAACTGTGTATGATCCAGAGATAACTGTGTATGATCGGGTTCCTCGAGTATATCAGAAGAAAAGAATGGTAGAAACGTGTCCATTAAAACGTTCCATCTATGAGTGCAAGCAGAAAAGAATTCAGCGTTCCCACAGATGATAAAAAAATGTTACTTATGATGCACTTCCGGCAAAAGGGTGTTGACCACGCAAGTTAAGTGACTATCCATTAAAATAACAACAACGTAATTGTTCTTCATTTCAGTAAGGCTTGCACACCTCCATGAAATCTAGACACGGTGGCAGCACTATCGTAACTCACGAGCTTGGCACATCGCTATGTCCACTCCGTCACTTTATAGTTCTGTGAGAATGTCAGAACTAAGGTCAGCAGCTATTTCCAATTTTAAAGGAAAAACCATAGACACATTTATCTTTCTTCAAATTTCTCATCCTAGATTTTCACATATCGGATCACCTCAGACATCTGGTCAGTGTGTCATAGGTCAGGTATGCCGTTGAACATGATTTCAAAACACCTCTCATACTTTAGATCAGTGGTTCTCAACTTTTCTAATGCCACGACCCTTTATTACAGTTTCTCATGCTGTGGCGACCCCCAGCCACAAAATTATTTTCGTTGCTTCTTCACAACTGTAGAGTTTATGTGTTTTTCGATGGTCTTAGGCGACCCCTGGGAAAGAGTCATTCGAGAACCGCTGCTTTAGATCCATAAGCATCTCTTCACATTATTTGCCAGAATATTTATCAAATCATTCTGCGTTTATGATGCAAGATAAGATACAGATGCTTAAAGTCTGGTGGCACCATGCTCTTATATTTAACTTTGATGTGTCATGAAGCCGAGTCTACTGAGCTCTGACTAATTGGTAATTTTCAGTTGTGTCAACCTCCACTCCCTGACGGCGATTTGGTCAGTTGGTGACGCCACTAGATAATTTCTCTAAAACGTCCAAACATTTTTTGTTATGTATACGCTGACAATTTCATGATCAACGGGAAATATGGAACAATAAAATAGAAGGTAGAAAATAAGAATTTAACATTGAGCCGACGAACATGAACTTTGCTTAGTAGAAATTACGAAATGCTGTAGGATAGCTATGCTCAGCGGGCGCAGAGATGTCAAATTTTTGTTGTTTGGCATCAACATCATAGGCATAACCAGTGGCGTAGCAAGGGGGGGGGGTGTGCGGACCGCACCGGGTGACACCATCCCAGCAGCAGATATGTTTTGGGCTGTTCAACCCAAGAGTCTACTATCAGCTAGTGAAGAAGAGTTATTGATGTCCGTTCCTAAAATTAACCTCTTTCGGTGTTGAATTATCAGAAGTAGAGTTTTTAAAAGAAATATTAAGGCTTAGAAGACACATAAAGGCAGCTGAGATTGAATTTCACAAAGACATGGACTGGTCGGTATTTGATGTTTTTAAATTCTTAGCAGAATGAGAACTTCCTAGAATCTCTTCCAGTAACCTCGCTAAGCCTTTAATTGTTTGTTAACCAACCAGACAAAACGACAAGGTGACAAAACGACAAGGTGACAAAACGACAAGGTGACAAAACGACAAGGTGACAAAACGACAAGTCTTCAACGCCAACGCATCCACCGTCTTTAATGCCTTACATGCAGTAAAGTAAGGTCAACTTTTTAAGATATTTTTACATGCCTTATAGTTGGAGAAACACGGTATTCGGTTATCAGACTTGCGCATAATTACATTAAAATGTAATTAATTACCATTAGAATTACATTACCTATTTTTGTAATTATCTACAATTTCCATTACTTCATTCAAAAGTGTATTTAATTACCATTACAAATTACTCCACTATTGACCTTTAATTACAATTACATTTTTTACTTACAACATTTTTATATTTGGAATTTTTGTTTATTTTGTTTCATTAACTTAAAACATCAACATTGTTTTAATAAGACATATTTCCTTTTACAGTGCAGTACATGCACATTACTTGGAACCAGCTTTTCGATTTTATTGTTTAACGTACAAGAAAGTCAGAGAAATTCATTAAATGATTTTACTGTATATCTGAATACACAATCATATTTTGTAGCAGACCCTTACAAATTTCAGTGATTGTCTATGTGTTTGAGCAAGTATGACATATTGTACATTATAATTTTCAGCTTGCTCATTACTTGGAGACAAAATGTATGTCATTTTGGGTCAAAGTACTATATGAGTATGTTGTATACCATGACACTATATTCATATATTCATAAGGATATGATCTGCTATTCAGTATTTTCACTTTTACTCTGAAAATAAACATTTACTGAGCAATTAAAAAAGGTCAATTACATGGAGAGTAATTAATTACAATTACTAATTATAAATAAAATGTGTAATTAATTTAAGTTTTTATTAATTATCTCAAAGTATGTCTGTTATTTTGCATAAGATTATGATCTCAAAAGGTGTATTACTATATATTTATACTGTAGAGGAAACTGCACTAACACAGCACTACACTGTTGATCACAAACTCCAGCTTCTAGAGCACATGTGTCAACTCATGGTATTTTTCCTCATGACTAACAAAGAATTAGGCCAGTGGTTCTCAACCTTCCCAATGCTGCGACCTTTTATAACAGTTCCCAATGTTGTGGCGACCCCCAACCACACAATTATTGTCGTTGCTACTACATAACTGTAGAGTATATGTGTTTTCCGATGGTCTTAGGCAACCCCTGTGAAATATAATAATGGTGAGACTGCAATCAGGTTAGCACAATAGGAAATTAGTAAAACACAGTAAGGTTAAACCCGATAAAAGGAACGCAACAAAACAACGAACGTGTCGGCAGGAAGCCTTCATCAGCGAACAAACAGAAAAACTAATAAAATAAAAATGTATCAAAAAATATAATGTAGCACTTAGCTCAGACATAGTATCCAAGAGAGCAGCAAAAGATTAGTTCGCTGATGAAGGCTTCCTGCCGACACGTTCATTGTTTTGTTGCGTTCCCTGGGAAATGGTCGTTCGACCCCCAAAGGGGTCGCGACCCACAGGTTGAGAACCACTGAATTTGGCCGACGACTCCACTAAGAAAGTAACAATATTTCCACCATCGCTGCGAACATCAAAGCTCTTTGATGTGACCGGAACTCATGTTATCATGTTTGCAACGGTAACTAGACAAAACGACAAGTGACAAAACGACAAGGTGACAAAATGACAAGGTTTGGAGTTAAGGTTAGGGTTAGTCTGATAACCCAATTACCGTGTTTCCCCAACTATAGGGCATGTTAAATATCTTTAAAAGTTTACCATACTTTATTGTATGCAAAGCGGTGTCTCCCAACCTTTTTTTGTGCCATGCCCCACTTAAGCCTTTCTAAAATTCTTATGCATAATTTTTAATATTAAAAAATACGGTTGTTCACCGAAGAAGCTATGATAGGTTTTAGGAAGAAATCACTAGGAAAATGGTGAGGGAACATAGTAAGTAAATTTTCAAAACATATATGGAGAACTGACATTCAAGTATGAAATAATTTTAATGAAAGATTTTTCTATATTATTTTAATTATTAGTAATAATTTATTGTTTAACGTTAGTGAGATGTTTGTGTTTTCAAGTTCTAGATAGCTCATTTTCAAATTGCCCCCTGTGGGGCGTGTGCCCCACGTTGGGAAACATCGATGTAAGGCATTAAAGACGGTGGAGGCGTTGAAGACTTGTCGTTTTGTCACTTTGTCGTTTTGACACATTGTCGTTTTGTCACCTTGTCGTTTTGGCACACCATGAATTTACCGCACCGGGTGACACCAACACTGGGCCTAACTAATAAATATTTTCGGCAAGAGACAATTTTATTTTTGTACATCCCCTACCCCAAAAAAAAAAAAAAAAAAAAAAAAAAAAAAAAAACGAATGGGTAATTTTATAAAGAAAATTAAAAATCTTAATGGTAGGCCAATTTATAAAATGCAACTCTCAGTATTACAAGGAATAGGAATAAGAGGTTAAAACATAGTAGCCCAATTTAAATAATTAATTTCCAGATTCTTAAATGCCATTTATCAATAATGAATTTTTAATGTATATTTTTATTTTTAAGAATAAAAAAAGTAAATTTGATGTTAATTGAATGTTAACAATAACGAAATTTATGTTAGCCAAGATTCTAGGTATAAGAATCTTAGAAGCCATCACTGTGGCGCTACAACCCATGTAGGGCTTTGGCCTGCCTAACTACTTCCTTCCACTCAGACCTCACTAATGCTTTTCTTTTCCATTCCGGATTCCCAGTTGTTGTAGATCCTTTTCTTCATCATCCATCTAAGCCTAGGTCTGCCTTTTAGCCGTTTTTCTCTAGGGTGTTGGTGATGCACTCTCTTCACTCCTCTGTCATTTGGCATTCTCTATAAGCGTCCTACCCAGCGTAGCCTACCCTTTTTAAATTTCTGCTACTATCGTGGGATCCTGATATATACTGTACAATTCATGGTTGGTTCAAGGTTGGTGTAAGGTTGTAGTCTTTTGGCAGTTAGCTTCGTCAGTATTTTGTATGAAACATTTAATAGGATGATTCCCCCGTAGTTTGTGCACTGAAGTTTGGGGCCTTTCTTGTGTATTGGGTGACGGTTTCCCAAATTTTAGTTATAAGCTCATGTATCTGAGTGTGTAGTTCTCTTCCTCCATATTTAATAAGTTCCGCTGTGATGATGTCTTCTCCGGGGGCTTTGTGTTTTTTTTTATATAATTGATTACTTCTCTAGTTTCTTCTAGAGTTGGAGAGTTTATAAAATTTTCTGGTCCTCCCTGAGGTGGTTGGTAATCTTCATCTTGTCTATTGTCTGCATTTAGTATGTCCTCAAAACTTTAGAAGTTTGAGTTAAAATAAGTGTATTATGACGTCTAAAAATATCTGGCATATCCGTTTTTCAGACACACATTGCGCTAAGAATATTACAATGTACTTATGTTTTAGAAAGGTGACAGTTAAACTTAGTTCAAGGATAAAATCATATCTTCAACATTAATTACTTAGGTACAGGTAAACCGGTAGTTTTATTGCCATCTTTAAACAAACCCAGCTTCTCTAGGATGACCTAGTTCAAAATAAAATATTGAATTTATTCTGGATTCACTGGTCACTGAGACTGAGATGAAAATCTGATTCTGATTCAGTCACTTTCGCTGGGTGATCAGTGTCAGTAGAAGTAGTCTTACTTGCTGACTTAGTGACTTTGAAATTACTTAGGCAGGTCAATGTAGCCTAAATGATGTCAGCTTGACTTGACTAGTATACCAGCCTAAAATAACAAAATTTGGTATACCCAAAATTATATATGATATAATAATGTTAATTATAATGATAATGCTACATTTACTGTAATTTACATTAAAACTAAAACATTATCATCACCCTATTATCATTATGTCTGCTTAAATTAAAATTTGTTTAAAAAGGCACTCACCCATGACATTTTCATTTAAGAGTATAAGGCCATTTTAAATTAAATTATTATGATATAAATTATATATTGAATTGTATTAAATGTATTAAATATGGTGACCAGATTTTTTCTCGGGGTAACTGGGATAGCAGACCTGTTTACCCATGAACTCTTAAAATCGTACTATATCATCACAAAAGCGTTCAATACATTATCTTAATAGTGAAAAAACACACACAGTATATATAAGGTAAACACCTGAAAATTGTACATTGTACGCCAGAATCGTAAGAGTAAACAGGTGAGGGTGAGGGGGAGGGGGGAACCCCGTCCGTGAAGAAAAACATGGTTTGTCAAAATTGACTGTAAAACATGCGTTTCGGAAGGGCAAAGAACAACTTCATTATTGTACATTCATAATAGTAATAGTAAACTGTATGTTATAAAAGTAGCAAAGCTCACACTTACATGTTAATCAGGAATCATGGATGAAATATTTGTGAACATGAACAACTAAATAGAAAACTACCAGAAGTGTTTTGTGAAGAATTTATAAATACTTTCTGAGATTGAACATGTCACTTTTTCAATGTTTATAAAACAGGAAAAAAAGCTTGTCATTGAGTTAATAACTATACCAATTGACATGTTTTTAAAACATATAAATTTATAAATTGAAACATCCGACATGTGTCAGAAAATGAAGCATCAACAAGGGAATTTTAATTATTAATTTCATAATTATGATACTAATATTTCTGAGATGACTGGATAGCTTTTAGGACACAATGATTTTTTAACTAACTTATAAAACTTGTCACATTCATGACTGAAATGGCATTTGAAAGCTTAACATGGCATATGTTTCAATGTATCGACTTTCATTGCGACTTATCTGGTGTCCACATGTTTTAATCAGAGAAAAGATTTGTACAGGTCAGCGGGAGCATTTGTCCCTGTCTCTGGAAAAGGACAGTTTGTTGGAAAACACCACAGGCCGGGATATTTCCTGACCTTTCGGGGATGCCAGGATGGGTGATGCAAAATAGGGACTGTCCTGGGTAAACCAGAATGTCTGGTCACCGTATATTAAACATAGGCCTAGATGCATTTATTTATTTTAGTCTATGTTCTGTCTTCACTCTTGTAAAAATTTTAATGAAGTTCATTACTATTACCCAAAGTCTAAGATAATTATAATTTTTAAAATCATTCAATGGCCTCTATCATAATAAGAGTGTTATAGTGCAAAATATAATATGAGACAAAACATTAAATATATTCATTATTTTCTTTCCCAATTATAGTGCCAAACCAGTTGTGTCCCAGAAGACCTTTTAGATGTAGGCCTACCTTCATAAACTGCCTTAGACTTAAAAGTTGTTTATGTTTTTTTTTTAACGTTTTGAGTTCTTCCATAATCACTGAATATTTTAAGGATACAATTTTATTTCAATTCAAGGAATCATTTCATTGGAAACAGCAATAAGCCTTTAAAAGAGGTTCCTGCTAAACTATAAGCCTAGACACATAATTTTCTTTTTATTATGAGTAAAGAACCAGCCTCCCTGGGACAAACAAGGATATTTAAGCATTCACTTGCAAAAGCTTTGTCAAGTGAAAATTCCAAGCAGCTTGTGGATGGGCATATGTTAATGACAATGCAGGAAAAAAATCATGTTAATGATTTAAAAAACTGTAAAATGGAGGATGCTAACCATGGCAAGAATGGTAAACTGCAGATATCTGGTAATGCTGCTAAACAGGCAGATTATGGAAGAGGCAGACAATCTGGTCAAAACTATTGTGATCCCAACATAGCTTCTCCATTCTCAAAAACAGATGAAAAACTTTTGTCCACCGGTGAATATACTCATTACAACAATGCAAATTCTGTTATATTTGAGAGAATGATTAAAAATGATCCACACGCTACAAGTACTTTGTCTTCTGATTTAGTGGAAGGCGAAGGCAATTGTAAGCCAGGTAGAAGGCGAAAGAGATCTGCAGACTTAACTGAATCTATGAAACTTCCAGATTTACTTCAAGGTCAAGAAACATGTAAGGACACATTTGATACAGATTTGTGTTCTAGTGAAGTCAGAATTAATGAGTGCCAAACTTCTCAGAAGGAGGTTGTTGAAAAGAATACAGAAAGACATATTTCAGTCAGAATCTCATTAAATAAATCTGAAAATTATGTGTCGGGTTTATCTGTTTGCAGTGAAAGGAATATATTACCTGAAAAACTTAGCACTGTAGCACAAGAGGCTCATAGGGGAGAGCAAAATGATTACAAAAGTAAGGATTATAAAAAATCTGATTTTAACAATAATAGCAAAGAAATTATGGTTGGTTCAAAAGCTTTCACAAGAAGGAACAGTGATGATTTGTATGGTTCTTTTGAAGAAATCTCTGAAAATCCAGGAGTCATGCAGACTACTAAGAAAGTTTCCATGCTTTCTAATGATTCAGAACAGTATGTTAAAACAAGTACATGTTGGTGGAGAGAAAACAAGCCATATATGAAAAATAGGTCAACAGATTATAACAGTTATAGCAATTCCAACAGCTGGTCCAGAGAAAACAAGCCATGTATGAAAAATAGGTCAACAGATTATAACAGTTATGGCAGTTCCAATTGGTCCAAAGAAAACAAGCCATGTATGAAAAATAGGTCAACAGATTATAACAGGTATGGCAATTCCAATAGGTCCAGAGAAAACAAGCCTTGTATGAAAAATAGGTCAACAGATTATAACAGTTATGGCAATTCCAATTGGTCCAGAGAAAACAGGCCATATATGAAAAATAGGTCAGCAGATTATAACAGTTATAGCAATTCCAATAATTATCAGAAAAATAACAGACTCACTTCTTTCCGCCATGATTTTAAATTCAATAAAAATAATGAGCAATCCACACATTCCAACAAAATCGATAAATCAAATAACAGTCAAAAGGTTGTTACAAGATGCAAAAGAACTCTGCCCCTGGTGCATCAAAATAGTCAGGAGAGTCAGAAATACTTGATACCAAATTCTAAAGATAAAGACAGAGTTATCAATGGCAGTTCTAATACAATGATCACACAAAAAGTGCAGGACCAGGAAGTTTCGGGTGGAGCTTTGATTGGGGAGGTACTGGATAAGACAGTGGCAAGTTCTAGAGAATGTGAGGTGGTTTCTGATGATGAGTGCAAGAACATTACTTTGAATGTGAAGAATTGTTGTAATGAACACTTTGTTGAGAATAAAGCTAAACACAGGGAAAATGACAAAGATTTGCATAGAGTCAACTGTCTCATTAGTGATATTTTCAAGAGCTATAAATCAGAAGACATGCCTAATAAGTTAAATAAAATTAAAACTATGTCAAATGAATTACCTATATCAAATAGTTTACATGCAAACAAAAGGTCAGTTGAGGACAAAGATGAGAGCCCATTGAAAGAGGAGTCAAACAATCAAGAGGGTGCCTTGAATATATGTTCTGAAGCTGACAGCCAAACAGAAACATTAGCGGGGCATGATTCTAAAGATTCATTAAATCAAGAGGGTGCCTTGAATATATGTTCTGAAGCTGACAGCCAAACAGAAACATTAGCGGGGCATGATTCTAAAGATTCATTAAATCAAGAGGGTGCCTTGAATATATGTTCTGAAGCTGACAGCCAAACAGAAACATTAGCGGGGCATGATTCTAAAGATTCATTAAATCCAGAAGTACTCAACATGCAACCGCAGGACACTTGCTGTGAAGAGAAGATGCAAATTTCAACTAGTATGCAGAATAAAGTTCAACCGGCTTATAGCTATTCAGGTGAAGATATTCAGTATCAAACAAGGGAATATTTTGGTGAAGATGATACTTGCCTCCCAGCTCAGGTGGATAATGAATTTCAGCCAAGTCTAACAACAAAAAAGTACACAATTTCTTCAGTAGAAATGGAAAAAGAAATGGAAAAAACATCTAATGTTAATCTCATTGCACAATCCAAAAATACATCTGACAAATTATGCTCTAAATCTTCATCTGAATTTAATAGCTGCTCATCTGAACCAAATAGTGATTATGAAGCTGAGATATGTTCTCAAAGTGATTGTGAAGAGAGGCCAACTCCTAAGCAAGTAGCACCACCTGACCTAAGATATTATGCACCAGCATATCCATATAATCCTATCTATGGGCCGCAGAACAGAGATTGGCCATTGCATATTAATGATTTACATCAGGGATCAGCTCATCCTTATTATGTTTCCAATGTTGAAAACCAAGATAAGCACTCCCCATTACTTTTAAGAAAACTCTGTTTACCTGCATCATCATTTAGCACCCAGGAATCCCTTGAAAAAATTAATAAATTTATAAAATCGTGCTCTATAAATATTGAAGATATTGTTAGAAATGTCAGTGATAATCATACTTCACTGGATGCTTATGTCACTGTAAGCATACCAGACCCATCGTCATGTGAATTTTATAGCAGTGACAAGGGCTCACCTGCTACTGCACCCTTTAACCCTTCTACTCCTGCTACGATAACCAGTGCCCTCCCTCCCTATTTTCAACCTGGCTTTTGGCCTTCTTATTATGCTCACCATTTGGATACTTCTGTTAGGTACCCTTTCGGGTACTATGACCACTCCTCCAGGGTGACAAATCCATCATTTACGCAACAAGCACCATTCAACAATTATGAGTATCCTGTACCTAAACTAGACATGAGAGATGAAGGCTTCAATATGTGGATGTATTCACGTAAGTGAAATGCTTGCTTAAAAGCTATTGGACTTAAGCATAAACAGTTTTTATTTTCGACTCTATCTAAATCAAAGTGCCCCAAGACAAAAATAAATTTTTTTATTAAGCAAATAGATTATGTGGTACTGTTAATAGAGAACTATTTTAAGAAGATTAAACCTACAGATCAAATTAAACTAAATGGAGTCCATGGCACGTTTTAAATGCCTTGTAAATAAATCAAGACCAAACCATTTAAAAAATATGTCAGTCATAATGTCTATATTTCTTAAAATCAGAGAATCTTAACCTATGGTCCATTGACCCTTGGTATTCTATGAAAAGGTGTCAGTGATGCATTTCCCCTTGTAATTTAATGAAATGCAATTAAAATATTTTCTAAGAACATGTCTTGGCAGACTGGTAAAGAGTCTTTGACCATTATCTTGTGTGCTAAGGGGGTCCATGGACTATAAAAGGTTAGGACCCCCTGCAGTTTAAGTTTGTTAATAAGTAAATAGGAAATATGTATACATTTATTAAGAAGATATAAAAAGCATTAAACCTCTTGAGACAGCTGGGCCGATCTTTTGTGTGTTATGGCTAAAAAGACAAAAGGCACATTGATTTTGGCTAGCTGGTCTTCCCACCAGCTTATCAGATTGTTTCTTGCATTTCTTGCTCATCTCGACATTTTAATGGCATCTTCCATTGATATTTAAGTTCTATCATTTTATATCAATTTCTTTTGGTACCTAGTGACCCCTATAAATGCTTTAAAAATATGTGACCTTGCAATATGCCAAAAAGGCATAACAGCCCCAGGGGAATATTTTATGCAGCTTTTCCTATTGAATCTCATTCAAATATGGGTGGGACTTATTTAGGCTTTAACAATAAAAATTTAACAAAATTCTTCAAGTAAGACAATTTTATTCTAAGTGCAAAATAAATTAAATTGCATGCATAAATTATGCAAATAAGGCTATCTTGTTTTAAAAAATGTTGAGATTTCAGTTAGATTCATAATGATTGTATTAGTTTATTCAATTCCATACAAGAATATATATATATTTGTAAAGTAATTAGTTTATTTTTTATAATTTTTTTTTGAAAAATATACTGCACGGCTTGTGAAAAAGGCTCTGTCCTTTAGCCACAGACACCCCAAAAAGACTCATTCTCAAGAGGTTTAAGGTTATTTCCATTACAAAATTACACAAACAGAAATTTTATCCCTTAGCCAATTGATGTATATTAATCATTAGTTTACAGAAATAACATACATAGTGAAGTAAAATGAAGTTTTCTCTTTCAGGATAACCCCAGCCTTTACAAGTGTCCAGCTAAACTTCAAATAATTTTATATTTTAAACAGTTATTATCTTTGAAATTTAAAAGAATTAGTTACATTTACTTCAAAAATTTAATTAAAGCAGATAATAATAAAGCTAGCTTGATGAAGTATAACAAAAAAATAACCCAAGAATTTAATTTAGATACCCCGGTATTTAAAAGACTGGAGAAAACAATCTTGAACTTCATATCTCTGTCAAGCTGGTAAAGAAGCTTTAAATTATTTTTTTAAAACTAGAAATTTAAATTTAGATAAATATCTGCATGCATATATAATTATATAAAAGAATTTTTTTTTAGATTGTGCACCATTAGAGACTGGGCATTATGAGCCTCACAGGTTTGATCACAACTCAAAGCCACAAAGATTAGTAAGCAGTGGTAAATACAAGATGACAACTGAAGTTGAGACACAAGATATGATCATGTCTGATGCCAATGTTACCAAAGTTGAGTCACACCTCCCCCAGGATATGAACCAAGTTCATCAAAGGTTTTTCTTTCTTTGTTTCTAAGTTAGACAAAAAAAATAATTAAGAAGGGAAGAATTAGAATAAATAGAATAAAAGATCGAACAATAGGACAAAAAAGCTGAGTATATGAAGTAGACAATGAACAGTAACCTAAGTTACAGGTTATCAGTGGCCAAATGTCATTACCAACAAGCCCTTACAGGAAAGGATATACCTAGAGCTTATTGCTGAAGGCACCACAAGGAAAATATAAAGGTGGATAGAGCAAACCCCTTGTAAACCCCAGATAACATCACCAGAAAATCCCTAACACGAGATCTAAAGAAGAAAAAAAGGAAGAGTAAGGCCATTAAGTCATAAGCAATCAAATGATATATAGTTATTTTTTTTTAAATTAAAGGGTAAATGGTATACTATTTGTTTAGTTAAAAGGTGTGCATGCCAAAAAATATATGTACATATAAGGGTCAGAAAAACTTAAAAGTGTATTTTATGAGGCACCACACAATATTATCAAAATAAGGCATATTGAGGAGAAGATCTATAAGAGTAAGAGCATTGGTGCAAGTACAAACGCTAAAATTGGAAAAGAAACTGGTTACAGGCCAGTTATTGGAAATGAATGTCTGCACAAAGAGGGCAATGACAATGGGGCAGGACTAATAGATTTTGCTACAGGAAAAGCAATGATGATAAGCAGCACAATATTCCAATACAAGCAAATACATAAATAGACATAAATATCACCAGATAGAATTACCTTAAACCAGATAGATCAAGTGGTCACTGATGGCAGGGCTCAGATATATTGGATGTACAGAGGTTTAGAAGGGAAGATGAGGACTTGGCTCATCTCATTCTAACAATTTAAATAAAATGAAAGAATGTGTCACATATACAATAAACAGAATAAAAGAGAAATACTGTATAATTATAATAGCCCAAAGTTAAAGATCTTTAAATTACTGAGGCATAAAAACAGATACAAACCCAACTAGAACTATAAAAACAGGGATTCATGTAACAAAAATATCATTATAAGAAAGAAGACTACAAAAAAAAATTAGTGTATCCAGATATTTGTAGGAAAGAAATTTGTTTTAAGGAAAATTGTTTGACGGAAGTTTGTTCGAACAGAAATTTGTTTGACATAATATTTGTTAAATGGAAATTTATTTTTTAATTATTTTAAGGAAAGGTGTGAAAAATGTAAAAAAAAAAATTAATATATATATTTTCCCCCCATTATTTTATTTCACACAAACTTCCATTGAAAACTTTTCCATGGAACAAATGAAGAGCTTATTTTCAAAACGCGGTATCCACCATTTTTTAAAAATTGAAAAAAACCTAACCATTTTGTAGAGCAAACCAGGTTCGTTTAGGACATGGTAAATTCTATATACTAAACACATTATATTCCTATTTTATTCGTGTCTAAAAATGATTTAATCCTCTAAACGCTTTATTAATTTTTTGTAAAAAGTTGAATAATCTCAAAACCCCCAAAATGGATATACAGCATTTTGAAAATCAGCTCTTCAAATTTTTATTGTACAAATTTACGGTAACCAAAAACAAGTGATAGGGAAAAGCAAAAAATAGTATCAAAAGATAGAGATGCTAGAGGGATGTTATCAAAGATAAATAATGGGAAAAAATAGCTTCCAAGCAAGATCTAATCTGTGAATGTATGGATGGGGGATCGGATCAGAGGGAGGAGTATTGTCTTTGAGAGATGGGCACTACACTTTGAAGGGTTGCCAATATTACATTCATGTTTTTCACTCTCAGTAAGAAGTGCCATTTTTGGCTAAAACATGGAAAGAGAATGAAAGCAGGGTGTACTCTAAAGGATCTTCTGTATAGGGTAAACTTGATAATGGGTTAGGATATATTGAACTATATCAACTGCTATTTAAAGATGTTCTGAAGAGTCATAAAGTAGACAACATCAAAATAAGCCAATGGGAGACTATCCCTGATGATCATCCCCGAATGTAAACTGCTGCAAAAATAGGAGTCCACAAGGCAGAGGATGTGCAAAATGAAGCTCTTGCAGAAAAACAAAGACCTGGCAGTTAAAAGACAGGCTGTGTTGGGCAGAAAACTTGAGAGGATGCCAGATTAAAGAGGAGCAAAATTAGTTTTACAGACAGAAACCAATTGGCAGATGGCAATAGGAAATTAGTAAAACACAGTAAGGCAGATGGCAACGGCTCACCAGTCAATCAAGACTGAGATGAAATGACGCAGAGACAGACTTAGAGTGTTTCAGCTGCGGGTCCAGCATATGGAAACAAAAGGCAATGGATGACTATGAATGGAAAGATGTGGTGAAACAGGCCAGAGCCCTACATGGGCTGTACCTGTATTGATGATGATGATGTTCTTTTTTAAGTTTTATTTTTAAAAATTTTCCCACATGTCAAAAAATGAAATGTCTGAAACTATTTTTTGCTAATCCAAGCCAGGAAATAGACTTACGACAATGCATATTTGTAAAATGATAAATATAGATATTTTTACATCTCATAATTCAGTGACAAAGCAATGTGTATCAATTAAATTTGTTTTATTATACAATTGTATTAAAACATTTGATTAGACAGCAACAAGAATAATCTGAAATGCAAAAGCTCATTTACTTAAACCCCAAATCACTCATATTTTTACCAACACCTAAAACAAGACTTAACTTAGGCATATATTTTTTCTTTCAGTGTTGATTACATTGCTGCAAAAAATGATGCTTGTGAAGGATTAAAAGAACAAGGCAGAAGTCACAGCTTAACAGACATGTTTTTTGATCTTAATGAAAGTGGAAACTCTCGGGCTGATCTTAATGACAGTGGGTCTGAACCTCTGTCTCCACCTGTTTCTGTTCTAACCCCAAAGAAGTCAGAGAAGTCAAAAGGTAGTAAATTTCATCCATACTCTATCAGCAATTTTTTGACACCAGAACGTCTTACCAATGACTGGACACAAAAGTCTTCACAGTTTCATGATCCTTTAGCTAGGAACCCTTATCAGGGAGGAAGCCTCACAGCCTCCGATGGAAGTGAATATGCTCAAGTGAATTCAAAGAACACTGTACAATCTTGGTCAGAGCACAAGAAATACGTTGGCCTGCAAGGTAGAAATGGTACTCAGTCTATTGAAGCTAACAGTTTAAATAAAACAAGTGTGCAGTCTAGTTCAAAAAATCCTGACAGCTCACATGGAGGAACATGGTATTCTAAACAGTTTCACAACATGGCTGCATCTAAACTGCCAAAACTTAAGAATTCTGATAGTCTTAACTGGAGGGAAAGGGGTGAACCTTTGAATGCAAGTCCTAACTGGAGGGACCACTGGGAATTATTGAGTTCATCTGAGCATTACCAGAAGAGAAGATGGTCATTACCCTTGTCAAACATGCCCACTGTCGGTTCAACGATTATAAAGAATGGGTCAGGTATGGATAAAAGCAACCAACAGGCATTATGTTCTGAGGATAGCACCTTAACATCTTGCTGCTACTCTGAAACGAATGACTTACACAAGGAAATAGGTAAATATTTTATAGGAGAAAAATCTTTAACATTTTGATAAACTAGAGTCGTTGTGTCATGAAGGGTTCTCCATTATATGCATTTAATATATCAAGGGGAAAGAATGTAAAAACGTTTGAAAGGATTTTAATTATTACATTACATTAACTTAATGAGGAATATTTGGGATCTCACTCAATCACTTTAGGAAGCTTGCAAGCTCAGAATATATGATAGGAAGTATATTTAAGCAACGAAGTTTGGCAATGTAATTCAGGGTAAGGCGAGAACTGAAGTATCACTGAAGCAATTTCTGAACACTTTTAAGGATTGTTATTATTCTGATTATGTATTCTCTAATCTCATTTGTGAAAAGCTTTTGAAATATTTTATTTTAAATCATTCAGAAAGCTGTTACGAACAAACATTACCCAAAGAGCTCGGTGTTCTAGACAGAAGTTTTCTTTTACAACAAATATTTATGAGTCGGTGTGCTGACCCAAATGCTTCCCAGATGTCAAAGTTTAATGAAGTTATTAAAGACTCTGCATGGGCAACAGACTTTGCTAGGAGAAGTAAATTATATGCACACAAATTTATTGACAGCCATTGCCATATAGACTTCCTGTACAAGCAGTTGGGTTTAAAAGATGTTTCCTACAAAAAGTTCAAAGAAGACCATTCAAATTTTTTTCCTGCTAACTATGAAGGATGTATTGCTGTGTTTTGTAATCCACGGACATTCTATGCAGAGAGTGAGTGAATTGTTGTAACCCAGTTGATTTTAAAGTTATGGGATATTTGAAACATGCCCAAATTTATATGTGGCAGTGTAGGCCACTTTTTCTTACAAAAACCGTGTTTAGCGCCCAAAACTGTATTGGGATTTGACCAACAATGGATTGTATTGTTGACCTGGGCTTAGGGTATCAATGTCACCCCATTCAGATCGGCGTCTCACCCAAATCACTTAAAATACCTAAATATTGGCCACCCGTCTTTCTGAATGGGGTGAATTCTATACCCTAGCCCTAAGGCCGAGGTCAACATTCCAATCCATTGTTGAGCGAGGTCAAATCCCAATACAGTTTTGGGCACTAAGCACGGTTTTTGTAAAAAAAAAAGTGGCCTACACTGCCACATATATATGCAGGTATTTTAGCTGTTAATAAATGCTCAAAAATCTAAAATTAACACAAATGTAAATAGAATAACATTTCATGAAGCTAAGATATGGATTAGGATATTTTTTAGGCAGAAGATTGTCATTCTCCTTTTTGTTAATAGCTACAATTTTGTTTACTTTTATACTTCAGACCCAAAGGACAATATTGTGAAACTTTTGACTGATGAAGGTGGTGTTTGGTTTGCATTTGGATGTCATCCAAAAAATGCCCAAGAATTTACTGAGTTACATGAAATTGGCTTAAGAAGGTTTCTGAGGCATCCTAAAGTTGTTGCCCTTGGAGAGATTGGCTTGGACTACTCTGGAATGTAAGAACCTATAAATATCCTTCTCACTGATATTGACTTGCAAGAATCAAACATATTTATTTTTTTGAGGGACCTCTTTATATGAATAATATGAATTTTACATTTTGTTTGATGTTTTTTAAATATGAAAATTGACAGATTTATTTACAAAACTAAAGCTTTAAATTTAAGCAAGAATCAATCAAATGAGTCGTAAGCGAGTGATCAAATGAGAGTTAATAAACTTATTTAAAAATTTTTAAAGAACAAGAAAATATTTTACTATATATTCATATACTGTGCCTTAATAAAATTATACAATATCTATATTCTTATCAGTTACTAGAAGAAGCTTCAAGCGAGCACACGCACCGAATGTTTCTTTATATATTTCAGTTCAAGTATTATTTTAAGGGCTATTTCTCATTTAAGAATTTATTGATGATAAATAAAAACGAACTGTTCAAAATAACGTGCATCTTCAATGTATAAAATTATATGAAAATGGTAAAAGAGAAACAACTGGGGTTAACTAAGTCTTGAAAACTCATTAGTCCACTCTTCACTAGATCATTTTCACATGAAAGAGAACATTTTGTTCAAATAACTCATAAATTGTACAGGTACTGAAAATTTTAATGGCAATCATTTCAAATTTAATTTTTTTTGTTTAAAGGTTTAAACAACATGCCGATGTTCAGAAGAATGTTTTTAGAAAACAGTTAGTCCTAGCCTTGGAAATGAACCTTCCCTTGGTTATACACTGTAGGGATGCTGATGAAGACTGTCTTGAAATTCTGACAGAGGTATTTCTATTTTGATTTCTTTTAATTTTTTCTGGTGTTAGAAAAAATAGGAAATGAGTAAAACAAAGTAATGTAAAACCTGAAAAAGAATGCAACATAACAACAAACAAACAACAGAAAGAACAGAATAAATTTTTTCAAATACCACTTAGCTGAGAAGTAGTATCCGAGAGGGCTGCGAAAGAATTATGACAGAAAATAAGTAGGTGAGAGATTAAAAAGGGAAAAGTGGAAGAAAAAAAGGGGAAGTTAGTCCACTGTGATTGGTCAGGACATGGAGGGGTGGGACTAGGCTCAAGCTGTGAATAAAGACATGACGTTCATGCCATGTGGTGTCAAGTTTCCATAGGCCAGGATAAGCTTGTTTCCAAATTTACCCGGCTGGGTGTTTATGCTAGTTGTAAAGTTTGCCATGCCATTGTGGTGGCTTCTATTGAAGTGTTTAGAGACGGAACACTGTTTATCTTGCGTAATATTACGGCAGTGAGGCTACGATGGGTTGAAAAACTCCATCAAGGAATTTTGAGAAATGTTCGGTGGGGCAAGAGCATGCTGAGACAATGGGTCTTCCGGGAATACCCTAAAAAATGTGTAAGGCAGGGGCCGATTTAAGGAGTGTGATCATTTTCTTGATAGTCTCTTTTACCATGTCGGTATGCTTGGTAATAGGGTTGTTGGTCCTTGGTTGGTAAAACTATCTGTCTCCTAGTTGCCTGTGTGCCTCCTTGATGTACAGATCTTTGTCCCACACAATAACACCACATGGCATGAACGTCATGTCTTTATTCACAGCTTGAGCCTAGTCCCGCCCCCTCCATGTCACGACAAATCGCAGTGGACTAACTTCCCCTCTTTTCTTTCCCTTTGCCCTATTTAATCTCTCGCCTAATTATTTTCTTTCACAATTCTTTTGCTGCCCTCTCGGATATTACTACTCAGCAAAGTGCAATTTTTTGTATTTTTTAAATTTGTTTCTGTTGTTTGTTTGCTGACAAAGGCTTTCTGCTGACATGTTCATTATTTTGTTGCGTTCCTTTTTTCAGGGTTGACTGTCTTTGTTTTACTCATTTCCTCTTTTGCCTACCTGATTGCAAGCTCACCCCTTTTTACCCGATAGAAAAAATATATTTTATCTGCCTTATTGTTAAAATCTAAAAAAGAAGAACAAGACAAATATTAAAGGAATTTACCTTGAAATCCTAAACTTTGTATAGTTATTTGATTAATCTGATACAGAAGTATAGTTATTTGATTAATCTGATACAGAAGTATAGTTATTTCTTCTTGTTTTTATGCTTACACTAATGTGAAATGATTTTTCTAATACATAGAGAAATTGAGAGTTTTAAGTGACATCTAGAAGGAAAATTTGATAGCAGGAGAATTAGTTTACTTAAGTTGAATGTTCTTTTAAAAAATTAAAAATGTTTATGTGAACATTTGAAAAGAGTGATTTAAAGGAATAAAGGTTTTAGAATATCAGTTCTTATTATTGGAATGTTCATATTTTATTGCGAACATTTCTGTTACCCACTTAATGATCAACATTTAAAAACATATTCGTTTCAATATTTTCTTCAATGGAAAGGTTTTATTAGAGAAGAAAATGTAAATTTATTTTTTTTAAAACTCTTTTTTGAACAGATTGTGCCAAGGAGTCACAAAATACATGCTCACTGCTTCACACGTGACATTCATGTAGCATGGCGCTGGTTGGCTCCTTTTCCCAATCTCTTCTTGGGTTTGACACCTCTCATTACATACTTATCTGCACGTGAAGCAGCCAACACTGCACAACATATTCCTCTTGACAGACTTTTGTTAGAGACTGATGCACCATACTTTGTTCCGAGAACTTCAGTGAAGGTAATTAACTGAATCACTGGCGGTAGGAGGGTGGTGCGGAGTGGGAGGTCTGCCTTGGGTGGCACTTCTTTTCTATTTATTGAGGGTATTGAGGGACAGCATTTTCTGCCAATTTCCTGGGTTTTTAGTCGGGGGGAAAGGGGGGGGGGGGCAAATAACTTGGCCCACCTGTGGCTTCACTAACCCTAGCAATGCCATTGCACTGAATGTATCCATGTATTCACATGTAGACAGATTGTTATGCAGTATAGATACTAATGGAGTACAGGTACTAGGAGTATTACATTTTTTTTTTTTTATCTCACTCCATTTACTAATACTGCAAAATGCCTTTAGATACTTTGTACACAGAATTATGAGTATTAATTTATGAAGAATAAGTTGCATCAAATAGTCAGATAGAGCAGATTCAATGAGTTCAGTTAATTTGTATATTAAGTATTGTGTTGATTTTACAAATGCCACTTACCTTAAATGTTGGCGATCAGAACTACCAGTCTTTAAAAGATATTATTGTACTCAATGTGCGAACAAACATAATAAAACAATTGTGACCCCCTGTGCCACAATCAAGGCAAACATCTAGATAAATACTGCACATCCAATGACCAGACTGGGATAATGCCAACTGAAAAATTGTTAATCCTCATTGCAGTAATGTGATGTTGTTTGTCATACGTGGTGAGATGTTTGTACTTGTGAAGGATGTTGTGAAATGTTTTTTGATTGATGTGTTCCTGAGATTATGTAGGGTGGAAGAAACAAATTTCTTGCCATGGGAAATGTCTGGATCCAGAGATCTGGGTGGTCCAAGGAGTGTTTATGATGTGAAATGGTTTAATGAGATGACATGTGTTTGTGTCCCCTCTGCTAGTTTATATATATTAAAAAATCAATGCCTGCAATGACAATGAGAAGTCCAATTTTGTTTTAAGCACCAGTTTAAATGACCTGACTGTTTTTTTGACATCAATCAGCTGATCCTGATGAACCATTGATGATAACTATAATAATGCACTGTGCAATCAAGCACTTAAAAGTCACTTTCCTTGTTAAAATTTAGTTGATCAACATTTTATTATGACATTAATGCATACTGCAAAATCTTAAATCAACAGATGTTGACAAGCTGCTCTTATCCTGGACTAGCACTTTGTACTGCAGAGAAAGTTGCAGAGTTCAAAGGAATCCCAGTGGATGCAGTCTTAAAAGCATGCCGAGAAAACACAACCAAGATGTATGGTATTTAATTCATTACTTTAATAATGTTGGGTATGATTTGCAACAAATTGGTTCTAAATGTTACAGTGAGTGAATTGACTAATTTGTTTTCTTTTGCGGATAAATGACTTTTTGTCTTTTTCATTTATAAGTAAAGCTACAAATTATTTTCAGTTGCTGATAATAATAGTGGTGTTATTTTCTTTTAGTCCAGTGGTGAAAATCTGGTGATGAAAATCTAATTTATCTGCTAACTACGCACTAAGTTTAGATACAGTCTACTAAAATACCAGCCATCTTTCTCTCATTAGATATCACTTAGAAAGAAAGTCTTACTATGATCTTAGTGACATTACCATGTATTGGATTTTCTAATATGCCACCAGTTTGAGAATTCTTGACAAAGAACATGTAGATTGATTGATGAATATATTTATGAAGATGTAAAATGTTAAAATAAAAGTTAATTTTTAAAATGTTTCATTTCTACTATAGACCACTATTGAAATTTTATTGCCATTTTTATTGATTAAAAAAAAATAAACTTATTTACTGCTTTGATTATGCCTTTTAATCCCTTCAAGCTACTTTCCTAAGAATATTTAAAACATTATTTTAAAGGTTGTACGTTTTTCCCCATCATTTCCTGGCACTTTCCATGACAATGTCACTTTGACACTCATGTATTTTTAAGTTTTTAGTATAATTATAATAATAACACTTATTGATATGCCATAGGTTTGAACTGGGTGCGATCTGGGTACTGTGTCCTGGCTATTTTGTGACCATACTCTCCAGATCTGAATCCGGGTATTAAAATTCAGGAATAATCTATTGAAAACAATAAATGTTTTCCACCAATGGGAAAAATTGAAAACTGCATATAGAACCAGTAACGTTTGCAAAGGCATGAAGTTGAAATCTTAACAACACTAATAGCATATAAACCTAACATAAACAAAATAAAACAGAGATTTAAACTAGTGCTACTGGTCTGGTTTTGATAGTCATTTTTATTTTCCTTACACCAATGTAAAAAAAAAAAAAAATTGTTTTAAAAAAATGTGCATAACATTTTTTTTAAACATCCTCACCTGGTTCCATTCCATTGGTCAGGCCTGAATGTTTGAAACTTGGCATTTCTGTGTTTCCTGATCAGCACCCGGCTCGACCTTGATATCCAATGTTAATTACGTAGCT
This sequence comes from Omphiscola glabra, assembly GCA_964017045.1. NCBI lineage: Eukaryota > Metazoa > Mollusca > Gastropoda > Lymnaeidae > Omphiscola > Omphiscola glabra. The sequence continues at coordinate 24,021,267 of OZ024799.1, forward strand.
CAAGAAAATAATTTGATAAATAATTTTAATATAATATATCTTTAAATAGCTAATTGTAGACATTTTAGTCATGAGAACATTTTTGTGACCTAGTAATTGACTATGTCAATGTTTCAATGTTTGTGATTGTTTAAAAGAATCATTACCAACCCCAAAGAAGGCCAGTTGATAAGTTGATAGATACAGGGTTGTTAGAATATAAAAACATAATAACCTAAATCTGGAACACAAGTGTACATTTAAAATGTTCTAATTATAAATTATAGGTTCATATTTTTCCCAAATTAGTTTCTACTTATGAATGAGCCTTTATATTTACATTGATTGAAAACAGTTCAGTTGTTTAAACCTCAACTGAGGATGATTTCTTTGTACAGATCAATACTTGAGTTTTCAATCTGCCCTGTGTACCGACTCTTTTGAACTATCTCTAATGATTTTAATTCTAGTTGTTTCAGTCAGTGATTGTGTTGTTTTTTGCTGGGTTTTTTTCCTTTGAAAAATTAATCCTTCATTCAGTTTGGAATTAAACTTTTATTTGAAACTTCCTCTGTCTTTGGTCTTATTGGGTTAGAACAGGGGTGGGCAAACTACAGCCCGCGGGCCACATGCGGCCCGGCAACTGATATTATGTGGCCCTCGAAGGCATTAAGACATTTTTTTTCTTTTATTACTTAGTTTTTAAGTTATTTTGTTGAATTTTACAGAATTTCATGTACTGTACCGTTATGATTGTTTTAACAATGTTTGATCACCTTTCTAATTCTCTATTTTTTTAAAACAGTCCTTGACTTTTGTCATGTAAGGCTAAAAAGCGAATTTACCGATTTTAACATAGAGAAATGTTTATCGGTATAAAATTGGACATAATATACATCCGCCCCCCCCCCACAATAGCCATTACATATGTCAATGTGGCCCGCCGCATAAAAGGTTTGCCCACCCCTGGGTTAGAAAGTACTCATTGCATGTATTGAGCTTGGCTGATTGATAAAACTAGTGGAAATAGAAATATAGAATTAACAGAAGAACGCTTTGATCAGAGTGATATAATTCTGAGTATTTTCATTATGCTATTTTTTATAGGTTTTTTTTAAAACTGTGGAGGTGGCAGGATGTTATACCGGCAAGTGTGGCTCTGGTTAGTTCAAAGCGGTCTGTGGAGGTGGCAGGATGTTATACCGGCAAGTGTGGCTCTGGTTAGTTCAAAGCGGTCTGTGGAGGTGGCAGGATGTTATACCGGCAAGTGTGGCTCTGGTTAGTTCAAAGCGGTCTGTGGAGGTGGCAGGATGTTATACCGGCAAGTGTGGCTCTGGTTAGTTCAAAGCGGTCTGTGGAGGTGGCAGGATGTTATACCGGCAAGTGTGGCTCTGGTTAGTTCAAAGCGGTCTGTGGAGGTGGCAGGATGTTATACCGGCAAGTGTGGCTCTGGTTAGTTCAAAGCGGTCTGTGGAGGTGGCAGGATGTTATACCGGCAAGTGTGGCTCTGGTTAGTTCAAAGCGGTCTGTGGAGGTGGCAGGATGTTACACCGGCAAGTGTGGCTCCGGTTAGTTCAAAGCGGTCTGTGGAGGTGGCAGGATGTTATACCGGCAAGTGTGGCTCTGGTTAGTTCAAAGCGGTCTGTGGAGGGGGCAGGATGTTATACCGGCAAGTGTGGCTCTGGTTAGTTCAAAGCGGTCTGTGGAGGTGGCAGGATGTTATACCGGCAAGTGTGGCTCTGGTTAGTTCAAAGCGGTCTGTGGAGGTGGCAGGATGTTATACCGGCAAGTGTGGCTCTGGTTAGTTCAAAGCGGTCTGTGGATGGGGCAGGATGTTATACCGGCAAGTGTGGCTCTGGTTAGTTCAAAGCGGTCTGTGGAGGTGGCAGGATGTTATACCGGCAAGTGTGGCTCTGGTTAGTTCAAAGCGGTCTGTGGATGGGGCAGGATGTTATACCGGCAAGTGTGGCTCTGGTTAGTTCAAAGCGGTCTAGCCAAAAACTACACTGTTTAGTCCAGGGTAGGCCAATCAGCGTAGCTAGGGTTAGTGCTACCTGGGACAGGCCAAGCTTTTTGCCACCATCCTTTCCATGAAAAAAAACTCAGGTTGGCAGAAAATGCTGCCCCTCCTCATAAAGAGAGAAAAAGTGCCATCCAGGGGCAGAACGTCCCTTCTGCCCCACCCTTCCTACGCCAGTGTGGCCAACCCAAATGACTTCACGGGCCATTTTGATAGTGTTTTAATTCTCTGCGGGCCGCATGGATGTCGCTACTACTACTACTGTCAAATAATGACAAATTTAAAAAAAAAAGAAACAGAAATATGCATTTATTCTTATATATATATATTATATATATATATATATTTATGTATATGTAGCAGTGTGGTGGGTAACAGCTGAAAGTTATAAATTTATTTTATAAACGAGAAAAGCTGGTCTTGAGGACTATAACTTTATTTGGTTCTATAAACAAAGCCAAAGAAAAATATAAAGAAACAGACTAAAGGCTAAAAAGTACAAGCACAGTTGGTTTGTTACTTGTTGTATCAATCAATTGCTGTTTCTTTTTAAGACAAAAGTGCAATGCAGAATGTCTAATAATGTTAACAACACAAGCATCATTTCCTATATGAAAATTGAGCACATTAAGAAAGTTACAACACATAGTTCAGGTAGAGTCGTTGGATGTTGTATCAATCGCTTATAAGCACAGTGTAATATATGTAATCGGAACGATGTAATGGTTATTATCTAATTCCATTTAAGAATTGGCTGTATGTTCAACCATCAAAATACCATGGTTAAAAGTCAAATTGAAGGAGCTAACGAGTGATTAAAACACTGCCTAATATAAGTCATTAACAGGAATCTTACATTACACACACCTAACAATTGCATACTACAAACACACAAATATAAAGGCGTATTTGCTTCTACTTACAAAGCGTCCAAATGGTGCCTATCTATTACTTGACTTCTACGTCCAAATGGTGCCTATGTATTACTTGACTTCTGCGTCCTAATGGTGCCTATGTATTACTTGACTTCTACGTCCAAATGGTGCCTATGTATTACTTGACTTCTGCGTCCTAATGGTGCCTATGTATTACTTGACTTCTACGTCCAAATGGTGCCTATCTATTACTTGACTTCTGCGTCCTAATGGTGCCTATCTATTACTTGACTTCTGCGTCCAAATGGTGCCTATCTATTACTTGACTTCTGCGTCCTAATGGTGCCTATCTATTACTTGACTTCTACGTCCAAATGGTGCCTATCTATTACTTGACTTCTGCGTCCTAATGGTGCCTATGTATTACTTGACTTCTGCGTCCAAATGGTGCCTATCTATTACTTGACTTCAGTCAGATTTATTGCAGTAAATTAACAATCCCTAGAGACACCAACCCGAATGAAAGTCAAAATACCGGACAAAAACCCTGAAGACTTATATTATAAAGATAATTACTTAATACACTTCCATATTGAAATATCGGCGGATCTGAAATGAATGCTATCCAATACATTCAGGGCCAGTCTAGACTTTTCCAGAAAGTTCCATAATTTTAAAAAGCTATATTTTGGCAATTTTTAAACTGATTTTAATGGGAATACGTTAAAGTTTTAATTTTATTATTTATCTGACTGATTTCTATAGGGCCCCAAAACTCAGGCAAACTAATTCGTTACAATAAGTTCTTTCAATATAAATATACTATTTTTATAGTAATGCATTTGGTTGTAGAATTTTTCTATTTTGGAAAATACATTCTTTAAAAAGTCATTTTTTACACGCATTGAGGAGGACATTAATTCTAAAAAGATCTATGTTGCTCTACGGGAATATATATTATGGAATCTAAATGCTTTTTGAAATGTTACTTTTGTATACTTTCATATTTTCTTAAAACAGACCCTTACTTAATAATCTTACCGGGAACAAAATCCTATGGGAACAGGATCCGAACGAGGAGGAGGATCCTAAAGGTGAATGATTAAACTGGAACCCACCGGTAACACGATCCCATCGAGTGACTATCAAAATTGAAAAAAGGGAAAGAATTGGAAAAAGGTAGCCTACTTGGAAATGGGATCCTATCGGGATATCTATTATGTCGGGATCCCACAGGGGTCTGGATACCATTAGGATATGGGATCCCATTAGGAAACGGGATCAAGGGAGATTGGGATACCAATGGGATAAGGATACCAACCAATGGGATAGGAATACCAACCAATGGGATTGGGAGGCAGTCTCAGGCTACGCCGGGTATTTTGGCTAGTATCCTCTAAAGACGTAGACTTCCAAATATACTAAGGTATATAGAATAAAATCACCTTTCTGACAAGATATATTTTATAACCGCAATATGTGCGTTTTGTACCAGTTCAATCAATTATTTCTCAGGAACTTATACTAATTGCACGAGTTGTGGTTTCCTATCTAAGCATAACCAGTAGGTCAAGTTCCACGACGCTGTTTTATTATTTCTTTTGGCCCCCGGGGGGTGGGGGGGGGGGCGTTCATGCAATGTTGTGATAGCCTAACCACTTGGCCAAGTTCCACGACAGTGTTGGGTGGTGAAAGCTCTGTTTCGTAAAAGCGTGACATACAGTTTGCCTCAATCTTTGAGGGACTTAAAGCAGGCCTGCACAAATTAAAGTGTCTGGCGGGCCGTCGTACTTTATGAAAAACATGTGCGGGCCGAAAGAAAATAGGACATGGGGGAAAGCTATTAAAAACATAATAATAATAAAGAATGTTTCGTTACTTCGCTGGCCGCAAAGTGGGTGCTGGTGGGCCGCATGAGCCCCACGGGTCGTATGTTGTGCAGCACTGATTTAAAGACATTTTTTCTTTAAATAGATTTTGGGACATCAGAGCGCTGTGAGCACAAGCGCTATAAAAGTATTCAATCAATTAATGAAAACAATGCATCATTACGAGTGTAACGGGCCCATGCAAATAGTGCACGTTTCATCAATTATGATTAAATCGAAAGCGTTTGTGTTTTCCTTAATGTGCTACTTTTGTAACACAGTTTCCCGAATATAAGAATTTTATAAAACTTTATATAGTATAGTCTATATTTATGAAATATCCTAACTGCTTTTCCTTTTTGAAGTATAAACATTTCAGGCAACTCAATTTTGGCAAACATACTTTATTTTTAAACGAATTCCTTCAGATAAAATCACTCATTAATAAATCTATGACGTTTGTAAACATCTCATGTCTTCTTAACACAATATGCCGTTCATATACGATATATAAAAATGAACAAATTTAAAAGCCCAGAAAATGTATAGACCTATCTACAATATTATTTTTTCCATTTTAATCTGGTAAAAATTGAAATATTCAGAACAATTAAATATTATACGTATTATATATATATATATTTGCTTAGGTGTTAGGAGTGCTTCTCTGTGAAGGGAAAAACATTTTTGTTTGGATTAATTTTAAAAAAAATAATAAATATTTATTAATAAAGAAGTCTACCCAAAAAATGTCAAAAATAAAAATTGAGAACCCAAGGTTTATTCAATTTATTCATTTGTGACATACAGTTTGATTGATCATTGTCCTGCAAAGGTCAATACTATTGTGAAAAAAAAATTCTAAGAAATGCTAAAATTTCAAATAATATTTTTGCTTTAATTTAAAAAATAAAATATAAATTAGGGAACCTTAGGCTTTTTCAATTAATTCATTTATTGAAATTCATCATTATCAAGCTGTTAAACATTGCTGCTCACAAATGAACACATGTGCAAGTATTACTGTTTCTTATAATAACTGCTTCAGTCCCACCCCAACCGCCCAGAACCACCATTTTTCAAGAGGAAGATGAAGGAAATATGACAACACGGATTTCACGAAGTCAAATTCCCGATAACTGCGCTAAATGAGATTCTTAATTCTGTTTTTTTAAAATCGCAATTGCGTTTGGTTCGTAGTATTTTCGTTCGTTTTTCTGAAATAGTTGGTGAAATAAATCTGTGGTGTGATTCAGGGGCATGAAAAAAATGTGCGGTTGTGCGCCTTGGTGGAGGAAGGGGGAGCACTAAGTGTATGTTTTAACACATTTTTCACCCCCCCCTACCCACCCACCCCCTTGCTCGATATTACATCTTATAAAGTGCGTAAGTAATATAGGGATTGCAGTTTACGTTGACATGATGCGTGAGGGGTATGAAAAATATGCTGTTGCTTTTTGTGTATGTTATTTATGGATGTCCAATTTTCCAGTCAACTCTGGCATTCAAATTTGGCTGCATTGACGGACGTGCACGTTGCTTGGATGATTTTAATGTTATCTGGCACCGTTTTTGCTTCCGAGTCTTAGGCACCCTAAATTTCTCCTCCCCCCCCCCCTTCCCTTGCTCCTATCAACGTGACAGTACGGGGTTGAATCTGAGCTGGTGCTAAATGATTATCATGGGGTGTGCCACAACCGGAGTGAAGTCAGTTTATGTATGGCAATGGGCGCCATAATGCCTCACCCGGAATCTTGAAAAATTCCTTCCCCCAAACAAGCTATCTAAAAGAAACACTGAATTCAAGTATAATCCAAATAGCCCCTATTCGTTTTGAAATAATCAACAGTTTTCTGGGAAGGGGCTCCCTAGACGCCCCCTTCACCTTTCCTTAATGTACGGTCTGTTCCATGGTAGTGGTCTGTTCCATGGTAGTGGTCTGTTCCATGGGAGTGGTCTGTTCCATGGTAGTGGTCCGTTCCATGGGAGTGGTCTGTTTCATGGTAGTAGTCTGTTCCAACCATCCCAGTCCTGATTAGTTCTAAAATTGACGCTGTACACGATAAAACTTTGAGAAAAAAAAAACCACTGTTATTCACTGATATCTTTTAATTTAATTTTTTATAACTAAATTCTAGTTAGAGCTAAAGTATTTTCATATATTTCAACTCAATAAATAGTGATACCTACATCAGACGCTGTAAGTGTAAGCGAGCTGTGACACCGTAGACACCGTTTGAAGGAAGCGACCATTATTTTATATAATTATGTTAATAGGATAACTTCATTATACCACATGACTTAGCCAATACAATTTGCTGTCGTCCCGTTTGAACATTTCTCTGCGGAAGGTAAGGGTACACTTAATCTTCTAAAACAGGGCTGCACAACTCAAAATGTAAGGCTTGCATTTACAGGACTGCACAAGTCAAAATGTAAGTCGGGCATTAATAATTTATGAAATTCTTGTGCGGGCCGAAAGAAAACAGGACTGGGTGGAAAGCTGTTAAGAAAATAATACTAAAACTGAATATTTCACTACTTCGCGGGTCGCAAAGTGGGTGCTGGGGGATGCATGCGAGCCGCGGGCCGTAGGTTGTGCAGAACTGTTCTAAAAGACGTAATGGCAGTGTGTGGCGTCATTATTCATATCAATTTTTCTTTTCATTTTCATTCCAATCCACCCCAATTAAAATTTGTTTCCCATATTTTTCTCTCCGACATTTGCTGTCCTTGAAAAGTGCCGCTCTAGGCAGACGCCTATACCTAAGGTACTTAGGTCGTCACTCGACGTTATATTTAATTCACATATCAAAAAAACAATAGAAACTGTATAATAAGTAACGCTGTCTAGACGACCGAAAGTTGGAATTACAATTTCGTTCTAAGAATTATTTTGAAGTTAATTTAGCAACAAAAAAAAACAACAACAACAAAATGTTAAGCGTCCAGAAAATTCTCCCTCTTTTCATCTGGGTCTATTTCAGAAATGGGCCTAATGCTGCAACATCACAATAGCACCCACCTTAATCCGGCCCTAAGTTGAGGGGCGATGGGAAGAAGAAATCGAGGATCCAACTGATGGCTCCTGAGCGAAAGCTAGTGGAGAGGTCCGGGCAGGGATCTCAGTGAGCGACTCCACGGAATTGTATTGATACACTTTGGGGCATACCTGAATTTACTTTACCGTCACAAATGAATGAAGAAAAAAGTTCATCTGTGATGCTGTATGGGGACCGGGCTGTATGCGGGCCGGGCTGTATGCGGGCCGGGCTGTATGCGGGCCGGGCTGTATGCGGGCCGCGGGTTGGCCACCCCTGGTCTTGTCGCTTGGGGTCGAGTAATTGCTACACATACACACTTAATCCGTCTAGCTTTCACTGACACATCACATTCGTTACATGTGACAGATTCTAGCTTTCACTGACACATCACATTCGCTACATGCGACAGATTCTAGCTTTCACTGACACATCACATTCGCTACATGCGACAGATTCTAGCTTTCACTGACACATCACATTCGCTACATGTGACAGATTCTACAGCACACTACATGTGACAGATTCTACAGCACGCTACAAGCCCTAACCCACAAATAACTTTATTTTTGGTCCTTCTTGAAAGAAAACCATATCCAATTGTTGGCCCAACTTCCAGCCACGCTCTCCATTAGGGCCAACTTCCAGCCACGCTCTCCGTTAGGGCCAACTTCCAGCCAAGCTCTACGAGGCCCCCATTTCCAGCCAAACTATCTATGAGGCCCCTACTTCCAGCCAAACTATCTATTAAGCCCTACTTCCAGCCAAATTATATATGAGGCCCTATTTCCAGCAAATCTATCTATGAGGCCTTATTTTTAGCCAAGCTATCTATGAGGCCCTACTTCCAGCCAAGCTAGCTATGAGGCCCAACTGCCAGCCAAGCTATTAGTAAGAAGAGCTACTTTAAAAGAGCCCCGAATCGTGCGCACCTTGCAATGCATAAATCAAAGGGGATCGTCACACGGAAAACACATCCCGTCTCCGTTGTCTTTTCCTGCTTCATTTTGGAATAAAGGGGAATCCTGTCTTAACGGGTACCACACCAATCTATGGACATTCTTTCTCTGTCGTCTCCTTTCCTTCCCATTACTATTCGCACCCTGGTTCATTTCACCACACAATGTTTTTATGCATAGCAGCCATTTCGCAGCTGCCACCCAGAATTATCTGCTTGAGCGCCAACACCATCTGGAGAATGAGAGTGGTCTTGTTTCTGTTTTTTTTTAAAACTTGTTTGTTTGTTGTTATTGCGGTAAGCTTTGCAAAGAGACAGACCGACATTGTACCCCTGCCTAATAACGAATGTCTGAATGGCTGTACTAGTGGCTTATTTATTGGTTGTGGGGGTTGGTTGAAGGGCTGTACTAGTGGCTTATTTATTGGTTGTGGGGGCTGGTTGAAGGGTTGTACTAGTGACATATGTATTGGTTGTGGGGACTGGTTAAGGGTTGTACTAGTGACATATGTATTGGTTGTGGGGGCTGGTTGAAGGGTTGTACTAGTGACATAGGTATTGGTTGTGGGGGGTGGTTGAAGGGCTGTCTTCTTCTTATGCCTTTTTACCCCGTCTGGGGCATAGGCCGTCCACAAGAATTTTCCACTCATCCCGGTCCTGTGCTTTCCTTTCCAATTGCTTCCAGGTGTATCCCATATTTTGCGTGTCTGTCTCTAGCTCGCGTCTCCATGTATTCTTAGGTTTTCCTCTCTTTCTTTTTCCCTGTGGATTCCATGTTAGACATTGTCTGGTGGTGCTATCTGGGGGTTTTCTCAGAGTATGCCCAATCCACCTCCATCTTTTCTTTATGATGTCTTCATCAATGGGCACCTGGTATGTCCTTTCTAATAGATCTTTGTTGGTGATGGTATTTGGCCATTTGATGTTAAGGATCTTTCTAAGGCATGTGTTTATGAATGTCTGCACTTTCTGTGTAATGCTCGCTGATGTTTTCCACGTTTCTGCTCCATAAAGTAGGACTGTTTTGACATTTGTGTTAAAGATTCTGACTTTGGTTTGAAGTTTCAGCTGCTTCGACTCCCATATTTTCTTTAATAACACAAATGCTGATCTAGCTTTCCCAATTCTAGACCTCACGTCTGCGTCGGATCCGCCGTTTGTGTCTATGGTGCTGCCTAAGTAATTGAAGGACTCCACTTCTTCCAGTGCCTTTCCTTCCAGACAGATATGCTCTTGGTTGGATGAGTTTACCTTCATGATTTTCGTCTTGCTTTTATTTATATTAAGTCCGAGCTGTGATGAAAAGGTGGCTACATCTTTTGTTTTTTCCTGCATTTGTTGCTGGTTGTGGGACAGAAGTGCAATGTCATCTGCAAAGTCTAGGTCATTCAGTTGTTCCCAGAGTGTCCACTGTATCCCATTTCTTTTTTTGTCTGTGGATTTTTTCATTATCCAGTCAATGGCAAGGATGAATAGTAATGGGGACAAGAGGCATCCTTGTCTGACTCCTGTTTCGACTGTAAAGGCATCTGTGAGTCTACCTTCGTGGACCACCCTGCATGTCATTTCTTCATAAGAGCTCTGAATGATCCTGACTAATTTCCCTGGTACTCCATAGTACATAGTTTCCACAATGTTTGTCGGTCCAGGCTATCAAAGGCCTTTTCGTAGTCTATAAAATTTATGTATAAAGGGGAGTTCCATTCGATTGATTGTTCTACAATGATTCTCAGTGCTGCAATTTGATCTGTGCATGATCTGTTTTGGCGGAATCCAGCCTGTTGATCTCGTAGCTGCATGTCGACCTGGTCTTTCATTATATTCAAAATAATTCTGTTAAAGACCTTTCCTGGTACGGACAGCAGTGTGATTCCTCTGTAATTTGCACAATTGCTGAGATCCCCTTTCTTTGGTATGTTGATGAGGTATCCTTCTATCCAATCTTTTGGAACTCTCTCTTCTTCCCATATCTTTTCAAACAGAGGGTGCAGCATGTTGACTATTGTATTTATATCTGCTCTCATCATCTCTGCTGTGATGTTGTCCGGTCCCGGTGCTTTCCCTAATTTGAGCTGCTTGATGGCCAGAGATATTTCTTCCCTATTTGGGGCTCTTTCTTCTATTTGTAAGTCTTCATTTGCTGGTTGTATGTCTGGTGTGTCTGTGGGTGGGGGTCTGTTTAATAGTTCTTTAAAGTATTCCACCCATCTTTTTTGTTGCTCTTTCCTTTCTGTTATTGATCTACCTTCTCTATCTTTGACAGGTCTCTCCGGCCTTTTGTATCGCCTTGACAGCTTTCTTGTTATATCGTAGAGCTCTCTCAGGTTGCCATTCTTGGCTGCTTCTTCTGCTGTTGATGCTAGGCCATCTATGTAGGCATTCTTATCTTTTTTATGCTGTTTTTTACTTTTTGGTTTGCTTCTTTATATTTCTCTTGCGCTTTTGTTTTCTCCGCCCTGGTGCGGCTGCTGTTAACTATACTTTTCATTTCTTTTCTCTCTTTTATTTTTTGCAGTGTGTTGATTGAGAGCCAGTATTTGTGTTTCTGCTTCACTGATCCTAAAACTTCTTGGCAAGTGGATGTTACAGACGACTTTATGTTTTGCCATTTATGTTCTACTTGGTCATCTTCTGTTTGGTCTTCCAGTGCTTGGAACTTATTCCTTAAGGTAACACTGAATTCCTCTCTTTTCTGCTCACTTACCAAAAGTGCTACATTGAATTTTGTTCGCTTAGCAGTTGGCGGTTCCCAGTTCTTCTTCAACTTTAACTTGAGTCTTGCCCAAATAAGATAATGATCGGATGCGACATCTGCTCCTCTTTTTGCTCGTACATCTTGTAGAGACTTTCTAAATTTTTTGTTAATGCATATGTGATCTATTTGGTTTTGCGTTTTGTTGTCCGGGGATACCCATGTTATCTTGTGGATGTTTTTATGTTGAAATTCGCTGCCTCCGATAACAAGCTCATGTGTTGCGCAGAAGTTTGCTAGTTTTTATCCGTTCTCATGTCTCTCTCCTACACCCGTCCCATGATTTCCTCATATCCACTGTTGTCTTTTCCGATCTTGGCGTTAAGGTCCCCAATTAAAATGTTCAGGTCTCCATTTGGGAATTTTTCTATTATTGTTTGTAGTCTATTGTAGAATGTTTCTTTCTCGTCTTCTTTGCTGTCGTTGGTGGGTGCGTAACACTGTATTATGTTCATCTTTATTTTCTTTTTCTTGGTTCGGAATGTTGCTGTTATTATTCTTGGTCCATGGTCTTCCCATCCAATCAATGCATCCTGTGCCATGGGCTTCCCATCCAATCAATGCATCCTGTGCCATGGGCTTCCCAACCAATCAATGCATCCTGTGCCATGGGCTTCCCATCCAATCAATGCATCCCGTGCCATGGGCTTCCCATCCAATCAACGCATCCTGTGCCATGGCCTTCCCATCCAATCAATGCATCCTGTGCCATGGGCTTCCCACCCAATCAATGCATCCTGTGCCATGGGCTTCCCATCCAATCAATGCATCCTGTGCCATCCTAGACAACATTAGAGCGACTCCTTGTGTGTGCGGAGCATTTTCCTCCTCATGCCCAGAGTATAGTAACATTTCTCCAGAGGCCAAAGTTATTTGTCCAGCTTGTATCCATCTTGTTTCACAGATGCCCAGCAGTGTAAGTTTGTAAGTTCTCATTTCTGCTTTCCCTGTTTCATACATGGCTCTGACATTCCACGTGCCTATGTTTGTTTCCTTAGAAAGGAGGGTCTTCGGCTTTGAGGCTTCCAGTATAGTCTGGGTTTGGCCACAAGGCTTCACAGCTCTTCTTGGAGAAGAAGAGCCCTCTCTTCTCAGGATTGAAATTTGTTTGTTTTTTCTTGTTGACGTTTCTGTAGCAATTTGTTTTTACGGGTGAGGTAGCTGGCCTCACGCCAACCCTCCTCATTTTGCACCCGGGCTTGGGACCGGCCTTGGCGGAGTTTGAAGGGCTGTACTAGTGACATATTTATTGGTTTTGGGAGCTTATAAAAACGGAGACTTGTTTCTGGTAAAAGAGGTCTAACCACTCATAACAACAATAGGATTGCTAAGTCTTACATTGTACCGTTACTTATGCTTTCACACGACTTGAACGCAGTCGCGAGTTGTAACATCCGCTGTACAACAGCAACCTGTTAAATTCAATTAAAAAATATATTTTTTTTAAACCTATGCTTTATTCTATAGCAAATTTATCGTAATATATATATGACTCCGTATCACAAAACAATTACTATTAAGCCCTTATATACAAAAGACTTTGTGTATATAGCTGTGGTGATCTATTATCACTTTCAGATTTGGCCGGATAAGGTAGAGTATAGCAAGGGAATAACGACGAGAGAACATAGTTTGACAAACACTTAAGTAGCTTATTTTAACTTTAAATATCACCGAGTTGTATGCGACAGATCCAAGGCAAAAAGATCATATTCTAGAGCCCCAGCTTCAAAGCAAAATGATCCTGCTCTAGCTCCTTGCAAAAATACCTTACTCTAGAGCTCCGGGTCTAAGGAAAAAAGACCCTGCTCTAAAGCTCCAGCTCCTGGCAAAAAGACCCAGTGGCGGAGCGAGCGTAACTCACGCCCGGGGCACAATACCTTTTTAGCGCCCCCAATACCTTTTTAGCGCCCCCCCCCTATTCGAAAACCATACAATATTATAGTAAAATATACCATTTGGCGCCCCACTGTGAGTAGCGCCCGGGGCATGATGCCCCCCTTGCCCCCCTCACTACGCCACTGAAAAGATCTTACTCTAGAGCTCCAGCTCTAAGGCAAACAAAAAAAATCCTGCTTCAGAGCTTCAGCTCCAAGGCAAAAAGATCCTGCTCCAGGGCTCCGCTCCAAAAATGCCCTGGTAAAAATGTCGTCAAGATACATCATCCGCATTAATGTCTGAAATCATCTTACCTCCTTCCTCTTGTGGGCCTCAAAGTGCTTGTTTGGTCGTACAAGCCTGAGGCGCCAAGGCTCGTACATCTGATGCACTCAGTGAAAATGGCACGCCGCAGCACTCTCCAACGGGAATAGACCAGAGCCCCCCTTCCATAGCGCAGCGTCACCTTGTTACAGTACATCAGAGTTTCTCACAGTGCTCACCAGGACGCTATCAAACCAGTGTCCGACTAACAGCACCAAAAAAAGACAACAAACAAAACAAACAAACACACACATGGCATTCATTTTATCTTTCTGAATTCGTCACTGATGAGAAACCTTGAAATTCGTCCAAGTTTTTTTTGGTGGTAATAGGAATAAAAATTGTCCTTGGTTTAAATGTATTATACATATACGACACAAGTAAACCATGCATAGTTGAGCTAAAAAGAAGTTCGGATAACTAGATATACGAGTTCAGGTCCAGGAGATACCCAATGATATGGGCCCCTCTTTCTAAGTAAAAAAATCTATGTCTCACTTATGTCTTAAGTCTTATCATTTTATAAACGTGTTCCGACGATGACGGTGTTGAGGACAGCTGAACTCCATAATCCAGCCGTGTGTCGGTGTTTTGTGACCTTTTACAATAATACGATAATCTCTAACAAAATGCTTGGGGAGATGATTCAAAATGGCAGCGAGGTATTGATCGCTTAATGACGTCACCGGAAACTCCGCTCTAACTCGATTACAGTGATCTGTATTGAAATTGTTGACGTACACGCATTACACAGGTGGATCGATTATATTTACATTGGCGGTTATCACCTCGGGTAACCCGAGCACCGAGAACGAGGGCCGTATTGCGAAAACTTGATTCGAATTGTGCAGTTGTGCTGATAAAACATTTTAGGCAGTCTCAATGTTTCAACAAGTTAATGGCAAAGGCGGTTCTGCCCCTGTTGAGTGCCTGCATTGTATGCTTTCAGAAATGGAAAGTCTTGTCAGCTAATCATCCAAAAAGCTCTAAAATTAAAATAATTAGAAGACCTTAGTGCTAAAAGTACTTAAGTCACAAAATGCACATTTTGAGATAATCAAGTTCAAATATACTTTTCGTCTATAAAATGTGACTATTTTCATTTTTTGTCTTGTTTAATAAAGGGCCTAATGCACATTTTAATGTCTTCAAATTTCTGCAGTACACTTGGCTGAACTGGGTATGCGTCTACAGTAGGTGACGCTAATATCGCTAATACACTCTACGGAGGCGTCAACAGTAGGTGACGCTAATATCGCTAATGCACTCTACGGAGGCGTCTACAGAAGGTGACGCTAATATCGCTAAAACACTCTACGGAGGCGTCTACAGTAGGTGACGCTAATATCGCTAAAACACTCTACGGAGGCGTCTACAGTAGGTGACGCTAATATCGCTAAAACACTCTAAGGAAACAGTTTAAGAAATCTATTTTTGTGTGTGTGTATTTTAATCAAGTATTGATTATCGGGGAAGGGGGAGGAGAGGCACCATTTTTTAAGCTTCAACCAGGGCGAAAATGTTCATGCACACTGTCCTAGATAAGACAATGCTGATGCATACGGTCCTAAATAAGACAACGTTGATGCATACGGTCCTAGATTAGACAATGTTCAAGCACAAGGTCCTAGACAAGACAACCTTAAAGTCAACCACTGTCACTATTGTCCTTCATTGCGATACAAATTTTTTTTCTATTATAAGTTTTATCCCACAACCTCGAATTTTGAGTCCTAAATAGGGCTTGAAATTAAATTACTATCTTCCTGATGGCATAGCGAGGAAATTATTTTAATTCTTCCATTAAATGGGAGGGGAATATTAACCATGCACTCATTGGACTATCAAATAGGGCGTGGGGCAAAATATGTGGAGATTAAATCTTTTCACATTATTGTGATCAGAGCCGTGGATGTGATTGTTGGGCCCCGAGCAAATGCAAATTTTGGGCCCCCAACTAATTGAATATAATTGTATCAAACGTAACTTCACATAAAAATATATTCATGGGAACCCTATGTGAGCAGGGCCTCGGGAACCCCATGTGAGCAGTGCCTCGGGTAATTTGCTCGGTTGCACTCTGCAAGGCCCTAATCGTGATCATTTCGAGCTCATGATGAAGTACTATATCACTTAATAATACGTAATTATAATTAAATATGCATCCCCGATATGATTTTCCAGCGCCCATTTTCGGAGTCTCAGTAACCATTAAAATCTCCAAAACTTTTCAGCATTCCTTTGGCTATCCCACGGCCGACATTGAGAACCACTGCAGTAAAGCATCGAAATTACTTTGGAGAACCGCTTTCCCCGTAAGTACACGCGACAGATAAACGCGGTTTGACAAATAAATAGGCATCTTTATTTTAATCAGAACCGTCGCGTGACTTTTGGGGGCCCCCTTGCCCCTGTTTGGTTTTGGGGGCCCTCTTCATTGAAAGTTGATTGTTTATTTTGCGTTCGTAGTAAATTTTAAAATATACTTAATACAATTAAAAATTGAATTGTATCATTTCAAATTATTGAATGGTTCACTTAAAGAGAAACAAAACGCTCTTAGGGCTCGTGAAAGTTTCGATAAATGTAGTGTTATCAGTATCACGCTTCGAAGCATGCATCAGTATAAACATGTATTGATGTTGGATTGATGTCATTGATACTTCACAAAGCCTTTCCCGTGCCATAGTTCAGGCCAGCACAAAATAAGGCCCACGGGCCGCATGTGGCCGGCCTGCACCCACTTTGCGGCCCACGTAGTAATGAAACGTTATTTATTATTATCCTATTTTTTTCGACCCTCACAAGTTTTTCATAAACTATTACGGCCCACCTTACATGTTGAGTTGTGCAGGCCTACCATAGTTAAACACTTCATGAGCTTCAACATACTAGAAACCTGTGTGAGTGTGTGTGAGTGTGTGAGGGAGTGTGTGTGTGTGGGGGGGGGGGGGGTTGACGCGATGTTTATTTTGAAAATGAACTTACAATTTCTACATTTTTGTCTAGCATGAAATCTATGAAATCAAACTTTTTTTTAAAAAATGTCATTGAGCTGTATTTAAGGCCGTGCCGAGTACAGTCCTGAAAAGTACGCCCCTCATTATATAGAGAAAGTGTCGTCCGTTGCGGACCAGTACCGAGACGATCATTGCGCATCTTTTCCTTGTGATGTACATGAGATTTTATTGTTGAATTCACTATTAAGTGCACATCTAAAGACTATTTTAGACGCCTGTATGTGCCACATTCAACCACCCTCTAAATGCCCCATACACCCACCCTCTAAGTGCCCCATACAACCAGCCTCTAAGTGCCCCATACAACCACCCTTAAGTGCCCCATACACCCACCCTCTAAGTGCCCCATACACTCACCCTCTAAAAGACCCTACAACCTTCCTCTAAAAGCCCCTTCAACCACCCTCTAAGTGCCTCTACAACTACCCTCTAAGTGCCCCTTCACCCACCCTCTAAATGCCCTCTTCACCCTCCTCCGCTCGCACGGCCCAGGTTGTATGTTAAAAAGTAATTCTCAAACTTCTCTGGTGTAGGTGATGCACGGTGATTTTACAAAAAGTCATATAACGTATATAAATAAAGATATTCTGTCCGAATTACGAGAAAGGCACCTGGTGGTACACAATGAAGTTATTTCCTACAGTTTATTTAACTTTAAGTTGGTGGTGCTACGTTATAAATGTTTAAGAACCATCGCCTCGTGGGATGCGACGTGTTGATGGAAAACTAAAATCTGGTTTATTGAACTACTTGAACATTTAATAGATTCATGAATATTTGAACATTTACTGGATTCATGAATTATTTGAACATTTACTGGATTCATGAATTATTTGAACATTTACTGGATTCATGAATTAGGCTGCACCTATAGGTACACGGGTACCAGAATTGAGAGGTTGGGATGTCATTTGTGGTAGTTTATTTCAGTAAAACTGAAGAATTAACATTACAAACGTATAGTACATTCAATTATCTTTCATTTGATACCTCATTTGGTCTTACAAACCCAACAATGATATTTTAAATCGTTTTCTAATCCCAACCTCTCAATTCTGGTACCTGTGTACCTATAGCCACTTCGTTCGAATTATTTGAACATTTACTGGATTCTTGAATTATTTGAACATTTACTGAAAATGCCTCCCTCACGCCCCTGGTTTGAGAACCCCTTGTTAAGAACCACTGTTTTAAACCATGTTATACACATGCAGGTATCGATCACTCGATAATGATTGGGCGAAAATTTGTCACCCGGACCATCTTGTACAACATATCTCCATGTCCCCATCTCCTGTGGTACATCCTAAATACTCAGTCACATCCCACATGTAGCCACTCTACAACTCATCTAATATTTAGATAAGGAAAGTCCTCTTGTCAATTGCTCCGTCGAGTTCATGGGGGCGGGTGGGGAAAAGGTGTGTGTGTATGTGTGTGGAAATATCCGATCGTTAAAGTGTCACTGAAATGACGTCCGTTTCCAACATCGATTCGTGGCATTGAATGAGGATAGATCGATCCGGCCTGGCAGACAAGATGACCCCCACCCCCCAGCCCAAGGTCTCGCGCGCAATCGATTCTATGCGCCCGATTTGTTTACCCTCGACCGTTTTCATAGAAAAAAAGAAAATAATTCTTTTGTTTCTGCGGGTCTGTTTGTTATCAGGCGGTGCTGGGTCAGCAAAGACGGATGGTAGCTCTAAATTAGGAACAAGGTGTTGTGACATTACAAACATTTTTGTTTAAATCACCGTCCACCATATTCTCACTTGTTCCATTAATAATACAATATAATATTTATATTATATATATATATATATATATATATATATAAATTTCGCCGTACAGGTATCATGGAGTTTTTAGAACTAAATAATTTTTCATACCAGAAAAAATGAACACAGAAATGTTTCTATTTGTACTTATTTTGTTTTGTCATGTCGTATATCATTTCATTCATAAAATTGGTTGAGATATTTAAAAAATTGTTTCGTTCAGTGATTTCTTGTATAACTCACTTGTACTGGGGTTTTTTTTTTAAAGAACGTCTGCGCCGATGTCAGATACCCTCTTTTTAAGAAACTCTTCTCTTTAATCTGCTTTCTGACAAGCTAACATACAACTGGAATATCTGTATGTATCTCTCTATTACGGCTTCTGTTGGTGGTGTTGTGGACAGGTCACTGTCGACTTTTCGGACCCCAGTATCTTCTAATTTGCCTTTCAACCCAGCATTAAATTATTCTACAAATAATTCCACTTAAACTCAGTAATACGCGCGTGATGTCTGAGGTCACTTCATTATGGAAGCAGTTTTTCGTCTTGACTTCGGATCTGTTCTTCGTCACGGCAGCCAACGATCCTTACTTTGGCAATTTCAAACGGAATGGAGGCAGGGTTAGGGGTAGTGCCCCTCCCCCAGTGCCGGGATTATCTTGAGTTAAAAAACAACATGTCTCGGGGAATGAGATTGCTCTTGAATCCCTGGTCCTCTTGATTTGTGTATATCTGCAGTGTCGGCGACCCTAGACACAGTGTTGGAGTAGGTAGACACAGTGCTGGGGACTCTAGACACAGTGTTGGGGTCTGTAGACACAGTGTTGGGGACTTTAGACACAGTGTTGGGGACTCTAGACACAATGCTGGGGATGATACTTCATTGCTTTGTGTAGATCTGTAGTGTCGGTTGACACAGTGTTGGGGTCGGTAGACACAGTGCTGGGGACTCTAGATACATTTCTGAGAACGGTGGACACAGTGACGAGAACGGAGGACACAGTGTTGGGGCCGGTAGACACAATGCTGAGAGCAGTGGACACAATGACGAGAACGGTGGACACAATGCTGGGGACGATAGACACAGTGTTGGGGACTCTAGACACAGTGCTGAGAAAGGTGGACACAATTCTGGGGGCCGGTGGACACAATGCTGAAGACGGTACTTCTTTTGTCTAGGTTTTTTAAAAACAAACATTGGACGCACCGACATATAACTACTGTAACTGATTACTCAAGACTTTTCTTGCTTCTCAGCTAGCAAACATGTTTCAATGATCATCTATCATGTATTTTATTTCCAAACATATTAGTGATGGCCATTCAAATTTATCAAAATAATGTTTTTATATGAAATCAAACAAATCAATAATTACACTTGATCTATTTAGATAATTTAATTCTTGTAAAATATAAGAAATGATTTGACTCTGTTGTTCCTGTGATGTCGTGAATGGTGCCGCCACTGTGAGTGCTAGTCTATGCGGCATAAAATATGAATATATATAAAGCGTACAGACGTGTTGACATTTTCTTTATACATGTAAGAATAATCTCCCCTTGCTTCCATTCGTCAAGGACTTTTATGGAAGGAAAACTTTATTTTGTTTCATATCTTTCCTTTTTTTTTGTGAGCAATTTTTCAAGTTAACTCGTAAACATTGCAAAGCAAATAAAAACAAAACAACCTATATTTAAGTGATAATACTGTACTATGATAAACATTACTTTCACATGATCTGTTCATAGATTCGCATCAAATGTACATGAAATTGGTGAAATGAGTGAATTTGATTGATTTGAAAATCAGCTTGCACATCAATATAGTTAGTTCAACGGAATACAGAAATATTCAAAACTATATGTTGTAAGAAACGCTTGCTTAACAATTAAATGTATAAATATATCGCATGGTCATGATGAATTGTTGGAATTGTTGAAATGCCTAACACAGCAGTAGCTACAACACCCCACACAGCCTTTGGGAGGGAGGGGTGGCCTGGGGGAAGTTTTTGATTAACTGCTACTAATGGCAATATAATAATTTACTTTGTACATTACATAGCATTACATTACACAGCATTACATTACATAGCATTACATTACACAGCATTACATTACACAGCATTACATTACACATTTAACACCTTAACACCCAACAGTAAAACACACACAATAATACTATATCAAAAAAATCACATTGTTACATTCCACATGAAAGATTTTCTCACATCCAACAAGTCCAATTCTAATAATTCCGTATTCAAAAAGTCCATGTCAAAAAAAAAAAATCCACATCCAACAATGCGACTTCTAGCTATTCATTTATCAAATCCTGTATACAACATTTACAACGTCAAATAATACCACACTCAACAATTATTTAATAGCGAAAACTCTGTGCTCAGCTTAAATGAACTGTATATTGTGTGCACACGAAGAGGCTGATGTGCACACAGACATTCATTCGAACTACACGCATGTCTTAGCTAGGGACGCTGCTAGGGACGCTGCTAGGGACGGTGCTAGGGACGGTCCTAGGGACGGTGCTAGGGACGGTGCTAGGGACGGTGCTAGGGACGGTGCTAGGGACGGTGCTAGGGACGGTGCTAGGGACGGTGCTAGGGACGGTGCTAGGGACGGTGCTAGGGACGCTGCTAGGGACGCTGCTAGGGACGGTGCTAGGGACGGTGCTAGGGACGGTGCTAGGGACGGTGCTAGGGACGGTGCTAGGGACGGTGCTAGGGACGGTGCTAGGGACGCTGCTAGGGACGCTGCCAGGGACGGTGCCAGGGACGGTGCTAGGGACGGTGCTAGGGACGGTGCTAGGGACGGTGCCAGGGACGGTGCTAGGGACGGTGCTAGGGACGGTGCTAGGGACGGTGCCAGGGACGGTGCCAGGGACGGTGCTAGGGACGGTGCTAGGGACGGTGCTAGGGACGGTGCCAGGGACGGTGCTAGGGACGGTGCTAGCAGTGTGCGGCCATTAACCATTAAGAACCGACGACTCATTGAAAGACTTTAAACATTTTTGGAAGCGGAAAGCCATACTGGGGAAGAAACGGCAAATCAGTTTGTACATTTCTTATTCGGAGATTGTAAGCTAAACTTCTCTAAATGTAAAGGTGGGGTCTTAGCTCTGTGGGTCTTAGGCGGTCGCCCCGTTCGCCACCCCTTAGTGCGGGCCCTGGTAACGCAAAAAAAAAAATAATAAAAAAAAAAAATAAAAAAAATAAAAAATTAATAGAGCTAGAAAACAAAGATTGTTTCTTAAATAATGAAACCTTTTATTTAGCAAACATTATTTATCAAGCAGTTTAAAAAATGTCAACGATAAATTTTTGCCCATTAAAAAATGTAACGAAGAACAGCAAAAGTAAGCATAAATAATTATTGAAAATGTGATCAGCTGACCTCAGCAGAAATTTTCATGGATTTTAAGGTGATGTTCGGAAAATGTATTTTGTGATATCAGAAGAATCTCTACATTTAATTTTACAGGGCGATTTGAAAAGTTTTTTTGTTTTAAATTTCGATTCTACTGACCTTTTTCTGACAGTCACATTGAGATGGTAGTTATAGAATCTGAAAAAAAAGTCACACTAGTTATAGAATCTGAAGAAAAAGTCACAATAGTTATAGAAGCTGAACAAAAAGTCACAGTAGTCGCTTTAATTATTGTACAATCTGAGCAAAAATATTTGTCGCTTTGTCCTGGGTAAAAAAAAACAACAACATTCGATTTTTTTTTATTTATTGTGGGACGTTTTTCATTTTTTAAAATTCAGTTTGTTTCGAAATTGTTAAAAATATTTTTTTAACGAAATTAAAATTATGTTTTATTGATAGCGATTTAAATATTCAAACCCCCCCACCCCCCCCCCCCCCCCAAAAAAAAAAAAATAAATAAATAAAAAAACCAACAATACTTAGTCTGCTATTTTCTTTTTAAATGCTAATAAATAACATGTTGACAAGAACTTGCCGGTTAATGTTATATCTTTTTATAGGAACAATCCTACACACATGTACTATTTTTTTAAAGACTACAAACAATAATCAGCATATCAAAAAGATAACTTTGTTATTCTCGTTTTGAAGAAAAAAAATCTGAAAAAAACCTCAAATCTCCAGATAACATGGTGGCCTTGCATGATTGTAATGGTAACTGGACGACATCAATGGAGAAAGTTCCTTTACATCACGAGCCAGAGAGAGTAATGTGCCGGTGGCAGAACAACTTAACGATTGGTTCGGGTCGGTGCACAGCACAAATAATTCTTCGTCTCATCCTTACTACAGATGTTAAAAATCTGGTTACTTGGCTCAGGCTAAATAATTACAGGAGCGGTGATCTTTGGCAAAGAAATTTGGCAGAACACGCAGAGGGTAAGACCGGCTGGTTGATGGATTCATCTTTAGAAACAAGACACATCTCCCCCCCCCCCCCAGTATAGACGCAGTGTCGGAGGTGCAGGAACAGGACCCATCTCCCCCATTATAATCGCAGTGTCGGAGGTGCAGGAACAGGACCCATCTCCCCCAGTATAGACGCAGTGTCGGACGTGCAGGAACAGGATATATGTTAACGCGTATAGATGAAGTGTCTCATTCTGGTGACGTGACAGGACACATCTAACCAGTATAGATGAAGTGTCGTATTCTGGTGACGTGGCAGGACACATCTAACCAGTATAGATGAAGTGTCGCTTTCGGGTGACGTGGCAGGACACATCTAACCAGTATAGATGATTAAAATAATTCATATTAAAATGGATCTATCATTTAAAAAAAATCATCTTGATGCCCAGTTCGCCCTTGCTTATGGATTACAAAGAATTTTCTTTTTCAAACCGTTATCACTAACCTAATAAAGATCATTCTCATGAAATGGCCACCTCAATGCGACAACGCAAACGTTAGGAGCATCATAAAAAGTGAACAGGGGGGTAAACAATCCAACCGACCTCAACACATCTATAATAATAGTTGCCCAGCGGATCTTGTCCAACCCGCTCTCATTTCGCACAGTGCTGCGCTCTCATTCGTCGCTTCCCCCGTCGTATGCTCGATCACGTAGGCAGAAAACGCACACAAAAGAACACATTTTTAATCAAGCATGGTGTCAGTGCACGCGAATACCCTACTAAATATGGAACCACTAACCGTCAATATCCAACGAAAACAGCATCAGCACCCGCCACTAACTATTTTATAGTAATTGGTCAATTAAGCGCCAGGGACTTATGACCATTCTTTTTATTTTTTTTATTTTTTCATTTTTATGTATCGTTAGGATATATATATATATGTGTGTGTGTGTGTGTGTAAATTTAATGTATGATTTATACTTGTCTAAATGTTTATTGTTGTACTGATGAAGGCATTTTCCGAAACATTTGTGTTTTGTGCGGTCGTAATATTAAAGCTTAATGTATTCAAGTTTTGTTTTATTTACTCGAATTGTTTGTGTCCCATTAATCTACGTGTAAGCTTTGTCGCAGTCCAACCCATTTACTCTTTTATAATTAGTCAGTTGGGTTTTCATTTTAAAAAAAAATGAATTCTTAATTCTGAGAAGTAAATAAATAATTTATGAATCAGTTTCTGCAAGGCTGTCTCATCTAATATGAGATGTTGAGATTAATGAATCAGTTTCTGCAAGGCTGTCTCATCTAATATGAGATGTAGAGATTAATGAATCAGTTTCTGCAAGGCTGTCTGATCTAGTATGAGATGTAGAGATTAATGAATCAGTTTCTGCAAGGCTGTCTCATCTAATATGAGATGTAGAGATTAATGAATCATGAATATAAATTCGTTTTCTTTCTTTCGTCTCTCCTACTAGATTAATCCTTTTCATAAAACAACCGGGGGGGGGGGGGGGGGGGGTTGATAAAAAAAATGGATTGGCAGGTCTTCCTACTGTTCAAAGCAAGTGTTAATGTGTGCGCACATTGGGATGTATCTTGGTGTCATTTTTGTGTAGGATCTGTAAAATATGTGGTGTGCATCCAATCAACCATAAACATAAAAGATATTTCAAGGCTTCTTTCCCGTCTCCTGATGGTAACGTGACATGTATACGAAGAAGAAAAAAAATGTGTGATTGGGAAGAAGTTTAATTTTCTCGTGGGTCCATGCGACCCCTTTCCAATTTAACCAGGGGCGATAAACTTGGGTTTTGTTTAACTCTTGGATAATCCCAAGAAGCAAAGGTTTAGATTTACCTCCCCCTTCTCCCCGAAAGGTTCGATATGATAGAATTGTTTGGGACGTGGGATAAGGGAGCAAATGATAGCAGATAACTGTGGTGTATGATAATTGCAAAATCTGTATTGATTAGCTCCATGTGTATTAGTATTTTCTATGATTATCGGTTTCGTTTAGGGATCAAGCACTACTGACCTTGCCCTACATGATAATCAACGCCATGGATGTTTGAAATATCTAGATCAGGAGCGAGTGACCTACATGGTAATGAAAGCCGTGGATGTTTGAAATATCTAGATCACGAGCTAGTGACCTACATGGTAATGAAAGCCGTGGATGTTTGAAATATCTAGATCACGAGCTAGTGACCTACATGGTAATGAAAGCCGTGGATATTTGAAATATCTAGATCACGAGCTAGTGACCTACATGGTAATGAATTCCATGGATGTTTAGAATTAACAGAGGCATTAAAAGTTGTGCAGTTTTTGGGTTTAGAATTGACAGTGACATTAAAGGTTGTGTATTTACTGTTGTTAAAGTGACATGGTTGTTAAAACTAACTAGGGCACTAAGAGTGTAACTGTGACGTAATTTGTCAGTAACATAATCAAATTCATATGAATGTTTAGGTTGCTCAGTTAACGACTATGGAGTACGAACAGTGCCATGAAATCCAGAACTGACATCAACATTTTTAATTCCTTCGACATTTCAGATGAACTACGAACTACGAATAAAACTTTGGCCGTCCCAGGCACAGACAGTCCGACATCGACCCAAGGGAAAGGATTTTACGTACCGCAAAGGAACTGGATATTTAAACTATCAGCTTACCCATAAATCCCAACTAAGCCTCGGATTACTGCCAAGAAAGGGGTTCTGGTCCCTAGAGATAACTGTAGTTTTGCTACGGACTTTAATTTTGCACGGTGTAGGCGTCTGACGCCGCATTACATCTCAGCACTTCGCCTTATCCCGTCTGACGCCGCATTACATCTCAGCACTTCGCCTTATCCCTAAAGAAAAACATCTTTATCCGGCCGTAAACAGACATGTTTTCATCACACTTTCACAGATTTAAGCCTACACCGAGTAAAGACTTTAAGTCAACACATTCCTTAGAGCTTAAGACTTTACAGTTTTAAGCCCAGGAAGGTTCATTCACAGGTAACGTAGCAAGGTGTAAAGCTCATTATATTCGGGACAACATATGACATAGTTTAAATATTACATTAAATCTTTAAAAGTATACGGTATGTTAGTTTAACAAGAAATGACACAGCCTGAATTCCATTTTATAACCATTAAATTCCCTCACACCATTATTTTTCTTCTTCCTCATTTAATTATAGAAACACGAATCACACGTTGAAAGAGATTGCATAAATACATTAAAAACAAATATTTGAATTGAAATCTTACTTCCACCAGAACTGTGAAAAATATTATTTTAAAAACATTTTTTTTTTTAAACTGTAATTTGCCTTATTATTTCGTTTCCCTGTGCGCAAACGGAACTTTCTCAAAATAGCGCACTAATGAAAGAACGTTTTTGCGTGGCACTCGTTCGGTTTCTTCATTTTGCTGTTGGCTTTCTTGATTGGGTGCTGTCGGCTTGTTGACGCTGTCGACGCCGGCACGGTCGATAAATAACCGTGAATTGTTTAAACTTGAAGTCCCGGCCGAACCGTTGCCGGTCGGTGATGAAGACGGAGTCGGGGAATTAGAGGGGAGAGACGCGCAAGGGTCTTTTGATGGCCTTCTACTGCTGTGGGCGGAAACGGGACAACAAGGCGGACCACGGCCGCTGGGATCGATACCATGCTGCAGGGCCAAAGTACTAGATGGCTGTGAGGAATACAAAAGTAAATGCGACGACGGAGGCGTGTTGTTGTTGTTGAGGTTTGGACGGTAAGCAAGGCTGATTCCTTCTAAAGCGTTCACCAACTCGAACTGACTGTGTTGCCCTAAGGCTTGTCTCGTGTCATCAGTGGAGGTGTGAGTGGATGTCTCAGCTTTGAAAGCAGCCGGCTCATTAACTCGAATGTCTTGATCTTCAGAGTTAGAACGGTGTATTTTGCCAATGGCAGTTAACTGGTGCGCCGTGGTGTCTGAGGTGGGATCGTCTCGGGCGACAGGGGCAGTGCCACGTTCATTCCTGGTATCGTTGAGTGTTTCGAGTTCCGCCCCTTGGGTAAAGTCACATTCATGACACGACTTTAAATCTCGTGAGATGCCAGGGTAAAGATCAAGGGTCACGACCGTAACCTGATCAATATTCTCAATTTTCGATGGTTGTTCAACGACAGAGGCCGAAGTGTGGTCAGAAGGACATGTACAAGACACTGCAGCTATATTAAGATATCTCATGCTTGTTAGCGCGTCTATGGACTCCTGTGATGTGTACGATGTATGGAGTTGTGCATCTATGGACTCCTGTGATGTGTGTGATGTATGGAGCTGTGCGTCTATGGACTCCTGTGATGTGTGCGATGTATGGAGCTGTTCGTCTATGGAGTCCTGTGATGTGTGCGATGTATGGAGCTGTGCGTCTATAGACTCCTGTGATGTGTGCGATGTATGGAGCTGTGTGTCTATGGACTCCTGTGATGTGTGCGATGTATGGAGCTGTGTGTCTATGGAGTCCTGTGATGTGTGCGATGTATGGAGCTGTGCGTCTATGGACTCCTGTGATGTGTGCGATGTATGGAGCTGTGTGTCTATGGACTCCTGTGATGTGGGCGATGTATGGAGCTGTGCGTCTATGGAGTCCTGTGATGTCTGAGATGTATAGAGCGGCTCACTTGCTTCACACCGATCAGAGCACATTTTACCGAAGAATCGTCGATGCCCTGAAAGAAGAGAGGAATCCGAAGTTATTTTCGGCTGAGCACTTTCGTCTCTTCTTACTAGGCCATCATCAGCTAAGCCTGAATTAGGGCAACTAAACGCGCCGCGCGAGATATTCTCTGATCGCACAGTACCAGGGGCTGCGCGGACGGATTCGATCAGGCGCGATAAGACATCATTAGCAGAGGATTGGTTGCGAGCTGTGGCCGTGCAATCGTCGGGACTGGTATCCGTATTGGCCCGCATGCAATCCTTCCGTCGATCGGTGTACGCACAGTTGTTTGATGAGCACTTGGATATACATGCACGGCCGGACATATCCTCGCCCCCATTCAAACGACGCAGTGGGGTTACAGGGGCGTCTGGGATGGTATCCGGGTTTAAGTGGGTTTCTTGACGCGGGTCGATACCGCCCCTATTCTGAAGATGCTCCGAATTTCTGTGAGGACGCCCGAGGCCGGAAATGAGCACACTGATCGATCGCCGGCTTTCCTTGAAATGCAATTGCTCCCGTTCGACGGTAGGGGTGGGGGCCGGGGGACCCCAGGGGTTCTCGGTTAACGACGCATTCGAGGAGGTAAGGATGCAAGGAGATAATGTTGTGCCTGATATGCAACACGTTGACGGGGTGTGCAAGGGGTTTTCCGTGCGTTTTTTCTTAATTTCCATGCTAGAAGTGCTGTGCCCCTCAAGTGGGTTTCCTGGTGGGACCTGCAGGTGGGACGCAGTATCATTTATATTTTTGGCCAAGATGTCCCCGCGTAATTGCAAATCGGTTCCTCGGAGCTGTTTATCTCCTGCTTTCTCATGCCCATGGCGTATCCAATGAAGTTCATTAAGCACGAGGCTAACCAGATTTTCTCGATTTGTAATTTCATCACTCGCGATAGCGTTGCTTAGTCCTGTGCATGGCAAAAGTAAGTTATCGTGGCCTATCCCCTTGATACCCCGGCAATGCTCGTCCTCACTGAAGCTCTCCTCTGAAACCGGCGAGAGACACGCGACCGAGACGTAATTGTCGTCTGTCAGTCGAGGAACACTGTGCGACTCGTGCAGGTCACGCTGGGATGAGATTTTGGGATCGAGGCGTGCCAAATGACCGAGTAGGATGTCGAGCCTCACACTTTGCATGCTCGTCAGCGCCGACGACGGGTCTTTTTCGTGTGACGCGCCACACTGCACAGAACGCGTCACTGTGCTCGAAGGCTCTTTGCCCCCCAGGTACTTGTAGACCAACGGGCTAATCTCGTAGTCCGACGCATCAGAGACTGATATGGTATCGATTTCTCTTTCCCGGCTGTAGTCGAAATCGTACGAAAATCGCGTCTCTACGTGACTGATTGCCAGTTTTTGTGATGAATCGTCCTTTAGAAGTTCCACCAAGTAATCGGCTTTCTCGTTGGAGCCGTCACGATCCGTGTCATGTTGGTATCCGTCGTGTGGCGTCATCGATTCACAGTGAATTATTTGAATCGTTTCTGCTGAGCTGGAGGAATGATTACTGTTGGATTGCTTGTCGTATCGGCCCCCGTATTCATCGGCCCAAGGGTGACTATTCGCGTCAAATCTGTATGATGTTTTAGCTTCCTTTATTTCTCCGACAACGCAACGGTGATCACTATATTCGCCTGTTGTGGAACAGTTTATTTGACCGGCTGACCCCCAGAGTGTCCCAATTATTAAACACTCAGCATCGGTCAAGAGACGGTCGTCGGTGCTCCCATCTTCAACGTTTACATTGGTATTACAGTAAACATACTCTGTGGAGAAAGCTGAGTCGCTCTCCGGGGCACGACTAAACATTGAGCAATGCTTTGAGCTGAAGTGTTCGGATCGGCGCGGTGATTCTCTGTTCTGACGTTCTATCGTCGATATGGTCTCGTCAGAATTGCTTGATGCGGAACTGCTCGACTCGGAAGTTTCGTTCGAATTGCTTGCTTCAGATGGGAATGTAAAGTTTCCGCCCTGATTTTGTAGACACTGCGTCGCCTCGGTCGAGCCGAAGGCGTTAAAGCCAGGACAGATGAACTCTGCATTCGTCTCGTGCTCTACGCAGCTCACCGACGAGACGAGACTTGTGTCGGTTGGAGGTATCTCATCCCCGCCGTGACACCCCTCTTTTATGCGCTTCCCTCCTGGTAATTCAGTGAATGGGGCTTCAACCACTGGCCCTAGATCAATGGTTCGAGACGAAGTGACGTCCTTCCCGTGGCCGTGCGAGGAAACTGGGACATGACCGTGGTTTAAAATGCTTGCTTCAGAATCACCGATACGAAAATGAGTCAAGTTATCGAACGGAACGTCATCGTCTGCTGCACGATGGCTTCTGCATAAATGACATTGAACACTTCTCATGTCATCGTCTGTGTCCATGGACGTATTTCTGGGACTCGAGTGTGCTTGTTGGTCCTCAACGCTGTTCTTGGGAACACTATCATAATGAATACAAACACCATCACAAGGGTTACAAACACCATCATAAGGATATATCATGTTGCGCTGGGGCGTAAACAGACTCAGTGTCGCCTCGTCTTCGGGTGTACATAAGAAGTTTGGCATTTCATTCGAGACAGGGCAACCCAGCGTGACGAACGTTAAGATGCTGTTGGTATCGATTGGGGTTGCAAGATAGGGCGAGTTTTGATGAGGGTACGAGTCGGCACCATCCGTTCGATGAGCTTTGGCCCATAAGTGCGAGGGTTCATAAGAAACAGGCTCCTCGGACCGCGAGTAAGGGTTGGCTTCAAGCGAATTTTTGAAAAAGTTCGTGCTTTTTGCGTGTGCACAACGAAGCTTCTCAAATTGAAAATCACGCAGACCGTTTTTTAAACACGAGTCGTGGTTGGGATTTGTTTGGTGGGCTAAAATTAAGCATTCCCTGGCGTCGCCTTCCCGCGACCATCGTGCCTCATGGGAATCACTAAGGTAATGGACGTCAGAGCTCACTCCTATCGGGTTATGATTGCTGTCTGTCTCGCAGCACGTCGTGTTGGACGAGGCGGGGGCGATGAATGATGAGATTACGTTAACAGGAATTTGCTCGAATTCCGAGGAATTTTCAGAATGGAACGAATCATCCGACGATGTCTCTATCACGTATCTCGCCGAGGAAGCAGCCCTCAGTTCATGGGGTGCTATCTCATCTATTGAAAAATTTGGCTGGTTTGGGACCAGCGAACACGACACATTTGGTTGATTTCCCTCATCCCAACACGACGAGTGGGCCGGATGGTGCGACATTTTCAACGAGCACTCAAGATTGTTCATCATGTTTTCAAGCGTGCAGCTGGCTGTCATGTGCATCGATCCTGATCGTGCGTCTGTGGAATTCCCATAAGTCCGCGTCTTTTTCATTCTTACTCCGCATTCTATGACACTAGCACGAGACCCGTCCGTGGCTTGGTTTCCCGGACTGCACTGGCCCTCGTGAAATGTCAGCGACCTATTTGCATCTGTCAGACTCATGAAGCCGTCTTTTTTGGAGCAGGTTCTGGGCAGGGCCGTCTTCCCCGTGCTTCCCTTCTGGCGAGAGGAGCAGCTGCCGGTTTGGGAGGCGTTTGAGGACCGGTGACTGTTGGTGTTGGCCAAAGATTTACTGCTCATGCGCTCATCCGTCGTGTTAATAAACACGGGGACTCTGACCTTGCAGTCTCTAGAACCGGAAGCCGTGCTCGTCACACTCGGCGACCACGCGGACTTGGAGTGCTTCATGGGTAGGTACGAGTCTCTAAACAGCCGCGCCTTCCCGTCACGCAGCCGGCTTAAATTCGGGGCGCTGCTCCACGGTCTCGGCTTAGGAGCCGTCTCGCCGTACGCTCTCTCGAGATCGTAGTCGCACTGCTCAATCTCCAACGTAGAGCCGTCGCACGATAAGCGGAGCGTGATCTTGGATGTTTTAGAAGCGCTCTTTCTGTAGACCGCCGTGGTGGTGGAGAAGGCAGGGAAGTCCATGTCGGCGCTTTTGGCAGCACGGGGCTTGTGCCCGCTGCTGAAGCTGTGCTTCTTGCTGCTGGATTTGATGCCACCGGAAACGCGTTTGCTGCTCGTGCTGGAGCCGTCGCTGCACTTGTGATTTTTCCTGACCTTTCTTGGACTGCACAGGCATCGAGGGTCTTCCTTGTGCTCGATGGCCCTGACCTTGCTGGTCGCCTGCTTGCTAGGCCGGCAGCCCATGACAGAGACAGTGTTGGTGGTTGAATTCGCTAGCTCAGGCCGGAGCGCATCGCTGTCATCCTTAACTGTGGAAGAAAGAAAAAAAAAAGAAATAAAGGAAAAAGTCGACGACGATGACATAAAGTTTAATTTTGTTTAAAGAACATCTGACACTTTGTTGTTTACTGAATTCTCCCATTGCTGGTGTCCACGTCTTAGCGTTTAGCAAACGCAACTTCACTATGAAAACAATAGTATTGTCTGAACCTTTGTTAAAGTGTACTTCCACTTCCATGGAAAAACTAAACTTCACAGCGCGAGAGATGTAGAGATATAGAGAGAAATTAGAGAGAAAGAAATATAGATAGAACGAGAGACAGCGAGAGAGAGAGAGAGAGAGAGAGACTGAGAGAGAGAGAGTGAGAGAGAGAGGGAGAGAGAGTGAGAGAGAGAGAGAGAGAGAGAGAGTTAGAGAGAGATTTGAGAATAATACAATAAATAAAAGGATCAGAACAATCTTCAGCACCAGCAGTTAAGTAAAGCTCTCAAAATTGGCTTTTTTAGTTAGTGTTCTTGCATTAAAAAAAAAAAATTAGAACCTTCAGTCACGTGATTAAGGTTTCTTAATGATTTGAATGATAAAATGAAGTTTCTTATTGGTGGATTTAAGGTTTCTTAATGATTTGAATGATAAAATGAAGTTTCTTATTGGTGGATTTAAGGTTTCTTAATGATTTGAATGATAAAATGAAGTTTCTTATTGGTGGATTTAAGGTTTATTAATGATTTGAATGATAAAATGAAGTTTCTTATTGGTGGATTTAAGGTTTATTAATGATTTGAATGATAAAATGAAGTTTCTTATTGGTGGATTTAAGGTTTATTAATGATTTGAATGATAAAATGAAGTTTCTTATTGGTGGATTTAAGGTTTATTAATGATTTGAATGATAAAATGAAGTTTCTTATTGGTGGATTTAAGGTTTCTTGACTGCTAATATCGCACCAACAACATGTCACTTTCCACATTTTTTTAAACTACTCAAGCATTTGTGATGTTCTCTCAGAATACTCAGATGTTGCCAAAACACTTCCCATAATTTAAATACAATTCCTCCACTAATGTAACCCGTGTTCAATTGCAATTGTATATACAAGGAGTCTCAAATCACAAGTTGTACGTCGGTGACCCCCCCCCCCCCCCCCGCAACCTTTCTTCTCGCTCTTCACATCAAGGCCTTACTGGACTTAAGAGAACATACGCGAAATTGATGTGACCCGGTGCTGGCGGACATATCTTTTGTATTGTCAATCATAATTTTTGTAGAGCGTCATTTTTTCCGCACTAATTTGGCCGGCGGTTGTTCGCCTAACCCCTTTTTGTCAGATAACCGAACAATTCCATTAAAACGTTTGCTTTAAAGCAGTTAGTGCTTAGAGTACAATATAGGATTACCTTGCACAGGTGTAATTCTTTACTGTACAGTGTATTATTATAGTAATAATCAATTTTACATTGTTACAAATTTGAAATTCGTTAAAAAAAAAGTGGCTGACTGGCGTGTAAATTGCGATATATATAAATATATAGGTTTGCAGATGGCATTATCCCAGACTGGTTACTGCATATATAGGATTGTGCATATATTAGATGCTGCATATATGGGTCACTACATATCTAGGTCACATCATATATAGGTCACTGTTTACATAAGTCACCGTATAAGTAGGTCACTGCTTACATAGGTCACTGCATATATAGGATGCTGCATACATAGGATGCTGAATACATATGATGCTGCATATATAAGATGCTGCATGTATAGGATGCTGCATATATAGGATGCTGCATATATAGGATGCTGCATATATAGGATGCTGCATATATAGGATGCTGCATATATAAGATGATGCATATATAGGATGCTGCATATATAGGATGCTGCATATATAAGATGCTGCATGTATAGGATGCTGCATATATAAGATGCTGCATGTATAGGATGCTGCATATATAGGATGCTGCATATATAGGATGCTGCATATATAGGATGCTGCATGTATAAGATGCAACTAGATTTGACCTGGATTGTGCGACAGAGGTCGTAATTGTAATCTGGTGTTTGTTATGTTATATCAAAGCTCTATTTCATGTGCATCGTTAACGGTGATAATTTTTTTTTTAAAAGAGCTACAATCTGTTCGTTTACCCGACGTTACGGATCATCCGAGTACGGTAAATTGACGCTTACTGTAAGGTTCGCATTCATGACGATCACAAATGAAAAACTCTGTTTTATCCTATCAACGTGACACCTTACAGGTGCATAGCTACGGTTTGTGCTCTACGGGACGGGCCAAGATTTTAGCCCCCCCCCCCCCTGGGCTTGTTTCCCCCCTGGTGGCATTTCTTCAGCAGCACACCAAACATCCTCTCAGTTCACCAGTTGCACACCAAACATCCTTTCAGATCACCAGTTGCACACCAAACATCCTCTCAGTTCACCAGTTGCACACCAAACATCCTCTCAGATCACCTTTGTTTGTGGGGGTTGCCTGAAAACCAAATTCAGAGACTCACGAAGGTGCAAAATTCTGCAGCATGCATTGTGTCGCGGAAAAAGAGAGCTGACCACACCACCCCTAGTTCTACGAGATCTCCATTGGGTTCCTGTGAGCGAGCGCATTGACCACAAGATTTTGTCCTTAGCGTACGGCTGCATAGATGGCTCTGCACCAGAATATCTGAAAGAACTGCTTTATAAACATGTAACCTTAAAGAACCCGCGGTCATCAACTCAGTCCTTACTGAAAATTCCCAGTGTGGATGAACACAGGAAAAAGTCGTACGGAGTGCGCTCTTTTGAAGCGGTAGCGCCAAAGTTAAGGAATAGTTTACCTCAATCTTTGAGGAGTATTGAAAAGGACATAAAATCATTTAGGAAACATTTAAAGACTTTTTTGTTTAATAGATTTGATTACACCAGAGAGCAGTGAGCATGCTAAAGTAGCATGGATACCAGCGCTATCGAAGTATCCAATCAATGAATCAATCAAACCGTTTGCACATCAAACATTCTCTCAGAAACCGGTTGCACACCAAACATCCTCTCAGATCACCGGTTGCACACCAAAAATCCTCTCAGTACACCGGTTGCACACCTAACATCCTCTCAGAAACCGTTTGCACACCAAACATCCTCTTAGTACACTGTTTGCACACCAAACATCCTCTTAGTACACCGTTTGCACACCAAACATCCTCTTAGTACACCGTTTGCACACCAAACATCCTCTCAGTACACCGGTTGCACACCAAACATCCTCTCAGTACACCGGTTGCAGACCAAACATCCTCTCAGTACACCGAGGCTCTCGCATAAACGAGCTGTTCATCTCCTAGAGACATATTTGAGAATGGCTCAAATGAGAGTAGAAACGTGCGCATATAATGAAATGCGCCTAGCTGTATCTACATTTGAAACTAAACTCAAAAACAGATACATGCATTAGGCTCAACCAACGGATTTAATAACAAACTCAAAATTCAGCGGCTACCGTCTTCAACATGTTAATAAGAAACTGATTTCTTTTTTTAGCCAAGTCGTGTGATCATGGTCATCAATTTAAGAACCGTTGAACCGGTGTTGTCAGAGTGTCTGGGCCTTCCTGCTTCGAAAGTTTTATTACGAGCAATT
Organism: Omphiscola glabra; assembly: GCA_964017045.1. Taxonomy (NCBI): domain Eukaryota; kingdom Metazoa; phylum Mollusca; class Gastropoda; family Lymnaeidae; genus Omphiscola; species Omphiscola glabra. Next base: position 24,056,677 of record OZ024799.1, read on the forward strand.
ACAGGTTTAAAAAAAAAAAGAGGAATTCTTTAAACAGCTAGTGGTAGATTGATTGATTAATGCCGGGATGTAGTGGGAGATGATGGGGAAAAGGGGGGGGGGGGCATGAAGGCGGACGTGGACACATTATTGGACGGTTTGGGCTGTAGATGGGATTATTATATGTTCAAAGAGCTGAGGAAAAATCTTTAGCTAATGTTTTAAAATTTGCCAGAGATCTGATTGGTTTTAGAGCAGCGATTCTCAAGCTGTGTTGAATGTACATTTTGTCAAGACAGGCATGTAACAAAAAAGACAAAACTCAATGGCAGATTGCCCGGTTCCAATGACAAAATATACAATAGGGGGCACAGTAACCGTTTATTATAAATGGAGGACACCAATCAAAGGATTTAAGAACCCATATGAAGAGGTTTTTGAAATTGCGAACCCGTGGACACAATAATTTATTGAAATGTTCACTTTATACCATAGTTAGTTTGTTTAAAAGACACGGAAAGTGAGTTTAAAAGATAAATGAATGTATTATTATGTCAACAACAAAATAAATATTCATCGTGGACTTCAGTAGTATTTGCCATATTTGTCTCCACTCCAGATTGGTTGGTGGGAATGGTAAACCAGACGTCTCATATTCAGATTAAATAGACACGAACAATCTGTGTCGCTAGACACGAACAATCTGTGTCGATATAACAATATATATTGAGCTTTAATAATAATTTTACATTACAAATAATTAAACGTTTCGGCACTTGCCTTCATCAGTACAAGACATACAAATAAGTATTAATCAAATTTACATAATATATATAGAGAGAGATAAATCCTACCTAAAAATAGAAAACCAGACAGAAACAAGGTAAAGAAAAAAGAAGAATGAAAAGGAAGTGACTTGCAGTAAAATTTAAAAGCCCAATCAGGAAAAAAGACATCGCAGTTACGTAAAATTGTGGATTTGGTTTATCCCGTATGGAGTTAACGTGCCAAATCTTGATATTAATTTATTCTCCATAAGGATCCTATCCGTTGTGTTACTAGTATACAGTATACCAGTAACTGCGATGTCCAAAATGCCATCATGGTTGGTGCTATTGAAATGTTTGGAGACCGGACAGAGAGCTGTTTATTTATATTATAGAGGTGTTCTCTAAATCGGTCTCCAAGGCGACGACTTGTCTCTCCTACGTATAAGTTACCACACTTTTTAATTTTCAGACAATGATTCAACCCCAACCACACCCCTCCCCAGTAAAAGAGGAATAAACGAAATAATGTCAGTTGTTTGATCTTATCTAGCAGACATAGGAAATGCGGCTTTTGGTCCTTTTATCTGTGTCTTTTGGTCTTTTTAACTGCGTCTTTTTGGTCCTTTTAAATGCGGCTTTTGTTCCTTTTAAATGCGGCTTTTGGTCCTTTTAAATGCAGCTTTTGGTCCTTTTAACTGCGGCTTTTGGTCCTTTTAACTACGGCTTTTGGTCCTTTTAACTGCGTCTTTTTGTCCTTTTTAATTGCGGCTTTTGGTCCTTTTAACTGTGTCTTTTGGTCCTTTTAAATGCGGCTTTTGGTCCTTTTAAAAGCGGGTTTGGTCCTTTTAACTGCGGCAGTTCGTCCAGTAAACTGCGTGTTTTGATCCTGTTAGCTGTGGCGGTTCGTCCTGTTACCTGCGGCTTTGGTCCTGTTAAATGCGTCTTTTGATTCTTTTAACTGCGTCTTTTCGTCATGTTAACTGTATCTTTTGGTCCTTTTAACTGAGTCTTTTGGTCCTTTTAATGTGGCTTTTGGTTCTGTTAGCTGTGTCTTTTGGTCCTTTTAAATGTGTCTTTTGGTCCTTTTAATTGCGGCTTTTGGTCCTGTTAACTGTGTCCTATGGTCTTTTTAACTGCGTCTTTTGGTCATATAAATGTGGCTTTTGGTCCTTTTAAATGTGGCTTTTGGTCCTTTTAGCTGCGGCTGTTCGTCCTGTTAACTGCGGCTTTTGGTCCTGTTAACTGCAGCTTCATTTGGAAAATTGCATTTGATGATTTCTTCAATATTGTTCTTGATTTTTTTACAGGAATTGCATTGTTAAACAGTTTGAACATTTTATAAAGTAAGGAAATGTAAGCTAATTTTTAAAAAAAATCAGTTTGCTGAAGGAATGCTACTATTTATTAAATTTTGGCGTCGGTAGTGAGAATCTTTTGGTTTCGGTCGAAATTTATTTTTAATTTTCGATTTGCTTTCGGTCGAAATCAGAAAATCACTTTCAGTTAGTCTCTATAAGGCATTTGTAGGCTTATATTTAGTAGTTAAATCATATCATATGTATTTAGTAGTTACATCATATCGTATGTAGGCTGATAAATGGGATGGAGATTAGTCGAATCCAAAATTTCATATAAATAATATCCGGAACGGAAGCTATCTTTTATATACATTAGGCTTCTGGTGTAACTCGTGGACTGCTTCCATTTATGCCGGCTGCTTCCTAATCAGCGAATTTGGTATTGAGAGTATATTACAAATAATTCTATATGTTTGAAAGAAAGTATGGCTCAATAATGTGCTCAATTGCGCGCAAAATATCATTCCAATAACTACGCTAAATGATATAAATATTTTTTTTTAATAACGCAACTGCGTTTGGTGCGTATTATTTTCTTTTCGGAAAATGAAATCGTCTCAATTTAAGTATGGTGTAAAAATATTCGGTTTAAAAGTGGTTGGGACATCAGACTATATTAATATAGTTCATGGGCGTTAAATAAAAAGTGTGCAGTGACGTATTATGCGGGAAGGGGGTGTAGCAAAAATTGGAATTCTTAAATGTGCGTTACTTGAGTTCATATTTTGCCAAGTAACTTTAGTAGATGGGACGCATTACCGTCGCCAATGTTTGGCGGGCGATATCTAGTAGACATTAATCTAGTTCCAAATTAAAAAAAAAAATGTCCAAAAATATATTTAACCTGCTTTATGCGTTTTTTTTCCAGTCAGAATAAATTAAACAATCTAAGACATCAGATCTATTAACTAGTCATTGACAGGTTTGTTGCATACAATAAACAACACGACTTTTAAAGTAAACAAACAACAAACACACACACACACCAAATTATCCACGCCAAATAAAAAATAAAGTTCAGAGAAAATAGCAAGAATTTCATGGTGGGTCAACAACGGGCCTGGAGGATGTGAACCAGACGACACGCCAGGATGAGATCTTCATCAATCCGGAAATGATCTCAACATAATGGAAGGCAACTCTAGAGAAGCCACAATGTTTTGTCACGCACACAATGAATGTCGTTCATTAAAAGAAGATTGAAAATAGTTAAATACATCCTGAATGGTTGTAGCCAGGGCAGGATTAAGCCATTTTAGTGCCCAAGGCACAAACCTACATGGGTGCCCCCTTCTGCCCGGGGCCCTGATCTTTCACTGACTAAAAATATTTCTTGAGGACTTGTGGTGCCCCCAAACGCGTGGTGCCCAAGGCACGTGCCTTGTTTGCCTAATGGTTAATCTGGCCCTGGTTGTAGCGATAGTTGTGTGGGTAGCCGGGCATTAAACATGTCAAAGATTTAATGTAAGATTAAAAGCATTTTTCAAAAAATATATTTTATCTGTAATGGTGCTTTCTAAAGTTAAAACATCAGCCTGTTTGTGTGCGAAGTTGTCAGGCGTTGAACGTGTCGCTAAACAAAACACGGCAATGTCATTAAATGTCATTAAAGACAGAATGTCCTTATTGCGCCTGTAATTAATAAAGGTACCTATTAAAGTGTCCGCTATGTCTAGAATTGCCTTTCTTCTGAAATTTAATTGGAAAAAAATTCCGGTGTACGCATGCGTGGGAAAGTGACATTATTGTCATGTTATTTAAAACCAAATAAAATATTACGAAGCAAACTCGCGGTATTTTAAAGTATCTCTTTAAGTCAGTTATCGAGGAATTTATTGAGTGAAATCAGTGTCATCTGGTAGTGATAGTGACCTTGTTACGTAGCGAATTATGTACTTTGGTTTCTAATTGTTTTCTATTTGAAACAACCGCTAGTTGCAAGCTGTTAGAAGATCTTGCTTCCATATAATTCATGACAGATTTAAAACAACCGCTAGTTACAAGCTGTTAGAAGATCTTGCTTCCATATAATTCATGACAGATTTAAAACAACCGCTAGTTACAAGCTGTTAGAAGATCTTGCTTCCATATAATTCATGACAGATTTAAAACAACCGCTAGTTACAAGCTGTTAGAAGATCTTGCTTCCATATAATTCATGACAGATTTAAAACAACCGCTAGTTGCAAGCTGTTAGAAGATCTTGCTTCCATATAATTCATGACAGATTTAAAACTAGACTTTTTCACCTGTGAAGAATGCAAAAGTCATACAACGTGTGCAGCTGTTTTCTACAGACCGTCAAATCCGAATTTGCTTTAAAACGATTTCATTAGCCATGTGTCCATATCTCGGGCGGAGTAAGAAAAAAAAAGAAGCAACAAGTTTTTTTCAGCCAGCGACCAACCTTTCAAGTAGGAAATAAAACAGTTGTGTACATTTAAAATCTATTTATAATCCATTTTAAATTTCCCACGATATGCAAAAAACTTAGTAAATAAGAAATCCTTTATATGTTAACCCCACAGAACCTCCCCCCTCCCCCTTCCCCACACCCATGTTGGCCAGATTCCCAGACTTACATAATTAAACAGTCAAGGTTACTTCACGCGCGTCCTTTCTCAAAACTGAGTTTAGCATCGTCTGCTCATCCCTAGCGTAGGTCAATGGTTGTCATCTTGAGCGTAGGTCAATTTTGTCATCTTTAGTGTAGGTCAATGTTTGTCATCTTTAGCGTAGGCCAATGCTTTTCACCACTATCGTAGACCATCTTTGCCATATCTACCTTAGACCAATGTTCGTCATCACTGCTATAGTCCAATCTTTGTTAACGCTACCGGCCATTGTTTGTCATCTCTACTTTAGACTAATGTTCGTCATCACTGCTATAGTCCAATCTTTGTTAACGCTACCGGCCAATGTTTGTCATCTCTACTTTAGACCAATGTTCGTCATCACTGCTATAGTCCAATCTTTGTTAACGCTACCGGCCAATGTTTGTCATCTCTACTTTAGACCAATGTTCGTCATCACTGCTATAGTCAAATCTTTGTTAACGCTACCGGCCAATGTTTGTCATCTCTACTTTAGACTAATGTTCGTCATCACTGCTATAGTCCAATCTTTGTTAACGCTACCGGCCAATGTTTGTCATCTCTACTTTAGACTAATGTTCGTCATCACTGCTATAGTCCAATCTTTGTTAACGCTACCGGCCAATGTTTGTCATCTCTACTTTAGACTAATGTTCGTCATCACTGCTATAGTCCAATCTTTGTTAACGCTACCGGCCAATGTTTGTCATCTCTACTTTAGACTAATGTTCATCATGACTGCTATAGTCCAATCTTTGTTAACGCTAACGGCCAATGTTTGTCATCTCTACTTTAGACTAATGTTCGACATCACTGGTATAGTCCAATCTTTGTTAATCCTACCGGCCAATGTTTGTCATCTCTACTTTAGACTAATGTTCGTCATCACTGCTATAGTCCAATCTTTGTTAACGCTACCGGCCAATGTTTGTCATCTCTACTTTAGACTAATGTTCGTCATCACTGCTATAGTCCAATCTTTGTTAACGCTACCGGCCAATGTTTGTCATCTCTGAAGTAGGCTTATGTGTGTCATCCCTATCTTTGTCATGTCTGACGAAAGCCAGTATTTGTGTCATCAGTACCGAAGGCCGATGTTTGTGTCATCAGTACCGAAGGCCGATGTTTGTGTCATCAGTACCGAAGGCCGATGTTTGTGTCATCAGTACTGAAGGCCGATGTTTGTGTCATCAGTACCGAAGGCCGATGTTTGTCATCAGTACTGAAGGCCGATGTTTGTGTCATCAGTACTGAAGGCCGATGTTTGTCATCAGTACTGAAGGCCGATGTATGTGTCATCAGTACTGAAGGCCGATGTTTGTCATTTCTTGAAAAGGCCAGTATTTGACGTCATTGCTCTGTACATTTAGAAACTTGATCAATTTCTTGGTGAATTGAGTCAATTTGTCTGAATTAGGGCCGTGTTGTTGTCTGGGTACTGGGTCCGGGTATTTGGATACATTACCCGGCTGAACCGAGTCAATTAAAGAAAACGAGAAGGTGTTCCTCTCAATGTGGGGAAAGTGAATCACATGTTAATTAACAAAAAGGTAATAAGGGGAGAGACTGTAATCAGGTTAGCAAGAAAGGAAATTAGTAAAACACAGTATGGTCAAACCCGAAAAAATGAATGCAAAAAAAAAAAAAAAAAACAACGAACGTGTCGGCAGGAAGCCTTCGTCAGTGAACAAACAAAGAAAAAAAACAGAATAAAATTTAAAAAGAGCACTTAGCTGAGAAGTAGTCTCCGAGAGGGCAGCAAGAGAATGTAAATAACCAGAAGCGACCACAAATGCGTGATTAAAGTTGAAAGTTTCTAGGGCTCGTAACACTTATGGCATATAAACCTAACACTAGTAACACACACAAGTCTAACATGGCGCGGAGCTGTGATACACACGTGACTTGCTCAAGGTCGCTTGTTGGTAGGAGTTTTTATTGTCTTTAAACCAATTTAAAGAAATTTATTTTAAAAAATGCATATCTTTTTTAGCAGCCAGGCCCGATTTTGCTTCAACGAACGGTTCCGGGTAAATTCCGGGTGTGTAATACCTGGCATTTCCGGGTGTGTAATTCTTGGCATTTCCGGGTGTGTAATACTTGGCATTTCCGGGTTTCCTGGTGATCACCCCCACTCATCCGTAGTCTGAATATAGCGAGCAGATAAAGGGAGTTAAGAAATGGGTGAGAGCCCTGGCCTACAGTACAGGTGCAAATACATCCAGTGCATTGTTGTTTTCAGGAATAATAATTATGTGAATGCAGTACCGGATTAACCTATTAATAAGGCTGTGTGAATGCAGTACCGGATTAACCTATTAATAAGGCTGTGTGAATGTAGTACCGGATTAACCTATTAATAAGGCTGTGTGAATGCAGTACCGGATTAACCTATTAATAAGGCTGTGTGAATGCAGTACCGGATTAACCTATTAATAAGGCTCATGCGGCACTTGTCTAGGGACTTCGCGACAAGATATCAAATTTTTGAGGATGTGGGGGACCTGATTTGATTTCAAATGTACAGTTGTACTTGTAATGACGTTATGTATCGTATTTTGTGAGAATGTCGTGTTAGGTGACAGGAGGGTTAATTAGAGGGCTTTAACAAGCACAATGTCAGCGTACCGGGTCATTCAGTAAGACAACAACTTGAAACAAAATGACGTTGACATTTGTCAGACGTGGTATTCCAGAAACGGTTGATTGGTACGCAAAGTGAGGGATTTGGATAGCGGGGGTATGGGGGGGGGGTGAGAAAGAGCAATGGAGTACCTTGAATAAATTCTTATACCCGGGGCAATTTCACGAAATTGCGCCCACCTTGCACAAGCATCGATTTATAGACTATAATGTCAGGCCTATATATAAACTGCGAAGTGCCGTCCTTGGTCATCGCCCCATTCACACCCTCTAGATACGCCACTTGGAGAGGGGGGAATGTTTAATGTCCAGGTGACTCCATGGGTATTAATCCGGCAAGTCATAACTACGTAAATACGTCAGAGGGGGATTGCTGTCAAGTCATAACTCGGGAAAATACGTCAGAGGTAAATTGCTGTCAAGTTATAACCAGGAAATACGTCAGACAAGGGACATTATCACGCCACTATTCTGCCCTTTAGACTTAGATTAGTTGGAGTAATAAATAATATCACAATAAAAGAAACTTCACATTTCCATATCTCGGGAGTGAACAGACATCGTGCGCTGAATAGTGTGGCCTTGACCTAGGAAGTACCCGAGTATTTGCACTTTAGATACCCACACGGGCCTAAAGCTTTATAGCATAAACAATGGCTTTTGTAACCGGTTTTGCCTGGCTTTTGTAACAGGTTTCACTTGGGTTTTGTAATCGGTTTTGCCTGGATTTTGTAACCGGTTTTTCCTGGTGTTTGTAACCGGTTTAGCCTGGCTTTTTAACCGGTTTCGCCAGTATTTTGTTCACAAAGAGTTATTTTTTTGTTGAGTATCCACATCGAATGCCAACGTGTTCATATTATGGACACAGTCAAATATGTCGACTAAACACTTACATGTCCATAGAGCTTATCAGGTTGTCCTGGTTTTAAAAATTAAAAAAAAAATTTCATAAAATTAAATGAATATATAGATAGCTTGACGGTGGAGTCAGTGAGACAAACATCAAGCTATAAGCTGGAGTTAGTGAGACAAACATCCAGTTAGACGCTGGAGTCGATGAGACAAACATCCGGCTAGACGCTGGAGTCAATGAGACAAAACACCTGCTATATGTTGGAGTCAGTGAGACAAACATCCGGCTAGACCTTGGAGTCAGTGAGACAAACATCCGGCTAGACGTTGGAGTCAGTGAGAACAACTTACTTAAATTGTTTACGATGATTAGAGTTCAAAGTAGGAAAAGGAACTTTTGTTGAAGACTCAAAGGAATACTGGAAATTTTCAACTACTAGAGGTGGGTACAAAAAAAGGGAGTTTTAAATGTATACCAAGATTTGGAAATAGAAATGTTCAACTCACTTTATTGTAAGTGTTAAATATTAATTTTTTTAAATCTGAAAATTTGATACAATGTGTTGTCATCGGCATCACCGGTCTATATGCTAAGTTTCGCTTGACAGGTTGACGGCAAGTGGGTAAATTAGCTGTTCAAAGATTTTGCCAGCCAGCCGGGCAGCCACGAACAAAAGAAAAGTTAATATAAAGTGTTTTTTTAAAAAGTCCACTTAATTCCTTTTTTTTAAATATCAGTGTCCCTTTCAGACAATCTTCTCCGAAATCGAAAAAAATAAGGAAGGGGGGGGGGGTGTGGCAATTCAGATTTTACAGGTGAGCAGTGCCAGTGGCCAGAGGCGTATCTAAGTGGGTAGATGGGGACAGATGTCTCTGGGTGCCAGATTAGCCGGGATTCCTAAATTGGCTTTGGTGTATTGAATGGTTGAAAATTTTGGTTTTCAGTGCCTGGCGGTGGCTGGGGGAGGCGTAACAATGAATCTAAAAGCAACTAAAGGGAGGTGAACCTACAAGCAACTAAAGGGAGGTAAATCTAAAAGACTAAAGGGAGGTAAACCTAGAAGCAACTAAAGGGAGGTAAACCTAGAAGCAACTAAAGGGAGGTAAACCTAGAAGCAAGTAAAGGAAAGTAAACCTACATTGTCTTTAAACATTTGTTTAATGCACACATTGTCTATAAGCTTTGATTTATGTGCATATTGTCTGTCAGCATTTACTTAATGTGCACTTTGTCTATTAACATTTGTTTGGATAACACATTGTCTATAAACATTTGATTAATTTGCACATTGTCTATAAGCATTTGTTTAATGTACATATTGTCAATAAGCGTTTGATTAATGTGCACAGTGTCTTTAAACAATTGATTAATGTGCACATTGTCTTTAAACATTTGATTAATATGCATATTGTCTTTAAGCATTTGAATCATGTGCACATTTTCTGGCAGATCATACCGTTTTTAAATGTCTTTTGATTGACGTCTTAACGTCTCTTGTGATTAGATTGGTGAATTTTTAGGTCGTGTTTGTTTGACGTGCTAATGTTTGGCGCAAACATCCCCAGCACGCATCTGCCTGGATGGTAATGGAAGGTGTTAGCTTAGGTTGATGTCACTCCCTGCACGGCATGGCAGGGAAATGCGCCTGTCGGGGAAGATCACTGTCGTAAAATATAGTTTGTAAACAAATTTTGTGCTAGGTCAGTGCTTTCCAAACCATGTACTGCGACACAGTAGCGTGTCACCTGCAGGGTGCAGGTGTCCGGGCGAAAATAAGCCATACCAGCATTCACGATTTTTTTTAAGACTTAAAAACCCCACTGGAAACGAAATAAGAGAACTTACGTCCAAAGATGTGCTCATGGTCATTGATATTAGAAACAGACCTCTTCAACCAAGATTTTTTGCAAATATTTGTGAAGAAATGGGGCAAAATTTTATATATATTTTTAAGCTGGTTACTATACTCAGAGAAATTCTTTAGGTCTTATGAGTCGGAGGGAAAAGGGGAGGGGGGAGGAGGGGGTCGTGTATAAGAATTGTGGGAAATGATTTTAAATGAGAATTACCAAAATTAAATAAATGGTGTCATTCAAAACAAACTTTGTGCAAAAATTCGCATATCGTCATCATCTTCATCGTTATCATCTTGAGGACATATTTGAATATTCAAATAAAATAAACACCATTATGTAAGGTAAAGGAGAACATAATGACGGTGTATCAACATAAGGACAACATAATGGCGGTGTATCAGCATAAGGACAACATAATGGCGGTGTATCAACATAAGGAGAACATAATGGCGGTGTATCAGCATAAGGACAACATAATGGCGGTGTATCAACATAAGGACAACATAATGGCGGTGTATCAACATAAGGACAACATAATGGCGGTGTATCAACATAAGGACAACATAATGGCGGTGTATCAGCATAAGGACAACATAATGGCGGTGTATCAACATAAGGACAACATAATGGCGGTGTATCAACATAAGGAGAACATAATGGCGGTGTATCAACATAAGGACAACATAATGGCGGTGTATCAACATAAGGACAACATAATGGCGGTGTATCAACATAAGGACAACATAATGGCGGTGTATCAACATAAGGAGAACATAATGGCGGTGTATCAGCATAAAGACAACATAATGGCGGTGTATCAACATAAGGACAACATAATGGCGGTGTATCAACATAAGGACAACATAATGGCGGTGTATCAGCATAAGGACAACATAATGGCGGTGTATCAACATAAGGACAACATAATGGCGGTGTATCAACATAAGGACAACATAATGGCGGTGTATCAACATAAGGAGAACATAATGGCGGTGTATCAACATAAGGAGAACATAATGGCGGTGTATCAACATAAGGACAACATAATGGCGGTGTATCAACATAAGGAGAACATAATGGCGGTGTATCAGCATTGTGCTATAGTATTGAGAGACAATAAGGTCATTTGGAAATTTTCACTTTTTTGTGGCAATTTAAAGAGATTGAAGACAATATGGAATGTATTCAAAAACAGCTGATTACAACTAAATGTGATACTAGTTCGCTAATGGTGGACCTTGCGACGTTGCCACTACAACTAACTTCTGTGTCCACATCATGCCACATGTCTTAAAATGGGTAGGTATAGAGCAGTGCTTTCACACGAGGGGCCCACGCCCCACAGGGGGGGGGGGAATTTGAATGTTAAGGGGGGCAATTCGAAAATGAGCTATCTATAATTTGAAAACCAACCGTCTAACATGATTTAACTGGTATTTTACAAGGAGAACCGTTAGCGTCTCATTTTAAAAATTAGCGTTCCATAATAATGTTGTAAAAATCCGTGATTTTTAAAATAGTCAATGGTGTCAGCAAAACAGTCATAATTAGAACGGATGCGTTTTATTTTATTTTTTGGGGGTGAAAATAAACTTGTATAAATATTTAATAGTAACACAAAAAATGTGTATAAATATTAAGTGTTCATTAAAAAAAAAAAGAAACTATATTTTTTGTGAAAATATATTTTATTCCTTTTTTTTTTATCTTCTTGGCAATTTTCTTTAAGTCTCGCGCTAAAATAAGTAGTGCATGCTAAATGTTTGTTTAATGCGTCAGTATTCGGAGGAATTTTAGAAATTTGGATTCATACCCGCTGTCTATGATGAACGGTAATCTTTTTGTATTTTATGCCAACGATGCTTGTCCAACGAATCAGTGAAGCGAGGTTGATTTTGCTTAAGGCATTTTGTTCTGCAAATCATTAGGAATCTTAACTACTGCCGAAGATATATATATACATACATATAATAAGCTAAAAAGTATTTTTGGTGCAACGGGTGCTCCTAATTTGATGGGCAAGAAAAATGGGTACTTAAAATTGATGAAGGATGAAAATTCAGAAATGCTTCTTGTGCAATGTGTTAATTATAGGTAAAAATTGGTAGATAAAAATATTTCATCTGTTCTTAATGAAGCACTCAATTCAGTTATAAAGTCTATCAATGCTATTAAATCTAATGCCACATTTGAGCGGCTTTTTAAGCTATTTTGTGAAGAACAAAATGCAGATCAAGTGAGATTTTGACTTCACACTGAAGTAAGGTTGCTCTCGAAAGGGAACAGCTTGAACAGATGTATAGAACTATCTGATACTCTAGGTGACATTGTAAGTTAGAAACCTGAAATGAAGTACTTCTAAAACAGTTGATGGTGTAGCATTTGTGAGTTGTTTAGCCGATATCTTAATCAAATAACTATATCAAATAACCAACTTCAAGTAGATAAGAAAACTCTTGTCGATGCAAAGGGAAGAGATTTGGTTTCATTACGTCTATTGAGTTATGTCAGAAATATGTTTGAAATAATGTCTTTTATGTCATTGGCTCCAAAAATGTGAAGCTACAGCTACCGCTATGCTTGTTAATGTCGATCATCTGAACATTCCATCGGCTGATTTAGAAGAAAGATTTTGTGATTTGAAACAAATTGATTTTCCAACTTGGATGATGCAGGCAATGCTAAAGGATTTGTCTTGTATTGCAAATAGGCAATATCAAAAAGAACTCGCAGAAATGCAAATGATAAATCTGTTAAAACTTTATTTAATATAAAAGGAGCGATGGCATGGCTTTGTGATGAAACAGAAAGCAAACATCTACATTTGACCAGCTGTGCAAGACAGGTATTGTTACAGTTTCCATCTTCAAATGTAGCTGAATGCTAATTTAAAGCTGTAAGCAATTTGCTGCTGCGTAAAAATAAAGAAATCGGCTGGATATAACATAACGGTGAGACATGAGACTGAAGCTATCTAAATTGTTGATATAACATAACGGTGAGACATGAGACTGAAGCTATCTAAATTGTTGATATAACATAACGGTGAGACATGAGACTGAAGCTATCTAAATTGTTGATATAACATAACGGTGAGACATGAGACTGAAGCTATCTAAATTGTTGATATAACATAACGGTGAGACATGAGACTGAAGCTATCTAAATTGTTGATATAACATAACGGTGAGACATGAGACTGAAGCTATCTAAATTGTTGATATAACATAACGGTGAGACATGAGACTGAAGCTATCTAAATTGTTGATATAACATAACGGTGAGACATGAGACTGAAGCTATCTAAATTGTTGATATAACATAACGGTGAGACATGAGACTGAAGCTATCTAAATTGTTGATATAACATAACGGAGAGACATGAGATTGAAGCTATCTAAATTGTTGATATAACATAACGATGAGACATGAGATTGAAGCTATCTAAATTGTTGATATAACATAACGGTGAGGCATGAAACTGATTGCTATCTAAATTGTTGATATAACATAACGGTGAGACATGAGACTGAAGCTATCTAAATTGTTGATATAAAATAACGGTGAGACATGAGATTGAAGCTATCTAAATTGTTACTATAACATAACGATGAGACATGAGATTGAAGCTATCTAAATTGTTACTATAACATAACGATGAGACATGAGATTGAAGCTATCTAAATTGTTGATATAACATAACGGTGAGACATGAGACTGAAGCTATATAAATTGTTGATATAACATAACGATGAGACATGAGATTGACGCTAACTAAATTGTTGATATAACATAACGGTGAGACATGAGATTGACGCTATCTAAATTGTTGATATAACATAACGGTGAGACATGAGATTGACGCTAACTAAATTGGAGCCAAACATAAAATCTTTATGCAGCAAGCATCAAGCGCAAGTTCTAACTAAATTAGTCATCTCACGATGTATTTATGATCTTTCATTGCATTATAAAATTATTAAATAATGAATAATAAATAGAATAATTAAAATATTTTAGAAAAAATCTTAAATTGTGTATTTGAATTTCCGTTCTCCATTGCATGTTTTGAAAATTTACTTACTGTGTTTCCTTAATTGTTAGTTTCGTAAAATCCATTCACTCCTAATGTATTTTTCCTTCTTCCTAAAACCGGCCATTTAGTTTTCATTCAGTGAACAATTCATGCATTGAATGTTAAAACTTAAAAGTATATATTGCATAGGGGGCATGCGAATTTCGGAAAGGCTTAGGTGGGGGGGGGGGGGCTGGGGCTGATTAGAGTTCAAAGTAGGAAAAGGAACTTTTGTTGAAGACTCAAAGGAATACTGGAAATTTTCAACTACTAGAGGTGGGTACAAAAAAAGGGAGTTTTAAATGTATACCAAGATTTGGAAATAGAAATGTTCAACTCACTTTATTGTAAGTGTTAAATATTAATTTTTTTAAATCTGAAAATTTGATACAATGTGTTGTCATCGGCATCACCGGTCTATATGCTAAGTTTCGCTTGACAGGTTGACGGCAAGTGGGTAAATTAGCTGTTCAAAGATTTTGCCAGCCAGCCGGGCAGCCACGAACAAAAGAAAAGTTAATATAAAGTGTTTTTTTAAAAAGTCCACTTAATTCCTTTTTTTTAAATATCAGTGTCCCTTTCAGACAATCTTCTCCGAAATCGAAAAAAATAAGGAAGGGGGGGGGGGTGTGGCAATTCAGATTTTACAGGTGAGCAGTGCCAGTGGCCAGAGGCGTATCTAAGTGGGTAGATGGGGACAGATGTCTCTGGGTGCCAGATTAGCCGGGATTCCTAAATTGGCTTTGGTGTATTGAATGGTTGAAAATTTTGGTTTTCAGTGCCTGGCGGTGGCTGGGGGAGGCGTAACAATGAATCTAAAAGCAACTAAAGGGAGGTGAACCTACAAGCAACTAAAGGGAGGTAAATCTAAAAGACTAAAGGGAGGTAAACCTAGAAGCAACTAAAGGGAGGTAAACCTAGAAGCAACTAAAGGGAGGTAAACCTAGAAGCAAGTAAAGGAAAGTAAACCTACATTGTCTTTAAACATTTGTTTAATGCACACATTGTCTATAAGCTTTGATTTATGTGCATATTGTCTGTCAGCATTTACTTAATGTGCACTTTGTCTATTAACATTTGTTTGGATAACACATTGTCTATAAACATTTGATTAATTTGCACATTGTCTATAAGCATTTGTTTAATGTACATATTGTCAATAAGCGTTTGATTAATGTGCACAGTGTCTTTAAACAATTGATTAATGTGCACATTGTCTTTAAACATTTGATTAATATGCATATTGTCTTTAAGCATTTGAATCATGTGCACATTTTCTGGCAGATCATACCGTTTTTAAATGTCTTTTGATTGACGTCTTAACGTCTCTTGTGATTAGATTGGTGAATTTTTAGGTCGTGTTTGTTTGACGTGCTAATGTTTGGCGCAAACATCCCCAGCACGCATCTGCCTGGATGGTAATGGAAGGTGTTAGCTTAGGTTGATGTCACTCCCTGCACGGCATGGCAGGGAAATGCGCCTGTCGGGGAAGATCACTGTCGTAAAATATAGTTTGTAAACAAATTTTGTGCTAGGTCAGTGCTTTCCAAACCATGTACTGCGACACAGTAGCGTGTCACCTGCAGGGTGCAGGTGTCCGGGCGAAAATAAGCCATACCAGCATTCACGATTTTTTTTAAGACTTAAAAACCCCACTGGAAACGAAATAAGAGAACTTACGTCCAAAGATGTGCTCATGGTCATTGATATTAGAAACAGACCTCTTCAACCAAGATTTTTTGCAAATATTTGTGAAGAAATGGGGCAAAATTTTATATATATTTTTAAGCTGGTTACTATACTCAGAGAAATTCTTTAGGTCTTATGAGTCGGAGGGAAAAGGGGAGGGGGGAGGAGGGGGTCGTGTATAAGAATTGTGGGAAATGATTTTAAATGAGAATTACCAAAATTAAATAAATGGTGTCATTCAAAACAAACTTTGTGCAAAAATTCGCATATCGTCATCATCTTCATCGTTATCATCTTGAGGACATATTTGAATATTCAAATAAAATAAACACCATTATGTAAGGTAAAGGAGAACATAATGACGGTGTATCAACATAAGGACAACATAATGGCGGTGTATCAGCATAAGGACAACATAATGGCGGTGTATCAACATAAGGAGAACATAATGGCGGTGTATCAGCATAAGGACAACATAATGGCGGTGTATCAACATAAGGACAACATAATGGCGGTGTATCAACATAAGGACAACATAATGGCGGTGTATCAACATAAGGACAACATAATGGCGGTGTATCAGCATAAGGACAACATAATGGCGGTGTATCAACATAAGGACAACATAATGGCGGTGTATCAACATAAGGAGAACATAATGGCGGTGTATCAACATAAGGACAACATAATGGCGGTGTATCAACATAAGGACAACATAATGGCGGTGTATCAACATAAGGACAACATAATGGCGGTGTATCAACATAAGGAGAACATAATGGCGGTGTATCAGCATAAAGACAACATAATGGCGGTGTATCAACATAAGGACAACATAATGGCGGTGTATCAACATAAGGACAACATAATGGCGGTGTATCAGCATAAGGACAACATAATGGCGGTGTATCAACATAAGGACAACATAATGGCGGTGTATCAACATAAGGACAACATAATGGCGGTGTATCAACATAAGGAGAACATAATGGCGGTGTATCAACATAAGGAGAACATAATGGCGGTGTATCAACATAAGGACAACATAATGGCGGTGTATCAACATAAGGAGAACATAATGGCGGTGTATCAGCATTGTGCTATAGTATTGAGAGACAATAAGGTCATTTGGAAATTTTCACTTTTTTGTGGCAATTTAAAGAGATTGAAGACAATATGGAATGTATTCAAAAACAGCTGATTACAACTAAATGTGATACTAGTTCGCTAATGGTGGACCTTGCGACGTTGCCACTACAACTAACTTCTGTGTCCACATCATGCCACATGTCTTAAAATGGGTAGGTATAGAGCAGTGCTTTCACACGAGGGGCCCACGCCCCACAGGGGGGGGGGGAATTTGAATGTTAAGGGGGGCAATTCGAAAATGAGCTATCTATAATTTGAAAACCAACCGTCTAACATGATTTAACTGGTATTTTACAAGGAGAACCGTTAGCGTCTCATTTTAAAAATTAGCGTTCCATAATAATGTTGTAAAAATCCGTGATTTTTAAAATAGTCAATGGTGTCAGCAAAACAGTCATAATTAGAACGGATGCGTTTTATTTTATTTTTTGGGGGTGAAAATAAACTTGTATAAATATTTAATAGTAACACAAAAAATGTGTATAAATATTAAGTGTTCATTAAAAAAAAAAAGAAACTATATTTTTTGTGAAAATATATTTTATTCCTTTTTTTTTTATCTTCTTGGCAATTTTCTTTAAGTCTCGCGCTAAAATAAGTAGTGCATGCTAAATGTTTGTTTAATGCGTCAGTATTCGGAGGAATTTTAGAAATTTGGATTCATACCCGCTGTCTATGATGAACGGTAATCTTTTTGTATTTTATGCCAACGATGCTTGTCCAACGAATCAGTGAAGCGAGGTTGATTTTGCTTAAGGCATTTTGTTCTGCAAATCATTAGGAATCTTAACTACTGCCGAAGATATATATATACATACATATAATAAGCTAAAAAGTATTTTTGGTGCAACGGGTGCTCCTAATTTGATGGGCAAGAAAAATGGGTACTTAAAATTGATGAAGGATGAAAATTCAGAAATGCTTCTTGTGCAATGTGTTAATTATAGGTAAAAATTGGTAGATAAAAATATTTCATCTGTTCTTAATGAAGCACTCAATTCAGTTATAAAGTCTATCAATGCTATTAAATCTAATGCCACATTTGAGCGGCTTTTTAAGCTATTTTGTGAAGAACAAAATGCAGATCAAGTGAGATTTTGACTTCACACTGAAGTAAGGTTGCTCTCGAAAGGGAACAGCTTGAACAGATGTATAGAACTATCTGATACTCTAGGTGACATTGTAAGTTAGAAACCTGAAATGAAGTACTTCTAAAACAGTTGATGGTGTAGCATTTGTGAGTTGTTTAGCCGATATCTTAATCAAATAACTATATCAAATAACCAACTTCAAGTAGATAAGAAAACTCTTGTCGATGCAAAGGGAAGAGATTTGGTTTCATTACGTCTATTGAGTTATGTCAGAAATATGTTTGAAATAATGTCTTTTATGTCATTGGCTCCAAAAATGTGAAGCTACAGCTACCGCTATGCTTGTTAATGTCGATCATCTGAACATTCCATCGGCTGATTTAGAAGAAAGATTTTGTGATTTGAAACAAATTGATTTTCCAACTTGGATGATGCAGGCAATGCTAAAGGATTTGTCTTGTATTGCAAATAGGCAATATCAAAAAGAACTCGCAGAAATGCAAATGATAAATCTGTTAAAACTTTATTTAATATAAAAGGAGCGATGGCATGGCTTTGTGATGAAACAGAAAGCAAACATCTACATTTGACCAGCTGTGCAAGACAGGTATTGTTACAGTTTCCATCTTCAAATGTAGCTGAATGCTAATTTAAAGCTGTAAGCAATTTGCTGCTGCGTAAAAATAAAGAAATCGGCTGGATATAACATAACGGTGAGACATGAGACTGAAGCTATCTAAATTGTTGATATAACATAACGGTGAGACATGAGACTGAAGCTATCTAAATTGTTGATATAACATAACGGTGAGACATGAGACTGAAGCTATCTAAATTGTTGATATAACATAACGGTGAGACATGAGACTGAAGCTATCTAAATTGTTGATATAACATAACGGTGAGACATGAGACTGAAGCTATCTAAATTGTTGATATAACATAACGGTGAGACATGAGACTGAAGCTATCTAAATTGTTGATATAACATAACGGTGAGACATGAGACTGAAGCTATCTAAATTGTTGATATAACATAACGGAGAGACATGAGATTGAAGCTATCTAAATTGTTGATATAACATAACGATGAGACATGAGATTGAAGCTATCTAAATTGTTGATATAACATAACGGTGAGGCATGAAACTGATTGCTATCTAAATTGTTGATATAACATAACGGTGAGACATGAGACTGAAGCTATCTAAATTGTTGATATAAAATAACGGTGAGACATGAGATTGAAGCTATCTAAATTGTTACTATAACATAACGATGAGACATGAGATTGAAGCTATCTAAATTGTTACTATAACATAACGATGAGACATGAGATTGAAGCTATCTAAATTGTTGATATAACATAACGGTGAGACATGAGACTGAAGCTATATAAATTGTTGATATAACATAACGATGAGACATGAGATTGACGCTAACTAAATTGTTGATATAACATAACGGTGAGACATGAGATTGACGCTATCTAAATTGTTGATATAACATAACGGTGAGACATGAGATTGACGCTAACTAAATTGGAGCCAAACATAAAATCTTTATGCAGCAAGCATCAAGCGCAAGTTCTAACTAAATTAGTCATCTCACGATGTATTTATGATCTTTCATTGCATTATAAAATTATTAAATAATGAATAATAAATAGAATAATTAAAATATTTTAGAAAAAATCTTAAATTGTGTATTTGAATTTCCGTTCTCCATTGCATGTTTTGAAAATTTACTTACTGTGTTTCCTTAATTGTTAGTTTCGTAAAATCCATTCACTCCTAATGTATTTTTCCTTCTTCCTAAAACCGGCCATTTAGTTTTCATTCAGTGAACAATTCATGCATTGAATGTTAAAACTTAAAAGTATATATTGCATAGGGGGCATGCGAATTTCGGAAAGGCTTAGGTGGGGGGGGGGGGCTGGGGGGGGCGTGGCAAAAAAAAAAAAAAGGTTGGGAAACACTGGTCTAGAGAGTGTGTCTCCAACATAAAAAGTTAGGACAACTCTTGTCTTGGTGAATGTCCATTTCGCTGACTCACATGGAGAAGTATCGACCTGGGTTGAGAGACAGTCTGAGTGGAATGTCCGGACGTTTGCTGCTTGGAGAAGCCGTTCTATTAATAAATGTCCGTCATAAAAATGACAAGGCCTAGTGAATAATTCAAAACATGACCAACATAATTCAGGTCAAGAATCTTATTTCAATTAGTTTTGAAGCAGATCTGTCAGGAATGGCCGAGCTGCAATGTATAACAGAGACAGCAAGGCTACATTAGATAGGAGGGCTACAAGGGATAGCAGGGCAATCGGGGATAAAAAAGGCTACAAGAAATAGTCCAGTATAGCTGGACTGCCGGGGATCGCAGGGATACCAGGGATAGAAGGGCTACCAGAGATAGAAGGGCTTTCGGGGATAGTAAGGCTACCAGGGATAGAAGGGCTACAAGAGATAGTAGGGCTACCAGAGATAGAAGGGCTAGCAGAGATACAAGAGCTACCAGAGATACAAGGGCTACTGTAGATAGTAGGGCTACCTGAGACAGAAAGGCATCAGTGATAGGATGGCTACCAGGGATAGCAGTTCGTCGCTTTTGACGCGTCGCCTGTCGTCAATATATACAACATTGACATGATCTGGATGATGTATGCAGTATGCAGCAGGATGATGTATGCAGCTGGATGATCTATGCAGCTGGAATCTAGAATCGTAACTGTCAAAATAATCCAGAAAACATCCTGGAATATCCATCCCAACGATTTCCATAATAGAGAGAGAGATATCCCCACCTCCCCAGGCGTGAATTTTCTATTGACACCGACAAGCGATATTTTGCGCTGGTGAAAATTGTTTGGCTTCCCTAGAGAGCCCAACACTCGGAGCTGTAATAAAGAGGAAAGGGGGGGGATGTGTGGTGATGTGTGGGGATGGTGTAGGAATGCTAAGCATTGTTTGTACTCACAGCGCACTTGCAAGTCTGCACACATTTATAGGGAAGGAAGATCATTGTACATGTGATGCCAGATCATTATCTACAGTTATATCTTTGTGTCAGTCATACTATTCTCTAGATTAAGATCTTAGCGCCAGTCAGAACATTTTCTAGATTGAGATCTTTGTGTCAGTCAGACCATTCTCTAATTAATATCCCAGTCACAGACGTAATATCCCAGTCACAGACGTAATATCCCGCAGTCACAGACGTAATATCCCAGTCATAGACGTAATATCCCAGTCACAGGCGTAATATCCCAGTCACAGGCGTAATATCCCAGTCACAGGCGTAATATCCCAGTCAGAGACGTAATATCCCAGTCAAAAACATAATATCCCAGTCACAGACGTAATATCCCAGTTACAGACGTAATATCCCAGTCACAGACTTAATATCCCAGTCACGGACGTAATATCCCAGTCAGAGACGTAATATCCCAGTCAGAGACGTAATATCCCAGTCACAGACGTAATATCCCAGTCAGAGACGTAATATCCCAGTCACAGACGTAATATCCCAGTCACAGACGTAATATCCCAGTCACAGACGTAATATCCCAATCACAGACGTAATATCCCAATCACAGATGTAATATCCCAGTCACAGACATGTCATTGTAGAGGAGGCCTTGAAAGGAGATATAACCTCTGGACTCCGCCCCTACCCACTGCCAAAAATAATTTAAACAAACCAAAAACTATCAAATAACCTTGATCATTTCAGTGTACCGCACAATCTGTCTTGAGTCAACGCAGCGATTTAAATGTACAAACAAGTAATGTATCAAACTAATATTGTGAGCAATCTAAATGTGAGGTTTGCTTACAAAAAAAGTAGCATCGGATGTATCGTGCTATTGCAGTTTTAATGGCTATGAAATTACAGTATAACGAAAGCAAGAATTTGAGGAGCTAGCTACGTCCATTTCACGCTACTAAAGACTGGACAGCTCAGGAAACAAATCCTCGTGTTATTTGGCGTCATCATTCAACAGTCATGACGTCACACACAAAATACAACTAATAGACAATGATTGAAGTGTGTGTGTGTGTGGTGGGTGGGACTGTTGAAATAACGCTGAGATTCACGAGATTTCATAATTTTGTATATTACCTAATTTGGTAATATTATAAAAATTATCTAGATGTAATCAGTGTCGTAGATAGGGTTGGTGTCACCCGGTGCGGTAAACTCATGGTGTCACCTTCGCCTCCACCCAAGTGACACGATGGATTTCTTCTTGTTAAAGTAAGTCCACAGTATAACAATGACAAAAAACAAAGAACTGATAGTCAGGGAGTAAATGTATTTAGGAACTGTAAAGTGTATTTTTTAGAATCGCCCGACCACATCATATTTTGTTCTCAATAGAAAGCTTTATTTCTCAGAATTTATATAAATATTGCTTCCTGTCACTTACGAAAGTTACCGAACACCTCAATCAGCGTTGAATCGTGGTCAAAACGGTGTTTTTTATGACTTAATTTTAGGATAACCTCATTTCTGACGAACCGAAATTGAACTTTAAATAAAAGATTGGTTACATGTGTAGAAAACCTACGTGTGATCGGTTAGCCTTTGATGAATTTCGGTTAGAACGAGCAGTGTGTGCTGTGTTAGACCGAGTATTGTGTGCTCTGTAAATATGCAATTTTTCAATTTGGTGTCACCCCCTGAGATGGTGTTACCCGGTGAGGTCCGAATGCCCACACTCCCTAGTTACGCCACTGGATGTCCTAATCATATCTAGAGAATATTTTAAGTAAGCAGATTAGCCGATTAATTGTCCCCAAAATGACCGATTAGGCCGGTTACCGATTATCTGTCTATTTATCGGTGCAACCCTGATTTGAGACATGCAACACTAGTTTGAGACATGTTGAAAGAATCCAATACTTCCACAATAAATCCCTTCTCAATCCGGATACAAGCCGCATCGTGTTGTTCCACGTCCGGATTCTCGACGGATATCTGGAGCCTGTAAATCTAGCTGAACCAGTAGATTAGTTTTAAAACTAACCACCCAACTATTAAATGATGAATTGTGGATGAGTAGCGCCACGTTGCGATGCTCGTTTGTTCGATAGTCTCGAGTAATCGATACGATGAATTAGCTGTGGGAGTTCCCCTTTATTCCCCTTGACGTCACACTGTCATTTGTTATCTCAACAATTTTCTGTGCATTTGACCTAGAAAAATCCACGGGTTTGCTAAAATCCTAGCTCTTAACTTCGACTGTGTTCCTGTGTTTCTTTTGGCTCGGCGTTGGGCAAAATCTTCGGACGGCCAATTGACCCACTTTCCGTCAACCTATCGAGCTGAAACGTGGCACATAGATCCATTGCCGTTGACAAAACATGCCATCATATTTTCAGCCTTCCCCCCCCCCTTACCTCGCCCAACCTCCAAAAATCTGTTTTCCTTGTTTTTCAAGGGGAAGATGAAGGAAGTATTATGAGACTGATTTCACCAAATAAAAACCCCCAATGTTGCGTAGGATTTATTTGTTTTTTTTCTGAAATAGTTGCTGGAATAAATCTGTAGTGTAAAGGCGTCTGGTTGATTAGAATATGAATATAGTTCAGGGGCGTGAAAACAAATTGCGATTGCGAGCAAATTGGGATTCTTATAAAATGCGCTAATTGTATGAATTTTGGTCAAATTTTCAAAACACACCCCCCCCCCCCCCCCCCCATTGCTAGATATGACATTTTATAAAGGATTTGTATAAAAAATTTGATTTTATGTTTTAAAAAAAATATTTTTTCGACTCCACCACACTTGTCCGCCCCAAAGAGGTTGTTATAGAGTCTAAGACCGCCAGTGTGTAAGACCGCCAGTGTGTAAGACCGCCAGTGTGTCTAAGACCGCCAGTGTGTCTAAGACCGCCAGTGTGTCTAATACCACCAGTGTGTCTAAGACCGCCAGTGTGTCTAAGACCACCAGTGTGTCTAAGACCACCAGTGTGTCTAAGACCGCCAGTGTGTCTAAGACCGCCAGTGTGTCTAATACCACCAGTGTATCTAAGGCCGCCAGTGTGTCTAAGACCGCCAGTGTGTCTAAGACCACCAGTGTGTCTAAGACCGCCAGTGTGTCTAAGGCCGCCAGTGTGTCTAAGACCGCCAGTGTGTCTAAGACCGCCAGTGTGTCTAAGACCACCAGTGGTGCTGTGAAAATATGTGAAGACAAATGATCTATAGGACAGTCTAAGACCACCAGTGGTGCTGTGAAAATATGTGAAGACAAAAGAGCTATAGGACAGTCTAAGACCACCAGTTGTGCTGTGAAAATATGTGAAGACAAAAGAGCAATAGGACAGAATTTTACTAAATCTCTTTTATACAATTCTTAGGATTTGCTTGAATTAGGTCAACATATTTTAGGTCAACGAATTAATTTTATAGTAGTTAAAAAGGGCTGAACCTTGAACCTGTTGTAGTTGATTTTTGAAACCCGGTCCGGGTATTATTGAGACGATTGAGGTGATTTATCTTCTTATTTTCTATGTGTTTCACCCAATGGGGAGAGGTGAAAAGTGCATGTATAGAACCAATGGAGAGAAGTGAAAAGTGAATGTATATAGAAACAATGGAGAGAAGTGAAAAGTGCGTGTATAGGTCTAGTAGAGATCAAGAAGGCATCAAGTTGAAGTTTTACACACAACCCCACCCGTCTTTTAAAGTTCTCAAAATCTCAAGCGACCCTTGATATTTTGTGAAGCGATACCGTAGGGTATCGGACATTTGGCGATACAGTAGGATTTGGACATTTGGCGATACGGTAGTATTCGGACATTTGGCGATACCGTAGGGGTTGGACATTTGTAGAACCCCTGCCCTTACCCATAAACATTTAACA
The DNA here is from genome assembly GCA_964017045.1 of Omphiscola glabra. Classification (NCBI taxonomy): domain Eukaryota; kingdom Metazoa; phylum Mollusca; class Gastropoda; family Lymnaeidae; genus Omphiscola; species Omphiscola glabra. The sequence continues at coordinate 24,081,601 of OZ024799.1, forward strand.
AACATCAAACAGTCACCATGTCATTTTGCTTGTCGCTGGTGGTTGGTAGCAGTGTTTTTTCTGATACCCACTTACAAATATTAGTTTAATAAATATTTAGATCATCACCATCATGACAATGCCACCAAAGCCTAACTTCAGAAAGCCTATTGCTTCACTCATTAAATGAGTGTTGAATAACAGATACCTAAGATCACATCCCACCTACTTCATAACAGATACCTAAGATCACATCCCACCCACTTCATCACAGATACCTAAGATCACATCACACCCACTTCATCACAGATACCTATGATCACATCCCACCGACTTCATCAATGATACCTAAGGTCACATCCCACCCACTTCATCACAGATACCTAAGATCACATCCTGCTCACTCAATCACAGAAACCTGAGATCACATCCCACCCACTTCATCACAGATACCTAAGATCACATACCACCCACTTCATCACATATACCTAAGCTCACATCCCACCCACTTCATCACAGATACCTATGATCACATCCCACCGACTTCATTACTGATGCCTAAGATCACATTCCACCCACTTCATCACATAAACATGAGATCACATCCCACCCACTTCATCACAGATACCTAAGATCACATCACACCCACTTCATCACAGATACCTACGATCACATCCTGCTCACCCCATCACATAAACCTGAGATCACATCCCACCCACTTCATCACAGATATCTAAGATCACATCCCACCCACTTCATCACAGATACCTAAAATCAGTTTGACCAGGGCGAATTCTTTCTCGTAAAGTCATGACTGAAAGTTAAACAAAATCTTTTAATCCCCAATCTCTACGAATCTGCCAGGGTGCTCCCTCAGCGGTCACCAGATCCAAATGATTACTAATTAAGTCATGATTGTCGCTGTCATTCATGTCTGATGTCTACGCTAGAGAAAAACTTTAGATATCGTGTGCTTAAATTGTTATAAGTGTAAAATTTTCTCTTCGCTTCCATACGTATTTCTTGTTGTGCTGAAAATGAAAATGTATGACTTTATTTTTTTAAAAAACATTTCCATTTATTTGGATCAGTTTAAAATCTTATCTTATCTTAATAATTTTAATAGAGCTTTGCAGTTTAGTTTAGCTTCAATTTTGGATCGCAACAATCGGTATCCAGTTTTCTATACGGCTTTTAAAAGAAATTGGTGCGTATTTTGTGTTTGCTTTGTTGTGTTTACTAATCTATATTAGCGTTAAAACGTATAAACATGGCGCCTCACTCAAAAAACGTTTGTCGACATCCGTATTAGTATTAGTTCAATACAACCGTTGTTAATACATGAAATACACGACCTTGCAATTCGGTATCGAAATGCACTTGTTGACCTTGTTAAAGTCTGGTAATGGAGTTTAAGTGAAGGTTTATTTAAACTCCAGTTTAGCACACACCTTTATCCTCAGATAACCACATTACTTGTCCCCAGATAACTTGAGCACTTTTTGTCCCCCAGAAAACCACAGCACTTGTCCCCAGCTAACCTCAGCACTTGTCCTCAGGAAACCGCAGTTCGATGTAACAATTCAGTTGTACTTACTTGTTTAGCTCTATGATATCTAAACATCTGAAGGAAAAGCTGTGTGGCTACAAGCACACACCTTCGCGTATCATGACAGTGAATGGCACACCATCAAATGACACACCATTAAATGACACATCATGCCGGTGGTGGTTGAAAAAAGCCCCGAGAAATATCCAGGAGCGGATAAAAGAGAAAACAAATTTGACAACAAATTTAGCCCAGGCCAGGGGAACGATGCGAAGCCCAGCACGCGCGCCTGGCGATGGAAGCGTCTTTACAGCCTCCAGCAGACGACTCTAAGAGTGGGCATTAGCGTGGACTCGTGGCGGGGAAAACAGCCTGTCGTGTGCCACTCAGTATAAATAGTATCGATTCTTAGATAGACATGAGTACAGACTACAGGTCCCCGTCCCATGTGTCTGTGACACTCACTGTACCACGTTCTTCAATGTTTTGTCATCGGGCGAAAATACCGGGTGAGTGTTGAGTTGTTACGAGCATTGACACTTTGTTACCTCTCTGTAAACTGTTATTTACTCGCCCCTTACTTGGGGGCTGACCTCACGCTATTTTGGAGTCGATCCATGAGGTCAGTCTAAGGAAATTACACTCCCTTGTGTATCATTTATAAAACCATAAAAGGACCACACATATAATTTACAAGCAATCCGACCACACATCTACTTTACAAGCAGTCCGTCCGCATATCTACTTTACAAGCAGTCCGTCCACACATCTACTTTACAAGCAATCCGTCCACACATCTACTTTACAAGCAATCCGTCCACACATCTACTTTACAAGCAATCCGTCCACACATCTACTTTACAAGAAATCCGTCCACACATCTACTTTACAAGAAGTCCGCCCACACATCTACTTAACAATCAGTCCGTCCACACATCTACTTAACAATCAGTCCGTCCACACATCTACTTAACAATCAGTCCGTCCACACATCTACTTAACAATCAGTCCGTCCACACATCTACTTAACAATCAGTCCGTCCACACATCTACTTAACAATCAGTCCGTCCACACATCTACTTAACAATCAGTCCGTCCACACATCTACTTAACAATCAGTCCGTCCACACATCTACTTAACAATCAGTCCGTCCACACATCTACTTAACAATCAGTCCGTCCACACATCTACTTAACAATCAGTCCGTCCACACATCTACTTAACAATCAGTCCGTCCACACATCTACTTAACAATCAGTCCGTCCACACATCTACTTAACAATCAGTCCGTCCACACATCTACTTAACAATCAGTCCGTCCACACATCTACTTAACAATCAGTCCGTCCACACATCTACTTAAAAATCAGTCCGTCCACACATCTACTTAACAATCAGTCCGTCCACACATCTACTTAACAATCAGTCCGTCCACACATCTACTTAACAATCAGTCCGTCCACACATAGGACGTCCCAACAACCAGCGTTTTGAGATTTGTTTCCTAGAAGTAAACGATTAAATCAGAGCTCCTACTTTTTAAATGTGTGTTTTCCCTCCTTACTTACACATAATACCTCCCACTGACCGCCCACCCCGCACACATGACTCCACCCACACACACCACATTACAGTTCCTTATTGATCCTGGTTTTACTGGTTGAGAACGCAAAAATTCCTCTGGACGGTTCTTTCTGGCTCGTTCATTGATATGTGGTGATGACAAAGCCCCCCGACTCCCCCCCCACCCCCCACACTTTTCCCCACTTGTCACAAAATCAATAGGGCAGGCACTACGAAACTGAAAGGAAGTAACCCAGAAATCAAATCAGCGGCGTCGTCTCTGTAGACCCTGACACGAGCTAATAGGTTTACAGAACACAGAGTACACTGAACATGAGAGATTTTTGATCGAGTTTTGTTACAAAACCTGGAATAACTTTGCTTTAAAGTTACAAACAAAAATTGAACGTAGAGGTTGTTGGGCGACCCCAACGTCTTCTAATACAATGGGGTTATTACGATACCACGGTTCCCCCCCTTCCCTATCCTCACATGGCCCCTCAAATTAATCCCCAACAAACACTTTTCCTTCCTTTAACAAACACTGACATCAAATGATCTACCTTCTCCCAACTCCACCCAAATCTGACTCGAGCCAATCGTCCATCCCCCCCCCTGCCCCTCTCCACGTCACTTTAAACCTTACAAAGTGTAACCCCTCTCTCCACGTCAAATTAAACTTTACAAAATGAAACACCAATAGTATATATTTATTCTTGTTTGCTCCATATTCACCTCCACTGATCCACCGATCCACTGATCCACTCAATGAAACCAAAGAATAAAACTGGCAAGGAGCAGTTACCTCCATCCCCTATTCCCACCTCCACTTTCTTTTTCTGTACCCCCTTATTGATTTGCAATTATACAGCGTATTTTCTCCCTTTCTCACCTCTCAGCAACAGGGGGCGGCACTCATCCACGTCCTACAATAAAGGGAATTACGCAGACGACCGGGCCCCAGTATGTGATTACGTCTAATCCCACTCATCGTCTTCAGCGTCATGGTGGGATGCGCATTGTTATTCCAGGCATAATAGAGGTGGGAATCGAACCAAATCCGAACACATGGAACTCGAACGATGTCGACGACAGAAAAGAACCCGAACTTCAATGTCAATGTGTACGAAACATCCCGAACTTCAATGTCAATGTGTACGAAACAACCCGAACCGACCCATCGCAGACTTTTTGTAACCGACCATGTTTCACGAATGCGGCACATCACTAGGTTCTCTAGGATGAGAATATTGGCGGCACATCACTAGGTTCTCTAGGATGAGAATATTGATAGGCCATTTCGTAGTGTCCTTTCATTAAGCAGAAAAAAACATTGAAAATAAGTCCAATATAAATTTGTTATCCTATATTTTCATTAGCTTTAAGGGAGCCATACGCCTTTGTTTATGATAATACTAGCAACATGCCCGGGTTTTCTAGGGTTTGTCTTCGAAAACGTGTGTCATAAAGCGTTATAAGCGAACGCTCAATGTGGAGAATGGTTAGTTAATACAATCCAACTCAATGTGGTGAATGGTTGGTTTATACACTCCAACTAAATATAAGGAATGGTTAGTTCATACATCCAACTGAATGTAAGGAATGGTTGGTTCATACATCCTACTCAATGTAAGGAATGGTTGGTTCATACATCCTACTCAATGTAAGGAATGGTTGGTTCCTACATACAACTCAATGTAAGGAATGGTTGGTTCATACATCCTACTCAATGTAAGGAATGGTTGGTTCCTACATACAACTCAATGTAAGGAATGGTTGGTTCATACATCCTACTTAATGTAAGGAAGGGATGGTTCATACATCCTACTCAATGTAAGGAATGGTTGGTTCCTACATACAACTCAATGTAAGGAATGGTTGGTTCCTACATACAACTCAATGTAAGGAATGGTTGGTTCATACATCCAACTCAATGTGGAGAATGGATGGTTTATACATCCATTTCATTGCCGAGAAGCGTTGAGCCATTGATCCAATCAATTATTGAGATGGATATAGCCCTTAAAAATAATCCATTTTGTAAGTAGTCGTGGAATTAAAATTCCAATTACTATCTCTTTGTTTCCCTTCCCCACATCTCTCTCTGTCTCTAACTCTCTCCTTCTCTCTCTCTCCCTCTCCCTCCCTCCCTCTCTCTCTCTTCTGTATCTCACTCTCTCACTCACTCTCTCCCTCTCTCTCTCTCTGTCCCCCCTCTCTCTCTCTATCTCTCTCGCTCTCACTCACTTACGCTATAAATCCATCCTTTATTGTAGAAATAAGAACGATAAGAACACACACAACTTTTACTGTGTAGGACGGTCTGAGAACCCTATTAACTAGTTGATCATACTATCTGTTTACTGTGTTGGCCGGTCTGAGAACCCTATTAACTAGTTGATCATACTATCTGTTTACTGTGTTGGCCGGTCTGAGAACCCTATTAACTAGTTGATCATACCATCTGTTTACTGTGTTGGCCGGTCTGAGAACCCTATTAGCTAGTTGATCATACCATATGTTTACTGTGTTGGCCGGTCTGAGAACCCTATTAACTAGTTGATCATACTATCTGTTTACACTGTTGCCCGGTCTTAGAACCCTATTAACTAGTTGATCATACCATCTGAGCTGCAGACACTTGATGATGCTCAACAATATCGATGTCTGCTTTTTTTTTAAAAAGCAATTTATAAAAGAAAGCTATTGCTTAAACGTAAGGGACTATTACACTGACAAGTGAAGATGCCAAATAATGTCTATTTTGATAGGAACTCCCCCCCAACCCCCCACCACCCCCAATATTCCCATTCGCTTAAAAGTATTTTGATTTATCACCCACATTCCTCATATACGTAAACTCCTGGTCAATTTTGAGATACGTGTGTAGTAGCCCCCCCACCCCCACCCCCTTTTTTTTTCTCCCCAGTCTGGAAACTGGAAACCCGACTATGTAAAGCTCACAAGTACACGAACTATCGCAGACGATCTCGCGGACGTCTGTAAACAGGCGAGAAGATGTCCCCGGATGTGATTGTCAGCTGTATCGATTAGCGGCTAGTGGGAAGTGCCGAGCAACGGAGAGTGACGAAGACAATTTGAACACTTCTCGACAACCAGATGTGAATGCTCGGCATAAGGGGTGGGGGCTTGCTTATTAACCTCCTCCGCCTTGTTCTTACAGCTCAAACTTCCCGACAACCAGATGTGAATGCTCGGCATAAGGGGTGGGGGCTAGCTTATTAACCTCCTCCGCCTTGTTCTTACAGCGTAATATCCAAAGGTCAAAAAGGAATTTAAAAAGAAAATACAACTGCACCATACACTAAGGCAGCGGTTCTCAACCTGTGGGTCGCGAACCCTTTGGGGGTCGCGCGACCCTTTCCAAGGGGTCGCCTAAGACCATCTGAAAACACATATAGTCTACAGTTATGAAGTAGAAACAAAAATAATTTTATGGCTGGGGGTCGCCACAACATGAGGGACTGTATTAAAGGTTCGCGGCAATGATAAGGTTGAGAACCGCTGCACTAAGGTAATAATTACAACTCTCGCCCATGGATGAATGACCGTGGGTTAGTTGTCTATAATTGAAGATAAAGGACACAGTTATTTTTAGTTTGCCGTTGGCGACCTTAGCAAAACAAAAACTTTTCATAGCTTCAGTTAGACTTCAAATACTTCATTGTTTTTAGAAATTAATTGGGCAGCCCTCAAAGAATGACAAGCATTTAACACTTGGCATAAATATAGTATGTCCGTACATAAACGCAAACACTTGGCATAAATATAGTATGTCCGTAAATAAACACAAACACTTGGCATAAATATAGTATGTCCGTACATAAACGCAAACACTTGGCATATATATGGTATGTTCGTAAATAAACACAAACACTTGGCATATATATGGTATGTCCGTACATAAACGCAAACACTTGGCATATATATGGTATGTTCGTAAATAAACACAAACACTTGGCATATATATGGTATGTCCGTAAATAAACGCAAACACTTGGCATATATATGGTATGTTCGTAAATAAACACAAACACTTGGCATATATATGGTATGTCCGTACATAAACGCAAACACTTGGCATATATATGGTATGTCCGTACATAAACGCAAACACTTGGCATATATATGGTATGTTCGTAAATAAACACAAACACTTGGCATATATATGGTATGTTCGTCAATAAACACAAACACTTGGCATATATATGGTATGTCCGTACATAAACGCAAACACTTGGCATATATATGGTATGTCCGTACATAAATGCAAAAACTTGAAACAAGAGACACCCCCCCCCCCCCAAAAGTGATTTTCTGATTTAAGCCTAAACCGAAAGTTAACTTTAATATATTTCGGCCGAAACCGAAACTACGCCGAAAGGGATCCAATGACAACTTTCGGCGCCGAAAACGAAACCGAAATTCGGTCGGTCTCTACTTGGAGCACAAAACACGGATAAGTCCATTTGAAGGGGGTAGTGTAATGTTGATTAGGCTGAGTATCCACAATGGCTGGACATCTTAAATGACTGGACATCTTCAATGACTGGACATCTTCAATGACTGGACATCTTTAATGGCTGGACATCTTCAATGGCTGGACATCCTCAATGGCTGGACATCCTCAATGGCCGGACATCCTCAATAGCTGGACATCCTCAATGGCCGGACATCCTCTAGGGCTGGACATCCTCAATGGCCGGACATCCTCAATGGCTGGACATCCTCAATGAACGGACATCATCAATGGCTGGACATCCTCAATGGCCGGACATCCTCTAGGGCTGGACATCCTCAATGGCCGGACATCCTCAATGGCTGGACATCCTAAATGGCTGGACATCCTCAATGGCTGGACATCCTCAATGGCTGGACATCCTCAATGGTCGGACATCATCAATGGCTGGACATCCTCAAGTGCTGGACATCCTCAATGACTGGACATCTTCAATGGCTGGGCATCTTCAATGACTGGACATCTTAAATGGCCGGACATCCTCAATGGCTGGACATCCTCAATAGCTGAACCTTCTCAATGACTGGGAATCTTCAATGACTGGACATCTTCAATGACTGGACATCTTCAATGGGTGGACATCTTCAATGGCTGGACATCCTCAATGGCTGGACATCCTCAATGGCTGGACATCCTCAATGGCTGGACATCCTCAATGGCTGGACATCCTCAATGGCTGGACATCCTCAATGGCTGGACATCCTCAATGCCGGACATCCTCTAGGGCTGGACATCCTCAATGGCCGGACATCCTCAAGTTCTGGACATCCTCAATGGCTGGACATCCTCAATGGCTGGACATCCTCAATGGCTGGACATCCTCTAGGGCTGGACATCCTCAATGGCTGGACATCCTCAATGGCTGGACATCCTCAATGGCTGGACATCCTCAATGGCCGGACATCCTCAATGGCTTGACATCCTCAATGACCGGACATCCTCAATGGCTGGACATCCTCAATAGCTGAACCCCCTAAATGGCTGGACATCCTCAATGGCTGGACATTTCAAAGTTTAATGCAGCTCGTGAATTCTATTCCAAAACTTAATTTGATAATAACAGATAGACATCTTCCAGCGACAGTGGATGATCCCGGGGAAGGGACGCCTGGGGAAATTTAGTACAGTTGTCCCGTGAAGTGAAAGAGACAAGCGAAATGAATTGTGAGTGTGTGCTAGTGTCTAGTGACTCATGCTTGCTGTCAGAGAGGTGTCATATAATGAAGGTCATTTCTAAGGTCAACCTTGGAGGAGGTCATGTGGTATCATTGTCAGTGACAAACATTTCTGCTTGACATTTTTGGCGCAAGTGACTTCCATTTGCTTTCAGATTGGTAAAAAGGGGGGGGGGGGGGGTGAGAATTATCGCATTATTCTCTGAATGTTTTATACACATAAATTGATGTTCACTGCACAGATGTACAAAACAAATGCACCACACAAAGGCACCACACAGATGCACCACAAAATGTAATTTTTTTTTTTTAAGTTTATATTTATTATATTCTCACCTTGTGGATCGTATTTCTGTAAAAAAAAACTACTTTTACCCCATGTACATTAGGTTTGATAATTTTTAACGTTAAAAATTGAGTACATATTATATAATGTTGTGTTTTAATTAGAGTTCTTCAACCGGAGTCCCGGTCTATATTTTGATAGAAAAAATTTCCCGGGGAATTCTCGCACGCGGGTAAATGCATGCTTGCCATTGTTATGTGCCGAAATCTGTCAAATCTATTTAATTCAGCAGCATTCTTAGACTCGGCAGCTCTATCAGATAGTTGCTCAATTTTATTGATGCATCGAATCAATCCGTTGTTGTATTGAAACACTTCGTCATTAATTTGTTGTATTGAAACACTTCTTCATTAATTTCTTGTATTAAATCACACCTTCATTAATGTATTGTATTGAAGCAAACCTTCATTAATTTGTTGTATTGAAGCAAACCTTCATTAATTTGTTGTATTGAATCACACCTTCATTAATTTGTTGTATTGAAGCAAACCTTCATTAATTTGTTGTATTGAATCACACCTTCATTAATTTGTTGTATTGAAACACACATTCATTAATTTGTTGTATTGAGGCAAACCTTCATTAATTTGTTGTATTGAAGCAAACCTTCATTAATTTGTTGTATTGAAACAAACCTTCATTAATTTGTTGTATTGAAGCAAACCTTCATTAATTTGTTGTATTGAAACAAATCTTCATTAATTTTTGGTATTGAAACACACCTTCATTAAGATAAGTGGCTATTTTAACGTCTGGATAAATGGCGTGAATATTTATTTGTCAAGTTTTAGCTTCAACTGTGGATTCCCCCATTTTTATTTTATGAAAAATCTTATTCTAAAGTGATGCTATCATAAAAAGGCTGGCTTGGTGCAAAATTATGAGCTATAAATAACAACAAAACTAATCGATGTGATGGTTTATCGAAAGCCAAATTTAATACACTTCTAGAAAAATTCAATAATAATCTCAGACCTTGAGATAGAATTGTTAATACTTGCTTATATTGTATACCGTCATAGATTTAAGCTTCTAAAGATAGACTTATACATTTTAAAAAGATATTAATCGATTTACATTTTTACGTCCCGTTGTTAATAAGGTCCGAACGGCAGAGGGGTTGTCTGCTCGTGTCATTTTCTTCTACCCAAAAGCTTTAATTATTTTTTTACTTTCATACCCACTCACAATGCCCACTCACATGTCCAACTCACATGTCCAACTCACATGTCCAACTCACATGTCCAACTCACATGTCCAACTCACATGTCCAACTCACATAACGACATTAGCCGGCCAACTCACTTGGCCAAATTAGCCAGCCAACTCACTCGGCCGACTCACCGGGCAATTACTTGGCCAACTCACTCAGCCAACTCAACCGGCCAACTCAACCGGCCAACTCACACAGTGAACATTAGCCGACAAGTGACCCGGCCACCACCCGTCCATTAGCATGATTTGTAACGACGCCCTGAGGTCAGATGCAGACTCAAACTCCCCCCCTCCCGGTGTCTCTAGAGGAAACAGAGTGGATATTGCTTTGAAATATAGCATCTCAAATATTTATAGCAGTGATTCTTAAACTTTATCCGGCCACGCCACCTTGGGCCCATAAATTCGCCCTCAGCACCACCCTGTACAACACAATTATAAACATTGTAACTATACATTTTCACTAGCCTCTATGAATAATGAATCAAAATACAAATATTATTATTTACATTCCACTATAAGTTTACTAAGCGGTACATAAATAATATAATTATCTAGCACAGCGGTTCTCAACATGGGGGTCGAAAGACCCCTTACACAGGGGTCGCCTAGGACCATCGGAAAACACATATTTACGAAGTAGCAATGAAGATAATTTTATGATTGCGGGTCACCATAAAACGAGGAACTGTATTACAGGGTCGCGGCATTAGGAAGGTTGAGAACCACTGATCTAGCAAGAGTTTAAAAGATCGAACGTTTTAAAATATTTTTTCATGTATATGATTGAGGCATTGGCTTAGTCCTTGTTAACCAGGACTAATTTAATGAATGGTTTTAAGTCTCTTAGTAGCAGAAATTTCATTGACTATATTCGAAAATGTTTATATTATCATTTTGCTTTCAACAAGTGGGTAAATCTCACAAAAATGGAATAAGAATTTAAGAAAATTTTGGAAGTTTTTTTTTTTAGAAAGTTCTATAATAATTTTCCTTTATTATTGCCTCACTTATACACATACATGAATTTGTAGGCTTAGATTACGGTATACACTGGTGGATCTCGGCCTAAGGTGCCAAACATACCTTTCATAATCCTTCCTGGGAACATGATCCAAGGAGTAATGGGACATTACCGGGAAACGGGATCAAACCGTGAACGGGATCCCATCGGGGATGGGGATACAACAGGATAGGATCCAACAGAAAAGCGGGATTCCACCGAGAACGGGAACCCACGGAGAACAAGATCTCATCGGGTAATGGATCCTACCAGGATTGGAATCCCACATGGATAAGGATCCTACCGGGATATGGATCCTATCGGGATTGGAATCCCATCGAGAACGGGGCCTAAAGGGATACATTATTCCAAGGGTATGGAATCGAAATCACATCGGAAATGGAATCCAAATGGGATCGAGACCCAACCGTGATCGGAATCTCATTTGGATCGGCATCACATAGGGATCGAGATCCCATCTAGAAACAGGATCCCACGCAATCAGGATCCCAATTGGGTCGGGATCCTACGGGAACGGATGGATCCCATCGGGATCTTATCGGGAAACGGGATCCCATCGGGGAGAGATACATGTTTACAAAAGTTATAATAAATGAAGAGAAAAAAAATATTTTTTAACAATATTTTTTTTACGGGCACTTAATTTCAACATAAGCTAAATGGCTAATTTTTCCGAATGCAAACTCGAGCAGCGCCGGGTATATTGGCTAGTTTATGTATATATATATATATATATTTAAAAATCTAAACTTCTTTAGTCTATTGCCCAGGCGGTGAGGCCCCCCCATAAATCCCTGCGAACCCCCATTTGAGGTCACCTTTCATGGATAAGAGTCCTGTTCTCTAGTAGCTTGATTATCCCAAGATGTTATGTATTTAACAATCTTTACATTATGTAGTGTTTTTAAATTTTCTTTACAAAACAAAATAGTAAAACATATAGACACATAGATACATGAAATAACATTCTTGTTGTTTTTTTTAATTCGAAACGAATTCCATGTTAAAAATTGAAACATTTGTTTGTAAATGGTTCGTGACGGATTCGAGGCTAGAATTAGTAACCTGTAAAAAATACATTACTCAAAAATTGTTCAAGTTTTCTGTACTGACGGTTATGTCCATCTTTTGATCAATAAACATATTATTAGCTAGTTATACATTACTATTGATAAGCAGTGGAAAATGAAGCCAGTGACCAACTTCTCAACTAACCTTCACCCAGACCCAGACACGCAGCGCCGCCATTCGCACCCGGGTACCATTAGACTCAATGCTACTCGGATGTCATTTGTAGTAGTTTATTTTAGTAAAACTGAAGAATTAAGATTACAAACGTATAGTACATTCAATTATCTTTCATTTGATACTATCCATATAAAGAAAAGTGACACCTGGCTAGACAAACCCATCCACATCTCTTTCTAGGCCCCTGACAGAGGCGTAGCTGGAGTGTTTGGTGCCAGGGGAAAAAGATTCATTTACCCCCCTCCCCAAGATCGCTTCATTTCTGAAACTCATTATCATCATTAACTAAATACTATCAAAACCCATTTTGTTGCCCCCGCTAGTCTGGCGCCAAGTGACATTTTTCCCCATTTGCCTTCCCCTAGCTACGACTCTGGCCGTAGGCACTGCCCCCCACCCACACGAAAATCCAAAATACTTGCCCCCACCCGGATGAAAAAGTCTGAAAGAAACACTGATTCATCTGACCTCGATTTGAGTTCAACTGTTTGATGTTAAGCAGACCTCAAGGCTGAAAGCCATCCACATTTCTATAAACACGTTTAATGAAAAATACATTTTAAAAAACATTTTTATAAATCAATTCCTTCTATCAAAGACGAGTTGAAACGTAATAAAAAAAAATAAAGTAATTATGTTTACATTTCAATCAATGTTCAATAAAAATCATGTGTCCACAAGGCACACGGACAATCACATTCATTTAAAATAGTCTCCTTGTTGTTGTTTTCTTCTTCCGGAAAATTCTGTGAATCTTCACACTGAAATAAGGGACAGGAACAAGCTTCCAAAAGGAACAGTTGAGGCGACAAGACTTGACTCATTTGCGTCTATTGCCTCGGGCCTTCCAACCCCTAGTGCATGATACCCTCAGACAGTTACTCTTGTAGCCAGTGAAATATCCTCATCAACACCAGGCACAGAGACATTGCAAATTCCATCTACATTCATAGGAGCCATAATGATCAATAAATTGATCGTGGGCCCTTAATATATAGAAGAAGAAGAAGAAATTATAGGGACAGGGGTTGGACATAGAAGCTAAATTACTATCATGAACTTATAAATTAATATTTAAAAGTAGGGGACGATTCCCGACATTGCTTAGGCCTATCCATTGTTTATCAGAAGCACCGAGCATGTTGACAAACAGATCAGTTGATAGTCCTGAAGGAGACAGGTCTACTGTTGACCTCTTCCATCAACAAAATTCGCTGCTCATCGGGGAGATGTTAAAGTGCTCAACTTGTGTCGAGGCTTGCGCTGGGAAAGCCGCGGCCAAAATTCGTCGGGGGACATCCGGTTGCCATGCCGACGCGCTCGCCGTGGAAAGTTGGACCGGAAGATTTGCCTTATTAAGAAATTCTCGCGAGAGTTGATGGGACGGGATGATTTATGTAAATGACACGTTTCAGTTTGGGAAATAACGGATGGACGGTGACAACTGAAATTGAGGAAATGGGATTTTAAAAAATAAGTGCAGAGATTTTCTTCTTTGGTTTCACGGGGTCACAGCTATGTTTGGAAACCTTGTCCGAATAAATGGGGAAATATCAGAGTGTGTTATGTGCATCCAATATATTATTAACAAATAATATTTGCATGACTCTTCCTCTTTCTCTTATTTCTCTCCAATCTCTCTTTCTCTCTCTCTCTCCAGTGGCGTAGCGAGCTTAACTCGCGCCCGGGACACAATACCTTTTAGCGCTCCCCTATTCGAAAACCATACAATATTATATGTAAAATATACCATTTGGCGCCCCTTTTGAGTAGCGCCCAAGGCATGATGCCCCCTTGCCCCCTCTCTACGCCACTGTCTCTCTCTCTCTCTCACTCTGTCTCTCTCTCTCTCTCTATATATATATATATATATATATATATATATCGCTGCGTGTGTGTGTGTGATTGTGTGTGTGCCACGATAAAACTAAAACGTTCGAAATTGTCCAAAAAAAAACTCCCGGAGAGATCTCGACTGGAAGTAATTTTCACAACGTGGCCGGGGTTTCAGAGAAAATACTTTTTTTTTAAATCTTAAGAAATCAAACATGGTTCTGAAGGACGTTGTCGGAAACATTTAACGATTCCTAAACAAATATCCTTTCGGATAAAACTCTTTAAAAATTGACGTCACTTCAACCCCCCCCCCCCTCAAACCATGTATCCCCTTTTAAAAAAAGTATTTCTTTTCCATTTGCATTTCCATCTTGTGGATTTGTGGATGGATGGAGCGTTTTCGCTCAGTTGGTCATATTCTCTTGAAGTTGTCAACTGAACGGTGTTGCAACCGAGTGAAGGAAAATGTGGAACTAAGATATTATTATGTTTAGGTTTGAAATAAAAGGATATTGTTCCATTATTTCAATAAAAACTTCCAACGCCACCGGTCTCATAAGGATTTGTCTGAGCTAAAATCCGGAAGAAAAATTATGGTGGGTCCACTTGCCGAGACCTTAAATATGAAAACTCACAAGAAAATAACGAAAACATGGAAAGGGGAACAATCTGCGTTAAATGTACAAATGAAATGAACCTGTTTTTGTTTTTTTTGTCTTCTGTTCAAGACTTATTATGTGAACGTTATGTATTGTAGTAATGTCATGTGTTAAAACGGGTTGAAAATAAATAGACCAAGAAAGAGGCATTTAAAACAAAGAGATATTTTCTGCGTCCTGACAACTTAAGTGAGCGATAAAACTTCTTATGAATATAATTAGGTCTAGAAATTATATTACTGATATTACACAATATACCTTAATGAAAATGGAAAATACTTGAAAGTCGCTGAATATATTATCTTTTTGTAATCCGTGAGTTTTTTTTTTTAAAAAGGGAATTGCATATTAAGTTAAAGAAAAAAGTTAGTTAGTATTGATAAACTGCACAATTCAGTTCTTAAATCATAATTTTTTTAAAAAATGTGATGCCTTATACGTACTCAGACGAACCAAGAAAGACATTATATTCCATATAAATACATTTCAGCACACGTTAAGTTATACGTTAACACCGCTCATTCACTGCGTGGTCAGCATTTTTGTTCCCCTATTCATTGTTGTATTTGAGGGGAGGTAATATTTACAAACCATTACTGATTGATTAATTTTTAAGAGGAAGGTTTATGAAAATATGGCCTTTTCTAAAAAAGACTAGTTTGTATTTCCATCCATCCCTGGGGGGACAGGCCAATTAGGGATTTGGCCTTCCTCACCGCATCCTTCGACTCAGACCAAACAGATGATTTTCTTTTCCATGCTTGGATTCCCAGCTGCTGTAGATCCCTCTCCACATCATCCATCCATCTAAGCCTAGGTTTGCCTTTGGGACGTGCTCCTCTGGGGTTTTAGTGGTGCACCCTCTTCACTCCTCTGTCGATTGGCATTCTTTCTTAGTGTCCAGCCCAGCGTAGCCTCCCCCTTGTTTTTATTTACCATAACGTTATTCAATTAATAGCTGCTGAAAGAAATATTTTAAGCTATTTTTAAATGAATGCAACGTTTTAAACGAATTTATCATAATATTAAAAAAGAAAAATTAAAAGAGATTAAATCATGGGCAATAAACAATGACAAATTCAATTAATTTTTTTGGAGGTAAAAATTAGACAACTTATAAATTCGTGGTGATACATCAGTGGACAAGGAAAACTTTATGGGTGAAGGAGGGCCAAATGTCCTCTAAAAAAATTTCACCCCCACCCCCACAACAAGGCCGTCTAAACAGCAACGGAGGCCAAGTTGGGGAGGGGTTTGAAGAGGCCCTGGGCAAATTGAGTCACTGAGGCCAACTATTCCTCTCTAACATATTCAGATAACGCAAGGAAAGCATTTAGGGCCCTGGTTGGCCCATGCGTAATGACAAGTTTTTCTTTCAGACAATTTCATCCGGGGATGAAGGACTCTCAGTCCTTGTAGGGGCGCCAAAATAATCGGCTTTCATGACATTTTATTGATGAAAATACTGTGTATCAGAATTGAGAGGGAGGCGTAAAAATTTATATTGACCCCGGGCGCAAAACTATGCCACTTATTAGTCATTAAGGCACCCAGGGCTAGGTCTGACCTCATCGCGCCCCCAAACACGAAACATAAACATTTAGTCATTTAGGCACCCAGGGCTAGGTCTGACTTCATCGCGCCCCCAATCGCCAAACATAAACATTTAGTCATTGGGGCACCCAGGGCTAGGTATTACTTCATCACGCCCCCCCCCCAAACCGCCAAACATAAACATTTAGTCATTAAAAACGTGAGGAGTGCCGGTACTCAGGGTAAAAAACTACCTCCACCCCCCACCTCCACACCCCACATCACCCCCCCCCCCCCCCCCACCCAAGTTGAGTATAGGGAAAGGTTTATTTCGTCTACTACTATTAATGATGAGGTCATTATTAATTAAAATTGAGCGCATATTTTGAAAAAAAAAATATTTTTAACTTTAAACCACCCCCCACACCAACCCCAATACTTGGATTTTTTTTTTAAAATCGTTTTTAACAGACGAATATGGTTTTCCTAAACTATTAACAAAACAACAACAAAAAAAAATCAAATTAATTGTAATCGAAAACCTGTTAACAAAAACGTACGTCCCATCCACTTGACTTTTAGAGCAGTTTAAGTTGTCCGACATTATAGATCATTCAATATTCATGAACAAAATGGGCCTCATAATCCATCTATAAGCGTGTGGCGCTTGAAGCATGAGGCCCCTAAAAGTTTAGGCCCTTGGCAACTGCCCAAAGTGTCTATGCCGGTGTTTCCCAAAGTGTGGCCCACGCCCCACAGGGTGGCAATTTGATTGTTTAGGGGGGCAATTGGAAAATGAGCTGTCGTTCGTACTCTTGAGGCTAGTTATGAAATTTTCTTACTCATCGCTAAATCTAAGAAAAATCATACTATAGGAGAGAATTTAATCAAACCATCAATATCAGCATTTCTTATTAAGGTGGAAAAAAGATGACAATGACGTGAAAGCTATGCTACTCAATAACAATACTATTAGCAGAATGTAGCAAAGTGGGGTGTTAGAACAGTCTATTAAGGTGGGGGATAACTATTAGGCCATGGGGAAAGGGTTGCGAACACTTAGACGCCATCAATGGGTGTGACGTCGTAATGTTGCAAATTCGAATGTTGGCTAGGGCTAGGGCTGGAAGGAAACTGCGCGCAGCTGCTCGGGCGGTCCTTGGTGCAGCTTTAAGTTCACTACGCACTTCTTGTACGGTGGACATGAGGAGTGCCGGTACTCAGGGTAAATTGGGGAGCCAACTTTTCAATATTTTCATGCCTATTAGGATGGGAACTTCTTGTTTTCGCACTTGGGTGCTCAGGTCAATAGGTGTTTTGACTACCAGGATGGGGACGTTCTGTAGAGTATGTCCTAAAAGTTGCATGTCAACAGTTAATATTCATAGGTTGGCACCTCCGCTCCATTAACGGCTCGTAATGTGATAAACCCGGTCTTGAGTTGGAGGTCTTCTTCTTCTATGTTTTGAGGGCCCACGATCAATGCATTGATCATTATGGCTCCTATGGTTCAGAGGGGTTCGCGATGTTAATGTGCGTGGTTTTCAAGGGGATAAATCACTGGTTGCAAGACAGGAGGCAAGAGCCGCAAATGTGTCAAGTGAAGTCGCCTCAACTGTTGCTTTTGGAAGCTTGTTCCATTCCTTTATTGTCTTTGGAAGGAATGAGGAGCTCCTGTACTGAGTTCTTGTTTTTAAAAGTTGAAACTGTTTGTCGTGACCTCTTCGCTGTCTAGGGGGGAGATTGACGAGTTTCTGTTTGATACTGGAGCAGTGGACCAGCCCATTTTTGATCTTGTACAACATGGAGAGCCTAGATAGTCGTCGTCGTTCTTCCAACGGTGACCACCCTAATGTTTCCAGCATGCTTCCAACACTAGAGGTGTTTCTGTAGCGGTTCTGGGTAAATGGATCCCAGACTGAGGATGCGTACTCTAAAAGCGGCCGGACAAAGGCTTTATATGCTTTTTCTTTCACGCTTGAGTTGCCTATCTTCAGATTTCGTCTTAGGAACCCCAGGGTCTTGTTAGCCCGATTGCACACATTGCTAATGTGCTCGTCCCAGCGGACTTCTCTTTGAACGGTAGCAAAGATGTTGAAATGCCCAGGATTCTGTGACTGTGCTTACTTCGCTTCCAGTGTCGATAAGAGCCGCAACCTGGTGACCATTTAAGGTGACATCCAGAGTAGGGCACTTTCCAATCAGTCCTATCGGCGCCCCAGTTGCGTGTCGGCTGACAGCAATGGGGTTTTAGAAGTTTCCCTGATTGGTAGGCTGTTGTCTATTATGGGACGGTTGTGGTCGTGGAGTCTGCTGTAACCTCTGCGTTTGTTGTGGTGGTTGCCCGTTAGTTTGGGAGATATAACTGCTCTTGGCCCTGCAGTCTTTTTCAATATGACCCCTGCGGTCTTGTTCAATATGACCCCTGCGGTTGCACCATAGACAAAGCTGGACTCCGGGGGGGGGGGGCTATTGCTGATGCCGTGGGACAGGCGGAGAGTCTTTCCCGCGTGTGTCGAGAAACTCTCTGAACTGGTGTGCTGGAGGACGATACCGTTCTGCCACCGCTGCCGCTTGCTGGTCTATTTTAGCCATCAATTGTGACGTAATGTGTGTTAGGTCTGGGGTTGAAGCTACTGATAGCTGGGCTGCGGCAACATCAGAGAAGTCCTCCCGCATCCACCTTTGGGCTTTTTCCGGACGTCTTCAAAGGTTCGACCATTGTCTACCCTGGCGTAGGCCTTGGTGTCCTGCGGAGGGCTGCTGGTTGCAGTCTGTAGATGAAGGCATCCCTCAACATTTCGTCCGTGAGACTACCGGGTCTTACTGAGTTAGCAAGCGTGTAGAGGCCGTGTAATTCTGCCGCATAGTCCTCCACTGTTTCACCGAGGCCTTGTTGCCGGTGGTAAAATGCGGCAGACAGTGCTGTGCCGTCACGCTGCTCACCTCAGGTCTGCTGGATCAACTGCAGCAGCTTGCCTGGCGTGTCTATGGTTGTGGCGGCTCGATCAAGTATGTCTTGACGAGCCCGTCCCTCAGGGGCACCTAATATCCAGGTGACCGGAGAGGCTGCATATGCATCGGCTGCAGTTGTAAGAAAAGTGTTGCCTCCTTGACAAATTGTTCTGCCCCACTCTCACCAGTAAATCTGGGGAGTTTGGGCAGTCTGCTGGCGACTTGTACTTGTTCTAAGACTGCTGGCTCCATCTGTAGATCTATAGTTGTCCCTTTCCTTGAAATAAATCTCTCAAAAATAATTTAACCGCTACAAGCTATCTTCAAGTTAATAAATCATGCCGACGACGCCAAAACTGTAACCACACGGCTACAAGAAGAATAGACGAAATGAGTGAAGATATTAAATCACAACTTTTTGAAAAACTGAAAACAAAAAATTTCTCAGTGCAAATGGATGAGCAACTTTGAGAGACAGTGAGGCTGTGTTGATGAGATACGTAAGATATATTTATAAAAGGATTTTTGCTGAAGAAATGTTGTTCTGTTAATCATTAAGATGCTCCATGGCCGCCAAAGATATATATAATTAGCTAAAAATTACTTAGATGTCAAAATACCAATGAAAAAAATAATATCTTGTGCTGCAGATGTTGCTCCTGATATGATGGGCAAGAAAAATGGCTGCTTAAAATTGATTAAGATGATAATCCAGAAATGCTTCTTGTGCATTGTGTTATTCACAGGGAAAATTTTGTAGCTAAAAAAATTGACTGGTTATTACATTATTTTTTAAAATTTATAATTGTAAATAGTCATATAATTTTTAGGCTTTTAACAATATAAAATTTATTTAATGTGTGTCTGTCTGTGCACTGCAGATGGCTGGTCAGAATGTTAGCACACTTTGTTAGTGTAAGAGAAGTCTAAAAAATGGGGGGGGGGGGGGGGGGAAGGTGAAGAGAGGCCAAATTTTGATAAGTAACGTGGGTAAAAATAATAACCTCGCTGCTTGAACGGATTTGCTGTAACATCCATGTTGCATCACAAGTCATGTTGAAATAGCATATTCAACGCACCGACAATGCCCTCTTGAGCAAAAGTAATTAGCACCTGCCCCTCAACAAAAAAGGTATTCGACCAATGCGAGTAGCTGCAAGGAGATAGAAAGAGCTTATGGCAATTATTGCTCACACCGACAATGCTTCTATTTTAAGTGCTGAATGGTTAGATGAGGATGATGTTGTCTTGTCTGGTATATCAGTTCCGCAAGATGAAAATGACAAATCCGCTGATATAGACTATGCCCATCAGGGGTTTCATATCAGGGTTTTTTCTGGGGAGGGGGGATCAAAACTGGTCGGTTTGTTAAGTTGTTTATTACTGGGGGCGCCACAGTGCATAGCAATTTAAATAAAACCTGAAAATTTTTTTAAAAAGGGAGGGGGGGCAAATGCAACCAAAAAAAAAATATTTAAAAAAAAAAAAAAAAAAGGAAAGAAAGAAATAGGCTGGATATAACACAAGGTGGAGACTTGAGACTGAAGCTAACTAAATTGGAAACTAACATAAAATCTCTTTTCAGCAAGCAACAAGCACAAACATCTCACTAAATTTAAACAATAAATAATTACTAATAATTAAAATAATATAGAAAAATCTTTCATTAAAATTATTTCGTACTTGAATTTCAGTTCTCCATTAAATTTTTTGAAAATGTACTTACTATGTATCCTCACCAATTTCCTAGTGATTTCTTCCTAAACCTATCATTTAAGTTTCTTCAGTGATCAACCATATTTGTGAATATTAAAATTTTTTTATATGATACATGGGGGGCATACGAATTTGAGAAAGGCTTAGGTGGGGCATGTCACAAAAATGGTTTGGAAACACTGGTCTATGTCGTAAGATGGCACTGCATCCCTCACCATCAAACCAAGACGTAGGCCCTACAACGACATTGGGAAACGCTTATGTAAAGAATATTGTCTTTTAAATCATTCTTGGGCGAATATTTCAATAAAAATTAAAAACAGCATTTCATTTTTTTAGTTACACCCCCCTCCCCACACACACACATACACACAACCAACTTCCATCCAAACTGTAATGATTTTGTTGCAAACAGGCCACATTTTCCAATTGTTGATAAAAACAAATGCACCAACACCATGAATCAATTTTACCATACTAATACAATATGCCCCAATTCTTGTCTAAAACATAGCAATCTTCTGCTGGGTTTTCGCATAAATGATATATAAGCATATTCGGCTGTTCTAAGATATTTTGTGCCTTTTCTGTTCTGTTTATTTTAAAAAATTAATATTATCCTTATTCCTCTTATTATTATTATTTTTGTTATTTTTTTAAAGCAACATTAGATTCTTTCAACTGAATACTTTCCCATAATATGAGAAAAGCGTATCTTTTCTCTTCAGTTTCTTCCCATCAATTCCATCTTTCATATTTTAGTTCATTTGCATTTTCCTTTCTTAAATTTAACTTAAAGTAAAATGAAAGTTATATACATCTTTTAATTGTTATTACTTTTTTTATTGACAACATTTCTATTACGCCTTGCTTGAAATTTATATGGAATTCAAATTATCCAGCAGCTGGGTTTAGAGACGAAAAACATTAACAAACGCTCCATATTAATGAAAAGGAATTTGAATAAAAGCAACAGAAGTAAAAAATTATATCGCCTAAGTTAACTAAACATTATTATATCACAGCAGGATTGATCTTGGATTATCCATTGTATCAAATGTGGAAGGTTCCTTCAAAGTTCCTTGGGCCCCCAAGCCTCGGCGGGTCATTAATAAATGACGTCATGCGCTTAAAAAAAATGAAATGGGTGTCAAGACTTTGTGAATATATGAGGGTGTCCAAATTTTGTGACAGTTGGAGAGGAAGTAGTCTAGTAGATATTGGCACATAGCATAAGTCAGCAGTGGCGTAGTGACGGGGGGCAAGGGGGGCATCATGCCCGGGCGCTACTCACAAAGGGGCGCCAAATGGTATATTTTACTATAAAATTGTATGATTTTCGAATAGGGGGGCGCTAAAAAGGTATTGGGGGCGCTAAAAAGGTATTGTACCCCGGGCGCGAGTTAAGCTCGCTACGCCACTGTAAGTCAGTTTATTCAAATAAAAAACACACTGACAATGAACAAATAGCGACGGTCTAAATCAAGAGAAATGTTATATATTATTATGTTATATCATGAAGTACTTAACTTGACAGTTTTACCACATTCCTCAGCATTAATTTGTAGAAAGAATCTTCTCACAGATTAATTGCATTTAAACTATAATAACTAATTCTTTAAAAACAAACTCATTTAGAGATAGACTCCTTGCAAAACAACACATACATAGATGTAGCATGACTTGTGCTAACTGGATCACAAAGGAAACTTTAATAAGAAGTGTTCGAGATGGTTCTGTTCACAAAAGATATAAGAAAAGGCTTAGTATTCAAAAAGAAATCAATGAAACTCTCCCATGTCCGCAAAAAAAATTGAAGAAGAAATTTAGTTCATAGTAAATCTTTATAATCTCAGAAGAAATAATTATTGAAATGCATACATAAAGAGTTGAGATAACATTTAGTAGCCTAACTCCACAGTGTATTGATATTTTGCATCATAAATTTATAAAAAAATTTGTTCAAAGACAAATTGTTTATTTCTTTTATATGATGACCATTTTTTAAAAAAATGTCTTATTAAATACAGTCGAACCCGCTTATCACATCGTTTAACTCGCCAACCCTGTTAAGTCGACGTCTTTGGCGTGGAACCGCCAAATTCTCTCTTTGTCTTAGCATTTTCTCATCGGTTATGTCGATTCTTTTATGTCGCCGAACCCTAATATCTCGAGCACAAAAGAGGACCAAATTTGCCACTTAACGTTGGTTATCTCGATCCCCATGACCAATCGCCAGCTTTTGAAAATGTTAGTTATCGATGCCACGAAAGGAAACTACAAACTTGACTAAGCAATGCATTGGAATCAATCAGTATAATATTTTAATTTGAGGTTAAAAAACCCGGTAGAGTCCATATTATAATGGGGTCATCATTTGCCGTGTGCAAAGTGTCATGGGCATGCGCATGGGCAGCCATTCACAGTCACTTGCATAATGGCTATACCGTACTACTATCTCATTCATAAAAGGTTGCCGTGTGCAAAAACTATTAAAACTAGATCAGGGAAAGCTTTAATTAATTAGTCATGCGCCAAAGTTGAAAGTTATAAATAAGTAGTTCACCAAAAGTACTTTAGTAATAAGGGGATGCGTTGCCTTATATAGGTTATATAGCATATACCGGTATAATGGTAGCCGCAGATTTGGTAAACAGAAAAGCCTTATATTAATACATTATATTAAATTTACTGGTAGGCCTATACTTAGTGCATAGTTAGATAAATTATAATTTATATATAATTGTATAATATTATTTTTAATACAGCATTAGTTCTGTAAATAAAAGTTGTATAAAATTATAATTAAAGCGAGAGTTATTTAGCTCGTGACGCGAACGGCGGAATTGGGTCACAGAATGTGGCAATGCGGTCCATGTTAAAAAAAGGACAAACGAAGTCGTACTTTAAAAATTCATAACTTTAAAACTACAACAGCTAAAATTATTATTTTGGTGTATTAATTTTGTAAAAAACGCTGTTGTGTAAAAAAAAAAATCTCCAAAAAAACGTGCATGTAAATTCTCATTTATTAACTCATATCATGTACATAAAGAAATTTCAAGCACATGTTAATATTTTGCCGCCATATTAGTTTTCGTTTATCTCGATCATCGGTTATCTCGACGCTTTTTGGCATACCCCGAGGCCGTCGACATAACCGGATTCTACTGTAAATGTCAGTCAATTACTGTACCATATGTTTCGGGGGCATTAATTCAAGATATTATTGCATTATTTACATATGAAAAGCTTTTAAAAAATCAAACTCTTTATATATTTTATAATCTTGGGAAATTTTTTGACAAAATCTTGGGAAGTTTAAAAAAATTGAGTGGCAGCCCTGGTCTGTAGACACTGACACTGTAGTCGACAAGGTGTGAATCGTCAGACTTAACTTTTAAAAAATAATAATATAAATAAAAATGAAGTAAATGAAACCAACTAAGAACATATCTTTTGCCTCCACATTCTAATCATTCTAAACAGAGGAAGAAAAAAAGTGTGTGTAAATAAAAAAAATTGGGGGGGGGGGGGTGTTGTTTTAAAAAAAAATTAGTAAAAACATCACAACCAATGACAAACTATTGAACAAATCATCCTTGAACTAATCTGACCTCTAACCTTCTGTAAATAAAAGTCCAAGGCCACGGCCTTGCACTCCAAGTTGCAGCTTAATTCCACTCAATGATCAGTAGTTTTACTAAACTAAAACAGTTTTACTTCTCCGTAAAGTACATGATTGTATATTAAATTTTAAATGCATTGTTCGGTATAAACAATAAGGGATTACCGCATTGTTCCAGCTGCTAAAGTTCAGTTGGCATCAGATCGCTGTCCCGATGGTAACAAGGTCCAAGGCATAATGAGTGATAATGACTAAGACTAATGATAATGAATTAATGGTTATTTTTGTAGTAAGTTTTATTATTATTAGTCTAGAATTAAAAGACAGTTTTGATTTCTGAGTTTAAAATTTGTGAGTTTAATTGTTAATGCTTAAGTATGTTTTAAGTAGTAAGTTAGTAGGGGTAGGCCTAAAAATAGTCAATGATAATTATAATAATAATTTCAATAAATATAAAAATATATATACGTAAATAAATTAGTAATAAAAAAGGTATTAGTTATTAATTATTAGTCATTATTAATTACAATTACTGATAAATAAATAAATAGTATTATTATTATTCTATACTATTTACTTACTAAATACTTAGTGTCTTAGTATACAGTATACACTATTACTAGTATTACTATTACTTTTAGTAATACTAATAGTAGTAGTATTAGGCCTGGGTTTATATAATTATTTTAAAATATAATATAATTTATTGCTATAAGTTATAGTATAGTGAATAAAATTTCTTAACCAATTTCATAATATTAGCAAGTTAACTTGCATGTTTTTGTTATTAAATTTACTCAAGGCACTAATATGCTAATAGTTAACTAAAACTATACATTATACAGTGGAACCTCTCATAACGAGCACCTCTCATAACGAGTAATTCGCATAACGATCAAAAGAAAATGTGAAGAAGTTGCTCCCTTAACAAGCGAAATTTCGCATAACGAGTTACGCAGAAAGGGGAAGTCCCTTTTTCCCGACAAATATTTGCTTGAGATGAATCTTCCTTTCCATGTCTTACTTGTCATGGACAATGCGCTCGCCCATCCTCCAGGCCCACAAGATGATATTCATGAATAATTTAATTTCATCAATATCCAGTTTCTGCCTCCCAACACCACTCCGTTACTCCGGCCTATGGACCAGCAGGTTTTTTCTAATTTAAAAAACTCTACACTAAAACACTCTTCGAGCGTTGTTTTGAAGTTACCTAAGAGACAAATCTCACTCTTAGAGAGTTTTGGAAAGATCATTTTCACATCGTTGCTTGCCTCAAGATGACTAATAAGGCTTGGGAAGGAGTTACCAAGAGGACCCTCACTTCTGCTTGGAAAAAACTTTGGCCAGAGAGTGTTGTTGAATGTGATTTTGAAACAGTACCTGTGGAGTCTACAGTTAACGAGATTGTGTCATTGGCCAATATCATGGGACTCGAGGTGGACAACAACGATATTGAAGAGCTTGTGTGAAAGAGCACAGTCAAGAGTTGACCACTGAAGAGCTTATGGAGTTGAATCGTGTTTCACAGCAAGAAATTATGGAGGAGAGCTCATTAATGGAGGAGGAAGTAGCAGAGCAACAATCTTCTAGCGCAATAAGAGAAATGCTGAAAGTATGGGAAACTGTTGCATCGTACATTGAGAAGCATCACCCTAATAAGGAGGTGTCTATTTGTGCTACAAATTTATTCAATGATAATGCTGTGACACATTTTCGTCAAATTTTGAAGCGTCTGCAAAAACAAATGTCTTTAGACAGTTTTCTAGTTAAAAAGGATTAATTATTTGTCATAAATTCATATTTTTATTTACGTTTTTTGTTTCAAATCTAAATTGTATTCCAAGTTGTTACACACCTTAACAATTCATTAGTAATTTTATTTGAATAAATGTTACTAAAAAATTTTGAAAAATGAGTATTTTTTCAGCATGGAACGCATTATTGTATTTTACATTAATTTGTATGGGAAAAATTGTTTCGCTTAATGAGTGTTTCGCTTAACGAGTAAGATTCTGGAACGAATTATGCTCGTTATGAGAGGTTCCACTGTATTTTCTTTTTATCTGATTTGTAAAGCGTCTTTAAATAGTCTCCAATGTTACATAGCCTGTCAATGATCTCTCATTTTAGTTTTCACCCTATTTTTTTATGTCAGATTTTTCAACAATAAGTGCCAATAAGTTTGTTTGCTAAAGGAAATTTTCAAACTGAAGGCATGTTAAAAAAAATAGATTGAAATACTGAGGGTTTTGAACTTTAAAAAAAAATCAGTTTTGGGCATGGTGCCGAAAATTAGTTTTTTTTCCTAATTTGAGTATGAGCTATAATGATCTAAATATAATTTCAAACAAAAGCTCCTGTGTGGGTGAATGGATCTAGACCAAACTTAGTACACATTATTATTGTCACATATACTTGAATATCTATATTCGAATGCTGAAGGGTACAGAACTCATAATATTCTCTCCTTCAGGGCTGGGGGGGGGGGGTTCCAAATGTCATTTTTACTTTATAGGCTATATATATATATAGGCGTCTACATAAATTGATGGACATGGGCCAAGCATTGACTTTGTAGCTGTATCCTTCATAATCCATACTTAGATATGGGTTGATTTGAAACTCATCCAATGTCATAATATATTTCTGATATAATAACTGTTTTATTTATGTTAAACATCAAAATTTAATATAAATTCAGTTTCTTGTTTTGGTTTTGGGAAAATGCCTTCAGTTTGAACATTTCTTTTAGCATACCAACTTGTAGGTGAAAAAATCTGACATATGGGTTGAAAAAATACAAAACAAATGGAGAGATCATTTATGGGCTATGTAGCATTGGGTGATGTTCAAAGACACTTTATCAAACTAAAATAAAGTTAGCTGTGTACAATGTAGTGTTAGTTACATGTTTGGAGTTAAAGAATACAAATAAGTTTACATGCAAAACTATAAATGATTTAAGAAATGATATACACACCTGAACTGCTCGTTTAGCCATTATTTATTAGGCACTAGCCTAGGCCTCAGCCAAGAAATTCATGGACATGCCATAGTACCTTGGCTGACATTAGTATAATTATAATATAGCAATTTAATGTACTAATACTAGGCCTTATATAGAAAAACATAATACTAAAATTTAGGTATTTGGAGCAGACTATTTTTGACAGAGCTAGGCTCTGCACAAGTTTTTGTCAGCTCTGCTCCCAGCCCTGGTTAAGGGGCTGCTAAATGTTTAAAGGAATGTGTTTTTTATTATTGCCATTTACTATTCTTATTAACTGGGCATTAGAAATGCATGTACCAGCAACATAACTGGTATAAGTGTGAAGCAACATATTTAATAGAAGAGAGGGGAAACATATGGGGCAAGATAGCTGGTAAAAGAGTGGGACAATTTAGCTGATAGAAAAGTGGGGAAACATAGCTGGTAGAGGATTAGGGGCAGCATAGTTGGCAGAGGAGTGGGTGCAACATAGTTGTAGAATTATGGGGGAAAATACTGTAGAAGAGTCGGGCAACATAGCTGGTTGAGAGAAGAGAGCGGCATACATTTTAATAAAATACTTTTTAAAATTAAAAAGTACATATTATAATTCTTTTTCAATTTAAAAAAATTAATTAATATTTTTGTAGCTTTAACAAAAAGACCCTTCTCTGAGCAGCAGCTCAGATCTCCGCTCCAGATCCTTGTTAAACTTGTATGATTATCAATATAAAATTGTTGATTTCTTATTACGTTAGCTGACTAGACAATATATTACTATTTTCTTGCAAATATACTAATATTAAAATAATAGTAATTTAATAAAGAGTAAGAGAAATCAGAATCACTTATCTGTCATTCATGGGGGGGGGGGGGGTTTACAGAGACTGCAATCAGGTTTAGGTAGAAGGTATTTGCAATAAGATATGGTAAAAACCTGAAAAAGTAAACAACAAAACAAAAAAACATGTCACCAAGAAGCCTTCTTCAGCAAACAAAGGATAACACTACTATAAAAATAGCTGAAATGTTACCGTCTATCTGTCCTTCAGTATCGTTGGTTGGGCAGTAGACAACAGCAACCACATAAATAGTGTCAATTTTCTGAATGCAGATTATCCAAAACACCAGTTAACCGAACTGGCCATGTCTTTTTTATTTAATTATTATGGTACACAGTGTGCTTGGCATTGAGCATTTATAAAAAAACACTGGAAAACAATTCTCACTTGTGTCACACAATCCAGTTAAAATCTAGTTAAGTACTTAAGATAAGCAGGGGGTAATGGGATCCCCAAACTTGTTAATTTTTGCAAAATACACGACTGCAAAGACAAACGGACATCAGATTTATTCTAAGCAGCATTGTTACGCACTGTTATGGTTTTGAAGATTCAATATGTTTTAAGATTTGGCTTGTAGAAAAAACAATGTGTAACAAAGGACTGAGAAAAAACAAATGAAAGACAATGTTACCAAAGCTATTGATTCTAACAATATTTATTCAATTTAATTATAGCATTAAATTTCTATAAAAATACAAATTCAAATACAGAATTTAAAAAAAGTAAACCAACTTATAGCACGGCAATTGAAAAGGTACACTCCTAAAAAATACAAATATTAATTTACCTACACACAACTATATAACGTATCATTTATGTTTGGAACTTTAGAAAAATCTCTCTCAGTTTAGAAACCAGCTGGCATATATATAGGGATATGCTAAAGAAATTCTAGAAATTGCTTTACCTAATAGCATTATTTAGAACTAATAGAACGCATTCAAAGGTAAACAGCTTTCTCCCAATCAAGGGAGGCATGCGTAAGGAATGACACAGCACATTTCCTTGGTGATGTCACCATCAAGGCCATACTAGGAGTAGACAAGTGGTGGTAACTAAAAATAGATCTACCCTGAAGTGAATAAATAGGCCAATTTATAGTTTTTTTACTCCCAAAACTAATTAAGCCATTGAGATTAACGTTATTTTACTTTCATAATAATTTTTCAGTGAACGATTTTACAGTGAGACAAGAGAATGCTGAAGACACATCAGTCTTGTTTTACATCTCTTTTGAAATTTACTAAGAATAGGAACGTGATATGGTCATTTTCATCGGACATAACTGAAAGAGCAAGTCATTATGTGAAATATGTGCACCACAAGAAACGGATACTTACTGATAAGTGTTTGAATTCAGAATATAATGGAGTTTGTCATGACAAAGCATTATCAGTGATACCTGCATCTCAGCTTTTTAAAAGCAATATGCCATGGACAGCATCAAAATATTCCTATAAGTCAGTATTTTCAAGAAGTTGTGTAACATCAAATGGCATTATTCCGATATCATTGTCACACAATTTATCATTACCGAAAGCTTCCATCCACCAGACATCATTTCCTCACAGACTAAAAAATGCTCAAAGAAAAAATGAAGTTGGCAATTTTTCTACAACTCGACTCATCTTAGAATCCACTCCCCTTTCACTGCAACCATACCTGAGACTTATTAGGTTCGACAAACCAATAGGTGAGTAGTCAAACTCTTAATATGAGCTAAGGGTATAAATAACTTTGAATGTGTACTTCAGTATTATGCTTTGAGAGTGATGTCTCATTTTAATGTTTTATTTGTTATTTTATTTTTAAATAATGGTAACTTTTTGTCCTTTTGAAATAAAATTTGATCAAAAATGTGCTTCCAGGAACATGGCTTTTGTATTGGCCCTGCACTTGGAGCATAGCATTAGCAGCTCCACCAGGTTGCATGCCTGATCTGAAATTACTGGCACTGTTTGGGGCTGGTGCATTTTTTATGAGAGGAGCTGGATGCATTATTAATGATATGTGGGATAAAGATTTTGATTCAAAGGTATATTTAAACTACCATTTAAGCTGAAAAATTAAGATATTGGTATCTTTGTTCTCTTCCCATAATTTTATGGATCACTTTTCACATAAGCATCAAAATATAAGTTAAGGTTCTTCTATTATTTTATACTTGTTGACTTTAACAACTTCACTGCTCACAGGTTGCTAGAACCAGAACTCGACCGTTAGTCTCTGGGGAGATCACCTATTTTCAGGCATTAGTGTTTCTTGGGACGCAGCTTTCCTGTGCATTGGCAATCTTGTTACAACTCAATCAGTATAGGTACTTAGTAATCTGTAACTTTTGGCAACAGCTTAGCTTGATGAGATGTTAATCTCATTGTCATTTATAGCTGCAATTATTTAACTTAAATGTAAATATTCATAACTCATGAGTTATCCAGTTCGTAATAAAAATATTTGTTTAATCCTTCAGGGTGCCCGACATATTAATATCTCTAATTTTTTCAAAATGTCCATTATCTATTTTACAGTATCATTTTAGGAGCTGCTTCCATGGGCCTAGTAATTGTTTATCCATTGTGCAAACGCTTTACATACTGGCCACAGGTCATGTTAGGTAGGTATTGGACTTGAGTGCTGTTGTGATGAATGTGACTATATTATGCAAATGCAAAGTGTTAGATCATTGAGTGAGGTTTTTACTTTCCACTGTAGAAGGTGTATGCTGCACTGGGATTTCTTTTTAAATTCTGTTTGGCATGGTATATAAAAATATTTGACCAAAAACTAATCGACTGTAAATTCTTTCATGTCATTTTTTGGTGTTACCGGGAGTCTAGTATTAATTAAACATTAAAAACAATGACTGCGTGTCATGTAGAAATGAAATTATTGAAATAACTGGAATCACAAGAAAAATGTTTTCATGCTTTCTAGAAAAACTGCTTTCAGTAAGAAATTGATAATAAATTTAAGATATCTCCCTCCGTGGTTGAACTACCAATTTATCAACAGTACTGTTGAGGCTTTCCCTGAAGATTTACAATTCTGGATTACATTCTGTGCTTGCCTATATGTGGCATGACTGCATTTCTCTTTTATTTCACTTTTTCCTCAGGATTATAATTTCTTTTTATGAAAGTTAAAGCCTAAGTTTGCACTGAGCAGAAGAAAATACCCGATGAACTTTTTAAAGTGTTAAATTCTCTCCAAAGATTAACGTTACAATGGTTATCCTTGAGTCATTTTTTTGGGTCCCTGTAGACATCATTATTCTTTGAATACCCATTGCTGTCTTCGGCCGGACTTGATGATTTTAATAATTTCAGGACTAACTCTCAATTGGGGTGTACTGTTGGCTTGGTCAACACTGCGAGGGTCAGTGGAGGTGCCTGGCTTGATCCTGTACATAGCTTGCACTCTGTACACCATCATATATGATACGTTGTATTCACACCAGGTACATGCAGTTGGGTAACAAACTTGTGACAGGGAGAAATAAAAGATTCTCAACATAATGGCTCTTAAAGCTTTATTTTAGTCACAGTTTAAATTAGTTAAAGTTAATAAATGTGTATCATTTTATTTATCCTTTGACCTGTAATATTTTGAACCACTGGGTTGTCTAGCATTGATGGAGATAGTACAAAAATACAAAGCCATAACAGATTGCATTTCCTGGGTTCACAAGAGAGATTAAAAAAGGTGGACAATATGTTTTCAGTGGAATGAGTTTTGTGTAGTTTGTAATTTCCCTAACCTGCTGTCCCTTCTATCCTATCCACTTTCTTCACAGGCTTTTCCTTTTTTTGTATTCTATAATTATAGGTTTTATCAAAATTCTCATGGTTATTTGGAATTTCAAAATGAATTACATTAAATGATTGTATAAATTGTGCTCTGAAGCTCATTTTTTTACACTGAATAAAATTTCATCATTATGGCAGTGTGGCAAATACTCTCAATTAAGGAATTCTACACAATATATCATCTCTCACATGCTGCTTAAAACATGGAGCTTAATGCTTTTTGTCACTTTTTCATTGTTTTTATTTTGTATCTAGGGGTACCAATCAATTTTAAACATGTTTATTTGCTTTAACAAGACTTATTTATAACTAACTTATATTTTGTTCTTATATTTGGAGGAATATCTCTCAAATTAACACACATAATGTCAAGGGACAAAATTAAGCCAGATTTTCTACAAGACTAACTTTCCATCTATGAACATTATACTAGTGCTTTGAAATCTCTTTATGAATAATACATTTTAAAAAGGAAAAATATTACTTATATAAACTAGCTATGCAGTCTGGCAAATAGATATTTATTACTTAATGTTTTAAATTATTCGAAAAATAATTAGATTTGGCTTTTTAAATTTAATTTATTATACACAACAACTAAACTTGTTTTAAATCATGCTTAAATGAAATAGTTGTAAATCCTGTTCAATCAATTTTGGTACCAAAGATGCACAATTGGTATACATGGTTCAATTCCCTTTGAATTGTTTATTTTATTCCATAATTATAGTCACTAATATTAGTAATATAGAGAAATTAATCCCTCCATTATAACACCACAACAGCGTTCACTTTCACATTTTTTGTGCTTCAATATTGTGTGATGGCTTTCATTGTTGTAACACCCCTCAGTATGTTGTGATGTGTTGTTGCTAAAGTGTGAAATTGCATTATTTTGTCAAGTGTGCTTATCATTTCCTTTTGTATTTGCTGTCACGTTTTAAATGTAGTGGTACACAATTATTGGTATTGGGCACTTGGGTTATTTGAAAGATTCCCCTGATCACAGGTATCAGTTTGAGCCTGACTGCATGTACAGCTGTAGTGTACACCATACCAGCTAACAATTACAACTTTAGGGACAGAGCTAATACTAATAAATAAGTACTGATTCACAACTGATGAAGGCAAATATTTTTTTTTTACTTGTCTTCATTAGACAAGTTTCCTTAAAGTTATTATAAGTGTTATTTTAAAGACAATGCCCAACCGTTACTTTCCTACTCCCATTTCTAGGGCTTACATTCAACTATGGTGCTCTCTTAGGGTGGGCATCAGTCAAGGCCTCCATTGATTGGTCAATATGCCTCCCCCTGTATTTCTCATGTGTCATTTGGACCCTAATTTATGATACCATCTATGCTCATCAGGTAAGCAAGAAAAGATAATTATGCAAGGTGTGTGATCTATAAATAAATATGAGAAAATGAGGTCACTACTTTATTTTTAAAACGCTATTTGGGGATTTTTTTGTTCTATTAAATTTAGTTAATTTATTTGGAAGGAACTGATTTAAAGTAAATTAAAGAACTAAATATAAATAATTAAGACAATTCGTTAGTTAGCAGGGTATTCCCACCACTGCCTTCTTTGGCCTAGTTAAAAATTAGCCCAAAGTTCATGGGAAATCAATATTCACTTGGCCCATATGTTTTTTGTATTGTGTAGATATAGTTACTCTATAGTGAAACCTGTTTGTTATTCTTGTAGTCTGATGAATGTTGCAAGAATCCTAGTATCTAATTTTATAATTTATAATTTAATTTATCAAGTTTTGGAATGACTTTAAACAAATTTGTTTTAACCAGTTGAACTTATCAAGAGTTGTATTGTTTTCATATTCTGTTCTGTGTGTTTCAAACATTTACACAGTCATGGGCAAAAGGGTGTTCAATAATAGCATTTACTATTAACATACTAAATAAGAAACATTCAAGATATCCCTTGCTGATCACTTTACTCTGTATAAATGTACTGCTCCTTTTAGCTTTAAATTTAGAAATTCTCTTTTCAGTTTCATTTTTTACTCAATGTTCTATGCAGCCTGGTACACAATGCAAACCTAGAGCAGCAGAGTTAACCACAATATTAGGTTTCAGGAAATTCAATATTGTGGTTATGTTTATATTTAAATTTCAAGTCATTAGTAAAAATAACACACAACTGAAGCCTAGCTATTGTTTTTTTGTTGTTGTTGCTGTATGCCACACAGCCATAGTGAATAAAGCTGACCATAAACTTGACTTTATTTTGTAGTATTGATTTACTGTAGACGCAGTAAAATAAGGTGCTTCAGATAGCAATATATATAAATTGATTCTCTGGTTCTAGGGACTCTTATATCTTCTCATTCATCCTCTCTACATTTCTTAAAGAATATAATTTGTTGCCTTCTCTTGTCCTGCCATCTCTTCTAGTATTTGTAAATCTTTATTTTACAAGTTATAACAAGTATAACTTTAAGGTTTATATCCAATTTTATCTTTGAATAGTTTATCTTTCATATAGTAGATTAAGGCTTTGTCCAGAGGGAGAGCTGTGATATAGTGTATGGAATTAAGTGTGCTGTCAGGACATTTAATTTTATAAGTTAAATTTAAACCATACATAGGGGTGAAGGGAGTCTTTACCCTTATACTTATATTTGCCATTGAATTAGAATTAGTTACCATTTTAGTGAAAGATAATTAGCTTGCCTTAGAAGCATAAATGCACTGTGAAAGCTTATTATGTATTTTATAAGGATATAATAATTATTTAAATATTGAATTTTTAAAAATCTTAAACTTAAAATTCTAACTTTATTTCTTTTAAATAGGATAAATATGATGATATGCTAATAGGAGTAAAGTCTACAGCCATTAGGCTTGGGGATCAGACAAAACCATGGATGGCCGCCTTCACCGTCATCATGATGGGTGGCCTGACAGGATCAGGCCTTCTTTGTGATATGATGTGGCCTTACTTTGCAGCAGTTGGGTTAACAGGAGCCAGATTGGGACAGCAAGTAAGTTATAATTTTAAGCAGCCTGCAATTAGTCGAGCTTATAATTATCTAATTCATTGATTAGCGATCTGGGGTAAATAGCCTCTTAAAGGGTAAAAATGGAAATCTTTCGGGTAATAAGGGTTCAATAGACACATATAATTATATTTAAAGCATTTTTTAACGAAATATTTTATTCTAGCAACATTGCATCTGGCCAGTGTATTTTAGAAATGCACCCAACATGTTGTGGTTAGTGGCTTGGCAGCTAGTATAAGCTCAATTCTTGTGTTTTATACGTCATTTGGCCTAGTTGCCTCTTTTATGTTATGCTCAGTGGCGTCACTAGAGGTGGTGTGTTCCCATTCACACTTCTCCATGCACCTCCTCTGAGTCGGCCCGCTCAGTTGTCACCCTCCATTTATGGCAACCTGCTATGGTGGCACCCTGCTTTTATTTTAGATGTATTATGAAACCGACTTGATCGAGCTCTGTGAAATTATTTTTTTTTAAATTGGTAACTCTCTTCTCCCCCCCTTTCCCTTTTGAGGGTTTCATTTCCTTTGAGGATGTCCCAAGTGCAAGTCACACCTCCGCAACCCTTAGTGACCATGTTAGTGAAAGATGGTTAGCTTGCCTTAGAAGCATAAATTCTCTTTTAAATAGGGTAAACATGATGATATGTTCAAGTGATGCAAAGGTTTTCCAAATTGCTGGTTGCTTTGGTGTGGGGGGGGGGGGGGGGGGCTGCGGCTGCCTTGTGCAACAACTTACCTTTGTGAACAAGGATTTCTTACTCCATTGAACATAGAAACAAAGCATAGAAATCAATTATTTAATCCCAAAGACAGTACCCAAATTCTCTGATTTTTAAAGGGGCCCAAATTTTGATGACGTCAGTGTATCAAACATCATTTCTACAAAATTCAATATTTTATCAGAGAAATCTTTTTGTTCCATAAGGAGGCTTTTACTTTTATTAATTTACTTTATTGAAGTTATGTTGTACTTATTTTTATAGTTGTAATCTCCATAATCAATCAATAAACCATTTTGAATTCAAATAGTCTATGATTTTCTTCCTTACAAATGGGGTGTAATGTCTGTTTAAAAAATTATATTTTGGGGTAATGGCTTAAAAAGTTTGCTGACACCCTGCTTTAATTGATACATTTTATTCTATTATATTTTAACACATATAGAATTTTTTTTATGTAGAGTAACATGAACACATACTTCCTTCGAGTCAATTTTTTTTCTGGATTTACAACTACTAGCTCAAAGCTAATGCTATTCTGATCAGTGTAATTGTTTTCTTTCAGATCTATTCTGTTGATCTTGAAAATGCTGAAGATTGTGCCAAGGCATTTCGTGGAAACTTTTATTTAGGAGGAGTTATGTTCATAGGCATAGTCCTAGCTAATCTCTTAAAATCCAAGGAACAGATGACGTTACAAGATGACTCTAAAGAGTCTTAAAAGAGCTAGTTTAGTCAAATGTTAATTAAATAGTTTTACTTTCTTGTAATTTCAATATGCTCCAGATTTTGTACTATATTATTTATCAGATTTTAATATTATTAAAAGAATATTTTATGTCCTTTGGTCTATTGCTCAAATCTTTTAAGAAATGTATATGTTACAACAGTTTGAAACTCAAATATTATACTTTTTCCTAATTTTGTATTTTATGTCCCAAATCCAACACTCACTGTAATTTGTTCTACACATATTGCATCAGCATATAATAATTTAAAAAAAATTAAGTTATCTGTGCTTCCACCTGATCAATCATTTGTTTTTCCAAATCTGTTAACTGGTAACAAATCCTATATATAATAATACAAGATTATTTTTTTAGAAACAATCGAGACATTAATTCCTTTGTTGTTAAAAAGCTTAAAGCAACTAATTACAAAGTTTGCAAAACTTTATTTCATTTAGCCCTCATAGTTATTAATATTTACATTTGCATTAAATGATTCTGTCCAGTCTGATATATTGAATAAGAAAAAATGACAGCAATAACACAAAAAGTCACAATTTTTTAACAATTGAGATGCTAAAAAACCATTTTAAACAACCCAGATCAACATCCACAAACATTTTTAATAAACATAATTTCTCATAACTTCTCACATATTCTAAAATATCACAGAAATAAAATAACTTTATAAAAATAATTTGTACCTGTACAGTAAAACATTTCAATCAAGGATGTCCAAGTCCTATGCTGCTGTCATCATAACTACTGAAGTGAAATGCTCATAGTTATACACATTGTAAGAATTCAACCTATTTATTAGATAATTACAATGTTCAAATCTACCTTTTCACAAAGGTTTGACATTTTTGGCATAGATGTCTGTCAGCTCTCAGTCTCTGTGCAAAGGAAGATAACATAAATATTATGGTAACTTACGGTCATCCAGAAAAAACAATTTTATTTTGATTTTAACAAAAGTTTTAAAATCGTATACTTTTTTAACAGCTACAAAAGCCAAATTATCAGAATTCATTAAAAATGTCACCAACCTACTTTAATAACCCACTTCAGTCATTACATCTTGGGAAGGTCACTGTTAGTGCTGGTAGAAATGCTAAAGTTATTCTTAATATTTAAGTTTGTATCACATTCTTTGTGCACAGGCATGTTCCAATGTTAACTGACTAAAACTTCCACCTCAACATCTAACACTTGTAATGGTCCTTTCATTCAAATAAGTAAAATCAACATAAATTTGCAAGGTAACATCAAGGCACTAGTGTAGACCCTTCTGTAACATCTCTAACATCACTGGGTAGACAGCTACATACTCTTTACCTTGTTTCTGTCTAACCAGCTTGGCATAGGCTTCTAAAGAGCCTCTGTGAAGAGAATGATAAAACATTACCTAGCACAAGTCCATTTAGTTAACATTGGAGCAAAATATCTTACATTATGTAAAACAATGCTATTCTCTTTATTGCTAAACAGATATTGTGAATATTCTACTTACTGAAATTAAAGGCCTAAGTAGCATTAAACTAATTTTGAAATGAAGGTTACAACATGTAAAATAATACTTCTGTAGCTCTGGTATCAAATTAGTAAAATCATCAATGGGTTCCTATTTAAACCTTACTTAATAATTTTGAGTCTGTCAGATTCAGCAGGATGGTCATCAAGCCATTGGGAATATCTACTCACTGACCAGTCAGATACCTGCAAACACAAGTGAAAACTTGGTCACATTTGTTTTGAAATTCAAATGCTATGCAATTTTAAGTGTTTTTAAAAAATCCACTCTTCTCCAGGCAATGCCATAAAATTTATAAGTTACCTGATGGGGAGATTTCAGTTCTGGAGGAGCTCTTGCAAAAAGAAACTGTAAGGCAATGCTGTAAGGAATGATCTCCCCTAAGGCTGGGCTCAGTGACACATGTTCTACAGTTTGAAACAATAAAGGCCTACAGAGAAGAAATAAACCGTTTGCCATCAAAGAGATCAAATCTTTACAAAAATTCAACTTATGGTCAAGTTAAAGATAATCGATCTGAAAAAACAACTGTTATTTCTATAGGTTGCTATTAATTAGAATTAGACATTAATTAAATAAAGGTTATATGTAATCAAAATCATTTTTTTTCAACATGTTTTAATATATTTGACAAACGTACCGGTAAGAAAAAGCCAACTTAATATTTTTCTAACTGAAATTGAATAATCTAACTAATTTCAACATACAGAAACTATAATAAAATATTGCACAAACCTAAATGCTCTTAAAAGTCTGTATGATTTTCCCAGGTCTGCTGGTCTTCGACATAAAGGTGATATGGCCAATTCCATTTGTGCAAAATCAGCAGCCAATCGTAATTTTCCTCCTTCCCCTAGAGGGCGCACCAAACTGGCATGGCGGACAAATAGCTCTACACAGCGACAGGCTATAGGGTTGATGCTTAAAAAAACAAGAAAACTTACATTTTCATGATTCAGATAGTTTTGTTTTTATTTTAAAATACTTAAGGTTTATTATTTAAATAACATTTTAAAAACCTTTTTCCAGCACAAAAAGAAGTTTAAAAGCTCAGCAT
Source organism: Omphiscola glabra (assembly GCA_964017045.1). Classification (NCBI taxonomy): domain Eukaryota; kingdom Metazoa; phylum Mollusca; class Gastropoda; family Lymnaeidae; genus Omphiscola; species Omphiscola glabra. Next base: position 24,121,274 of record OZ024799.1, read on the forward strand.
GGAATAACAAAGACCTGGATTTTTAAAAATTAGAATATTTAACAAAATATTCTTAAGTATAAGTCACACCCACTTTGCACAACAGTTATATCTGTCATTTGGCACAACTGTTATTTATGCCTGTCTGTGTCTCAGCCAGGAGATAGCTGGTTCAGCTCTGCCCAATCTCATCATCCCTAATTACATACCAATAACTGGGTGGACTAGATACACAATAAGGTGGCTATTACTGGGGAGGTGGAAAACTCTGAATTAAATACCTCAACCACTGAAGTCGAATGACAGCATTCAATTTGGCATGGCATTAAAAGTCAAAAGGGTGCATAGGCAATTAAAAAGCTATTGTTTATCCAGTTTAATTACAGTTGCCAGAAATCCGGAAGAAAAAATCCAGTGTGGGAGACAGACATCACCATTTTTGTGACAGGGCCGTGACCTAATAGGTTTTAATAGCTACAGAGGAGACAACCTGACAGCAATAATAAAACCAATAAAACTAGATTTATTATCCACTGACCTGTCAATGATAAAGTCCTTACATTTGAAAGGTGTTAGATAATCTGTTTGACATCTTGCAATGAAACTCTGCAGTTCTTTCATGTACAAGGAACATGGGGCTTCAGTCTCAGACTTACTGGGGGGTGGCCTGCACATAGAGAGAAGACGAACAGTCTGTAACAACTTAAATGCATAGAGAAAAACTATTTTCATTTATTATTAATATTGCATTGAACATAAAATAAGGATTCAACAAGATATAGTTCCTTGCACCCTATGACCCGCCACAGCAATGAAAATAAGAATTAAAATTGTACCCTGAAAAGTCTTCCTGATGGATGGTTAGAATGATGGCTTCCAGGGCATCAGATATAGATGATAACAATGGCTGTATCGCAGTTCCCATCAGCTGCACTACTAATTCCAGTGCTGTCTCTATGCTTTGCTTTGCCTCTTTAGGAAAATGGGAAATTCCTGAGAGTACCTACAGAGAATGTTTAAAATGCAGTTTAATGATAATGAAAATCAACCTTCTAATTAATTTTATTATCTACAATCTACAAGGCCATTCCTTGACTATGTTCTACTTAAGCTTTTGGAAAAGTCTGTAAACTATATCAATAATAAATTCAATTTTTTAAAAATTATTCCTAGCATCTATTTGTTCATTGAAATCTTATAAGCGTAGGAATTGTCAACAGAATTATTTAGTTATACTTTGAAAGATGCACCAATCACTTTCACAGCACATAAAATTGCAGGACTATTTTAAATAACAAGCTTTTATAAAAATTTTCTTAACTAAAGTTGACATAGAATTTTTTGCAAGATTTCAGAATTTTAAAGAAATAATGGACTAAAAAATGAATAACAAATTGAAATTGCAGGCATTATAATTATTATAAATGATGAAAATAAGGGAGAGAAAGTTTAAAGCATTTAATTACCTTAGAAATGGACTGATGAAACTGAAACAAAGTGTTGACCACTCCAAAATTACGGATCTGGCCTTGAGATGGAGACCCAATAACCTGACTAGCCTCTCCATCAGTTGAAAGCTATAAAAAATGGGTAAATTAGTTTGATCTAGCATGGTGAGAACATGAAGTGCCACATTTTAATAATATCAAATGTAATCTATCTTAATTTATCAGCTTAGCAAAAGTAACACAAGGGCAAGTGAAATGTTTTGCACAGTGGAAACAACAAAAATATTTTTTTATGCACCGGCATATGTTTCTATAGCTGGCAAAAGGCAGAGGTCATAATATTTTAAAATGATGAAATTAATACTATTATCTAACACCTAATTACCAGTCTTACCAGTTGCTCACTCTTGACACAGAAAAGGTTTATTGTCTTGGCCACATTTCTGGCTACAGCTATACTCAATTTTGTATCACCACTAGACACATTCAGCTCACTGAAAAATAACAAAAGTAAAATATTTTATTAATTCCTTTTATTCTTATTTAAACTCTTGTAAGACAGACATACCAAAATTACAGAAATTAGTTTATGGAATTTTTACTAAATAATATTAATAATTTGTAACTGCACTACCTTCATATTTTTTCCGGCGGAGACCTCAGCACTGGTTCACCTTAAGTGTGCTAGCTCTGTGCTGCATTCGGTAAATTCAGACAATTGGTGCCATGATATATCACGCAGCTGCCATTTTGGTTGCCATGACAGTGAACTTTTATAATTCACTGTCACTAAATCTAACCTGAACCCTAAATATATCTCTAAACCTAACCTGAACCCTAATTGTATCCCTAAACCTAACCTGAACCCTAAATGTATCCCTAAAGGCACCAATAGTCTAAATTAGCCCTGCATTCATAATTTGAGGAACCACTGCTTTTAAAATTGGGCATTTTTATGTTGACTGTGATTGCATATATTTTAATTCTTTTCTCATTATAATAAATGACAAAGTTTCCACTTAACTTTGTAGACTCAGTTTGCCTGGAGAAACAAATACACACAGTTAACCTGTGACAAATTCCTGCATGTTACAGTCACATGTTTCAAATCCATTATGCTAAATTGCTTCGGTGAAAGGAAATCTTTGGTGATCATGGCACTCATGTTTTTGGATCCTAAGATAATGTAAATCCAACAGACATTCTACCAACCTTGAGACGGTCTTGACAATGTTTTCAACTTCTTCCTGTGTGGGTGGGTTTGATGTTGTGGAGGTGAACACAAGGTTGATGGGGTCAAACAATCGAGACAAGGAACGTGAGAGGTACGCATTTTCAAAGGTTGCCAAGGTTCCACGCAAGACTTCTTCAGAGCTGAAATGATTATGAATAACGGGAGAAAAATGAAAAAGAAACCTACAAAAACTGAGCTTTGAGCAATCCATAATTTTTTAATGCACTAATAAAAAGATATTTTTAAAAAAACAGTAAAGACGTTCTTAAAATAGCTTATAATATAAATAAATGTGTGTAATTTAAAAATAAAATCAATTGTCAACCTTTTAAATAAATAAATCAATTATAAAGCTATACAAGATAGAACATCATGATAAAACAGTAAAAAAAGAAAGATTACTCATAGTTCTGTCTCGCTTTTTCTGTTTGTGCAAAGAAATCATCATCTGCATCCCCTGTGCCAATGATTTCAACAGCACCAGCACTGGGTGTCACAGCCAATGTAATGCTGAACTGTTGAAGACGACGCCACAGGTCATTATTGAGCCTGAGAAGTTTAGGATATTCTCCTTCAAAAGCTTGCTTAAGAAAATTGGAATCTGGTTATAGAATTTACAAGGAAAAAAAGTTAGTTTTGGTTAAAAGCAAGTTCAAAGAACTAAATGCATGGTTTATAAAATTTCATGTGTTGATATAGTTCTAAACTTTACAAGAAAACTTCAAACCCCCTATAAAGGTTACATTTATAAGATAGTATACAAGCAAGCAATTTTACCTGCAATTGGTTTATCTTATTTTTTTAATCACATTAAATTTTGGCATATTGCATCAACGTATTGCAAAACTTTGAGCAGTGCATCCGATTTCAGCAGGCTATTCTTGCATTGGTTATAATTCATAGTGAGCTTTTTAGGGCAAAGTTTTAGAAGTACTGGTGTTGCAGGGATAAGACCTTGTTCTGTGACTGTGCCCTCCCACCACAACCAAATGTGATTGAAGAATTAATATCCTTAGCCGACTTGTCCCTTTAGCTAAAAGGTAGAATTATTAAAACTTACTTTCTGAAGCATTGTTGAGCTCATTTGTAAGCATTTTTGTTACGTCCTCCCAGAAGTTGTGAATTATGTTTACCTCACTATTGTGGTGCTAGTTTTTAAAAAAAAATAACAAGAAATCTGAGCAGTGGTCTATAACCAAGTAGCGCAAGGCAAGATTTAAAAAACAGCACTACTTTTGTTATTTTAAAAAATGTGGAAATATCTTTTTTGAATTTGTCTATACCTTGGCTAACTCATCATGGAAACAAACATGGGACACCGGATCTCTTTTCTTCACCAAAACCTTTTGTAAATGTTGCACCTATTTGAAAAAAAAAAATAAATAAAATGATAGCAATGTAAAACACTAACCTGTCTTTCCCTTCAAACAATATAAAGCCCCTTGGAACATAAAATCTCATGTAAAAAAATTCACCAAAAACAGATATAATTTGAAGATAAAATATGAAGCATTAAAATGGTAGATTTATAAACACAACTTTACCTGAGCACACGCTGAGTAAATATTGTCCATTAACTTTTCCATATTGGTCCACAAGTTGGCCCTAAGAGCAGCAGTATTTCCTGGGGATGGCATTGCTGCCCGACCAGGAGCTGTATCAATAAAATATAGTCACATAACCTCAACAGAAAAGCAGACAAGTTTTTTTTTAAAAACATAATTGGCACAAAAAAATAATCTAGTAAGACTTATATCTAAATATTGGTGTCAAAAATGTATTAAGTCAGTTAGAAGATGACAAAAACTGGTTCCAATGAAGGCAATCTTTCTTACTGTTTTTTAATGTAAAAGTTTAATGGTAATGGCTTAAGTTTTCTTGTAAAAGAAAATCAATGACAGTACGGTACACATATTTTAATGTACATCAAAATATTGAAAGTTTTGTTCAACTTATAGATTCTAATGCACAATATCAGAGAAACAATATCCTACTCTTTCATGGATATTAAATATAATTTGAAAATGTACCTCTTCCTGAACCTCCATAAGCCATAGTCAATGCTTGGACATCCAAACATGTTCTGACCTGTTGGTGCAGGGTGACCCTACAACCATCAATAACACGGTCGACTACATGATGAAGAGATCCTAAATTGTAGAACACTTGAAGTGATGTAGCTACTGTTGTTTGATTCTGTAAAATCATTTTTTTTTAAAGTTATCTTTAGATTAAAATCTCTACTATTAAAGTTAATATTATGGTGAAAATTTATTTAGAAATTGAGAAACTTAAAGATTAAGGAAATTAGTTAATTTAACAAAAAATTAACTACAAATTTATTTTAAGATTAAAACCTGACATCCTTATTCTGATAATTAATTAATGTTGTCAGAATTAGGTCTAGATACAAGCAAATTCACATGCCCAATAGTATTGTATGCTCCTAAACAGACATAATTTGTTTAACATGAAAAAGATCTGTTAAGGAGATAAAACTGCCATGACATGTGCTTTGGCTGATTAGAAATCAGAATATGGAAAAAAGACACAGTAAGAAATAAACTGAAGGTGGCATTTAACATCATCAATAGTGGAGTAAACAGCATAGAAAATTTACAGCGTTGATGAATTCATTTGGTAGCAATTAAAACTGAATGCAGAAGCAGAATTTCTTTTAAAGAGATCAAACAGTGCAAGATACCTGTGATTCCATGCCTTGCTCCAACATTTTCTGTGCCTGCGTCTCAACCTCCTTCCTGGCTTGCTTGACAAACCTGCGATCTTGATCAATAACCTCAACCCCACTGAGATCCATACCTTCACATATATAGTCTTTGGATGAAAACAATTAATAATGGGTATCAGTATAATAAATATTTAATAAATAAAATATGCTAATATAAAACAAGTAGACCTTGGACTATTGCTAAATTAATTAGACCTTTTTTAGTGTGGCGACCCGTTTTAATAGAAGCAGTCTATAACAAAGGAGTAATATAGGGAGGACTGCAATCATGTTCAGAAGCAGAAGGCAAGATTTTATGCAGAATTTTGAAATAATTCAAAAAGTGATTAAAAATGAAGACTTCATTAAAATCATTACTGTTTGGGCCTCACAGCCTTCCACAATCCATTTTGGGTCATAAACCCAAAGATTGAGAACTAAAGTGATGCATCTCACAAGGGTTTTAAAAGGTAAATCTTTCGTAACAAAATCATATAAATCCCATATTATCAAGGACCCGTACCTCCAGATTGTTTTATAAGAGCCTTAAAAAGTAATTAATTAAATTTCATTATTATCATGTCAACTATAACCTAAGAAAATTTAAGTTATTAAGAAATTAGGTTTTAAAATTTAAGACCTACCTAGTTCATTTAAACTCTGAGCAGCTTTGGTAATTTCTCTTGCACCACCTTCCAACTGACTATGGAGACGTTTGCTAACATACATGATGCGGATGATCCGCCGTAACAAATCACATGTATCCTGTGTAAAAGGAACATATGATTTAAGTAACATTGCAAGAGCTCACATACCAGCATGGGCAATAAATCTTAGTTTATATCACTCTAAGACCACACCCAGGAAAGTATTTGAATCTTTAAAGCAAACGTCTAAATGTTCTTAAAGCATTTCTTGCAAAATTTAGATTCATGAACGGTAACAAAAGAACCAAGAAATGGAAATCAATTATTTAATAATTAGACTTACCTGCAAATGCCGCAACTGTGTGGTACGTGCCAGAATTTTAGCAAAAGGCTCTGACACTTTAGTTCGGATTCTGTAAAAAAGAAATAAACAATTATTTCTACCCATATTAATAAAATATATCCCCAGTGTACTTAGTTTAAATTTGTCTTGTTTATTAATGCAATTTTGTCAAAGATGGTATTTACATAAAACAATACTTTTCTTGTTTCTGTCAACTTAATCAAGTAACTCATACAAAAAACTCTTAAATTGAGTTACTTGAATAAGTTGACAGAAAATAGAAAATTTTAATGTAAACCAAAATATAATATACATATAACATTAAATTGCTTGAATTTACCTGTCCATGGCAGCAAGTAAAGACTGAATTCTAGATTGCATCATCTGTAAAACACCTGCAAGACATATTATGTTGAATTCATCCTTGATAGTTAACATGCAATGCCATTTACTCAAAATTTACATGGAAAATTATCACATGGAATCTAATATGTTATGATGAGAAGTAAAAATCATTAATCTAATTAATTCACATAAGACATGAGAAGTAACATAATAATTTATACACTAACAAACAAAGTGTTCCTATTTGGTAATAGTTCCTAGAAATACTGAAGGAATTCAATGAAAGACTAAATGAATTCTAGAAGAAATGTAAAATAGCTGTATAAATCTATAAAAGATTATATTAAAGAATTTCAACATATATTCAAATACAGTTATGCTGGCTCTACTCTTCAAAATAAAGACTTAAATAGACAATGGACAGGTCCTCATCTAAATTTGAATAGTGAGGGAAGGTCAACTTATATAAGACAAAGGAATCTAGACCCATAAAAAATTTGGCTTATCATCACACTCCCATGAAACTAAATGGTATCAGCCAATTTATCATCTTGATTGGGTCTGTACCTTTATCCAAGACAAATGGAAACAACTAAACAAATTGCCTTATAAGGGATTCCCGCAAAATAAGACCTGGTTGTAATAGAATCAAATGTTAGTTAATTTAATATCAGATTGAAGTAAGGAAAAGGCTAACACCCCCCCCCCCCCCCACCCAGTTGATCCCAACAGTAATGTTATTGAATTCACTAGGCTATAGTTTAAAATACCTAAAGATGGTAAACCATGTGTCCTTGAATGTGCCGAGAAATAAATGAGAAAATTAGAGGAATAGTTAAAATGAATTAAATTTCCATATAAACTCAAAATGGTTTCTTTTTATAAACTACTGCATAGATTTATACCTTTAACTACATTTCAAAAATTAAATAGGCTTACCTTCCAGTGTTTCGACACCTGTGGCTTGCGACAATAAATCTTCATGATGAGTAACAATCTAGTCAATATAATTTAAGAATCTTTTAAGTTGCTAATTAAAATTTGTCATAAATCTGAATAAAATTTTTGAATTATATCTAAAATGAGTTCCAAAACAAACAGAGCTTGCTAAAAATGTTCAATTTGATGTGTTTTAGACTTTAACAATTACAAATATTGTATAAACCATTTCATAATTTAATTTGAATTTGCCTTAAGGGTTGTCTTCAAAAACATGTTATTAGAAGAGGTTAGGACAGTGATAAATCTCGAGAGCATTAAATGACACCAATGATAAGTGTAAAAAATAGCTGAAAGCTTTAATGAAGAGAAAAAAATCAATGAAAATTTAAGCTCAAAGTCTTCTTCAGCACGCAAACATAAATTTAAACAAAAATAAATACGAAAAATATTTATCCAAATGAAAAATTTCACATTGTAAAATGATAAAACAAAGCGAAATATGAGCAATTAAATCATAATAATATTTATAAACAGTAAACCTTCTGTTACATGAATAATTTATTGAAATGTAACCCTATCTGATGATAATGTTCTAATTAAATAAAATGAGAGAAAAAAGACAGTGCAATTGATAAAAAGCAATTACCTGGCCGTGTATTTCTTTGTCCAACAAGCTAATGCCCTCAGCTAGTTTACCCAGTTGTTCTGATATAACCATGCCTTGAATGGCTCTGTTTGCATGAACTTTAACATCAAAATTTTCATCCAGAAATTTCCTGAAGACATCTATTTGAAAAATGAAATACGTGAAAAAAAAATATGGCTGAAATTTAAAAATAAAAACTACTTACATCATTATAATAGCTGAATAATTAATTTCCTCATCAAGAATCCTTGCTCTAGAGCATTTACTGAGATCACCCTCACCCCACTACCGTCAACCACCTTTTTTCATTCCATCCCACTTCAGTGGTAGCCTTAATTCTATGACTGCCATCTCCACATTTTGACATAAATTCTCTCAACTGTCAATGTCACTACACCCATTTTCTCCACGTCCGTGGCTTCCTGTAATTTGATCAGAGGCCATTTCTCAGACCTCGCATACCTGTACTGATTTTCTCAGTTAGCTTAGTTGAAAAATAAAATAATTTTAATTGTTGTATAAGAGAATAAAGTTAAAAATGTCCGTAATTTAGGGATATTAAGTTACTTTTCTTTACAAGTCTTTACTATACTATTCCGCTTTCCATGTGACGTCACATTGCTTAAGACCCCCCCCCCCCCTTGTCACACACCATCACAAAAATGTAACCCCACTTATGGATGGCCCCTAAGTCCTAAGCTTCACACAACAATGTTAGTATTAGTGAATGAATTTTATTTATTTAGTCTGCCACAAATCCTTACACCTAAACAGCCCTTTATCTAATTTAATATACACCATGGTATCTGAGACTTAAGTTTTCAACCAATATGGTTTTGACACTCAAGGTAACTACTCCACAAGCCTCTTGAATTAGGCTATTGAATAGTCAATCTGTCAACAAGTGTTTAGTCACACATGTTTTTTAATCTTGCATTGGGCCTGCTTCATTTTGAGGCTTTGTAAGGCTAACTCAAAATTACTATTTCATTCATCTGTTTTTCAGTTCATCGGGTACTAAAACTACAAGAGAATAACTATAGAGCCACACCTATATTTCTTTCACAAATGCCATAGCAGCAGCTAGAAAGTTTGTTTACTTTCATGATCTACTGATAAACTTGACTAAAAAAAGAAAAGGCACTTTGTCCCATTGATCAAAGCTTAGACACCCCCCTCCTCCTCCCTAAAAACTCTCAAAGGTAGGCTTTAGCCCTCTTCCGATTATCTAAGGCCTGAAAATTACAAAATATTGATTAGGCCAATGCCCAGTTTATTTTGTTGCTATCGTTGTCCTTCACATGCAAGATGACCAACTATATTCATTGATTAGTGCACAGGTAGTTTCCAAGTCCTTTTTGTGCTTGGAAAGCTTGCTCACATGCAGCGAATCTAAAAGTGATGATTATAAAACAAAACTATAATAATTGTATTTTAAAAGGGATAGACCTACCGTCAATCTCCCACTGAGTCCAAACATCGGCATCCATCTTGTTTCCGTGTACACTGCAAAAAGTAGTACGTAATCGAAGTACTTAGTTTATCATTTGCCTTTTTTCAACGGCTTGCACATAACTGCAATTTAGAAGAAGTTAGAATTTATTATAATTTTAGATCTCATTAATAATATGTCGAGATTCTAAAATAAATAATGAAACTTGTAGAAAAATTAAATAAGTAATTTGCAGGTCCTACTATGCTACACATCAGCTTAATAAAAAAATTTAAAACTCTGAAAATATTAATAATAAATGGTGTGATAATGTCTAATAATGACAATATGGTCCATGACCATGGTGATAGTCCCGAAGCAGCCCCCGACCTGTAATAAAAAACATTGTTGTATTGTAGCAAGTATTACACATACACATTTCTAATACTGTATGAGGAAAAAATAATGTTCAAACATTAATGTTAACTTGTAGTTAATAATTAAGGACCTTTGTCAAAGTCTAGAAACGGTAAACGGTAGCAAAAATGAAAATTAATATGTTATAGTAATAGGCATTAATAAAACGAACAATAATATATTGTAATTGACAAGGGGCCGCGGCCATAGGGGAGCCCAGTAAATATTTAAATTCCCTTAGTTTATTTTAATGAAGCGTGAACCTTGTGTCCGGGGTCGAGAAACGGTATTCTAACATTTCGTACAGTACAGTCGATTTTCATACAATGAAAGTTGCTCTTTTAATTTCAGATTATGTACGTCCCCAACGGTGGTGTGGAAAATGGAACAAATTAGGCCTACCGTAGAAATACTATACAGTCTAAATTAATGTGCATTTTAAAATGCTTATGGTTAGCCACATGTATAGCATCATTACACGTGCTCCATATCATACGTCGTAATAGGAAAAAGAGCGGAGTCATACAGGGACGGGGAAGAGGGCGCCGAAGGGGTGCTTCGCACAGGGTGAAAGTTTACCTAAGGCCGGCGTTGGTTTAACTTTCTGTTGTGATTAATGCATTCTGACAGGAGATTTATCTTTAATATATTTTATAGTTTAATAATATTAAAGTGTGTTTCAGATTAAATTTTAATTTGTTGTTAATTTTTAAAACAATGTTTTAGTTTGAAAGTGTGACGTGGGCGAGTAGGCCTACTTTAGGGGGGTGGGGGTCGAGATTTGTGACGGTGGGGGGGGGGAGAAAACGGGTATATTTCCCCCCAAAAAATAGCGTGACGTACTTTATTGGCGACCCCTGTGATCCTAAACCGCTCCACGATCACAAACTGTCACATCTTCTTAGACATCCTGCCCCCAATTAGCCTAATTACCCGGGGAAAGATTTATTTTTGCGCCCCCCCCCTTAACTACTCTGAAACCCATTATTTTGTATCAATAAAATACTATCAAAGCCTATTTTTGCATTCACAACAAGTTTTGCACTGGGTTCATCTGTGATCTATCCACCCACTTTTGCCCTACGGCTACGGCCCATAGACATAGAGATATATTATAGCTCTGTGCTACGGCCACGTAGCTACGCTTCTGGGACCCACTCCTCCTTTCCTTTCTCGTGCGTTAATTACTAAATGGGTGGCCCCATAATGCCACAATATTATTTTATAATATTTTTATATTTCTCTGTCTCTCTCTTTAATATCATATTCATATTACTTAAGAGCTGTTGTACGTGTACTTAGCCTGTGCATAAGGTTCACTAATACGAGTAGTTCCGTGCGTTGTCAAGCACTTGCGTTAGGAAACAAAATGGCGTCAGTAGTAATCTGATAGACGTTCATTCCAAAACATATACTTGGCTTATAAGCAAAAATGTAGATTTTTTTTAGTTTTTATTGTTAGAATTTATAGATACTTCATTCTGATGTCCACTGGTAATGAATATTTCAATTAGCCTATCTGTTACAAAAAGAATGATTATCATGTGGTTCCAGTTCCAGGTAAAAATAGGCCCACTCTAGCCTAATATAGGTACTTCGCTAAGCGGCGCGCGCGGATCGATTTTTCGGATGTCGGAAACAGACCATAAACCGGTGACCGGTCAATGCCGGTAGGTCACGGGGTCGTATTTATATTTAGTTTCCTTTGTCCACGTAAGGGAGAGACTATGAACTTACTATAGTCTGTTTTGTGCACACGAGGACGTCGATCATTACAACATAAACTTTTTCACCGGACTGACATGGCTTGTAACAGATATCTTTCGTTAGGAAAACCGGTAAGTTTGCTAGCACTATATTTCGGAAACTATAATAACATTGCAATTAATTTTTTTTGTTTCGAGTGTAAGAACGATTTAACTAATTGAAACAAGACACATGATGACATTTAGATAGGTCGTAAATTGTATAAATAGGTATGATGCCTGAGCATAATTCATAACCAGTTATCGAGTAGGCCAAATGAACCGGAAGTGATAGCCATTCTCAGTTATTATTATTCTTATTGCATAAGAAGTATTTAAAATCTTTATAATCTTTTGTTTTTAAAAGCCATCCAGTTCATTAATATTACTTAATTTGTTTTAATTTTATGACTGAAAACAAATTTATACATATTTTATGAAATTTCATTATTTTTTTTTAATAATAAAATTTATATTCATGAATACACCATGTCATAACTAAATCAACTTTAGTCATTTAAATCTATGTTTTAATTGTAATAATTATCAAAATATCCAATAGTAAATTATATTTTTGGTAATGGATAATAATGTCCTTAATGATATTGATATAATTTATCTTAAACTCATTTTATATAATCAATTAATTGTAGGCTCGGCAGCTACTGAACTTCATTGTCAATTTTTACTAGGTTACATAATTTTATTTATATTTATCTTCTAAATATGTATCCCTTTTTTAATTTTACTTTTGTACACCCTTTTTAAGCTTTACTGCTTTAGTTCAAAGCTATTATATTTGACTTTTCAGGCTTAGTCCAGTCACTCTGAATTCTGGTCATTGAATAAATTCATTTGACATTTTCATTTGTAAAATAACATTAACAGCTAAGCCCGTAGTTTGTATTCAAATATTGGTGTTAACATTTCTTACTTAAACGTCTTATCATTTTCTTTCTTTTAAATATACAGCCATGTCACCACCACTTTTTGGAGGAGCTGTGAAGAGTTGTGCTTCTACTTCTAGTACTACTCGTATCCCGGATTCACACCTGTTCATTCCATTTGGACAAGCTGTAATGGGGACTCGACTACCAGACTTTTTTTATATAAGTAACTTTATATCCGATGAATGAATAATGTTCCCTAATGGATATGTAATAAATACTTGGCTTACTCTGAATAACAATAATATTAGAACATCATAATATATTATCTATACTGAATAGACAGGATAAATTAAATCACCATTGTCTTAATTAATTAATAATTTAATTACAAAACTACCACAGGGAAATATACAATCTTTACTTAAATATATATAAAAATCAAATATAGATGGTACCTTTTGTTACTTACGATAATATGCTTATTTTGTGTTTAGTTAAAATGAATTTATTTCTATCTCTATTTCAGTTTGTCTTTACTACGAGACCAACATTTAATTACAAGGCGTTTGTGTAGCGATGAAGTGGAAGATAGTGTCTCTTCTGCTTAGAGGTACTGACTAGGTACCTAGCTGTACCAAGTGTTTCTTCAGCAAAACTTTTCTGGATAGTTCTCTTGGATATGGCCTCTACTGCCAAAATGTGTCTGCGTGAACAATTTAACTTTGTTGTATTGGACTTTCCTGTTTTAACAAAAACCTGTCAGGTGTGACTGAATGTCCAACTGGACAATCCACCACAGTATGGACTACCAGAGCATAACCTTAACATCTATTGATATTTTTCACCATCAACTGCATTTGTTTGGCAATTTATACATATTGGACTTCTATTTATCATCGTCATTTGTGGAATCAACAATATTGACACAGTGTAAACCATTTTTGAAAAACTGTTCATTACCAATGGAATCTACACTAGGACTACATTCATCTATGTCATAAACTGAATCATTACCAATGATATCTATAACTGTCACAAATTTGATCAAGATTGCCATGGGCTCAACCAAAACGTTACTTTTGACTATCATCTTTTCTAGTAAAGAAAATGTATTCTTTTATTCAGCTGCTCGGTGAACTATAAAAGTACTATTATAATATTAAGTGATCACCATTTCTACTGTGGATGTTGAATACTAATAGCACTAGCATGGCTACTTGGATTGTCAATTTCATGGATTGGAACATGGATGATTAGCATTTTTTCAATGCGACTTATCCATTATTATAAATAATTTTATAAATCTTTTCTGTTTATTCACAGTAATAATATTAATTGACTATATGATTGTATGCATTAACAATAGTTTGAATTGGTAATAGTAATATTTATGCAATTTGTATTTTTAATGCACAAACAGGCTGCATTTTAAAATTAAATTTATTCACTCTCGGTTGCTCAAATGCCTCTGATTTAATTAATTTATTGATGTATTAATATTTAAAGGGCTTATTATAATAGCCCAATACCTAATTAAACTAAGCTGAAAATTTCAGGGCTTTATCTTTACAGATAAAAAAGTTATGGCATTTTGAGTATTGAGAACAGGCGCTAAATGTTTAATGAAATATACTTACCCTCCGTTGTTCAAATCCCACGCATGAATACATTAGTTAAGATAATAATATGAAAATGGCTTATTATAAAAGCCCACTACTTAATTAAACTATGCTGAAAATTTGAGGGCTTTAACTTTACAGATAAAAGAGTTATGGCATTTTGAGTATTGAGAACAGGCGCTAAATGTTTAATGAAATTTACGTACCCTCTGTTGTTCAATTCCCTCGCATTAATATATTTATTGTAGCATTTGCATGACAATTATTTATTATTAAAGCCCAATACTTAATTGAAATGTGTTGCAAATTTCAGAGCTTTAACTTTGCTGAATAAAAAGTTATCGCATTTTGAGTGTCAAAGATGTCTTTTTTCGGTCACAGAATTTTGGAAATTATTTACTAAGGCTATATAAGGAAAAATTCTGACACTAAAAATGTCATAACTTTTTTTCTAATAAAGATAGAAACATAAACTTGGTATCAATGGAAAGGAAATACTAAGTCCTTTCTAATGATATAAGTTTCATTAATATATAACAACTTTGAAATTTTTAGTGAAGTACCTACCTAATAATAATTTAAAAAATGAAAATATTAACGAATGTTACTCATCGGTATCTAACTTAACTGTTAATACACAGGAACAACACATTCACAAGCTATAAAGGAGCAGTTTTGTTATGAAACTTTGATTATAATAATTACTGAGGAGCTAGAAGGACGATTAATTTAGTCATTTTTAGTATCAGTGACAATCACAATATTGACATTTTAATTTTATCATTATAATTATCAATTAATTATCAATGCAAGTAGCCTATGTGTTAAAAAGGATATGCTATATTGTATACTATAATAGTAAATATGTTATAAACTAGCTATTAATATTCACCAGTACTTTGGGCTTGGGATTTTGACTAACTCAATCAACTGAAAAAAGAACAGCAATGGATTCTGATTATTTCTTTTATGAGCAAAGACGGATAAGACCGTTTTCAAAACGTTTCAAGAAGTTACCAGAGGATTTACCAGACAGTCTCAAGTTTGCCCACTTGAATCCAAAGGTGAACTAAGGAGTAAATATAATCATAGAATCATATATTGAGAGTTAAATATATAGAAGTTAACACATAAAATATAAAAAAATCAAATATTAACATCTATTCCTCACAACTGGTTGACAAAAATATTTTTTGTTCATAATTAGGTAGCAGCACTACTTGCAAGTAAAGAGAAACAGAAGCAAGAAGAAGATGTGTTTGGAGATGGATTTGGAAAAAAGAGTTTGATGCCTGAAATAAGTCAGGTTTGTATTTTATAGTAATCCATTTAAACACGTTGTCCAATTTCATAAATGGGAATAATTAAAAGCAAAACATTCAACTTGTTGAAATATTAACTATTGGTTGGTGAAAATATTCAATATTGAATTGCAAAATACTAAAGAATTTATGTTTAAAGGAATTATTTTAATAGTAAATAAATTAAAATCTTTTAGGTTTGTTCCGTAGAAAGTAATTTTTAGCCTAATAAGTTCAACACCTTCAGTACAAAACAATTGTTTGATTTTATCACTTGCTCCTTTACCTCAGACTTTGTGACTTTTGACATTGAAGATATGTCATATTATTTATATTTCTATAGTTCATTTATTTTATTGAACATTAATTAGAAATAGTAGAGATAATCTTCTGCTAAATAATGGAAGAGTTGAATGATGTCTTAACTGTTCATTTCTACCACATTAGGCATTCAATGCTCTCAAGAATCACCTTGACTCATCATTGAACAATGATGAGGACTCCCAGCGTTTTCTGTTTGAAGAAGCAAGAATTAATTCTGGCAACATCTTACTGCAGCTAAGTCGAATTATTTACTACTATGATAACATCGCTTCACTCATACCCAAATCACTGGAGTGTCAAATGATGTCTGGGTACACAGACCTTACAGCTGATGTCCATGTTATTTATAGAGAATGGCAAACTCAAGCATCAAAGGAAGCATTCTTAAAAAAGTTATCTGAGACTCCTAAGGGGGAGGAACCCGGCAAGGTATTTAAAAAACTTAGCATCCTTTTCTTTCATACGTACTTACATGCCTTTTACACCCTCCATCCCTGGGACATTAGCCTATCATCAAGAATTTTCTATTCATCTTGGTCCTGTGCTTTTCATTTCAGGTACTTCCAGGTGTATCCCATACTTTGTGTGTCTACCTCCAGCTCACATCCCCATGTAGTCTTTTGCCTTCCTCTCTTCCTTTCTCCTTGTGGATTCCATGTTAGGGGTTGTTTGGTGATGTTACCTGGGGGTTTCCAATGATTGTGCCCTATCCATCTCTATCTTTTCCTTATGATGTCTTCAGCAATAGGCTCTTAGTATGTCCTTTACAGTAAGTCCTTTCAGTCTTTTCATAATTAGTCCTTTCATAGTTATAAAAGCTTTATTATTATATTTTCTTTTCTTCTGTTCTACTCTATTATATTCTGTTTTATTCTATTCTATTCTTAACTATTCTATTCTATTGATTCAATTCTATTATGTTGTATGGCTATTAGTTTTTTTCTGACAAATTTAGAAAAGTATAATTTGTGTCCAATATTTACGTTGACTGGATATTCAGCAATGACAAATCATAATTAGATATATGTAGCCGAGTGATGGCGTGGCTGACAGTTTACATATATTAACAAGGAAATGCAGGTCTGAGAACTATAGCTTTATTGAATAAACGTGGGGTACAATCATTTAAAACAGACAGTGAAACATCACGCACATGCAGCCGACTCCAAGTATCAGTTCACGCACACTCTCACGGGTTAAATCACCCACCTTATATATCACACACCAGGAACTCATGACGTCAGCGTCATGAGTCGTTCATCGGTCACCAGTGGGGCAGGCATGCCTGGGGTAAACAACAGTAACAAATAAGGGTGCTCCTTCCCCCTAGGTGGCACTATGCCACACATATAATTCTCCCTGTTAAATAATTGGTATCTTAAAACTCATCACTTTTATTGAAGTTATTCCATTGTCATATGATCAAACTGGGTCAAAAGTTCTGAAAACTTAGAATTGCATTTTATGCTGTCTACAATAATATAATAGTTGTTTCAGTAACAAAGGAACACAAAAAAAATGTAGTAAAATGTATAAGTTTAAATCTCATGGGATGAATCTGCTCACTTGTATCTTATGTATTTTCTGTTGCTGTCAAACTGGCAGGTTTCAATTAAAACATTGAAGCTAGGTTGGTGATGCAATAATTTCAATTAAAAAAGTATAGTCTACGATTTACAATTTTATACCATTTTATGCCATTCTCTCCAAATATTACCCAGGCATCACCAAGCATTATGGAAGAGGGACGATCTACCAGATCACAATCATTAGCATCTGAGTCCGGGCGAGGAAACAAGAAAAGGTTGTTGGCAAAATCTGGAACAGGTTTACCTGAGATCATTGAAGATACAGAAGCACTTTTTGACCCTGGACGCCAGAATATTAAACGAAATGATAGTCGAATGTCAGGACAATCGCGACGAAGTGGAGGAAGGTCAAAGCTGTATGACATTAAAGGTAGTTTTGAATTTACTCTATAGTAGCTTTATTGAAATTATGATACTCAATTACTTAAATCTTTTTTTTTTAAAATGTGATTTGCTTACCTAATACTTAATAAATAATTTTGATGCATATTTTTTATTTTATTGTTTACATTTCTTAATATATATTGTATAGTTCTATATAACTATTTTATATATTTTAAAAATCTTTCTAATCTTATAATTTTGTTTTTACCATAAATCACTTGTAGTGATATATTTTTGTAGTTACTTAATTATATTCCTTTTTGTTAAGCAATATGAATGAACCAAATGATTTTTTTTTTAATTGCTCATTTCAAATTTATTCCCAGGGCACCATGTTATTTTTCATGCAGAATTGTTGGTTGAATCTTACAGCTAGCACTTTCACTTACAAATTCATTCACAAACATCCACATTCCAAAATATAAGCATTATTTCTGCTTTCTCAAATAAGGAAAAAGTTATTTATATAATGTTAGCATATTTTTTATGATTT
The DNA here is from genome assembly GCA_964017045.1 of Omphiscola glabra. Lineage (NCBI taxonomy): Eukaryota > Metazoa > Mollusca > Gastropoda > Lymnaeidae > Omphiscola > Omphiscola glabra. Next base: position 24,139,780 of record OZ024799.1, read on the forward strand.
TAATCTTGAAGTCAATCTTACCAATACTTAAAAAATATTTTGAAACTCAACTATATAAAACACACATTTTTAAAATTTCTCCATTACCACTTTTATTCTGCATAGTTTGTCAATAAGCTACCAACTACTTATTAAATAATGCAAATTACTGATTTCACTTGTCAAATGGTTTTAAACATGTAAATTTTATTCCATTTTTAAGACCTCATAAATTAAGAATTACACAAATTAATTTAAGTAATTAACAAAATAAAGTGTAATAATTTCTGATTGTAGTCAACTCCATAGTAATGAAGCTTGCTGGCCTTTTTTGGTTATTTTTGTGGTATTAAATAATTGGTTTTGATTACTTAAAAAAAATAGTCATTACTAGGCAAAAAAGCAAAGTTGACCAATACAAAGATATAAGATTTTAAAAAATAGGATAATTCACAGAATTAATACTACGAATTTGTAATGATGTGATGGTGGGGTCAAAATTTGCCCAAAGTAGCATGATGTCAGTTATGGATGACCCCTTGGAAATAATTACTAAATCTCAAGCAAGTTAAATATCTTTTTACGCATATATATACATTTTAAAAATCCTTGAATCCTGAAGCTTTGCTGCACAACAACGCTGTTGGACTTGGAAACTATTTGTAAATTGAAATGGATTCAAATTTCTTTAGGTCCAGGCTCACTAACTAGCAAGTCCGCAACTTCAAAACGAGGTTTCTATGATTTTGAATTTTTGTCAGCACTTACAGAAACAGCTTCTGATACTAGATGTAGGTAGTAAACATAGTATCAACAATAACAAAAAAAAATGGTGTTTTTTGTGTGTGTGTTTATTTCCCTTCTCAAAATTAACTGAATAGTTTTTAGATCTAGTATAAATTCATGCCTATTAACAACCTTTTTGGCACAATTATCCATACTTATAGTATTTTTCTTATTTGGTTCACTTATAAATTGTAATTTTATTATTGGATATTGCAGTTAACATTTTTTTTTAAATTTTATTTTTGATTTTAATTTTTTTTAAAATCAAATGAACATCAACTAATATGAAATCCTTTCTTTTTTTAAGATGACAATGTTAACTTATTCTTGCCATGTGCTTTTTTTACCAGCCTCTGCAATGGCCAATTCCAACTACTACATGTCTGTTATTCAGTTTCAACTCTCATCTAAAGCATGCCAAGATAAAGGTTAAAAACTTTTATAAATATCATTTTAGAATTTCACATAATCCAGCAAAATTTTTATCTTTAGACAATTTAAGAGTTAATATATAATTATATTTTTCTGAAATTGCTATTAAGTAAAAAAAAAAAGCTAATCATTTGTTTTTAATTTTTTTTTAAAGGGTGGATAGTTCAAAAAGGACGAGAAGAACAGCTAGCAAAAGAAGCAATTTTGGAATACTGTGTGCAACGTTTGCTGCAGGAGCTTAAAAATATGTAAGATTATAATATTAAATGATACCCTGGAGAATTTTTTAAAATTTAGGTTATTTTAAGTTATTGGTAAAAACAGTTTTATTGTATGTCATGTTATACATTTCTTCTTGTTTTTCAATTTTTATTTTGATATATTTGGCAAAGTTAATGCCAGAAGAAAAAAGAAATGCTAGTAACATTTGGGGGCCATCTATAAATTATTTCACTCTAATTATTTCACTCTACTTCCCTTCCACATCACAAATCTTCAGACGAAAATAGTCACACCCAGAGGCATGATGTTACATATGGGTGGCCCATTAGCTTTTAAGCAGTTCATCAAGAAATGTGGAGCTCATTGGCTGAGTGGAATAATAAGGGAAATAATGTATAATTTCTGAAGACCCAAAGAGTAAAAAAAATTAATTTTTTCCTAAACTTTTACAAACGGTAATATAATTAAAACTGATATTTGTCTTCACCTGTCGACAGAAAGGAACAAAAGCTACATGAGTTACAGATAGGCTACAACACAATCCCTGGTGTACGCTACTATGGGGACACAAGAAAAGAAGCTCTTCTTAAATACCGCAAGTCTCCTGTGAAAACATCATCAAATAATCCCATGAGGGAAGGGAAGCCACGTATTCCACTTCTGTTTGATGATGATAATGAAGGGAGGCAATCTATGCTGACAACACATCCAGATGGCACCACTGTCGCATAGTATCCTTCATTACTTAAATTTATCCCTTTAATATGTCAATATACTTTTTGCCTTTAAAAATTGTTTTGTTGCTGCCATACAAATATTATTATTATGTGAAGGGTAAACTGTAGGGATATTATATCCATTACAAACATTATTGTCTCAAAGTGCCAAAAGATATATTTATATATAACGAACCATATTATGAAATTCTAAAAAAGGCTATATCACAATGAATTTATAATGTCAATTTTAAGGTGAACGGTATAATGTATAAAGAATGAAAATTTAATTATATATTTATTTAAATAATAATTCTATTTGTCCTCCATGGTGCAATAAAGTGAAGGTACAACCTTAACATGGTGTCCAGTTACCCTTCAGGGCGACCGGCAGTTGTGGCCTCTGCAGCTGGTATCCACAGAACTGGTTTTTATACAATTGTTTACGATGATGATGCTGTCATGACAATGCTGGCTTTGTTTACACCAAGTGGACAAGGTGTTTGTTACCATACGAATGGCACTGTCAGGTCTTAACAACAACTCTTTTAACATTTCTAAATGTTGTAACAAAATGAAGTTATGTGTTATAAATTTTTCTAGGCCAGATGATGTTGAACAAAATGACCTAACCAACTGCTCAGCAATAACTGAAACTAAAAACATTATTTTATGTCCTGTCCTGTTCAAGAGATATATAAGTATCTGTAAATAACAATAAAAAAAAAATTATTGTTCAGGCCAATTTAATAAAAACTCTGTACCAAGCTCACAGTTGACATTAACCATGCATTAAAGCAAACTCTCCAACTCCCTGGCTACCAAAAGTGACTTCCCTTGCTACAACAAATGATAATTAAAACCTGCACATTCCTTTGAATTCTTATATGTGAAAGAAGCACTCATTTGTGACAAATATAACGATTCGTCCATTAAATAGCTTTTTATCTCTATTCTTACAATTGATCTTTATTAAATAGTGTTATAAATCAAATTTGTTAATGAAAAATGTCAAACTGGGATTAAAATCATATTAACATTTGAGTGTTCATTGTTCTTTTTCAATTAGATTTTTGTCCACGATTAAGGGAGGTCACCTCGCAAATAAAGATGGAAAGGTAATTCGTCACTGGAAATGGCCCCAAGCGCAGGTCAAGCTCACCACACCAGTTCAGTTTCAGGTAGAAACATCTAACATATTTTATTACTATGTCTGATGCCATAATCCTAAAAACATTTCTTTCTAATCCTTTTAATATTTAAAAATATATGCATATTGTCAAATTTTTGTTTTTCAATTTAAACAGAAAATAAAGTGTTATAAATTTAAGATTTCAAATAAAAAGAATTTTAAGTGAATTTAAAATAATTATGACATATGAGAAAAATGAATAATTTCCATCTAATTTGGTATTGTGCTTCTCACAAACATTCTTTGCTGTAAATAAATGTCATTCCTTTAATTACTGCTCACTACAAGTTACATCTTTAACTACTGCTCATACACGTTATTCCTTATGTCTCTTATATTTTATGTGCTTCCAATAGATGAACCAATGCCTTGGTCTTCGATGTGTGGCTGAAAATTACATTGTTATCCTGTTTTCATGCCAGAAGGAGTCTGCTAGATTTTTTGTCAATGTGACACCTGGGATAAAGGAGAAAAAATCCGATGAAAATGTAAGATTGGAGATAGGTAGTTTTTTTATACTGATTTTCAGTGGAAGTAAAACTAATATTAATGTTACTATTACTTTATTTCTTTAAATTTTAACTAAAACATAGCTACATGTTGAATTGCTGGAAAGAATAAAATATACACAAATGTTTTTACATTGATTGAAAGCTTGATATATTTAAAAGGGCAACATAAGCTTCCCACAGTGTTTTGTCAACTACCATTAAATTCTTATTTTTTAAAATAATAATATATGTGCTCCTACACATATGTGTAATGTAAGAGTGTTTTTTTCTAACAAGGCTAAGTCAAAATTTCAAATTTAGAAAGAAAAAAACACTATTTCTCTTAAGGTTTATCTCTATTTCCAGATAATTTAACATAGAAATATCCCTTTTTACCTCTTTTAAGATAGTTAGAATTATATAACTTATTACTTACCGTTAGGTGGTTTTGTAAATTTATTCTGCTTTAAGTTTTGGCTTGTTAGATGAACAATACTTAATAAAGGACTGAAAACCAGCATACAAAAAAATGTTACCAAAGCTAATGATATTAACAATATTCAGTTTAATTATATTATTAAATTTCTCTAAAGAATTCAAAATCAAATAGATAGAAATAAAAACTATATCAACTACAGCACAGCAAGTAAAAAAGTACAATCCTTAAAAATTAATACGCTCACACACAGAGAGTAAAATCTTGTAAATATATTACGTCTTGTAAATGTCGGAACCCTTCAGAAAAGCAATTCTATAAATTGCATCACCTGATAGCATTCTTTAGAACAAATTAGAACATATTCCAGCTTAAACAACCTTTTCCCAATCAAGGCAGTGGTGGGGCTTGTACAGAGCTACATATTTAATAGATAATGTCAATATTAAAATTCAAAAGGAGAGAAGAGTTGTTGACGCTTTAGCTCTACGTTAAAGTAAAATTAGGTCAAGACACATGCTTTAACAATAACGCTATGGAAGCCAACAGTGATCATTACTTAATTTTGAAAAAATGTGACTTACCCCCACATTTGAAAAATCATCTTACATCAAATTTGAAATAAAAAAGTAAGGTAAATGATAACTCTGTTGTTTTTTTTTAGTTTGGTCTAAAAGACATTGATTTGCTTAGTTTTTTTTAGAGGAACAATAGCTGTAAATTATAGGAGTTTAACTTTCAGTCAGTTAACATTAATTGTTTTATGTTTTGCAGAATCGTCTATTGACAAACTTCACTTTCACCTCCAAGGCAGCTAAAAATATTCTCCGCATGTATGCACCTAAAAAATCAAAGAGCAAGAGGAAAAAAGTAAGCTTTTCAAAATACCCCAATTTAAAAAAAAAATATATATATTTTAAAACCTAATTAGTTTGATAAGGAAAGCAAGAAAAGGTTAAAACAATTATTGGAGTTCCTTAAGCTAACCTTAATAAATGAATTAACTAGTTAAAGTATACATTTCTCCACTTAAGGAAAAGTTGAGCAAGCAGTTGGCTGAGCTTGTAAAGGCAGTTGATATCCAGGACAAACTTTTGTATGATCTTGAAGCTGACAAGGACCTGGCACGACTGCAGAGAAAAGCAAGGTAATCTGAGAAAGCTGACTTTCAACATATTTATAAACATTTTTTTTGCAATCAGGAGAAGTAGTAATTTTGAGCAATGGATATTGACTTGTAATTGTTGCACACTGAAATTTTGGTGTTTTATTGTGCACGGTTCATCTCAAGTGTAAGTTTCATTGTTGAATGTCCTTGGCGCCATGAGGCATCTGACATTATTTTATGTATCTTTGAGGTGCTGTTCAGACTGGCCTTCAGTATGTGCTTTTTGTTTGGCAGTTGTCTGAGCTGTGATTAGAAAGGTGGTATTGTGTTTCCCTAGCATTCTGCACAAATATATATATAATTTGTTGTATTGAAACACACCTTCATTAATTTGTTGTATTGAATCACGCCTTCATTAATTTGTTGCATTGAATCTGTTCAGTTTTAATGTGATTACGACATATGAATGTGTGAATGAATTCAACAAGAGAAACTCAATCATACAAATGCATTTGGAAGGATAATTTATAATAAAATATACATTTCTTCGTCATTAATATAATAGAAATATTTTTTATAGAGAACAACAGCATTCATTCTATTTGGTCTGGACAGGAATCTGATTGATGATTGGTTGGAACATTACCGTGTGACCATTGGCTTGAAATCCCCAACGCTAGTGCAGCTGAATGAATCACCCAATAAGTCTCGCCTTGGAGCTTATTCAGCAAAAGTAGCAGAAGGTCGAGAGGACAGAAAGACTACGTTTGGTTTTACTGTTCGTGATTCTGTTATTTCAGCAAGAATACCATCAGCTCCTTCAGGTTTGTGTATGGAAATATTTGTGTCATTAATAAAACTAAAACAAAGGCCAGCCTCCAGGTGTGTAATGTTGTTCTTTTATAAAGTCATTATCATTATAATAATTTAACATACTTGGATAATGTCTCATCTTTGATTTTATAGCATAATCTGACTAAAAGTTTCTCAGTCTATAGAATTAAGATGAAATAAAGATTTCGGTGTGGTTAAGTGTTAAGATTTCTTAGAAAATTAAAACATTACATTTTTTTGTTCATGCTACACAATTTTTTTAAATCACTGAGTTCTTACTTTTGTCATATTCTGCATTATAAAAATATTAAAAAATTGTTCTCTTTAACATGTATATTTACCTTTAGGAGCAACAATTTTTAAACCAAAAGAAGCCATTGCAGAAGATGCACAGGTTATGCCCAACTCAAACCCAACTGTCAGATTTGATCAGAATCTGTTGAAACCAGAAGTTGAAGTTGTAGGAAGTGAGGAAGTTGGTGAAACGAAATTGTTGACCTCAGAAGCTGGGGAAAAGTTCAATCAAGTTATACAGTGAGTTTTATTCAAAATATTAGAAATATGAAGACAGGAAAAAAATTTCAAATTCAGAGTTAAAACAGCATATTTTTTTTGTTTATAAGCATTAGGTCTCACATATTTATTATTTGTAGCAAGACATATGAAAGACTTCTTATCCATTTCCAAATTCTGAAAGCTTGCACAAAATGAAAACACCAAAATTGTTTGTTTATAGAAATGTTCTAAAGAGTAAATCTGCTGACAGCAGGAAAAAATCGGGGGCACCCCGGCAGCAGACGGCTGTCTCATTACCTGACAAAGAAAGTTTACCAGCCAATATTAGCCTTTGCCCTATAGCTTTGCATATGCAGGTAAATATTATTTTGTTTTACACTTGTTAATATGATCTGGTTATTCATGTTAAAATAAATTAACACTTGGCCAAAGGATCACCCCTCCCTACTTTCTTTACCGTATTGGTTTTATTGGTTGACCAGGGCAACAATTCTTGAAACATATATATTAGAAAATATTACAGCTTTAAATACGAAAAAAATGTATGTATGTAAAAAAAAAATTATTATTGAGACGTTGTTGAGGTAAAAAGACACAATGATGACGTTTCTCGAACCATTAAGATATATTTTTATTTGTATACATAAGTTTTAACTGTAAGTTTTAATAGTTACAGATTTGGAAATTATCATTGTTTTAGTTTCAAATACTTTAAATAGTTGAATTAATTTTTATAGTCTAGAAATATAAATAATTTTTTTCCAGATGGCTTCTGATCCCAGACCCCATTGCCGTTGCAGTCGACACAGTATCCCATACATCAGTGATCTAGAGTATGACAAATATATAACAGAAGGAGCCCCAAGTAACCAGCTACAGATCATTGGAATTGTTTCTTCATTGTAGGTTGTTTTTTTTAAAAACTAAGTCTTATTGTTGCTCAATGCAAAAACTGTTCAACCCAAAAAATTATACTAAAAATTCTTAACCATTTCAAATTATTTTTTATGTATTCCAATATATGTGACAAATATTCAGTAATATTAGTGTTGAAACATCAAAAATTAAAACAAACTCACCTATGCGCAGGTATCCGCAAGGTAACCACACAGAGGACATGTTAAACGAGATTTATCAGAACCAAAATCGTAATCGCACCCGACCCTGTCTCCAGTGCCGAGGAGATCCCTTTAGACTTCTCAAATACGACATTAACACCGCCATGGACGGATCAGACCATACTCAGCCTCTGTTATTGACAAGGCACAATGTAGTACCTGGCATGTTTCTGGTAAATTTCTCACATCACTCGAAAATAAAGTTCATGCAATGATGCCTTTGTAAATTTGGAAGTGGTCTTTCATAATTGTCACAATTGGAAGTGGTCTTAATTGTCACTTTAAAATTTTATAAAAAAAAAACTCTCCAGAGTTTTTTTTTTTAAATTCTTTTTCTTGAAAAGTTTTAAAAAGTCATAAATTTCATTATTTTCAGGTAGTTATAAATAATATAATCAACGTCGTACAAAATATTCATCTCCGCAACAAATAAAATTATGATTTTTATTTTCTCAAAGATTTATGCTGAAGGACATTTACTTTTCTGTGACCATATTTTCAATGGGTACGGTAATGCAAGAAAAGATTTCCAGAAACAAGTGCTCAAGTCAAAGCTAGACTTTACCCATGGACTGTCACTTCCTAGAGATTTCAGGTTTAGGTAAACATAATTGGTGCAAGCTTAAATTTAATTAATTTTAACAAATCAAATGCGTGAAAAGAGTTTGAAGTTAGGAAAAAGTTATCTAATTAATATAGCAATAAAAGACTAGAGATTAATTGAGACTCACTCCAATGCCCTCCCTTTGTTTTGGTAATTATTTTTAAAATTGATATTTTATGTATTTTATTTTTTACTTTGATGGGCTTTGACCGCCATAAAATATCATCCTGGTATTTTCCTGGTATTTTAGCCCCACACAGGGTCCCCATGGACCACGAGCACCTTGGGGTGGAGAAATAGGAGGAGCTGGTGTGGATCATTTCGGTAGTCCTGGCACAGCACCAACACAAAAAATTGCTCATCTGGAACACTTGGATGAACCGACCGGCTTAGAGGCTGACAACATAAGGTGAGATACTTTTCATAGTGACATCAAATAATCAAAATGACTACTTCATGTCCTTGGACAAAATGAGTGCAGAAAATCATTGACACAAAATAATATGTTTCTGCTTCAATCTTAATGTATATATTTTTAAAGTGAGAAAACAACAAAATACAAGTTTCGTCACATCAATCAAGAAGAGGGTGAGACAGTGCTGAGACAGGGAGAGAGTTCTGAGACAATAGTGAGACTTTGTTGAGACAGTACTGAGATAGTGCTGAGATAGTGAGACAGAGCTGAGATAGTGAGACAGAGCTGAGATAGTGAGACAGAGCTGAGATAGTGAGACAGTATTGAGACAGTGCTGAGATAGTGAGACTGTTGTTACTGTGCTGAGTCAATGCTGAGACAGTGAGACAGTGCTGAGACTGTGCTGAGACAGTACTGTCAGTGCAGATATAGTGAGACAGTGAGACATTGCCGAGACATTGCGACATGAATTGGTGTGAACTTTTTAAAATTGCTTTTTATTATTTTATAAAATCTCATGTAAAAAAATAATAAATTAATATTTTAATGTCAATCTTTGAGTTTATGGTTAGCTGTTGTTTCTATGCAAGGTGTTTGGCTGAAACAATAATCTTGAAGTGTTTGGCTATAACAATAATCTTGAAGTGTTTGGCTATAACAATAATCTTGAAGTGTTTATCTGAAACAATAATCTTGAAGTGTTTGGCGGAAACAATAATCTTTAAGTGTTTGGCTGAAACAATAATCTTGAAGTGTTTGTCTGAAGCAATAATCTTGTGAAACGTTTGGCTGAAACAATAATCTTGAAGTGTTTGGCTGAAACAATAGTCTTGAAATGTTTGGCTGAAACAATAATTTTGAAGTGTTTGGCTGAAACAATAGTCTTGAAATGTTTGGCTGAAACAATAATCTTGAAGTGTTTGGCTGAAACAATAATCTTGAAGTGTTTGTCTGAAGCAATAATCTTGAAGTGTTTGGTTGATAGTTTTCTCACATTTGACACCTCTGAGACAAAGTGTCTCTAGTTCCACTAATCTTAGAGAGCTGAAATTTGGGACAGCCTAGAGTGGTTGTGCATTTTAATATTTCAATTTGGCATATTCTCCTGTCAAGATTCATTGATTCCAAAATTTAAACACCTACTATATTTTCATATTTCTAGTTTTGAAAACTAATTTTGTCCTTTAAATTCATGTGTTAGCTCTTTTCATGTTAAGAAAATTTAATATGGTGTTTCCACATTTTAGTTTTAGAAAATGTTCATGTACAGAAAATAAAAACTATTAAAAAAAAAAAGAAAATTACCATCTTAACATTTCTGTTGCCATCACATTAATCTTAATCACATTTATTCTAAAACATCTATATTCTTTTATAAAACTTATCTGATACCAAATGAAACATCAACTGCATTATGTGTCATTACTAAATCTGACATAACAAACTTCAAAAATAAAATATGTGTTTTAAAATTGAAGAAATTTACTTCACTGGTATTAAGGATTTTTTCCCCTAGAATTCAGTCATTAAAAAAAAAAAGATGCGCATGTAAACACAAGAAATGAGTGTTTGCCTAATCAACAGGGTTGTTTACAAATACATTGGAGATTTGATCAATCTGCAGAAGAGCAAATCTCGGGAGAGGTATCCAACAGACAATTATGTCTTCTGACAGACATTCATGCATTGGTCATTTTAGTTGTGCATATCATTGATCTCTCTGTAAATCTCTCATAAATTTAATTATTGTTTGGAGTTTATAATTTTGTTAGATAAAATATTGAGCTATATCCTGCTTTTATTGTAAAAAGTTTATCTTGCTGCTCTTATAAAATACCACTGCATGAACAATGTCATTTGGTTGGTTTGAATAAATTGCACTAATTAGCTAGGTTAATTACCTGCTTTTTATTTAATATGCTGGGTGTTAATGGTTTGCTATACATTTATAAAAATTCTTTTATTTTTCATTACCTTTAAAGTTTACAATATTTTTTTTTTAATTTAACAAAAAATATAATATAACAAATAGTGTGAGATGATTAGAGTTTTCTTAACAATTAGAAACAATTTTAATTATTGCAGTTGCCGTATTATAAAGTTTTTCTTGTACAAGTCAGGTACTTTCTCAGAAATCACAGTTCATGTTTTAACTCACTGTAGCTTTTTGATATTCTTTATAAATGTGTTCATTTATTTTACAATTCCATAAAATTTTAGTTTTTGATACATTGTTTGAAAACAACACATTTAAAAACTATTAGTTTTTAAATGTGCCAAGTCTTTTTTAAAAGATCTCTTAATTCTCTTGTGTATGAAGGCTCTAAGCGTGTAACTGAAACATGACTTAAGATTAAACACTTTAAAAAATTCATTTTTTTTCTTTAAAATTTCTATTTATGTTTTAAAGAAAAAGCTTAAAAAGCTTTTGGAAACTAAATAAATCTAATCAGTTAGCAACCACTTTAGGTTTTCATATGATTTTACTCTAGATTTCTCTGAAATCGTTATGACTATATCTTTTTATTTTAAATAAATTGGAATGAAAAGACTGAGCTTTAAAGTTAGATCACTAAGTTCCACTTTTTAGTGAAATAAAAGTTTTTTAAAGCTTTAAAACTTATTTACAATCAACCTACTTATGAATTTAAAAAAAAATCTAATTATAAAAAGTGGAAGCTATTTTAGTCAATGTTCAGCATTCAGTTAAACTTTATTTGTTTTACATTTTATTCTGTAATATTCATATAAAGAATTTAAAGTTTGCTTTCAATATCTTAAATGTCTTAACTTATTATTTCCTTGTTTTCCTTTAACAACACTTTAAGATCCTAAACATGAAAAAAAATTGTCTTGAAGGATACTTTAAAAAATGATAAAAGATAAAGTTACTCATATTAAAAGAATTAAAAATGATATACACAGAAAAAAGTAATGCTAAAATGTAAAACAATGAAATATGATAGTTAATCCTCATACTGATTTACATTTCACTAAAATAAATTTATGAGGAAACAATTGTTTAGTATTTCAATTGCTTAAAATTAATTTCAGTATTAAGTAATTCCTTATAACTGCATAATAATATATTCACATGGATCCTTTAAGAAAATAATGCTTCAGTTTAATACATTTTACTACTGACTGCAAGGACATCTTTCTTTTTCCAGTTCTCGGATCCCAGAGTTACCCCCCATACATGTATACCCACCTAGCCAGGTAGACAACTAATTATTATTAATCTGCACAAATTCAATTCAAACATTTTGTTCATTCATTGGTGTTAATTATGAAATGAGAATTACAGACCAGGTCTTACCAGGGAATGTTAACATGTTAAATTATGAGAGTTTTTATTTTCCAATGTGAGAATTTTAACCTTCAAAAGTTCATATTTCCTTATATATTCTTAATATAAGGTATTGTTGTCAGCTTTTTTTTCTATTGGATCTGTTCAGAATTATACATAATCTGTTACGATACACAATGAATGTTAGGGATTTTTTGGTGAAAAATAAAAAAAACAAGCATCTTCAAAGATATAGGGAAATCAATTATAAAACAATCAATTTTACAGCCAATATCAAATTTTATTTTGACATAAATATTGCTACAAACAATTTCACTAACTAATTCATTGAACAGATTAAAAAAAAAAAATTGGGATAAATCGTACATTTATAACCAGTTTTACTGCATGAGAAATGACTAAGGAGTTTAAATAATGTCCTGATTTTTGTGTCTTTAATCTCTTTGGTAACCTTTTTCTGTTGTTTTATGAAAAAAATATGATATTAATTAATTGCATGCACCACTTTGGAACTGTTTTTTTTCCGTTAGTTTTTGCATGTTCTTGTTATTAATTTATCCTGTTCATTTAGTGCTTGGACTATATGGAAATATGATAATAAACACTTTTGTTGACGTTTTGTTTCTAGCGATTTTTTGATATTTTCTAATTATATCTTTTGGTACCAGAAGCCAAGTTTTACCAAGAAACATTGATAATAATACTTATATCATCAATCAATTTATGTCAAAGTAATTTATTTTAAATAAATAAGAGGCTCACATTTGTCTTTCTCAGAAATCTGGACATAGCGAAATTCATCAGTTTGAGCCTGTCAGGCACAGTCGGTTGCAACAAGATACAAGAGTTAAGCAGCATTCATCGCTCACTGACAGACATCCCCAAACCACCCTTAAACCAGTTAGCCTTTGATGCTAAGAGTTGACCATTGCATAATTTCATAAAGTTTAGCTTTGAATTGTAATGCTATCCTAATCTGAAATTTGACAGTAATAAAGGGCTGCTCAATTTTCACATTTTACAATACTGCTTACCTCTTTCATGTAAAAGTATTTTTACTCGAGTTGTGAGTTGTCGTTTCATAAATGTTAACAATATGCAATGGACATAAAAGAACTCAACTGATCTCTTTCAGTGGCGTAGATAGAGTTAGTGCCGCCCAAGATTTTTGCTGCCCCCTTCTACAAAAAAAAACCACAACTCTTCAATGGGAAGAAGATCCGCCCCACAATTTAAAGAAAAAAAGTACAGCTCCCATACTTCCCCCAACGCCACTGAATCTCTGCTACCAGAATTCAGATTCCTGTCACCGATACAATAAAAAAAATTGGATTTTTTGTTGTTGGGTTTTGGTGGGTAGGGAGTTGATAAAATCACTCAGAAAAAGAGATAAATAGATCAAAAAGTATAATAACCTCACAAAAGTTAACATTTTAACATACCTCATGCTTTTAAGCATGATTAATATGGTTTCAGGATGGAAAAAGGATTTGGACCATTAGGCTGGAATTTGAGTTACTTTTATACAAGTGTATCAAATTCAAGTCCATTAAATACAACTTGTATGTATTATCAGCTAAGTGAAATGTTATGACACTTGGATTATTTTTATAACTAATTGGTAGAGTGCACCGAAAAAATAATTTTTGGCTACTGGGGAAAATTATTAGTTTGTTTGTGAACTTTAAATTTGTCATTTGTGATATGTTGTTAGCTTGTTTAACATTTTACTGTGTACAAATGTAAAGGATAACTTAAAATAGACTTTGAATTTAGTCATTGTTTAAAAAAAATAGTTTGAAATCCCCAAACAAATAACTGCTCATTTATTGTGTTCAGTGTAAGAAAAGTATTATAAAAAGTTTATTTTATGTAAACACTTTTTAAACTTTAACATCTTGTATATTTGATTTATTATACTGTATTTGAACTTGTTTACCTCCACTATTTGTTACATCCTTAGTTTTCTTTTTTTAAATTATTATTTAAGCATTAAGAAATTTATTCCCTCCCTTTTTAATCATTACCTTATTTTAATTCCTAATATATTTTATTACATCTTTGAAGTGTTTGTTACTTTTTAAATAATGGTTAATCCTTTTTATTAATTTAGATCTTTAAAAATTGTTAACTGACATATACTATTGTAAAATGTGTTTGCATGAACTTGCTTTAGTTTGTTTAAAGCAGAAAATACTTGAAATGACCAATTTAATTATTTTTGTGTGTGTGCAAAAGTGGGTATATTATTTATTAATGTGTATATCTGTATTTTATTACAATCATGACTTGGTTTTATAACAAAAATAACTAAACAAAAAACTTAGAATGCACAAGAAAATCTTTAGAGGCCTTGGAGTTGCCTACCAATTACCAGTGATTTGAAATTTCCAATGTCTAGAATGTGGTAAATATGTGTGTTTTTTTCAGAAATTTAGATATCAAGCAGTACAAAGTATTGAGGTTAATCCATTACAAAAGTAACTGTAAAATATGAACCTTCAATTAAATACACAGATTTTAAAAATCTGGTTATAAATTACTTTTAAAACTGCCATTAAAAAAAACAAAAGGCACACATAGACCATCATTGTGAAACAGCTAAAGCTAGTAAATGTTGAAAATAGATATGGCTCATCTGATTGGAAGTGAAAATTATCATAGCCCTAAAGTTCAATTCATAGCACAAAATTTGAGATTCAATAGTTACCTCTTTTTTTCTGAAAGAAACTATGTTGTTTAATATGAAATATCAGAAGCTTCAAAATTAGGGTGTTAATAATTTACAATATTTGCTAAAATCAAATTTTAAAATATTTTTAAGTGTTATTATGCTGACATATAAATACAGTATTTTTATAATGGCTGATTGTATTTGATGAAATATATATATGTACATCATTTTGTAAAATGTAACTGTTCTTTATATTGTGCTGTAAATATTCATTCATAAGTTAAGCTAGCTGATGATGTTTTCTAAATTTGCATATAGCTGGAGCAGTATCTTAAATATGCTTAATGTACAAATTTGTTTAGAAATAATATATATTTATGTCTAAACCAAATTTAGTAATAAAAGTTAATTTCATGAGATTAACAAAATCCCCTCTTTAATTTTTGTTTTATTTCATAGGTTATCAATGGTAAAAAAAACAAAAACATGTTTAAATAAAAAGGCTTTCTTTGTACTCAATTTCTCTTTTGTGCATTAAATCTCATTAAGTTAGGGCAATTAAATACTTACATGTCTGAAAAAATGTGAAGTAATTTTAAATAATCCCCCAAGTTAAACCACTTGGATTCTAACATTTCCAAAAATTTGAAATGTGGTAAGTTGAAACTGAAATTGATTAATACAAGACACACACACAAAATGGCAATGAACTAACGTCACAATCGAGAAGCAATAATGTATTTTATTTATCATCCAAAAAAATCTGTATAGAGAGTATTTCTCAGTTTCATTACTGACTTTCCCAGACTCATAACAAAACTTAAAACAATCTATTCATTTATACCTTGTATACCAGGTACTTCAGCCTCAAACGTGTATTAATAACAATATAAATGGGCTTCATTAAGTTATAATTATCTGAGATTTTCACAGCCTCCTGAATCATCTGGTGTGTTTGTTTTTTTGTCAGTCTTGGTCACTTGTTCACTCCCTTGGTTCTCTTGTATGGTCTCATCATCTGAGCTGGAGTCACTGTCAAACTCTTTCTGTATTTTCTACAGGAAAGTTACAACGCTGTGTTAACTATTGAGGTACATTCAGTTTCTTATCACTTATACAAAAAAATGTATCAAAACATTTTAAAGAAGGAAAATTAGAAACATAAATGAATTTATACAAAAATATTGTTTTGAAGCATTTCGATTATCTGTAAAGGTTTATTTATTTGTTATCTTTTATTCAGATAACAAAACAAAGCTGCAATGTATTGATCGGTACAAATTCTTAATCACAAATAATAATTTTTAGATTTAAAGAATGCATAAAGTAATTGCATAAAAATACCATTTTCATAAGATCCATAAGTTTGTAAGGATCTTCTCCTGCCGTGAGGTCTTGAATATCTTGTGGCAGAGAATAGTTGGCATAATCAATACCCTGAATACCTTCTTCACTCTCAACAAAGCGGAAACATGGCTGAGAACATTTCAGTAAGGATTATAGTAAGTAGCCAAATATTTTATATATACATCTAACTTCACATAACTTGCTTCTTCAAACTATATAATTTTTATATTGAAAAAAATTTAAAATTAACTTTCATTTAATTTTAAATCTTGAAGTAAGTCGCACTTTCAGCTCTTTGGATAGCTACAGTATTATTAATGCCAATGTCTAACTTATATTTAATCATCCTGCAATTGAAAAGCATTAAACAACCTTTTTTTTCACTACACAAGTTATAGCTAATAAATATAAGCATTTAGCCAATAAACAGACATAACTGCCACTTTAAACTGTAATAATATTTTAAACTTTATTTTAAAATGGACTAAAATAATTCCCTAAAAATAAATTCGTTAGTTTTCATTTTCAAGAATTTAAACAAAACCTCAAATATTTAATTTACCTCTTGATTTTGGGCAGCCAGTTGATTTAATTCACGCCATGAAAACATTAGACCATCAGTAACAACTCCATAAGGATTAAAATCAATAAGCAGGATCTTGCCCTGAAAAAATATTTAAAAATAAAAAGGAAAATTAAAATACCCTATCAAAAAAATATATCAAGCAATTGATGTAGAGTATTTTTTTAAACATAATTGTTCAATATTAATTTTATATTGAAGCATCAAGAAGAAAGTAATAATTTATAGAAAAAAACTTTAGACCATACTTCAGACCTCTTCATCTTCTGCTAGCAATTTTGCTAGTCTGTATGAAATATTAAATTAGGATAAATTATGTATTTTTTTAAAATCTATTTTTAACTACTTTCTTTTTACTGGCATCTCCATCTTGTGGTCAAATTGTAATTTTTTTGTTAACACATCCTGACTCTATCACTCAGTTGATCATCTGTCTCGCGTAGTGCTCAATTGGTGAATGGCAGGTGAAGGTTGGGTAGGGCAATGGTTGTTCGGAAGGGTTTGGCAGTTAGACTGGGGCTGCGGTAAGTTGGGTCGGGGAGGGGGTGAGTGATGGGGAGATCATGGTATCCCTCTTACTATGGTTTACCCAAGTGGTTGATACATAGTGTGTGTGTTGTGACAACAATTGGAATGTCGATAATATACTGATTAAAATTTTACTACGAAAAAGTCTTTAAGTAAAAAATATTTTTTAAAATTTTTAAGAAAAACTTTCTATCAAAGATGAGTTTAAACGCACTATACAGGAGAAAATAATTAAAATTTTCTGAAAATGCATTACACAAAGAAATTTTTTTCTCTTCTAGGTGTTTCGCTTAATGACTGGAAACACTGCACTGAAGATCTGATTCAGTTCTTTAGCATGGTGACATTTTTTTGTTGAAAAATTACTTTTCAACCATGTCCATACACTATACAAGCCTTTAATAAACTTAAAAATAAGTTCCCAACTATACATGAAATGAAAGTGTTAAAAGAAGAAGACAGCTTTGGCAAACAGAACGCAAGTAAAATCTCTAAATGAAAAATCTTCAAGGCAGGATGTTTTTGATTTTCTTTTGTATTAAATAAAGCCTTACATTTTTAGTATTTAAATTAATATTATGTGTCAGTTTGGTTTTGTTATTTTTACAACTATATAGATTATTGCCTGAAAGTTTGGTAAAAAAAAAAAGCTACGATTGCATTTAAGGTATTTTTATGATTTGGTAGTTTAGATCTGCAGGGACCCATACCCCGGATGTCCGCATTAAATGGTGTGGCTCCTGTCCGTGTATCACAAATGAATTAATTTTTTTCTTTCTTCTAGCAATTATTTTCATTCTTGGAATAAACGCACATTTAAAATATATATAAAGCAATTTTTTTTGTGATGGTATGTGGCATTTTGATGTATTGGCCCCTCTTTTAGACTGATTAAATAAAAAATAGATTCGAATTAGTAATCAGAAATAAATTTTAAAAATGTTTAAACTTTTTAGTAACTATTAAAATTAAAGGATTTATATAAACATAGATAATTAAGGGGACCTAAGTTTCCTATAGCATTTCTTCTGTTCTTCGGTTAAGTGTAGAATGATGCAAATCTAAATTCAGGGCTAGGCTCACTGCGCTTCACATAAAAATTAGCAATTACAGAAAATTGTACATTTAAAAATAACAATTGGTGAAAAGCTTGACCTCACCCACCCAAGTACTATCTACCCCTGTCTAGCCATGGACAGCACCTAGCAGCATCGAGTGTTGTTTATCAGTAAGAGGGGGTGAGAATGAGTCGGGGGGTGAGAATGAGAAATAGTACAGTTTGAAGAGATGGGTCTTGAGGGCAGTTTTAAAGGCAGGAACGGTCGTTACATGTGAGTGTGTAATGGGAGAGAATTCCATTGTTTTGGGACACAGAAAGATCGCTCCCCATATGTTTTAGTGCGTGTTCTGGGAAAAGAAAGAATATGCATGTCTGCGGAGGAACAAAGCTTTCGAATGTGTGAATAGACAGAAAGACGTTCAGTAAAATAGGAACGGCAGGAGCCTGAGAAAAAGTTGTGACAGAGAACTGACAGCTTGTAATCAATGCATGCCTGTATAGGGAGCCAATGATGTGAGTGAAGTAGTAGAGTGACGTGATCACGTTTCTTTGCCTTTAGAACTAACCTAGCAGCTGAGTTTTGAACTTTCTGCAGTTTTTCTATGAAATTTTTTGGTGAACCTGACATAAAAGCGTTACAATAGTCAAGACGAGAGAGAACAAGAGCACAGACTAGTGTTTTTGTTGCGCTGTGAGGTATCAATAAAATTTATGGGGGTGGGGAAAGGGCTCAGCCCCCTCCCCATTCCACTCTCCATTTTTGCTTGTGGGAGACTTCTGTGGGTGTCCTCAATTTGTTTCTCCCCCCCCCCCCCATGGCTCAAAGTGACTGACTGGCATCTTTTTATAATTTATTTATGTGTGTGGCTGCACAAAAAGATTTGTTATGATCTGATAATTATGGCAAAGAGTTGACTTGCAACCAAAGTGGCCTGGGAAGCCATCCCTGATTTAGATAATTTAAATAAAAATTGATGTTGCTCTTTAGGCTAAATCATTTTATACTGATTTGACTGTATACATCAAAATGATTTTTTTTTAAAAAAAATTAATTATTTACCTGTTTCAGGTGAGCCACATCAAAGACAACTGAAAAAAGTTATTAGGGTTTTTAATAATATTTAAATCAGAATAATAATAACTGCTACTGTATGGGTTTTTTATGGTTATTTACTAGTAATTGTTGCCCACTGAATATTGTGTCTTATTGTGAGCGGTGTGTCTTGTGTGTTAGTTTAGTTAATGGACGCTTTCCCCAACATTATGTTGGTGAAGTAATTTTATTGTAATTGTGATGTAATGTCTATAGTCTGTCTTTGGTGTGCGTGCATCTTGTTTGGCAGTTAATGAGAGAATGTTGTGGATGATGGTTGCACTATATTCTTCTACTTAAAGTGAGCTGCGTCATAAATGTATTTGATTCAATGTACAGCCTGATATAAATGTTTCCTGATAAAAAAGAAAATGTTTCCTGATTAAAGGGAAAAGGGACTTGTTGTTTTCAATTGGGTGTAGAGACAGAAACTAAAAAGTTAACGTTTGGTTAAATTTCGGTTTTGCCAGAAAGCGACTGGGGTTTTTGGTCATCTACTAGAGGTCAGACTATCTGTCTGTCTCTAGGCTGGCAATCCGATATTCATTATTGCTTGACGTCTTGCTGTCATTGTATGATATATGGCTAATGCTCTGTGAAAACTGCTCACAGCTGCATGATGACCTACTTTTCCTTTATTTCCAAAAAACTAAATTCCAATTAGTAAACAGTTTTGTGGAAGAAAAACTAATGGAATGGTAATATTTATATCCTTATTTTTGTTATAATTTTTTCAAAAATAAAATTTGGAACCCTAGGTTTATTCAATTCATTCATTTGTGACATTCATTTTGATTTATCATTATCATGCTTATCAATAGGCAAAGGTGAATAATATTGAATAAACCTAGGAAATGGTAAAAAAAAATTTACTTGCATGAAGAGTCTGGGAAAAGCCTGGTGACTGTTGAGTGTAGAAAAGTTGAAATATCTGCCATAATAATTTCTTTAATCTCTTTAATGTGTGGATAAAATTTGTTGCCATTTCTTTGACAAACCCCTGAAAATGTGAAAATCACCTTCAGAAAGTGTGAATAAACATAATAAATACATGTAATATCTATTAATTTTTTTTTCTCTAATAATATTTCAACTATTTAATTTACAAGAATTGTCAAGAAGGAATTCCCATAAACATTAAATATATTATATTATGCATCATTTTTATTGTGCTTTCTTGATTAATTTTTCAACTTTCTATTCACATTGGCGATGTGTATAGATTGTTATGCAATGTTATGGTTTTGAAGATAAGATAAGATTCTTTTATTGATCCAAACAAACAGAAATGTGTTTTGATTGCATTGTACATTTTCAGCACATAAGTAAAACAATTTGAACACAAGACATTTTAAGATTTTGGCACTTACAGTAAACAGCACGTAACAAAGGACTGAGAAAAACAGTGTGTATAGAAAACTAACAATATTTAATTGAATTTTAAAAATAAATTTCTATACAAATACAAATTAGAGAACAGAAGCAAAAAAATGTATCAACTTAGAGCAAGTGAAAAAGATACAAATATTAAGTTACACAAATTATATAACGTCTCGTATAGTGAAAAGCTCTCTCACGTGGGCACGTAAGGAAGGAGTGACACGGTTTATTTAAACAGTGATGTCAAAGCAAGAACATAATAATGAGACAAGTGGTGTTGGCTAAAATAATTCTATGTTGAAGTGAAAAACAAGCCATATGCTATAATAGGCCATACTAGTGGAGAAAAGTGCTATAAATAGCTCTACGTTGAAGTGAAAAATAGACCAAGACACAGGGTATAATATAACAACATATGTGTCTAGTTTTGCTTTGGAATCCCATTCAAATTTTTATAGTTTTGATTTTTTGGAAAACTACAGAGCTAAAATATATTTATTCATTTAAATGGGTTGATTTATGTGAATTAATGTAGTGAAATTTTGAATAAGAAGCAGATAAAAATATGGCAGGTTATCTTTAAACTTTTTTTTTTCTTCTTTTCTTTTGCAAAATTTTAATTGTTTGAAGAAAATTATTCCCATGTTTCATCTGAATTAATACAGTAAGGTGGGAACTTTAAAAAAAAAAATTCTTCTTATAAATTAGGATGTAATTGGTTAAACAGAAATACAAGTTGTAAAAATAAAACATCTAAATATTACCTATTAATTTGTTCTCATGAACAAAACACCTGAATTCTGTAGATGGATTGGGAGGTTCCCATTTACGTAACACTAAAGTATAATCAACCGTTTGTCCTGCACTATCATTTGTGTGGTCTTCACAAAGGGAGAATCTTGAGGAAATATTTTATAGCAATTAAAATATCAAATCATTAAATAATAAAATGAACCAAAACAATAAAACATTTCTGACAATTAAGTTTTCCAAAAATAGTGAAATTAAATAATGCTGTCTATGATATATAATTGTTTCCCACCAAATACAACAATTTGTTAACAGCTTTAATTAAATTTTTTCATTACTTGTAAAAGCCATGTTGTACGCGAAGCACTAATTTGCTTTAAGGAATATACGTATAAGAGTCTTTGAAAAAGAGATATTTGTAAAAAAACAATTAACTTCTTTTAACATAAAAAAATATGTCTTTCCCAGATGTTTCAGGTAAAATAATTGCCCACATTTTAATAAACAACTTCTGATACAACATCAAAATATAAGCTACTTACGGCTGATCAAGATCATGGGCAATAAATTGTGAACTTTTAAGTAATAAGTAAACATCACTAGGACAGGTGCACATTAGAGTTTTGTCAAACGCTATCCAAGTTGCATCCTGTTGATTTAAAAGAAAGTATTGCAATTATGTATTTAAAAAGCAGTATATGAAGCATTCTATCATTTATATAATCAAAATTAATTTTGTATACTTTTAATAATTTAAAATTTTATTTTCACTACTTACATAAAAACATCATAAATTTTATAATTTTCTAAGTTCCTCAAAACAGCTGCATAGTACTTTACCTTTTATAAATGTATTCACAAAATTTGTTAAAATACATGTTGACCAAGCAACCCACATTTAACATAAATTTATAGAAGTATTCAGGATAGTTTAAAATGAATTTTAAGGTGTTCCAATTCATGTTTTTATTTGTGTTGCTAAATTAAAGCCACTAGTGATAAGCTTAAATATTAAAAAATATAGCATAACCTAAGTAAACTGAATAGTTATATACATTTCTATTTTAACATTTACCATAATAGTATGACTAACTCAAATTTAATTATTTTGAAAATAAATAATATTAATTTTGTGTCATGTGGTACACTTCAGATCTTCCACATAATAGAGGAAGCTTATATAAACATACTTTTGGGGAGCTCCAATTCAACTTTGGAAAAATCTTCCCACCCAGAAGTTTTATAGCAGACTTTACTTGGATATCAAATTCTCCGAAATCTGGAGTCTAACAAGAAAATTCAAAGTATGTCACATGTCGTCTTGTTTTATATTTGATACTAATCAAAAATTTACATTCAAAACATAGACACAGTCATTCTAAATTTCTCTTTGTTTGCAATTACATTTTAGATGTTAGAATATACATAAAGATAAAATATAATAAACAAAACAAGAAACAAAATCAGCATAGTCTAATAAAATATCAAGTGTATTCATAAGAAAGACTATTTGTTCACTTTTAAATCATAACTTTAAAAAGTTGGTTTAAAAAAGGGAAATAGATAAAATTTACTTGTTATTATCAAACCTGAATAACATTGGTGTAAAATTAATATTAGAGTTACACAAAGTATCACTACTAACTAAATAATTAGGATAGAATAGATACTGACCTCAGCGCTGCTTTGGATGCAGCTTGCTGACCAGTCTGACTGGAAAATAGTTAATATTTTCATACAGTGTATTCCTTTCAAATCTTTATGTTTGTCAACAGTGATAAAAAAATTAATGTTAATTAGCTCTCTCATACATTACAAATAAATGACTCTGTGCAAATAATACACCAATTGTAAGTGTTCTTAACAAAAATTTTGGTTTAAGTTATAAAATTGAATTTTCAAACATCTCTAGTTTAAAAAAAATTAAAGCAGGGGAAGCAAACCTGCGGCTCGCATGCAGCCCGCCACATTAAATATTGTGGCCCGCTGGTGCCTGATTATCACATATCCTCTTAGTTCTTCATTCAATATACAATAAACTGATGTTAAAATGTTAAGGTAGAGAAAAGGTAAACAATTATCACATTAATTCTTCTTCTATATTTTAAGGGCCCGCGATCAATTTATTGATCATTCTGGCTCCTATGGATGTAGAGGGGATTTGCTATGTTTCTGTGCCTGGTGTTGATGAGGATATTTCACTTCTTGCAAGAGTTACTTAGTGAGGGTACCATGCACTGGTTAAGTGGACTAGATCTTGTAAATCATGGAAAGCCTGGATAGTCGTAGTCGTTCCTCCAATAGTGACCAACCCAGTGTTTCCAGTGTGCTGCCAACATTAGAGGTATTCCTGTAGCGGTTCAGGACAAAGCGTGCAGCTCTTCGCTGTACTGCCTCCTACCTGTTGATGCCTTAAGAACCCAAGGGTTTTGTTTACCTGGTTGCACACATTGTTAATATGCTCATCCCAGCTGACCTCTCTTTGAATGGTAACACCTTACGGAGGAAACTGGCTCAAGTAAATGGCCATGCAGTTCATAGTGGTAGTGTAGAGGAGTACAACTTCTAGAGACTGACAATGTCTGGCACTTGGTAGGATGAAATTCCATGTCCCAGCTCATCTCCCACTCAGCTAACCGATTGAGATCCTGTTGTAGCTGGTCCTGGTCAGATCTGTTGGCCATTGTCCTATACACCGCCGTGTCATCTGCGAACAGTCTTGCTTGGGATGTCAGTTCCTTGGGTAGGTCATTGATATATGCTAGGAACAAACAGGGGCCTAGCACCAAGCCCTGGGGGACCTCTGACTTAACACCGACAAAGGATCTTGTATTGTCCACCACTACTGCTTGGCATTGGTTGCTGAGGAAGCTAGAGATCCATGTTTTAGTAGTGCCTTGGATCCCATATCACTGAAGTTTGTGTAGAAGCAAACTATGATTGACACGGTCAAAGGCGTTTGAGAAGTCCATAACCAGCACATCAGTTTGCTTGCTGTTTTCCAGATTTGTCATCAAATCTTCTACAAATTCAAGGAGCTGGGTCTCACATGATCTATTGACTCTGAAACCATGCAGACAGTCATCGAGTATATTTTTGCTTGCAAGATGCTTCATGACTGCGCTTACGATTATGTGCTCCAACAATTTTCATACTACGCTGGTGAGGGATATCAGACGATAGTGGGCAGGGTTCGAATGCTCCCCTTTCTTGTAGATTGGAGTGACATGCGCTGTTCTCTAGTGTGCTGGAACATTGCCTGTGCACAGCGACGATTGGAAGAGGATTGTCAGTTTAGGAGAAATTTCTTTGGCTAATTCTTTGAGCACTCGTGGTTTGATATTGTCAGGACCACATGCTTTGTAGGGGGTTAATGGTTTTGAGGAGGGCAAGCACACCCTGCCCTGAAATCTGGATATCTTCCATGATGAGGTAGGCTGTGTTCATCATGTTGGTCTTAAGAAGGAACTCAGCCTCCGAGTACTCTCTACCATCACCAAAGACCAACTGGAACTGCTGATTGAGTATGTCAGCCTGTGCTTTTGGGTCAGATGTCAAATGGCCATCCCAGCTCAGGGGGGAAACTCCAGTGTTTTAGGACTTTTGGTGCTTCACATAGCTCCAGAAGCACTTGTTCTTGACACCCTTGGTCGGAGTGTCTTCCTCTGAGAAGATGCCGTTCAGGTAGTTCCAGTACGATCTGCGCAGTAAGCGTTGAATGGTTTGGCGGAGCCTCAGTACCTCCTCTCTCAGTTCAACCAGGCCATTTTTCTTCAATTGCTTGTATAGGCGGTCTCTCCTGTGGATGAGACTACGAATTTCAGCCGTAACCCATGGCTGATTTATCTTAGGTTTGGTGGTCTTGTGTGGTATATATTTCTTCACTGCATCAGTGATTGTTGTCTTAAACTTCACCCACAGCTCTTCTGTTGTCGCTGTACCCTGAATCGTCGCATGTTTGGGCTCAGCTCTGTCGTTGCACTTCTCAGGTTATTCCAGTCTGCCTTGGCATAAATTGGGATTTCTCTTATGACCTGCTTCTTTTTTAGAGTGTTAACCAGAAATTTGCAAAATGGTATGCAGTGGTCTGATATCCCCGGGGATGACCTCAACTTTTGGGATGAGACGTGGGCAGTTGGTGAGGATTAGGTCAAGAGTGTTCCCCCCTACGTGGGTTCTTTAACCAGCTGTTCCAGACCATGGTTGTTAATCATCTCCATAAAGTCAGAGTGTAGGACAGGGTATGGGTACTTGGGCTTCAAGGCAGGAATCTGCCAGTTCTACCCAGGAAAGTTGAAAATCATCCCCCCCCCCCTATATGGAGAAAAGAAAGCGTTCTTCGACTGTGTTGCTCTCTGAAGCGATACCTCGAGCCTCTTCAGGCTTGGTTCATCTGCTGTGTTGGGTCTGTAATAGGCACAAAAGTAAAGTGTGCGTCTACCCTTCAGTTTCACTTTCACCCACAGGAGCTCGCAATCATCAACATCTAGTTCTGGAACAGCGTGGCATTCCAGATTGTGATGGACAGCAACATGACAGTCAAGGTTGTGATGGACAGCAACAAGTACTCCTCCTCCTCTGTCTTTTCTGTCTCTGCGTTAGCAATGGAGGGATTCAGCCATGTTTCTGTGCCCAGTATGATGTCAGGTTTTAGGCTGTTGATCAGGTTTTCTATCTCTACTCCCCCCCCCCCCCCCCCCACTTGCAATGGTCTTTGTTACCTTTTGTCTTGCTGACTGCAGCACATAGGAGTTGAACAATGTGGTGGCTGAAAACTTCGAATATCCGGTGGTGTGGATTCAGAGAGAAATCTGGGAAGGTAGAGTCTGTCCCTGCACTATGGAGGTCAAACACAGACTGGCTAATCTGTCCGCCGCAGACAGTACAGTACCACAGCCAGAATTTTCAGCATGCTGGTTGTAATAAGCTGTGTCGATGCTTTGGCACTGACCATGGAACCATTGCCCACATTGTTCACAGGCAATGCTTCTATCCTCCCACCATTCAGCAAGGTCACATTTTCTGCAGATCCATGATGTCTGGGATTTGGAACATGAGGGGGCATGCAAGGGAGGACAGCCAGCACTCGTAGCGACGTTCGGTCCAGGGTTGGGTTCAGGAGAGTGCAAATTTGCCAGGAGGATGCAGGCCAGTTACAATAGTACAAGTCTTTGACAGCCTAAGGGCCTCTGAGTAGAGCAAGATAGAGATGTAAAATGTCTACAAGCACACAGTGAGAGGTACCAGCTGTGAGGAAAACTGTTTTCTTACTGAAGTCTAAATTGTCATATAAGGCGTCTATTTCTGGTTTCTTAGCATCACAGGTGAACAATTTATTTGCTAGACAGGAAGTGGTAACAAACATGGCGCCAAATATCAACAATGCAGTACAAACCCCAAAATCACATATTTAGCTAAACATGTTGAAGACAGTCACTTTTGGATATTCCCTTGACCAAAGAAATATTCCTCATCACAAAAACATGTAAACGAATCCCATCTAACCGGATCTCATTTGTTTTATTTCATTTTGTTATGGTGCATTTTCATTATGTGCATTAAGAGTAGATAAATAATTGTATACAGTATTTAGTTAGTGTTTATTTAAAATATTGAAATACAAGGTGCAATTACGTATGGCTCGCAAAAGGTCTACTCGCTATCAAAATTTCCCTTGATGCCTTTTGGATAGGCCACCCATGGTTTAGAATGTAAAGCTAAATATATTCTATTTTAAATCTTTAAAAAAATATTATGCTAGGTTTAACTGTGATAAAACTCCAGAAAGTTAGCAATGATAATGCTTTACCAACATAGCCCATTTTGAGTCATTTGCAAAAATTGACCTATGTAAAAATTTGATGACAATTTTACTCTAGATTATTAAATATATATATATTAAATGTCACCAGCAGAAAACAAAAACCCTATGTAATGTACCTCATACATTTTCATGAGTTCATCATCTCTAATATCTGGATCATCTTCATCTCCATCCATAGCCAAATTTTTGGATTTTGTGTATACACCATGATGTGAACTAAGTAAATAAAAAGAGTTATTTCAAGAAAAATAGCACTATCTGTGATACAGAAAAATGAAAAATTAATTTGTTTTATGTAGTGACTTTTAAAAGACACACTGAATAGTTATTTTTATTATTTAACACCAACACATGCTGGTGCATTGGTCTTCAGCATTTCAGCAACTTATATTCATTTCAAGCCTCAAGATGGGAATATCAGAAAAGGTACACTCTTCAAGGACATAATATATAAAGAGTTTATATAAAAGACATGAGTGTTCCAAGGTTTTGGAGTGTTCCAAAATGTGTAGCATGTTTGCCGCTCTTATCAAGAGGCGCCTTCGCTGGTGAGGTCATGTTAGGAGAATGGACAAAGGCTGTATTCCAAAGAATATGCTGTATGTTGAGTTGGCAAGATTTATTGGATGGCAGCGGCTGTGATTATATATATATATAAGTCTTTTATTTAAACTGCTTTTAGGGGTTAATTCTGCAAGTTCAAGCAGAAGCATGTTTTAGATACAAACAAAAATGATTTAGTATCACCTGTTTGGAAGAATGACACCATCTGTGTGAAGATATGACAGGAAGAAGTCTGGAAGTGGAATGACAATACTGAAATTTAAAGATTCAAACTTTGTAATTCTTTAGACATCTACGAAATAAAATGTTATTGTTAATTAACAAATACAATTACTCAGGCCAACTAATGATATTTCAAACATATCTCTCACTTCTGAAGCAATCCATGAGTTGTGGTTATAACTATTATTGTTTAAAACTAAACTTCACAAATCATAAGTCCAATAAACCGATAAAAAGATCAGTAGATTTAATTAGTGGTAGAAACCTTTAACTATTATTTTAAATTTGATTATGATACATTTGGTAATAGCTACTTGATCTCTGGGTTGTTCTTATATTTTTTCAAGGAATCCCATGAGGCCAAGAAATCATTGATAGGACCTTGTTCTTTTACTACAGGTATTTAATTTAAACTTCAACTGGCATTGTTTGCCTGTTTTCATAACAGTGTTGATAACTTGAGATTGACATGATTATAAAACTGTTATTCTGTACTTAAAATATGAACTGGTAGTATTCAAATGATTTATGAAGCATAGAAATTTAAGAATACAAATTTGCACTAGATAAAAATGAAAGTTCCTAAAATCTTATGCAAAATAGAGATTTAAATTTCACTGACCTCTTGAATGAAAAACTTTTAAATTTTGGGTACCACTCAGAAAAAGAACAGTTTAGAACATTGGAGATTTTCATTCTTATGTCATGGATTTATAACATTAACATAATTGGTCCAGTCCTTGAAAATATAATCTAACAACAATTCTGTGGAGAAAAAGGTGAACAGAACTTTTCATATGCAAAAATTGTTTAGGGGTGGGGAGTAATGCCAGTGTTAAATTCACTGAAAATCACTTATTTGATTAATTTAAATGAATTTTTTTTTTGGGGGGGGGAATCAACACGAAAAATCTATGGACTATGTGGAGCTCCCCTTGCACAAACTCTTTGCTTCTGCTTCAGAACCTCTATGAATATCTTATGACTTATGAAACATAATATTAATAGTATAAAATTGCCACCCCAAAATTTTTTCAGAGCCACCCAAACTTTCATGGCAGTGACATAACTTGACCACATAAGTTTTAGGCTTATGCATACAATTTATAATTTATACATATTTTGCAACACAGCACAGCATTTGAGTTTTAAAAATAAACTAAACCCTAAAACAACATATTCAACCATATTTGTCCATATAAATGAAAATGTAACTCTATTAAAAAAAAATATTACAAAAATAAGGGGAGTGAATCCACGCAAATCACGTCACGGACACACAACTACACATCAGCCAAAAGTAATAATAACTAAGTCTAAGTTAAAATAAGTGTTAAGTAGTAGGCTACTTTAGTAGTAGGGTAATCCCTTATTTTGACGCAAATTATTATTTCGAGAAAAATAAATTTTAAAATTCATTTTTACCTCATGGAATTTCATTAAAAGTATTTTTAAAATTAAAGTACCATCTTTTTGTTGGAATACAACAACAATTTAACACATTTTACGAGATCAAAAGAAGTACATTTTCATGAATCTTTTGTCTTTCACGGCGCCATTGTGGTAAAATGTGGAGAACTCTTCTGTCCTTAAAGATACCTTATAAAATTTGCCCAATTGGATGTATCTAGATTAAAATAAATATGTTGTATTTATTTTATTACTTTAATTATGTCTAGGTGTCCGATATCTCTTTCTAAACAAGTGGTGGGCTAACAATTTTAAATATTAAGTTCTCACATATTTTAGGTATCTTTTATCGGTTTACTACTGTGAAATAAAGGTCTTGTTTCACTAATAAAATTGGATATTCAGATAAATAATATGTGGTTTTTCAATTAATTCACACATTTCTTTACAATAAATAGGACGTTTATTCTTATTTTATGTGGACATGGGAATCATAGAATAGAATTAGGACTAGGGGGCCTACAACATGAAGTCGGATAGAACGAAAATGGTTGACCGCGGGGGGGGGGGGGGGGGGGATATCTTAGTAAATGCTCTCAAAACGGAGGATTTCTGATCTAATAATAAGGTAACCTAATTGCAGACGAACAACCTGGAAATTTAAATAAAACCGCATTTTGATTGGTAACATGGGTGGAAAATGAACGTGTCATCTGTAATCGTTTTATGGATATTCGGTTAGACACAGCAGTGTATGCTCTGTAAGCAGTGTATGCTCTGTAAGCAGTGTCTGCTCTGTATATACGCAATTTTTCAACTTTTTGTCACCCCCTGAGATGGTGTCACCCGGTGCGGTCCGCAGCCTCCTAGCTACGCCACTGAATACTATTTTCTGGTCTTCCATACCTCAGGGCTGGGGAGGTACTTTTACCTCTGTTTAAGAACCACTGTTATAGTGAAATGTTTCTGACACGGGTGCAGTAATTTGATATCTACGGGAGGTGAATTTCTTTAAAGTGTAATGCAGCGGTTCTCAACCTGTGTGTCGCGACCCCTCTGGGGGTCGAACTACCCTTTCCCAGGGGTCACGTAAGACCATCGGAAAACACACATACCCTACAGTTATGAAGTAGCAACAAAAATAATTTTGTGGCCGGGGGTCGCCACAACATGAGAAAATATATTAAAGGGTCGCAGCATTAGAAAGGTTGAGAAGCACTGGTGTAATGGGACCCGGGTCCGAATGACGGCGGTGCGTGTCTGGGTCCATTTTTACTAAATTTAAATACTATTCGGATGTCATTTGTGGTAGTTTATTTTAGTTAAACTGAAGAATTAAGTTTACAAACGTATAGTCCATTCCATTATCTTTCATTTGATACCTCATTTTGTCTTACAAATCCATCGAAAATATTTTAAAATGTTTTTTTTTAATCCCAACCTCTCACTTCTGGTACCCGAGTGCGAATAGCCGCTTCGTTCTTTAAAAGGTCATTAGTGAACACAGTGACTTTTTATAGCGGGGGGGAAGGGGGGTGCAGAGATTTGTGACGTTATATTTGAGGGTGGGGGCTAACTTTTTGGGACGATTTGTGATGATGGGGGAGGGGGTCAAAAATTTGAGTGACGTCATTTATGGATGGCCCTTATGTGTATCATGGAAAATTATAGAAATATTGAAAGCAATAACAATCCGATAGGAGATTTAAGTATAAAGTATACAACAACGACGTCGGCAAAAGTCCTCTTCAGCTACCGGTAACACAAGGACTAAATGGTACAAAACAAATCAATTAAAAAGATCTTACCTTTTATGCTCTGAGAAGTCCAAGAAAAAAAAACTGAACTGTTTAAAATGCTTTAAACAGGATATCGTCCTTTTAACACAATCAAAAGCTCGTTGAACACCTTAAACTTTGTGATATTGCAACGGAACTGAAACTCCTTTAAATATGATGGAAACAATGTCTCACTTGTTCCATATTGTCTTTTCAGTTTACGTTTGGCGCGCATCCACAGATTTTCTATGTTTTGTGTGTGCACTTCTGGATCGTTGGGATCAACAAAATTTCTTTCATGCACCACAACGGAATGCATGAATATCCCATGGGACAATTGCCCTATGTTTCTATAGCCTGCCCATCCATCTGTTATTAAGTGTGTCCCTGGCAAAACCTGTTGGACGATAATGTTTTCCAGGGTTCCAGCTGTTCTGTCTGGAACTTCCACTAGGAAGCATTTTCCAGTGGACCTTTCTATTCCACCAAAAACCCAGTGGCCTTGACGCCACGCTCCTCTGTGGTATTTCCTATGAAAATATTTGGATTCGTCAAGCTCAACCACCATGGGCTCCCCATTATCATCAAAGCCACCAATCTGAGTTGCATGCTGGTTCAGATATATCCCTATATCCTCTCGAATAAAATTAAACCAGTCAATCACCGTGTTTTGGTTCTGTATTTGTGACTCATGCTTTGTAGCATCTTGAGGAAAATCATTGGCGAAACAGTACATGAGAATGACTAGTTTAGATAATGGTAGATGGCTCCTGGTAAAAAATGAGCCATCTCGTATACTTTTCCTCAAACCACAAATTGAACACTTCCATATCTGTTTATCAATACCTTGATTGTAGGTAGCCAGCTTACAAGCCACATTGCAATTGTTGCATTCCATTTTGTTCTTTAAAAGGGAGCGCCTTGCTAGAAATTCCATTGTTGTATTAACATTATTTGTTGCTTCACATAGTGTGCGCATAAACCAAATCTCAGTCCGAACTGCTGCATCATTTAAAATTTCCGTTGGATCAACAATTTGAATTCGGGTTAACCTTGGTCGTCCTGCCATTTTCAACGAAGTGATCCCACTACCATTAATACCTCAAAATGAGTCCGTCTTATTATATAAAATCACCAGCCCTCACCCTCATTTTACTTAACGCAAATCAGTCAACTTAAGCTCATTGGCATACGAAAAAGGGGGAGGGGAGCTCAAATTAGAGCTGACCAATCACGGACAACGTATTGACCCAACGCTATCATGGCCGATCTCCCCCCCCCCCCCCCCAAATTTCTCCATCACCATAAATTGAAAAAAAAAGTGGACGCATTATCACAAACTCCCCCCCCCCCCCGGGGACGGGCTATTAATTTATTAACTTCAGCCCTAATTAAACAAAAGTGTTACATCAACACCACGTGCTCGAGCCATGCCTCTGGTCCGCGGGGCTCTGGTCCCGGTGTCGATGGCGTGGACATCGGTCGCTCTTTGATGTCGGTTGAATACTATTACGTCGAGACTTTGAGTTTGGCGTCTTTTGCCTGGCCCACTGTTTCGCGGTTTCTCTGGTCAGCTTACATCACCCCTGAAACTCCTTCGTTGTCATTCTTAGATATAGTGACATAATGCCAAGTCCCGGTCACTTTTGGTCAGATAGCTTTATTCACAAGTTAATGATGATGTGTGTCCCCGCTGCCCTGGTAATCAACTCCAAATCCTCCCCCTCCTCCCCACCATGGCTTCAACTTTAAGGGGTTATCCGTATACTTCGAGTGCACTGAGAGAGAGAGGGAGGGAGGGAGAAATGGGAGCGTACGTGATGCCGATGATCACACTCTGAGGGAAGGGGAGAGCGTAGCGGGCGTGATGCCGATTATCAGATTCATAAAAACAAAACGGAAATCCATTAGAACAGTGGTTTTCAATCTTCCTAATGCAACGACCCTTTAATACAGTTCCTCATGTTGTGGTGACCCCCAACCATTAAGTTACTACTTCAGAAATAAGTTTTTCTGATGGTTGTAGGGGACCCCTGAACAGCTGAACAAGCTATGACATTTTTAACCTTCATACTGGCACAGCCCGCATTAAATCGGCCTACGGTGTCTGGACATCACGACGGGACCTTCAACGCTCGAGAGAGCCCGGTCCTTACACCCCAGTGTAAGCTGATGCCCCGAATCTGACATAATTGTCTATTATTTTTACATTACTTTAACCGTATGAATAATACATGTGGTCTGAGACTGGCAAAAAATCTGGCCGCACACCGGCTAAATTGACCAAAACAAAACAAACAAGTGACAGACACTGGAAATACATGTTTATATTAAAATTTCAGTTTAAAACCAATGACAAAACATTCGGAAAACGATAAATACATGTTATAATATCCACTGAAGTGTTTTAATGTAGTTCCATGAGGTAAAAATTGATTTTTTATTTTATTTCTGTTGAAATAATAAAATGCGTCAAAATAAGGGATTACCTAGTAGTAGTTGGGTCAGTAGCTTCTGCCACTGCAATATTTATGATTTATATTTTACCCATCTCTGACCTTTAATAGCCTACATAACAGGCGGCTAATAGTTTGTTCTAAGTCTAAGGAGCTTATGGAATGTATTACCTTGTTTCAGCTTGGCTCGCACAGTTTGAATAAACTTGTTTATGCGTTTTACTTTTAATAGCCGTAATTGTCGTAAACACAAATTTTTAAAGTCTTCCGGTTTTCACTACTTTCGTTTTCTGAACTTCCTGTGAACTGTGATGTTTACTTCATTACTAACTTAACTAGTTCTACTATTTTTGTAAAAGTATTCTAAATATTTCTTATTTTAAAAAAAATAAAAAATAGGTTAATAATTTAAGACTTAGATCTAAATTTTAATTCACATACTTGAATTTTGAAATTGTGAAAATAGGCCAAGAAGAAATGTTGGCACTCCTCAGAACGGCGGTCCCAAATTCAAAACATAATGTTTCTAGAAAAATAAAATTTTAAATTCATTTTTACCTCATGGAACTTCATTAAAATTATTTTTAAAAGTAAAATAACATCTTTTTGTTTGAATAAAACAACAATTTGACAAATTTTACGAAATCGAAAACATTACATTTTAGTGAATCTTTTGTCTTTTACGGTGACATTGTGGTAAATATAGGAGAACTCTTCTGTCCTTAAAGATACCTTATAAAAGTTGCCCAATTGGATGTATCTAGATTAAAATAAATATGTTGTATTTATTTTATTACTTTAATTGTGTCTAGGTGTCTGATATATCTTTCTAAACAAGTAGTGGGTTTACAATTTTAAATATTTAGGTGTCACATATTTAAAGTATCTTTTATTGGTTTATTATTGTGAAATAAGGTATTGTTTCACTAATAAAATTGGATATTCAGATATAGGCATAGGCCTATGGTTTTTAAATTAATTCACAATTTCTTTACAATAATTAGGACGTTTATTTAATTTCTGCCTGGGGGCAAATAGCAGAAGGTTGCTTTAACTATATAATAGGTGCCCTATTTTCTTCGTTCATAAATAGTTGTCCCAGGACAAGGTATGTTTTTTTTAAAAAAAATGATAATGATTATGACAAAGCTCCAGTGGTTCTTCTTTTTTATGATGCAGGGGTTCTCAATCTGTGGGTGATGAGCCTTTGGCCTTTGGGGGGCTAATGACCCTAACTCATATATATATAATATAAATCTGCATGAATCATTAACTATGAATTAGTATTAATAAAAATCAATTTATAAGAACAGAAGGATTATTTCAGCAAGGCATGTTCACGCAAATGAAGCACATTTTTTTAAAATCATAAAAGATTAAGAAGCAAGGTATCTAGTATCTACATAAAATTTATAACACGTAACACTTAAAAATTAGTTATCCCCCTCATCAAGCATTTTAATATATTTTTGAGTTGAGGGAAAATCTTTAAAAACATGATGAAAAATAATATCAATGACATAGCAAGTAGCACAATGGACATGCTTTTCCTTACTTGCTAGGAGGCTTCACTAACATAATGGACAGGAGGCTCCACTAGCATAATGAACAGGAGGCTCCACTAGCATAATGGACAGGAGGCTCCACTAACATAATGGACAGGAGGCTCCACTAACATAATGGACACGAGGCTCCACTAGCATAATGGACAGGAGGCTTCACTAACATAATGGACAGGAGGCTCCACTAACATAATGGACAGGAGGCTCCACTAACATAATGGACAGGAGGCTCCACTAGCATAATGGACAGGAGGCTCCACTAACATAATGGACAGGAGGCTCCACTAACATAATGGACAGGAGGCTCCACTAACATAATGGACAGGAGGCTCCACTAACATAATGGACAGGAGGCTCCACTAGCATAATGGACACGAGGCTCCACTAGCATAATAGACAGGA
This sequence comes from Omphiscola glabra, assembly GCA_964017045.1. Lineage (NCBI taxonomy): Eukaryota > Metazoa > Mollusca > Gastropoda > Lymnaeidae > Omphiscola > Omphiscola glabra. Next base: position 24,175,572 of record OZ024799.1, read on the forward strand.
GGCTCCACTAACATAATGGACAGGAGGCTCCACTAACATAATGGACAGGAGGCTCCACTAACATAATGGACAGGAGGCTCCACTAACATAATGGACAGGAGGCTCCACTAGCATAATGGACAGGAGGCTCCACTAGCATAATGGACAGGAGGCTCCACTAGCATAATGGACACGAGGCTCCACTAGCATAATGGACAGGAGGCTCCACTAACATAATGGACAGGAGGCTCCACTAACATAATGGACAGGAGGCTCCACTAGCATAATGGACAGGAGGCTCCACTAGCATAATGGACAGGAGGCTCCACTAACATAATGGACAGGAGGCTCCACTAGCATAATGGACAGGAGGCTCCACTAACATAATAAACAGGAGGCTCCACTAACATAATGGACAGGAGGCTTCACTAGCATAATGGACAGGAGGCTCCACTAACATAATGGACAGGAGGCTCCACTAACATAATGGACAGGAGGCTCCACTAGCATAATGGACAGGAGGCTCCACTAGCATAATGGACAGGAGGCTCCACTAGCATAATGGACAGGAGGCTCCACTAACATAATGGACAGGAGGCTCCACTAACATAATGGACAGGAGGCTCCACTAACATAATGAACAGGCTTTTCACTACTTGTGCATTTCTTGGTCTATTCTTCTTTTAATCGTGATAAGCAAAACAATAGCAAGCATATATTAAGGCTCGTTCACAATTTACATCATGATCACATGCTCGGGGGGGGGGGGGGCGTGTGGGGGGCACGTGTGGGGGCGCGTGTGGGGTCGAGAATTCAGGGGCATTTATTAACAATATATTGTTTGGTTTATATCGGCACGATGTTAAATAAAGCACAATGTGCACAAAGAGTACAATGATGAAAAGAAATCTACACACACACAGTAAACAAAGCTCTGTCTCGAAGCACAAATAACACATGCGATAGAATCTCATGATAAATGATCTGCCTCTCTCTGTCATTTGTCTCCACACGTTTTTATAGTCTATTCTACTCATCTATCGAGCACCGTCTTACGTTTTGTCTTCCTTTCCAGTTTTATCCAGATTTTTCTATAAAATTCTGAATGACAAGGACAATACTTATTTTGTTGTAAACAAGGTTAAAGGGAGACTATTCGTTTGCCACCTACACCTTAAATGTGGTCTCGAGTTTTTTGTCTGCTAGAGTTCATGCACGGGGGAAGCGTGAAGCAAACAAGTCGCCTACATAACATTGACGCACACATGATTGTCAGCAAGTTTTGGTGACCTGATTTTGAGGTCCAGAGCAGTCTATTATGACACGACTGAATGGTTCTTTAAAAGCTGGAATGGGCTGAAGAGGAGCCGATGGTATCTTCTGATTTGGTTTCCTTACCACCTGACAAGTATGACATGATCTGCAGTAGTCAACCACATCTTTCTTGATCTTGGGCCAAAAAAAGTGTGACGTGATTTTGTGATATGTCTTGTTCGCTCCCAAATGGCCTGTAAGTTGGGAATCATGGACTAAGCTCAGGATTTCGTTCCGGAAAAGTGTAGGAACTACTATCTGATGAACTATCCTCCATTCTTCGTCAGTTTTTTATTTCCTAATAAGTATGTTATCTTGTAATAATTAACAAACAGGGAATTGCTCAGCTTCTTCTTTGGTCATAGCGTTCTCTCGAAGTTTAAAGATTTCTGGATCATTCTTTTGCTCTTCATCGAGCTGCGTTCAAGTTGGTGTTTTGTGATCCTTTGACTCTTCGTTCATCATCATCATCATGTCCTTTAGTCCTTTAACCGTTAGGGCGCCACAGATGACATGAAAACTATCCTTCTCCATTTCTCTCGGTCTTCAGCACTACGCATAGCATCGCCTAGCTTTAGTCCCGTCCAATCTTTGATGTTATCTTCCCATCTTTTTCTCTGTCTTCCTCTTCTTCTCCCTCCTCTAGTTGTGCCCTGCATTATTTCTTCGGCAAGCCCTTAAAGATTTTCCCTCAACTCAAAAATATATTAATATGCTTGATGAGGGGGATAACTAATTTTCAAGTGTTATGTGTTATAAATTGTATGTAGATACTAGATACCTTGTCACGTGGCCATACCACTCAAGTTTGCGCTTTTTACAGACACCAGAAAGTCATCGTATTGCCCAGTTGCTTGACGAATCCTTTCTTTCACTTGTTCATTGGTGATATGGTCTCTATAGCGGATGCCAAGAATGCTTCTGAAACATCTCATCTCCATCGCCTTTATTTTCCTTTCAAGTTCTGCTGTTAATGTCCAGTACTCACATGCATACAAGAAAATGGAGAGGACTTATGAGCGCATCAGCCTAATTTTGGTGATGGGGGCTATATTTTTGTAGTTCCATATTTTCTTGAGCCTCTTTAGTGCTGTTATGGTCTGGGCAATCCTGGCCATCAATTCGGGCTTGGAGTCTTCTTCCGAGACTATTGCTCCGAGGTACTTGAAGCTGCGAACTGCCTTTAATCTTTCCTCACCGACTTTAATTTCAGTGGCGATGCCAGTGGTGTTATTCGTTGTCATTTTTGTCTTTTCTGCACTGATTTGCATGCCAAAGGACGACGAAGTCTTGTCGAAACGCTTTACTAGGTTGGCTAGCTCTTCTTCGCTTCCAGTCAGTCCGTCTATGTCATCCGCAAAGCGTAGGTTGATGATTGTTCTGCCACCAATGCTGACTGTCCCTACATGCGTTTCCAGTGCATCTGACATAATTATCTCTAAGAAGATGTTGAACAGGGTGGGGGAGAGCAAGCAACCTTGTCGTACTCCAACCATGGTCTTGAACCATTATCCGATGTTATTGTTCAAGAAGACTGCGCTGGTGGCCTTATCATAGAAGCTGCATATCATTCTGGCTAGGTTTGTGTTGATGTTGTAGTGCCTCACGGTGGCAGATTGATTTCAGATTGGATTTTATTACTTTTTGGTTAACTTCTTTTTCGGAGATCTTCAAACTCATGGCCCTGGTAAAAGCACATGCTGAATATAATTCTGGATATTCTTCTTGAGATTCAGTGAAACAGGGTTCATGAGTAACGATGGGTTCGGCTACCACCTTCCCACCAGCTAAGTCATTCAGCAACGAGATTATTATTATTATTAGTATAAGAAGTTTTTTTAAAGCGTAGTACCCGAACCTATGGCTGGGCTCACCACGCTGTACATACAATTTAACAAACATAATCATGAACTTAAAAATTAACATACATTAATTAAATAAAATAAATAAATGTGTATTCGCACAACCATTCCATAACTTTTTAAATGTCAAGCCATGGACGGCACCCAGCAGTATCGTCTATCGGTCAAAGGGGGGAATCATTCAGGATAGTAGAGCTTAAAGCAGGGGTGGGCAAACTACGGCCCGCGGGCCGCTTGCGGCCGGCAACTGATATTATGCATCCCTCAAAGGCATTTAGAAATAAAAAAAAAAAACTTTGGTTTTAAGTTATTTTGTTGAACTATACAGAAATTCATGCACCGTTATGATTGTTTTAACATTTGTGATCAAATTTCTTTCTAATTTTCCATTTTTTTAAACAGTCCTTGATATTTGTCGTGTAATGCTCAACTGCGAATTTAACTATTTTAATATAGAGAAATGTTTATCGACATTGGACATAATATACATGCGGCCCCCAATAGCTTTACATTTGTCAATGTGGCCCTTCGCACAAAAATTTTTCCCACCCCTGGCTTAAAGAGATGTGTTTTGAGTGTAGTTTTGAATGCTGTGATGGTTGGTATATTGCAGATGTGTAGTGAAAGAGAATTCCATTGTTTGGGGGCGCAGAAAGAGAAAGATCTTTTACTGTATGTTTTTGTGTGAGTCTTGGGGACAGAAAGAATACGCCCGTCTGCGGAGGAGCGAAGCTGTCGAAGGGGTGAATAGACAGAGAGAAGTTCTGTTAGATAGGAAGGGCAGGAACCAGAGAAAAAGTTGTGGCAGAGAACAGAGAGTTTGTAATCAATCCTTGCTTGCACTGGGAGCCAATGAAGTAAAAGAAGTAGTGGTGTGACGTGATCACGTTTTTTTTGCCTTTAAAACTAGCCTAGCAGCTGAGTTTTGAATTTTTTGTAGTTTTTCTACGAAGTGTTTTGGTGAACCTGACAGAAGAGAGTTGCAATAGTCAATACGATAGAGAACAAGAGCACAGACTAGGTTTTTTTGCACTTATTGTTAGGTAGTGGCGGATGGAGCTGATCTGACGGATAGCAGTGTATGCAGAGCCAAATGTGAGAGATATGATTATCGATAGACATGTTGTTGAACAGAATATAACCAAGATTCCTAGCGGATGATGTTAACTGTATGTCGGAGTTACCTATTTGAAATGAGGTAGGGAGAGCTGAGCGCGAGGATAATTTGTGATCGTGAATTTAGTGCTTCCGTTTTGTCATCGTTAAGCGTCAACTTGCTGAGTGTCATCCATGACTTGACATCACCAATGCTCTCCCGCAAAGTCCGGACAGCGGAATGAACAAGAGAGGGATGAGTATGCTTGTATAGCTGCGTGTCATCCGCAAATGACTGACTCTTCACAGCATGCCCTCCGAGCAAAGGAACAGGGGCCTGGTATACATTGTGAATAGAACCGGGCCCAAAACTGACCCTTGTGGCACTCCGTACACCAAGTCAGCCCTGCCGGAGAGACAGCCATCGACAGCGACCGCCTGCGTTCTATTGGAGAGGTAGGACCTAAACCAAGCCAAAACTGAACCAGAAATTCCAAAGTAATTTTCAAGGGTTTTGTAAAAGGTTTCATGGTCAACGGTGTCAAAGGCCGCACTGAGGTCCAAGAGGATCAGGATGGAGACATCACCGCTGTCCAGTGCGAGCAAGAGGTCATTGGTGACTCTCAAGAGAGCTGTCTCAGTGCTATTGAAAGGTCTATAGGCTGACTAATTAGGACTGAGAAGAGAGTGGTCGTTTAAGTAAGCAAAACGTTGTTTTAGAACTAGTTTTTCAATGATTTTAGATAAAAATGATAAGTTAGATACAGGTCTATAGTTTTTAGATTATTTTCATCCAGACCAGGCTTCTTAAGCAATGGTTTGATGACAGCTATCTTACAAATAGTTGGAACAGTGCCAGAAGACAATCTTTCAATGCCGTCCAATAGTAATGTTGGTCGGACACCCACAACGACAGGAAAGGAAGACTAGGTCTGATTTGAGATGGATGACATGTAAAGTAACATCAATGAATCCCACCTCTACGCCTCGTAACAGGATGTTGCTCCCAGTAGCAGTAGATCCAGACAAGGGAAATATACCTTCATATATGCTATAAAATTGGCCGCTATTTCCATTTCTTTTAATTTTTTTTTTGTAGTTCTCTATCTTTTTCTTCTTCCTCTCTCTGTAGCTCTAGCTCCATTTGTTTAAGCTACCTATCTTTTTCTAGCTCCAGTTGTTTGAGCTCCAGATGGAGCTCCATACTAGGATCATTCGGCTGTGTGACTGAGGCAAGTTCATCCTCAGACAAAATATCCTGATCCACTAAGTGGACGATGATCATATCTCGTACCGTCTTTTTTAGCGCCGAATGAGCTAAATGTAATTAAAAATTATTGACTTACAGTATACCGTAAGTCAATAGTTTTTAAATTATATTTCTTTTGGTTTTATAATTCATTATAATAATTAACATAATAAAACTTATTAATTTTAATTAGCCCTGGTTTGTGTATTATATTCTTTGTTAGTGTATTTATCATTTTTTATCGTCTTTTGCGGTGTACCGGTACTGTTTTAGAACGAGCCATACACTTAAATAAGAGATTAATTTCTCCATATTGATAACAGTACGTAACACCCCAATCCTTCATACTGGCATATTCCCATTAGATGGACTTACAGTGTATGGACATCACGACGGGACCTTCAACGCTCGAGAGAGCCCGGTCCTACAAGTGGCGTAGCGAGCTTAACTCGCTCCCGGGGCAAAATACCTTTTAGCGCCCCCTATTAAAAAACCATACAATATTATATGTAAAATATACTTGCAAATTAATAAATAAAGTAATAGGCGCCCCTTTGTGAGTAGCGCCCGGGGCATGATGCCCCCCTTGCCCACCCCTCGCTACGCCACTGGGTCCTATACCCTAGTGTAAGCTGATGCCCCTGAATCTGACTTAATAATGGTCTATTATGTTTACATTACTTTAACCGTATGATTATTGCTTTTGGTGTGAGACTTGAAAAAAATCTGGCCACAAATCGGCAAAATAGACCAAAACAACCTAAGCGTTTGACTGACTTTGTAAATACATGTTTTATATTAAAATTTCAATTTAAAACCACTGAAAATACATGACAAAACAATTGGAAAACAATAAATAAATGTTATAGTAGCCACTGACGTTTTTTAATGTAGTTCCATGAGGTACAAACTATTTTTTAAATTTTATTTCTGTACAAATAATATGGGACCGCCGTTCTGAGGAGTGCCGAAATGTTATCCAATTTCAATAGATTTATATTTATATGACTTATGACTTTTAGTTTTAGTCAACTATTAATTTTTAGTTTTAGCTCTGTATTTATTTGCTAAAATTTTGGCTAATTTTGAAAGATGGGTACATGACGTCATTTGCGTGTTTTGGTATGTTGCTGATGACTTTAGGGTTCAGGTTAGGTTTAAGCTTACCTTAAGCTTGAGGCTTGAGGGGTTCTGGGGAAGGATCTCTTAATAAATATATAATTGATCTGATTGGTAAATGTTGAGGTGCATGTGTACTTCAAAGCTGTACTGTATATACTGTATGTTGTCGTGTGTAGTGTAGAGTCCAAGAAACTCAGGGTACTAAGTGTGGCAGGCTCATAATTTGGTAAGGTGGATAGCTAGCACTGGGTGGAGTCCTTGGAATCAGGCCTCAAGCGGTATCCTCAAATCCTTCTGCTAAAGTATGTTTGTTTCTTGTATTACAGCAACTAGGTAAATGCCGGCTCGAGGGTCTCACAAGTAGATAAGCAGTTTTTACCTTGAAAATATATTATTAGTATAAGGAATCTAAAAGAATTCATTCCAAGTCAGACAAGGCTTATATCTGTGGTTGGACAAGTATGATTGGTCGAACTTTTTACTGTTTAATACAGTAGTAATAATAAAGATTGCTAGGCAAGGGTAAAGCGGTACATTAGGTACCAATGTTTTACACACTGTTTACAAAGCTTGTTTTCAGATAACTTAACTACTTTGAGTTTGGATAAGGTTAATATTATGAGTGATACTGAGATCAAGTTTTTAAAAAATGAAATAAGGTACACAAGGTAACGGTAATGGAAAACTTGAAAAAAGTCAACACAAAACAATGAATGTTTCTGCAAAAAGCTTTCTTTTGCAAACAAAAGAAAATAATCTCTGTCTATGATGAGAGGAAACTACTTTAAACAAAAATATTACAAAGCTATTATTGTTCTTAAAATGATGCCAACAAATCTCCTACAGAATATTATTTTACTTTATTTCAAATAATTTTACTAATTGAAAAGCCATTTATTATGTCATCCCAGAGAATGAAACTGCAGATGAGAAGACTGGTTGGTGATGCCTTCAGGCTAAAAAAACTTGTTACCAGAACAAGAAAATGTTATGAAAAATATGCAAGTTACAGCACCATAGCTAGCAAGAGTGACATACCTTGTGATGATTTGCACAGTTGCAACAGTGAACCACCACACACTAATAAGCAGACATTATCTCCAGAAGATATTTACAGTAAAATTATATTTGCCAATGGTAAGCAATTTATATTTCATTAATTTATTCATTGTTCAATTTTATTTACAGAAAATAAAATAAAAAGTCATGATCGTAATTTGTGAAATATTTGTTTTCTTTTTTTTTTTAAATTTATTATTAATTATACTTTTCAATAAAAATGCTGAGACATTTTAGAAAAAAGTTTTATGTGTTTCAGCTGTTGGCTATTTTGCTATTTTGTTGATGGATTCTCCTGTCAAGTTTTAAATTGATATAATTTGTCTTTGATTAAATAATGATTATGAGTGATGATTTAGAGAAATAGTACGGAATATTCAGTAACTTTCTCTGAAGAATAAATCCAAGGCAGAAAACTATAAAAAAATATAACCTTGACAATATAATATGATAACAATTATTTGAAAAGTAGACAATTTACAATAAATTACATATTTAATATAAATTCATTTGATTTTTAAAGCCCAAAGTATACAAAAAGCACAATTTTAATATTGCTTTTGTTTTTCAGATAAAATTGTTGCTATCAACAAGCCTTGTGGAATATCAGTTTATGGTAATTTTTGTGTTTCCTCATAATGTACTTAGAGTGTGATTTAGATTTGAAATTTTACTTTAAATTGTATGGTAGATTCTCCTTCAGTGACTAATGACTGTGTTCTTTTAAATAAATATATTACTAAACATTGACAATTACTAATTAATTTATAGATTTGTTGAAAAGTTGTTTAAGACATTGCTTCTTAGATAATTAGAATTAAATTGTGTCCTTCATTGAAGAAAACAACTTGTTTTTGCTAGATCTTGCTATAATCATATAATGCTGTGTCATTAATAAAATTATATTTAGTTTGACTTATGTTGATAATTTTTGGTAAAAATAATTTGTCTTTGAGTCACACTTAACTTTTTAATTAAAAGATGTATATATGTTATTTAAAATACTTTTCACAAACATATAATTGGTCAGGTAAGAGGCACGCTTCAGCATCAGATGTTGGGGAAGAATCTAAAGAGCTGAGCTCAACAGTTCATCAATACTTACCATACTTAAGCCAAAAGTTGCAGTGCCCAGAACTTGAAGTGGGGTTATCTCTCAAAAGGTATTTCACTGAATTTAAGAATGTGTGTGCTTCATATAAAAATGTAAATTTTGTGTGTATGTTATTTTTTTAGGATTATTCATATAAAACTTGATGTATATACCTTATGATTCATATTTTCTAAAGCTTTTACAGTGGAGTAGTGCTTCTGTGTAAAAGCCAAGAGTCAAAGAAAAAGTTTGAAAAATTTACTGCATGGGCTGGAGCCCAAAAAGAACAGTTCATGTCATATCTGTAAGTAATGGTGCTTCAGTATTGAAAAATAAACTCTTACTTGCAATTGGTAATTCAACTATTTCTTTAGTTCAATATTGGATTAATGCAAAAGTACAATTTATTTTTCAATTGTTTTTTGTTTGTTTAGAGTGATCACACTTGGAGTACCTATATGTCCTCACAACGTACCATTAGAAGCTTACATCAGCAGGGAGTTCTTACACAATAGAGAACTAGTAAGTACTATTTAATTGTGTATATTTGCAAGACACTTATACAATTATTAAAATTTAGCTAGCCACTTGTGTTGCATGTTAGGGAATTTATATAATGTAGTGAGTTAGAACATAGCAGTGATGTGGGAAAGCATTTGATATCGAATGCAATATGTTTGCTGAGTGGAAAAGGGTAATTAAAATATAATCAAGTTGGATTAAAATGAAAATGGTCCGTGTGCATCAATGGTCCGTGTGCACCAATGGTCCGTGTGCATCAATGGGTTTTCATTCTATCTTCTGCTCAATGGTTGGATAATCTACCTTTTAGTTTTTGGTTTCCTATATTTAAGACATTAAATTAAGCCATCGTAAAGTTGATTTTTTATGTACTTTTTCATAGAGTACTGTCAGTCCAAAAGACATCTATTCTGCTCGCAAAGAAGGTTCAATGATACTGGCTAATTTTAGTGTCAAACCTTTAGTTGTGAACAAGGAGAATGCAACATCTTTAGTGGAAGTTTCAATAAATAAAGGTTAGTTTAAGGTACTGGATTTTAGAATGGAGCTACATGTTAAACTTTATGATGTAGCATTTGAAGTACTACTTCATAGAATGGCTCTACTTCTTAAGCTTTATGATGTAGCATTTGAAGTACTAGATCATACAATGGCTCTACTTGTTAAACTTCATGGTGTAGCCAAAAACTTGACAAATATTGTCTGAGAATTTCTTTTTCCAATATATTCACATTTCATTTTACTTTTGACATAGTAGGTGGATATTCTCACCATATACTGCAACATGATGGACTTTTAAAGTACTTATGTTTGCATATGAAACAACCGTACTGACTGTATTGTATATTACTGCTCATGGCACCTATATCAAGTATGCCCAAATACTTAAATCTACATGATTTTATTTCCTCTGACATGCTGTGCAATCTTGAGATTGGAGGAAATATTTATATTTTTTGTATTGGCATTACAATGAAATTTGTGATATACTGTAAAAATTTAGATCTATGTCAAATAAATAAAAAATTAGAAATGGAATGGGTCTTTGATAAGACAGGATCTGAAGCAAGATGTATCCCATATATGGCGTAACATGAGTATTAAGACTAAATAAACTGTCATTGCTACACCTCTGAAAGACACAGTAAAAACACATAGGAAAGAAAAGATATTTAATGTAATTTTAACCATTAACTATAATTAGGTGCCATCCATACACTATGTACACACACATTTTTATTTTCATACACCCATCTCCCAGTTTTGCACCCATACATTTTTTTTTATTTTCGTATCCCTCTTCGTTATGCATAAGTACAAATTAGCTTTTAACCCCCCCCCCCCAAACCACATTCACCTGTTTGAAAAGTTAATTCAACCATGGTCACAAGACATTATTTTATTTTACTATAATTTTATATTTATGCATGGAACCATACAAAAGCGTATGGTTGACTAAAGTTGTCACTAAACTTATTCTTAGCGTTGCATTATTTAGCTAATTCATTTGTGAAAATGAAGCAATAGCATGACAATAACTCTGAAGACTAAGTCTACATACACATTCTGCCATGACAAATCCACTTATCCTACTCAGTGCATTCTTATATATGGATGGCCTCTAAAACAACGAATTTGTTTTACTGTATTACTCAGAACAACATTGACATCAAGTAAAATACAGATGCCAACAATAAAGTGAGATAGTGATAGTAAAATTTGATACATCAGGTCCTAATATAATGTTATAACCTATTGAATCTGACAGACAGATGGGAAGCTGTGGAAGTTCTTATGAGTCACTATTTGAGCCCCATACTTGGAGATCATATTTACTCAAGCAGGACCTACTCAGTTATGGGAGTGCCATTTTTAGCTAGTCCATACTCGGCCCCTCCTAGCACACAGGTAAATAAAGAACTTGACAAACGTTATATAAATTATGTAAATTCTGTGTCTTTCCCAACCTTTCTCTATATTCTGCAGCCATAACAAATTTTTGACTCTCTCTTGTCCACCACATAAAAATAACATGCACTTTGATATTGAAAAAAAAAAAGAACTGCTATATTTTTAATCAATTTTCCTTGCCTACCCTGAAATGCCACTTGGGGGTGAAAGCCCCAAAGTTAGGGAAACCCTACTTTTAAGGATGGGGGTGGAAAAAGACAAAACTTCAATGTGTAAATTAAAACTAGTGGAATATTTCAATATAATTTCTAATGGGGTTGAACTGTATTAGTCAAAGGTTGAAAGTACAAAAACAAAACAGTGTCAGGACAATTAAATGGTGTTGACAAACATTCTAAACAATCTCATGTAGATAAAAATTTTACTTGAAAGTATTTATACTTTAATCTCACAGAAAGTTCCTCCGCAAATCCTGGAAGCCTTGGCGCACAAAGGACACTTCTCCAAAGATGAGCCACTGCCTCTGTTTATGCATAGACATAAAGTGATACTGACAAGGTTTCCTGATAAAAAATCACCTCCCCTTGTTATTACTGGTGCCCCACAGGATGAGTTCCTGCATGCTCTTCAGTGCCTAGGATTGTATGATCCTTCTATGTTCTTGTGACAATGGTTTGATAAAGGGCTGGGTTTGTATGTAGAGATTGTGTGTTAATTATGTAACTGATTTCTGCCTTTGGATTGTAATGGTATTAACTAAGGCTCACTATCTGTGAATTGTTTTGTTGTGTGAGCTTGGCTGCTGTTTGTTGAGGCTAAAAAGGTGACCTGATCAAACCAGTATCAGCATGTAAAAAAAAAAATTAAAATTATATCCCAACACAACTGAACATATGTGTCCCAGTTAAGACATAAGTTCAAAGACTAACATTTTTTTAAAAATGCATTAAAGACATCTTTGTTGTATTATCATTTAGAATTTTGTTATTTGTGACCCTTTTACTGGTAGATTGATATTGGAATCCTGGAAGAAGTTTGGCAGGACTTCTTGATTCATAGAAAACTCTTGGCAAATAACACAAGAAGGTAACAAAACAGAATTTTGACATTTTATTCAACCATGGAACCACATGCCTCTCAATATAAAAAAATATGAAATAAAGAAAAATCTTAATAACAATGTAAACGTATGGCAATTACCGGGTTTTTGTTTCAAGTGGAAGAAAGCACTTTGATTATAACAGCTAAAAAGGTATGAGCATATTTTTATATATATAATGAAATATTTAATACATCAGTGCTATCAAGCTTTTTTCATATTTCAGACTATTATGTATAAAAATTATTATTTTTGGGCTTAAACTTTTTCAGGTTACCATTGACCCCATATTAAAAAGTGAGCTATCGCCTTAAAAAGTATTTAAGGGTCTTTTGGAATTTTTGTTTTGAAAATTAAATTAACTATTACTTTTTTTTATCGTATCTTATAAATGGGGGAATTTTAACAGTCAATGAAATTTATTTTCAATTTGATAAAAAATATATTAGGTCCTAATATATTTTAGGTTTATGAGAGGTTCACCATATTAATATATAAAAAGCTAAGAAACATCAACATTATTTTATTTAACTCTCAAAGCAGTATAATATGAGCTAAATTTAAATTTATGGTAGACCTGCAGTAAACATGATGGCTGTATAGGTTGGATTTTCAACATAGGTTTAGCAATTACAGCAATTTATTAAAATTGTATGATTCACAATTCAGTATATACATAATATATGGATGATCCCTTACACGGATTTACTTCACAATGTATCATGGGTCACTGATACAGACCTGTTTACCCTTAAACTCTTAAAATCGTACAATATCATCACAAAATCATTCAATACATTATCTTAATAGTAAAACAAAAACCACACAGTATATATATAATGTATGCCAAAATCGTAAGAGTAAACAGGTCTGCTGATAAAATATGTCAGAAAGCATTTAATGTGAAAAAATATAAAAAGAACAGTTATAATAAATTGTCATATGTCTGTTTTCTGTTTACAGAGAAATTTACATTTTATTTTACATTTCAAAGGACATGCTTGTCTTCACAGCATAGCTAACATTAGAATTTAAAAATAAATAAAAACAAATCTTTAAGTAGTCTGAAAGTATTTCAAGGAATAATATTTGTATATAGATAATTTTTTTAAAAATCCTTCATTCAATATTTACCAACAAATTGTAATAGTGAACATAAGACAATTCAATAAGCTTATTTCAGATTTTGTCAAACTTTATAGTATAAAAAATATTTCTGAAACCAAAGTTTAAAATTGTAACAAAAAAATAGGCTTATAAAATACAAGACTGAAAATATTATGATCCAGATTGGAATGGAATTTGATTGATTCAGTATATTAAAAAAAAATTCATATTTTCATATTTAACAGCTCTTTCACTATTAATATCAGCCAGCTATATTAATTAGCTAGTTATTCATTAATAGTTATTGTTTCTGAAACAATCACCCCAAATTTTGGGATACTATCATTTTATGTTTGATCTTTTTTGGAGATCCTTGTTTAATTCTTAAAAGAATTGGTTGGCATACAAGCTAATACATATATAGATATCTGCAATGTTATAAGCACACTCTACTAAAATATTTTAGGTCCATTAGTTACACATACATTAAGATAATTATTAGAGCACCAATAGCAAAATGCAACAAAAAATAAAAATCCCATACAAATAGAATACTGATATAACAAAATATCTGTACAGTAGCACTGAAAATACTGACAACTTGGGGCAAAAAAGAACCTTTTGTTAATAATCTTTCACTTTGAGCGCTGCACAGATTTTATTACAATTAAAAATTATAAGTATATTATAATTAAAATACATGATGAGCATGAGAGGGAAAAGGATTAATTATGTAGGATTTAAATGAATTGTAATATATACAAAATTTTGAATATGGTGCCACAAAATACATATTTTTATCATAAATTTTAAGAGCCACATATTTTCATTTTTTTTGTACAGGTAGTTAGTTTCATGTTATCATTTATATTAAAAAAAAATAAGCAAAAAAACAATTATGATCATTTATGAATTTAAATTTCAGATTCTGCGTCCACTATATTTAACTTTGTGACAAAAAAAATGATTTTAATTGATTTTAGTCTTTCAACATCCTACTATATAAGTTTAAAAAACAACATTTTGTATATATATTATGCTAGCATTTAACCTGAGATCAATATTTGCATTATAGAATCAAAATCAGGGGCAACAAGTGGTACAATATACTATAAAAGAAAAGTAAAAGTGTTTAGACTTGAATAAATTGGTCCTGCATTTTGAAAATTGAGTGTAAAACAAGGTTTTTGTAAGTATATGTGCATGGTTTGTAACAATTAATTAATAGTTATTTGCAAAAGAAGAATTTAGTTAAATGCATAAATGGCAGCATTTAAAAAAAAAAATTGTTTAAATTAAAAATATTTTTAAAAACTATAAAAAATAAACATTTCCCCCAAAAATGTAATTATTTAAAAGTGGCAGTTTTTTTCTTTATTATCAGAAGCTAAATGCACACAACCAATCTTGTATACCGGTACTAACAAAGTATGTTTGCTTTTTTTTCTGTGATAAGAAAGCTCAGAAGCTAACACACATCACTTGAGAACACTTTTCATTTAACATGAGAATCAAATCACTGAGCATTTTCATCTTATGTAATTGACCAAGAGAATAAAAATTATTAACCTTTTCGTTGCCAACACGATCACCCACTTTCAATTACCAAGAACGTCACAATGTCGTCATTACAAAGAGGCAAAGAACTTTTCTGAAATACCAAGGACGTCACGTCGACGTCATATTTCAATGCTATATATTTCTTTTTTCGTTAATCTATAGAGAAATTAAAAAGCGAATCGGATAAAGAATGAAAAATACCGGAAATTTCTTCTTTCTACGTTTTTTATTGCTGAGTCAGCAAAAATCAATACCAAAACCAGTGGTAATGAAAGGGTTAAATGTAAGGGGTTATCAACGTAGTTTTTTCCTTACACATGTCTAAGATTAGGGACTGCCACCTATTTATTTCTTTTGACAGCTGTTAATGCGATACATGTCCTAATGAGTTGCACCTTACTTTGAGGATGCATGCATTCAATTAAGCCTCAATTTTTACAACTGGAAATATTCAGTGTGCACAATACTCATGAAAATCACCCAAACCTTTTTAACCAATAGGGAGGATAACATCATGTTTTTTTGTTTTTTTTACATCTATTACAGCACTCACATTCACTGTTTTAATGGCAGCAAAAGCTCAGTTTTCTCCCCCTAATAGGTCAAACATTGTTTTTTAGAATGTTCAAGTTCAATTGTTTTATTTGCGGGTGCTTGATTCATTCAACTCTTTTCGTTTTTTGGACCAATCAGAAAACTGCTTAAAAGTTTGTGGAAAATCAGCATCCCAGACTCCAATGCAGCCATACTGATTCTCTGTCAAATAAATCAATATCAATATTCTAATGAGTCAATAGTTTCAATATTTTCCAACCATTTCTATAATGAACTGTTTTTAAACAAAAAATTTCATGTGACTAAACATTTTATTTTCCATAGTCAAGAGTTTTTATTGCAGTCCAGCAACTACCCTATTCATTTTCTACTCAAGGAAGAGAGTCAATAAAACAACAGTTTGTACTTTCCTACACTATTCTTTGGGTAGCTACTAACTGAGCCACAACCTAGTCAATGCGTTTGTCTCTGAGGGACCTATAAGTTAGATACATTTTCTGATTAGAGCCAAATGTTACTTCAAAAAAAAAAAAAAAAATTCTTTATGTACTCCAGTATATGGCAACCTATCTAGCTCAGAGTTTTGATGCCTATCTGCAAGCACTGATTGAATAAATGACAACTCACCTTTTTCTGTGTCATACTCTGACCTGTTCCTAAAGCCTAAACCTCCACTCAAGATAACACCAGTGCTAGCATTTGGGCCATATTTGGCTAAACCTGAAAAAACACCGAAAAGTACTTCAAATTTAATCAATTAAAGAGCCAGGAAGCAGATTTGTCAACTAGATTTTTCTTTGAAACTTATATTTGGACCAATACTTTTAAAAATATATTTTAATGACCATTGCTAATCTACAGCATTGGTGCCTAAACATTTTTACTACCCGGTACCACCACCTTAGTAACATAAAAGTATGACCACTTTACATTATTTAAACCAGAGGCCCCCAAACTTTTTTGTCTTGTAGACCACGTGCCATGTTTTTTCAGTTTTGGGTAGACCCCCTGCTTTACTGATATTGATTTTTTGCAAATTCATAAACTACAAATGTATTTTTTAATATCTTTTCATATATCAGAAAATATACCCAATAGCTTAAATTTTAATATGATTCTTCATCACGTTCCATGAACATTTATGTTTTGAAAATGTTTACTTCATAGGTACTTTTATAATTTATGTAGGAAGATGTATGTCTTTATATTATAAGGTAATATTATGTAAGTAAATAGGTACTATCTGTGTATGTGGATTATTCCATTCATGGAATGCCAAAATAGAAGTTACAACCTGCTTACATGAGATCCACTATCGTAGACCCCCAATTTTTTTCTCGCTGACATGGACCCCTTGCAATTTGTCGTCAACCCCTTGGGGATATAGACCACTTTGGGCATCTCTGATTTAAACCATCATATTGAAACAGCTCCCCACTTCCTCTCCTCCTACACAAATCCATAAGAAAGTCATAGCAGAAACAAACCTTTCAGTTTAACAGCAGTGAGACACCTGATGGATGCAGTATGCCTGTGCGTGCAGATGATAGGTGTCCAGTTGTTGACGTCAATCAATGCAATCTGACCACCTCCTGTTCCTACCCATAATATTTTAACATCATGGAGCACCATAGCAGTGATACGACTGTCTTTTAATGATAACCTGGAAATGTAGATTAATTATCTGAATGTGTCTTAAGTTTCTGAAAATAATTAGAGGACATTCACTGTCAAGACTGGTTAAATTTATTTAATTTCTTTGGAACATCAAATTTAGATGAAAAGTATTACAATTAAAAATGTATATATTGTTTAACTGTAGAACAATCTATAATTTACGCACAAGTCACACTTTTAAAATTTCTTTAAAAAATTTATATATATAAATTACTTGCTGCATGCATGAGCATGCAACAATTTATCAACTTTCCCATTTGTTAAATAATAATAATTAATGAGTTTAGTCTTACTTAAATGTTTTACTTATGTCCAGTGAGTTTTTGTGTCTTCCACGAATCACATCCCAAGCCTCCACTATATTACTGTTGCGATGTGCTAAGAATAACTGGCGACCACATGCCATACTTGTGATTGGATTGGAAGATGAATTGCTGCCAAAATAAATATCAATATCATTGTCAAATTTTTAAACTTTTTTTATAAAATTATTATTCCACTAATTTATATAAATAGATACTGCCTCCCATTTCCTTTTGATTTCCTTTTTTTTACATGTCAGACAAAGTCTAAAGTTGTACATTTTTTTTAAATCGCAAAGTTGATTTAAATTCGGTGCACTTGCACTTAGTCATCAATTTAATTTTTTTTATAAATAATCGATTAGTAAAAAATATCTTCAGCCTCTAATAAGACATTAAGTTTACTAATACCTTCCTTCCACTGTGTTAAAAATGTTTTCCACAGCTACACCTATTCTAGTTTCCATAACAACAACCTTGGTGCCACAAGAAGCAATGAGTTTACGATCTGTTGAGCTCCTTAAGATGCATCGCACAGGCTCATAGCATTCACCTAGCCTCATTTCAATAGGATCCATGTCAGGACTCTGAAAATCAAAACACAATATATATATTCTCTAACTGGATTATAACACAATACAAAGTAATAAACTCTTATTACTCTTCCAAGTAAATAATTATCTAAGTCATGAAATTCAAGGATAAAAGTAACAGATCGGATATTTTATTATTGCATATCTAAAAGATTTGAATGTTAAAATCATTAGAATCAATAAATTTTTGCGATAATTTTATTCATAAACTTATTTAAACAAAGAACTTGTATATTGGAAGTTTTGTCACTTAAAAAAATGTTCAGCAAAGCTATACCCAGTATATAAAATAATGCAAACCTGAAGAATTTCTGACATTGGATAGAGTGCCATTTTACCATTGGCCAAACCTGCTAGAACCAAAGGATCATCACCACGCCTGTCAAAAAATATAATTACCAGTATTTAAATTAATTCATTTTAAATTAATTTAGGATTTTAAAAAAAAGGAAAAGCGAAAAAGGAAATAAATGGCAAATAGCTTGCAGTAATTTAAGCTTCTAGCTTTATTACGTAAATAATTTGTTAAATTTTGAAATCCAATGTTCTTTAATATATGGTCTTAAAGATGTATACGACAATATTTCTACCAAGAGCCCTAGCAACAATAAAGAAATTTAACATTATAGCTTTAAAGATAATCGACCAATTTGTATAAGTAGAAATTAATTTATCTAAACAATGCAAGTTAAAACACTTTCAGTTTGTAAAATAACAACATATGCCTTCATTAAGATTTTACAAATCACATACATTTATTAAGATTAAGTATTATTTATTTAAAAAGCACCTTTATGCTGTATTTAATGAATATACAATTGCATATTTTTTAAATTACAATTTATTTTTAAGAGAGGTATTTGTCATATTAAATAGATTAGCTGATCCTATGATGAATGATGCAGTTTATTTCCTGGATTAATATAATTGTTAGGTACATATACTTTTTTGTAAATGTTTTTTGCAAGGTTCCTAACAAACAATGACTTAAAAAATAATAGGGGGGAGGGGGATCCGTTGTTTTGTAAATGCATTTTATGCCTTTTGCTTTTTCTTGGAGAAAATTGAGGGGGAATTACTGTTGTATGTTCAATGCTGATGTGAATATGGTTGATATTATGGTGTAAAGATTGTTAACAGTAGCCACTTACTCACTCCTAAAATTACTTTCAATTTCAACAAAAGTAATATTTTACAAGAATTAAATCTAAGCTAAATAACCACTTAATTTTTTTTCAAAGCAGTCTAATAAAAGTAAAATGAAAATTATTGCTTATATGTGTTTAATTAATTACTTTTTTTTTTCCCACATTTTAATTTATTTTATTTTTAGAAAACAAAAATTATCACTCATACATGCCTACCATTGAACTCCAAAAATTGTCTCAAAAATCAGAATTGTGCAATACAGTACTGGTATCTTAATTATTAATATTAAATAAATATAAACATACAGGAAATATAATTTAATATAATAGATAGAACAAGTATTCGCATCACATGTCGAGTGGGATTGAGTTAAGCTGGCTTCAAAAAAAAGTAACTTCCAAAAAGTAGATAGATGACTGACATTTATATTGCTATCTGCTATCCTTTTTTTTTTTTTTTTTGCAGATGTGTATATGCTATAGATATCAATTAATATTTGGATTTGTTAAAACAAAGCTGCTGTTGAATTTAATATGGTTTAAACTTGAAGTCCGTTGAACATAAAATAAAATTCATTGAATTAATTAAAAAATGAGAAGGCCATTAACGGAATCTACCAAGTAACTTAAGATTTATTTTTTAGGAAAAGCTGGTTTAAAAAAAAAAAAAAAAAAAAATCAATATTCATTAAGCCTATTTCCAGTTAACATATTATAGTCTGATAACTACAACAAGCTGTAAATGGGGGAAAGGAAAAGGAAAAGTGTTAGTATAAAATGGTGCAATTCAAAATCATACAGCTGTTTTGTTCATTCTAAAAATAGATTTCAAAGGCCCTCTCTGATCCTGTGAAATATGTTGAAATATAATGTTGCAGTGCGGAACAGTTGAGCATTTCATTCTCATTTTTAAAAATAAAAACAACAACCAGCTTACTCCATTTTTGCACTCGTTGCGGTTTAGCCCAATGAAATAATTATGTCACAAAATTGCTTCATGCAACACCAAAGCAAATAAAAGACTAAAATTGTCATTTGGGCCAATAAGCTTTTATTACTGTTGCTGTGTCTAGTGAGTTGATTACGAAAACACAAAGCAAAAAATATGACCATCATCACCATCATTGTTATTTTTCTGGACTTAAATTTTTTAGACATCGCCACTCCCTACCCTCTTAGGACAAATGTAACATAATTATAGATGGCCCCCCAACCAATTGTATTCCTCGATTCATTCACTGCTGGATGTAGACAGGAACTAAAACTAACAACCAAAAATGTAATTATGATTTTTTTTTTAAAATCGTAAAAACTACCGGAATGTATATATTTTCAACCTGGTCTCTTAAAATTGTAATTCTGACAAGTTTTAGCATACACTCATAAAAGTAAAAGACATCTTAAAAATCAAACATTGTACACCAAAATAATAAGAGTAATTAGGTCCCATCACTGTATTTTTTTTACCATGGAAGAGATAGGTTAACTAAAATTTTACACTAATAACCTTAAAGATATGGAAGAGTCTGTGTATTTTGGAAGGAGCTGAAAGAAACTCACCAAAAAAGAAATAAACTACAACTGCAACAAAATTGGTAGATAGCTTATTTGAAGGCAGGGAAAAAACATAGTCTGTGCAGGTAAAGTTTTTAATTAAAGCTTTATCAATTAATTACCGGTAGGTTGTCCTTGGGTACTGTCTGAATTGTAGGAAAATTTAGCATTAGTTAAATGTTATTGATTAACATATACTCTTAAATAACAGGGTTCAACAAATACCCCAGTAAACAAAATGAAAAAACTCAAAGCTATATGAGTTTCATTTAAAGGGGTATACAAAACTGACATCATATAGATTGTGAAGGTTTTCACACAGTATGGGGGTGTCTAGCTTTGACATTTGTCAAAATAGCATGAAATCATTTATGGATGGCCCCTAATGAAAGGAAAAATTTGGAGATCCGGTTTTATTAAGCCCTTAACATCCAAGTCCGATATTTATTAAGATTTACTATACCACAAAGGCCTTCTTCATATAAAAATTAAAACATTACTGCATGGTTATAAATCAGACCAAGGGAGCTTACTGACAAATAATTTGCCATATTATTGATGGTTATTTCCTGTGGTATAGCACTGAGCATTAGTCACTAAAGAATATAAGGAGCTGAAGCACTGGGATATAATGAAACCATTAATAAACAAGACATGAAGCATTTCCCTTTGACTGGGTATAATTTATGAGTGGCCAGGGTTAATTGGGTTAATGTCTTTTTAATATAGGAATTAAAGTCTTGATTACCTACCTGTGGACAATATATAAGGACAAGACAGAGTCATCCAACTGTTGCGTGGAGTGAACTAATTCACTGGAGATTGTACTAAATACCCAAATCTTGCCAGCTTGTGTTCCTAGCAGAATGTATTCTTGATTTACTGGCATGATACAAAGGACTCTGCCATCTCTGAACATGGTGCCCACTCCCTAAAAAAAATTTTTTATAATAAAGAAAACAACCAATATGAAAATAAAATAATTTAAATAAATTTGCTATTTCATATTATTTAGAATTTAACCATAATTTCCTATGCAGTTTAAATAAGATAATGAAAACAGTTTGAATTTAAAGGTGTTTACAGTCATCTGAACGCAAAAAACAACAACCCCAAAACATTTTTAACAAAGAACTTCTAAACTTACCCTGTAATCCACAGACTGACGACTTCTTTCACTACTCAAATTCTCGTCCCTGTAGTCAAAAAGATTAAACCAGGTAAGCTGCATGTATTCATTGTCACCACTGGCAACCCAGAGCCTGACATTTTGGCTGCTCTGTGCCTGTAAATAAAAACATTTATTAAGCTTTGATTTTGGCTGTGGATTCAATATTTAATAAAAAGTCATCTCAATCTATTTATTAGTTGTTGGTTGTAATGCCGGTTAGAGTAAAGAAAAATGACATTGTATTTTAAACAAATAGCATTGTTGAAAAATCAATCCAAAGAAAGATAAAAAAATTTTTTTACAAATAATTAGGAAAAACTATTAACAAAATCTATTTGAAGTTAACAAACATTTTCCATAAACCTTATAATTAAAAGGCATCAATATTATTTATATAATAAAGCATGAAGGGGATGAAGAAATTGAAATATATTTTTTTACATATTCATCTATTAAAAGTTCTGAAGTGAGACACATAAGTGAGGCCATAAGACCACTGACTTTGATTCAAGTAGCTTTTCTGTCTTAGTTTACATTTCATTATGTTTATATGAGTATGATTATCCAATTGTGTTATAATTACTTACTTGAGTAGCTATGCATTCTACAGTAGTCCCAACTGAAACAGGTAAGACTTCTCTAAGAGAAAATAGCTCAGCTGAACTGAGAAGCTCAAACACATAGCTAGCCTGATATAGACAATGTTATATTTAAAAACAAACAATTCTGTTGTCAAACATAGGTAAATATTTTTGTAATGTAATTTTTTTGTTGAATTTTCAAGTGACATTTTTGTTGTCTTTCAAGCAATGAAAAGGATTGTGAAAGACAAATAACATAGACTTACATTTTTTTAAATTAAATCTGAAAACTGAAACAAGGTTGTCTTTTTATAAATTCTTCACATTGCAAATTGAACAACTCTTTTTTGTTTTAATAGTTTTTGAATGTAAAAAAAAAAAAAAAAAAACACCAAAAATTAGGGCCATTGTTAAATTACATGTAAAGTAATAGATTTCAGTCATTAAACTATCTTTGATTTTGTTGAAATTTTAAGTAACACTGATGGCTAATATTTTATTTCATTTAGTTTTGAAACTAAATATCTTGGTGTTTGTAAGGCCTACTTTTCATTTTTCTAAGATGTTGTAATAATGAAAAATAAATTATTGTATATCATAGAAAAATCTTTAATTTATTTTCATATTTAAGAAGATTAAATGATAGACTTAAATAAATGTAATCCACCTTTGGTCTATAATCTGGTACTTGATTCAGGCATTGTGTTATCAACTCTTGAAAGTCAGGCCAAGGGGGGCAGCCTCTTTGTGTAATTAGTGGAATTGGAAAATTCTGTGGTTATGGAAAAAGTAATTACTAGGAACCCAGTTTTTTTTTGTGTTTGTTAGTAAATTGTTGTTATAATAAAATGGTAAATATGATTAAAAAATCGGCAATGTCTCAAGACCATATTATATATAAAAGTTATGCCAATGAAAAGTATTTATCTTAAACATGAAGAATCAAGAGTAAGAATATGATTGCGAGATACTTTAAAATGATAACTTATATATAAATGACCTCAGCAAAAGCTTTGTCAATTTCACTCTTAAACTCCAACTCATCGAAAGGATGCAGACCACCAGTCAGCACCATGTATAGGAGGACACCCAGGGAGAAAATATCAGCCTGGAGATAAATTGGAAGAATATATTCTTTCATTAATGAACAACAAGCAAAATAATTTTAACTAGGAATTAACCAGGAGCAGTTTTTTTTACACCGGGACTGGATATTTTGAGAAAATACCTGGTGGGTCCAAGTATAACAAAATAAGAGTTAACTTCTCAGTTTCTATACACAATAGGCCTAAAGACAGTCCTACACCCTACATGTCGACCTTTAAATAATAGGCCTAAAGACAGTCCTACACCCTACCTGTCGACCTTTAAACAATAGGCCTAAAGACAGTCCTACACCCTTCCTGTTGACCTTTAAACAATAGGCCTACAGACAGTCCTACACCCTACTTGTCAGCCTTTAAAGAATAGTCCAACAGATAGTTCTTTACCATATCCCTGGATCTTTATATCGCCTACGAAATAATTCAACTTTTTTACCCGAGTTCAACCGTCACGCATGACGATCGCTTTATACAGCTTTTTTTCTCCACTCAGTATTATAAACATAAAACATGTTGAGTATGGGGAAGGCCAGTTGTGAAAAGGAAGCAAGACACACCAGAAGCAAAATATATATAAGAGATTAATAATTAATTTTTTTTTAATTTCTTTAAAACACAAACATACCACTATTGATCACACACAAAAAGTAACAATTTAAGACACACAAAAAACTACAAACTACAGCTATTTTCATTTGGGGTGAAAAATGAATTATAACAAAAACTTCATTATATCAAGTACTATATCTTTACTGCTGTTATAAAAATGTACAAACACATGAACTATATTTCATGTTAACAATACAATGAATGTTTCACCTGAGCACCTTGAGAATAAAGTAAGGATAAGTAGACCACAAAAGCTTAATCTTTCTTAAAGCTGACCTGATACGAATAGATTTCCCCTCTTATAACTTCAGGTGCTCTAAACCCTGGAGTTCCTTCTTGAGCCATCAGGCCAAACAGTGTGGTGAACTGGGAAATACCATAATCAGCAATTTTAGCATTTATCTGAAATAAAACAAGTGAGAAAACTGTATGAAATGTCCCAGGGTGAACAACTCTGTAAGTTGTAATACCATCGTCAGCAATTTTAGCATTTATCTGAAATAAAACAAGTGACAAAACTGTATGAAATGTCCCAGGGTGAACAACTCTGTAAGTTGCTATTTCCCTGTACCTAAAGCTCTACTGGGTTTTCTGGTGTTCTTTAAAAAAAAATTAAGATCAAGGCCCATAATCTTAAACATATTGGTTACTGTCACATTTCTTCACTCTCTATCATAGTAATGATTCAGTATTGAGGATAAGCTCAGTTAAATTAGTATCAGGGCCAATTTATTCTTTAGGAGATAATGTTAGATAATATTATTTAAAAAAATAATAGTTTTTTCCTATCTTTTAACCATTTATATCTTTTTTACTTAAAAACTGCTGATAAGGGAAATCTCAAAAACACTGTTATAACTGGATGAGAAACACATCATTATTTTTTTTTTAAATTTACCAAATGAATCTCCAAGCTCAATCTATTGAATGAGCCTACCAGCAGATACATAAGTTTTAACTCGATATTTAGTTTAAAGTTAACTCCTATGCTTTATTTAATACCAATGACAATATCAAGCAATTTCATCCATTTATTGTTTCATCATTCTAACTGCATATATTTCAAAAGGGGACTAAGTTGTGAAACATTCTAAGAAGTGATAAAAATTTGGCCTCTGCTATGTCAGGAGGATAAGTGATCAATGAAATAATTCTTTAGAAGTTTAAAAAAAAAAAATATGTTTAAATAATGAACATCAATATTATTTTAGACATGCTATCTTTCATATCAATGGCAAAAACCCACCAAAGCACCTGGAGCAAAAGTGAAGATGAGAACATTGTCTGGCTTCATGTCTCTGTAGATAATCATCAAACTGTGCAGATAAGCCAAACCTTCAGATACCTAAAAATGAATGATTCAACAATGAACAAAAAGCTTTCTATAAAATTTTAAAATAAACAAATAGGTAGAACAATTGATAGAATACTTTTAATTTTAGAGTTTATAAAGAGCTCTTTAAATTATTATTATTATTACTATTAGTAGTAGTTTTATATAGTGTGGTACCCCAGGCTAGGGCTGGGCTCACCACGCTGTACATTTAATTTAACAAACATAATCATGAACTTAAAAATTAACATACATTAATTAAATAAAAGAAAACAAATGTGCATTCACTCCAACAATTCCATAACAATTTACATGTCAAGCCATGGACGGCACCCAGCAGCGTCGTCTATCGGTCAGAGAGGGGGGGGGGGCATTGGTCAGGATAGTAGAGTTTAAAGAGATGTGTTTTGAGTGCAGTTTTGAAGGCTGTGATGGATGTTATATTGTGGATGTGTAGTGGAAGAGAATTTCATTGTTTGGGGGCACAGAAAGAGAAAGATCGATCACCGTATGTTTTTGTGCGAGTCTTGGGGACAGAAAGAATTTTAGACATTTTAAAGGAGAGAATAAGATACTGAAATACAGCTGTTTGATTGAAACTGCTTTACAAGCTACACATTCTTACTCTTCACTTTGCAGACAATTATTAAATTTTCTTTTTTAAAGAAAAAAATAATTAAAAACTGGTGACTTATTATAATTAAACCCCTCCTTAACTTTAACATATCTGACTCTGTTAAATTTATAGTTTAGTACTAAGTGATGTTATTTTAAAAAGTGGTTTCTTAAAAGAGAACTCAGTACAAATATTCTACATATTAAAGTGGCATGTTGAGTGAAGAAACAATAATTCCTAGGTTTGATGAATGAAGAAGTTTAAAATCTGTTGTTAAAAGTTTCTGTTCAAACAGTGTATGCAAAGTAACCACCTGCTGTGCTATTTTAAGCTGCAAGGTTCGACTAAGGTGAAACCGCGATCTAAACACATCTCCCAGAGACTTGTGAGGTGCAAACTCCATGACAACAAGCCGCACTGGACGAATGCCTACAGCCACTAGGGCAACAACACTTGGGTGGTTCAGTCTCCTCATTATGGTAGCCTGTGACATGGTAAACACTAATGAGGAGTCTCAGTTTTATTTCTTCATTCAAATAATTAAATTGGAAGAGATCAATCTCCAAATATTTGACCAAAATACTGCAAAAATTGTTTTAAAAAATCATACATTTATTAAGTTAATTTGTTATTAATTTATTTAATACAAGATAACTTCTTTTTTTAAATGTACCTATGTCCCAATGAATTAACTGAAATTATCAATTTTGTAAAGTCAAAGAAGACATTCCATATTTTAGGTTGTTAAAATTCTTTTAAAATACCTATAATATAACCTAGGCAAAGTTAAAATACAAGCAAATGTTTCTGTTCACCTCTTGTCTCAGCATTTTGTGAGGATGAATGTCCCCTATTGAGCTAAATACTTTTACAGCAACAACCTACAAAACACAAAACAAATTTTAAAACAGTTTCTATCCATAAAAATAAATATTATTATGTTTATGAGATTCATTTTTCAAAGAACAAGACAGTTTCTGATAGTATGATGCACTCATTTAAAAGTAAGATAATTTTTTTGTCTATATTACTAATAACAGAATAGTGAATAAAGAATTATACTCCTGAAAACATAATTAAAAATTAAGAATTTTATATTGAAATTCAGTTTAACAGACGCATAGTATATTTTAAAATGTATGTAATTATTATTTAATTTTAAAAGATTTTTATGGCCTGCATTAAAACACTAACCTTTCCTCTATATTTGGCTTTAAAAACTGAACCAAACCCTCCATCACCACATAAATCTTCCACACTAAGAAGTCAACAAGGAAAGAACAAATTAGATAATTTTATAAGTAATTAATTTTATTTATTGAAGAACTAAACATTAGTTGATGCTTTCTGTTGCCAGGTGGGAATGGCACAACCAGTCAAAGTTTGACTATGCATGGCACAACCAGTCAAAGTTTGACTATGCATGGCACAACCAGTCAAAGTTTGACTATGCATGGCACAACCAGTCAAAGTTTGACTATGCATGGCACAACCAGTCAAAGTTTGACTAATCAATCATAATACATTTTTGGGAGTAATGGTGAAAAAAAAGAAGTAAGTAGGCCCTAATATTTGTTTAATTTGTAGATGTTGTTTAAGTTTTTGTTGGATATTTCCATACGAATAAATACCTTTCTTTAAACTGAAATTGATCCAGGTCTAAGTGAAATTGAGGTTCTATATCAGCTAACATGATGTCGGGTGCCTGGAAGAAAACTAGAAAGATATTAAATCTATCTAATTATGTTAGAATTATGTTAGTTATTTATCCATTACAATGTAATTTTTTATAGAAGTATTACTTTTAATTTTGCTTATTACTAAAATATTTTTAAGGGAAAAATTATGAAGCATTTTTACATAGCATATCTCAATTATTATTTTTTCTAAACTGTGTTTCTTAACATTAAATTATTTTAATACTAATTAACACTGATAATTAGAATATCAGTTTTTAAAAAATCACCTTTCACCAAAACTCACCAGCTTGACCAAGTCCATAGAGCCATGATGTTCAGGACAGTATATTTCTGTTTCAAATTCAGACCGTTTGAGGAGATCTTCAAACCTAAATGAATACGGCTGTGTTCCTTTTTGAATAAAAGCATGGAATTTACTTTTCAAACTCTAAGCTACTCTACCATGCCAGGGAGGTTAATAACCTTGTCTGACTTCCTTGTAAAACAAACAATCAACACAAGATTGATAGAGGAGCATGCAGTTAGAAGATCATGAAGAGGGAGGAACAACTACCAAACTATAAATGTCAAAATTTTAATTTGTTTTACTTGTTTAAGAAATGATATATAAGGAAATAAATAAAATTATTGTAATATAGTATTCCTCACCTTCACACACAGTGCAGGGAGCGAATTTCTCCAAAAGTTCTCTTCCCGACCTGGGATCTACTGATATTAGGCCAGGGTACCACTCATCTACAAGAGAGTCTGCATGATCCACAAGGTAACCCAGAAGTCTGAAACAAAATTTATTTCTATGAAATACACTTCAAGTCATATGTATATTAAATTTTAGAATTTAACAGAAACAATTCTCTTGTTAAATATAGTTAAGTTTTTTCCACACAACAGATGTACCACTGGCTTATGCACAAACACAGATGTCAGGACATTTTCCTGATTCCCATCAACCTCCATTTGAAGAGGAGACCCTCTGTTTCAGGGTTGATGGGCTGGTTTAACCAGCTAGAAATGAGTACCCCAATTGTAAGCTCTTCAGGCTTGTCTAGAAGCTATAATCAGAAGACTAATTTCTTTTTTTTTTAAATGTCTAAATTGATTAGTTTATAAGGCTAAATTGGATATCAATTTTAGTAATTCAAAGTCAAAGTTTGTAGCAAACTTAGGACAATGACTTTAGTTTTAATAATAATTGGAAAGTGTTCTCCTGAGACAAGTGGTTTGCCAGAAAAAAAAAAAAAACAAGACATAAAAATACCATCATAATTCTAGCCAACAATAAGAATTGAAAGGCTAATCTATAAGAAATTATTTGTCAGATATAAAGACAAGATTTTACCACTAAGCCAAAAGTTGTTTGTAAAATTAGAGTCATGTTAAGGAATATAAAAAAAAAACAGTTTTATTAACATTTAAAATACCCCGGTATTTATTATCTTAGCATTAACTTTCTCCAAAAGTCTTTTTATTTTTACTATGGTTTTGCTACTACCAACATGTCTAATTTACCTGCATCCATGAGTTGTATTTGGAACAGTCATGTGAATTTCATCTGATGACCCCTTGAAACTATCCACCAAGAAGAAAGCTGACTAAATTGCAACCAAAAAAAATAAATGTCTGGTGTTATTTTCAGGTAACACATTAGCTTTTTGTCTTCTCACTTTGAAAAGCTTTTATTTGATTCATCGCGGGGTTTATTGTTTCACAATTTTTATGCAATTTTTTTATTAACTTCCTATTGTCCTCGAGGGTGCTGAATTTAATCACAATTATTGCTATTAGATATTCAGCTAATACGCTCAAAGTAGGTAAAATAGTTTTAAAATGTATTAAAATTTCACATTTTGGTTGTCCCACAATAAAAAATCAAATACTTCTCTAGTAAAAGTTCTTTTTAAAGCAACAATCAAGCAACCTCTGAATGCAAGACCTGTCATGTATCTTCTTTTACTCATTGTTTATCTGTCCTCTATACCAAAGTCTCTCATGACAGTTAAACTCACCTTATCTTCACACAGCTTAATAGTCCCCTATTCCACTTACCGACTTTGACAAATTTTGTTCTATAACCTTCCAGTTAATGGAATTGAACTATGACAGCTTTATGTAAAAATTTAGGAAGTGAAAATTTGTGCCTTTAAATGTTTTTTTTTTTTTTAAATTAGTAAATGTTTCTTTCCTGTTACGAAAATTACCATAATATAATATGAATTTATATATTAAACCTTTGAACAAAAAAAAAATTCCTTCTCTACTTGTTTTTTAAAAATTAAATACGGTACAGAAGAGTTAAAAATTTTTGCATCCATCCATAACCATAAAACTTTGTAATATTAAATATTAATTTGTAACTCACAGAGCTCCATTTGACAAAAATTCCTTCTTTCCAAAATTGAACACTTGGTTTCCCTTGAAAAGATAACATGTTCTAGGATGGAGGTTAAAAGAAAATGTTTCATTAAAATTCTTAAACCAGACCAAGCATAAAGGCAATCTAAGACTGTATTTTAAGTACAAAAAGAACAAAACCGAATTTAAAAATGTAAATTATACAGTTTTCTCAAAAATATTTTGTGTACAACATCAGGGACCACTTTCATCAATAGCATTTATTGTAAATATTGACTCAATTAATGGTATTTAAGAAATTTTAGGTAAATATCATTGGTTCACTTTAAAAAGCTTGCAGGAATTTATATTTATGTCTTTAGAACAGTGGTTCTCAACCTTACTAATGCCGCGACCCTTCAATACAGTTCCTCGTGTTGTGGTGACCCCCCAACCATAAATTATTTTCCTTGCTACTTCATAAATTTGTTTTCCGATGGTCTTAGGCGACCAGTGTGTAAGGGTCGTTTGACCCCCAAAGGGGTCGCGACCCACAGGTTGTGAACCGCTTCTTAAGAATATATTAAAGTGATCACACCAACCTCAGCAAATTTGCTCTCTGAGAACACAGTAAGTCTTGTGAGCAGACGTGACCAGAATCCAATGGGTGTGTGTGGCATGACATAATATCTAAATACTAGTTCTGAAGAAGTTTAACAAAATAATTGTTTGAAAAATTATGAAGTGCATCTACTGATTAATTACTGGGAACATTTGCTGTGCTGGGTGACCTATTCAACTCTGATGCTCTTGAATCAGTGTTAAAATTATAGGTGTTTTAAAATGAACTAATAAAGCCAAATAAAGCTTTTAGTTATGTATGTAGAAACCGGCAAAAATAAAGTTCCATAAACGTAAACACTTCTAGATTTTATTTCATGTGTAGGAAAAACTTTAATTTAATTAAATAAACTCAGTATACCAAAATTAAAACCATTCAGTTGAATGATCTGGTGTCTTGGTCAAATCTTGTTCCTCACCTGTTCTATCTTGTACAGGCAATTCAATATTTGGTCTCCTGTAAGGCAGCCTGCATGGAATGAGCAGCTCTTCTTCGTTTCTTGGTAAGGCTATTTCAAATCTACAAAAGAGATATTTTCAACCATACTTTGGGTTATCACTTAATATTTGTACTTAATGCTGTAGGGCTTGTTAAACAAATAAGTCTCTAAATGCAACAACTAGACTAATCAATATTTAAGCTCTAGTATTCTAGAATGACTGACTTTTCCAGCAAATGTAGATACTGTGGTATGAGATTAGAGGGAAATACAAAGTTACTGTCTCCTGAAGTCTCTTTTCCTGTGAACAACAAGGATGCAGCTGACCTCTTCATTATCTAGAGGTTGGAAAATAAATGCATGATGATAAAAACATGAAATTATTTTTAAATTTTCCCTATGTACTAATTTTATTTTAAAAAAGGTGGTGAATTATTATATGAACTTGCCTATTTGTATTAAACAGAATTACCTAAAATAAAAACAAAGGAGATCTTTCAATTTCTGACTTTATATATTATAAGACTTCCAGCATTTCTATACATTTTAAATAAATTAAATTCGGGTACATTATTGAACCTAGTTTGATCCATAAAACATGTTTAAAAGTGCAGATTGGAAACTGTTCTTGAATGCCCATCCAAAGAATGACTTTGTTTATATTATTTACAGGACATAATCCATCTTTCAGCTTACTCCATTTCTGTCAATGAAAGGATTTATTTCTGGAACAGTGACAACCTGAGCCATCATACGACACAACCAACCAGGGTTGATGAAATAAAAGTCTCGCATCTGTAGTGCTGTTTCATTATAGTGAAGCAATACTCCACTTTCATGTAGAAAAGTTATGGCCTGTAAATGTATTAAAGCAGTAATGAAATTTTGATAAATTAAATTTTCAAGTCTTCAAAATCAAATGTAATTTTCACTAATTTACTAATATTTATATTAAATTATGCTAGTTGCTTTCATCCTACTAATGTAGAAAACTGTAATAATTCTTTACCTGCTTTCGTTCTTCATCATCAAGGATAAGGTTTCCAGACTTAATGAGTCGTAACAGTTGACTGTGTCGAATTACAGGAAAACTTTTCTCAATTCGTTTAGCTTCTTCATGTAACAGCTCTCCCAATCTCTACAAGTTTGGGGATTAGAAGTTGTATGTTACTAATTAAAAAATGCTACGAGTGATTAATAAATAAATATAATTGCTCTCAATTAGATACTATTTGGTAACAATATGGATTTGGTGCCAGTGTTGGTGAGTAAGTGAATGACAAACGATGCTGCTGGATGCCGTCCATGGCTTGACATGTAAATAGTTACGGAATGGTTGGAGTGAATATACATTTGTTTTGTTTTATTTAATAAATGTATGTTAATTTTTCAGTTCATGATTATGTTGGGGTACCGCGCTATATAAAACTACTACTACTTATAATAATAAAAATAATAATGAAGAATGCTTGGTGTTTTAGATCTATCAATTGCAGAAACGGCCCACATCATATCAGTCTGGAGAATAGTTATCAATGCATACTATCCCCTATATGAACCAAACAAAGGTCTTTTCATAAATGAGAATTTTTCTTTGGCTTGCAAACCTCCATCTCTTACCTATCAATTCTCATTTCTGCATTACAACATTGGCATTGATCTAAGACTTTTATATTCTTACAGAACCAAATACCTATTTTTAACCTCCATAATCTGTTTTGCTACATACCCATGCTCTTTATGTTTTGTGCTTGTTGACAGATGCAAGCATTTTTAAAGGACATCCTTTATCGTTAACCCTAAATAAGCAAATCTTTGAATGCCCCTGGATATATATAGTTGAAATATATTTTTTTTTTTTAAATTTAAAAGGTGATGACAAAAATACTCACAACGTAACTGGCAGGAACTTTTTGTCCCATTACATGTTGGCCTTTGATTTTGAACCTGATCACAGTTAATTTAATCATGACACAATTTTGAGTGCAATATTTTATTGTGAGATTAATGTTTTGTTCATCAATCATCAAATAACATGAGTAATACATTTTTCAATTTTGTTTAGGTGAGCAGTTGATGAAGGACACGATTGATGAAATGGCATTACTGGTGTATCAAAACAATTAGGATAATAGTTTTTATTTGAAAAACATGAAAAAGACCTCAGCAACTTACAAATAATTAAGAAAAAAATATTAAAATAATTATCCAGTCTACAATATTAAAATGATACTCACCCATCTACAATCTCTTTTACTTTATTTCTCAGCTGCTGTAGCTCTTGAGATTCTTTGCTAACATCTACAATGGCAAAGCAGCTGATCATTGGAAGACCTTGAATATATGAATTTTTAAATGAGATTCTCATATATTTCTCACATAATGTCTCCGATAAGGGTGGTATTATTTATCAATAGTTAAAAATGATTTGAGGTTTTGTTGTACTGGTATTCTAAATTTTAATTCTTTGTCTTAGGCTTAGTTTTTTTCAAATTTAAAAACAAAATGCATTCCTTGCTTATTCAAATCTAACAAAAATGTATTGCTTGTTTTTTTAAATTGTTAATATTTAATTGCATTAGCAAACAAAGAATACAGTAGTTACCTGGTTTGTTCACCAACTCTTTTAACTTCACTTCAAATTCTGCAACAGTGGTTTCTCTTTCTTCTAAAAAAAATAAATGGAAAAACTTTGAAATATTCAGAATGCAAGCTTAAAATTACTCAGAAAAACAAGTTTAATTCTAAACAATCTTTTTAATAAGAAATATCTGAAAATAAATTCAGTGTATAATTGTGTTTGAGAGTAAAAAAATATGTTGTTTCCCAAACCTGCAGGGATCAGATCATAGTGTGTACCAACCACAATGACAGGGCAGTCTGGAGCTCTGGCATGAATATTGGAGAGCCAAGGTTTAAGCTTGTCTATTTCATCTGGCCCCATGCTTATATCATAAACAACCTGCAAATTATAACTATTAAATTACCAAACTGAAAATACTGAATCAATATATTTTTACATATCTTCTATACTCTCAGTAGTTCTGAGAATACAATTATTTAGCTTCAATGCAATTCACGATCTATTTATGACACATGAATATTGTTAGATGCTACTATCAATGTACAATACAGAACTAAGAAAAAAATGTACTATGGACATACCAGGTATAGTGTTCTATTTGACAGAAAACACTGATGTGTGCTGTAGAAATCTTCTTGTCCAGCAAAGTCCCAAGTGTTCAGTGTGTAAGTCACTGTCTTCCCAAATCTTTGCCTTTCATACCTACATCAGCAGATGTGAGGACCACAGTTTTAGAAATTGAAATGGGAACTAACTAAATCCAAACGAAAGGATGTACAAGTATCTGTATTCATGAAACACTTCGTTCGAGGGGCAGGTGTGATAACTTACTTCCAGTCATCCACAATTACTCCAACAGTGACAGAGGGTTTCTCTGATGAGTTGTGCTTTATTTTCTTTTTCAAACCCTGGAGTAGACTTGTCTTGCCTCTTCCACCAAATCCTACTACCATAAGTTTCATCCTAAAGTAGCGCTGAGCCTAATCAAAATAAAATACAACAGAATCACTTTTATCTTTATTTTAACTATTGTTTTTTGCATTCATTCTTTTATTCTAAAAGTGTTATATAATAGCCATACATTTTAGCACTACAAGGACCTATGATAAAATAAGAACTTTGACAATTTTATCCAAGTTTTCATGTGAACCAGCCATAGGAAATTGACCAGTGGCATTTCATTGACATTTCATAACACTAGTTTGTTAAGACAGCTGAACTGATAATTAAATATTTACTATGTATACCTACTTTCTTTAATCTGTTGTGAAGGTAAATGGTCAGATCTTTCACTCTTCCCCTGGTAAGTGCATCATCCAAGTCCAAGGAGAGTCCTTCTAAGGGCATCTGAGACACACACAAAATATTAATCTTTGAGTCTCAACATTTATTTTCAATTTGATCCCAGTCTGTCAAAAAAAAAAAAGTAATGTTTATTCTTCTATTTTTTTAATAGTCATTTCTTTTTGTCCTTTTTATACATGGATGGTTATAAATAAATGCATTAACAACTGACGCATTAATAACATTTACATTAATAAATTTCAAATGCCAATTTTTTCAGAGGTGTAGTCTTCTTATTTGATAAAAAAAGATTTAACTACCAGTATATGACTAATAAAGTAAAAAGAATTTACTATTTTACTATATTAATGGACATTTGTATGGTGTAAAAACAATACAGCATTGGAAGTGCATGATGACTGGTGTATTTAAAGTATTTGATTTACATTGCATTAGCAATACAATTCATATGCACTATTTCATAATAGTATTATTCTTTATTGCAATTCTTTAGAAATACATTCAGTAACCCTTAAAAAACTTGACCATTCACTCTAGATACACTTTTACTAACATTTGATAGCCATGTCATAAAAAAACAGTAAAGCCTATCAGCTATTTTTGGGTCATAATGGGGGAGACTGCAAGCAGGTTAGCACAATAGGAAATTAGTAAAACACAGTAAGGATAAACCTTATAAAAGGAACGCAACAAAACAACTAACGTGTCGGCAGGAAGCCTTCATCAGCGAACAAATAGAAAAACGGATAAAATTAAATTTTTTTTAAAGCTATTTTTGGACATGTGAAAACTCATCTGTCCTTATGTAACAAGGGTAAGACGCCTCTGACTCCTATACAATAACACTGTTGTATTGAACATGGTTTCATAATTGTACAATATAAAGCAGCAATTAACACAGCTTGGTAGATGTGAGCATCTCTTGGCCTCAGATGATAAGCTTCTAAGTTATTAATGCCAGTAGCTTGTGGTAGTTAATGAATACAAATATCAACTACAAACACTATGAACTACAGTTCAAAGCATGATTCAGGTGATTGTTCTGTTAAATTTCATTGGGAGGGAATTGTTATTCTTCTTACCTCCCACAGCCTAGAGCAACTGCCAAGTTCATCTGGCAAAGTTGTGAGAGGCTTGTTATAGCTCAGATCTAGGGACTGTAAGGAAGTTAACTGTCCTATTTCCCTTGGAAGCTGTCAAATGGTATTAAAATTACTTGTAACAAACTTTAACCTGTTAAGATATTGTCTTCATAACTTTCTAAAAAAAAATGTATTGGTCCAATGAGATCTAATGAGGTAACCTAACATACAGGCTTATCTCAAACTATCAACTACTATGAAGAAATACAAATTGCTGAAATACTATTTTAAAGTATAAAAAGTAATTTTCCAGTTTCCTAATTCTTAATTGATTATTAAATAAATTAAAATAATAAAATTATTATTAATATTTCATTTCATGTTAGATAAATTCAATGAAGGCTTAAACATTTTAACACTTGCCTCAGAAATTTTGTTGTATGACAAATGTAATTTTTCTAGTTTGCTCCATATTCGAGATCCTTCCATATTAAGCTAAAATAAAAGTTTTTAAAATATAAAACAAAAAGTTCAAGTCTCAAAAGTTAATTGTTCATATTTTTACATTAAGATTCTTAGCAAAAGTGTTATTAAAATACTTTTTGAATATATAAGTGTCGACCAATATGTCACTTACTTCTTTCAACAAATTATATAGTCTGAGCTAAACACTATAATGTAAAATATTTTTAGAGCATAGTTAGATTTTAATTTACCTTAGTGATATGATTCTTGGACAGCAGGAGATCTTTCAACATTTGAGATTTCCACAGTGTGGGAGGTGGGAATCCCATAATTCCATTTGAGCAGAGATCAATAATTCTAAGGCTGAAACACAAAATCATTAACAAACTTATTTTTATTTAATTTCTTATCTGGCATCTGTCCGTCACAATGTGACAATGGAGTAGACTTCACAGGATGAAATCACAAGGCCTGAGATTTTTCTTTAGGGGGATAAGCTGGTTTCCCAGAGAGCAAATTGCCTCTCTCCAGGCACCTGGATAACCCAAGGGAACATCATATGTGGATGATACAGCTTGGTACCAGTAAGATCAAAGAAGTTGCCGGAATTTTCATTGTGTCAGAGATGCTTGTGTTTTTTTTGCTTGATAAGCCTTTGAACTTCAGATCACACGCTTTTTGGATCGACTCAATTTAGACCGCTCAACCACCCAGCACCCCAGTTAACAAACTTATTAGCAGGCTAAACTATGGAAGACATCTTTTTTTTAACTTGCATTCACAGAGAAAAATATTATCTAAATATTTGGCTCATACACTGACCACCGTACTCATATTTATTGCAAATGTGGCAGTTATAAACCTATCAAGCTAGCAGTCCTACTTTTATTATCCCAGTAAACAAAGAACTTATGATAATAAAAAGTGCCTCACTTGGGAAGTTCCAAAATGAACTTAGGTATATAAAATGGTTCCTTTTCTGTAATTCTGTTGATGCTAAGTTTGACAGTGCTTAAGCGGGTCAGACTGGCAGCCAAAGATTCATTGGGTAGAGTCTCTGGAAAAGGTAAATACAATCATATGTTGTGTAAATACGAAAGATAAACTTATTATGGATAAAAAAAGACTAACTCCATGTATTTCATAAATTATCTTCATTTCTTTTTAACCCATTTCACAAAAGTCAATTTTTCAAACAAACCAATCAACATAATTTCAAGTGGAAAAAAAAAACAAAGTTAAAAAAAAAAAAATGACGAATTTCATGATTACCAAGTCCATTATTTACAGCAACCAAAAGTTCCAATTTGCTGCAGGTTCTCAAAAACTCATCAGGTAACACCACAATCGCATTGTGAGAGATGTCCAAACACCGAAGTTCATGTAAGTTACAAGGCTGATGGGGAAGTTCTCTCATTTGATTGCTGATAACAGACACCAAAATTATAAGTTTCATTTTGTTTGACATTTGTTTAAAATTTGATCTCAATGACTCACATTTACACAACAAAATCTGATTTCTAAATTCTACTTTAGATAACAAATTTTCCATTGACCTTTACACTGGGTATGGGTTTTGAAACACACCTGTATCTTCCACTTGAATAAATATTTTATTTTAACTAGAATCTACTATTCCAAAATGAATCATTATATTTTTTTAATAAAAACAAGTTATTAAGATATTAACTGAATAGTAAACAGTTTCAATGATTCAATATGCTTATTTCAATTAGTCTGGGAAAAATTTAAATGTTCCTTTTAAGCTCAATTATACACCTACCTGCTAATGTCAAGTTTGGTCAAATGAGGAAATGCTTGTTCAAGTCCAAAAGGAAATTCCTTCAGTCCATTTTTCATGATGCATAATTCTGTCAGTGATGAACATTTTTGTGTGGTCAAAGATATTTTCTCCATCTGTAAATAATATTTGAACTGTTTTATTTATATATCTCCATCTGATGACATTACCAGTCAATATTCCTTATTCAAACCTAGGAAGTTGCAAAGGGCACAAACATTCTATGGGCATTCCTACAAAATGAGTCTCTTGATGATCAGTCACAGAATAACTAGGTCTCAGACAGTAAAAACCTTGCATCCAAAATAGTGATCCAATTTTATTTAAATACTGTATGAAGATACATTTACAAATGTATGCACCATAAATGAAGCACATCATGACCAATGATTTAAAAACTTATTTATTTTACTTTCAAATTATTTCATCTGTTAAATTTTTTTGTTGATGGCCACTTTTATGGTCCGAGAGTCCAGATTTGTTAGGGTAGCTTTTCTTGCTTAACATTAGTTTTTCAGCTTTTTATCAGAGAGGGATAACGCTTTTCTGATCACTGCTATCTGTAAATTGCAATACCTTTGCATTAAATGGTCTTGGTGTTGTAAGAAATAAACTTACCTTGTTTGAAGACAAATCTAGTAAACTCAGACCAGGACACAAGCACACACAATCTGGGAACAGTGTTATCTGATTGTTGCTAAGATTCAGATAACGAAGCCCTGTCAGAGACTGAGTAAATTTAAAGAATGATTTAAAGTCAAATTAGGATTCCTTAAAAAGGACAAAATAAAACATCTTAATAGAATATGGGCAGCGAAAAAATAAACACACAAAAACAGAAGAGGCAAACATTTTAAAGAGAAAAATCCTGTGATAAATTTTCAAACCTTGAACAACTCTCCAGGTAGAAGAGTTAAATCATTATTGGAGAGATCAAGTCGTTCTATGCTAGAAAAGTTCTGCATAAGATCATTGCCCCATAGGCAAAGGAGGTCAAGTGATGCAATATGATTGGATGATATGTCAAGACTTCGTATGTTGTAGCCTGAGATTTTGGTGGCTTTAAGCTCATCAATACCA
The DNA here is from genome assembly GCA_964017045.1 of Omphiscola glabra. Taxonomy (NCBI): domain Eukaryota; kingdom Metazoa; phylum Mollusca; class Gastropoda; family Lymnaeidae; genus Omphiscola; species Omphiscola glabra. The sequence goes on from OZ024799.1 coordinate 24,215,195, forward strand.
ATGTCTCCATCTGAAATTTTAAAGAGTTTATTCAAACTAAGTTATTGTTTTTAATGCTATAGACAATCAAGTAGGTTTGTAATTAAGTTTTTTTTCTTCACTGTCAAATACAAACATGTATTACATACAGTTTTTTTTTTAAAGTGTTATAATTGTGTAAATTTAATGATTAAATAATCTGAACACTGACCAGGACTTGTACATAAATTTTTTTCAATAGCTGTTAAATTAAATACAACAAACAAATATCTTAAAAACATCCATTTAATGTTTTTAATAAGTACCACTGCAAAAATCTTACAAGAGATACTTTAAATTTGTCTGACCTGTTTCATCAGCTGAATGAACAGACATAACAGAGCTTGCCCGTGGGGATTGACTGAACTCAGATTCTGAGGACTGGTTTAAGATAAGAGGTGTTAACTATTTTTTTTAAAAGGTGTTTTTTCCCCATTGAACAAAATACAATATAATGTTTGTAACAACAATAATGGTAAGTGACTTGTAAAGTTTATTTTCAACATCCCAAACAGATATGAAATTATCATTTAAAATATCAAACAGGTAAGTGAAATGAAAAAAAATGAATGAGTGAAAGCAAAAAATGATTTGGTGTCCAAGTATGATATTTGGTATGATATTAACGAGGGTTGCACAAACTAGAAACGTGTCAGATTGCAGATGACTCAGCTGATGCCTGTTAATCCTCTCATGATTAATTATTATGTATTTTATCTTTGAAATTCAAATTTTGGGGAGTACATTATACTTATTCATGATTGATCACAGTTATAGAGCTACTATTTGTGTTAGAGGAAACAAGGGTAAACCATTATTATAATTGTGGTACAACAAAGATAACCATGTATGGTGTAACGTATCAGACTGGTGCAGTTTTATAGCTAGGAAATAACACAAGCAAAAACATCAGTAGAGTTGGTTACATCATATCAAGCTATTAAATGCTAGGCAGCTCAGGAAAAAAACATGTTAAAGACCACTCAGAGTCTTGCATACTAAAGTCTTTTGTACAAATTCAATAAAATACTAATAACATGCAATATTTTATTAAAACTATCTAGTTACTGTAGTCGGATTAATCGGCAAAAAGTGCAGAGTTGGCCTATTATCTACTGATTAATCAGTGCAACCCTAGTATCAACATCCACTACCTGTGTATAAATAATGAAAATAATTAAATCCAAATCAACTTGTTCAAAATTAAAATATATATTGTTTCATAAATCTATAATACAAAAGCCCACAAAATGTTTTCATGTAAAATTTACCAAAATATCTGACGTATTAGCACTACTGAGGGAGACCTCCTCTCCAAAGCTTGTTTCAGTTGAACTCTGACAACCTTCCAATAGAACTGACTGACAACCTTTAGGAGTCTGCCGTCTTCGTTGGCTTTCTCTTGAATGGAACTTTCGCTGCCATTTGGCTTGCATGGCTAATACAATGATATTGACAGTATTTTAAATGCAGGTGTTAAATATGTTCCTCACTGGTTAATATAAACAAATATATTTATTTAAATAAAGAAAATTAGTTAAGAAGGGTTTTTAAAAAAAAAAAAAAAAAAATTCACCCATTTCAGCATTTTTTTTTTTATTTTACAGAAATGTTATTTTTCTTCTAACATTTTAAGTTTGTTAAATTATCTAAAATATTCATACTATATTTAAATATTCTACCAGATATGCATTGAAAGTTGTTACCTGAGGAAGATATAAATTTTGTTGGAACATGTTCAATGATTTTAGAAGGATCAGAAGGGCGCCTGGGATCAGCAGGGCTAAACGGAATGTCAGCTCCTGTCAAAGTCGTCATTTTCCAATCTTCCCGGTCATCTTCAGAGTGCTCAAATGCTGGAATATCTAGACATTATCACAAAGGTAATATGTAAGTAATATTTACTGGGATCATTTTTTTTTCAGGTCTGCAACTTATCTAGGACAAAAAAGTAATAAATTCTTGTTAAATATTATTTTAAAACATAAACAACATTGCATGAATTGCTGCAGATCAACTATTAAAAAACCCAAGATCCACAGCATGGGCTATTCAGATCATACCCACCATTCAAATCTACTTCAGTCCGAACCACTTCAACACTAGAGCTGTTTTTATTTTCTGTCTGCAGAGGTGAAAATGTTTCTATACTTTTCCCATGTGCAGTCCTCAGTCTAGGGCTATTCATATTTATAGAGGGTCTTTGCACCTTACTCTGAGTTTGTGTGTGCGCTATAAATGGATTTTTTTAAAAAAACGCTGAATAAATTTAAACAGAAAAAAAAAGATTTTTGTTTATACGATTATACTTTTTAAAGTTTTGCTTAATGTCAATAATATTATTAATAATGACAAAAACAAACAAATTCAGACTTACCATGCAGCTCATGAATGGCTTCAAATGTTTTACTTTGCAAATCACCACTACTATTTCGATATCTAAAACACATGTGCCTTTTAATTTCCAAATTAGAGTCACTTGGAGAATATTGTAAGATTCGACGATTGTTTCGTCTCATCTCACTATTTTTTATTTTGGCAACAAAATGCTTGCTGGCTATAGATGAAGAATGTGTCTTGGGTTCCTTGCCTTCCAAGGTTGGTATAATCCACTCGGGTCGAAAGTCACGCAGGTTGAAGTTAGACCAAAGAACTGTTCCCACTGATATAAAAAAAAAATTAGGAGGATCTTATTATTTGCAGAGTCTGAAGTAACATTCATTCCTATGTACCATGCAGACGTCACAGAGTTATCAGTTTTAATGAAGAAAAACTTTTTCACTGCTGAATTATCACTTTTCTTTCCTCAACCATATTAAAAATTCTAATCTTTTAAGTGGGAATTTATTCTTATAGAGGCACTTATCATGACAAATACAGAAAACTTATCACAATTTACATGTTTTTATGGATAAAAATATTTGAATTCTATTTAAAGTGAAAATAGGAAGTCATAGAAAAATTGATTTAAGGACATCTTTTAAAAAATTCTAACTTCTCTAAAGCCATCTTTTCACTATCTTTTTTTACACAAATTTTTTTAGGATGTTTTATATAGTAGAGTTAAATTGGTAAAGAAATTGAATTTTTTGAAAGCTATTTGGATATTAATTTGATCAATTGTATAGGATCATAAACAATTTTTAAAAATTCTATATTTGTTAATGGAGAGAATACATACAGAAACAAAAACTATTCTTGAAAGCTGTTCATTTAGAGCTCTTATAACAATTATTGTATTTTTATTAATTTCCAGCAATAGTTTTTTAAGACTTATTAATTCTACTCACTTTCTTTATCTCTTCCAATATGAGCTAGAAGCAGTCCAGTGATTTTGTGATAGCCTTTTTCAAGACTCAACCTTAAGGAAGTTTGCACATCTCTGACTTCCTATTAAGAAAATTGTATTATGTTATTAAAAAATTGAAAGTTCACATGAATTGTTTTGTTTTTTTGACAGTCCTCGCCAAGGAAAAGTTATACAATAAATAAAAAAGATTTTTAAGAGTCCAAAATAACATAAAATACAGGTATGGGCAACCTTTTTTAAAATTAATCAGGCTAGAAGGTGCCATACACCCTGAAGGCTGGTTTTATGGGGATGCAGAGCAATTTTTTTTTCTCTTAGTATTTTGCAATTCATTAAATTTTATAAATAAAAATTTTTTTTTTTACCATGTTTAAGCCATTGGATATATACTATCATATTTCAAAAGCGCAAATGTGTAATAATCCTTGGGAAAATGGCATGTGATTTTTTTTCAACAATAGGGCTCAAAATAAAAACCATAAGAGTATCATACCAGACTAGCAGGCCCAGAGGTGCTCACATGTGATGTAATACAAAGCGGGGAAATACGTAAGCGTCAATAAATGAAAGGAGTTCATTATCATCGTCATTCAAATCCGGTGGCCATTAGGGCATGGTGAAGAATTTACACACTTCACAGCTGTTCATTGTTTGTATATTGGGTGTTGGTGTAGTCTGATGTTTTTTGTAGATAGTTTAGGTGTGTGGCCTGAAGTGCTGGGCAGTGGGAGTGATGATGTGTTACTGCCTGATTTGGATGTCTGTAGAGGGTGCACATTGGTGTTTTATCTGGTTTTATGTGGTTAAGGTGGGATTAAGTAGTATGTGTCATGTTTAAAAGCAAAAGATTATGACCTGTTCGCATCTTTGTAGTCAATTTATTGAATCCAAAGGGTCGGGACTGAGCATGTGTGTGAAAACACATCTTCCTGTTGAGTCCATAGCACATCCATTTAACCACTCTTCTATTTTGTTAGCTCTGATAATCTGCTTCTTGGTGTAGAGTAATGTAGGTATGTTTGGCTGATCATTGGATGCTCCCTGTTTTGCTATTGTGTCTGCTCTGTCATGTCCTGGTATATTGTGGTGTCCTGGTATCCACTGTAAGATTAGCTTAACTGAATAAGTTCTGAGGAAGGTGTTTATTGTCAGAAATAGTGATTTTACTGTTGTTGTTATTTTCAGAAATAGTGATTTTACTGTTGTAAGATCTTGATGCTCAGCTGCCTGAATTATTGATTTGCAGTTGGAGCAGAAGAAGACATTTCTTTGTTTACTGGGATAAATGTGAAGATTGCAGATAGGTGATGTAGTGCTGCTTCAATGGCAATTTTTTTCTGCTTCATAGTTACTGCAGATTAACTATGGCTATCTGTGGGTCATTTTGAATACATTGTAGAGAAGGCATATGTTGGCCGTAATCCAGAATTTTATAAGAGATACATTGATGGTGGCATTGGCATCACTACCATGGAAACTAATGAAATCCAATGATTTATTGATTTCTTAAACTCATTCCACCCATCCATAAAATGGACTTTCCAAATCTCTGGACATTCTGTCAACTTTCTGGACATAACATAATATTGAAAGAAAACAGATTAATCACATCTGCCTACTACAAACCTACAGACAGCCATAGTTACCTATTGTACTCATCCTCCCATGCCCAGATCATACAAAGACTCAATACCTTTCTCACAACTGCTCAGACTACATTGCCTCTGCCAGGTTTATGAAGACTTTTTATAGAGGGCTAATGAAATTATAGACTTTTCCCGCTCCAGATGCCAGGGATATCGGTAATGAAATGAGTTAACACTAGAATAAATTCTCTACTTCAACAGAGAGATAAAATACTAGAAGCAAAGACATCATGACTGCTTTTGGTAATAATTTTACATACATGTCTAAGCAAAAGCTCCACCATCCTCTCATTGTTGCTGCTGACTGCGTAATACAAAGGTGTATCAGAACCTTGACCAATATTCACATCAGCTCCCACTTCTATCAGACATTCAGCTCCCTGAAAAATGATACGGTAATCAAAATTGACTCCATAATTTTGAAAAAAGCAACACAATAGTGACTATGGTACATTAGTGGCTAATAATAATTCTACCCAGGGATTTGTTAACAAGACCAGAACTTTTTATTATGTAGTTCAATGAATCCTTTATTCATTAAACTCAAATTTTTCAGCCAATAGAAGCATTTGTAAACTTCTTGCAATGAGAATTCTTTTTAACATTTTTAATCAATATATTAAGAGAAAAATTAAATATAAAAATATAGCAAGTCGTTGTGAAATAACAGAAATTATAGATACTAATTTTCTTTTTCTTTTCTGAAAATAGTTGAGTTATTTGATGTTAATCACACTCTATATAAATAAATACTAGCTGGGCAATGCAACCACATTGCATGTAAATACGGGAAGAGGTGCATTATCTATAAAAATAATGTGCTTGATAACGTATGCACCAAAAGAACACATTCGTTACCCACCGTGCTGTGTGCAGACTTGTGGTTGCTCTACTATGCATTGGTAAATGATATATGGAGTCTTGTATGGAAACCCCCCCCCCCACTCCCGTATTGCTAATTGTACATTGCAAAATTAAGGATAGATCATTTGAAAAAATTAAGGTGGTATGTCATATCTTACTGCAAAAGCTTTAGTTGAGGGAGCTAAGCCGTCAAAACTATCTAGAAGGGGTTAAACTATGATACATTTCTTGAGTGGGGCAGACAACTTCAAGTGGAGAATTATTGTTACATATATATATATATTTCCTCACACCATTTAAAAACTAATTAGAAAACTGAAAATAAAAAAATAAAAATTATAATTTTAAGACTGTGATAAAGTTCTGATCAGGAAAAAGAAATCTGTGTCTTACCGCAATGAATCCCTTCGAGCAAGCAGTTAGCAGCATGCGAGACTTTAAGTCCTGTTCAATTCCTATGACATACAGACATTCACTGGCCAGATCATGAAGTCCTGGAAGAATATAATAAATTATAGCCACACTCTAAATATAGACCTATATAAACATCAGAAAATTAACAGTTTCAAATGACGCATTATTCTAAGTTTCAACTATTTCAATAATTTGGGTCTAGGCCTCTAGCATCTACAACCTTTCTTGTACCACAATGAGCATACGTTAAAGTATATTTTTAATAAGAGAGAATAAGTTATTATGAAATAAAAATCTAGTAATATATATTTTAAAGGTTTGACAAAAAAAAAAAAAATTACAGCTTAATAATAGATATTTCATAATGTTTTTGCCCCCTCCAAAACCTGATTGTTAACTAACAGCTATTTCACCTTGGTCGTCATCATGTTTTTCAAGGATCTGAAAGAGCAGCTCATGGCACTCAAGATCTACCAAAACTTCGGCCATGTTGCTGTACTGTACACGTTTCTCTTCTTCAACTCCTCTCTCAGATAAAATTTGCATCGCCACAATTGCCTAGAAGATTATTTATAAAAAATTTTAAAATAGAAACATAAAAGCATTACAAACTCATTAGCTTACTTGTCTTCTGTAAAGTCTTAAAACCATTGGTCCTTCTACAAGAAATAGTAAAAGAATGCATTTTAACAGTTTCTGCAAAGAAATGCGTCTACTAAACATAATTTCTGGAAAAAACTAAATAGTCATAATGCAAATATTTTTCTTGCAATATGAAGAATTAATTGTAGTTATTGTTGTAGATTGTCAAATCCAGCATAAAGATCCTTAAATTGATATAAATTCTTTTTACTTATTCAAACAAGTTCATTCTCTGTATAACATTCTGATCAGCAACACAAATATTTAAAAAAAAATATTTCACCTCTTTTTGTATGATTAGAGAGTTTGGATGATTTTTCATGGTTGACTTGATTATGAGTGCAAGTTCCTTGCACATGACTGTAGACTGTACAAGTTGCCACTCAGCTAAGATTTGAATAGCCCACAAGCCTTTCTTCTGGATATCTAAAATATGATGAGAAGTTAACCAAGGCTGTAGTTATAGTTCTTGAAGGTGTAGGGGGAATTAAACAGTGAAATGAACTAATAATGTTAAAAGATACATACTGCCATTGTAAAGAAACCTCTTCAAACATTTGATGACCTTATCTATGCAGCGATGAGAATTGAGGATTTCTGAGCCCTTGGCTGAAAAAAATTAATTAAAATAAATTACTTTTGGCATTTCATTAATAATAATACCAATTTAAAAGAAATTGGTCAAAGTTAAAATAAATATACCAATCACTGAATGCACTTATAAATAATTCATAATTTGTGTAAAAAAATGCATACAAAACCTTGACATCTACCAAAACATCTACCCCATGACCAACATTTGATTCAAAAGGTCAGTCTCATCCATTCGCATAAACACTTTCATCCACTCATCTGCAGCAAATCCCACACCAAAAAACTTCACCTGCTCCACCCAGGACAGCCAGAGCTTCAATAGCAGCTTCTTGCAAGTATTCATCTCCTGGGAAGTTGTCCATAGCTTCTAAAATGCGAACATGTATGTTTACTACAAAACATTGGTGACGTATAATGTCTGAAAGAAATGAAATCTGAGGTCTGAGATACAATAAAAAACATGATACATTGACCTCAACTTTTATCAAATGAAACTTATATACATTACTAAGCTTCTTTGAATAAATTTTGATAAGATGAATATTTCAACAAAACTTTCTTTAAACTTTAAAAATTGAAATTCCTTTTTGGAATTAATAGTATAAAAAATTATTGGAAATTTAAATATCCCCATGGATGCTTTTAAAATGAGAAAATAATTAGTTGCAACTCGTCACTAAACAGCTTGGTAACGGCCTTCCATCCATCATCTTCCCATGGCTGATTTTTTTTTTTACAAAGAAGGTCAACAGGTATTACCTATGTCAGCAAGACAAACTATGGTGCTTATGACCTCACTCTGGACCTCTGCGTCGGAATGATAGGTCTTAATAATTTCAACCAAGAGAGAAAGCAAGTCACGTTCATATTCAGCCATTTTCTTTTTGTGATCATTCCTGTAAAAAAAAAAAAGGGGTTCTTTGAATTCATTAAATCCGTTATATTAACTTTGCTTTTGTTCCTGTGTTGGTGGCTAAATCTTCAGAAGGCTAAATGACCTAATTTCCGTCATCCTAATGAGCTCAAACTTGGCACATAGACTAGTGGCCGATGACAAATTCATCAAATTTTCAGCTCCATCCCTTACCCCCAAAACTACGTTTTCCCTGTTTTTCAAAGAGGGGGATGTTAATGCTTTGTTAAATGGGTGCATGTTTTGGTTTGGAGATTGTGTAGCTGGTGCAATGTGCTTTGTATTTGTGACATGTTTGGGTATGCAGTAAAAATAAAATGTATTTCTGAAGGGGAAAATGAAGGAAATATGAAACATGTTTTCACCACAAGTTTACCCATTTACATAAACACTTCTTAATAAATTATAAATCACATACAATTACCTAAATGCAAACAAAATTGCATATAAAGAATTCATTTTTTCTCCTCCAGGTTTTTCCATATTTTGTTTCACTCATTTCCTTTTACCTAACCTGATTGCAGTCTTTCCCTATTATTGCCACTTGATTAATTAGTATCTTATCCCAGAATGATTAGACACCATCGTATGGCACAAATAGAACACAAAGTTAAATACAAGAAAACATTATGTCCACCGGGACAAAATTAGCTGTACAAAACACTGGTTTGCACACTCAGGTGATATCCACTTCAGACAGAGTGAGCAGGAAATTAGTTGAAATTCTTAACTTAAAAAGATAAATACATACACTTCCAACAGTTTGAAATGTAACTAAGATAAAGACATCACTTGCAATCCAAATTTTAAGAAATGAATCTGTTTTGTACAATATTGTTGAAGATGGGAGGACGATATTATATAAGAGAATTCTACAGTACATATGTGTTTTTATGTACAAAAGTGTGTAAACATATAATCAACAACTACAACTTTAACACCTTAAACATTTCTTTTTTTTTCTTTTCTTTTTTTCTTTACACCGAAAAATTACATTTGATGGCAATATACCTTTGCTAATAATTAAAATATTTTTATTTTTGAAAATTTAAGATATCTTTAAATAGCTGTATTTAACATGCAAACAGCAGTAACATTGAAAACAGAACTATTTAACAACTTCAAGCATGTTAAAAACAGCAAAAACTTACTGGAATATGCACAGTCCTCTAATGGCTCTACATGCTGCACTAACTGCCTTAGGGTGGGCCAGATGTTTTCGGACACCTTCAATAATCTCTATGTGTGCATTTTTGTCCATCAGAGTCTTACACAGTCCGTCTTAAGGGTAAATATAAACAAAAAATTTTAGTTAAGGTATCATGTGAAGCAAAGAAGTGTCCACATCAAAGTAACAGTAAAAATTAAGATCAGTTAATTTGCTGGATATAATTACCATAAAAATTTAAATTTGATTAAGAGAAAGAGATGTTTTTTAAGCACTACAAAGAGGGACAAGAAATGGTAGTGGCTTTTCATAACTAGAGCATCTCTAGTTTAAATGGCATCAAATCACATAACTCAGGATCCACTCACCATTGTCTGCAGTAAGGTAATATATAGACTTGCAGGCTGAAATGAAAACTTCTTCATCTTCCCCATACATTAAAATGGCACCAAGACACAGTGTGTGAATAGGATCCCTGGTAAATGCAGTCATAATGAGTTAAAATTAATTCTACATAGATTTTTTCATGAAAGTTTTACTACAGAACATAAAAGGGCTTAATGAAAGGCGAACCTTTCTAATGATGCATGCCAGAAGTCGCTAAGCTATTGTAAAAAAATGGAATTTTATTAAAATAGTGTTGTACAACACAAGGATATTTATTTAATATTAACTTTTTTTGTCGATGCTTCATGGCATGCCCAGAACATGTACTAGAAATGGCCTCCTGTGTTACACCCAACAAGTTTCCCTAAGTTAAAATCTCTTCAGTCAGGTGACTTGAGCAAATTTAAACAAGACTTACTGTTTGAGTTCAGAATTTTCCCCTATCCACATGTAGACTTCAGGTCTGCACTCTAATAATTTACATAAAGCTTTGCAGCCCCAGGCCTAAGAATTGATGTAAAACCTTAGTTTTATAGTAAAAGAAAAACAAACAAGAATACATTTCTTTTAAGATTAACTTACAAAGTTCCGTTAAGCAGAAAATAAAAATTATTATTTATAAACAGAAAATTAAGTCTGCTGCAAATTTATGCACGTTTTAATAAGAAATAAAATCACTCATTTGGTTAAATAACTAAAATATTTAGAACCGAAATATTTATCTTATAAAATGCATAATTTAATAAACATTCATTTGTTATTTGTCTCTACTCAATTTTAACACTATTATTTAATTAGCTTCAGTATCTACTGGGCTGCAATGCTCCTTTAAAATTTAAATTGAAAAAGCTCTCCTTAGTAGTATATCATGATTTACCTGAATGAGTATTTTCCCCATGTGCCTAGACATTGCCAGATATATAACTTTTAACCACTGAGAAGCCAGTCCAGACAAAGATGTGTCTAAGAACATTTGATCAGCTGGACGGATACGATATGTTCAAAATTAAAGTTTCAACAAGTATTCAGACAATTCATTATCTTAATCACCTAAAGTTGTGTCTATTTAGTTATGCTTACTTGAACCCTTAATGACATTTTAAGAGCTCTGAGAATAACCTATTTAACTTTATGACAAGTTGGGCTCTTTTGATCTAACTTTGCTAACTTTACAGATATTTAGAAATTTTATAATAATTATCCTCAAATATGAACATTTCTATTTTAAAAAATACACTTCTGTGCCAATAAAATGTGACATTAACATCAGTATTTAGTTAATTTTCCTTTATGTATTTGAATGTGATTTTAAATTAATCAAAGTTTTCAAAATTGGGGACAGATACAAATCTAAAATCAACACAATGAACATTTAATACAACTTGCCAGTTGAGAGAAAAATTCTAAGGCCAATAAGCTGTATATTTGGATCATCTGCTCTTGATATCAGCTCAGGAAGCAACATCACAGTAACAAAATCTTTTTCTATTAATAGTTCACTAACTTTATCTGAAAACAATTTTTTTTAATTAGAAAAGGTACATAAACACACAAGAATCAAATCTATTTTCAAAAATTTAAATAAAAGATGATACATTTGGGGAGAGAAACTTTTCTATCATATAGAATTATAATGAAATAAATGTATTTATTATATATATATATAGATGCAAGTAGATAAGAATGCATCACATACAGGTGGCGAGAAAGAGAGCACTAGTGATTTTGTCAGAATCAAGCAAACCAAATCAGGTCAAAGTAAGAGTTTTTAAGAAGACCCTCTGACCCTCACTTTGCTTGGTTTTTTAAAAAAATAAAATCTTCCAACTTTAATTTAAATGGTATTAGATTTAATAATTTAATATATTTTTTTTTTTCATTCCTTTTTTTTTCATAATTAAGGGCAGCGGGCCACATTAGCTTCAGATGGGTTCCATTTTCCCACCTTAACAGGCTTGCATTAAAATGAAACATTAGGCCTGTAATGTTGAAAAGTTATTTCCTATCTGAAATGAATGTAAACTGGAAGGTATGTAAAAACAAATCCAGCAATTTTTTAATATTTGGGGTTTGAGATTAATGTTAAATACAATTTAGGTAAGATTATATTTTTTTATCTCTAATTAATTTGTGTTTATTAATCCCTGTAAACTTCTTTTATTACTAATCTGTTTGATTATAATAGGCAAAATAGTTACCCAACTCAGCAACATTTATAAGTATAAGAGAACACTTACCATCATGTGACAGGGTTTCCAACAAGCTGAAGCTCTCAACAATGACAGAGCTCTCAGAAGGCCACTTGGACATCAACGACTTAACAATATTTAAGATAGGTAATCCTAAAATAGGACGAATTTCCTCTGTGGGTCAAAAGTAAATTAACATAAAATTTTCTTCATTGTCAATGGTAAATATAGGTTAGTACTGACAAGTGTCTAAAAATAAGAACATTTTCTCTCCTCTTTACAAATTAAATTGTATTTACTTATTGAAAAAAAAAGTTTATTTTTGACTAAATTATATCCATCTCTTTTTGATGCAGAATTATGAGTTAAAATATCCCTTTCTTGTGATTTAATAAAACATAGTTGAGGAAAAGTTTAAGATTGATTTGCACTAGCTTCTGTAGGCACCTTAAGATAATGTCACTAAAACTAATTTATAGTTTAAAGTGTTAAACTTACTATTGCTGGCAGCAGTCCTCAGCAATTTAAAAAGTGCCTTTATAAATTCTACATTTCCACTATGTGTTTTGACAAGATGAAGTAAAGGATAAAGGTACTTCTTGGCCAGTGTGTCTCTGAGATCAGGTTCTGTAAATAAACAGAATGGATTTGACAACACTTAAAAATTGTGAGTTAATTTTTTTATAAATATGTAATAAATATACCTAATGATTCACCCAACATACACAGACTTTTTATTTAATATGCTATAATATTAGCCATAATAATAGGGCTCACAATCACCAGTTTCTCACATAAGCTTCAAATACAAATATGACCAAGGCTTCGACTTGAGTATTGCCTTGACTTGAGCTGTATTTGTTAAAGGTGAGGAAGAGTTGCTCAATTCCCCAGCCTAACTCTCTCATCTTTTGTTCCGATGGCAAGACTTAGTCAAGAAGTCTGGAAATAGATCAGGGTGCAGTAGATGACCAGTAGTGCTCCTTATGTCTCACTGTGCTCTTTATGCGCTCCACATCGCAGGAATTGTCGGCATGTTCATTGTATCAATGTCATACAGCCAGTGGGACTCCATCTCAGAGTTGACCTTTTCTTAGATGAGCCATCTAATGTTAATGAGTCCCATGCACCTGGGGTGCTGGTGTTGTTTTTGCTTGTCTAAGCTTTTGCTGAGGATTGAACTCCAGCCACAAGCTTGGGATTGGCTCATTTAAGACCGCTCGGCCACCCAGCACCCACTTTTTTTCTTAAGTATTTAAGAGTGGGCCTACATAATATTTAAATGACACACACTTTTAAATTGCATATATCCCTTTAAACAACCGATATTTCAATTTATGACAGTTAAGTATAGAGAACTGCTTCTTTTGTTTCTATTCATCCAATTTTAATAAAACCAGGACTATTGAACATTAATTTTTTTTAAAAGACAAGATGAAGTTTAAGAAGAAAAAATATGTCCCTATTTTTTCAAATTAATTTCTGCTAAAATGCCAACCTTCTTTCAGGATTATTGTGATGACTTGAAATGACTCTACAAGTCTGACAGCATCATCAGTTAAGTAGTTAACTCCATGAAAAACCACATCCATCAGTTTCCCCCAATGCTTGTTCTGAGATATTTGCCTCCGTAAGTGATCTGGTGATAAAAGAGTTCAAATAATAAATCATCAAAACTACAATGTGCCAACTTTTTAAGTCTCCTCTTACAAGGTAACAAACAAGAACCTAACAGAAAGATTTTTTTTTAAAAAATGGGAAACTATACTGTAAGTATTCTTATAAATTTTAATATTAAAAAATACATGGTCAATATATTTAAATCCTTGCCTTAGAAGAAAATGAGTAACAGTTGTTTTTGCTTGTATAAAAATTACAATTCATTTTATAAACAGTACAAGTTCTTAATTTGGCATGGAAATTTGACATTACATAAACCAATATGAGGTTTCACATTAAGAAAATTTAAACAAGTCAAAGTCAAAATTGCAAGTCAAAAGATACAGTTGATTTGATAAACAAAAACATTTTTCACAATTTGTTTTACCAGACTTCAGTAAGTTGTCTAATAGGCGTATTGCTCTTGAATGGATTTGTTCATTTGTGAGATTTTCACTCATCAGTTTGAGAATGTGACTGATGAGAAAGAACAAATATTAGTTTAAGTAATGGGGCATAATTTGAAGTTCCATCTCATTAGAATCAAAATAGTTTTATTTCTATTTTGAAAGAATGACTTAGTCTGCAAAGGAGTGTATAAACAAGCTATATAATTAAATCTGAGTGGCACCAGTGTGTTAGCTAGAATTAGTACATTTCAAGGAAAAATGAAGCTCATTACTGATTTAAGAAAAGAGGATCAGATTAGATTATTAAACATGCTACCCACTCACAATGGATACAATTTTTAAAAGTTTATTTTAGTGATGGGACGATTAATCGGAATCGTATTGGAATAATCGGAATCGTATTGGAATAATCGGAATATCGGGACTTTTCCAAAGCATCGGGAATCGGCATCGGAGCTGAATAATTCAGACCCGATTCCGATACCAAAACGATTCTTAACTGATTAATGCTACAACCACAACAACAAAGATCAATTTTCAGCAGCAAGTATTAAAATTAGAACAGAAATATAAAGGTATCTAACATTTAAACTGATTGCAAACAATGAGAATCCTCTTAGCTGGTGGAAAGCGAACAAAGAATACTTCCAAGTTTGGCTCTCCTCTCAAGAAAGTATTTATGTGCTCCGCCTTCTTCAGTAGAGCGAGAGAATTTTTAGTGTAGGTGGCAATGGCAATATATACTCACCAAAGAGAAACCGTTTAGAACCAACAACTGGAGAGATGCTTATGTTTTTGCACTATAATTTGCGAGTGCTTCAGTTTGACTATGATTAAATGAATATTCTTACTATCAACTGATTGAACTGAATAAAGTTTTTCTCATTAAAATGGAATTATTTATATTATTTTGAACTCAATACTACATCTTTGTATTATTAAAATGGAATTATTGATAGTGTTTATATAAAACCTTTCTAATACATTGTTATCTAGCATATTGTAAAGCTTCAATAGCAAGCTAATACACTTTTCTAATCAATTCTCAACTTTTATATTAATTAAATATGTTAATACCTGGGCACAGTAATAATATATGTAATAATGGCCAGGAATCGGAATCGTATCGGGAATCGGGATAATTGGGTAGAATCGGAATCGTATCGGAATCGTTAAAAATGTTGGTATCGTCCCATCACTAGTTTATTTATATTTATGCTAACAATATTTTGAACCAGGACCATTTGCATACCAAAGGGGGATGAATGGGGCGACCACCCCAAGTGGCACTGGTGTCAATGTTAACTACTAACAGTTATAAGAGATGTGGATGGGGCACAAATTTGGGAGCTTGCACTGGGCAGCATTTAGTCAAAGTATGCCATTGGCTAGCACGTAAGGTCTGAAAAGTCACAACTTGTGTGTTGGGGATTTGGGGAGAGAAATATTATTTATTCTAGTATATTAATTTTCACTTGAATCTTCTTTCATATAATTTTTTTCTTCTTTTTGTACAAAAACATTTCTGCTTGGTAAATGGAAATCTGTTACAGTCATGAGAAGATTTCCTACTGAACTGCTTGCATTTTACTTCTATTTTCATAGGAGAAGTATGGGGGGAGGTCAGGTCATAGGTTACACATGGAAAATTTGGCTCTGGCCTCATGTGCAAAGAAGCTTTAAATTTACATTGGACATTTTCATAAATGTCTAATACAAGCTTAGAATGACAGTTACTATAAAGTTGTTAAGTTACATCAAAATACAGAATTTGATACCAACCAAGTTCTGATGTTAACAATGTTCAAGAGGTTAAAACTTGGACAAAATTTTGAAATGACAGAGACAAGAATGCTTAATTGGTCAAACTGGGATCTGAAAAGCCTATTCATAAATATATTTTTCCAAGTGGCTATTGGTACCCAGGTACCAGAATTGAGAGGTTGGGATTAAAAAACGTTTTAAATTATTATTGTTGGGTTTGTAATACCAAATGATGTATCAAATGAAAGATAATTGAATGTACTATACGTTTTTAAACTTATTCTTCATTTTAACTAAAATAAACTACTACAAATGATATCCGAAAAGCATTAGTCAAAATGGACCCAGACATGCAGCGCCACCATTTGCACCCGGGTACCATTAGACTCAATGCTATTCGGATGTCATTTGGAGTAGTTTATTTTAGTAAAAATGAAGAATTAAGATTACAAACGTATAGTACATTCAATTATCTATCATTTGGTACCAAATTTTGTCTTACAAACCCAACAATAATATTTTTGACTGTTTTTTAATCCCAACCTCTCAATTCTGGTACCTGGGTACCAATAGGTGCAGCCAAAATCTTTTTGCACAAAAAAAATAAATAACCAAATTATGCTTGAAGATATATTCCAAGAGAAACCTTACTTAAATAAGCCCAGCTTTCTCCTCAGCTTGTCCTCCATGATCTTACTGCCAAGCATAAAATTGTGCAATATCTGCAATCCAAGCTGGAACAGAATATAAATAAACAAAATTAAAGAAAACAAAAGCTTCTCTTTTAACAAAATTAAGATAAAGAGAGAGGTGACTTAACTGCTGATATAATTTTTTGTTCCTTCTTGATGCTATACTTTAAAATAGATTATAACAAGATTATTGAGTCTATCATTCATAATAAACCATTAGTAACTAAATTAAATTTTTAAAATAAATAGTTGAACTGACCAGTTGTATTTCCATATCTGTTGTTAAATGAGTCATAGTGGATAGTACAGAAATATCGACTTGGTTCTCCTCTATACATCTTGGAGCTACAGAATTGCAAGCAAAAATTTAAATAAAATAGCACTGATATTAAATACAGATCCAATACTTATTTCTCTAGTTAATGATATTGGTCATTCACCTTGACATGCTGAGGGCGATTAGTTAAAAAGTTCAGTATCCACGGTTCAATATTTGAATTTACACCTAACAAATAAAGCTTTTTAATCATAAGGTGTGGATAGAGAGTGTTAAATGCTAATGAGAAGTCTAGGAAAAGCACCCCAGCATATTCTTTAGGGCTGTCTAGGTGATTGCAAAGTATTTTCAATAATAATAAGATGGCATGCAGAAATTGGTGGGGGTAAAGTTTTTGCTGTACATCATTTAAGAAGTTTCAATTCAATCATAATTGTTTATCAGGAGACCTTAGAATAAAGAGTTGTGGCTCTAGGTAATAGTCAACCAGAACAATAAGCTTATCTTATTCATTGCCATTATCATAGAATATTTACAATGTTTTAAAAACAACTAATACCCCACAGGAGTGTGGTAGCTGGAAATGCTGTCCAAAAGGAAGTTTAATTTAATAAGATAATTTGTTTGTTATGAAATAAGTTTCTTCAACACACTATTAAGTAAATAAACTCAGCACTTTAAAAATGAGGATTAAACTTAAAATACTGAGTGCATTACTGAATGCATGACTGAGTACATCAGTGGTATGGATTTAGAAAGAATATAACCCTTCAGAACAAAGGCAGTACAAAACGTGCATTTGAAAAATAGCTGCTCCAGTTTCTGAAGTGCAGACTTTAACTCATCATGCTCTGCTGACAGCTGAAGAGTTCTTATTATGTCATCCACTTCATTGGCATCTCTGAACAATATGGCTTTGGTACCCTGTGGTGTTGATGCCATCTGAGGGGACCAACGCCCACTATCTCTGTCTAAATCATGTACTTGCATCTTCATAACATCCCATCATTTTATCCCTGACTGAAAGAAGAAGTATATTGTTAGTAATTTCTTTTACAAAATTATGTGACAATTGGTGTTTAGGCTGTCTAACTTTTGTGAGCAAGGGGGGTGGGGCTAAAAATTGGCCAACATTACTTGATATCATTTATGAATGACCCTCAGCCAACACGTTTTAGCCACATCTGACTAAAAATAAAATGGTGAATTGCCCATAAAAGATTCCTTCTTTGGATTGGACAATGATGGTTAGCTGGATATCTCCATAAATTATCAAATAATACTAATATGCTAACTAACATATAGGCATATACCTATTTCTTAATTCAGTAACTACAGATCTTTGGCACCTGTAATAATTATTTCTTAATAATTTGCCCTCTCCACTAACAGCACAGCAACATTTTCAAATTAAAGTTTTATTTAAAATTGAGAAAAAAAATTTCCACACAGTGCCGAGCGCCCCTTTCACCCACTTTCCTACAGTTGTATGTACTGTGTAGGTACGTTAGTTTTTTTATACAAGGCACAAGCAAGCTACTCAATATTTGGTTACGGACCTGAAAACAAAACTATAGATAAAAAGTAATATACCACTCCAGCGTAGGTTAATAAAAAAATTGTGTCGTTCCGGTTTGAAGTGCTCTTTAAACGGTTATTCTTTTATTGATCTCCATAAATAGTATAGTGGAGAGAGGGTGACTTGGTTTTCATGACTTAGAAAGAGAGAATGTGTGCTGTTTTCTTGTTAAGTGCAAGACCAAAGTGCAATCACATTACAGGATATATCCTTCCAAGCTAACATATTGTATCGGATGGATGGGCGGCTTATACTAACATAAACCAGATCAGACAAGAAATAAACGAAACCTCTGTTGAGGTCCATCAACAAAATTTGCAAATACAAATGATGCTGGTGTTCACACAAAGAATGTTGAGTTGAAAATATTTGGATAATCGTAAGTGCAAACTGAAATGACAGGCATAAGCTGTGACCTTTTCTTTTCATATTTTCATGAGTTGATGTTCCGCATTTGTTTTCATGGAGATGATATAAACTCAAACTCAGTTTTCTTTTCATACATAAAATTTTAAAAATTATTTAATTATTTCAAAATTGTTTTAAATTTGAAAAAAAAAAACAACTCCTTTTATATATGTGCTGAAATGAATATGTACTAGTAAAAAACTAGTACTATGATGTCTATGTCATAAAAAACATTTCAATTTATTTGATTTATGTTATCAATAAAACTAAAAGAATAACTGTTTAAATTAATTAAATAATATTAAATTATTAAATAGTATAAAGTATAAGTATAACACTTCAAAGCGGAACACGGTACACGATTTTTTAATAACTGATGATCAAGTAGTAAATTACCATAAATTATATTATAGTTTATAGCCTAGCATTAAAGATTATTAAATTATAATTATAATCTTTAAAAAAAAATTATTTTCTCAACTTCAGCGTCTTGTAGTTGTACTTGACAATGCATTGTAGTGTTTTGATTTTGAGAGTGTTGTCACATGTCACAGTGTTGTGTAGTAGTACTGACAGTGTGTGTAAGTGTAAGTCAAAAGTGTAAGTGTAGGCGTAGGCCTGTTACCCCGGTATACATATCATTAATTATATAATTAACTCAAGTCATACGAAATGATTTAAACTTTGTATGTTCCTCACAAGATTTGCAGCAATAAAACTTTGAATACACTGGGGTATTTATATGATTAAATGTATTGAAGTGAAATAACACACTCATTGCGAATGTCAGCAGTCGCAAAACCAGAATGTAAACAATAATACCAGCAGCAGATACGTGGGAGTTATAAAATTTGAACCGGAAAATCCAAAGTTCATATCTCATGAAATATTGAAATCGGAATTTCCATTGTGTGCATTAAAATTGTTTCATGAAAGGCTTTCTGCATTATTGTCCATATTTCACATAGCCTTGCAATATTGATTATATTGATGCCATTTTATTTAACATATATCATAATATATGCCATCGAAGACCTCGCTATATGATACTATATATCAATACAATTCAAAATTCAATACATAAATAAAACATATTAATTATGCTAATTAATTATTTATGTTCCAATAAATTCAATACAATAATTAAAATAATATTAATAAAAGATAAAAAACGTCAAACATCCACCAGTTGGTTTGAATGAAAGGAGTCCTAGTACTCTTAAACATATAGGCTACTTATACTTATAGCAAATAAGCCATTGCGTGTACACAGCAAACGCTGCAACCCGAAATAGTGTTGTGAAATTTTTTTAACGATTAACTTAGAACGTTTTATCGCCTGTACATTGCATAGGGGGCACCCAACCGAAGAAAGGCAGTGGACCTTCAAAAGGCACGCGTCGACTCTACTTATTATTAGAATTATATGTATTTTTAGCGATAATATATTTTGCTGAACATTGCATTTGAAAATTGTCAAGAGCCTTCCACTTATTAGGCTACCTATTCCCAAATAATATTTCCCCTTAAATATTTAAGTCCGTCTGTGTAGTTTAAAAAGAGCTCATCATCCCCACCAAAAACAAACAAAAGGAAAAAAAAAAAAAAGGGGGGGGGGGTGTATTTTTTTAGTTCTGGTAAAAATTTTATTCACAATTATTTACCTTTTTTTTTTGTTTTTTAATCTTAAAAGTATTTAATTTTTTTTTTTTTTTAAATTTTGAAATAAAAAAACATACTTAATTTTTCTAAATTTCTATACTAGAAGCAAAACTTCTAACAAATCAACACTGCTAATATTTTTAAGCTTGTTAATCTTGTTATACTTTAAACAAACAACCATTCTACGTGCACATTTTAAAAATTAATATATACTTTGGGAAGTTGATGCCTAAATCCAGGCTTTTCCCCGAGCGCAGGTTTTGATTGTCACGGCCCTATGTAACTTTAGGATCCGAATTTACATACTTTGCTGTAGGCAATTCTATATATCGTCTGGTAAATGAAGACTCGGATGAGATCCAGGTGTTAAGTTTTGGAGGGTTGACACCAAACCTGGAGGCGCAACTGAATCCCTACGCATGGTTTCTGTTCAGTGTAGGATTGTGATACTAATTTTTTTCTCCCATGGGGTTCATGACCATAATTACATTGTACAATGTACAAACTTTTAACGAAAACGTCAAAGGTCGCATAATGGGGGCATCAATTTAAGGACTCAATTTTTACGTTTCCAACTCCGAGATTAGACATGACACATTGTTTGAACATTGAAAGGCGACGGTAAAAACGTTTTTGGAAGTTTTACAGTAGAGAAGTTCAGAATCTCAGTGACATGTATCCTACGATTCAAATAGAGAAGCTTTACTCTGACTCCAAGTATCTATTTCAAAAGTGTAGAGATACTTTAGTTTCAGAGAAATAACGCTTACAAGAATGTACAGGGCTTACCATATGATCTGAACATGGCGAACTTAACCCATGAGTTATGGGGGAGAATATCCAGTCAGGGAAGGCTCGGTGGCGTATGAACGGAAGGGTGGAGGAAAGGGGCGGTTTGTACCGGACGGTGATACAGATGGTAACACCAAGCGGAAATACAGGGCGGTAATACAGAAGGTGATAAAGGTGGTGTTACAAGGCGGAAATACAGGGTGGCGATACAGGGAGCTGATATTGGCGTGGATACAGGTAATTAAAAATGGTGGTAATACATTTACTTAACATACAGCATTAGTCCCATATGAAGTTAACTTTCACCAAGTCTCGTTGAGTGGACACCAGACCTACTTGGAATTTCCAAAAGAAACGGGAAGCCATTCCACAGGTTTCTACATTTGGTCCGATCCTTTATGGATACAGGCAGCAGGAAGTAAAATATTCAACAAGTCAATCCGCTAGACAGACGATTTCTTCAGATCAATGTCCAATAATGTTTTATCAAACCCTACAGCAGGGGTTCTTAACATTATTTTGGTTGTTCCGTGGACACCTTTGCCACCCAGGTTAGGGCTACGGGGCCTCTTCTTAGAAGAACGTTTTAAAATGACTATACTATAATTTACAAAACAATTGCAGCTCACGGACCGCCCGAACCCTTTTCGCGACTCTCAAGGCAACCGTGGACCACATTTTAAGATCCTCTGCTCTATAGCCAGATATGCTGATTAAACACAAGCACCTAATATTAATATATATACTAATTTTTACTAAGGGCGGTCCTGACAGAGGAAGATCCCCAACGTGCCGCTTCGCGGTCCGATATCAAGGGCGGGGACCCAATACTAAGACCGGGTGGATGTGTTGTTTTTTTTTGGGGGGGGGGGGCATTAATAGCTAACGCTCGACGGCCCGCTGACGCCATTTCCTCATGTAATGTACTAGGATAAATAAATAAGACCACATTTTATCAATTTAAAATTTAAATAAAAATAACACACATAGAAAACATCTAACATGACTAGAAATAGTTAAAATAACAGGTACATAGATGCATATATATATAAACATACACACAATATATCAGTACAAATCATAACATAATAACTTTATTGTAATTAATATATTAATGAATTTAAAATGTCATGGTGGTCCTGTGCAGCCATTTATCGTATATAATGTAGAAAATAATGCATTGTTCCCTAACCATCCGCCCGCGGGGACCATCCTAGTCCGCGGGGACCATCCTAGTCCGCGGGGACCATTCTAGTCCGCGGGGACCATCCTAGTCCGCGGGGGCCATCCTAGTCCGCGGGGACCATCCTAGTCCGCGGGGGCCATCCTAGTCCGCGGGGACCATCCTAGTCCGCGGGGACCATCCTAGTCCGCGGGGACCATCCTAGTCCGCGGGGGCCATCCTAGTCCGCGGGGACCATCCTAGTCCGCGGGGACCATCCTAGTCCGCGGGGGCCATCCTAGTCCGCGGCCTAATTGGCACTGGGTCGCAGCGACAAGGGGCGCTCTTTTGTTATGTGTGTATGTGAACTTAAATCAAACCCTATCCCGTCCCCTCCCCCACTCCCGGGTCCGTGGCGGAAAATTACCTTCCACAAAACTGGTCCCTGGTGCCAAAAACAATTGAGGACCACTGACGTAGAAGTTCTTTACTGAAGAGCGGCGGGAGACCCGACCTTACTATTCTCACGTTAGCACTGTAATGGTGGCTTGCTACGCATTACATGACCGTTTGTTTACTCGTGCCATTACACTGCAAACTCTACCTTTGAGAGCGATCAACCATTGACAAGGAAATGTATTTGGAATTATACAGCTTATTACCTTCCTCTTGCTGCGACCATTCCAGGACCAGCCTTCCTGTGTTCGCTCGGAAACGTACTGTATTTCAATGGTTAAACAGCTGAAGGACTTTTAAAAATTATTATTTTAATTTTCTTTTTTTTTTTTTTTTTGCGGTTTGGGGGGGGGGGGGGGGGGTGTGGGGGTTTACAAGAAAACACGGAATGTTAAAAAAAAGATTATTAATAAAAGCACACACCAATATTTACCACTCCCCCTTAATAAAAGGATGGTTATTATTTATTAATTTTCAAAATATATTCTAAACAATGGCGTAGTGGAGGGAGGGGGGTTGGCGGAGTGGGTCGTCCGTCCCGGGCAGCGCTTTTTATGAGGCTGTATTTTCTATGCTCATGTTCTATACTAGCCAATAGACCCGGCTTTGCTCGGGTTTGTATTCGGAACAAAATCTCATAAAGCATTAAAAGCGAACACATTTCGCTAAATTGAAAAAAAATAATATTAATTCTTCCTATAAAGACAAAATTTATTACAACCTTTGTTAAACATTGAATTGGGGGCCCATCCCATTTCAATTACTAATGCCTGTAACCGGAGTGCTTTACACAATGCCGTCTTATTACAGGCATTCTGACCAGGAGTCAAAACCAATCAATTTGTTGTTGAAACATATACCGGCTTATTGGCACCAACCATTACGCTAATTTCCTAGTTCCGAAAGTTTACCCTTCTTATTTTGCCAGCAGCTCGCCTCGAGCATCCCATGCCACAGGTGACTATTTTACTTTTGAGACTTTTATTCAGAGTCAAGGTTTGGCATTGCAACACTACCGTGTGATAATCGGATGTCAGTGATAAAATTATTGTGTCCAGCATTTAAGAAGCTTCTAATAAATGTGATACCTGTAAGTATTTTTACTTAACAAGTGTAATCTTATATGGACTGAATTTGTTTCGCGTGTAACAAAGTATAACTTTGAGAATATTGCTATCCTTATAAAATGCACCAGCTCATATTTTGACTAAACGATGTTTGAGTTTAAATCTAATACTTGTGATTCTCCCTTCCCAAAAATACATATTATATTAATGTGGCAATACAAATTTAAAATTAGAACTCTAGATCGGTGAACCCGAAGGTACGCCAAGGGCGCTCTTTAAGCATGCGTCTCAAATATGTGATACTTGTAATCATGTGCAATCTCACACGTACAACGCTATGGACTTTACTTTGTTAAAATTGTACAAAGTTTATTTCTGTTTATTGAAAGAAAAAGGATTTAAATACCAAATCTAACTTTAAGAAGATGTCTTTAAAAAAAAAAAAAGTTAGGCTATACACCAATAGCAAAGCTATGTCCGTTTATCAATTAAAATTAAATATGATCCTCGTTCAAAAGAGGTGATTTTAGTTATCTCTAAGATAGGAGAAATATACAAATCATTCAGATACATTTTCAAAATAATTTTTCAAATGCATCCTATTAAAATTAGAAGGAATATGCAAAGATGTTGGAAACTTTTACTACTTGGGACCAGGGCGCAGTAACTATTTTAGGTTGGATAACAGACAAACTTTATTTTAAAAAAAAATGTCCATTACGATTAGTTGAACAACGCAAAAGATAAATATTTGTTAATTTAAAATAGCACTGCGCCCCACTCTGCACAAAACGGTGTGGATATTATTTGTATGAAATCCACCGAGATTTTAAAAAGGATTATGAACGTATGTTGACCAAGTTTGGCCTAGATTCAACAATATCCTTAGACGTTAGCATTGTAATTTAAGACTTCCTGTTTAGCTTTTGTTATTATAAGGAAACCACATTTTAGACCCTCCTACACTTATTTAGCATTGTCTAGAACAGCGTTTCCCAAACTTTTTGTGTGTGACCCAGTTATTTTTATACTTCTCCTTCGTGACCCATTAACATTTTTATCGCATGTACTGGCGTATAGAATATAATAATATATAACACACATGAAATGTCAAAATATTTTTCCTATATTATAATAAAGCATTTATTCATACAAGACTGTAAAGAAATAAAACTTAACAAAAATTTATTAATGAGTACTTAACGATAATTTAAAAGAGATTTTCAAACTTTTTTTTCTTCTTTCGGCGACCCCGTAATTTTTGCTTTTGTGGCCCGGCATTTGGGAAACCCTTGTCTAGAAACTTCAAAATAAACTTCTAGAAACTTCTATAAATCTGATTTCACATCAAGGAGCGCCATTTCAGGTTTTTTATCAGGGGGTTGTGGTGGGGGGGGGGGGGTAGGGCAAAACAAAAACTTGGTCATCTTGTTAAGTTGTTTATTACTGGAGGGTACTAAGGGGAGAAACTGCAAACAGGTTAGCACAATAGGAAATTAGTAAAAACAAATTAAGGTAAAACCTGAAAAGAAGGAACGCAACAAAAACAACGAACGAGTCGGCAGGTAGCCTTCATCAGCGAACAAACAGAAAAAAACATATAAAATTGAAAAATTGAAAAAAGCTAAGTGCTATTTTTAAGTTGGCACACCTTGCCCCACCCAAATGACGTCCCTGTTCACAACATTTGAGGACAATCATAGACAATCACAGACATTCATATACACTAATATAAACATAAGAAACATGAAAAGGACATTTCTATAATCTTAAACCCTTTATAAAAAAATTAAATGTTCTAGAATAAAAAATCTTTAAAAACGTTTAAAAAATGTAATATTAACCGATACCGGTGCAATTCCCGGGAATGAATAGAAATCTATAAATCTTAACTAAAATTTCGACAAACATTTAGAACCCAATGATATTTTCATAATGTTTATGCTTACATTGAACAGTATAGAACGTGATGAAAAATATTATGTAATTTGTTTCTAAACCTTCAAATAATTTTTACAAAATGAATATTTTTATGTGATCATTATCTCGAGACTAGAACATCTAAAACAAATTTTTGCAATTCAGGAAGATTGTAATGAACAAAATTGTAATGAACAAGATTGTAATGAACATGATTGTAATGAACAAGATTGTAATGAATGTACAACATGTAAATACTTAATTTAAAAAAAATACAATGGACTGAAATTGTTCCGTGTGTAACAAATGATGTATTAGAGTATTCTATGGCACGCAATGAATGCCATAATGCCTCCCTCTGGCGACTGAAAAATTCCTTCTATTGTCAAATAGAAACACTGAATTCAAGTATGTTCAAAAATGCACCTCTTGATTTTGATATAATCCAAGTTTTTCTGGGGGAGTGGTTGCCCAGAACCACCCTTTTACTCAAGAGCCGCCAGTGCCTCAAATTCTTCCCTTCTTCCCGAAACAAATGACATTACAGCTCGCGCTTTTCATCATTTTTGGTGATGATCGATACACAACCTAGATCAGCTAGTGTTAGTGCTGATAGATACACAGCCTAGTGGAGCAGCTAGTGTTAGTGCTGATAGATACACAACCTAGTGGAGCAGCTAGTGTTAGTGCTGATAGATACACAGCCTAGTGGAGCAGCTAGTGTTAGTGCTGATAGATACACAGCCTAGTGGAGCAGCTAGTGTTAGTGCTGATAGATACACAGCCTAGTGGAGCAGCTAGTGTTAGTGCTGATAGATACACAGCCTAGTGGAGTAGCTAGTGGTAGTGCTACCCTAGACTTGCTAAGATCTATGCCAATCAACGATGCAAACTCTGCCTATGTCATAAAATCCCACCCCTCCATCTAAAGAAAACGTGACGTCGAGGCTGACCACTTAACCCACCGTTCTTGCAAAGGCGTAGCTATAGAGTGTGCGGCGACAGTGGACATTCATTCAACTTCCCGGCACCCCTTAACTTTGAAAACCATTATCACCATCCATTAAATACACCACACCCGATTTCGGCGCCCCCGCTAGTTTGGTCTATGGCCACTGTCACTGCCCCCCCCCCCCCCGAAATCTGAAATGACACCCCCACCACCCAGGGAAATTGTATGAAAGAAACACTGGAGGTGTTGAAAGGGTAAAAGGGGGGGAGGGGCTGGTAGGATTCTGAATAGGCGAGAGTACATGCTCGAGCGTGGGTAACGATTGTTATAATGAATATACAATGGAATCTCAATATAACGAACCCGATATAACGCACCAGGTATAACTCGCCTCGCTGTGGCATGACGCGACATCGAACATAAAGTTTAAAGTGGACGTAATATTGCTACCAAAATTTTGTATGTTATATATTCATTCGCAAATGTTGTTTTTTTCAATGTGCGTGAAAAAAATGGTAAACACATTATATATTCTGGTAAAACACACAATCGCAAATCCTCTAAAACGGGTCCATCTTGAACACCTCAGAGCTCACTAAGCACAAGGGATTTTTTAAAAAATCAAGTTTTTATAACGAAACAAATAGGCATGCGCTCCTACATTTTAGAAATCGTATTCCTGTTCACACTGAATTTTGCAAAACTCCGCAGTAACGCGATCCGATTATATGTACCCAAATAATCGGCGTAATTGTAAAGTTTTACCATAATTCTTTTAAAAATTATAAAATAACAAATCACACTGTTATTTCAGAAAACAAATTTTTTAAAAACAAAATGTTGGTCTAATTATTATCCCATAAAAATGTCAGAGCAAACAAAGCGACGCATCCTCAAAGCATAATTCTCAATCTGCCAGACGATAACTTCACCAGAGCTACGGCACGATATTTAGTATGGTAACATTTAAGTACAAAGCCACGCAGCGTTGCATCTCATTCTGTTGCTCCATTGAAACAAATTACATTTCTGGTAAATTCCAAGCATTAATTCCGCGATGTCTCACAAGGCCGCCATCTTGGTTGACGCGACCCGTAAAATTAAGAATACAACGTTAGATAATAATGAAAAAAAATTCCTAAACGTATCCCTAAACCTAACCTGAACCCTAAATCTATCCCTAAACCTAATCTGAACACTAAATCTATCAATAAACCTCTAAAAAAAGTATATCCCTAAACCTAACCTGAACCCTAAACAATCAAGCTGGGCACTAATAGTGTGAAATAGCCACATTTCCTTCATAAATTCAACAAGTCCGACAATGACTTTAGTCCATTCATCTCTGATTGCCCAAAGTCCAATTTGATGCACTGATTTTATAATAAGCTAGCACGGTTGTTACCGGCATGCCGCGTAGTAGAACAAAAGAATGTAGGTCAGCAAACGTATAAATTAAGTATATCACTTCAGAGTAATCTCTCTTTAACCCCGCTTTCTGATTGCGGTTGTATTTGCCACCTCACCCACCTCACCAATCAGCTGACGCCCCGTTGTCCAGATGGTCGAAGATGGACCGACAACTTCAGATGACCTCGATTAAACCATTTGAAGGACACATGCGTGGGCGTCGCTTGAGCACGGAGGAGCTGGGCAGAATTCACAGACACTCTAAGTGGAGGGTTTAGAGCGGCCGTTCTCAACCTGCGGGTCGCGACCCTATCGGAAAACACATATTTATGAAATAGCAACGAAAGTAATTTTATGGATGGGGGTCGCCACAACACGAGGAACCGTATTAAAGGTGCGTAGCAAGGGTTGGTGGACCATCTTTGAATGAAGAGACATTTTATTAATTATATCTGGTAAGAAAATATTTTGGGAGCCACGGCAGGGACGCATTATTTAAAGCATATTACATGGCCTAATACTAATAAGTTAGAAACAAAATATTTAAAAATTAAAAGAGCCACATTTACCCGCAGGTCAGTAAGGGGGTAAGGGTGAGAGATTACTGTCAGGTCAGGTAAAAGGTAATACGTGAAACAAGGGATATGAGAAAACCTGAAAAATTTCCTTAGCAAAACATAATATATTTGATCGTGTGAACTGGGCTTTGTGAGTCCGAGATATGATCCAATCGGATACACACTCCTGTTGAGCGTCTGATGACGCGAACTGACGCAAGGGAGACCTGCCCTTGGTTTCTAATTTTGACTTCACACTCCCGTTGAGCGTCTGATGACGCGAACTGACGCAAGGGAGACCTTCCCTTGGTTTCTAATTTTGACTTCACACTCCTGTTGAGCGTCTGATGACGCGAACTGACGCAAGGGAGACCTGCCCTTGGTTTCTAATTTTGACTTCACACTCCTGTTGAGCGTCTGATGACGCGAACTGACGCAAGGGAGACCTGCCCTTGGTTTTTAATTTATACGTCACGCTCCTGATATATAACAATTTGTTCAATCTTCATACAAAGTGTACAGTTGTAAAAGAGACCTTATTAACAACACTCTTGGAACTCATCTTGTCAAAGTCTTGAAACTCATCTTGTCAAAGTCTTGAAAGTCATCTTGTCAAAGTCTTGAAACTCAACTTGTCAACGTCTTGAAACTCATCTTGTCAACGTCTCGAAACTCATCTTGTGAATTTCTTGAAACTCATCTTGTCAAAGTCTTGAAACTCATCTTGTCAAAGTCTTGAAAGTCATCTTGTCAAAGTCTTGAAACTCAACTTGTCAACGTCTTGAAACTCATCTTGTCAACGTCTCGAAACTCATCTTGTGAACTTCTTGAAACTCATCTTGTCAACGTCTTGTAACTCATCTTGTCAAAGTCTTGAAACTCATCTTGTCAAAGTCTTGAAAGTCATCTTGTCAAAGTCTTGAAACTCAACTTGTCAACGTCTTGAAACTCATCTTGTCAACGTCTTGAAACTCATCTTGTCAACGTCTTGAAACTCATCTTGTCAACGTCTTGTTTTTGGAAGTCAGTGTTTGTTTCAAAGAGGTTTGACTAATTTCAAAGTAGAATTGTTGATTTATAATCAATTTATTTCTTGTCTACGCACAATAGCCGAAAAAAAATATCTTGGTTATTTTTAAACGGTATCAACATGTGGGTAAGTTTCCTATTTAAACTTCAACACACACAGCCAACAAGTTTTCATCTGCCATATTCACGCCCCTTTCTTGTCCCCCCCCCCAACCCCCCCCCCCCCCCGCCCCCGCCCCAAACGATAAAGGAATTAAAACGGACAGATTTGATCGGACTACATAACTAGATTGAAGCGGGCAGCTGAGCTTAATTGATTGGTCTGTTGCCTGTATCTTTCCTGGACTCTAAATGACGGCAATGATTGTGATTGTGATTAGCTAATAGCAACATTGTGAGAATGCTATGTAGACTCTAACACTAAAGTTTTAAATCCGTTATTGGGGTAACCATTTTTTAAAAACTGTCTTTGAACTAATTTTTCACTTATATGCCCCTCAATTACCCTAAGTAGATCCTGGGCCCGGGGCGTCGCTAGCCTTTGCTACGCCACTGCTGAGAATCCAATACTAGACCTCGCCTATATCAGATAGCAATCGATCTGCACTTACCTGAATGTATAGAGTGTTCAGTTGGTATCCGTGAACTGCTTTTCGACCACAGCCGTGTATCTTATTCTTAAATCACAAACCACGTCCTAATAATTTCTTTTCTTAAACCACACGAGTTATTATAATATCAGTATCCATCGTCTCGTCAACACAGTCTTACACAACAAGCAGGGCAGTGGCCACTAAACTATACGCCCGGAATGTCCACAGTTGATAACACAATAGGACATTTTGTGTCAAGTGCGTGTCAGTGTCTGTGCAGTGGATTTGTCACTTGTTCATGCAGTGATTCATGCGACTCGCTTTCTAGTGGAAGAGATGAGCGTAACGGTGGGCAAGTGGGGCGTTTGTCGCGTTTCATAATAGTCATGCACAGTAGCGTCACCAGCGGGGTTGCGTGAGTGTACATACCGCACCGGCCTACTCCCTCACCCAGGGGGTGGGGGTGACACAAACCCTCATAGGGGGACACCGGTGGCATTGCTAGTTTTGGTGCTCCCTGAGTGGAGCCAAGCATTTCTACAAGGGGACACCGGTGGCATAGCTAGTTTTGGTGCTCCCTGGGTGGAGCCAATTATTTCTAGGCACCCTTCCACGAAAAAAAAAAGTCTGCATGTGGCTGAAAATGCCGCTCTTCAATATAAGGAAACAATTGGCGCCCTAAGCTATTGGGTGACGCCCTCGCAGGTGGTTGGCACACTCACAGGGGGTTGATATAATCGAACAGATCAATGAACAATTTATTGAAATAATTGTAGAATGTAGCAGTAGTGATGATAATCTTTTAGTTGAAGATAAATCTGAAAAATAATATTAAAATCAGTACCGTTACATCGGTGGATAAGCACGTGGCCATCCATATAGCACGTGGCCATCCATATAGCACGTGGCCATCCGTATAGCACGTGGCCATCTATATAGTACGTACGCTCTGATTGGGGGGGGGGGGAGGCTGTCAATTTTGGATAGTTTGCATACGTTTTGGATTATTTATTTTTGGAGGGATTTTTTTTGGGGGGGGGGGGGGGGGGGGGTTCTCAGCAGAAAGCACGTAAATTTATTTTTTTTAAATTCTACAATAATCCTGAATTCTGACAGTCCAGCAGTAACAAATGTAAATCTCAAATAATTTTGACAGATTAGCAGTAATAAATGTGAATCTCAAATGGTTTAAAATATCACTTAATAATTTTGTCTGAATTATCGTCACTATGTTGCCATGTATTTTCACAAATGAACTCGCCAGGCATCGCTCAGATAGTACTCAGTAGTAGAGGTACTACAGTAATATTTAGTCCAAGGTATGTTCGACGCGCTTGTGACGTATATTTAGTTGGGCTAGGGTGGATCCTAAAATTTGTCGATTCCCGGCTCCTGACAGATGTAGGTCCCCCCCCCCCCCCCCCCCAGGCTCCCTGTGTTAAATTCTAACAACACTACTTCGAAATAGCGAATACATAAACAAAATTAAAAAATTAAAGGTTGGGTAAAAATAAGTATTCAATGTATGTAGGTCACTTAGCGCCATCTATTGCAAACAGTGGTTACTCAAGTAGGTTACTGTTGGCACCACGACCGCTAGATGTCTCATGCAAACAGTAGTCACTCAAGTAGGTTATTGTTAGCACCACGACCGCTAGATGTCTCATGCAAACAATAGTCACTCAAGTAGGTTATTGTTAGCACCACGACCGCTAGATGTCAAATTGGATTAAAAGTGGAAATAAAATTATAAAAATTGTGTAAAAATTCGCAACGTCCCCGTGTGGAGGCCGCATCCACGCATTTAGAGAAATGTGCCCCCCACCCTTTTATTCCCCTGCGTACCAGTTAAAAGACTATTTTTAGCGCCCCTTGTTTTTGTGAAGTATGTGGGATTTTATATTTAAATTTCCTACTAAGGTGCTATATAAAGAAAATTCTTAGACCCCTGATTTTGACGACTGTTGCTCTTCTCCCTATTCTCATGGCCCTGCCCAATGGTAACTTTGACACCCATGGCGAGGCAGTGTATAGTCTGGGAACCACTGCGCTCGCCAAACAGCCAGTGGAGAAAACCCGTGGCACATTACTGTGACCTGATCATTATAGAAAGATTATTAGATATTACGGCTTTACCGCATGCAATTTTGTTTACTCTGGATCCGGTTGTTTTGATGAAATACTCGGTGAGTCCAAGTATTAAAATAAAAGAGTTAATCTCTCGTTTTCTATACTATATACCGGCCTTTAAACAATAGTCCTACAGAGAGTCCTACAGAGAGTCCTACAGACAGTCCTACAGAGAGTCCTACAGAGAGTCCTACAGACAGTCCTACAGAGAGTCCTACAGAGAGTCCTACAGAGAGTCCTACAGAGAGTCCTACAGAGAGTCCTACAGAGAGTCATACAGAGAGTCCTACAGACAGTCCTACAGAGAGTCCTACAGACAGTCCTACAGACAGTCCTACAGACAGTCCTACAGACAGTCCTACAGACAGTCCTACAGACAGTCCTACAGAGAGTCCTACAGAGAGTCCTACAGAGAGTCCTACAGACAGTCCTACAGAGAGTCCTACAGACAGTCCTACAGACAGTCCTACAGACAGTCCTACAGAGAGTCCTACAGAGAGTCCTACAGAGAGTCCTACAGAGAGTCCTACAGAGAGTCCTACAGAGAGTCCTACAGAGAGTCCTACAGACAGTCCTACAGACAGTCCTACAGACAGTCCTACAGACAGTCCTACAGAGAGTCCTACAGAGAGTCCTACAGAGAGTCCTACAGAGAGTCCTACAGACAGTCCTACAGACAGTCCTACAGACAGTCCTACAGACAGTCCTACAGAGAGTCCTACAGAGAGTCCTACAGACAGTCCTACAGACAGTCCTACAGAGAGTCCTACAGAGAGTCCTACAGAGAGTCCTACAGAGAGTCCTACAGACAGTCCTACAGACAGTCCTACAGACAGTCCTACAGAGAGTCCTACAGACAGTCCTACAGACAGTCCTACAGACAGTCCTACAGACAGTCCTACAGACAGTCCTACAGACAGTCCTACAGACAGTCCTACAGAGAGTCCTACAGAGAGTCCTACAGAGAGTCCTACAGACAGTCCTACAGAGAGTCCTACAGACAGTCCTACAGACAGTCCTACAGACAGTCCTACAGACAGTCCTACAGAGAGTCCTACAGACAGTCCTACAGAGAGTCCTACAGAGAGTCCTACAGAGAGTCCTACAGACAGTGCTACAGAGAGTCCTACAGAGAGTCCTACAGAGAGTCCTACAGTCCTACAGAGAGTCATACAGACAGTCATACAGACAGTCCTACAGAGAGTCCTACAGACAGTCCTACAGAGAGTCCTACAGAGAGTCCTACAGACAGTCCTACAGAGAGTCCTACAGACAGTCCTACAGACAGTCCTACAGAGAGTCCTACAGACAGTCCTACAGACAGTCTTACAGAGAGTCCTACAGAGAGTCCTACAGAGAGTCCTACAGAGAGTCCTACAGAGAGTCCTACAGACAGTCCTACAGAGAGTCCTACAGAGAGTCCTACAGACAGTCCTACAGACAGTCCTACAGACAGTCCTACAGAGAGTCCTACAGAGAGCCCTACAGAGAGTCCTACAGAGAGTCCTACAGACAGTCCTACAGAGAGTCCTACAGAGAGTCCTACAGACAGTCCTACAGAGAGTCCTACAGACAGTCCTACAGAGAGTCCTACAGAGATTCCTACAGAGAGTCCTACAGACAGTCCTACAGACAGTCCTACAGACAGTCCTACAGACAGTCCTACAGACAGTCCTACATAGAGTCCTACAGACAGTCCTACAGAGAGTCCTACAGAGAGTCCTACAGAGAGTCCTACAGAGAGTCCTACAGAGAGTCCTACAGACAGTCCTACAGACAGTCCTACAGAGAGTCCTACAGAGAGTCCTACAGAGAGTCCTACAGAGAGTCCTACAGAGAGTCCTACAGACAGTCCTACAGAGAGTCCTACAGACAGTCCTACAGAGAGTCCTACAGACAGTCCTACAGAGAGTCCTACAGAGAGTCCTACAGAGAGTCCTACAGACAGTCCTACAGAGAGTCCTACAGACAGTCCTACAGAGAGTCCTACAGACAGTCCTACAGACAGTCCTACAGACAGTCCTACAGACAGTCCTACAGAGAGTCCTACAGAGAGTCCTACAGAGAGTCCTACAGAGAGTCCTACAGACAGTCCTACAGACAGTCCTACAGACAGTCCTACAGACAGTCCTACAGAGAGTCCTACAGAGAGTCCTACAGAGAGTCCTACAGAGAGTCCTACAGAGAGTCCTACAGAGAGTCCTACAGAGAGTCCTACAGAGAGTCCTACAGACAGTCCTACAGACAGTCCTACAGACAGTCCTACAGAGAGTCCTACAGAGAGTCCTACAGAGAGTCCTACAGAGAGTCCTACAGAGAGTCCTACAGACAGTCCTACAGACAGTCCTACAGACAGTCCTACAGACAGTCCTACAGACAGTCCTACAGAGAGTCCTACAGAGAGTCCTACAGACAGTCCTACAGACAGTCCTACAGAGAGTCCTACAGAGAGTCCTACAGAGAGTCCTACAGACAGTCCTACAGACAGTCCTACAGACAGTCCTACAGAGAGTCCTACAGACAGTCCTACAGACAGTCCTACAGACAGTCCTACAGACAGTCCTACAGACAGTCCTACAGACAGTCCTACAGAGAGTCCTACAGAGAGTCCTACAGAGAGTCCTACAGACAGTCCTACAGAGAGTCCTACAGACAGTCCTACAGACAGTCCTACAGACAGTCCTACAGACAGTCCTACAGAGAGTCCTACAGACAGTCCTACAGAGAGTCCTACAGAGAGTCCTACAGACAGTGCTACAGAGAGTCCTACAGAGAGTCCTACAGAGAGTCCTACAGAGAGTCCTACAGAGAGTCCTACAGTCCTACAGAGAGTCATACAGACAGTCATACAGACAGTCCTACAGAGAGTCCTACAGACAGTCCTACAGAGAGTCCTACAGAGAGTCCTACAGACAGTCCTACAGAGAGTCCTACAGACAGTCCTACAGACAGTCCTACAGAGTCCTACAGACAGTCCTACAGACACTCTTACAGAGAGTCCTACAGAGAGTCCTACAGAGAGTCCTACAGAGAGTCCTACAGAGAGTCCTACAGACAGTCCTACAGAGAGTCCTACAGAGAGTCCTACAGACAGTCCTACAGACAGTCCTACAGACAGTCCTACAGAGAGTCCTACAGAGAGCCCTACAGAGAGTCCTACAGAGAGTCCTACAGACAGTCCTACAGAGAGTCCTACAGAGAGTCCTACAGACAGTCCTACAGAGAGTCCTACAGACAGTCCTACAGAGAGTCCTACAGAGATTCCTACAGAGAGTCCTACAGACAGTCCTACAGACAGTCCTACAGACAGTCCTACAGACAGTCCTACAGACAGTCCTACATAGAGTCCTACAGACAGTCCTACAGAGAGTCCTACAGAGAGTCCTACAGAGAGTCCTACAGAGAGTCCTACAGAGAGTCCTACAGACAGTCCTACAGACAGTCCTACAGAGAGTCCTACAGAGAGTCCTACAGAGAGTCCTACAGAGAGTCCTACAGACAGTCCTACAGAGAGTCCTACAGACAGTCCTACAGAGAGTCCTACAGACAGTCCTACAGAGAGTCCTACAGAGAGTCCTACAGAGAGTCCTACAGACAGTCCTACAGAGAGTCCTACAGAGAGTCCTACAGAGAGTCCTACAGACAGTCCTACAGACAGTCCTACAGACAGTCCTACAGACAGTCCTACAGACAGTCCTACAGACAGTCCTACAGAGAGTCCTACAGAGAGTCCTACAGAGAGTCCTACAGACAGTCCTACAGACAGTCCTACAGACAGTCCTACAGACAGTCCTACAGACAGTCCTACAGAGAGTCCTACAGAGAGTCCTACAGAGAGTCCTACAGACAGTCCTACAGACAGTCCTACAGAGAGTCCTACAGAGAGTCCTACAGAGAGTCCTACAGACAGTCCTACAGACAGTCCTACAGACAGTCCTACACCCTACCTGACATCACTTCTTTTTTATTTTCAGGAAATACAAACCATGAAAGTCATTTTAATATGAATATCAAGAAATCATTAGTTGTAATACTTGTAAAGTATGGAGAATTTCACGAGGGCTTTTATATATTATTTTGTGCTTTGGGGAAAAGTGGGGGGGGGGGGGATCATTTATAAACAAATATAATATTGGCCGAAGAACAAAAATAGTAAAAAAAATGAATCAATAAATGAAAAAACTATTAACAAGAAAAGCCTGCAACATATGTTATGCAGCTAAAGGAATATGGTAACAGACAGTTATCTTTCAACTTCGTTGCATCTCTTTTTCTTCTTATGCCTTTTTACCCCGTCTGGAGCATAGACCGTCCACAAGAATTTTCCATTCATCACGGTCCTGTGCTTTTCTTTCCAGTTGCTTCCAGGTGTATCCCATATTTTGCGTGTCTGCCTCTAGCTCGAGTCTCCGTGTATTCTTAGGTCTTCCTCTCTTTCTTTTTCCCAGTGGATTCCATGTTTTGCATTGTCTGGTGGTGCTATTTGTTGTTTTTTTTTGGGAGAGTATTCCCTATCCACCTCCATCTTTTCTTTACGATGTCTTCACCAATGGGCACCTGGTATGTCCTTTCTAGTAGGTCTTTGTTGATGATGGTATTTGGCCATTTGATGTTCAGGATTTTTCTAAGGCATGTGTTTATTAAGGTCTGTATTTTCTGCGTAATGCTCGCTGTTGTTTTTCAAGTTTCTGCTCCATATAGTAGAACTGTTTTGACATTCGTGTTAAAGATTCTGGCTTTGATTTGAAGCGTCAGCTCCTTTAACTTCCATATTTTCTTTAATAGCACAAATGCTGATCTTGTTCTTCCAATTCTAGCCCTGACATCCGCCTCGGATCCGCCATTTATGTCGATGGTGCTGCCTAAGTATATGAAGGACTCCATTTATTCCAGTGCATTTCCTGCCAGAGAGATATGCTCTTGGTTGGTTGAGTTTACCTTCATGGTCTTTGTCTAGATTTTATTTATATTGAGTCCGAGCTGTGATGAAATGGTGGCTACCTCTTTTGCCTTTCCTGCATTCGTTTCATCTACCGAGATAAAAAAAAAAGAAGTACCACATCAATAAAGAACTGAGTAAAGACTTGTGTCCATGGGCGCTTGCTGGATACTTGCCAGGCGGTCATTTTGTCAGTTGTTTCCTTGCCAGGCGGTCATTCTGTCAGTTGTTCCCTTGCCAGGCGGTCATTCTGTCAGTTGTTCCCTTGCCAGGCGCTCATTTTGTCAGTTGTTCCCTTGTCAGGCGGTCATT
Source organism: Omphiscola glabra (assembly GCA_964017045.1). Taxonomy (NCBI): domain Eukaryota; kingdom Metazoa; phylum Mollusca; class Gastropoda; family Lymnaeidae; genus Omphiscola; species Omphiscola glabra. The sequence continues at coordinate 24,253,110 of OZ024799.1, forward strand.
CTGTCAGTTGTTCCCTTGCCAGGCGGTCATTCTGTCAGTTGTTCCCTTGCCAGGCGGTCATTCTGTCAGTTTGTTCCCTTGCCAGGCGGTCATTCTGTCAGTTTGTTCCCTTGCCAGGCGGTCATTCTGTCAGTTTGTTCCCTTGCCAGGCGGTCATTCTGTCAGTTTGTTCCCTTGCCAGGCGGTCATTCTGTCAGTTTGTTCCCTTGCCAGGCGGTCATTCTGTCAGTTGTTTCCTTGCCAGGCGCTCATTTTGTCAGTTGTTCCCTTTCCATGCGGTCATTCTGTCAATCACTACCGGGAGACTTGTTAGGATAATTAGTAATGTCATTAAAAACTGTCTCATAAGTCCTGTCTGATTGTCTCATAAGTCCTGTCTGATTGTCTCAAAGTCCTGTCTGATTGTCTCATAAGTCCTGTCTGATGTCTCATAAGTCCTGTCTGATTGTCTCATAAGTCCTGTCTGATTGTCTCATAAGTCCTGATAATTGATTACGTTCAGTTTGATTAGGGTTGATTTAGTATTTAATCTCAATACCAGTTTGTAATTCAGTCATTTCAGGCACGTGACACCCCCCAACCACTTTCTTGACTTGAGACTTGAATATGCTGTGGTCGTCCATGTTGAACCATTCAGCTTATGACTTGAGACTTGAATATGCTGTGGTCGTCCATATTGAGCCATTCAGCTTATGACTTGAGACTTGAATATGATGTGATCGTCCATATTGAGCCATTCAGCTTATGACTTGAGACTTGAATATGCTGTGATCGTCCATGTTGAGCCATTCAGCTTATGACTTGAGACTTGAATATGCTGTGATCGTCCATGTTGAGCCATTCAGCTTATGACTTGAGACTTGTAAATATGCTGTGATCGTCCATGTTTGGCCATTCAGCTTAGGAAACATCTACTATCACCGTTACAGTAAGCGCGATGTTACTTCCCATGAATATTTAATGTGCCATCTCAATATCGACTAAATCACAGTAATCCCTGTCCTCATTAAGTTGTCTTTTCTTGTTTTAAACCAGAGGTCCCCAAACTTTTTTGTCTCGTAGACCACTTGCCATGTTTTTCGGTTTTGGGTAGACCCCTTACTTACCTGATATTGATTTTTTGCAAATTCATTAACTTCAAATGTATTTTTGACAGCCGATAAAGTGAATGCCTACAAAGGGAATTCCTACAACTGACACAATTTTATGAAATATACTATATATAGTTTAATTTAATTAATATGTAAATGGAATAAATTAGTGCATTATAAAATCCCTACTTCGCTACTAGTTTTATAATTGCGAAAATAAGTTTGTCTACAAAACCGTAGTAGTGCATCGTCGGTCTGTTTGCTACGTTATCACGTAAAAACCAAGCAACAAACCTCCGTGATCTTGTGCGCAGATACAGTTGGAGGTCTAGCTAGCTAAAGAGTTGACACTGGCTAAAATTTACTGCGGAAAGATACTTTTTTTTTTTACCAAATAAAACGTTACACACAGAGAAAATGAAAACGTACGCGGGCGGAGCTGCGGGAAACTGCTAGTTATAATAATTCAGAAAATCTACCTAATAACTTAAATTTTAATGTGATTCTTCATCACGTTTCATGAACATTTATGTTTTTAAAATGTGTACTTCATAGGTACTTTTATAATTTATGTAGGAAGATATATGTCTTACATAATATACGGTAATATTATGCAAGTAAATAGGTACTATCTGTGTATGTGAATTATTCCATTACTGGAATGCCAAAATAGAAGTCACGACCTGCTTACATGAAATCCACTATCGTTGACCTCCATTTTCATTTCATGGACCCACACTTTTTTTTTCGCTGACATTGACCCCCTTGCAAGTTGTCGTCGACCCCTGGGGGTCGATATAGACCACTTTGGGAACCACTGTTTCGAACATTAGGTCGGTTGGACAGGGATACCGTTCAGTGACGTATTCACCCGTTTCCTCATTGTATCAGATTCTATGTCAACCATACGCTCCTTAATAATCTCATGCTCAACACCCCCTCCCAAACGAAATATGCGCGTTACTTGAATACCACATAATTGTAACAATAACCATTCCAGACTCAACATTTCGGTCAACAAAATATGTATCCTACAGACGTCGCGTGTGACCTTCGGAGGACCCCTGCTGATTTTAGGTTTTGTACCCACTGCTTTCAAAATTGCTGGTCGTTTTGGCTTCCACAACACAACTTTGGTCCCCTTAAACGTCCATTGCTGCCCCCCCCCCCCAGACGCCACAGGGGCTTCGGTGTCCACGTGGACGGCTCTGGTCTATCCTTCAAATAAAAAAAAAGGGTTTGAAAGGATCGCAAACGAAATTAAGACAACATCAGGAAGCTGTCCCGTGGAACAGGAAATGGAGATGGGTTGGCCACAGTGTTTCTTTCGGCAGTGCGTTCGGTTTGGGGTGGGGGGGGGGTGGGGGGCATTTCAGATGTTCGGGTGGGAAGTGGCAGTGGAGTAGGAAGGGTGGGGGAGTTAGCGGTCCACCCTGGGGGACGGGATTCTCGGCCAACTGCACAGTTTTATCACGGATAGGGGGTGGCTAGAATCTTGGTCCGCCCAGGGCGGCATTTACTAAAGCTACGCCATTGGGCAGCGCCAAAATAAGACATAAAGGCAACCGTGGTCAGCTTTAACTCCACCCCTTCGCCCAACATAAACTTAATTCTATTTAGTTGAGGATATGCTTCTATTCCCACCAACTAAACGTACAAAATTAGAGGAAAATAATCGATTTGTCAGTTCAAGAAAAGCAAATTAATTATTGACACCCAGTGGGTTTTTTTTTTATAAATGGGGAAAACTGTCATTTTGATGAGGGTTGGCGGGATAAAATCGAGGGTGCTGTTGCGCAAAATGGGGAGGGGCCTGGAGAAATTTTTGATCAATTCAAAATTAAGGTGGTGCCGTTTGGCATATGCTTATTGTTTTTTTCCACAGAAAATTTGACTAAGGGAAAGGAGATTTCGGGGTTGGGAGGGAGTGGGCATCTATCAACGCAGCGCTCATCATAGGCAGTAGGGCATAATTCCAACTAGGCATTGTACCATACATAACCTGAATTCATTCTGGTTGACGCTCCAACTTAGTTTTGCCCCATACAATCACATTGAGCGATTTTTTAAGTTGTAATATTCTTATTACTCACTAACTCAAAAATGTCTCTAGTTTTTAAAAAAAATTCTAGTCGCAAAATGTATATTTTATTTTTCATTGTTTGCTGTTCATATAAAATGAAAAAAAAAAAAAAACAGTAGAAGAGAAGATCGTATTCTCATTAGAAATTTGGTATCCGAAAATGAATGGGTAGCCATAGCCCATAGGCGAATATGACTGAGTTTTCGAGTAAAGCATGGAGTAAAACAGGTCTAAATCGACTTGGACTTTGTAAAAATATAACGCAAGTGGTGCGATAAAAATGAAAAACCCGTAAGCAGGTACCGTAAGTCAGTTAGAACATGGCAGAGAACATTCAGCTTTTGAGTGAGCTGTCAGTTAGAACATGGCAGAGAACATTCAGCTTGTGAGTGAGCTGCTCAGCCAGGATCATGATCGTCTCAGTCACATGAGACGCCGGGAAACTGAAAGAGAAGCTGGCATATCACGAAGAACAGTGCAACATAGTGTACAGCAAGTTCTTCCACTTGAAACGTACGCAGAAAAGCGAAATAGTGCAGGATATAACCGAAAACTGCAAATTAAAAGGCTAGCAGCAAAAAGTTCAGCAATTACTCTATAGGCACCTTATCCAAACGAGAGAAGTGTGCGAAGTACTTGGTTTACAGACGTCCCACCTGATGGTTCTAAAATGATCGTGTTTATTCTGAAGTATAAAAAAAAACCTTCAAATCATGAGATTCATACACGAACGTGAACCCGCTTTTACACAGCATATGTATTTCACCAAGTATGTCAGAAAACAAAAGAATATATTACACACAAAACGCAATAGCGATATATATATATTTTTTTAAAATCTCATTTAGCACAGCATCGGGAATTTTATTTCGTGAAATCGGCAACGAGCCTTTGTGCCACGTTTCAGCTCGATAGGTTGGCGGGAAGTGGGTCAATTAGCCATCCGTAGATTTTGCCAAGCACAATCATAAGTGAAGTTAATATAAAGGATTTTAAAAATACTAATATATGTGAACAACGTGACGTAGAAGAGCGGTTTAAAATCGGGAGCAGCCTATTAGTGGAACGATACGGTATTTAGAATCGAATCACGTATCTAGATTTGTCTACAATATTCGAATCATCAAATTTATTGAACGTAGCGATATTTCATTAAACATCGGTTTGACCATTTAACTAATTCTATTAAAAGAGTTATGCAAATGACAATTTAGTATTTAAAAAAAAAAATTCCCTATATTATTGTATACACTTTTCTCCGTGGGGGGGGGGGGGGCACTTAACGTTTTCCGAGGGAAGTGCTCCCTCCCCTAAAATCTGCTTGAAAGAAACAGTGGCTAGCCATATCCTGAGAAAACCAAACTTAGATAGGACTTGAAGTCTCTGTATTGGTGTCCACTAGTGAGAGGACACCACGGAACACCCGGGCAAGGGACCTAGACAGAGAGAGAGAGAGAGAGAGAGAGAGAGAGAGAGAGAGAGAGAGAAAATAGGAGAAGTAGAATGATCTGGAAAGTAGAGCTCGGAACAGAGATAAATTGTAAGAGTTTTGTCCCTTTTTTGTGTGAATGCCGTGAACAAAATTAGGATCAAGCAAAGGTAAAGAAGATAAAAATAATGGAACTCTCTAGATTAAAATGTATTAAAAATTAATACACAAAAGACAACGAGGTTTGTAGTTCGGTTGGAATAGAAGGAAAATTCAACAAGATGTTACCTAAAGATATGTCCCCTTTCCATATCCCCTCTTGTCCTAAATCAAATGCAGAATGCGTGGACTGAAATGTGTACGTCGTCTGCCTGAGTCCACAGCTCGTGTTTAATATGTGTTCCGGGGACGTCACAGACAGCAACAGCTGAAATACGAGACACAAGAGGGGCGAGGTCAGGTGTATTTACTACAGGCCGAGTCTACTTTTAAGACAAACAGTTTATATAACTGTCTATAGGTCCAGATCTAAAACACTTCGGTATTGTTAAAACAACGGATTTAATACTTTTAGAGCAGTGGTGCTCAAATCAAATGGCTTCGCGGGCAGTGGTGCTCAAATCAAATGGCTTCACGGGCAGTGGTGCTCGAATCAAATGGCTTCGCGTGCAGTGATGCTCAAATCAAATGCCTTCGCGGGCCATTTCGATCAACTGTCAACTCTGTGCGAGACTCATGACCTTACAACTAATTATTAATTTAAAATTAATTTTAAAAGTATAACACTGTCTAGCGTCGCCCCTGGTCTCAGTATAACACTGTCTAGCGTCGCCCCTGGTCTCAGTATAACACTGTCTAGCGTCGCCCGTGGTCTCAGTATAACACTGTCTAGCGCCGCCCCTGATCTCAGTATAACACTGTCTAGCGTCGCCCCTGGTCTCAGTATAACACTGTCTAGCGCCGCCTCTGATCTCAGTATAATACTGTCTAGCGTCGCCCCTGGTCTCAGTATAACACTGTCTAGCGTCGCCCCTGGTCTCAGTATAACACTGTCTAGCGTCGCCCCTGGTCTGAACTACCTCCAGTTAACGGGCGCCACGAGCATCGGAAGGAGCGTCCACAATAATGCGGCACGCCTTTGATGAAAACCTCTAATGGGGCGATCAGATAGAACCACTAATGTACACGTTATAGGGGCGCCCAGATAGAACCACTAATGTCATTTTAACACTGGGTGACATTGGGATGTACACTTAATTTCAAAGATTAAAGTCTCAATGATGAATCGATTGTTTTTATTGTTAAGTACATTTTTCACTTCCTTTCTCCCCGATAGTTTAAATTCTTCCCTCCACTTCCAAAACCACTTCCACTTCCCTCAACTTCTTCCGTTCTCCCCCCCCCCCCCAAAGACGGCTTACTCCAAATTACTTCAATCTGTACACATACCTACCAACCACTGCCAATGCGTATCCAGTTTCTTTTTAAATTTATTAGACAAGCCCCAGTAAAAGAAAGTGGGGAAGGGGGCTGTATTTTAAAAACACTTGTCAGTGATATACAAGCAGTCATGGACCGGCGCCCCGAAACCAGGTACTTAAAGTATCAGAATGAATACAATGCAGGTAAATAACCTGTTTTTAAACCTTGGCGTGCAGTGCCCTCTATAAAAAAAAGTTATACATTTGTGAATTCTTTGTAAAAAAAACCAAACACTTTTTCTCGGGAATAACACTCTCCTCCCCTCCCTTTTCTTTCCACCAAAAGCAGATACGGTAAACCACCCTGCACCATATAGCAACCAGTTAACAGATACGGTAAACCACCCTGCACCATATAGCAACCAGTTAACAGATACGGTAAACCACCCTGCACCATATAGCAACCAGTTAGCAGATACGGTAAACCACCCTGCACCATATAGCAACCAGTTAGCAGGTACGGTAAAACACCCTGCACCATATAGCAACCAGTTAGCAGGTACGGTAAAACACCCTGCACCATATAGCAACCAGTTAACAGATACGGTAAACCACCCTGCACTATATAGCAACCAGTTAGCAGGTACGGTAAACCACCCTGCACCATATAGCAACCAGTTAACAGATACGGTAAACCACCCTGCACCATATAGCAACCAGTTAACAGGTACGGTAAACCACCCTGTACCATATAGCAACCAGTTAGCAGATACGGTAAACCACCCTGCACCATATAGCAACCAGTTAGCAGGTACGGTAAAACACCCTGCACCATATAGCAACCAGTTAGCAGGTACGGTAAAACACCCTGCACCATATAGCAACCAGTTAACAGATACGGTAAACCACCCTGCACCATATAGCAACCAGTTAGCAGGTACGGTAAACCACCCTGTACCATAAAGCAACCAGTTAACAGATACGGTAAACCACCCTGCACCATATAGCAACCAGTTAGCAGGTACGGTAAACCACCCTGTACCATAAAGCAACCAGTTAACAGATACGGTAAACCACCCTGCACTATATAGCAACCAGTTAACAGATACGGTAAACCACCCTGCACTATATAGCAACCAGTTAGCAGGTACGGTAAAACACCCTGCACCATATAGCAACCAGTTAACAGATACGGTAAACCACCCTGCACCATATAGCAACCAGTTAGCAGATACGGTAAACCACCCTGCACCATATAACAACCAGTTAACAGATACGGTAAACCACCCTGCACCATATAGCAACCAGCTAACAGATACAGTAAACCACCCTGCACCATATAGCAACCAGTTAACAGATACGGTAAACCACCCTGCACCATATAGCAACCAGCTAACAGATACAGTAAACCACCCTGCACCATATAGCAACCAGTTAACAGATACGGTAAACCACCCTGCACCATATAGCAACTAGTTAACAATCCGAAAATTTGCCTAAGGCTCTCATAATTTATGTGAAAACATTGAAAAATTTTGACACATAAAATGTGAAAATAACGCTTCAAAAAAATCGGTGTGGTAGTTACTGAGTGTTGAATGCTACTGTACTGTGTCTAGGTGAGAATGCTACTGTACTGTGTCTAGGTGAGAATGCTACTGTACTGTGTCTAGGTGAGAATGCTACTGTACTGTGTCTAGGTGAGAATGCTACTGTACTGTGTCTAGGTTAGAATGCTACTGTTCTGTGACTAGGTTATAATGTTACTGTACTGCGTGTCTAGCTTAGATACTGTGTCTAGGTTAGAATGCTACTGTACTGTGTCTATGTTAGAGTGCTACTGTACTGTGTCTAGGTTAGAATGCTACTGTACTGTGTCTAGTTTAGAATGCTACTGTACTGTGTCTAGGTGAGAATGCTACTCTACTGTGTCTAGGTAAGAATGCTACTGTACTGTGTCTATGTTAGAATTCTACTGTACTGTGTCTAGGTTAGAATGCTACTGTACTGTGTCTAGGTTAGAATGCTACTGTACTGTGTCTATGTTAGAATGCTACTGTACTGTGTCTAGGTTAGAATGCTACTGTACTGTGTCTAGGTAAGAATGCTACCATTCTGTGTCTAGGTTAGAATGCTACTGTACTGTGTCTAGGTTAGGGTGTGTTTTCTATGCGATTATCAACTGTGCAGTTATCAAGTGTCCTGTGATTTTAGTGTTATGAATCATCATTCGTTAGATTCTATGCAGTAATCAAATACCATGTGATTTTACGCCAGGCCTACACGGCACCGTCCTAACAGCATCGTGGGCCTGGGGTACAAAATGTACTGATGCCCTTTATTTCACTCTCACTTAATTTTGATTTATACTTTTTTTTTAAAATATAATCTTTTTATTTGTTTACGCTTCTTTATTTATAAATACTTTAAAAAAAGAATTTGGCTACAAAATAGTTAATGACAAAACAAAAAGTACTATTAACACCATAAATACACGTAGAGCGGAAACGAAACAATACACTACGCATAATAATTTACCCTGTTTGCATTTAATTAAAGGTTAGCTATTTCAAACGGTTACATATACAGATACCGTGACACACAAAAAAAACGTAATTAAACAAATTGCTAACACTGTTATGTAGAAAAAGTCTATGGATTTTTATGGCTCTACCTATTTAAAACTGGTCATATTTATGCACTGTATAGAAATGACATGATATTGTCAAGAAGATAGGATATATTTACAAAAAGCATCATATATATATAAATATTAATAGGTTATGATTTATCTGTGGGAAGTTGAAGCGGTGCACATTTCCAAAAAAATCAATAATAACTAGAGCCATCGAATGGACCCCTGCGGCTGCAAAAAAAAAAAAAAAAAAAAAAAAGTGGGGCTGGGGTCCTCTGATATTTATTGGACCCAAAGTTGTGATGTGAACAAAAATTAAGCTATCTGACTTTCAAATCAAAAACTAAAATTGGCAGGGGGGCGGAGGGGAAAACTCAGAAAAATTATATTTATTTCTTATTTATTCCATAAAATTTGAGAACACTTATTGAACGTTTATAAAATTAAATAAACATGTTTAGGCCATTTATATAATCTTAAAAAGATTATAGAAAAATCGAAGCGTCTAGAATAATCTAGAAACTTCATGAAACTTATAAAAAGGTGACTCGGTGATAATCTGAAGAAAATGCCCTGGAAAGTATAGAAATGAAAAGAACTAAACTAACATTTCAATAAGCTTTTAGATTCTACTATATATAGCCCCATGGGACGGCACTTCTCAGAACGGCGGTCTATTCGTTAGACAGTGTTCGGCTACCAGCCTAATAGCCGCCGATAATCGGTGACTTAAATTAAATGTATTAATTTTTTTTTTAAGATCGCGATCTTCATCAGCCTATTCCATAGACATAGAGCTCTGTTGCCTCTTCATCATGCTCTTTATCAAGATCATCTCCTGAAAAAAAAGCAAACAAAAGAAGAAGAAGACAAAAAAGTAAAAGAAAAACAAAAGTTGTCTCTGTTGAATTGCTGTTTTATATTATATTAGACGGTGTTCAACATGCCACACTAACCAAATCATACAGTGCCTTAGGCATTGTGTCATAAGTATTAGTTTGTTACTGGTAGAATGTTTCCTGACAAAACATTATTTGAAATATGAACCGGCGCTTTTAAGGTCTGCCAGCCATGGTATTGTTCATTTAATTTTATTACAAGCAAAGTTTGAAGTAAAAAAAAAAAAAGATCACCAATTATCGGCGGCTATTAGGCTGGTAGCGGTACACTTTCTAACGAAAACTATTATAACTTTAATTTGGGACCGCCGTTGTAAGTAGTGCCCGTGGGACCTTATAGAACTTTCTGGAAAATTCTAGATTAAATTTAATAACTTCATCGAAACATGTGGAAAAATGACTTTTACAACTTATTATTTTTCGAATACGAAAAATTCTACAACAAAATCCCATAACTTTGTAATAGTTTTTCGTTGAAGTTAAAAGTGAGGAGAGGGGAGGGGGTGCGAAAAGATTGTCCAACCCCTGTGCCTAACCTTAGCTACGCCACTGCAATGAACATGTGAAACATTTGGTAAAATAACAACTTTGTTTAAATAAGTACCATAAATAATTTAAAAAAAAAAAATAAAATAAAAGGAATAGATTTGAAAATCGTATAAAACTAGTTCACGAAAGCTTTTTTTCCAATTTGCTGTAGCCCACCTTATTTTAAAAGTTGATCGCATTTTTATTAAGAAATATAAATTTTAAACATATTGTTCATATTTAATAATTTAGATAAGATATTATTTCTTATTTATCCAAATATATGGAAATGTGTTCAATTACATTTTACTTATTGAGTTTCAGCACATGGAAAAATATATTTACCAAGAAATATTTCAAAATATTAGAATTATAGTTAAAGGCATTTATATCGTTGGGAAGGTAGGTGTAATAAAAAAAGATTTCACATTCTTGGAATCCAATACTATATCTTGTTTTGCCATAAATATTCGGATGAGGAAATATTTCGTTCTTCTCGGTATTTGTTTGCACTTTGCACTTTTACACTAACTTAAATGGATGACAGTTGCTCCTCTTCTTAAATAATTTGTTTTTAACAAAAAAAAAGAGGCCTTTTGTTTTTCTTTGTTATACTAATTTTTCTCGGGGGCGCCCCGGATAGAAAGCAACACCGCCCATTACTCACAAAACCCCCACTTTTCTTTGTGTACCCTTGAACCTGTATACCTATAGCCACTTCGGTATAATAAAGCTTTAACTCCGTGTCATCAACTCAGGTGACCTTTCAGATCAGCAAGAGAAAGATTCAATATAATGAATTTTTTTTTTAAAATAATAAACATAAAAAATGGGAATGCGAGTTGACAGAAAGTCTTCAAAAGTCTTCGCGGTAAAAGAGAAGCTATCGAGTAATTGTTTTAAAGGAAACACAGTATTCTCGTTTTAATTTTGTCGTGATTCATAACGTTCAAGTACTGGGTTATTTCCCTTTGACCATAAATTTTCATTGTCACGTTTACAAAAATAAATAAATGTAATAAATTATTTTCTTTAATTAAAGTTTAAATAGTTATAAAAAAGATTGATTAGCATATACTTTTAAACTTTAACGTTATCCAGATTTTTTAAAAAAAGGTTAATTCTAACAATATCAGGTGAAGGGGTTTAACTCTCCCAAGCAATGGTTGTGCATTGTTATGAATGAATGTTGAAGCCAACACTCAACAATATATGTTAATGGTGTCATAAATTGCTTATGCAAAAAAGCAATTTCAAAGATGGGCTAATTAAGATAGATCGTACCTCATTTCATTAGGTTAGGTTTAGGGATATATTTAGGGTTCAGGTTAGGTTTATGGATATATTTAGGGTTCAGGTTAGGTTTAGGGATACATTTAGGAAATTTGTTCATTATTTTTTAATATTTTATTCTTAATTTTACGGGTCACGGCAAACAAGTTGGCGACCATGATAAAAAAACCCGGTATGATCTATCCGAATTTACCCAAAGATGTAAAAATGTTAAAATAACAGTTTCAAAAAAAAAAGTAAGTTAAAATTGAATGTACTCGTTAAAATTATAACCCACATAAAATGTATTTGTAAAAAAAATTAAAGTTCAATTCAACTAACATTTAATGTTCATTTCTTATTCAAGACATAAGCCCACGTCAGACATGTTATGGCTATGATATAGATAGACTATCTACTTTCGTGGGCTTGTTTACTAGTTCATTAGAAAAAGTATTGGAAAAAAAAAAAAGACAGAATTTACATGAAAAAAAAAAGAATTTATGTCTTTTACTATATATCTATAAATTGTACAATAGAGGAATTTTGCCTTAACTGTTTTCCATAAAGTTAGGTTGATAATAAAGCCCACATTTTTTTCTTGATAGACATCTCAAAAATGACTGATTAGGATTCATATATGATTGGATCAAATATTCGAACAAACTTCCATTTATTTCCTTCTAAACCAAGCCCAGTGTACAAAAGATTTAAAGGGTGGAATGCAAGAAGAGATAGTGATATAATTTTCTGTGGCTTGTGCTTGTTTCAATCTAGGCTCAATTGTCATTGAAAGTCCTGCAGATATATGTTAAACGGAGGCAAATGACTGTAAAGAAAAAATTGTAAACATTTATGTTTTACCTACAATAGTAAAAATATAATGCTGGACATTTAAAAAAAACAACTAGCAAGGAATGAAAAGAAGCAAAATTTATTTCAATTTCATTTTGAATCAGTTGAACAAAATACAGTGATACAAACATACATATTAGAACCATTTTACATTATGACGGGTGATACAAACATACATATTAGAACCATTGTACATTATGACCAGTGATACAAACATACATATTAGAACCATGTTACATTATGACCGGTGATACAAACATACATATTTTAGAACCATGTTACATTATGACCGGTGATACAAACATACATATTTTAGAACCATGTTACATTATGACCAAAAGTAGACAAACATGAACCTTACATATACAAGGTTTCAATTTCTATTTTTTTGTTGTTGTATCAACAGTTTAAGTCCTTAATTACAGTAATCTGAAATAATCTTTCATCAAGTAAAGTTGCTCCTTCGTGGCTGGGTTCAAAGAATCATTTTTCATTGAATATTTTTTTAAAATTCTTGAAGAAGCCCAGAGTCATTAATGACCTGACATAAGTACATGGGTCTAAAGTTAGACATTCAGATCTTAATTTTCTAGCTAACTGCTTCTAAATAACAACCTGTTGACAACCAGCCACCTGATAACATTATTAACATTGTGTAATTCACACTCATAAAGAAAAAAAAAAATATCCTGTACAATTTAGTGGTTTAAAAAAAAAATCACAGTTTCCTTCAAGTCAAAATATTATGCAATAGATAAGAGAGAAAATATCTTGTCTAAAGGAACAATAAACATAATCTAAGTTCATTAAACTATATTTGAACATGTTACTTGGTCTAATGGAAAAGAAATACTGTTACAGTCTTCTGACATAAATATAAATTTTTAACAACAGAAACTGACAGTGAATGTTTTTTTTTTTTCAAGACATCATGCACTGTAACACTTGACCATAGGCATACACACTTTAATCATCAAATTTGTTTGTCCATCACATTCATCTCATGAAATTTTCCAAAGAAATCATCCTCAGAATAGAGATGATATAAAAATATTGCACAGAGTGTCTGAGAAGAGCAGTTCAACTTCTCTGGAACTTTCACAAAATACAAACTCAAAAAAATATGCTGACATGACTTGTAAGTAACTAATGAATTTTGAAAGATGTCGACAGAAGCTTAGCTGGGTTTAATGTCTGTTATGCCTATTAAATATTAATGAAGACGAGGAGACCTACAAAATGTCTTGTACATATATAATATATATATATTATAAAGATAGATTTAACAAGAAAAAAAATCTGTCTTCAGCACACTTGATCCTCCATTTAAACATACAATTTTGCACAGCCATCTGGGAGAAATAAAAATCAGTCTTACATGCATTTACACAGCTTATGTGTGACCATCTCTCATGCTACAGAAGTTTTAAGAACATGAATTAGTTTACCATTTACATGGATATGGTCCTTTTACTTGATTGGTGTCTAGACTGAAATGTGTCACATGTCATATAGTATACATGTTAACATATGGTATACATGTTTTGAAACACATAAGTATATCAGCATTATGTGTGAGTACTTCATTTCATTTCATCTCAAGTTTTAAAAAAGAACATGACAGATTAAAACAAGTATAACTTGAGCAGAGCCCAATCAGTTATTAAATAAGAATTTAATTACTAGCTTCGTGAAAATAAATTAAAAACAATCTTAATGAAATTAACACATTAAAATACAACTAGCTATATAACTTATACAACAAATGGAATATATGAACTAGAAAAAAAAACATCAGAATTCGCAACATTGATACTGCAGTAGGCCAATTAATTTGTTTCAACTATAACTTTTAGCTCACAGTTTTGACTTAAAATCGACTTTAAGTAAAAAAAAATTAAGTCAAATGAAACTTTGCCATAGCATGAGGAAAAGTATCAAAATTATTATTTTTTTTAAAAAATCCAGTGTATCAGTTCTTTAAATCCAAATTAATTTCCATGATTGCAAGGGTTGCCTGGAAGCAAAACAACTTTTTGAAGTTATTTAAGAATATTTCCCAGGCTCTCAGATTTTCTTAGTGACTGAAATATTAACTTTGATAGCATTCACAGATTCATCAAAACTTCTTCATTCTTTTTTTTTTATCCAAAAGCATTATTCTGAATAACTGATTGTTCTACAATAATCTAAAGTCTGCATTTTCATTAAATTGATCTTCTTGATTAGTAAGAAAAAACCAAAAGTGAAAACTATCTAAATACAAACTGGTTCTTTTCATAAATATGTATATCAAAATAGCAATTTAGAATAAAATGCATAATATCTACAGGAAGGAAAGATATGAATTATAAAAAATGAGGAAGGTCTATGATTAGCACATAATTATATTCAAATAAGCTGACTTCTTACTTAGTTTTAAATAAAAACTCAATAATTAATTGATGATTACTCATTTATATAATTAAAAACATAAATGGTAAAATTTGAATTTAAAAAAATTATTTAAAAAAAAAAAAAGAAGGGGAAAAAAGAGGCACATTTACATTTGATATTCTGATTAAGGTAGACCATCCCTATTAAATTGTTTCCTTATGTTTACTAGCCACCACCAAAGTATAGCATTTAGGGAGAAAAATAAAATCATTGGGGGGGGGGGGGGGGTGTTCTTTAGCAGAGGCCTAACACCTTAAAATCCTATTTTGGCCTCATTAAAAAAATTTATAATTTGACAAGTTTTTTTTTAGAGAGAGTTGGTTGTTAACTGGCCACATTAACATACACAGACCAGCTACATTTCTAATGAGACCTCACAAAGAAAAAAGATGAACAATCAATGACATTTCCTGTCAGGGCCAGCTCAAATCTTTCTTTAAAAATTGGTTTAAAGTTAAACTCACACAATTGCAAATCTTTGTAAAAACAAAATTACTTTAAAAAATTACTTGAAAAAATTACATGGTTGTTAAACATGATATTTTTACCCACCTAAATATATTCTAAAAATTAAAAACATTAAAAATGTAATGTTCTGTTGTGATGTTTATGAAACTGAAGTTGTATTAAATTTTTATATAAAAAAGATGTGCTGCATTCAATCATTTTTATGTAGCATTATTAGAATACAGTTTCCTATCTTCCATGTTTATCCTATTTCCCCAATTTTTATTTATAAATGAACTGTCCCCAACTTACTTAAAAAGGCTGAGCAACTTTTCATGTCAGTAGAGCCGGCCTTGACCTACACATGGACATTAACAAAATTATCAATCTCGGAAAGAGCATGTTAACTCTTATTGAAAAAAATTACACCAACAAAATCCAAGTCATGTTCAAGGTGTTTAGATATGTGGAGACTCAGCTTGACCAACAGCAATCAAGTGAGAACCTGAATTATATGAAACAAGTCAATCCGTCTTTACTTTAGTAACCTAGTTCTGGGGTGGGCCGCACCCACATCAAGTTTCCCATGGCCATGGTATAGGCCACACTCACTTCAGGTCATCTGGAGAATAGGTTGCACCCTTTACAGTTGCACCCTTTATAAACTTTTTACAGTGTAATTCACACTCACGGGAACCTGAAAAAACTCACCAATGTAGGTCTGACAGAGCCTCAAGCTATTGTTAAATGTAAATAAAAGGCACAGGAGTCATATAGCAATTAGCACAATATTTGATTTGATGAAGCTCCAGGGTCGACCCAATAGTCTAATACAATAAATACATTCACACAAGCACACCATCAAATCAATTCTGTTGGCAGAACACTGTGCAGTCATCTCAGCTGGCAGAATACAGTGCAGTCAACTCAGCTGACAGAATACAGTGCAGTCATCTCAGCTGACAGAATACAGTGCAGTCATCTCAGCTGGCAGAATACAGTGCAGGCAACTCAGCTGGCAGAATATAGTGCAGTCATCTCAGCTGGCAGAATACAGTGCAGTCAACTCAGCTGGCAGAAGACAGTGCAGTCATCTCAGCTGGCAGAACACAGTGCAGTCATCTCCGCTGGCAGAATACAGTGCAGTCAACTCAGCTGACAGAATATGGGCTCATTAAATAAAACAACCAACTGAACAAATAAGACCATCCAGTGACATCTTAACTATGAACATCTTGATGTCAACTTTAATATGATGTATCCATGTACTTAAAAACTGAATGTTTAGCCGTGTATCCAACACTTGGCGGTTGCAGCACATGGCTTATCCACACATAATTATGAATGTTAGACTGGTAACAGTCTATGGCTGCAGTCTTTCCAAAAAAAACATATCCTCAGAGCTAATGACCACGTGACTTGAGCAATAACCACCACTTAACAAAGGTATACAAGAAAGTAGCATGAACGATTTTATATGGATTATCTGCTTTCCAACGGTAGGATATGAATTGAAAAAGTTCCAGTGAATTAAATAACATTCAGTGAATTTTATTGTATCCTTTTTTGCATGTTCTATCATACAGTCTTTGCCCGATCATACAGTTGTCACAGACAGCAAAGGGTTGTACGTTTTGCCATCATTGACTTTGTTTCCATGAGCTAACATTTCTTTGACGGTGGTAAAATTGTCAAAGACTTTTTTACCTTTATGTTTCATCATTTTTCTGTGGCTCAGTTCAACAATGTTCATTTCTTTTTTCTCCTCTGTTTCCTTCAGTGTTTCCATCTTAGCCTTCACCAGGAGCTCTTTCTTTTTCTTATAATCCTTTGCTTTTTCCAGATGACGTTTCCTGTCTTCTTTGGACCAGTACCGTCCAGTTTTCATTTCTGACATGGCGTCATCATCGGTGGTCATCCCGCATCGTTCCTCGCTAATTTTTTTAGCCCTCTCTTTCAGGAGCTTGCTTCTTACTGGCCGCCGCGTTATGTACCGGGTGCCATCCGGCCTGCGTTTGACCACCCATTCCATCTGGCCACTGTCAGATGGGGCAATGTGACCCGGACTGTTTTTAGCACCGTCAATGACAGCATCATTGCCACTTCCAGGTGTGGAGTGTCCTGGTGAGTTGCCATGACCACGCAGCCTGGCCTGCTGCTCCATCTGCTGTTGAAACAGCTTTTGCTGCACGGCTATTGTGTGCTGGAGGTTGGCACGATTTGTGTACATGACGTCAGCACAGCGCAGGTAGAGGTCCTGCAGGGATTCCCCCATTTGTCCTTGATGTGCGAGGCCAGCTTTCATGCTCTCGGCAATACTCAAGGCTTTGATGGTGTGAGACGAGCTGGACGTTTTCTTGGCATGTCCGTGGCCGCTGTCCTCGCTCGAATAATCCCTTGGTTTTGTCGGAGTTTGTGTCTGCTTCTCTGTGTCACTGCTCACAATGGCAGAGGGAGCAGATGAAGGTGTCGCAAGACATAATAAGGAGCCGCTCAAATGTTGGCTGTGCTCATCGATGGCCGGGTTGAGTTCCAGCGTCAAGGGCGTGCTGCGGCAAGACTCCCCAGTGTTGTACGCACTTGTGGTGGTCCACATCTCCTTGTCACATACAGCAGAGCTCATGTTAGAGCTGGAGGTGGTATTGGTGTTTGAACTAAACTCAGAGTTGACGCCCCTGCAAGTGGAGGACATTGTTGAACACAATGAGGAGGTAACTGCTGAGCCATTGGTGTAATTCTTGGCGGTCAGAGAACCATTGCTGGTGTTATTGTTATTGTGTATCGGACTGTGTCCTGACACACTTGGGTGGCTCGGGCTACCGGCCCCTTGAGGACCGGGCTTCCTAGCAAGACCGATCTCACCCGGGTGTTTGACATATTCTAAACGTGTACCCATACGAGGAAAAACACGTGGGCTTCTCTGAGTATCACCCCGTACAACTGATTCATTGTATCCCAGACGATCCCTCATGTGATTGTCGACCAGATCCTGGCACTCAACCTGGCAAAGAGACATTTAAGTTTTCGATGACTAAGTTTTAAAAAAAATTATTTACATTTTCCTTGTAAACATTTGGCAATAGATTCTTGAAGTATTAGTATATTTAAATAGATATATAAAAATAATGTCTAGCTTTGGAGGGAAATTCATGAAAGACGTATAAATAAAGCGTAAAGATTATATTCCTGTTTAGTTAATATTTCAAAATTGAAGATGATAAAGATATTTAGTCGCAATATTTAAAGCTGGATTTCACAATCCAAATATTTAAAATTGGATTTCACAATCACCTGAATGTCCTCCATTTCTCTGTTTAAAATGGCCAACTCTCTCTCTAAGCTGCTTTCCGAGTCTTTACGTCCTATGTCTCTTCTTGGGGAATTTCCAGACGTTCCTGCTCTTGGATCCATGATGTCTCGCAGTTTGCTGCACATGTCACCAGGAATGTCACTGGACACCAAGCTGTCACTGCTTGGATGACGTCCTTTACATGCCAAGATGGCAGGATTGATAAAACTGTCATAATCCACGTTTTCCTGGAAAATTCACACCAAAATCTTTTTTAATAAAGAGAGAATAAATTAAAACAAAGCAACAGACATTTAATAAATAAACAATTTATTGCATTGCTGAAATATTTCAAATAAATCGTTCCTAATGTCATAAAAAACAATTCTCCACCTGTTCTGAACTTTCTTCATTGCGTGTACTCTCATCTGTCCGACCAACTCCGCTATCTTTTTCATGTTTCTGTGATGAGTTTTCTGTTGTGGCAGTATCAGTTGTGGCCCCTTCTTCATCAAGATGGCGCTAAACAATCAATTTTTAAAAAAAATATATTATATGAATAGATCTTGTGAGGTATATATTATCTACAAGCATGAGTAAGCACATTTTTAAAATGTAAAAAATGTAACCTTTAATATTGTTTGAAACTATAGTAACTTTTAAAATCTATTCTGTTCACAAGTTCTGTAGTTTTCTTTCAGTCAATTTTGTAGAGTTCCATAATGGTGTTAAAGTAAAACTATTGATAAAGAATGACTCAACAAAAGCTCTCCCATGATGAATGAAGCATCCTGTACTCATGCTATATATATAATTATAAGAATGAGCTAGGCTGACTATAACGCCAAAGAAATGAAGTGATTTATATACATTTGGATTCTTTTAAAAAATTGATAGTGATATTCTATTATTTTACAAAATCAAATAAATTAATTAACATGTGCAAAAAATATAATTTATCTGCTTTTATTTTAGTTATTGTTCAAGTATTATTATTATAAATTAATGCGGTTTTAGTGCGTAGTTAATATTGTGAAATGAAATTAAAATTAATATCTTCTTAATAAACAAGTAAATGACTTCATTGTGCCAATGCCTATTTTAGCAAAAGCTCTAAGTTTCCTTTACTTAATAACCACGTGTGACAAAACTGATATTGTATTTTCCCCTTCTTAAAATTAAAGTTAATATATATAATTGATTGCTTTTAAATTGTTAATAAAATACAAACATTTTTCGCTTTGTATTTTTAACATTTAATAAGTTTTTACTTTTTTCTTCTTCAAAAATATACTTTTATTAAATTAAACGTAGTAAAAATATTAACCTTTAAATAAAATTTTAATAAGAAAATGCTGTTTAAGTCAATTAGTGCTGCGAAACTCATAGCCAAATAGCATTCACTGATGCACTTATCACTTATCCTAATAAGAACAAACCATATGAAGTGCCACAAATCTGTGTTTGTGTACATAAGGTCCCGTGAGATGGGTTAAGATTTTCTTTCAAAATATATTTATTTTATTTTTTTGCTAAGAGTAAAGTGGGTGTATATTATGAGAATTATGTCATTTCTGTTAAGAGACACTCAAGGTTGTTATAGATGTGAAAACGGTTGAGATTCTTCTTTATATAAAAGTATTGTTTGTTTTACAATTTTCTGATAATGTAGTAGAAAACAAAGGCAAAAGTTTGGTTAAATTTTTAATGACGTTATCATTATATCAAATTCTGTTATATAAAATTTATTTAAAATGGTATATAGAGTTTTTGTTGTAAATTTAAGATTAAATCTTTACAATTTTAGAGGAAATATTTTTTAATTAGTTTGAGGCATGAAAAGTAGTAGGTAGGCCCAACATTTAAATTTAAAAAAAAATGCATAACATCTAAAGTATTTCCCTTGCATAGAAAAACGCCATTAAAGAAGTCCTTTAGTGACAATAAAGATTTAATTAGTGATCATGTAGATTTGGTAATTTAAGGTCATGTTTATAGAGGCGCCAAAACAAAGTAGGGTAGGCAAGTAATATATAGCAGAAATATATTTCTTGATGTTAGAAATGTAAACTTCATTACAAAGATAATTCTTTTTAAATTAGGAATTATGATGGGTTTTTGCATTAGCTGGTGGAAATTATCGCAAAGTGCCTACCATTATTATATCGATAACATCGGGTGATATTTTCTAGTTTTCAGTATACCATGTTCAATATACCATGTTCAATATGCCATGTTCAATATACCATGTTCAATATGCCTTGCCAATATCCATGTTCAATATGCCATGTTCAATATACCATGTTCAATATACCATGTTCAATATACCATGTTTAATATACCATGTTCAATATACTATGTCATTTTGACATAAAACATGGCAACAACCAGAACTCATAAACAAAAAAATGTTCAGTTTACAGATATGTCATGGTTTCACAATTTACTAGTATGTCATGGTTTCACAATTTACTAGTATGTCATGGTTTCACAATTTACTAGTATGTCATGGTTTCACACCCTTTAAAAAAAATAATATGAAAGTCAGACTTTATCAAGACCATTATGTCTTTAAGGCAATCAAGATTCCCTTTGGCTTTTTGGCCAACATGCTTAGACTCTGTCCCTCCCTTAACTCACCCTGGCCATCATGGTCAGATTCTGTCCCTCCCTTAACTCACCCTGGCCATCATGCTCAGACTTTGTCCCTCCCTTAACTCACCCTTGCCATCATGCTCAGACTTTGTCCATCCCTTAACTTACCCTGGCCAACATGGATGCCATAAACTGCATGTTGTCATGGTGATGCTGTTCCAGCAAGTCCATGTGAAGGTCATCAAGTACAACATTGGGTTCCTCCATGAAACCATCGTCACACTGGGGAGTAACGAAAAGAGACATTTTATTTCACAGGACAGAAAACAGACATTTCATCTCACAGAAGACGCCACTCCCTTTAACGCCACTCCCTTTAACGCCACTCCCTTTAACGAGTCAGAACAAAGTTTTAAAGATGTTTTTGTCATTTTGGGAAAATTAAACAAATTGTTTGATATAAACTAGCAGAGGCACCACCTCTGACGGGGGCGTCAAGTTGGCAACTCAAGAACCTTTGAGAGCAGTCTGGGAAAAGTGACATCCAGGACCATATCTCTTTTGTAAAGAGCAGACACATGTCTGAATGGGTGTTCGGTAGCAGTGCCATACATCTCAGCGCAGGGCCGCACCATGTTGCTACCATCTTCTGACTAATGGTGTTTAAAATGGTAACAAGGAGTCAGGTTAGGTAAAAGTAAAAGGAAATGAGTGAAACAACAAATGAGAAAACCCTGGGGATAGCAAGAAGAATGTCCTACTCCCAAAGGACATTATTCTTGCTGTCCTCTCAGATACTACATTGCAGCTAAGTGTTTATTTTTATTTTATATTGTTGTTTGTTCTCTGAAGAAGGCTTCTTGGCCATACGTTCGTTGTTTTGTTGCGTCCTTTTTCCTGAGGTTTTCCCATACTTTGTTTCGCCCATTTCTTTTTATTAATGATGTGTAAATTGTGTCTCGGTGAATTCCTGATAAACAACACGCGTGATCTCATTGAACCTTTTCACATCCCAAGCACTTTCCTTAGACCACAGGATCCAGGCATTTCTCATGGCCATAAACGCATTTCCTCCACCCTACACAATGTCCCTACAGGAATACATCTATCAAACAACATTGCACACCATCCTTCATAATAACCTACATCTCACCACTTAACACACCATCCTTCATAATAACCTACATCTCACCACTTAACACACCATCCGTCATACTAACCTACATCTCACCACTTAACACACCATCCATCATAATAACCTACATCTCACCACTAAAGACACCATCCTTCATAATAACCTACATCTCACCACTTAAGACACCATCCTTCATAATAACCTACATCTCACCACTTAAGACACCATCCTTCATAATAACCTACATCTCACCACTTAAGACACGCAACAGCAACATGGCATTACTACAATATGGATTTTCAGTCTGATAATCCATTCAATTAATGATTGATTAGGCACTGATGTATATAAATCTTTAAAAAAATTATATCTCTGTATCTCTAAGGGAAACATTTATTTTTAAATGGTAAAAGAGTGTGGATACAAACAGAAACTAATAATTTTTCAAACCCACACGATGCACACTTTTTAATATTACTTTCCAATTGAAACAGGATATTCTCCTCTGTTACTCTGGTTTACTTTTATTAATCTTTTCTCGTGAATGAACTTTAGCTGACCCCACGTTCGGTACCGAATGTTTGGGTGTGGCAAATTAAAAATAGTTTCCCTTGACCTATTGTTTACAAATAAATACGGTCTATAGCCTGTATTATTAGAATGCTTTAGAATATGCTAGATTGGTCTAGGCGCTTATACAATGTTTAAGTCCTTTCTAGCAAAGTCAGTAAAACAGACTATAAATACACATAGAAGAGATGAGCTGGGAGATTTTGAGCTTAGACGGATTTGCTTGCTATACGAGACATAGATTTGTTTACCAATATTTGCCGTGTGTGTGTGTTCCTTTTTCTACATTGTACCCTTTTAAACACTGTACCTCCTTCAACAGTGTACCGGTGCAAGCCATCATTATATTGTAAGTCAATAGCTTTAGTTTGTACTTCTTTTTCATTTTGTAATTTATTATTAACTTAATAAAATTATTAACTGTAATCAACCCTGGTTTGGGTATCGTTTTCTTTATTATTGTATTTAATTTATGGTATCGTCTTTTGTTGTGTACTGTTTTTCGTCGTGCCATATTGTCATATAAGAGACTAAATTCTCTATACTTACAACGGTACGTAACACCCTACCCATCACACGCTTCCTAATTCCTAACGTTTTTACAATAAACTGCCCCCCCCCCCCCCCCGAGGCAAGTGATCTATCGCCTTGTCACAGTCCACGTTTATTGTTCGTTTTGTTTTTGTTGTTACTGCGTGTAGATTTCAAAGGAATTTGTAGAGTTGATCGAATCTTATGAAGACTACAGGAAAGGGAAGGGGACTAAAGCAAGCTTTACGGTATACTGTCGAATCTGGTACCCTCCTATTAGTCCTATCGTACCATGACATCGGATCTGGCACCCAGTGGCGTAGGAAGGGGTGGGGAGAAGGGGTCTGCCCGGGCGGACCTTTATTATTTTTATTGAGGGGCGGCATTTTTAGGCCGTCTGTTAAGTTTTTTTATTTGAAAATGGGGGGGGGGGGGGTGAAAGCCAAAAGCTTGGGCGAGACCAATCCTAGCTAGCTACGCCTCCTGCTGATAATATCAAATCGTATGGTACAATCGAATCTGGTACTATCAAACCGTACGGTACAATCGAATCTGGTACTATCAAATCGTACGGTACAATCGAATCTGGTACTATCAAACCGTAGGGTACAATCGAATCTGGTACTATCAAACCGTACGGTACCATCGAATCTGGTACTATCAAACCGTACGGTACCATCGAATCTGGTACTATCAAACCGTACGGTACAATCGAATCTGGTACTATCAAACCGTTTCATTTTGCAAGGCTTTTACGTTGATTTTAATTGGCCCGCAGGTAGCGTTGCCCGGCAAGGCAAATGAGACATTCCCAAAGCCCTATCACAGAGATCAAAGGATTCCATGATCGCCTCGTGCCGTGTGGGATTCAGTGTGGAAGCCGGGGAAGATAAAAGCTCGCTAGTGGAACGTGACAGTCAATGACCCCCCCCCCCCCCAAACCCCCTCAACATGCTGTTGTTTTTCACTGAAGCATCTCAGCTGGATACCCACTACCCGATTAATTTTCTTCAGTGGGTCTAATTATTTATGTATCTCTGTATACTTGCAATCCATTCACTAGATTATCTGCTCTTTGCAATCCATTCACTAGATTATCTGCTCCTCGGTAACACAATGATTAAACTTGTTATTGTTGTAGTCATGTTGCTATGTCATGCTTACAGCACTTTCAAGCTATAGTTTACCGTCGCCGTGGCATTCTGTAGTCAGAGCATTGAACAACAATATTGCTAACATAGCTTTGTGCTAACATAGCTTTGTGCTAACATAGAGTTGTGCTAAAATAGCGTTGTGATAACATAGTGTTGTGCTAACATAGTATTGTGTTAACAGCAACATAGCGTTGTGCTAAAATAGCGCTGTGCTAACATAGTATTGTGCTAACAGCAACATAGCGTTGTGATAACATAGAGCTGTGGTAACATAGAGCTGTGCTAAAATAGCGTTGTGCTAACATAGTGTTGTTGAGTGTAGGAGACTACATTTTTAGAAGCTCCAAAGTAGAGGTGACATTAACATGATATAAATGCTGCATTATAGTCTTAACAGGAATGTCTCCCAACATAGCAATATATAGCAGTACCGTGCTGAGACAGCCATATATAGCAGGATCGTGCTGAGAAAAAGCTGCGCCGGGGGCGAATCCCCCAAAATGGTGCCCTCCACGTTCCATCAATAAACGATGATGTATAAATAGGCCGACATACATATATATTATAAGGTTAATTTTCAATTTTTGGCACCCCCCCCCCCCCCCCCCGCCGCTTTTGATGATGGCACTCGGGCACTGCCGCCTTCGCAATAAATCAAAATATAATCGTTGTTTATATTTGAACCTCCTATGTATTTCAACCCTATACATAGTCAGTGTGTGGTAGCCACGTCCCGGTATTTGAGTGCACAAAATCTAAGGCTACCGCAATAGTATAGAGCAGTGGTTCTCAACCTTCCCAATGCCGCGACCCTTTAATACAGTTCCTCGCGTTGTGGCGACACCCCAGCCATAAAATAATTTTTGTTTCTACTTCATAACTGTAGAGTATATGTGTTTTCAGACTGTCTTAGGCGACTCCCGGGAAAGGGTCGCTCGACCCCCAAAGGGGTCGCGACCATCAGGTTGAGAACCACTGGTATAGAGAGATGTTCGTCACACTAGATCAGTGGTTCTCAACCTTTCTAATGCCGCGCGACCCTTTAATACAGTTCCTCGCGTTGTGGCGACACCCATCCACACAATTATTTTCGTTGCTACTTCATAACTGTAGAGTATCTGTGTCTTCCGATGGTCTTAGGCGACCCCTGGGAAAGGGGTCGTTCGACCCTGAAAGGGGTTGCGACACACAGGTTGAGAACCGCTGCACTAGATGTTTGCAAATATTTTGAACACCATTGTCACATAATTATAATTTCTTTTTAAATTTAACAGCATTCACACACTCTAATACAACTCAAAATGTATGGCTGGTCGTATGTTGTGCAATAAGATTCACATTTACATGTAACTATGACTAACCAATGCCATAGTCCTGCGTACCTGAATAGATGCTAATGAAATGCCCATTCCCTGCCTATCAGAATAGGTTCCCGTGAAATGACCGATTCCTGCCTACCTCATTAGATACCAATATATGACCAATTCCTGCCTACCTCATTAGATACCAATGAAATACCCACCTAAATAGTTACCCATGAAATTCCAAATCCTTTCCTTCCTGAATAAGTGTCCATGACAACCTGCCTACTTGAATTGGTGCCCATGAAATGCCCCATCCCTTTCTATCTGAATAAGTGCCCATGAAATGCCCCATCCCTGCCTACCTGAATAAGTGCCCATGAATTTCCCAATCCCTTCCTACCTGAATAAGTGCCCATGAATTGCCCAATCCCTTCCTACCTGAATAAGTGCCCATGAAATGCCCAATCCCTTCCTACCTGAATAAGTGCCCATGAAATGCACCATCCCTGCCTACCTGAAGTTGTGCCCGTGCCACAGTTAATGTTATATCCGTGCTCTGGCCAGAAAACAAGGAAATAGCCTCTGATCTACTGCGGACATCCACACCATTGATCTGGTTAAGGAATAAGCATCATGTATCATACAAATTAAAATCTTTGACTAACTAATTTCACAGTCAAAAACATGAAACAACTCTCATTATAGTTACACTTGCTTTTTTATTTTACAGTCACAGCCTAGATGGTTATTTAAAAAATTGTCATCTGAGTCCAGGTTATTTAAACAATTGTCATCTGGGTCCAGGTTATTTAAAAAATTGTCATCTGAGTCCAGGTTATTTAAACAATTGTCATCTGGGTCCAGGTTATTTAAAAAATTGTCATCTGGGTCCAGGTTATTTAAAAAATTGTCATCTGGGTCCAGGTTATTTAAAAAATTGTCATCTGAGTCCAGGTTATTTAAAAAATTGTCATCTGGGTCCAGGTTATTTAAGAAATTGTCATCTGGGTCCAGGTTATTTAAAAAATTGTCATCTGGTCCAGGTTATTTAAAAAATTGTCATCTGAGTCCAGGTTATTTAAAAAATTGTCATCTGGGTCCAGGTTATTTAAGAAATTGTCATCTGGGTCCAGGTTATTTAAAAAAATTGTCATCTGGGTCCAGGTTATTTAAGAAATTGTCATCTGGGTCCAGGTTATTTAAAAAATTGTCATCTGGGTCCAGGTTATTTAAGAAATTGTCATCTGGGTCCAGGTTATTTAACAAATTGTCATCTGGGTCCAGGTTATTTAACAAATTATCAAAGTTGATGTTATTTAACAAACTGTCATCAAAGGTTGTGTAATATATCAAATTGTCGGAAGTCAAGGTTGTTTAACAAATTGTAAGCAAAGTGTATGTAATTTTACACCTTAACAAAGTGTCATCAGAGTGTAGGTTATTTGTTTAAAAATTCAGCTCTTTAGAACATTGAAAGTTGAGAAAAATTGTCTTTGAACATGTAGACCGCTAAACAAGGTTAAGTTAAATAAAAGCATTTCAAAAATGAGTCAAGTGTCTCATACCTGTACAATTTGGTCACCTTCCCTGATACGTCCGTCTCTGCCAGCTATGCTGCAGGGATCAACCTTAGTAGAGAAGAAATATCAAGTGTTTCGTAGCTGAATTGTTGAAATTACTGATCAAACATAATTACACAATTCGCACGAACAATCACTACTTTAACTGACCTGTAACAGACCATCACACTTTATGGGGAGTCTTCTGTAAAACTTTATGGAAAGTCTTCTGTCACAAGTCATGGGAAGTCTTCTGTAACACTCTATGTGAAGTCTTCTATAACACTTTATGGCATGTCTGCTGTCATACTTTATGGGAAGTCTTCTGTCACATGTCATGGGAAGTCTTCTGTCACATGTCATGGTAAGTCTTCTGTCACACTTCCTGGGAACCTTTCGGCACGGGCCATTGACCAACTCCCCAACCGGACAACGTGTATTCACCTCGCTAAACGACCGGACAACGTGTACTAACCTCGCTAATAAATATCTCTGTGAGTTCGTCTTCCAGTGAGCCGTAGCAGAGGGTCAGTCCGAGCTTCTCGTCACTCGATGTTCTTCTCAGAATCACTTCCTGCAGATTTAGAGGCAAGAAAATGCTCAACGTCTTTACACACATAGCTCACCTATCTAGACACACCACGGTGCACTGTCACAACACACATAGCTCACCTGTCTAGACGTATGGTGCACTGTCACAACACATAGCTCACCTGTCTAGACACATAGTGCACTGTCACAACACATATAGTGCACTGTCACAACACATATAGTGCACTGTCACAACACATATAGTGCACTGTCACAACACATATAGTGCACTGTCACAACACATATAGTGCACTGTCTAAAAACAATGTCTGTCAGAATACAGAATACAGTGAATGTCTAAATGCACCAGATGCACGGTCTTAAACCAGTGGTTCTCATCCCTTGGGTCACAACTTGGCAAATTTGTATCAAGGGATCGCGGCATTAAAAAGTTGAGAACCGCTTGTCTGTACAACTGTGCAGTGCACCGCGCCGAGTTCCATATTAATATTTGCTCTGTGCAATGTAATATTGGTCTCATTTTTTGAAAACATTTTCGCAATATTTGTAATCCTGGGGACCATCGGCCCACACGAGTAATTAGTCATAGAAAATACGCCATCAAATTTAAGGGAAACATCAACCAGTTGTAAAGACATTCCTCATACTTAAATTACAACACAAATGTCAGACCGGAGCCAATTCGTGAACTATCGCTTTCAGTTTCCTTATGCAGCATTAAGCACACACAAAAATGGACACGGCGATTTTTAAAAACCCCAGCGACGATGGGGCATTTATTTGTGGGGAAAATTTCTGCTGCACCATTTCTTCATCTTAACGTGCACATGAAAACACCGAGGCTCGTTACTTCCATCATCATGCAAATCTTTGGACGAGGCGATGACAAGGCGCCTAAAAAATTAATAGGAATATGACATTAAGAAAACACGCAGTTGGCTGGTCGCCCAGAGCGACCTTTGGCCCCCCTGTGAGATGGTCTTCGCCTCGTGAATGTGAAATGATTGATTGATAAAACATCGGCGCGGCCAGCATTTCTTGTTACATTGGCCAAATCTAAACTCCGGGGTCGAGACGGGGGCTTTCTCACAAATTGGGGTGAATGGATGGACCAGGAACGATGACGCTTGAAGAAATCAAAAGTGCCCGCCGCCCCCCCCCCCCCCACCAACCATGATCCCATTTACCCCCCCCCCCCACCACCCTCTAAATCCCCTACATACACATACCACACCAACCAGGCACTTTTCTCCAATCTCTTTTTGGTCAGAGAGAATTGACATCCAGGAGCTGGAGAAATGGGGAATGTATTCAGCATCACCAGGAGACGGTCGGACGGGTGGCGCTGCTCAAGGGGAGATAAATGGGACAGCAAGACACGGGGAATTAAGCTGATATCTAAATCCTACAAGTGGAGAGAGCCAATATGAAAGCCGAAACCAATAAGTTTTGGGCTGGCTACAAAGAGAACCAAACGGTGACAACTGTGAATAGTGAACGCTGACAAAAAACAAGCTTCTCAGTGGCAGGAAACAAAATGGCAGGGAAGAAAAAAGTGGGTGGGGTGGGGGGGAGCAAGATGTATAATAGTGACGCCATATTTGGATCGATTAAAATATGAATTTAATGTTGGATGAGTATCACTTTGGCAGTCTTTGGATGAGTATCACTTTGCCAGTCTTTGGATGAGTATCACGTAAGATGTGACTCCTGTTGGATGAGTACAATTGATGTGTATGAGTATAATGCATGATAAGCATCACGTTGATAGTGTGCCACGCCGAGGACAAAGTTATATAGAGTAGTCAAGTTATATAGAGTAGTCAAGTTATATAGAGTAGCCAAGTTATATAGAGTAGCCAAGTTACATAGAGTAGCCAAGTTATATAGAGTAGCCAAGTTATATAGAGTAGCCAAGTTATATAGAGTAGCCAAGTTACATAGAGTAGCCAAGTTATATAGAGTAGCCAAGTTATATAGAGTAGCCAAGTTATATAGAGTAGCCAAGTTATATAGAGTAGCCAAGTTATATAGACAAGTTATATAGAGTAGCCAAGTTATATAGAGTAGCCAAGTTACATAGAGTAGCCAAGTTACATAGAGTAGCCAATAACACGCCCATTGCTCAGAGTAACACAAGGAAGCAAGGGTTGAAATCAGTGAGGATTTGTACAAATGTTCAGTCCAATAACGTGTAATGAATTGATTCAAAGCAGTCTACACGTTGACAAGACGCATGCTAATATAGAAGCAAGTATTTGATTTTCTATACAGACGCTTAGAAGGGATTTCGTCCTAACATATTACAACATAACTTGTCCTACAGAATAAAATGTGGTGGGGGAGGGGGGATCAAGGAGACAATCAATTAAAACCGGTTCTGATTTCTAATACTTTCAAGTCAATACCATCATGAGGATTATATTTTAAAACATTTTTTTACCCCGATTTTTTTCCGGCCTCTTCCTAACAACTCCCTTCTTCGCCCTTCTTTCAACCACCCGATTGATTGTTGACATGTTGGAGGGCAGAGAATAAATTCAATAAGTTATTGGAGTGGCTCTGGGGAATTTGGTTACTTCAAGGATTTTTTGACGAGAATTTCAAAAGATCAAATTTAGCTGTTGGCAAGCGATGAATTGTTGGCTGAAATATTAAGGCAATGAATTTCCACCGAGTCGGGTGGGGCTGAGATAATAATAAAACTGGGCCGGCCTCCCATCTCAAGGTTGCGTTGGAAAATTCGAAAGAATTCTGACCAAGGGTTGGCGTAGGGTGAGTCACGTGTTAGGGATCGTCCAATGATTGTAGTTCAATAGTGTTGATTTTTGTGTGTGGAGAAGAAGAGTTGTTCCGTGAGGTCCACACAATGTTAAAAATTATATTTGATGCTTGTCATGCTGTATTTACATCTTACATCTCATGGACTGAGGTCAATGTTTGCTTGGGTTCCTGGCTCGGTTTGTAGGTTTGCTTGGGCTCCTGGCTCGGTTTGTAGGTTTGCTTGGGCTCCTGGCTCGGTTTGTAAGTGTGCTTGAAATAAATGATACCCAAACTTTTCTTAGTGTGAATCAAATATGACGTAAAACTGAGCGGACATTTTATCTGGTTTTGAGAGTAATTTGAGGACGGCTGAACGAAATCAAGTCGACGATAAGGTCGTATAATCTCTAACAAAAAGATAGGAAGACACACGTGGTTTGAGATTTACTGTTAATGGAACTTTGTTTTATAGTTCAGAAATAATAAAGGATAAATTTAAAAAATGAAAAAAAAGGATATGCAATGCACTGCACTGCTACAACTTGACTAGGATTTGTAAAGCATTGGCTCATAAGTGGTAATGTGCAGAATGTGATCTGTTTCGTTCATAAATGGTAACGAGCAGAAGTGATCTGATTGGCTCATAAATGGTAACGAGCAGAAGTGATCTGATTGGCTCACACATGGTAGTGTGTAGAACATATCTGATTGGCTCACACATGGTAGTGTGTAGAACATATCTGATTGGCTCACACATGGTAGTGTGCTGAACATGATCTCATTGGCTCACACATGGTAGTGTGCAGATCTGACAATACGTGTAGACGGGGATAGAGCGGATTCCCCGGGACAGCAACTTGATCCAAGGTTGGGGACAAATCCATTTTGGCACAACGATAGCATTTCACCGTATCTACATCGTGGAACCTCCCTTATCATCTTCTGGATCTGCCCCTGGCAAATGTTTACCCGCCTGTGATCAAATATCTCGGACTCTTAACAGTGAAAATGTAATTGTTTGGATGGTCAAAAGCTGTGCGACTGTTTGGGATATGGACAATAGCTGTGCAATTAATGGAACGAGCAACACGGTCTGGCCGTGGACGTTCATAAGAGGACAGCTTTAATTAACAATGAGGCCAGGGATGTAACAATGACGACACCGATACTGGCGCAGGAAATGCTATCAGGCAATCTATCCACGGCTCATTACACGGGGCCATGTCAATGCAAAGGTTCACCCATAGGTCGAACACGACACACAAACAGTGCAGTAAATTGCATGACGTCATTGGGGGGGGGGGGGGGCAGGGGGGATGACGACGCCAGAAATGTCTTTTTCATAAACGCTTGGGTAGGGAGATTAGTTGCAGTAGCAGTAACAGTAACAGTATCTCTCATAGAGAACTAATGGTCAGTTTGAAATATGATGTAAACAATGTGATTTTATGAGCGGGACCAACTACAGACAATGACAACGTGTCTCTGTGAACTGGAACTGGGACACACACAAAACGTGTCTCTGTGAACTGGAACTGGGACACACACAAAACGTGTCTCTGTGAACTGGAACTGGGACACACACAAAACGTGTCTCTGTGAACTGGAACTGGGACACACACAAAACGTGTCTCTGTGAACTGGAACTGGGACACACACAAAACGTGTCTCTGTGAACTGGAACTGGGACACACACAAAACGTGTCTCTGTGAACTCTGACACACAAAATGTATCTCTGTGAACTCGGACACACAAAACATGTCTCTATTAGCAATGATAATAAGTGTGTGTGTGGGGGGGGGGGAGGGGGGAGACTGCCATCGGGTTAGGAAAAGAAAATTATGTGAACCAAAGTCTGGTGTGGGAAAACCTCACAAAAAATGAGATTGCTGTCATCTGGGATACTTATTTCAACCAAGAGTTTTTTAAATTTTGACATCAGCGTCACGCGTTGTTTGTTCGCAGAAGGCATCTTGTCGACACGTTCGTTGTTTTGTTGGGTCTTTTCTCCTCTTCTCGGGTTTTCCCCATACCTTGTTTGACACATTTCTCTCTACAAACAAGTCCCCTTGACCAGTGTTTGTTCACTTCGACTATCTTAGTCATATTTGAGTATCTACTTCGACTATCTAAGTCATATCTGAGTATCTACTTCGACTATCTTAGTCATATCTGAGTATCTACTTCGACTATCTTAGTCATATCTGAGTATCTACTTCGACTATCTTAGTCATATATGAGTATCTACTTCGACTATCTTAGTCATATCTGAGTATCTAATTCGACTATCTTAATCATATCTGAGTATCTACTTCGACATATCTTAATCATATATGATTATCTGCTACAACTATCTTAGTCATATCTGTGTATCTAAGTATAGAATGTCCATACGTCTGTCACATACAGTACCTGGCTGGTATGGTGAAGTCGTCGCTTTGCTCTGGTGCCTCGATATGCCAGATTGTGTGCTCCAAAGGATGCATGGAAACAATAGAATTTAGATGACCTAATTTATGCTTGAGGGTAAGGTCGCACCAAAGTAGCACTAAGGTCACACTAAGGTGGCACCAAGGTCACAGAAATCTCATGTTAAGGTCACACTAAGGTCACGCAATGGTCATACTAAGGTCACGCTATGGTCATACTAAGGTAGCACTAAGGTCATACTAAGGTAGCACTAAAGTCACACAAAGGTAGCATTTAGGTCACACTAAGGTAACAATAAATTAGCACTAAGGTCAAACTAATTTGCATTTGGAATATGTTGAAAACGAATACAATGCCTGCACACTGGGGCATACGACATACGTGATATGTTTGTATTTTAAATTCAGAAATGATGGTTGTCTGTGCATCCTTGAAAAGATTCAAACTAAATATGACCCAAACTAAATATGACCCACACTAAATATGACCCACACTAAATATGACCCACACTAAATATGACTCACACTAAATATGACCCACACTAAATATGACCCACACTAAATATGACCCACACTAAATATGACCCACACTAAATATGACCCACACTAAATATGACCCACACAGATAACAGCATTAGCCATGAGGGAGGGCGTTTTTCACACCCCAATCCCCCCCCCCCCCCCCGACCTCCGAAGGCATGAATTCGCGCGCGCCAGCGTCCACACATCAGACATCGCATCTCCATTAACGTTGTCAGGGACGCGGTGGGGTTGTTAAGGAAATGGCTTCTTGACATCGGGTCGTTGGCATCATGTCATCCCAGCGTCACGCTGGGGCTCCAGTTACTGTCATGATCTTGATAAACGGAGCCAAATCTATGTGTTTTACAGCCGTCACCATGGTGACGGGCATTTTAAAACAAGAGTTTTTTCAATCTGACTGTTAAATCCCCCCCCCCCCCCCAAACGCTATTTTCCCCCCTAGCCACAAAAACAAAAATGTAAATCTTCGCCACTGGTCTCCACATCCAACAGTACACGTCATCTTGTCCAGATTAGTTCAGCCGATATGTCAATTCCTTGATATGTCAATACCTTGATATGCTCCTTGATATGTCAATACCTTCATATGCTCCTTGATATGTCAATACCTTCATATGCTCCATGATATGTCAATACCTTCATATGCTCCATGATATGTCAATACCTTCATATGCTCCATGATATGTCAATACCTTCATATGCTCCTTGATATGTCAATACCTTCATATGCTCCTTGATATGTCAATACCTTCATATGCTCCATGATATGTCAATACCTTCATATGCTCCATGATATGTCAATACCTTCATATGCTCCATGATATGTCAATACCTTCATATGCTCCTTGATATGTCAATACCTTCATATGCTCCATGATATGTCAATACCTTGATATGCTCCTTGATATGTCAATACCTTCATATGCTCCTTGATATGTCAATACCTTCATATGCTCCATGATATGTCAATACCTTCATATGCTCCATGATATGTCAATACCTTCATACGCTCCATGATATGTCAATACCTTCATATGCTCCTTGATATGTCAATACCTTCATATGCTCCATGATATGTCAATACCTTGATATGCTCCTTGATATGTCAATACCTTCATATGCTCCTTGATATGCCAATACCTTCATATGCTTCATGATATGTCAATACCTTCATATGCTCCATGATATGTCAATACCTTCATATGCTCCATGATATGTCAATACCTTCATATGCTCCTTGATATGTCAATACCTTCATATGCTCCATGATATGTCAATACCTTGATATGCTCCTTGATATGTCAATACCTTCATATGCTCCTTGATATGTCAATACCTTCATATGCTCCATGATATGTCAATACCTTCATATGCTCCTTGATATGTCAATACCTTCATATGCTCCATGATATGTCAATACCTTCATATGCTCCTTGATATGTCAATACCTTCATATGCTCCATGATATGTCAATACCTTAATATATGTCAATACAGGTTGCTATTGAATACATTGGTTTTTTTCATTACTGTCAATATAATGTCTTCATTATTTGGGTCACTTGTAACTTCATTCATCAAGATCAGTCTGCGATTGTGTTGCTAGGGGATGGAATTATAAGGGGCCGGGGGGGGGGGCTGAATTGATGGGGGGCCAGGATTGATGGGGCACACAATTGATGGGGTTTGATTGATAAGGGGGTAAATTGGTAGGGGCTGCATTTTCGTCACTGATAGGGCGAATGGGGTGAAAGAACACATCAATTGTGATATTTGAGATAACGTTAGATTGGACACACACACGCGCAGTTACATAAAGGAGAGAGAATGAGTGGAACATATCAACAACATCTAGGCCAGTGGTTCTCAACCTTTCTAATACTGCGACCCTTTAATACAGTTCCTCATGTTTGGCGACCCCCAGCCACAAAATTATTTTCGTTGCTACTTCATAACTGTAGAGCATGTGTTTTCAGGTGGTCTTAGGCGACCCCTGGGAAAGGGTCGTGCGACACCGAAAGGGGTCGCGACAACAGGTTGAGAACCGCTGATCTAGGCAATGAACGACTATTCAATAAAGTGCCTATCCAGAAATTTGTAAAAAGAAAATTGTTATCCGGAAATTATAAAGACTTAAAAAATGAAACGTTACCTCCTGTCCACTTTGTCCAACCCTTTAGTCCAAAAACTTTATCCAACTACTTAGTTCAACTACTTGATCCAACCGCTTTATCCAACCACTTTGTCCAACCCCGTTGTCCAACCACTTTGTCCAACCCTTTTGTCCAAAAACTTTATCCAACTACTTGGTTCAACTACTTGATCCAACCGCTTTATCCAACCACTTTGTCCAACCACTTTGTCCTACACTACTTTGCCTAACCATTTTGTCCAGCCACTTTTGCCTAACCACTTTTCATATATATTAAAATTTTACAACTATCTTACACTTTTACAACTATCTTATACTTTTACAACTATCTTACACTTTTACAACTATCTTACACTTTTACAACTATCTTATACTTTTACAACTATGTTATACTTTTACAACTATCCAACACACTATGTAAGTTGTAGAGCAATATAATCCCACAGTGTCAGACATTTGTCTGACGATATTCTTATAATTTGTCTTATTGAAGCTGTCAAATGAATCCATGCGGGACAAATTGCTGGCAACTTACACGTCAAACTTGACGGGACAATTTTATTTCCCCTTTTCAGCTAATTGGAGGGGGCGGTGGTGGGGCAGAGAGCCAATTTTATTTTGTAGAAACTGCTGAATGGATATTTCTTCTGAACGTAGTTTCTTATCCAAATGTACTTTGACTGATTCTCAGCCAAACAATGGATGACCACAAACATGGCCAACTATGGATGACCACAAACATGACAAATTATTGATGACCACAAACATAACCAACTATTGATGACACCAAACATGGCCAACTATTGATGACCACAAACATAACCAACTATTGATGACCACAAACATAACCAACTATTGATGACCACAAACATAACCAACTATTGATGACCACAAACATAACCAACTATTGATGACCACAAACATGGCCAACTATTGATGACACCAAACATGACAAATTATTGATGACCACAAACAGGGCCAACTATTGACGACACCACACATGACAAGAATTTGATAATCACACTATTGACAATCACTTGATACACACACACAACTCTGTTACAGCTCATCAGTCAAGTTTGCGCATCAGTCACGTTTGCGCATCAGTCACGTTTGCGTACCATGAAACAGAAACAACTGTAACTGGTGTGAACTTGCGAACTCACCTCGTAGACGATCTCGTACTGTCTGTCATCAAAGAACGGGTCATCTATATCCAGGTTATGGGCCATCTCGATGTCCGTCAGTCCCATTTCAGCACTGGGTGAGAAGGCCACTGGCCGCCGGGAAGATGGTTGGTACAGCCTGGAATGGAGATAGGTGGGCGTTATAAGCAGGGGCTATGGTAAAACAAATGGAGTACGTTTAACATTCATCATCTGTAAGATAGTGTGTAAATTAAACAACGCCTAAAAATAAAGTTGTTCGTGTAGGACCTAAATCCTTTATAAGCATTTTATTACTTTATTTTATATTATTATTCTAATTACCACCCTGCTTTTACACCGCACATTTATTTCACCAACAATTTCAGAAAAAAACAAGAGAAAATACTAGGCACCAAACGCACTTGCGATATATTTATAATTTTAAAAAAATAATCTCATTTAGGGCAGTTATCGGGAATTTTATTTCGTGAAATCTGTGTCATCAAATTTTCTTCAACTTCACCTTGAAAAAAAAGAAAAATTGATTTTTTGGTGGTGGGGGTTGGAAATTTGAAAGAATGTGTTGTCATCAGTTATGAGTCTATGTGTCAATTTTCAGCTCGATATGTTGACAGGAAGTAGGCCAATTAGCCGTTCCAAGATTTTGCCAGCCACGAACAAAAGCGAAGTTGATATAAAGGATTTTAAAATGTGTATTCGCCTACAGACCACCAACACACCGTAGCTTTGTGACGGTCTCTCACTTTGTTCCATTTAACTGTAATTGGATGTGTTTCCTAGATGCTTGAGTGCTGGACATTAGTGTTTTGTTTATATATGGCCGTCAGGGCACTGCAGCACGTACACCTGTGGCCATCAGGACTCTGCAGTACGAACACTAGTGGCCGTTAAGTCACAGCTAATGCCAGATTTTCAAATTTCAAATCACTCATAACTGACTTATAATTGTTTTTTCACAATATTGTTCATATTTTTGTAGTATTAGATGGCTGACTTCAACGCTAGAGAAGTACTTTAGATGGCTGACTTCAACGCTAGAGAAGTACTTTAGATGGCTGACTTCTACGCTAGAGAAATACTTTAGATAGCTGGCTTCTACGCTAGAAAAATACTTTAGATGGCTGACTTCAACGCTAGAGAAGTACTTTAGATGACTGACTTCTACGCTAGAGAAATACTTTAGATGGCTGACTTCAACGCTAGAGAAATACTTTAGATGGCTGACTTCAACGCTAGAGAAGTACTTTAGATGGCTGACCTCTACGCTAGAGAAATACATTAGATGGCTGACTTCTACGCTAGAGAAATACTTTAAGATGGCTGACCTCTACGCTAGAGAAATACATTAGATGGCTGACTTCTACGCTAGAGAAATACTTTAAGATGGCTGACTTCTACGCTAGAGAAATACATTAGATGGCTGACTTCAACGCTAGAGAAGTACTTTAGATGGCTGACTTCTACGCTAGAGAAATACTTTAGATAGCTGGCTTCTACGCTAGAAAAATACTTTAGATGGCTGACTTCAACGCTAGAGAAGTACTTTAGATGACTGACTTCTACGCTAGAGAAATACTTTAGATGGCTGACTTCAACGCTAGAGAAATACTTTAGATGGCTGACTTCAACGCTAGAGAAGTACTTTAGATGGCTGACTTCTACGCTAGAGAAATACATTAGATGGCTGACTTCTACGCTAGATAAATACTTTAAGATGGCTGACTTCTACGCTAGAGAAATACATTAGATGGCTGACTTCTACGCTAGAGAAATACTTTAAGATGGCTGACTTCTACGCTAGAGAAGAACTTTAGATGGCTGACTTCTACGCTAGAGAAGTACTTTAGATGGCTTGTGTTTAAATTGTGCTAATCGTAACATCGTTGTCGTGGTTAAAATATTTATTTATTTATTTATGTGCTAAAATGAATAAGCGTAAGATGTAAAACAACAAACATGTAAATGTATTTCGATTAAAAACAATAATAATCTTATCTTCTCTTGTCATATGGAAGAATAACTGAATAGCGTTGTTGTTTTTTCTTTTCTTTCCAAATGCTATAGATTAAAGTCGCATAGGAGATGGCGTCGGTGCGCCGTCGAGCGCGAGCTCTTAATGCCCCCCCGGGGCCCCCCACACAAGCCAGCGCACTGAAGGTTTCCCCGACGCCAGCCCGTGCGGAAGGGCGCCGGGAACTCCCCCCATGCCTAGGGGAAGCACGGTCGACCGATGACGCTGCGTTTAAAGCATCCGCAGTCCACTCTCCGAGGGTCAGGACGGTTTCCACTCGGGGGGGGGGGGGGTAAGTGTTGCATTACCACCCCCCCCAACCGCCCAAGGAGTCTTTCGGTCGGGACGAGTAGTGGTGGGACGAAACGGTTACCTAGGAGCGGCTTTCTCACGGCCGCGTAGCTTAAATCATCGACGTGGGTTTTGACCGCCACCCAAGCCTCATATCCATCTATAGATTAAGAAATGTTCAAACCTCTATGTAGCATTGACCATTGAATTAGGGTTTTAAAATCTCCATAGAGCACATCGTCGCCCACCCCAAAGATTTATGTGTCAGTTGGCGGCCTACATTAATATTCAAATGAGCAAGCAAACTTTTTTTTATTCCGATGGCCAACACTGGCCAATAACCAACATATTGGCCACCACTGGGCACTAATCAACATAGTGGCCACCACTGGCCATTAACCAGCATATGGGCCATCGTGGTCCTAGATTAAGATACTGAAATGCACTGTGACAATCAGATGTTCAAGCATATATCCCAATCTTTGATCTAATGGTGACAATCAGATGTTCAATCATATAGCCCAATCTTTGATCTAATGGTGACAATCAGATGTTCAAGCAAATAGCCCAATCTTTGATCTATTGGTGACAATCAGATGTTCAAGCATATAGCCCGATCTTTGATCTAATGGTGACAATCAGATGTTCAAGCATATAGCCCAATCTTTGATCGAATGGGCAGCAATTGTGAGGAGATTTGAACATGTCAGAACTAGAAGACCAAAGATATCACTCTATGACAACTCAGATATCAGTCTATGACAACTCAGACTAGGAGACCAAAGATATCCCTCTATGACAACTCAGAACTAGGAGACCAAAGATATCAGTCGATGACAACTCAGAACAAGGAGACCAAAGATATCATTCGATGACAATTCAGAACTAGGAGACCAAAGATATCACTCGATGACAACTCAGAACTAGGAGACCAAAGATATCACACTATGACAACTCAGAACTAGGAGACCAAAGATATCACTCGATGACAACTCAGAACTAGGAGACCAAAGATATCACTCTATGACAACTCAGACTAGAAGACCAAAGATATCACTCTATGACAACTCAGACTAGAAGACCAAAGATATCACTCTATGACGACTCAGAACTAGGAGACCAAAGATATCACTCTATGACAACTCAGACTAGAAGACCAAAGATATCACTCTATGACGACTCAGAACTAGAAGACCAAAGATATCACTCTATGACAACTCAGACTAGAAGACCAAAGATATCACTCTATGACAACCAGGTGCTAATGTTAACCCAAGTCAATCCAATTAAGCAACCTCTTAAATAAGATGCTGTACTCAATCTCTTCAGTCGGCTTTATTCTTTTTGACAAGAATTATTTAGTTTAACGCAATTAACATTATTGTTCTAAAAAATAAACCAATCATGAACACAATGGAGTATTTAATGATGCAGCAATAAATAAAGTGTCCTTGACCTCAATGGAGCTAGATTAATTAAAAAGGGGAATTATCTCAGATAAATATGCGTCAAATTTGTCCTTTGACCTGCTATACAACATTTGTGACAGGTGGCTTTGATAGAGAACAAGTGGGTGGAGAGAGAGAGGCTGTGACAACTGGGAGAGAGAGGTTGTGACAACTGGACAGAGAGCCTGTAACAACTGGGCAGAGAAGCTGTGACAACTGGGAGAGAGAGGTTGTGACAACTGGGAAGAGTGGCTGTGACGACTGGGGAGAGGCTGTGAATACTGGGGAGAGAGGCTGTGACAACTGGGAGAGGCTGTGACAACTTGGAGAGAGAGGCTGTGACAACTGGAAAGAGAGCATGTAACAACTGGGCAGAGAAGCTGTGACAACTGGGAGAGAGAGGTTGTGACAACTGGGGAGAGGCTGTGAATACTGGGGAGAGAGGATGTGACAACTGGGAAGAGGGGCTGTGACGACTGGGGAGAGGCTGTGAATACTGGGGAGAGAGGATGTGACCACTGGTTAGATGGGCAGTGACAACTGGTCAGAAGGGTTGTGACAACTGGGAAGAGGGGCTGTGACAACTGGGAAGAGTGGCTGTGACGACTGGGAAGAGTGGCTGTGACGACTGGGGAGAGGCTGTGAATACTGGGGAGAGAGGATGTGACAACTGATAAGATGGGCAGTGACAACTGGTCAGAAGGGCTGTGACAACTGTTCAGAAGGGCTGTGACAACTGTTCAGAAGGGCTGTGACAACTGGGAAGAGGGGCTGTGACAACTGGGAAGAGGGGCTGTGACAACTGGGAAGAGGGGCTGTGACAACTGGGAAGAGGGGATGTGACAACTGGGTTGTTTGACTTTAGTTAGATCGCCTGACGCTGTTCTCCGCCTCCATAACTATTAGAATTCCGTCTATAGCCCCTCCCCCCCCACACACACACATCCTAGATATCCAAACTGCAACCCCCTCACACACCCTAGAGATCGAACATCCCCATCTAATCCAAAGCCTAGGGAGATTAATAAGTCTCCCACACATCTTTCAGATGAAATTAAACTTTCAGTGCAAAGCTTCGACTTGTGAGGGGCAATTTCAGATTTGACAGAATCGACATTTCCTAGTCAAGAGATAAATAACATACTAAAGTACATACCATGTCGACCATGGTACATATCAAGTACTAACGACTCGTGTACTTTGTACCAACAATAACCTAATGAATGACTTGAGTGTTTGTAGAGCACCAAATAAATGACCCCCCAAATTATCCTGGAGAACAAGTCGGGCTAAGCTTCCAGACGTGAACTGGGAGCAGACGGCGCCCCCATGAACAAAGGTTCATCTCTGACACCCCCCCAGGAAACGGGGCGGGCGGAGTCTGCTTGGGTCGTGTGACGTGTAATTCAAAACAAACAGCACGTGCAACAGTCCGGCCCCCAAAGACAAGGGCAGATACCAACGTCTCTTATTACAGAAGAGCCATCTCCCTTTGGTCGTCTGCTGTGATGTATACACCCCGGAGGAGTGGGGGAGCCGTCCTTGAAATGAATCTCATTGTATTGTGGTTATATTAAAGGAGTTGGGGGGGGGGGCCTCTAGCGCGTTGGGCCGTAAATGTGATATAACATTTCCTTGTTCTGATGAGTGCAGCCTGTTCTGTAGTCTAAATCTGATGAGTGCAGCCTGTTCTGTAGTCTAAATCTGATGAGTGCAGCCTGTTCTGTAGTCTAAATCTGATGAGTGCAGCCTGTTCTGTAGTCTAAATCTTGGCGTCGCTTGGTTGAATCAAAACACAGGGCACCCCACAAATGTTACATCTAATGTTACGTCACACCGCCGATAGCAGCCTATAGAAACCCCCCCCCCCCCCCCGTGGATTACCGTCTTCGTAGCCCAGATATTATCTCTGGAGATATTTGATATTCTCCACCCCCCCCTTTTTTTTTTCCCCTGTACGGTTTAAACCAACCCGTCCAAACCCCTCGGTACAAACCCGTCCATGATACCCCCAGGCAATCCTACAACAGACTGATAGGTTTTCACGCGAAGGTCTTTGAAGAGCACTTTTTCAATAATATTATCTTAATCTGACAGTCGCTTTCTAATTATAGTACACATCAAGTCACACGGTCTGGCGCCGCTCACGAGGGGAAAGGGGGGTCGGTTTGTAGCGACCCCCCTGGGGGGTGTTCTAATGTCGTTTTAAATTAAAAGATATTTTCAAAGAATGAACCCATTTTTGATCACGTGCTCAACCTTCCCGCCCACGTATTTGAATGTGTGAAAATGAAAAGCAAATAAAGGCAGAAAATAATGGTAATGGCGTAGATGCTAATGTTGATTCCGAGGGCTGAGTGAATGCTTCCGTGAATTAAACTCAACATGTCACAGTGTAAGCTGATACGGCTGGGTGAGTTAAACATTGGGTTGTGGGGGGGGGGGGGGTGTCGTGAGTTTGATAACCCGCTCCTTCCTCTTTGTGTTTTTTTGGTGTATATAATTCAATGGCAGGTCAGTGTTTATTTAGAGTAAAGTGCGGTCACGTGATGACACGGTTCAACATTAGAGAAAGCTGTCTTAGGCGGTGTCACAGTTCAACATTAGAGAAAGCTGTCTTAGGCGTTGTCACAGTTCAACATTAGAGAAAGCTGTCTTAGGTGATGTCACAGTTAAAACATTAGAGAAAGCTGTCTTAGGTGGTGTCACAGTTCAACATTAGAGAAAGCTGTCTTAGGTGGTGTCACAGTTCAACATTAGAGAAATCTGTCTTAGGCAACGTCACAGTTCAACATTAGAGAAAGCTGTCTTAGGCGGTGTCGTATTTTGTGAAGGAAATTGTACAACTAGATAATTTGAATTTTTTAATGGAAAAAAAACGGGATATTAAATTAACGTTTCGGCTAAATGTCTTCGTCAGCAGACAAAAAAAAAATATTTAAAAAAAACAAACTTTCACGTTTCTACAGATCATGTACTTTTTCTCTCACACTGTTGAACACAACACCTCATGGTCTATTCTGTGTTTTATGACTAGCGTCCAATGAATTGACCCAGTGTTGTGTGTTGACTAGCGTCCAATGAATTGACCCAGTGTTGTGTGTTGACTAGCGTCCAATGAATTGACCCAGTGTTGTGTGTTGACTAGCTTCCAATGAATTGACCCAGTTTTGTGTGTTGACTAGCTTCCAATGAATTGACCCAGTGTTGTGTGTTGACTAGCTTCCAATGAATTGACCCAGTGTTGTGTGTTGACTAGCTTCCAATGAATTGACCCAGTGCTGTGTGTTGACTAGCTTCCAGTGAATTGACCCAGTGTTGTGTGTTGACTAGCTTCCAATGAATTGACCCAGTGTTGACTAGCTTCCAATGAATTGACCCAGTGATGACTAGCGTCCAATGAATTGACCCAGTGTTGACTAGCTTCCAATGAATTGACCCAGTGTTGTGTGTTGACTAGCTTCCAATGAATTGACCCAGTGTTGACTAGCGTCCAATGAATTGACCCAGTGTTGTGTGTTGACTAGCTTCCAAAGAATTGACCCAGTGTTGACTAGCTTCCAATGAATTGACCCAGTGCTGTGTGTTGACTAGCTTCCAATGAATTGACCCAGTGTTGTGTGTTGACTAGCTTCCAATGAATTGA
Source organism: Omphiscola glabra (assembly GCA_964017045.1). Lineage (NCBI taxonomy): Eukaryota > Metazoa > Mollusca > Gastropoda > Lymnaeidae > Omphiscola > Omphiscola glabra. The sequence goes on from OZ024799.1 coordinate 24,297,347, forward strand.
CCCAGTGTTGACTAGCTTCCAATGAATTGACCCAGTGTTGTGTGTTGACTAGCTTCCAATGAATTGACCCAGTGTTGTGTGTTGACTAGCTTCCAATGAATTGACCCAGTGTTGACTAGCGTCCAATGAATTGACCCAGTGTTGTGTGTTGACTAGCTTCCAATGAATTGACCCAGTGTTGACTAGCTTCCAATGAATTGACCCAGTGTTGACTAGCTTCCAATGAATTGACCCAGTGTTGTGTGTTGACTAGCGTCCAATGAATTGACCCAGTGTTGACTAGCGTCCAATGAATTGACCCAGTGTTGTGTGTTGGCCAGCGTCCAATGAATTGACCCAGTGTTGTGTGTTGACTAGCGTCCAATGAATTGACCCAGTGTTGTGTGTTGACTAGCGTCCAATGAATTGACCCAGTGTTGTGTGTTGACTAGCTTCCAATGAATTGACCACTTCACTGATTAAAATTAAGAACCCAATATTTTTTTTTATAAGAATGTACTTAACCAATAGATACACAGCTTGTAGCAAACAAATTACCCTCTTTTGTATATCCTACAACTGTATATGAGAATTTTGTTTGTGCGACACTGTCAGATTTAAAAGTTGTCATTTCATTAGTAATTGGGTCCGACAATTTGTGACGACACGTCGTAGTTAGCAAATATTGGATTTTTAATGTAGAGCATTTTCAGCAACACATCCATGAGACAGATGTTGGCAGCTAAAAACAGATGCCGGGAATTGTGCGTGTTAAAAACAGAGAGAGATAGAGAGAGAGAGAGAGAGAGAGAGAGAGAGAGAGAGAGAGAGAGAGAGAGAGAGAGAGAGAGAGAAAGAATGAATGTAATTTCTTTTTCTTTTAAAAGTCTGTTCTTCCATCATGAACAAAGGTTCATCTTCTTCCTGCATGAACAAAGGTTCATCTTCTTCCTGCATGAACAAAGGTTCATCTTCTTCCTGCATGAACAAATGTTCATCTTCTTCCTGCATGAACAAAGGTTCATCTTCTTCCTGCATGAACAAAGGTTCATCTTCTTCCTGCATGAACAAAGGTTCATCTTCTTCGCGGGCAGTGCAAAGAGATTGCGCCATTACGTCATTAACGTGTTTCTGTTTTGAATTCCTCGATTTTTTGGATTTTCACCAAATCCGATCGTATGGGAATATTTAAATTAAAAATACCCTATTTGAATTATTAATTTTTTGTTAACATGAGATATGGACAGACACCATTCCCACCCCTCCACTATACAGACACCAGCCCCACCCCTCCACTGTACAGACACCAGGCCCACCCTTCCACTGGACAGACACCAGTCCCACCCCTCCACTGGACAGACACCAGTACCACCCCTAAAACTGGACAGACACCAGTCCCATCCCTCCACTGTACAGACACCAGCCCCACCCCTCCACTGGACAGACACCAGCCCCACCCCTCCACTGGACAGACACCAGTACCACCCCTCCACTGGACAGACACCAGTACCACCCCTCCACTGGACAGACCCCAGTCTAACCCCTCCACTGGACAGACCCCAGCCCCACCCCTCCACTGGACAGACACCCGTCCCACCCCTCCACTGGACAGATCCCGTCCCATCCCTCCACTGGACAGACACCAGCCCCACCCCTTCACACAGTTTTGTATCAACTTTTAAAAATTACCCCTTTTTTCAATCTAAATAATTTATTATAAAAATATACTTGAGGCTGCATTGGTAAGGTATCGATCCTAACATTTCATAAGAAATTGTAACTACATTGGCAGGTATCGATCCTAATGTTTTCGCGCTCAGTGCGCTCCGATTATCCGTGTATTTGATAGTTCATTTGCCGCTGCCAGTCTATCACTAACCTCCGAGTCCTCCACCTCCCCAATGTCTGGTTACAAGTTCTGAAACTCAAGCAATGAGAAAGTGATCAATAAAAACTATTTTATCTAGCTTTGTCTGCGACGCGCGCCAACTCAACGTAGGGCCAAATATTAAGGAAACGACTAATCAAGTGAGAACGCACTGGCGCGGTCAGTGGTGGTCGGCTTGGAACATCCAGATATTGGATTCCACCATCTGATAGTAGTGGTAGGGTGGATTAGGGTAGACTTGTGCTTGGAAGGAGAGAATGGGAGGGGGGTGTGTGATGGTGCATGGAAGGAGTTAATGTGGGTTATTCTTTGAGTGAGAGAATTAGCGGGTGAGGTGTGAGAAAGGGTGGGGTGCTTGGAATGACAGGATTGGGGTGCATGAAAGAATGGAGGGTGGGCGCTAGTCAGTGTTGATCAGCGGTGACCTGCTAGTTATTGTTGATCAATAGTAGCCAGCCAGTTAGTGGTGACCCATGTGGATAGCCAAAACAAAGTGACAAGTTGGTCTGACGAACTAAGAAGTGACAAGTTGGTCTGACGAACTAAGAAGTGACAAGTTGGTCTGACGAACTAAGAAGTGACAAGATGGTCTGACGAACTAAGAAGTGACAAGTTGGTCTGACGAACTAAGAAGTGACAAGTTGGTCTGACGAACTAAGAAGTGACAAGTTGGTCTGACGAACTAAGAAGTGACAAGATGGTCTGACGAACTAAGAAGTGACAAGTTGGTCTGACGAACTAAGAAGTGACAAGTTGATCTGACGAACTAAGAAATGACAAGTTGGTCTGACGAACTAAGAAGTGACAAGTTGGTCTGACGAACTAAGAAGTGACAAGTTGGTCTGACGAACTAAGAAGTGACAAGTTGGTCTGACGAACTAAGAAGTGACAAGTTGATCTGACGAACTAAGAAGTGACAAGTTGGAAGTCCAATGTAAATACCCTGACATTCCCCCTTTGCTAACCCCGCTCCATCAAGCCGTCTATCATTGGAAAAAAGCCTTTTGTGCTAATCAAGTTTAAGCAAAAATTATTTTAACCACCTGTTTCCGTATTTTTAGAATCGTAAATTCAAAACCGCTTTATTTTGCACTGGTGACTGCCTACTTCCGGTTATATTACTATTAACAATAGACTACGGTACACAAGCCAAGATTTTCAAAATTACAACAAAAAAAATGGCCCATTTATCGGATATTGAACTATTGAACAGTTTTTTTTTAGCTATCAGCTGCATGATTGCGTTATTTGCTTTGTTTAGTTATAGCACTAATAGCAGTTACAATTCGAAATGGACCCTTAGCAGTTACAATTCGAAATGGACCCTTAGCAGTTACAATTCGACACGGATACTTAGCAGTTACATGAATGGACATGTTTTTTTTATTGAAGTTTTCGCAATAAATAAAATTGTATCGTCAGGTTGCTTTTCCCGGTATTCTAGAGATTTTAATACAAACGTCGCAATAAATGGACGACGCATTAACAAAAATGTAGTGGTGGTATTTATATTCTTACTCAGTACGTTCATTTATCAATAGTTACATAAGTACTGTCTACTGTTTTGTATTCATCAGTTTAAAAATACACAAAATTCCGACATGCGTATGCGTCCGTTCGAACAGATCTTCTCAGGACACACGCAAGTCATAGACTTAACAGTGGCGTAGCGAGCTTAACTCGCGCCCGGGGCACAATACCTTTTTAGCGCCCCCCCCTATTCGAAAACCATACAATATTATAGTAAAATATACCATTTGGCGCCCCTTTGTGAGTAGCGCCCGGGGCATGATGCCCCCCTTGCCCCCCCTCACTACGCCACTGAGACTTAACAACATTTGGTTTACAACTAAATGAAGAATCGAAGAAAATATCGTTTGCAAATAATTACAATTCCAACAAATTTCTCAATGGCAGCTGTAGGAAAAAAATAATCGACCAAACTTCCGTTCTACCACATTTCCGTTCGATCAAAATTCCGTTCTACCAAACTACCGTTCGATCACATTTCCGTTCGACCAAACTTCCATTCGATCAAATTTCCGTTCGACCAAATTTCCATTCGATCAAATTTCCGTTCGATCAATTTTTCGTCGACCAAATTTATTTCAAAGAAATGTTCGGATACGTCCTGTGAAAGCTTAAACCATTTTATGATTTGTTTGCTACTAGTTCAGTGATATGTTGATATGTAATGGTGAAATAACGAGCTGTTTTGTCAATTATATCAGAAGAAAGCTACCCCCCCCCCCCCCCCCCCCCCCAATGCTTCCGTATTTTTAGAATCGGAAATTCAAAACCCGCATATTTTCACGTATCATATAATTCTTACACTTATTAAATTGTTTAAATTTGGCTCAAGTTAGAACCTCAGGAAAAAGTAGTTATGTAAATTGTGTATCTTTTCCTCTCAAAAACACCGCCTGTAGCTTTTAACTAATACAAAATTGGCAACTGGCTAAACTAAAAAAAAAAAGAATGGAAAACCCCTCATTATCATATCGAAAACAGTTTGATGTGAAACCATTTTAAACAAGATGGCGGCGGTCTTCTTATGTCTAGATCCGGTCCTAGGGAATGCGTCAATAGACGTCATGACTTTTGATGTCATTCAAGGGACGCCACTGCCCGGTCATGTCTGCTGTAGGTCGTGGAGTAGCATGGGCTGGGGGGGGGGGGTCTAGTTTATAAAATAACAGAAAGGTGTGAGTAGAAATGTAGCTGGTGCTCGCCCTTGCTGACTGCAGTGACTGGCGTCAGATAAGATTACCCCCGCCCTCGGATGGCATTAATAGAATGGACGGAGTGATTACAGGGCGATTAGTACACAATCTAGAACTTCTAGAATGGACGGGGTGATTACAGGGCGATTAGTACACAATCTAGAACTTCTAGAATGGACGGGGTGATTACAGGGCGATTAGTACACAATCTAGAGCTTCTAGAATGGACGGGGTGATTACAGGGGATAAGTACACAATCTAGAACTTCTAGAATGGACGGGGTGATTACAGGGGACTAGTACACAATCTAGAACTTCTAGTATGACGGGGTGATTACAGGGCGATTAGTACACAATCTAGAACTTCTAGAATGGACGGGGTGATTACAGGGCGATTAGTACACAATCTAGAACTTCTAGAATGGACGGGGTGATTACAGGGGATTAGTACACAATCTAGAACTTCTCCCCCAAATGTTAGTTCATTAATTTTGTTCCTCTGTTTTCACATAAAATGTTGTTTTTAAAAATGATTCGATTCCTTTTGAGAATTTAATGATTTAAAATTAAATTGAATTTTAAAATTTGTTCATTGGATAGAAACGTGTGTTACTGTGGTTTTTTCTTGTTGTTTGTTTGTGTGTGTAGCCTATTTCACAACATTTATATTTTCTGTTAAACTATATTGAGTTATAAAACTTTATGACGTAGACATTTTTTTTTAAATTCCCGATGGGCACCGGGTGTTCCATAAATAGCCTGCCGCCATTTTGTGGATGTTATGTGTGTTATCTGAGACAGGTCCAAGATAAGAGCTTGATAAGTGGGAACATTTATAAGTAAACTTTGGGGCAAACGCGCTCACGTAGCTGTACACACGAAGTTGTACATACGAGTAGGCTGGCCCCGGCTGCCACTGTACACACGAAGTTGTACATACGAGTAGGCTGGCCCCGGCTGCCACTGTACACACGAAGTTGTACATACGAGTAGGCTGGCCCCGGCTGCCACTGTACACGTGCTGTGGACTGGTGTAGTTGTACACGTGATGTGTATGCGTATTGGGGTTGGTGTACGCCTGAAGTGGGCAAGGGTTGTTGTACAACCCCTGCGTCTCGGTGAATCTCGAGGGTTTAACAAGAGATGGAGGGTTGGCCCTACCGTTTTAGAACTTCGTCCACTCTGTAATGATTGTGTTTGTTGAATAGGTGTGTGTTTGTTGAGTACTGGTTTAGAGTTTCCTGCACATACTGTTCATGTATTTGTTGTCCTAATTATGTTGTGTTGTTGTTTTCTGTGGTAAAACCTCTCCAAGAGTTCATAAAGGGCTGACATGTTATAAAACACCAATTCTTGGACCAATATGGCTGGCTAAGGAAAGATTGAACAATACCGAATTCTTGGACCAATATGGCTGGCTAAGGAAAGATTGAACACGACCGAATTCTTGGACCAATATGGCTGGCTAAGGAAAGATTGAACACGACCCAATTCTTAGACCAATATGGCTAGCTAAGGAAAGATTGAACACGACCCAATTCTTGGACCAATATGGCTGGCTAAGGAAAGATTGAACACGACCGAATTCTTAGACCAATATGGCTAGCTAAGGAAAGATTGAACACGACCGAATTCTTGGACCAATATGGCTGGCCAAGGAAAGATTGAACACGACCCAATTCTTGGACCAATATGGCTGGCTTAGAAAAGATTGAACACGACCCAATTCTTGGACCAATATGGCTAGCTAAGGAATGATTGAACACAACTCAATTCTTGGACCAATATGGCTGGCTAAGGAAAGATTGAACACGACCCAACTCTTGGACCAATATGGCTGGCTAAGGAAAGATTGAACACGACCCAATTATTGGACCAATATGGCTGGCTAAGGAAAGATTGAACACGACCGAATTCTTGGACCAATATGGTTGGCTAAGAAAAGATTGAACACGACCAAATTCTTGGACCAATATGGCTGGCTAAGGAAAGATTGAACACGACCCAATTCTTGGACCAATATGGCTGGCTAAGAAAAGATTGAACACGACCCAATTCTTGGACCAATATGGCTGGCTAAGGAAAGATTGAACACGACCCATTTCTTGGACCAATATGGCTGGCTAAACAAAGATTGAAATTCAAAACAAATATGAAATGTGCATACTTTTAGCCAATTATTTCGTAACGTGCGAACACACCCCCCCCCCCCCAAATCCTCTTTCCTCATTCCATTAACTCCCGGGGGCTAAAGAATCCTTACAAAGACTAATTTAAGTACACCACGTGAGCACACAAGCCGCCTTTATGACGTGTCACAGTTTGCTGGGCTTTCTGTGAGAGCAACGGGATTTGTAGGCTTTCAGCAGGAGGAGCAATGCCCCCCCCCCCATATCGCGTATAGACACACTGACCACGTGAGTCAGACGAAAATGTGTCCACACCAAACAACATATGGGACATAACTGCGAGTGGAAAATACAACAGAACTCTTTTATTTAAACAGGTCTCAATGTTTGGTCAGTCTCGAAACCCTCTACGACAGTGGTTCTCAACCTTCCTAACGCCGCGACCCTTTCATACAGTTCCTCCTGTTGTGGCGACCCCACAGGCACGTACTTTTTTTCGTTGCTACTTTAAAACTGCAGAGAGTATATGTTTATTCAGATGGTCTTAGGCGACCCCCGAGAAAGGGTCGTTACCCACAGGTTGAGAGCCGCTGCTCTACGACTTTAGGAATCGTTGAACTTTTATAGGTCAGAATGGGATCAGACTATTTCGCCTTTCATTGGTCGAAAACCGTTATGAAGGTTTGTCATCTCGGCAATTCTTGAACTTTATCGAAGCCTCATACCAGCTACAAGTCCAATGCCAGTTTCAAGTCCAATGCCAGTTACAAGTCCTGTGCCAGTTACTAGTCCCATACCAGTCCATACCAGTTACAAGCCCCATACCAGTTACAAGTCCAATGCCAGTTACAAACCTCATGCCTTTTACAAACCCCAGTTATGCCCACCACTTCAGTTACAAGTCCCAGGTTATGCCCACCACTTCAGTTACAAGTCCCAGGTTATGCCCACCACTGCAGTTACAAGTCCCAGGTTATGCCCACCACTTCAGTTACAAGTCCCACGTTATTTGCAACAATAAAAGTGTACGCGGGATATAATTTATAATATTTCTCGATATGGGCCGGAGGTCCTGGTCCTTGGGGGGGGGGGGGGGCTCCCACCCCTCGCCTTAGGTCGTAAGGTGGGTGGCAACGTAAAAAAATCTAACAATTATTGTATTGTACATCAAGCTTGTCTATAGAAATAAAAGAATTCCCTCCTCGTCATTCCCTAGTCATGATGCCATTGATGTAACATCTAGTAGGGCACACTGAACAGTGCCCTCCTATATGATATTTGTCTGTACAAAAAGACTATTCAAAGGACAGACACGGTGTCTATTAATTGTTGTGGTTAGCTGAGATGACTTTGAAACAGAAACGGACTTCACAAAGGGGAGGTATAACTTGACCTTTGAGAGTTGCTTCCCTGTACCTAGGTTTTGAGTCAGCCATCCCTACCCCCTTACCCCTCCCAAACCCCACCCCACCCCCAACTCCACCCCCAGTTTGACAAGTGAGATTAAAACTTGGCCCTCGCTATCCAAATAATTAATGGTTGAGTCCGGTACCACGGCAAGATGGCGGTGCTGATAGGCGAGCTTTTGTGGCCGACCTGTTTCTACGGCGTTGACAATCTCAGTCAAGAATGTGGGTTAGGGTGGAATAATGGGGGCGGGGCGGGGGGGTATTTCCACGGTAACTTGAGTTCATTCACAGGCCTAGGTCAACATCTACTTTGACACTTTCTTTCGTCAATTGGCAAAAAAACTTCTCACTTTCTAACGCTAACTGGTGTCGGTCAGTTTTCTCTCGATTAATTCAATCTTCCGTATTTAACAGGAAAGATTTTCAAGGAAATTTACAAAATCACTTCATATACCCAAGCGTGACTGATGGGGGCAGCGGAATTAAGACCCCCGGACACCACGCATAAATATTATTGATATGACTCGATAAACTTACCCTGTGGCCAGCGGTATGGGGTAAAATCCAGGGGGAGGCGTCGGGGGTCTGTTGTAGCAGTAGAAGTCCTCCTCCGTCTGCGTACCGATGGATACCATGGTAGGACAGCGACTTTTCATGCCGCGTGTGCCGCCTGCTTCCGTCCCGCCACCGGACTTGCCTGGCCGTCTTAGGACCTCAACTATAATGGGCTCTTTGGCTGATCTGAAGGCTTCGACGGCCTCATTGTGACTGGACTGGGACAGGTCTTGGCCATTCACCTGGAAGAGAGGAACAGAATTTCATATATATGTATATTTACAGGTGAGTTATACTGCAGAAAGTTGTTTGGGCCAAGAACAAAAACATCTTCAGCACTTCAGTGCTCACACTCAATCCATTAATGTCAAAATATGGCAGCATAGAGTCGAGCGACTGTGGGAAAACAATCAAGGCATAATAGGGACTGTTATCCGTTGTAACATGTATTCAATTTGGGGGTGGTGTTGAAGAGGGGAGTAAATCTAAACTCATTGCAAAGATAGAATTAGTCAACTGGTATAACAATAAACTATGACACTTTTACCCACCCCACCACTTATAACGTGATATAACATCTCCATTGATCCACACTACCACGGACCACCCTTAATATTATATATACCGTAACATGCCTAGTAACACCCTCTCCCTTATATAAGATCGGAAGTAAGTCCATAAAACAGGGCGAAACAAGCAAAAAGTCAGATCTTATTTAGTTACATAACGTGCTAATTATATTGTAAGCAAAAAATTATAGTTTTTTAATAATCAAAGCTAATTTAGAAAATTTGCAAAAAATAAAAATTAATTATTATTTTTAAATATTTAAAAAAAATGAAAAGAATTGTTATATACCATTGCATTCTACCACCTCTACCCCCACGACATAAAACACAATAGAACAAAATCATACCCCCCCCCCCCCGTTATATAATGTGTTACTGGTCCCATATCTCGTCAACATGCAACGGTGGTTCTCACAATATTGCCAGTGATGTACAGACGCGTGAAATGATAGGAAATGGAAAACTCGCTACCTACAACCAAAATTCTAAATTATCCTTGTAATTGTCAAGTCATCCACGCCTGGATCACGGAATAACACCTAAATCACACAATAACACCTGAATCACACAATAACACCTGAATCACACATTAACACCTACTTGACACATTAACAAGTTACCACATATCTGACCTATGAACACGTCATTAGTCGACTTAACAATGGCCTGAAAACTACACTTGAACATGTATTTGGAAACGAGTTGTACTGGTAAAGATTTAGAGCTCTAAACAACGTATTCGTTAATTTCACTTGCAAAAACTGATATAGTGATGAGAAAGTGACCAGGCTGGCAGTAAACAGGTTGAGAGCACAATGAGGATACACCATCGAACAGCCTTGAACATCTGCAAGGCACACACACACTGCAAGGCAAGGGAAGTTAGACCATCAATGGGCCCTTGCCTGAAAAAAAGGGGGGGGGCGAGTAGTCGTGGTTTCGGGCAGAAGGGGGGGGGGGTGACAAGTGCGGGGTGGAGGGCCGTACACATGTGTCACGTCAAGACATTCATGATTGGAGGGGCGGGGCGGGAGGGGCGGGGGTGTGGGGCAGATTGGCCTGGTTTGTTCCACGGTTTAGAGTTTAAACGACGGAAAGAAAGGAGAAGACAATGTTCCCCAATGTTCCTTGTGTATGACGGATGTGCTTTTATTTTGTTTGTTGTAGTGATCTGAGATGTCACGTGTCAATCTGTGTAAGCCTTGTCATTGAGACATTTTATGAGTTTGTAACTTTGTCCAGTAAGTCAGTTAGTCAGTCAGTAAGTCATTGCGACATTTTACGAGTTTGTAACTTTGCCCAGTAAGTTGAGTAAGTCAGTTCGTCGTCAGTAAGTCATTGCGACATTTTACGAGTTTGTAACTTTGCCCAGTAAGTCAGTAATTGAGACAGAGTTTGTAACCTTGCCCAGTAAGTAAGTAATTGAGACAGAGCTTGTAACTTTTTTCAGTAAGTCAGTCAGTAAGTCATTGAGACGTTTCTGTGGCAAATGATCGTACACCATACAATAAGACAATCAAGTAGTTTAGTAGGGAGAACCTCATCTGACGCCGAATGCCAACTTATGTCACATATGCCAACTTATGTCACGTATGCCAACTTATGTCACGTATGCCAACTTATGTCACGTATGCCAACTTATGTCACATGTGCCAACATATGTCACATATGCCAACTTATGTCACGTATGCCAACTTATGTCACATGTGCCAACATATGTCACATATGCCAACTGATGTAACATTGCTCTAGTCACATCATAATCTTGCCAACCTTCATTGACACGCATCTTGAAAAACCGCTAGTCGCGGCTAGTCTATGTTAAACATTAATATGTAACATATCGATCTAAACCCTTTCTGGGCGAACAACAGGCAAATATACCTCTTAAAAAGTCAATATTTTATGATGGACTTTTCTTAAAACTCAGCCAAACTGACCAGAGATTCGACACAACAACTGTAATAAATCAAACGGAATCAAGAGTTTTTTTGGAAAGTTGTTGAAAGATAACGATCATGTTGATTAATAATTTGAGAATCACGACCCCAGCAAGACCAAGTTACAACTTGAGAATCCCGACACCAGCCAAACCAAGTTATAACTTGAGAATCCCGACCCTAGCAAAACCAAGTTACAACTTGAGAATCCCCACCTCAGCAAGACCAATTTATAACGAGATAATAATATCGTTGTCTCTGACGGCTGTAGCCGTAACAATGCATACAGAACTGAAGGTGAAAATAGTCAACTGCGGTCTGCACCTTAAAAACTTAAATAGATCAATGGCTAGTGCAAACTAATGAGATCAGGCACGTTCATTGTACTAATAGATTGTACCTTCCCACTGGATGCCGCCCCACAGGGTGCCGTCCCATGGAATGTCGCCCCATGGGGTGCCGTCCTAGAGTGTACCATCCCACTGGATGTCGCCCCACGGGGTGCCGTCCTAGAGTGTACCATCCCACTGGATGCCATCCCACTGGATGCCACCCCACTGGATACCACCCCACTGGATGCCGTCCCGTGGGTGTCGCCCCACGGGGTGCCGTCATAAATTATACCATGTCACTGGTTACCGTCCAAAGGGGTGTCGATACACTGACTTGGCATGGTGTTTTCCCCATTAAAAACAGACAAATCTAATCCTAAAGCATACAACTTTTATCATCAAGATTCATTTTTCTGGTGAGTACATTTTCTATGAACACATCGACAGTTGACATTAAAATGATTACAAATGGACCAAGGTCAAGTATACCAAGCACCAGTAACTATGCAGCACGTGCTATGACATTACGAGCTTAGGAGTTCAACGAGTAATTAGGATGTTGTAAAACAAAAATCCATAGATCGATTGATTGATTACGTGTATTTGTCGCAGGGGAGAGAATACAACAACACCAGAATACGGTAAAGCTGAAATTAAGGGGAGAGAATGATGAACGGCCCACTGAAACGACACAGACGGCACGAATACAAACAATACACGCATAATTCTGGTAAACATATTAAAATGGCGGAATCCAATTTAAAAAATTGCTATGAGCTCAAGGTTATCTCCCTGTTTAAAGAAACACCAAGAATGCCCCCCCCCCTCCCCCAATTCGATGCCATTTATTGATGTTATAACAGTGTATTTGTCAAGCAGGATACGGTCTCCCGTTACTGAATGTATTTGTCAAGGATAAGGTCTCCCGTTACAGATGTATTTATCAAGGATAAGGTCTCCCGTTACAGATGTATTTGTCAAGGATAAGGTCTCCCGTTACTGAATGTATTTGTCAAGAAGGATACGGTTTCGTGTTACTGTCATTGTTACTTAAATGCCCCAATGGAATTACAGTGAATTAAATAATAAATTGTGCAAGTGTATGTGTGTGTGCTTGTGTGTGTGAGTTTGTCTACGTTTGTTTGTGTGGGTGTGTGTGTGTGTTTGTGGGTATGTTTGTAGGCTGATACTCCTTGTGATTAATAAAATCATTTGTAAAAAAAAGGAACAGAAGCAGAAAAGAGTTCAAATGACATAATCACGTTTCTGAACTACGGTTAGCCTCCACTACCCATGATTCACCAGCTGATGTTATTTATAAACATCATTTCCGGTCAGTAATGACGTAAGAACTAAAATGTTATCGTAGACCAGGTGGTGGGGTGTACCAACATCTCAACGTTCTCTTTATTATAAAAATATATAAATCGTTTAGTTTAATATATGTAAAATATATGGTATCGATGAGTCAATATATGGTATCGATGAGTAAATATATGATATAGATGAGTAAATATATGGTATCGATGAGTAAATATATGGTATCGATCAGTAAATATATGGTATCGATGAGTAAATATATGGTATCGATGAGTAAATATATGGTATCGATGTGTAAATATATGGTATCGATGTGTAAATATATGGTATCGATGAGTAAATATATGGTATCGATGAGTAAATATATGGTATCGATGAGTAAATATATGGTATCGATGTGTAAATACGTGGTATCCATATATTATTAAAAAGTTCTTCAGTTGGTTTGATTTTTTTTTTTTAAAGAGGGAAGAAATCTAATGTTGCTAAACACGGGCCAAAGATGGAGTTATCGATCGTGAACCCACACACGAGATGGGGAGTCTATTGTAGGGACATAATAGATCCATCAATAGACGGTGGGTGAGACCTGGGGACGCGTGTCTGCTCTAGACAAACAGAAGAGATCTCTTTCACGGCCTGAGAGACACGGTGTTGTACAGGTGGGCCTGGGCTCAGGTGAATGGTGGGTTGTGGGGGGGGGGGTGCTAAGTGAGGGGACAGGTCATTATGAAAGCCAGATTAGTGAATTACAAGGGTGCGGGTGAGTTTGGCAAACTATACGGACGGACACATGTGAATTTGGAGTAGGACACAGGTGAGTTTGGCAAACTATACGTAGGACACAGGTGAGTTTGGCAAACTATACGCAGGACACGTGAATTTGGAGTAGGACACAGGTGAATTTGGCAAACTATACGTAGAACACAGGTGAGTATGGCAAACTGTACGTAAGAAACAGGTGAGAATGGCAAACTATATGTAGGAAACAGGTGCCACATACGTAGGACACAGTTTGATGAACAAGATAGCGAAACAGTTGAGTGTGATGTACAAGGTTTGGACACAGTTGAGTGTGATGTACAAGAATAGGAAACATGTGGGCGTGATGCACAAGTTTAGGACACTGGTGCGTTTGGTGTACAAGGTTAGACACAGTTGGTGTGGTGTACAAGGTTAGGACACGGGTGGTGTGGTGTACAAGGTTAGGACACAAGTGAGTGTGGTGCACAATGATCAAACAAATACTACAAAAATCAACATATCGAGGGCTTCGATAAATAACAACATCGAAATTTAATTAAATATTTTTTTATATATATTAAACAATTTCCTTGTCTTGCTATTACGCCTGTCTTCAAGACCGCGTCAAGACCAACAGTAATCTCATAACCAGTGGCGTAGGGGGGCTGGGCGTCAAGACCAACAGTAATCTCATAACCAGTGGCGTAGGGGGGCTGGGCGTCAAGACCAACAGTAATCTCATAACCAGTGGCGTAGGGGGACTGGGCGTCAAAACCAACAGAAATCTCATAACCAGTAGCGGAGGGGGCTGGGCGTCAAGACCAACAGTAATCTCATAACCAGTGGCGGAGGGGGCTGGGCGTCATTTTTTTTCTTAATAAGGAGGCGCGGCATTTTTAATCAACAGCCGAGATCTTTTCGTGGAATGGGGGTGGGGGCAAAAATTTCGACCGACCCCTGGTTTGCATTAACCCTAGCCACGCCACTGCTCGTAATAGAAACAAATAGAATAAGGGTTAAAGCTTATGAATATGTTCTATTACTTCTATAAGTACCCCGCCCCCTTTCTTGACACACACTTTTTTTAAAAGGCACTGAGACTATGTCTTTTAGTTATCGTCATGTCATAAAAGTCACGGAGGTCCAGTGAAGACATTGTCACGGAAGTCCAGTGAAGACATTGTCACGGAAGTCCACTGAAGACATTGTCACGGAAGTCCAGTGAAGACATTGTCACGGAAGTCCACTGAAGACATTGTCACGGAATTCCAGTGAAAACATTGTCATTGAAGTTTAGTGAAGAAAACTGTTACGGAAGTCCAGTGAAGACATTGTCACGGAAGGCCTGTGAAGACATTGTCACGGAAGTTCAGTGAGGACATTGTCACGGAAGTCCAGTGAGGACATTGTCACGGAAGTCCAGTGAGGACATTGTCACGGAAGTCCAGTGAGGACATTGTCACGGAAGTCCAGTGAGGACATTGTCACGGAAGTCCAGTGAGGACATTGTCACGGAAGTCCAGTGAGGACATTGTCACGGAAGTCCAGTGAGGACATTGTCACGGAAGTCAAGGGAAAAGTAACTTCTCTTTGAAGTCCATGGTGACATATTCTTTCATCTCTTGTGGACATTATCAAAAAGCTTTTAAAGACTAAACACGCATCTATGATAGGTCCATACGTCTCTAACCTTGACCCTTGTATAGAGACACGATTGATTCATTTCAATGTTAATATAATCCATAACTTCAGGTTTCTGTGTTCATTGAATGGCGTCATATTTACTACAGGAAAATGGGGTCGGGGAGGGGAGGGAGGGATAGAGCGCGCGGGGGGGGGGGAGCATGGCGGAGGGGATAGTGCACGAGTGACCGTTGTTGACCTTCACACGACGTGCACTTAACCCAATGAAATCCAAATTACCTTCTTACACATAGCTCACTTTGATTTCTATAACAAATCTCAATATCTGAGCTGCAGCATTACCATTGGCAGGATTTCACATGACAATAATCATTGGTCAATGGGATCAGCCAATCAACAAACGGAAAGGAATAAATAAAAAATCAGATGAAAAGAATGGGGGCAAGAGACTATGGGCGGAAGAGAGAGGGGGTAGAAAGAGAGGGGGATAGAGAGAGGGGGGATAGAGAGGGAGGGGGATAGAGAGAGAGGGGGATAGAGAGAGGGGGGTAGAGAGAGAGGGGGATAGAGAGAGAGGGGGATAGAGAGAGAGGGGGATAGAGAGAGAGGGGGATAGAGAGAGAGGGGGATAGAGAGAGAAGGGGATAGAGAGAGAGGGGGATTGAGAGAGAGGGGGATAGAGAGAGAGGGGGGTAGAGAGAGAGGTAGTGAGTAAAATATCATGGAGAATGCGTAAAAAGAGGAAAGTGTATGAAATGAGGGAGAGTGAGAGAAATAGACACAGAGAGGGGAGAAGAATACTAGGACATATAGAGTGTGGAAATGTGGGAAATGTGGGAGAGAGTTAGATGAAGGGAGAGAGAGAGAGAGAGAAGGGGGTAAGGTGGTTTCAAAAAGGGGGGAAAATGGCTGAGAGGCTGATGGTGCATGAAAACCTTGTGGATATATTTGATTACACAATGTGAGATTGTGATTGTGGTAATATTTGATCTCCCAAGATGAGATTGTGATTGTGGTAATATTTGATCTCCCAAGCTGAGATTGTGATTGTGGTAATATTTGATCTCCCAAGCTGAGATTGTCATTGTGGTAATATTTGATCTCCCAAGCTGAGATTGTGATTGTGGTAATATTTGATCTCCCAAGCTGAGATTGTCATTGTGGTAATATTTGATCTCCCAAGCTGAGATTCTGAAACAAGAAAAAGCCCTAAGCTTGACGCAGCGCTAACAGTGACGTGCTTCCGACACGGCTCCAGTTCCCTGGAACAACATGGGCACCAAAATCCAATGCGATATCTTTATAAGCAGGGATCGTTTTCTTCTAACTGGTTTCAAAACAAGCAGAATTACGCCACCCCGTAGCGCCCCCCTTCCCCCACATCTCACATGCACCCTACCAACTTGTTTAACTGCTAGCTCTGCAAGTGACGAACATTCACCCCTCACACAGCATAATTAGCCTTATTGCGTGACCCCCCCCCCCGTCCCCATTTTTCCTCCATCCCCACCGTCCCCTCCATACCCACACAACCTCAGGCCAGAACGTGTGCGCACACAATTCAAGCATTTAATTTTAATCAACTTTGTGTGTGTGTAAGATGATGGCATTGTCTTCACTGTGGCCCACCAGAGAAGGATTTGGTGCAAACAAAAGTGGAAGAAGTGATTTTATCAACAGCCGAGATGGCAGCCCGCCTTGAACACAGCCATTAATTTAACAGCCAGAAGACGGCTTCTTAAGGGAAGTATTTTCTTCACCGATCTAACTTTGCTTTTACAAATATAAATCTTTCTAGCGATCTAGCCATGAAAAGTCAAAAGCGTTAGAGTGTAGACATTCTATTGTTAGGATGAAACATTTTAAAAAAAAAAATGCTTGGAATAAAATAAACAATAATTAATTGTGTCTTTCGCCATTCAACCATGACCATATTGTTGGTCCGTAATACAGTGCAAGTATGACGCCGATATCTTGGCCATGTCTGCTTGGCACAATTTAGGCTGGCACTGACAAGTTAACCATGAAGTAAGGCCGTGCAACTGTTCTTGTGGAAGAGGTAAGCTCAGAGTAAAATCAAACTCTCAACCCCAGAAGCCTGAGACATCGGCCAACATCCCATGCCCACAGTGAAACAAAACTCTCAACCCCAGAAGCCTGAGACATCGGCCAACATCCCATGCCCACAGTGAAACAAAACTCTCAACCCCAGAAGCCTGAGACATCGGGCAACATCCCATGCCCACAGTGAAACAAAACTCTCAACCCCAGAAGCCTGAGACATCGGCCAACATCCCATGCCCACAGTGAAACAAAACTCTCAACCCCAGAAGCCTGAGACGTCGGGCAACATCCCATGCCCACAGTGAAACAAAACTCTCAACCTCAGAAGCCAGAGGCATCAACCAACATCCCATGCCCACAGTGAAACAAAACTCTCAACCCCAGAAGCCTGAGACATCGGCCAACATCCCATGCCCACAGTGAAACAAAACTCTCAACCCCAGAAGCCTGAGACATCAGCCAACATCCCACACAAATAACCGTTAGCTAATTTACAGCTGCTTGAAAAATCCGGAAACGAGTCATATTACAACTTCCATACAACTTCAACTTGACCTCCATATAACTTCAACTTGACCTCCATATAACTTCAACTTGACCTCCATATAACTTCAACTTGACCCCAATAGCTCTGGAGTTAATGAAACATCACCAGAAATTAAAATGTCCTCTTCCAGCCTAATCCAACCTATCTCTGAAACAAGCTAATCTTGACTCGTACATTTTTTTTTTCAAGAACGTAATCCCTGGCTGGAAACAAGGCAACCTTTTGTTGGAAACAAAAAATCGATGGAAAGCCTTCGAAATGGTAATCAATGAATAGTAGTAGTAGTACAAAGCAACTCATAACTAATGAAAGTGGGGGAGGGGTGGTAGTGATGGATAGGCTTGCCTGGAAGTGGAGTAAGATGACAGGGGATGTGATGGCAAGGATGAGACAAGGCTGGTATGATGGTAGGAAGGTATGATGGTAGGAAGGTATGATGGTAGGGAGGTATGATGATCGGAAGTTACGATGGTAGGAAGGTACGATGGTAGGAAGGTACGATGGTAGGAAGGTATGATGGTAGGAATGTATGATGGTAGGATGGTAGAGAGGTATGATGATCGGAAGTTACGATGGTAGGAAGGTACGATGGTAGTAAGGTATGATGGTAGGAAGGTATGATGGTAGGATGGTAGGGAGGTATGATGATCGGAAGTTACGATGGTAGGAAGGTACGATGGTAGGAAGGTATGATGGTAGGAAGGTATGATGGTAGGAAGGTATGATGGTAGGAAGGTATGATGGTAGGAAGGTATGATGGTAGGAAGGTATGATGGTACAAGATACTAGAGTTGGAATCGAGACATGGAAATCAAAATATGACAGCAGGGAAGCCAGTTTTTAATTTGTTACGAAAATGTTATTTTTAAAGATGCGGTCATGTGCTCTCCATCATCTTAATATTGTGTTAATTGTAATATCTTGGTGTACAGTCTTGATACTATATGTCTATATTACAATATCCTGCAACGCCTCCCCTGTTTGAAAGATTGGATACACATTTGGAACAACAGACGGGGGAAGTGTCTGATTCAGTGTCCACGCGAGCCACGCGAGGCAACAGTTCAATCATTGACCGAGAGTTCACGGCAGATACAGAAGGGGTCTTTGTGGCCCTGTGTGAGTCATTGCTACAAGCAATCTTAGACATGTCCGGCTCGTCAATTGGTTGAGTGTCGTCTAGAACGAGTGTGTGACGAGGTCAGATCGACAAGCGAGAGACTGAGTGACGTGGTTTCGGCCCACCTGGCAGATTTCATGTTCTACTCTACGAACAGGGCGGGGAAAATTGAAATTTTTGTAAAATGAGAGAAACGTGATTAAAGCCACTTGGTGT
This sequence comes from Omphiscola glabra, assembly GCA_964017045.1. Lineage (NCBI taxonomy): Eukaryota > Metazoa > Mollusca > Gastropoda > Lymnaeidae > Omphiscola > Omphiscola glabra. Next base: position 24,316,525 of record OZ024799.1, read on the forward strand.
GATAGATTAAAGCCACTTTGTGTGAATGATTAAAGCCACTTTGTGTGAATGATTAAGGCCACTTTGTGTGAATGATTAAGGCCACTTTGTGTGAATGATTATAGTCACTTTGTTTGAATGATTAAAGCCACTTTTGCGAAACATTGTGATTAAAGCCACTTTCTGTGAATGATTAAAGCCACGTTGTGTGAAACAATTTAAAGATAACTATGTTGTACACAAAGGGTCAAATGTTATTATTTTGTTTATGCTTGCACAGACTACACTATGTGACAGAGTGTTGAGGGTTTCAGTTCAAAAATCAATAAAAAAACTTTTAAAGCAAATTCTCGTTAATTTTCAGGTTTCACATATCGATACCCATCCTTGTCAACCATTTATCGATACTACATACGTTCTGGCGGCGATTACCACGTCGTGTTGTAAATCAACCGGCTGTCAATGAATTAAGTGACAATGACACCTGAATGTATAATTTACACGCGCGGTCCGGGGGCAGCGGCGGCACCCAAAAGTGGGGTTTTGATCTGGGAGGTGGTGGTGGTCTTCCCAAAGGGTCGAGAGGTCACAGTCATTGTTTCCCCCCACCGCTCCCCCCTCCCTCTACCTTCCAGTCAGTCACATGCGATCAGGCAGCGATGAATCTTTCAGAAAACGGAAATCCCCGATGACCTCCGATGGTCTAACCCCATCCACCACCCTTCTCCCTCCACTGCCCGCCGTAAACGAAGTTGGCGTTTTCGATGCCTCATAAATATTGCTGTCAAATGAGCCAACTTGCGTTGTTGGGGGGGGGGGGGGGGGGTTTGATTTGTGAGCGTGGGGAAGGGGGCGATGGCATTGCAACAGGGTGTATTTAATTCCCTAATGACTTGTAACGTAACAGTTCCAAGCGCGACCAGCTGACTGATGACGTAACACACAAAGTTGTGTAGCTCGAGTACCGTATCATCGCATCCTGATGTTAGGACAGTGGTCGGCAAACTCATTAGTCAACACAGCCAAAGATCAGCAGCAGGACGATTAAAATTGTTTTGGGAGCCAAATTTCTTTTCAAGAACCATGTTTTTCTGAGTCAAAACCGATTTGTGGCGGACTGGCCGAGCCGCACTCAGGTCGCTAAAGAGCCGCACTCAGGTCGCTAAAGAGCCGCGATTTTCCGACCACTGTCCTAGGAAATACGCATGGTACCTGCACATACTCTTGGTCTACCCCCCTCCCACACCGGGCCGGACAAAGGCCAAAAGGTTGACCGAAAGTTGTAGGACAGGGGATAGCAGAAGTCACACTGTCAGTCGCACGCCCGTTATCCCTAATGATTTACGGTGATGACAAAACAATTGATGATTAAACCGTTAGCCCCACGCCGCCAATTGTTTACTTTGCAACTTAAACAATTTTCTACCTTCGGCTTCACATTTGTTGAATGGAAATCAAGGGACCAAAATAGTGGTGATTAAAATCAAAACACAATATTTGATTAAAGTCAAAACACAATATTTGATTAAAGTCAAAACACAATATTTGATTAAAGTCAAAACACAATATTTGATTAAAGTCAAAACACAATATTTGATTAAAGTCAAAACACAATATTTGATTAAAGTCAAAACACAATATTTGATTAAAGTCAAAACACAATATTTGATTAAAGTCAAAACACAATATTTGATTAAAGTCAAAACACAATATTTGATTAAAGTCAAAACACAATATTTGATTAAAGTCAAAACACAATATTTGATTAAAGTCAAAACACAATATTTGATTCTGTTTAAAGCTTTAATCCGAAGATGAGCTCGGTGGCGTTCGGCGAAGCAGTAAGAGAGCTCTAAGCATTTGAATGTGATGTAGGCATTTGGATGTGATGTAGGCATTTGGATGTGATGTAAGCATTTGAATACAATGTAAGCATTGGAATATGATGTACGTATTTGAATGCTGTGCCCACCAACCCAAATTTTATGAGAAGATAATACAAAAATATAGTTGCCAAAACATGACCCTGTGCCCACAAGATATCGGAGCATGACGTAGATTACAGGCACTACGGTCCACGGCTAAAACAAAGGTTATTGACCCATATAAGTGACTAATCAAGTGGATTATCAGTTAACGGTATCAATAGCAGTTTCAATAGACGGTTACTGTTATGCAACTCGGGGCAAAACATCCAGATAGTGTGTCAAGAGAAAGGTTAAAGGTCAAAGTTCAGTGGTCAGTATTGTTATTTGTAATATAAAAAGATGATTATTATTTTCTGGTAACTCCCCCCCCCCCACCCACACACACACACTTTTTCCCCCTAGGCAACCAATCACGGCGATAGATTAAGGGGTTGTGTTAAGATAACTCTGGCCAATGAAAAGATCAAAGGGACGGGGTTATCTCAAGATGACAGCTTCGACATTGATCAGACGCGATCTAGACCCTGTCGACACGGGATCAAAGACTTAGAGATAGGACTCCTCAGGACGAGAGGACGACATTGAAGAGGTGGACCAAAGAGGAGAGAGGTGGGGGGGGGGGCGGTGAATCCAGTGACCAGTGTAAAGATCTGAGCTGGGCCAGAATTACAATGGGAGAAAAATGGGAGAAAAAAGAAAGAAAAAAATTATTGAGAGTTGTCGAAAAGTGGAACCAGAGCCAAATGAAATCATTATATTATGGTGTTATAAATTATAGCAAACTAAATGATAATAGTCTTTGATAATAGTTACAAGACAATGTGTGCTTGAAAGAGAGTTTTAGAGCGCAGGTGGCAGGGCGCCTCTTAATAGTACCGGTAATGCTGACTGCAAACACACGTGTCGAGTGGCCCTAGGAATAGATCCTGAGTGTCCCTATTACAGATCTTGGGTGTACCGATGATAGATCTCGAGTTAATCTATACTAGATCCTGAGTGTCCCTATTACAGATCTTAGGCGTACCGATGATAGATCTCGAGTTAATCTATACTAGATCCTGAGTGTCCCTATTACAGATCTTAGGCGTACCGATGATAGATCTCGAGTTAATCTATACTAGATCCTGAGTGTCCCTATTACAGATCTTAGGCGTACCGATGATAGATCTCGAGTTAATCTATACTAGATCCTGAGTGTCCCTATTACAAATCTTAGGCGTACCGATGATAGATCTCGAGTTAACCTATACTAGATACTGAGTGTCCCTATGATAGATTCTGATTGTGATACAACACTCAAAACCCCACTGAATGTAAAAGTAGCACAAGGATGTGTGAGTGTGAGTGTGCTGTGACCTAGCCAGGCAAGTCTCCCTCATGCAGGGCGATTGACCACTCTGTGACCAACACGTGTAAATCGGATCTCTGCGCTTAAAAAAAAAGGAACGGAATATTATATATTTGCGAGACTATTTATAGCCCACCAAACAATGGCGGCGGACATGCTTGAGCTTCCGATCTCCTTAAGTTACTTGACAAAACATGCGCACAAGTAACCCATCTTATAAGAATCCCTATGAGTAGCCACCGCGCACTTTGTTTACGCCCCTGTACTATATTAAGATCCGCAGATTTATAATATAATGTTTAAATTTTAAAAATTTCCATAAAGCATAAGAAAATTACGCCCACTAAAAAAATCTCATTTAGCGCAGTGATCGAGTGATCGGGAATTGTACTCTGCCGTTGAACCCACCATTACTCTTTCTTTCATACTTAGATAATTATATTCATTGAGTATACTAATAGCTCTCGAATCTACGTTGATTAAGGGCACACAACTGTGTACTTCTCTCACATAAGCCAAACTGTGTACTTCTCTCACATAAGCCAAACTGTGTACTTCTCTCACATAAGCCAAACTGTGTACTTCTCTCACATAAGCCAAACTGTGTACTTCTCACATAAGCCAAACTGTGTACTTGTCACGTAAGACAAACTGTGTACTTGTCACATAAGCCAAACTGTGTACTTGTCACATAATCTAGACCTCGGTAATCTAACTTCCTAAATAATTAAATATTATTAGGATTATTTCATCAGACCTTTGGATAATTATTGGGGGGGGGGCCTCATCTTTTAGTTAGGGCTCGTTTTGAAGGAGGTATGTTTGTCATACTTTGGATAACGTTAGCCCACATGTTTGTCATACTTTGGATAACGTTAGCCCACATGTTTGTCATACTTTGGATAACGTTAGCCCACATGTTTGTCATACTTTGGATAACGTTATCCCACATGTTTGTCATACTTTGGATAACGTTATCCCACATGTTTGTCATACTTTGGATAACGTTATCCCACATGTTTGTCATACTTTGGATAACGTTATCCCACATGTTTGTCATACTTTGGATAACATTATCCCACATGTTTGTCATACTTTGGATAACGTTAGCCCACATGTTTGTCATACTTTGGATAACGTTAGCCCACATGTTTGTCATACTTTGGATAACGTTAGCCCACATGTTTGTCATACTTTGGATAACGTTAGCCCACATGTTTGTCATACTTTGGATAACGTTAGCCCACATGTTTGTCATACTTTGGATAACGTTAGCCCACATGTTTGTCATACTTTGGATAACGTTAGCCCACATGTTTGTCATACTTTGGATAACGTTAGCCCACATGTTTGTCATACTTTGGATAACGTTAGCCCACATGTTTGTCATACTTTGGATAACGTTAGCCCACATGTTTGTCATACTTTGGATTACGTTAGCCCACATGTTTGTCATACTTTGGATAACGTTAGCCCACATGTTTGTCATACTTTGGATAACGTTAGCCCACATGTTTGTCATACTTTGGATAACGTTAGTCCACATGTTTATGGATTGATTATCATACTTTGGATAACGTTAGCCCACATGTTTATGGATTGATTATTATACTTTGGATAACATTAGCCCACATGTTTATGGATTGATTATCATACTTTGGATAACGTTAGCCCACATGTTTATGGATTGATTATCATACTTTAGATAACGTTAGCCCACATGTTTATGGATTGATTATCATACTTTGGATAAACTGCAAAACATTTTTTTATCCAGAGTTATCCACAATTGCTAGTTCTATAAACGTAAATGTCTGTCACTTTAAATAAATTGATCGATGTACCGGTATCTATCTTTTCAGATATTGTCCATTTTCTTTCGCGTCTACTCTACTCTAAGAACCAATAAAGCTATAACTTTCAAGGCCTCGTATCTTGTATTTGCTTGTATTTCAAACTGTCACCCCCTCCCCATCCATTCATCAACTCTGCACACGGCTACCTGCATGTAACATGTATTTTGTTTTCTTACATTGCAGTACTTTAATTTATGGAATATTTTACCTCCATCTTTTAGGAGTATTGAAAAGGATAGAAAATCGTTTAGGAAACATTTAAAGACTTTTTTGTTTAATAGATTTGATGAAACCAGAGCGCAGTGAGCATGCTAAAGTAGCATGGATACCAGCGCTATAGAAGTATCCAATCAATCAATCAATCGATCAATCAATCAATCAATCAATCGATCAATTTATAATAAAAAAACAATTTGAGAATCACGATCCTTTTTTTTAACTGTCAGAAGCGTCCCTCCACCGTCCACCTGTCCTTCCACCTGTCCTTCCACCTGTCCCTCCACCGCCCACCTATCCCTCCACCGCCCACCTGTCCCTCCACCGTCCACCTGTCCCTCCACCGTCCACCTGTCCTTCCACCGTCCACCTGTCCCTCCACCGTCCACCTGTCCCTCCACCGTCCACCTGTCCTTCCACCGTCCACCTGTCCCTCCACCGTCCACCTTACCATTTATTTAAACGACCACCATCCACCCACCTTACATTACCACCACCACATTACCGTCCGCCTAATCCTTTTAAATATATACATAGATAGATAGAGAGATAGATAGAGAGATAGATAGAGAGATAGATAGAGAGATAGATAGAGAGATAGATAGATAGATAGATAGATAGATAGATAGATAGATAGATAGATAGAGAGACAGAGAGATAGATAGATAGATAGATAGATAGATAGATAGATAGATAGATAGATAGATAGATAGATAGATAGATAGATAGATAGATAGATAGATAGATAGATAGATAGATAGATAGATAGATAGATAGATAGATAGATAGAGAGATAGATAGAGAGATAGATAGAGAGATAGATAGAGGGATAGATTTAAAAAGATAATATTGTTGATCCAAAGTAAGCTGAGAGTTCTCAAAGAGAACATCACTCTAATGACATAAGGGGAGGGGGCACAACCGCTCGTAACCTGGCTCTCTATGACTTATGGGTTAAAAAACATGGCAACAGTCAACACGAAATTAGAATTGAATTTTGGCCCTTCTCCAGCCAGTTGTGAAACACGAAGCACGGCCATTATTTGTGTCAATCACGCCAACCACTGAAGTAGTTTTATTTTTAAGACAACAAAACTGTCTGAGGTATAGTAAAAGTTAGACATGTAAATAATGAAAAATAATTATTGGGTAATCAATCATTATTACCCCCCCCCCCCCCCCAAAGCAACTTCCCCTCAAACGTATAGGAATACAATTGATATGAAATTAACACTTGAAAAATGGTCAGAAGAATTCTTTGTATTTATTGCGTCTTATTTCTTGATTTTCATATAATGAAAAATTTACCAAAAACAAATTTAAAAAAAAAGAAAAAAAAAAACAAACTTTGTAGACAATGCTAAGACACAATGACAGAATTTTCTGCATTCCCGTCAGGCCAAATGTTTTGCTCGGTGTCGTCTAGTCTAGTGTGTCTAGTGTGTAGGCTAGTCTAGTTTGTCTAGTGTGTAGGCTAGTCTAGTTTGTCTAGTGTGTCGGCTAGTCTAGTTTGTCTAGTGTGTAGGCTAGTCTAGTTTGTCTAGTGTGTCGGCTAGTCTAGTTTGTCTAGTGTGTCGGCTAGTCTAGTTTGTCTAGTGTGTAGGCTAGTCCAGTTTGTCTAGTGTGTCGGCTAGTCTAGTTTGTCTAGTGTGTCGGCTAGTCAAGTATGTCGGCTAGTCTAGTGTGTCGGCTAGTCAAGTATGTCGGCTAGTCTAGTGTGTCGGCTAGTCTAGTATGTCTAGTGTGTCGGCGGCTAGTCTAGTTTGTCTAGTGTGTCGGCTAGTCTAGTTTGTCTAGTGTGTAGGCTAGTCCAGTTTGTCTAGTGTGTCGGCTAGTCTAGTTTGTCTAGTGTGTCGGCTAGTCAAGTATGTCGGCTAGTCTAGTGTGTCGGCTAGTCAAGTATGTCGGCTAGTCTAGTGTGTCGGCTAGTCTAGTATGTCTAGTGTGTCGGCTAGTCTAGTTTGTCTAGTGTGTCGGCTAGTCAAGTATGTCGGCCAGTCTAGTGTGTCGGCTAGTCTAGTGTGTCGGCTAATCTAGTATGTCTAGTGTGCCGGCTAGTCTAGTGTGTCTAGTGTGTCGGCTAGTCTAGTGTGTCGGCTAGTCTAGTTTGTCTAGTGTGTCGGCTAGTCAAGTATGTCTGCTAGTCTAGTGTGTCGACTAGTCTAGTGTGTCGGCTAGTCTAGTATGTCTAGTGTGTCGGCTAGTCTAGTGTGTCGGCTAGTCTAGTGTGTCGGCTAGTCTAGTGTGTCGGCTAGTCTAGTGTGTCGGCTAGTCTAGTGTGTCGGCTAGTCTAGTGTGTCGGCTAGTCTAGTGTGTCGGCTAGTCTAGTGTGTCGGCTAGTTTGATTCTGTCGCATTTTTTTTGTAACGCATTAAATTTAATAAATTGAAGAATTAGAATGAACAAGAAACAAAAAAAGCACCAAAAACCAACCAACTTTCCTCGTGTACTTGGTGATGGTTTAAAGTGTGCAACCATCTTTGCCGAGGATTAACGGATGTAAGTAATGCTGCCGTAATATTCAAGCCGCCATTAACCCTCGTGTGACCTTTGTGTCAACATTGTCACGTGGTCGTGTCAGGGTAGACAACCCCGACCACAAATGTGGGCTTTCCCACTATATCAAAGACTAAAAAAACCAGATGCGACAACGTGACCACATCATCCATCTTTTGGAGGAAAAAAATGAGTTTAAGGGGGAGGGAGGGAGGGGGGGGAGAACCACGTAAAGGTAGGAAATCACAAACAGGTGGGAAAATAAAGGCATGACGCTTGAGTTGATGACATGAAAACAAACGAACGGTAACTCTTGTTAGATTGATCGCTTTTAAGCGGGGAGATCATCCTAGATACATATATATTGTCAACTCTGTGTTTCTGCAAGATTGGTTAATCCATCAAATTCTTTCACACGTTGTAAAACGTCGCACTAGTATTGAATGAAGTCGAGTACTTTATTACACTAAATGTAACTTCAATACCTAATTATAAACAAACACTTTAATTTCCACAAACACATGCATTTACCGCAGCTCGCTATCACTTACTGTTACTATCAGACAGAAATAAAACATAGCCTACTTCCACAAAGTTCCATTCACGACTGCCTCACGCGCGACTAAAACTTACGTCACAATACAGACTAGACAATACGTCACAATCAGCATAAAAATACGTCACCAAGTCAAGCTCGGGAAGAGCGTTCACTAATTAAAACTCTCAAATACACACCGCGCGTAATAAACATAACATTACCAATGAACTTCCATACTCGAGACACACGCACACATATATATAATATATAAAATTGTGCAGTGGCGTGTCGGGGCTACTGGGAGTGCTACCGTATCTTTTCAAACGCGCCTAATGATACATTACATCATGTTTGAACATTTATAGGTATAAAGTATCTAATTGGGTACCCCGAAACAGTGGTGCGGTTACCATTTTTTTTAGTAATACAGTGTACAGTTCCTCATGTTGTGGTGACCCCCAACCATAAAATTATTTTCGCTGCTACTTCATAAATATGTGTCTCCGATGCCTGCCTTAGGCGACCCCTGTGTAAGGGTCGTTCGACCCCCAAAGGGGTCGCGACCCACAGGTTGAGAACCGCTGTTCTAGTTGGTGATGTTCGTCATGACTGATGGGTAAGTCTAGTCAGTCACTTACAATGTTATGAATGGACTCTGTTATAACTTATATTGTAATTTTTGTGTTAAATTTGTATTTCAAATAAAACAGTCTGATTCGCGAACATTCCTAGCGAGTCCATTACATGAAGAGTTCACTAAACATAGCCTTTAAATAAACACAGTAAAGCCGTTATAACAATTTTTTTTTTAATATCAAGCTCTTCAGCTTCGTGTTAGCAATTATCTCCCATCATGCCCGGTTCTCTATGATCTTTATGGGTCGACACTCAGCGGCGATTATTCCTTACACAAACACTGTCACCAAGGGCAGTAACAACAACGGCAGACGACACGGTTATAGGAGTGCGTCTATCTCGAGGGCGACGCGGGAGAATGAATCATGACCAAACAACAATGATGGCAGTCAAACATCATTTCTCTCCCTTGCTGCTGCTGCAGGGGGCCGGAGAAAAGGTTTTCACTGCTCGCTGCCAATTAGATGGAACTGGGGGAAAAGCGAGGGTGTGTGTGTGTGTGGGGGGGGGGGGGGTGAGAGACAGGTAAAATTCTTCTACACAGCTTCTACACATCTGATCTATTTTAGAAAGTTGGTGATTATTTTTTAAAGTTGGTTTGTTAATTAGCGTGCGATCAGACCCAGTATCGCTCGTGTTGAGCTAGACAATTCTCAGACTTTGTTTTATTACTGACGTTGGCTGTCTCCCAAACGAACGCTGCAGTCTATTCAATTTCTTATGCAATACTTTGCACCAGGACCGGTGCACCAGGACCGGTGCATCTAGGCCTAGAGTTTCCTGAGACACATGAGAAAAATGGCTTTTTTTTAAAAGGAACATTGCATGTGGAAACCTGACGATGGTATTTCCATAAGGCTAAGGCATCGTCTTGTCTTTAAAGGCCGTGTGAGAGGGCCCATTTTGAGTCACAAAGGGCCATCTTAAGTCCCTGGGACCCATCTTGAACAACGGGGGAGGGGCCATCTTGAGCAACGGGGGTCCATATTTAGTCACGGGGCCCATCTTTAGTCACGGGGCCCATCTTGAGTCACTGGGGCCCATCTTGAACATCGGGGGTCCATCTTGAGCAACGGGGATGGGGGTCCATCTAATCTTTAGTCACGGGGGCCTATCTTTAGTCACGGAGGCCTATCTTTAGTCACGGCGGCCTATCTTTAGTCACGAGGGCCTATCTTTAGTCACGGCGGCCTATCTTTAGTCACGGGGGTCCATATTGGGTCACGGGGGCCCTGGTTTCCCCACCTTTCAATGTTCGGAATCAAGCCCCTATGACGTATTTAATTATAATTATTGTATTTGTCACCTTGAACTTTGACAAAATAATGAAATAAATAAGTTATAAGTATGTTGCTGTTCAATATTTTGTTTAACCTTTCTCATCTTATGATTATGTCCAGTCTTATGATTGTGTCCAGTCTTATGATTGTGTCCAGTCTAATGACGATGTCCAGTCTTATGATTATGTCCAGTCTTATGATTGTGTCCAGTCTAATGACGATGTCCAGTCTTATGATTGTGTCCAGTCTTATGATTGTGTCCAGTCTAATGACTATGTCCAGTCTTATGATTATGTCCAGTCATATGGATGTGTCCAGTGTTATTATTATGACCAGTCTTATGACTGTATCCAGTGTTGTGATTGTGTCCATTTATGTGATTATGTCCAGTCTTAGGATTATGTCCAGTGTTGCGGTTGTGTCCGGCCTGATGGTATTGTTCGTTCGTTGTTAAATAATGGTGACCCGCAGACACCTTTACAATTTAGCTTAATAAAAAACATCTAGATCCTGTTGTGTCAGGTCCTGTTGTGTCAGGTCCTGTTGTGTCAGGTCCTGTTGTGTCAGGTCCTGTTGGGTGAGGTCCTGTTGTGTCAGGTCCTGTTGTGTCAGGTCCTGTTGTGTCAGGTCCTGTTGGGGCAGGTCCTGTTGGGGCAGGTCCTGTTGGGGCAGGTCCTGTTGTGTCAGGTCCTGTTGGGTCAGGTCCTGTTGTGTCAGGTCCTGTTGTGTCAGGTCCTGTTGGGTCAGGTCCTGTTGGGTCAGGTCCTGTTGGGTCAGGTCCTGTTGGGTCAGGTCCTGTTGTGTCTTGTTGCGCACGAAACATTTCAATACCGGTCTTCATACCAACGGTGTCGTCCCTCGCGGGGTAAACTACACACCCACGACACACAAATGGAGGCCCACCTGCGCCAGGTGACATTGGGCCAGGTGACATTGGGCCAGGTGACATATAGCACGGAGTGTATACCACATACGCTTTTGAGAGACGAGGTGGTGTTGGTGTCATTGTATTGAATTGATCAAATTCTTGAATTGAAACAGTCAACATACATCTTTTTTCAACACAATTAACAACACAATCTACCAATCAGTGAAGAATTGACGGTATTACAAGGTATCTACAACTTACTTTATAGAAACAACTCCTTACCTTCACTTTAAAACGAAACAAATCCGTTAATGAACCACCAAAGTCGAATGTTACAAATATCCAAGTGATAGTGAAGAGCTCTCTCTCTCTCCGGCACTGCTCGCCGTTGAGGACCTGACACTGTGACTAGCACGCAGCTCACGGGGCCGCCACCACCACCGCCTTGCATGGACCCAGAAGGAATCCTTGACTCGGCCACAGCCTCGGCGGTGCCAGTGCTAGGGGAGATCGAACGTTGAACGTTGCTGTGGTAGTATCGCGGCAAGGACCAGGCGGCGTCCACGGAGTCCTCTCCCCCCACATCTCGGATAGACGATCCGAGATCGAACACAACAGGATTCATTTAACCTAAAGAACTCGGCCCCACGGCCTTGTTTGAAGAACGCCCGCCGGGGAGTGGGGTGGGGGGGGGGGAGAGTCGAGCCGGTCGAGTGGCCAGAGTCCAAATGAAAGTAGTGTGTGTGTATGTTTCACTGTGTGAGAGCGTGTGTGAGAGTGTGTCAATGTGTGGCCGTACGAGTGTGCGCGGTGATCATCGGCCAATCAGGATGGCCAGCTTAGCGGGAAAAATTGACCAAATCCAATTTGGCAGATTGATTTTTCGCCCATATTGTAGGCGATGTTTCCTGAGCAATTGATCACATGGCCAGATGATGGTGAAACTGGAAGGGGGGTGGGGGCGGTTTTTTCCTCTTTCTACCCCCTCACACAATCTCTCTCGTCTCGTTTCAGTCTCGCGGCCTCTTCGATCGCTGTCGCCGATCAGGGCATTTACTGAAGAAAGTTCATTAGCCCTTCATTGAAGCGAGTCGGCCGTCAATCTTTTGTACAAATAAACACGGGGCTGCTTCCTCCTTCATGGGGACCCGAGATTTTATTATACATGAGGACATTAATGGACGATCACCGATAGAACATAGATGACGATCATAGAACAAAGATGACGATAGAAAAAAGATGACGATAGAATAAAGATGCCTGTAGAACATAGATGACGATAGAACAAAGATGCCGATAGAACATAGATGACGATAGAACATAGATGACGATAGAACATAGAGGACGATAGAACATAGAGGACGATAGAACATAGAGGACGATAGAACATAGAGGACGATAGAACATAGATGACGATAGAACATAGATGACGATAGAACATAGAGGACGATAGAACATAGAGGACGATAGAACATAGATGACGATAGAACAAAGATGCCGAAAGAACATAGAGGACGATAGAACATAGAGGACGATAGAACATAGATGGCGATAGAACATAGATGGCGATAGAACATAGAGGACGATAGAACATAGATGACGATAGAACATAGATGACGATAGAACATAGAGGACGATAGAACATAGATGACGATAGAACAAAGATGCCGAAAGAACATAGAGGACGATAGAACATAGAGGACGATAGAACATAGATGGCGATAGAACATAGATGGCGATAGAACATAGATGGCGATAGAGCATAGATGACAATTTCAACGACTAGAACTAGAGGATAACAATTTGAACGACTAGACTGACTAGAGGACCACAATTTGAACGACTAGACTGACTAGAGGACCACAATTAGAACGACTAGACTGACTAGAGGACCACAATTTGAACGACTAGACTGACTAGAGGACCACAATTTGAACGACTATACTGACTAGAGGACCACAATTTGAACGACTAGGCTGACTAGAGGACCACAATTTGAACGACTAGTCTGACTAGAGGACCACAATTAGAACGACTAGACTGACTAGAGGACCACAATTTGAACGACTAGACTGACTAGAGGACCACAATTTGAACGACTAGACTAACTAGATGACCACAATTTGAACACTAGACTGACTAGAGGACCAGAATTGAACGGTTTGTGGTGTTACTGTGTGTGACTCCAGGTGGGAAGCACGAAGGACGTCGTTACGATGAGTTAACAACATTAACTTTTAAGTTTCACTTCATGCTGCTTTGCAATGCTAACCTAGCTCATGCCCGGCGTCATGTTCCGTCACGTTAAACGTCAAAAGAAAACTTCAGAAGGCCACAGGGGCGTATCACTAAAATACGATGTAATTTACATCACCACAGGTTGATGTTTGATCAAAGAAGGGGTGTTTGTAGCGGGGGGTGGGGTGGGAGGGGGGTGTGAGGGGGGTGGGTGGGAGGGGGGGTCGAGCGGGTCACCAGTAGGTCAAGCGCAGAGTCTGGAGGCCGGGACCTGACACTAACGGTGTGTGAGGGGCGTGTGTTAGAATAATTTATATACGGCGTCCAGGTAAAATCCCCCCCCCCCCCCCCACACACACACTTTTCTGTGTCAACAGGCATGAGTCTATTGGATAAAGACGGGCGAATCTGTTCTGTAGTAACTAAGAGAATGTCATAATAGGACAGGGGATGTAATTAGGGTCAAGAAAATGACGTTGTATTCATGAAGCTGTAGTAGTTGGCTCAGCATGGAACGGGGTAATGCTGCTTGCGACAACTTTAGATATAATATTGCTGCTATTATGATATATTAATAACCCATATCGATGAGTTGTAAGTTGTGCGATGCATATTGAATGGAAATGTTTCAATTTTAAGGGATCCGACCCGATGTCCGCTGTGTGTGTATGTTCTAAACGCAAGATACATGAATGGCCGCAAGATGTCCCAAAAGATAAGGTGTTGTGAATTGTGGTCATATAATCTATGGCAGTGTCTACACGTCCGGCGACCGGACAAATAGTGCGGGAGATATTCTTCCGGCACGTCTCGTGACAAGAGGTCGCCGGCAAAATAGTTGCATTGTATATGATATTCCAATATTGTGTAGGCAGCGGTGGTTTGGAGCCGGATCGGTCAGATTCGTGCGAACCGTTAGTTCAAAATACAAAATATGCCTAAAATCAAGTAATAATTTCAAAAAAATCAAAAATTTTTAAATTAAAAAAAAATTCCCTTTCTACAATTTTTTTAATATAATTGCATAATATTACTTTACAGTTTAGCCTAATCGTAATTTGACTGACTGTGGCGGTGACCGATAAGGCATAAGGGGACATACTAACTATGAACCCTTTGTTACGAATTTGGCAATACACCGCTGTTGTAGATAATAAATAAATTCTGCCTTTGTTAATATTTTCAAATGCTCTGACTCTGACATACATAAATTTGACTTTGAATTAAAAATATTAGTCTAAATTTAAACTATGAACCAAAAAAAATTAGACCAATAGCTGCCAGATGACCTTCAAATACGCCTACGCCTAAAACGTTTTTTATTTAGGCTATTAATATTGCGTGAGGGGTGGGCTACCTCAGCAGCACACTTTATTAGTCCCATATTAAGATGTAGGGTCTATTTCTTTGTGAACAATCGACCTCCCCGCTTTAATTACTCATCGCCCTCACTGTCGTTTGCATCCTTTCTCTCTCGGTCTCAGTGTTTTCTCCTTCTAGTATCCATTGCCCCCCCCCCGCCCCCCCCCTTTCCAATTTGTTGAAATGAAGTAAACTCGTGGCACACATTCATTCATCTTCAACGCCATTTTTCTGATTCTGATGACTATTAGCAGTCACGTGACAAGTCTGACGGACAAATATTTTTTTACGGCGGTCGTGTGACTTGGTCGCCGGACGAATATCTCGCGAATTTATTCGTCCGGTCGCCGGACATGAAGCACTTCGATAATCTATCAGCATTTATTTGTAGAAATGTTTGTACTCTTCGTTTGTACTCTACGTTTGTACTATAGGTTCGTACTATAAGTTTGTACTATACGTTTGTAGGATTGTACTCTACGTTTGTAGGGTTGTACTGTACGTTTGTACTATACGTTTGTAGGATTGTACTCTACGTTTGTAGGGTTGTACTGTACGTTTGTAGGGTTGTACTATACGTTTGTAGGATTGTACTCTACGTTTGTAGGGTTGTACTGTACGTTTGTAGGGTTGTACTGTACGTTTGTAGGGTTGTACTGTACGTTTGTAGGGTTGTACTATACGTTTGTAGGATTGTACTCTACGTTTGTAGGGTTGTACTGTACGTTTGTAGGGTTGTACTGTACGTTTGTAGGGTTGTACTGTACGTTTGTAGGGTTGTACTGTACGTTTGTAGGGTTGTACTGTACGTTTGTAGGGTTGTACTGTACGTTTGTAGGGTTGTACGGTACGTTTGTAGGGTTGTACTGTACGTTTGTAGGGTTGTACTGTACGTTTGTAGGGTTGTACTGTACGTTTGTAGGGTTGTACTGTACGTTTGTAGGGTTGTACTGTACGTTTGTAGGGTTGTACTGTACGTTTGTAGGGTTGTACTGTACGTTTGTAGGGTTGTACTGTACGTTTGTAGGGTTGTACTGTACGTTTGTAGGGTTGTACTGTACGTTTGTAGGGTTGTACGGTACGTTTGTGCATGAAGCACATAAAAGCTATACACAGATTTGACATTTACTTACGAAATATTTTTGAGATCCAATTTGAATATCAGACATGGTGGAAGTGTGGAACAAAACAAAGTAACTAGAAGGAAGACGAGACTCACAGAAGAAGCCGTCGGTATTAAACATTGAGAGATATAACACAAAAGTACTTCGCGCTGTCCATGTCTTCTGTACAGGTGTCTGTCAAAGCCGTCATGACATGTCAACCCAGCAGAGTCATATTTGTATGAACTTACCAGATTGGCGGAGAAGCAAGGGCTGGTGGCCCACTCGTGTCCGGTGATGGTGACCACAGCATACGGTGCCACGGGTGGTGGTGCTGCGCGGGGTGCCACGGGTGGTGGCGGTGCTGCGCGGGGTGCCACAGGTGGGGGTGCTGCGCGGGGTGCCACGGGTGGTGGTGCTGCGCGGGGTGCCGCTAGGGCAGACGTTCCGTACTGCAAGGCACGGCGCCGCTCTGTGGCTGGGTATGTTACGGCGTCACCGGTGGTCCGGCCAACGCACGGCCTCAGGGGTCTGGGCAGGCACGCTAACATGGCGCGACACAACCCCACCCACACCACGCGATGCTGTTTAAGATGACGTCACTGTAACACTACGCTGCACTGGTTGTGATGACGTCACTATAACACTATGTGTAATAATGTCATTAAAATTACTGTGCTACACTGGTTGTGATGGTGCCACTATGCCACTCCGCTAAAGTGTGATAACGTTAATATTAACATACATACATACATTAAGTTTTCTACACAAAGTTTGATGACGTCAATGTATAATTTTTTGCTACACAAAGTATCATGACGTAACTATAACCTTGTATAAAAAAAGGTGGTCACTATTAAAAAGAGAAAGACGGTTGGCAAACGCGTCAACTCTTGTCGGCTCTGTCTCACATTTCATCAAGTGACATAGCAAGATTGACGCCCCTAAACACAACTGAATTTAAACGCCGTGTATCACAAAAACAACTTATCTCAGTATCAACGGCAAGTTCCGGAAAAAAAAAATTATTTTAATTTAGTCACAATAAACATACTCTTCTACCATGAAGAAAATGGAAAAAAAGGAACCACACAATTTATCATAACGTATGTACTTGTACAACACATGACTGTCCATATCATAACGTATGTACTTGTACAACACATGACTGTCCACTGGCGTCGTGTATGAAACCCTCCGGTTAAATGCCGTACTTTTATTGGTCGTTTCAAGATAATGACACGTCACGTGACTTGCCTGGATGAGGGAAGCCCTCTCGCAAGGTTGTCAATCACAGATCTGCTGTGACGTCTTACCATTGAAAGGTAAGCCAGTACTTTGTTTGATGTTTACTTCAAGTGGTGGAGATTAGCCTTTCCCAAACTTTTAACTATGGCGGACCGGTGGACAAGTTTCTGATTAACACCATGAACCGGTGGACATGTTTGTATATAGCGCCAGTGACCAGTGGAAGATTTATCAATTAATTTTTTCTTTGTATTCTTGTGTGTGTGTGGGGTGGGGGTGGGGGTGTGGCGGCAACGAAAGTCTTGATGAGGACGGTGCCGGTCTACGGACCACCATTTGGGACCCGCTGAATTATATGATGCAATAGGGCTTCAAAACCTGACTGGACACCCCCCCCCCCTCCCACACACCCACCCAACTCTGGGGAGGGTTAATATTATGGTTTCTCATTTCCAAGTGTTAAGCTTATCGCAGAAATAAAGGAAATAGTTTTCCTCATACGACGGATCCCGAGATAAAAATAAGTTCAATTACAAATAGATTATAAAATGAATTAATCTATACAAGAGTTCATTTTTTAAATAGTTGTTTGTAATTGTCCATTAATGAATGAAAAAAAATGTTAAAGTTAGTTGAGCTTTGGCCTGCCTCACCACTTCCTTCCACCCATCCATGTGGTGCTACAGCCCATGTGTAGCTTTGGCCTGCCTCACCACTTCCTTCCACCCATCCATGTGGTGCTACAGCCCATGTGTAGCTTTGGCCTGCCTCACCACTTCCTTCCACCCATGCCTGTGGCACTACAGTCCATGTAGGGCTTTTGCCTGCTTCACCACTTAAAGTTTAAAGCGCTTCCACGGGAAGATCGTCCCCCCCTCCTTCACCCATATTCCAATGCCAACTTTGATCATACGACAATAGAGTAAATAGCAGTAGTAAACAATGACTGTAAGTAGGCGACTTTACATTATAGTTGTTCTTTTTTTCTTCTGATAATCTGAGAACCCTCGGGTTCAAATTTTCTTACCCTGTTTGGGATTTCCCCGTCGTCATAAATTTACCATCAAGTGATCCATAACTTTGATCCACACGTTCATCTACCGGTCTCTATTGTTTGTGCTTCTATCCGAGATCTGATGACAGATGTCAAGTAAGACCTGGCCCCTGACGCCCACACGAGTGTGTCATTCCTGTCATGGTGATGGATAGAAACACAAGTGGGTGGAGAGGGTTGGGGAATTGGAGGATCAAAGCTATCGACATCAAAGCTATCGACAGCAGATGATTTCACCCTGTCGCATTTTATACAAGAAAGCAGGTGCTTCCTGGCCAATCTCTAGACCAGTGGCGTAGCGAGCTTAACTCGCGCCCGGGGCACAATACCTTTTTAGCGCCCCCCAATACCTTTTAGCGCCCCCTCCCCTATTCGAAAAGCATATAATATTATAGTAAAATATACCATTTGGTGCCCCATTGTGAGTAGCGCCCGGGGCATGATGCCCCCTTGCACCCCCCTCACTACGCCACTGCTCTAGACTACATGGTCAATATAATGATTTTATTGGTCCTGCTTCCTGGTCAATCTCTAGACTACATGGTCAATGTAATGGTTTTATTGGTCCTGCTTCCTGGTGAATCTCTAGACTACATGGTCAATGTAATGGTTTTATTGGTCCTGCTTCCTGGTCAATCTCTAGACTACATGGTCAATGTAATGGTTTTATTGGTCCTGCTTCCTGGTCAATCTCTAGACTACATGGTCAATGTAATGGTTTTATTGGTCCTGCTTCCTGGTCAATCTCTAGACTACATGGTCAATGTAATGGTTTTAATGGTCAGACACATAACATCAACTCTCTACACATTTCAAGAACAGATAACCGGGAGTTGTCCTTGAACCATGATTGTAGAGAGTTATCGTCCCTACTAAATGTATCGCAAATGCACAAATCACAACGATTTCCGCTGCTGGCCACTGTGTTAGCTCAACCTGCTGGCCACTGTGTTAGCTCAACCTGCTGGCCACTGTGTTAGCTCAACCTGCTGGTCACTGAAGCCTAGTGGAAAAATAGATTTCTATAATTGAAATGAAAAGAGCACATCTAACTTTTACAGTAGGCAATATTCGTGTGAAAAGTGGGTGTGGGTGAAGGTGGCACTGTCCCATGGCGCCTCCCTCAAATCGGGGGCGCCAAAATTGTCTTTAGATAGGACCCTTTTAGAGAATTATATGATAAAATCCCATGTACTTGACAAAGACAAATACACTTATATCGTTCTTTCTTTAAATTGATGGGAGCCATTTTCAGACTTAGCCCGGGTGTCGCTTTTGTTCGGCACGGCCCTGCGTACATTTATAATGATAGCATGTTAGATACGTACACTGTATATTAGATAGGCACAACAATGGCGTGTTCATGACACACGAATACAGAGAGTTGACGGTAGGGGGTTGTAGACCCATCAGGGTACACCGGTGAAAGATTTTGGAGTGCGCGTGTGCTATATTTTAAACATTGAGAAGTTACGACCAAAACGAAATGTTTTAGAATCACTCCCCTGACCACACAGAACCCCTCACCCCACAGAACCCCTCACCACACAGAACCCCTCACCCCACAGAACCCTTCACCCCACAGAACCCATCACCCCACAGAACCCATCACCCCACAGAACCCTTCACCCCACAGAACCCCTCACCCCACAGAACCCCTCACCCCACAGAACCCTTCACCCCACAGAACCCATCACCCCACAGAACCCATCACCCCACAGAACCCATCACCCCACAGAACCCTTCACCCCACAGAACCCATCACCACACAGAACCCATCACCACACAGAACCCCTCACCCCACACAACCCCTTGTCCCACAGAACCCCTCACAACCCCTCACCCCACAGAACCCTTCACCCCACAGAACCCATCACCCCACAGAACCCACCACCCCACAGAACCCATCACCCCACAAAACCCTTCACCCCACAGAACCCATCACCACACAGAACCCATCACCACACAGAACCCCTCACCCCACACAACCCCTTGTCCCACAGAACCCCTCACAACCCCTCACCCCACAGAAACCTACACATACAGAACCCCTCACCCCACAGAACCCCTCACCCCACACAACCCCTCACCCCACTGAACCCTTCACCCCACAGCACCCCTCACCCCACAGCACCCCTCAGTGCGAACCAGTAAGTTCCAATGAATCAAGATATAAGGGTAGGATCACTTGAGATAAGGACAGACCAGGTTTTCAATAATTTCAACTACAACAACAAAACCCTGCAAAAGGTCAGGTTACCGTTAGATTTACAATGAAGAGTTGAAACAAAACAAAAACCAACATGATTTACCCTTGGTGGGCTTCAACGAGTGAACACTTCATGAACAAGTTATTTTTAGTTGAACAATAAATTGTCAGGCTTGTTTTTGGTGCTTGGAATACAGATATAATTCTCGGTGTTGTCGCTGTCGGACATGCTACATACAAATAGCATATGTGTTACTGTAAGTATTGATATGTGAAATTGAAAGTATGGGTATATGAAATTCTAGGCCTACATATAGGTATATGAAATTTAAAAAGTATAGGTATATAAAAATTGTACATATATGCATATGAAAATTAAAAATGTAGATTAAGAATGTGTACATATATATCTAAGAATATGTACACATAGATCTAAAGAATGTGTACATAAAGATCTATAAAATTGTACATATAGAGCTATAAAATGTTAAGAAATAGCTATTTCGAGATTGGTAACCCGAGGATCGGGTACAACTGTAAAGATTGACGATTTCAGTGAATTTCACCAATCTATTCTGCATGTTTAGCAAATCTCATCTCGCTAGGGTAGACAAAACCTGGAGACATTTTGGTGCATAGATCAAAGGTGAAAGGTCATCAAAAGTCGTTTTTTTTTTCTCTTTTAAACAACAGCGTATTGGCGGCCAATCTTGAAAAAAGAGATGAT
Organism: Omphiscola glabra; assembly: GCA_964017045.1. Taxonomy (NCBI): domain Eukaryota; kingdom Metazoa; phylum Mollusca; class Gastropoda; family Lymnaeidae; genus Omphiscola; species Omphiscola glabra. The sequence continues at coordinate 24,337,611 of OZ024799.1, forward strand.
CTAGTTTGTGTGCTTACCGTGGGTCTGAAAGTGGTAGGATTCTGTAACATACAGAACCGGACCCACAATGCTCTAAATAGGTTTTAAGCCACCAATGAAAAGCCATAGTCTATAACCTGCGGCTTTATACAATCAATAATTGCACTTCTTGCATTTCTTACTGCCTGAACTGCTACACGAGTGCTACCACTCGTCAGACGCTCGGGTCTGACCTTAGAGCGAGGTTTACTACTGCAATAACCATTGCAATTTCAACGTTGTCCTTGGAGCGATAAAATGACATAAATGTATGATGTCGTTATGTCTTAGTGCACGTACCATTAATATAGGGCTCGTTAACCCGTCTTTACAGCGTGCACACATATATGTCCTGTTAACATACCTTATCAAAATGTCTTTTTTTTTAAAGCAAGTCCCCCACCCCCCAATAAGTTCAACCAACACGAGAGAAGATTGAACAGCAGTGAAGTGCCCCTCAGGTCCAAATTCTGGTAAATTTCTAGACGAACTGACCGTTGCCCAGGTAGACGAATTGACCATTACCCAGGTAGATGAGCCGATCATTGCACAAGTAGTCGAACTGACTCTTGCCCAGATAGTCGAACTGACCATTGACCAGGTAGACAAACTGGCCATTGCCCAGGTAGACAAACTCGCCATTGCCCAGGTTGACAAACTGGCCATTTCCCAGGTAGACAAACTGGCCATTGCCCAGGTAGACAAACTGGCAATTGCCCAGGTAGACAAACTGGCCATTGCCCAGGTTGACGAGCTGACCATTTCCCAGGTAGGCGAGCTGACCATTGCCCTTGTAGATGTCACTCACCAGACTTTCATCAAAAAGGCACTAATTATTTTCGTTGAGCCCGTCCATGCTGCTTACGTCCAGGAAAAGGCTTTAGGCATATGGCCTTAAAAAAAATGACAATTGTCGGCTTCAGTAAGTTCTTTAAATAGGGACTTTGTTAAAAAAGACATCACAGACTCTAAGAAAACTAGTAAACAAGGCGATCTCGAAGCTGGTTTATCAACAGTAAGACTGGTTTTATCAACACTGTGACCGGCTTTATTATTACTAAGACCGGTTGCAGAATTAACCAGTACAGAATTTGGTGAACTGTGAAAGCCTGCTTATACTGTGCCACTATCAAGTATTAGTACTCAATAAGTTTCTATGATTGACTTTTAATTGATAAGGAAAAATCACCAATACTTGCTTCGGGGCAGCTTGCCCACTTCAAAAACTCTTATTGACTATGCCCCTATCATTCTAATCTTATGAAAGACCTGTTATACATTCTTATGAATGACCTGGTACACATTCTTATGAATGACCTAGCAAACAATTCTTATGAACGACCTAGCACACAATTCTTATGAACGACCTAGCACACAATTCTTATGAAAGACCTAGTACACAATTGTAATGAAAGACCTAGTACACAATTCTTATGAAAGACCTAGTACACAATTCTTATGAACGACCTAGCACACAATTCTTATGAACGACCTAGCACACAATTCTTATGAAAGACCTAGTACACAATTGTAATGAAAGACCTAGTACACAATTCTTATGAAAGACCTAGTACACAATTCTTATGAACGACCTAGCACACAATTCTTATGAAAGACCTAGTACACAATTGTTATGAACGACCTAGTACACATAAGCAGGACAGGTAGAATTGTTGTTGAGGCCATATATATTTTAAAATATGAAACCTGGCGGTTAGAGATTAGTTAGGGGCTTACCAGGACGACAGACGAACAGCGTTTAATCCCACACAGCAGACCCTGGACGGAGTAGTGGCGACGGCTGCTCTTCAGCACCGGACCCGTGGATGATGTCACTCCGCGGTTCCTCATTTTGACAGATCATCAGCCGACTCCGAGTTGATTGTGATAATCCAGTACCGCGGAGACAAGTCAAAGAAAGTGCTCACTTCCGGTTTGGCGGTGGCGACATCACTTAAAATAACCTCACATAATTGTATGTGATCAGATAGCGTCATGACATACAAGAGCTGTTCACACAATCTGGTTTTTATATAAAACTATATGTTCACACAATCTGGTTTTTATATAAAACTATATGTTTACACAATCTGGCTTTTATATAAAACTATATGTTTACACAATCTGGTTTTTAATACAACTTTTTTTTGTACACATTCTGTTACAACTTTATCTATTTGATGTTGCCGGTTGTACATAACATATGGTGGATGATTATTCACTAACAGAGCCGGCCCTGGGCAACATTTGTTTTGTTGCTGCTACATGACCTGTCTCGTCTTCCCGAATGCGTCCCCCTCCCCCCGGGGGTCGTCTTTGGTGAAAATGAAAGATTCACTGATCATAACGAATGGACAAACTGAGGCCCCAAAAGCTTTTTCTAACCTTGTTTGTGCATTACTTTGACCAGGGCCCTCGATGATGTAAAGCTGTCCATCTGCACTACTAATATACGATCCGATAGGTACAGAGTGCAGATCAGAGCGCACAACTGAAGTAAGACCCGGTATAGTGTACAATAAAAGCAATATACGCTAGGGCGTATCACTATATTAAGTCCAGTGTAAGTGTAAGAACTAAGAGGAGGTTGGAAGAACTGAGATGAGGTTGTAAGAACTAAGAGGAGGTTGGAAGAACTAAGATGAGTTTGGAAGAACTGAGATGAGGTTGGAAATAGAGATAAAACTCTAACTTGACTCTGACCAACAAAAGCTGTATCACGTCATCTCCCCTTGTATGGCGATACATTTTGTAAATAATGCTTGTCTCAGAATACTGCCATACTCTTTAGATGAACGAATATACCGGGCATATCTGCACTAGTGAGAAATTTGATTTTAGGAAATGAAAATTCCACGAGAGGCCTCTCAGAAATTCATGTTGCACTAACACAGGAGGCAGGAGGCCTGCCTTTCAAACTGCCCTTATTACTTTCCACACATGTGTCTGTTGCACCCCACCGCACATCATACTGGCTTCTGGAACACCTTATTATGTAAAAGGGGGTGGGGGCTGTATGGCACAGTGGGGCTGTACCATGGGGGTGGGGGAGGGCTGTACCATGGCGCCCCTGTAGATCATAATCCACGAGTTTTAATTCCGGACCCCGAGCTGCCACGTAATCTGCCCTCGTGTTCAGGGGAGGTGACTTAACAAAGGAGAATTACATAACGGCTGTTGCCATGAATTAATTAAGAGTTACTGCACTTCCTCCCCCACACCCGCCCCACCCACCCCCCTTCCCGGCTGAATTGAATAATTGTGAGCTCGTTCCTTCGCTCAGCTCTAGTCCGGGGCATGTCACGCATGAATTATTTGGAACAAATGGCGCGGTCGGAAAGCTTGGAATATACAGCTTGTCCAGTAATGTTATTTGACGTAATTATTGTAACATCCAGGTGGCCTTAAACAAGTTTTATTAGTGTGGGTCGTGGGAACATGTGTCTTTATTACTAATAAACAAGTCCTATTAATTTTTAGAGTACAAAATGTAATTAGTAATATCTAGATGTTTTTAAACAGTACTTTTCTTATGTGTGACACTATATTAACGTCACCACTGTCAACACTGATATTCCAGAACCTTCCTACCTTTTTTTTTTTTATTCTTGCCGTACAATTAAAATTGCTTTTAAAAGTAATTAAAGTTGAAGCAATGGCCATTTAAATTGTTTCTATGACTATGTCATTAGTATTCAATGACTTGTCTGTTTGATAATAAATCCTTTTGAATAAATACGACTATAATCGAAGGAATAAGATCCACACAGTAGACGTTTATGTCATGAGATCCACACAGTAGACGTTTATGTCATGAGATCCACACGGTAGACGTTTATGTCATGAGATCCACACGGTAGACGTTTATGTCATGAGATCCACGCTGTAGACGTTTATGTCATGAGATCCACGCTGTAGACGTTTATGTCATGAGATCCACACGGTAGACGTTTATGTCATGAGATCCACACAGTAGACGTTTATGTCACACATACGGTCTTCTGCAGCCCGAATGTTCAGTGTGCACAATCCACATACCATGACTATGTCTAACCTTATGTAAGCATCAAATATACAACAAAAAACAGACTAAATCACAATCCAACGCATAAAATAAGTTGACTAAATAATTATACACATGCGTACACAAAAATCATTATCCACAATTTACTAACAAATGAACACTGAGTAAAGTATCAACATTGACCAAGCCGGTAGCTGTCCAGCCGAAGACGTCCACCCCCCCCTAACAATCCACACAGTTACCAGGCTAGCGATTGAATACTACGGCTACCACACTGCGGCAACGTTCCCCACTGTCACCGGTGCACCAGTCTGCTTGTCGCCTTGCCTATCAAGTGTACCCTCGCCATGGCCTCGTCTGTTACCCACTGGGTAACCCGGTGTCTTACCGTCTCGCCCCGTGTCAAACGCTCCGTCAAAGTTAACTCTGTGGTAACCATGACAAGGGGGGACAACTCTTGGTGGAGAGTTGCTCTTTTTTTTTTCTTCTCTCCCCTCCTCCCACCACCCCCCTCTCTCTCTCCACCAGGGAAATTTGGAAATTGGCGACCTGTTCCAGGTTAGTTCATGAAGAAAGGGAATAGAGGCGCTGAACGTGTTAGTTCTTGTTTGTCAGGTACTGAGTGCATGGTGAAATTATGAAGATGTATATCAGGTACTGAGTGTATAGTGAAATTATGAAGATGTATGTCAAGTACTGAGGTCATGGCTGTATGGTGACAATGTCACATCAGTGCCTGTATGTCAAGTAATGAATATGTGTGTATGGCGACACATGTCCCAAATGTGTTTGTATGTAAGGTATTGAAGCCCTGCTCAGCTGCTGTGTGGTGACAGTGACAATGTCACAAATGTGTTTGAATGTAAGGTACTGAAGCCCTGCTGTGTGGTGACAATGTCACAAATGTGTTTGAATGTAAGGTATTGAAGCCCTGCTCAGCTGCTGTGTGGTGACAGTGACAATGTCACAAATGTGTTTGAATGTAAGGTATTGAAGCCCTGCTGTGTGGTGACAATGTCACAAATGTGTTTGAATGTAAGGTACTGAAGCCCTGCTCAGCTGCTGTGTGGTGACAATGTCACAAATGTGTTTGAATGTAAGGCATTGAAGCCCTGCTCAGCTGCTGTGTGGTGACAGTGACAATGTCACAAATGTGTTTGAATGTAAGGTATTGAAGCCTTGCTGTGTGGTGACAATGTGCAGCTTTGAGGGAAATTGTCTTTATGTTATCTTGTAAAACAAGGACAACTGTGAGACTCGTGCCTCAGTCCATCGGGCAAGCAACCCCCTTCCCCACCCCCAACCTTATAAGACAAACTCATAGATCAAAGGTCACCCATGCCTGGCCCATGCATGTTGAAACAAAAATAAGTTTAAAAAAACAAAAGTAAACCAAAAAACAACAAACAAAGCATAACGTCGTTATTAACGAACAAAAACTATTGGAGCGCTGGCAAGATTTGTCGCAGGGTGACCACAGCTTCTTGAACACTCGATTCGCCTGGACGGCTTGTCTGGTGAATGCCGTATATCAATGGATGATATGAAAAGCCCCACCATCAACTCTATCTTCCACCCATCCACCCCTTCCTCTACCCTCTCAAATTCGTCGACTCTCATTTATTAAACTAAATTATTATTTTTTTTTTTAAATTGTAGGTCTCGCCCTCACTATCCTAATCGGTGACGCAGACATAAGATGTGCTTCCTCGCACCCCCCAGAGTGGCAGATCAAGGAGAGGCTACCACTTGCCGTGTAAGATCAAGGGGGAGATTATGCCAGTAGCACCGTGACGAGCGACCAAAATCAACATCCAGTTTGGAAGAAGAAGGGGTGAAAATAGAATTGTGGGGGGAAAGGAGAGTGCGAGAGAAAGAGAAAGGGGGGGGGGCGCCCTCGAGGGTGCTTCTTTGATCTTTTGTGTTCAATTGTTTGCCTACGGGTTCAGTGTTATAACGTTCTGTCTGTTCACGTTTGTGGCGCTACCAGATTTGGCGTTTTAATCACACGGTGCAGATGTTAGGAATGGCCAGGGTAAGGGCGAGGGGGGGGGGGTGTTGTAAGGGTGACCAAGGGCGTGTGGTATACTATGGCTTGGCTTGGGTGACCAGGGCGTGTGTTGAGGGTGACCGGGGGTGCACGGTTAGGCTGAATGGGGCGTGTGGTTATTGTGACCAGGGACGTATGGTAAAGCTGACCAGTTGCAAGTGGTTAGGATGACTAAGAGCGTGTGGTGATTGTGACCAGGGTTGCGTGTTGGGAGTGAACAGGGGCGTGTGGTAAGGCTGGCCATTAGCAAGTGGTTAGGGTGATCAGGGGCGTGTGGTGGTGGTGTAAAAGCGTTACACTGGTGGTGTAGGGCATTTGGTGAGGCAGAATTGAGAGGCAAAGGTCACTTAACACCGAGAGGTCATTGGTGACAATACTCGTGTTGTGACGGTCGTCATATCAAGGAGCGAGCCGGGCGGCGAGTGGGTGATCTATACGAGAGGTCAAGATGACCATATTTCAATGTCAAGAAAATTTAAAAAAGATATTATGTAAGAGTAGGGTCACTAAGAAATGTGATTTCAATACAAAAACTACATCATATCAGTAATAAATGTTTATTAATATTTATTTTATTCTTCCTCCATTTTCTGTGGGGTCGTTCGTAAATTACTTCACGCAAAAAATTAACTTTTCAGACCCCCCTCCCCCTGTTACGAAGTGTCACAAATTCGTTACCCCCACTCCCCCCCCCCAAATGTCACGTCACACATCTACGTCATAAATTAAAATTTAAAAAACAAACTGGAAAATAAATAAAAAAGTGGGTGGGGGTATTTAGGACTGAAAGGATTGATGATTTTTACTTGGACAGTCCACAACAATTATTTCATGCGGCTATTCCGCGAACTATAATTTTTCTTTATTATAACCCGATTTCCGTATCTCAAAATAAACGTTTTGGGCAATCTTGGGGATTAGATTTAGGGGGGGGGGGGGGAGGGGCGGGGTGTTATTATAATGAGACGAGAAGAGTAATACAAACGCTGGGAGTCGTATCCGAGACAGGTACTTTGGACTTCGAGAACGAGTCCAGTAACAAGAGAGAAAGAGAGAGAGAGCGAGACAGGTACTTTTGACTTGGAGAAGAGTCCAGTAACAAGAAAGAGAGAGCGAGACAGGTACTTTTGACTTGGAGAAGAGTCCAGTAACAAGAGAGAAGGAGACAGAGAGCGAGACAGGTACTTTTGACTTGGAGAAGAGTCCAGTAACAAGAGAGAAAGAGACAGAGAGCGAGACAGGTACTTTTGACTTGGAGAAGAGTCCAGTAACAAGAGAGAAAGAGACAGAGAGCGAGACAGGTACTTTTGACTTGGAGAAGAGTCCAGTAACAAGAGAGAAAGAGAGAGAGAGCGAGACAGGTACTTTTGACTTGGAGAAGAGTCCAGTAACAAGAGAGAAAGAGAGAGAGAGAGCGAGAGGAAAAGGTCGATTAACCTCTCCTCCTTTGAACTTTCTCCCCAGCTGTGACCGGCAAAGAGTTAAGACAACAGCTGACTCACAGGAGCGATCACACCTTTTTTTTCTCCCCTTTCTTTGTGTGCCACAAGCCAATTATCTCCCCTCCTGGAACCGGAGCCCTAAATTGTTTTATTTACTTAACGCATAAAAAAATAGGGCGGGGGTGGGGGGGGGGATGCGGCACCCACCGGGCAGACGATGTGTCGCGATAAGATCAGGTTTAATAGAGGGAGATCAAAGGAACCAGGGTTACAAGAAGATTGGATTCAACAAGTTATTCTTATGGGTCTTAGTGCAATCTAACAGAAAAAGACGATTATGTTGAAGTATATAAACATACATATCTTCATGTAAAAATTTAACAATGTCACTTAATGTCACTAAATGTCCCTAAATGTCCCTAAATGCCACTAAATGTCACTAAATGTCACTAAATGTCACTTAATGTCACTTAATGTCACTAAATGTCACTAACGATTTCACTAAATAAAACTCACGTAAACTGAGCTGAATGCGTTTGGTGTTTAATATTTTCTTTTGAACCTGTAAGGAACTTTGGCTTTGTACAGCTTTGGCTTTGTACAACTTTGGCTTTGTACAGCTTTGGCTGTGTACAACTTTGGCTTTGTACAACTTTGGCTTTGTACAGCTTTGGCTTTGTACAGTTTTGGCTTTGTACAACTTCGGCTTTGTACAACTTTGGCTTTGTACAACTTTGGCTTTGTACAACTTCGGCTTTGTACAGCTTTGTACAGCTTTGGCTTTGTACAACTTTGGCTTTGTACAACTTTGACTTTTTACAACTTTGGCTTTGTACAACTTTGGCTGTGTACAACTTTGGCTTTGTACAGCTTTGGCGCTTTGTACAGCTTTGGCTTTGTACAACTTTGGCTGTGTACAACTTTGGCTTTGTACAGCTTTGGCGCTTTGTACAGCTTTGGCTTTGTACAACTTTGGCTGTGTACAACTTTGGCTTTGTACAGCTTTGGCGCTTTGTACAGCTTTGGCTTTGTACAACTTTGGCTTTGTACAACTTTGACTTTTTACAACTTTGGCTTTGTACAACTTTGGCTTTGTACAACTTCGGCTTTGTACAACTTCGGCTTTGTACAGCTTTGGCTTTGTACAACTTTGGCTTTGTACAGCTTTGGCTTTGTACAACTTTGGCTTTGTACAGATTTGGCTTTGTAAAACTTTGGCTTTGTACAGCTTTGGCTTTGTACAACTTTGGCTTTGTACAGATTTGGCTTTGTACAACTTTGGCTTTGTACAACTTTGGCTTTGTACAGATTTGGCTTTGTACAGCTTTGGCTTTGTACAGATTTGGCTTTGTACAGCTTTGGTTTTGTACAGATTTGGCTATGTACAGCTTTGGCTTTGTACAGCTTTGGCTTTGTACAACTTTGGCTGTGTACAGATTTGGCTTTGTACAGATTTGGCTTTGTACAGCTTTGGCTTTGTACAGATTTGGCTTTGTAAAATTTGGCTGTGTACAGATTTGGCTTTGTACAGATTTGGCTTTGTAAAATGTGGCTGTGTATATCGTGGTGGTAGAGACGAGAACTGTCAAAGTTGTTATTTTATCTTAATTTGTGATATTTTAACATCGAGTCCTTTGATTTTTTATATTTTTTTTACAGATTCTGAGTTCAAGAGGTCACACAACCCACCCCTTTCACAAAGCCACTTCATCTGCTATCACACCACACTCACCTACCAAGCCACTTCATCTACTATCACACCATACTCATCCACCCAGCCACTTCATCTACTACCACACCACACTCATCCACCCAACCACTTCATCTACTACCACACCACACTCATCCACCCAACCACTTCATCTACTACCACACCACACTCAATCACCCAACCACTTCATCTACTATCACACCACACTCATCCACCCAGCCACTTCATCTACATGTCACACCACACTCATCCACCCAGCCACTTCATCTACTACCACACCACACTCATTCACCCAGCCACTTCATCTACTATCATACCACACTCATCCACCCAGCCACTTTATCTACTATCACACCACACTCATTCACCCAGCCACTTCATCTACTATCATACCACACTCATCCACCCAGCCACTTTATCTACTATCACACCACACTCATCCACCCAGCCACTTCATCTACTATCACACCACACTCATCCACCCAGCCACTTCATCTACTATCACACCACACTCATCCACCCAGCCACCGCATCTAATATCACACCACACTCACCTACCAGCCACTTTATCTACTATCACACCACACTCATCCACCCAGCCACTTCATCTACTATCACACCACACTCAGCTACCAGCCACTTTATCTACTATCACACCACACTCATCCACCCAGCCACTTCATCTACTATCACACCACACTCAGCTACCAGCCACTTTATCTACTATCACACCACACTCATCCACCCAGCCACTTCATCTACTATCACACCACACTCATGTGCCCCTCCCGATCTGGTCCTCCCAAACCTAAAGCTGTCGTATAAAGGTTATGTCCATCTGCTTTGATAAGTTAGTTTAGTGGTCATTTCCTGGGCACAAGCAGACCGCAGACAGTTATTGTGACACCCCCTCCCTACACACACCATTTAAATGCCCCCCAACCTCCTCCGCGGCCTTCTCTCACTCCTGGTGCCAGACCTTGGCGCGTCTTTTGTTGTCATAAAGCAGAGGGATCAGTTAATCTAGACCCGTCACTAAGCCCTTCCCTTTAGGTGGAGATTTGGGGGGAGGTGGTTCGGTGCGTGGGGGGTGGTGGTCGGAGGGGGTGTAGCCGTACAGTGCACAATCGGCTTTGCGGCCACACTGTACTGAAAGCTTCACAAGGCCAGGTGGCCCGGGGCGTGCCAACAGCTCTGTTTGTTGTTTCATTTCATCCCATCACGGACATATGTAATAGGTACGAACACGGCTTATCGACAAAACGATTTTAAGAGAACCGTCTGGGGGGGGGGGGGGGGAAGTGGTATGATTTCAGATGACCATCTGGAGACCAAGTCACTATAGTTTTTTTTGTTGTTATTAGTTTATCATTTTTAAAAAAAAAAGAAATAAATTTCAGTATCTAAATATTAATCAAAGTTTTTAACAGGTCTCGACGGAGAATCCCAAAAGACATCTAAATTGGTCGCCAAAATCATAAAAGTAAACAGGTCTGCAGTAGGCCTACTACATAATTATAATAAGTTTCCATAATTTTTTTTTTTAAATGTAACAAAAATAATAATGGAAATATACCATTCCCTGGGATTATTCAATATTATTCACCTTTGCCTATGACAACATTGATGAGCATGATAATGATTAAAAATTAAAACAAAACGATATAAATAAATATTACCATTAGGTTAATATTCTTCCATAAATCTGTTTACATTTGCATAGGCCTAACTGAAATTTAATTTTTGGAAAGACAAGTAGATCACCATGCAGCTGTGAGCAGTTTTCGCAGAGTAATAAGATGTGGGTTTTGAGGATTTGTGTAAACAAAAAGTACGTAAGTCGCAGGCGGCCTAGTCATCTACCGCACAGTGCAATTTCTATCCAGTGGTTTCCATTCCTTTATCATAAATGAAAATATTGCCAATGTTTCATCACCCGTCGGGTGTAAACAAGGCTTCGTTACCATGTTTAGTTTAGATCAAAGAATTGTCTGAGGCAGGACCGCAACGATTATTGTTTATTCTTACTGTGCCGCCGGTCAAATAGCGGATGGGTTGAGTACCTGGCGGGCCAATAGCGGATGGGTTGAGTACCTGGCGGGCCAATAGCGGATGGGTTGAGTACCTGGCGGGCCAATAGCGGATGGGTTGAGTACCTGGTAAAAATATACAACATTTACTCCTACAAAACTTAGATCTGCAATAATTGCGGTATACAAAACATTGAAAAGACCTGCATTGGATGGTACACGTGTTAATTACTGAACAATTACCCAATTATTTTTACAACGAGGAATGCAAATCGTAAAACATGAATATCGACCGCAATTATCGTCCTTCAATATCCAACATTCTATACCGTTTGTTCGTGTTGAAAAATACTTACCGTATTTTCGCGCACATAAGACACATCTAATTTCAAAAACGCACCCATATATAAGACGTGGGTCTTGACGATTTGATTATTTTTTTTTTTACATAAGACGCACCATTATATAACACGCACCCAGGGTGCGGGGTATGTAAAACTTTTTACATGTTTAATACACGTCTTATACACGCGAAAATACGGTAGTCATATAACATACGATGATAGCAAGATGTCAAGCAACGATGATGAATATAGGACTGCCGGCCTAGTGACAGACAGTATGACATCTGATAGATGACCGAAAGTCTCAATCCCTTTTGGCTTTAACCGAAATTAAACCGAGCGTTAACTTTTCTGTTTCGGCCGAAACCGAAGCTATGTCGAAAGTGATCAAATGCCAACTTTCGGCGCCGAGCCGAAATTTGGTCGGTCTCTATTATGCATATTATAATGTGCACTGTTGAGTACTGAGTTTCTCTAGACTTGTATTTTTCGTATTATTGAGAATGATTTTTTTTAAAGAACTGACTACCTTGTTACTTGTAACGTGACAAAGAACTGACTACCTTGTTACTTGTAACGTGACAAAGAACTGACTACCTTGTTACTTGTAACGTGACAAAGAACTGACTACCTTGTTACTTGTAACGTGACAAAGAACTGACTACCTTGTTACTTGTAACGTGACAAAGAACTGACTACCTTGTTACTTGTAACGTGACAAAGAACTGACTACCTTGTTACTTGTAACGTGACAAAGAACTGACTACCTTGTTACTTGTAACGTGACAAAGAACTGACTACCTTGTTACTTGTAACGTGACAAAGAACTGACTACCTTGTTACTTGTAACGTGACAAAGAACTGAAACTCAAACAATTGAATGCTGTGACTGTTATGACGGTGTGTCCACCAGGTTACGAAAGGTCAAAGTGCGTCCATTAGCCACGTGCAGACTTGGACGTGCATATCTCATCAGACGTTTTTTTTTGTATTGGAGGAAGACGTTTAGGATCAACGACTAGTTACTACCCCCCCCCCCCCACACACACACTTCCCATCGCTCGATAACAAATGAGAGGGTGAGGCGAGGGAGGAGGTTGAGGATATTTTCTCTGACTTAAATCTTGATGGTGACAAGTAGGGGCGTGACATGCAAAAGCTTCGCCCTTGGACGACACCCCCCCTCCACCAGTTAACATGCTCATTGAGTTCAGTGTTTTACAATCTGGGGTGTTCGCACCCCCTCCCTCCCATGTGGGGAATGTTGTTGTTTTAAAAGAACACAGTAGACATACGCTTTTAAATTATAATAAAACATCTATATTTGTGTCGACTGGTTCATTTTATAAGTCATAATTGTCTCTCTTTACAATTCAATCCAAGTCCATTATTTAAAAGGTGCAAAATGCGTTGTTACTTTAGTAAAAAGAAGGGGGGGGGGGTGAAACTTACTAAAACAATTTGTAGGTGGCGCGAGAGACTTGTCTCATATCTCATGTCTCATATCTCATGTCTCTTGTCTCATATCTCATGTCTCTTGTCTCATGTCTCATATCTCATGTCTCTTGTCTCATATCACATGTATCAAATTTCCTCTTCTGCCAATTAAAATTCATAATTAATTTACCTAAATAAACACGGAAACCAAGAAACCAACAGACCAAGAAACCAATAGACCAAGAAACCAAGAAACCAATAGACCAAGAAACAAATAGACCAAGAAACCAACAGACCAAGAAACCAATAGACCAAGAAACCAATAGACCAAGAAACTAACAGACCAAGAAACCACTATACCAAGAAACCAACAGACCAAGAAACCAATAGACCAAGAAACTAACAGACCAAGAAACCAATAGACCAGACATGGGCAAACTACGGCCCGCGGGCCATATACGGCCCGTTGGGCTTTTTAATCCGGCCCGCCGAACTCGTCCACGTTATATTATTAACTATTTCGCTGCTGAGCAACGCACACTGCGTTCATTTCCCCACTCTAGTCATGCAGAAAGAGGCGGCCCGAAACGCGCAGAAATACAGCAAATCACTGGAAGACCTGCACGGAGAATTCTGCCATCGTTTCTGTGACTTTGAAAAAATTGAAAAGTCACTTCAGCTCGTGTCCTGTCCCCTGTCACGAGACCCTGAAACAGCACCACAGGAGCTGCAGTTGGAACTGATAGATCTTCAGTCTGACTCTGTATTGAAGGAGAAGTTTAACTCTCTTAAACTGAACGACTTTTATGCTTCACTTAACGAAGCCACGTTTCCAAACCTCCGGAGGATGGCACAGAAGATGCTGACGTTGTTTGGCTCAACCTATGTGTGTGAACAGACATTCAGCATCATGAACATCAACAAAGCCCGTCACAGATCTAAGTTAACTGACCAACACCTCGGATCTATCTTGAGAATTGCCACAACAAATATAATGCCAGACATTGATGCACTTGCAAAAAAAGGAGACCAACAACACTGTTCCCACTGAAACTGAATGGGAGTTTATTACTACGATATTAAATTAATAAATTTGTAAAACAATTTTTACAATAAACTAAGCACAATGGTGTTTTGCTGCCTATGAAAGGCCAAATCTTTTCATGTAATGATTTTTACATTTAATATATATTAGTTCACATAAACACACCAATCTCCTATTCTGACCCGGCCCCTCTGTCAAATTTTAGAAACCATTGTGGCCCGCGAGTCAAAAAGTTTGCCCACCCCTGCAATAGACCAAGAAACTAACAGACCAAGAAACCAAGAAACTAACAGACCAAGAAACCAATAGACCAAGAAACTAACAGACCAAGAAACCAATAGACCAAGAAACCAAGAAACCAACAGACCAAGAAACCACTATACCAAGAAACCAATAGACAAAGAAACCAAGAAACCAATAGACCAAGAAACTAACAGACCAAGAAACCAATAGACCAACAAACCAAGAAACCAACAGACCAAGAAACCAATAGACCAAGAAACCAAGAAACCAACAGACCAAGAAACCAAGAAACCAACAGACCAAGAAACCAATAGACAAAGAAACCACTATACCAAGAAACCAATAGACCAAGAAACCACTATACCAAGAAACCAATAGACAAAGAAACCACTATACCAAGAAACCAATAGACCAAGAAACCAACAGACCAAGAAACCAACAGACCACAGTGCACAACAAACATGACAGACCACAGTGCACCACAAACGTGACAGACCACAGTGCATAACAAACATGACAGACCACAGTGCACCACAAACGTGACAGACCACAGTGCACAACAAACATGACAGACCACAGTGCACAACAAACATGACAGACGACAGTGCACAACAAACATGACAGACCACAGTGCACCACAAACATGACAGACCACAGTGCACCACAAACATGACAGACCACAGTGCACAACAAACATGACAGACCACAGTGCACAACAAACATAACAGACCACAGTGCACAACAAACATGACAGATCACAGTGCACCAAAACATGACAGACGACAGTGCACCAAAAACATGTATATATATACCAATGAAAGACCACAGTGCACAACACAGACATGTTTATATTCCATCACAGACCCAGTTCACAAACATGTACCGGTATATATAGCACCACTGACCACCTTTCACAAACATGTACCGGTATAAATAGCATCAATGACCACCTTTCACAAACATGTACCGCGATAGCACCACTGACCACAGTCAACACAACCAGCACCAGGACGGTGGAGAAAAGAAATCACAAATGTCCAGATCCGATGACAAAATACAAACGGCACTTTAAACACCAATGGGGCTCCGACGAAACCCCCCTTCTCCCTTCCCGACCCCCGTGTGTTTTATGCCCCAACCCGATGACAATCAGGCGATGTGGAGTTGAAAGGCTAGAAATGGGAGCTCTCCTGAAGCTCTGCTTCTAAAACTAGATTTCATTGTTGGCTTTGTCTCAAACTGTTAAAAAGCTTTTAATCTTTGATGGATGTTAACTTTTTAATGGGAGCTAATCCCCCGCAGATGTAATGACAATTATTACCCCCCCCCCCCCCCCCCCAAAATCCCTTGACTCCTAAAAGCCAGTATTGAGACAGCCCTGATTTTTGTTTAATTCGTTGACCTGTGATTGTTACACGGTTACAGTAGTGATTGTTGTTTATTCATTTAACTGTGATTGGGACACAGTAGACACTACAGTGGTTTTTTGTTTAAGTTTTTGTCGCGTTGAGAGATTAATATCTGAGAACAAGCCAAACATTACATAGAGAATAAAAATTAATAGGATCGTGTCAGAGAGTAATAGGATCGTGACAGAGAGTAATAGGTTCGTGTCAGAGAGTAATAGGATCGTGTCAGAGAGTAATAGGATCGTGACAGGGAGTAATAGGATCGTGTCAGAGAGTAATAGGTTCGTGTCAGAGAGTAATAGGATCGCGTCAGAGAGTAATAGGATCGCGTCAGAGAGTAATAGGATCGTGTCAGAGAGTAATAGGATCGTGTCAGAGAGTAATAAGATCGTGTCAGAGAGTAATAGGATCGTGTCAGAAAGATCATATTTAATAGATTTGTTTTAAAGAGTTATAATAAAATCCAGAAGATGATACCCCCACTGCCTGCAACTGTTTGGTGACACATTGGTTATTGCGAGTAGACAGAAGAATCTTGAACCCTGTCAGAAGGACGTGTTGGACAGTGTTGGACAGTGTTGGACAGTGTTGGACAGTGTTGGACAGTGTTGGACAGTGTTGGACAGTGTTGGACAGTGTTGGACAGTGTTGGACAGTGTTGGACAGTGTTGGACAGTGTTGGACAGTGTTGGACAGTGTTGGACAGTGTTGGACAGTGTTGGACAGTGTTGGACAGTGTTGGACAGTGTTGGACAGTGTTGGACAGTGTTGGACAGTGTTGGACAGTGTTGGACAGTGTTGGACAGTGTTGGACAGTGTTGGACAGTGTTGGACAGTGTTGGACAGTGTTGGACAGTGTTGGACAGTGTTGGACAGTGTTGGACAGTGTTGGACAGTGTTGGACAGTGTTGGACAATCTTCAGACCCTTGAAATCACTTACGAATAACTTATACTTAAAGTTTTTAAAAACATACTTAATGTCTAATTAATGTGACCCGAAGTTATAAATAGACCCCCATTCTCATCATCAATTCCTCGTGTTATCGACCTGGGCTTAAGTTGTTAAATGATCGCCCCAAAAATAAATTGTTTGTTCTATATAAGGTTTTACCCTCGTGATCCCGGCACGATATTTAGTAAGGCAACATACTTCCCGGGAAATTTTACCATCCCGGGAGTTCCAGGGTACAAACACTTAAAGTGTAAATTTTCGGCCTTTTAAATTTCAGCAATTCACATATTGTCACAAGTCACAAGTTGTCACAGATTGTTACAAGTTGTCACTATAAGCAAAATCGAGTTACCTGCACTTCAATACTAAGCTCAGTAGCTCTAGTACACAGTTTCTGTGCTCTAGTACACAGTTTCTGTGCTCTAGTAACTTGATGTCCCGAGATGTTAATGTGTCCAACTACCATTATATTCCTTTTTTTCAAAATCAACAAAGTAAGACATATACGTATATATATATATATATATATATAATATACATCCATAAACAATCCTAATCGATGTTAATCCGTTGTTACAGATTGTTACAAACATATTATTTGTAAATATTTAGGGACGGATTCAAAACTCGACTTAGTGACCTTAGAAGAATGCAAAACTCATAAAGTGTTGAAGTATTTTTCTACAGGCAGTTGGTTATATCCAACTTCTGCTTAACAAATATAGTATCAGCTCGTTATCCATTACCAGGGATTAGCAGTGGAAAATGAAGGAACTAGTTGCAAGCGACTAAACTGTCAACTAACCTTAAAATTGTTTTTTGATTCGTTAAAAGACAACAATTGAATAACTATTACTGTTCACTGTTTTGTAGTTTATTTCAGTACCGTACATAATACATTTAAACTAAATTAATTTCATCCCGAGATTTCTGGGAAATCCCGGGATGAGGAAAGCGTCATTGCCGTTTTCCCGGGGATAAGCGAAACCCCGGGATATAGAAATCCTTGTTGGAAATAATAAACACTCCAGCCACCGATACCCTGGTAGACTTGTGATCACGTGGAACCACCCCCCCTCCCCCCCATGTGATAGTGATACCTCCCTATAGCTGCGACTATGAAAACATCCTGACAGAGATTTGATACAACTGATGGCCGATCTACGTTACATCTACGTTTATTTTACACGCTAAAACCCAGTACAAACGTGCTGTTTACTCTAGGATCCCTGACATATTCTCTACAAACGTTTCGTGACATGGGGCTCAAAATATCACACATGTCTCCCATAGGTTTGGGGTTTATTTTCTACAATCATAATTCATAATATGCAGAATGGTTTCTGTCAGTGAGTCGTTCCAAAATTGTGGGGAAAATGCTAACTAAAGCTTGACTAAGCTTGGCATGGCTAAGCCATAGGCATGGGCTAAGCCATAGGCATGGGCTAAGCCATAGGCATGGGCTAAGCCATAGGCATGGGCTAAGCCATAGGCATGGGCTAAGCCATAGGCATGGGCTAAGCCATAGGCATGGGCTAAGCCATATGCATGGGCTAAGCCATAGGGCCTATTTTTAAAAAACACTTACTATTTTTTGAGGGGGTTGGGATTTAAATATAAACTTTAAAGTCACACACTATATACTTCTTCACACACTATATACTTCTTCACACACAGTATACTTCTTCATACTTCTTCACACACAGTATGCTTCTTCACACACAGTATGCTTCTTCACACACAGTATGCTTCTCCACACACAGTATGCTTCTTCACACACAGTATACTTCTTCACACACAGTATACTTCTTCACACACAGTATACTTCTTCACACACAGTATGCTTCTTCAGAAGTCTTCAGCATAAATATTGAATGTCTATAATCTCTGTAATTCCCATAAGAAGAACCAGGCAAACTGGCTGTTGATGGCATGACCATTTATCAAAGAAAAGAAGACATCCATTGGATGGACGGACTTACCGACTTCATTCTGAGGCAACAGTTTACACAGAGGTCAGCGTGTTCCAGTACGACGGGAGCCATATATCCCTAACAGACGTCACTGTCGGTGACCGTTGGTTGCCTCACGGCTGCACATTACGTCATAGAGGGCTTTGTCCTGTTTGGTATGTCCAGTTAGGCGTGTCCAGAGCACTATAGCCTTAAGTCTTAAGAGACAAGGTCACTGATCTCGGTCGTAAACACCTCACTGAGCTGACATTACTGTATAGAAGTATGTAGCTACAGGCGTAGGCCTACACTGCAGTGATCATTTGTATTGCACTTTCTAATAATTCAGTGGTCACTTGTAGTGCACTGTATAATTATTCAGTGGTCACTTGTATCGCACTGTATTATTTAAACTCACACTGCCTGATCTCTACCCAAGACCGTGAAAATCATATCACATAACTAACTGGTCGCCATCCTATTCACAATGAATGAAATTCAAATTTTTATTTTCAGTTCCACTTCGAAGAAAGCAAAAACACACTATACTATATATATATATATTTTTTTTTTTAAACAAAATAAAAAATGACCATCTCCTATAGTTATATCTTATGTTCGGATGAGACGGAAATTCCAGTACAGGTAACTCCTTCGAAATCAGCAACAAAAGAAGGACAACTCTGTCTCTCCCCCTTCGGTAAAACGCAAAACAAAACGTCTGGAAAGCTTCACAAACTGATTCCTGATGTTTCCGGACCCCGATCTCCTCTCGGTACCAATAATAAAGTGATTATTCCAGCCCGCTGGCCGTGGGGGTAAGTTGATCTGCTGGCCAACGCCAGTCTCCGGCCAATCGTGGACGGGTAAACACTGTGACACTTGGCTTGGCTTCGGGAGGGGAGGGGGTGGGTAAAAAACGAAACATGCGCTGGGTCGGCGGGGGGAGGGGGGCGTGTCAGTTGCCCATCTTTCTCCCCCTGCTGGGATGATTACAACCCCCTCCACCCACCTTTCCTCGCCCTCTTAACTCGCGTGAGTGACACGTGGCCTTGAATCGGCGTGGAAGCCTGGACTCATCACATGACCTATATTATGGAACAAACGGGACCCACAGGACAATTAGGATCCGATAGGACATTTTGGAGTTGGGTTTGAAGTTGCGTTGAGATTTAATGAAAGCACAGACGACACCATCGAGCTAGGGCCTAGCCTAGGCAGTATAATTTTATTGGGCTGACATTTTTACCCATAATTCCATTCAAAGCCAAAATAATATTACCAAACTTAATTCTCGTTCAGTTAGTTATGAAACCAGCTAAAAATAATAATTTCCCGAAATAGGCGTTTAAAAATAGCAGCACGCCACTTGGCTTAGGAATCACTAAAATAACGATGTCACGCGGAGTTATTTTGGGATGGAAATGAATCGGGGATTCCCTAAATAGGCAACAAGTTGGCGCTCTTTATCCAAAAAAAAAAAAAAATGTTATACACCATTGTTGGTAACTAAAATAAGTACACTTACAATGGGATTGTTATAAGTAATCTTATGGAGTGAAAATGTTCGTTGTTGATTAAAGATATGAGTTAAGTTAGATTTAAAAGCACATCATTATATGTTAAGGCCATTCATTGTTTTTAACTGTCGAGAAACTTGAACCTTGTCATCAATGAAGATTGAATTGGACTATTCCCCAAGAGGAGCAGAGGGCGTGTCTTCCGAGGATGAAATAAGCATGACTCCGAGATAGCCGTTAATTGCCGAGCCCCACACATGGTCAGGCACAGGGGGCCGACATGCCTTCAAACCTCAACGAGAGATAAGTGCTCAACCTTTGACCCAGTGAAGCCACGCATGTCGCTGCCAAACTCACCCCGACGCGACGCGGCGTCCACGCACTGACTCCCTCCCTCCCCCCTCCCCCAAAGCCCTGTCTGCCACTGATGGGTTAGCTAGGGTGTATTTATGGAACATTCCTGGATTCCATGCAGCAACAGTTGCTTGCAAGACGCGCTGAGTTGGACACCGGAGGGAGGGGGGGGGGGGGAGAGAAAAAAAAAAGGTTATCGCGTCATATTAGAGTTTGGGTTTAATGGACCGAGGTATGCCACCCCGTCCCCCGTCCCCCCCGCTCCCGTCGCCCATCCTTGACTTGGCGGTGAGACGTTTGAGTAGCAGATTTGAAGAATGGTGTAGTTGACACCGTTTGCTTTGTAGATCGCGTGGGTCAGGATGAAACGTCGGACATGTTGTTGTGGGGGTTTGGTTGGCAGAGACATGAAGAATGACCCACGCAGGCTTTTCGAAAAAAGAAACAACTGGCACGCGTGTCACACGAGGATAATATATAAAGGCAGTCGGAAATAAAGAGGTTCCGTTGAAGTCCACATTTTTGTTGATATCGTTTCATTATTTATGTAATTCATCAAGACCAAGATGATTATAATGTAAGTGAAGAAAAGAATCAATCATCTTTCCCCTTGAGCCGTTTCAAAGAAGTAAAATTTGAAAGATTTAGAAAAATAATTCAGAGAGAGAGAGAGAGAGAGAAGGGGGGGGGGGGGGGGGAGATAGAGAGATGGAGAGAGAACGAACAACGGAGACTACGTATTTCTTTATAATATAGTTTTTTTGTGTTTTATATTATTGAATAGTATTTTTTTCCTTGATTAATTATTCTATAGTAATTTGTTGATTAGTTTACTATATCACATTTGCTTAATAGCTTATACATTTACTCTCATTTATTTTTTCATTCATTTAAATGACCAGAAAGAAGACACTGGTTCGCATTTCTTTTAAAACTTTTTATGTCAACTTTTTTTTGTTCGCGGAACACTGAAGAAGGCTCTTTGCCGACACGTTCACGTCCGTTGTTTTGTTTCTATTTCTTTCAGTTTTTCCTCTATACTATTGCTATTTTCATTTAACATCAGTTTGACAGCATGTTCAACTTACTCGTACTAAGACAACATAATCCATTTTTTAAAAGATTTATTATCAACTGTGTCTCATGGGAGCAATGGAAAGGGACTGATTCAATGACAAAGTAAAGGACCACAAGAAACAGTTGGCCACGGAATCTTGATTGGCCAACAGTTTCAGCAACTCACTTGACAGATCTATAATTGTTGTAATCTCAGCCTTGTCAGGAGAACTCGCAGAAATTGTCGAGGAGTGCAACGGTATTAAGTCTGTGTGGAATGGGAAAGAGGGGTGGGGAGGGGGGGGGGTAGCCCGACAGTAGTAACTGGACAATTTCAGTGTCCGTTATTTCTTATTAGGGCTGTCACTGGACAATGACTGACCTTCCTCAGACTGCCTGAGAGGGTTGAGTGTCACGATTTGACGCCTGCTTTATCAACAGCGTACTACAACACCGCTCGTTAGCTGACCGTCCACTCGACTGAAACCAGCGGTCACGTTAAGCAGGACAATACAACAGTTCAGTACACGGAGAGACGCTGCCACCATGGGAAGCGTCGTCCGACCATGGCAGGCCTAGATTGGATGAGATAACGACTCGCCGCCCCCCTCCGCTCCACCCCTACCCCCACAGTCCTAGTAGGTCACTACTGTCAAACAAGGCGATTTCTCCTACCCTCGGGCTCCGATTGTCAGGGGCGGTAATTGGCCCTTGTCATGCTAGGATTGCTGTGCTTAGACTAACAGTAGAGCCATTATGGTGGGTACACAACAGCCATAACAACGGTTAAGGCTCCACCCCCCCACCCACAAGTCCCCAGACCGTTCTCATCTCAGTTAAGCTTTCAACAGACTTCCCCATTCACAGCACAGTGGGTTAGGTACCATTCACAGCACAGTGGGTTAGGTACCATTCACAGCACAGTGGGTTAGGTACCATTCATAGCACAGTGGGTTAGGTACAGTACAGACATTTTTAAATAGAACAAATGCCTCAAAGCTAAATTTTGTTCAACATTTGTTCAACATTTGTTCAATACTTTATTTTCCTCATCGTTTAAGAAAAAGGGATATACCCCCCCCCCACCTTTTTTTTTCACGGCCTCAAATAATGTAACACAGATTTGATCTGGACATTTGACAGAGTATGTCACACAGTGGTAATTGATTTGATCTGGACATTTGACAGAGTATGTCACTCAGTGGTAATTGATTTTATCTGGACATTTGACGGAGTATCATTTACTTTCGATGTGAGTGTGTTGTTAGTTTATAGCTACGAAACCATTTTCTTCCTTTACGGCACACCTAGACCCTTCCCAGAGTTCCGCGGCACAGCTAGAACCTTCCCAGAGTTCCGCGGCACACCTAGACCCTTCCTAGAGTTCCACGGCCAACCCCCTTCTCAGAGTGTGAAAATATTACACAGCGTATGCACGAAAATGGTGCGATCTTTAGACAGATTGACATGGTGACTTAGACACATTGTCATGATGACGTAGACACATTGACATGGTGACTTAGACACATTGACATGGTTACTTAGATACATTGACATGGTGACCTAGACACAATGACATGGTGACTTAGACACATTAACATGGTGACTTAAACACATTGACTCGGTGACTTATACACATTGACATGGTGACTTAGACACATTGACATGGTGACTTAGACACATTGACATGGTGACTTAGACACATTAACATGTGACTTAGACACACTGACATGATGACTTAGACACATTAACATGTGACTTAGACACATTGACATGGTGACTTAGACACATTGACATGGTGACTTAGACACATTGACATGGTGACTTAGACACATTAACATGTGACTTAGACACACTGACATGATGACTTAGACACATTGACATGATAACTTAGACACATTGACATGGTGACTTAGACACATTGACATGGTGACTTAGACACATTGACATGGTGACTTAGACACATTGACATGGTGACTTAGACACACTGACATGGTGACTTAGATACATTGACATGGCGACTTAGACACATTGACATGGTGACTTAGACACATTGACATGGTGACTTAGACACATTGACATGGTGACTTATCCTGTAAAAACAGCCACATTTAAACTTGCATATATTCCTGATCAATTGGACCTTAAAGTTTGAGAGTTTGTTAATAAACCAACAATTGTCCCGTCTGTTCGACAGTTTCTTTATCGTCTTCGCTAGCATCGTATGGCGGCACACCTAGAATCGTATGGCGGCACAACTAGCATCGTATGGCGGCACACCTAGCATCGTATGGTGGCACACCTAGCATCGTATGGCGGCACATCTAGCATCGTATGGCGGCACACCTAGCATCGTATGGCGGCACATCTAGCATCGTATGGCGGCACACCTAGCATCGTATGGCGGCACATCTATCATCGTATGGCGGCACACCTAACATCGTATGACGGCACAATGGGTGCGGAGCGCTGTGTTAACAAGGTGTTAACGAGGCCCATATCAATGGATCGAAACCCGCCTCACATGTCACTGACATCGAGTATCATGTGACGTCATTACAACCGGTGGCATAATTTGGCACCCTTAACACTCCTCTGTTGTTTTGGCAATGAACATAGATAAAGCTAATATCTCAACGGTTCGTTGATTTAATGACTTATCCATAGATTGGTTAAGTGACTTATCCATAGATTGGTTTAGTGACTTATCCATATGTTGGTTTAGTGACGTATCCATAGATTTGTTTAGTGACTTATCCACACATTGATTTAATGACTTATTTGACTTATCCATAGGTTGGTTTTGACGGTTACTTAAGAGCAAACATCGACTGTTATGACTAAAGAACATAAGCCCGGAGAGACCTAATATCAGTGTGGAAGCTGTCAACTGTAAACAATCAGACCTACGGCTGGACCAAATGGACGGTTACTTAAGAGCAAACATCGACTGTTATGACTAGAAAACATAAGCCCGGGGAGACCTAATATCAGTGTGGAAGCTGTCAACTGTAAACAATCAGACCTACGGCTGGACCAAATGGACGGTTACTTAAGAGCAAACATCGACTGTTATGACTAGAGAACATAAGCCCGGGGAGACCTAATATCAGTGTGGAAGCTGTCAACTGTAAACAATCAGACCTACGGCTGGACCAATGGACGGTTACTTAAGAGCAAACATCGACTGTTATGACTAGAGAACATAAGCCCGGGGAGACCTCATATCAGTGTGGAAGCTGTCAACTGTAAACAATCAGACCTACGGCTGGACCAAATGGACGGTTACTTAAGAGCAAACATCGACTGTTATGACTAGAAAACATAAGCCCGGGGAGACCTAATATCAGTGTGGAAGCTGTCAACTGTAAACAATCAGACCTACGGCTGGACCAAATGGACGGTTACTTAAGAGCAAATATCGACTGTTATGACTAGAGAACATAAGCCCGGGGAGACCTAATATCAGTGTGGAAGCTGTCAACTGTAAACAATCAGACCTACGGCTGGACCAAATGGACGGTTACTTAAGAGCAAACATCGACTGTTATGACTAGAGAACATAAGCCCGTGGAGACCTAATATCAGTGTGGAAGCTGTCAACTGTAAACAATCAAACCTACGGCTGGACCAAATGAGTAATTTGTTTTGAAAACAGATCAAAGCAAGGGGGGGGGGGGACACCCCCAAGTCTCCGCTCAATCGTCCGCACACCACACCTGGGAAATCGCAAGACAACCCCACGAGACAGCGCGCGGGCTGACGGATCGGGGGGGGGGGGAGGAAGGGACCCGAAAGACTAACAACCAGAGGTGTCAAGGTTCATTGACAGACAGGTGTGGATAATCCGGTGGTGATTGGATCGACAAGCCAGAGACAAATCACAGAGAAAAGGTATGAAACCAACATCAAAGGACGAGGATTTGATCACGAAACAGAGGGCGGGTGCTGAAAGCGTTGTTGGTGCACAGGTGCTAAGTGCTTGTTGGTGGAGCTAGAAATACAACGTGGTCGCACGAGACCTTTTCATCCGAGGATGAGCAGAGGGTCCCCGTAATCCACTGCGACTGATCGTTGCACTGGTTAATCCCGCGAGCCTACTATAAAGAATCCATTCTGCCATCCATGGCGATGATCTTGTAACTGGTCGTGATCTCCCGCGCGTTGAACAAAAGTGGCGGTCATCTGCAATAACTTGAGGATAGGTCAACCCCATTTACAGGATTACAGTCTCGTCATGGTGTGTGTATGTGTCTGTCTGTGTGTCTGTGTGTGTGCGGTCGGGGGGGGGGGATATTTTTGTAAAAAAAAATATAAAGGGACATAAATCTTAATGTCAGTTAATTCAGATACGACACTTAAATAGCAGACATGAGTGTTTAGTATTTTTAAAAAAATGTTTTGTTTTCATACTTTACCCAAAAACATTCAATTTTATTCTTAAAATATCCAGGTAGACCACTGTCAAAAACATTCAGATCAGTTGATGTGTCCAATCTTTGAATGTGTGGCTTGGGTTGGGGGGGGGGGGAGGGGGGAGCGCATACATCGTAATTCATTGTGTACGTTTTATAATGCCTTTCTATAACAAATTTCATGATTTATTTAAATATTTAAGCAAACAAATTAATTTGTAAATAATTTGTACTGTATGAACAGTATGACTTTTTTCAGATATGTTTTTTTTTTCTTTCGAATTTACCCTACTCTTAGAACCAATAAATTTACCCTACTCTTAGAACCAATAAATTTACCCTACTCTTAGAACCAATAAATTTACCCTACTCTTAGAACCAATAAATTCACCCTACTCTTAGAACCAATAAATTTACCCTACTCTTAGAACCAATAAATTTACCCTACTCTTAGAACTAATAAATTTACCCTCCTCTTACAACCAATAAATTTACCCTACTCTTAGAACAAATAAATTTACCCTACTCTTAGAACCAATAAATTTACCCTACTCTTAGAACCAATAAATTCACCCTACTCTTAGAACCAATAAATTTACCCTACTCTTAGAACCAATAAATTTACCCTACTCTTAGAACCAATAAATTCACCCTACTCTTAGAACCAATAAATTTACCCTACTCTTAGAACCAATAAATTTACCCTACTCTTAGAACTAATAAATTTACCCTCCTCTTACAACCAATAAATTTACCCTACTCTTAGAACAAATAAATTTACCCTACTCTTAGAACCAATAAATTTACCCTACTCTTAGAACCAATAAATTCACCCTACTCTTAGAACCAATAAATTTACCCTACTCTTAGAACCAATAAATTTACCCTACTCTTAGAAGCAATAAAGCTATAGTTGTCAGACCTCATATCTTGTACTTCAAACTGTCAGCCATAGGGTGTTGCTTAGTGTGTTTGGCTGGAACGACTTCATCATTATATACAACCACGATAGTTAAGTAATTGTTAGAGAATAAACATTATCGTACAACCAACGGTTGGTGTTGGTGTATCGGTGTTGGTTGTCATTGTTTACACAGGCCGTGGGATGAAGTAAGGGGCATAGTCTATCAAAGAATACATCTATCGTCATGGCTAGTTGAACACAAGGATATTAAGATCCAACGTTTCGTCATCAGCCTGTCACACACCAACCAATCAACCATTAATCAATCAATCAACAATAAATCAATCAATCAACCAAAAATCAATCAATCAATCAATCATTCACTCAAGCAACCAATAAATCAATCACTCGGGGCATGGCTACAGTAACAAACAAAAATGCTCATGTGCATAAAAAGTGTAACAAAGGCAGGTGTCTATTAGTGTGTGTGTGCGTTCAGGAAATGTGACTAGCAAGCAGACGACTTATGTCCGTGATGCTCAGCGCGTCGTCACCGCTGACAGAAATCGGTTGACATAATAAGAGAATTCCCTAAACACGTTGGGGACAGCAGATCTGACCAACCAATGGCCCTTATGAAAAGTGATTTCAATCAGTATCAACCAATGTCCATCGATGTCCCGACCCGATGATTTGTCACAATCTGTACAAATAATGTCCACGTGGGGTTAAACCAACGAACGGAAGTGACGAACTGGGATAAAGGGAAAGTACGCAAACAAACCAGACTAAAAAGGGAGTTAAGCCAACAAACGGAAGTGAGTAATTCCTTACAAGTACGCTCATAATCAAATAAAGACTAATAAGGGAGTTAAGCCAACAAACGGGCGTGGCGAATAATTGTGGTAATGGGAAGTAACCGAGCAATGGTACTACAAACGGCTACAGGGGAGGTATGTTTACAATTCAAAGTGAAGAATTGTTCAAACTTTAGTCCGTACACGAAAACTGAGCATAAATATATATTTGAAATTCGAAGAGGCAAGATGTAATAATTTAATTCACTATAGTCTATACCAACTACCACTACATAGGCAAGATGTAATCATTTAATTCACTATATAAACTACCACTACATAGGTAAGAAGTAATCATTTAATTCACTATATCAACTACCACTGCATAGGTAAGATGTAATCATTTAATTCACTATATCAACTACCACTACAAAGGCAAGATGTAATCATTTAATTCCCTATACTCTATACCAACTACCACTACATAGGCAAGATATAATCATTTAATTCACTATACCAACTACCACTACATAGGCAAGATGTAATAATTTAATTCACTATATCAACTACCACTACATAGGTAAGATGTAATCATTAAATTCACTATATCAACTACCACTACATAGGCAAGATGTACTCATTTAATTCCCTATTATCTATACCACCTACCACTACATAGGCAAGATGTAATAATTTAATTCACTATATCAACTACCACTACATAGGCAAGATGTAATCATTTAATTCACTATACCAACTACCACTACATAGGCAAGATGTAATCATTTAACTCACTATACCAACTACCACTACATAGGTAAGAAGTAATCATTACTTCACAATGTTTGAGTATCCGGCCAGGGTATGGGGTGGCCTTCCTCTTCTCCTTAAGGACAAAACAAAATTGAACTTAGATCTTGATACTCTCTGTTAGATCTTGATACTCTCTGTTAGACCTTGATTCTCTCTGTTAGATCTTGATACTTTCTGTTAGATCTTGATACTCTCTGTTAGACCTTGATACTCTCTGTTAGACCTTGATACTCTCTGTTAGACCTTGATACTCTCTGTTAGATCATGATACTCTCTGTTAGATCTTGATACTCTCTGTTAGATCTTGATACTCTCTGTTAGATCTTGTCACTCTCTGTTAGATCTTGATACTCTCTGTTAGATCTTGATACTCTCTGTTAGATACTCTCTGTTAGATCTTGATACTCTCTGTTAGATCTTGATACTCTCTGTTAGATCTTGTCACTCTCTGTTAGATCTTGATACTCTCTGTTAGATCTTGATACTCTCTGTTAGATACTCTCTGTTAGATCTTGATACTCTCTGTTAGATCTTGATACTCTCTGTTAGATCTTGATACTCTCTGTTAGATCTCGATACTCTCTGTTAGATCTTGATACTCTCTGTTAGATACTCTCTGTTAGATCTTGATACTCTCTGACCAAGTCAGTTAGAAAGCGGCACTCAGTCTCTATGACTGATGTTGAGTCAAAGTTAACCCCCAAACCGTTTCCTTCTTCATAAAAAAAAATGCTTTTTCCAGAGAATCAGGGGGTGGTGTGTGGGGGGGGGGGTGGATAAATGAGGTAGCTAATGACCCACAAAACAACAAGTGCAGACGTCAGTGACGTCAAGTTTAAACGAGTTCCATGAGGCCAGGGTCTGCGCCCCAACATAGTTTATCGGTGTTGTTTAAGTTTAGGGGAATGAAGAAAAAAAACACCTCAATGCTTTGAAGGAGCTCAACTAGAGCATACAATGACAACGGATGAAATCAATAAAATGCTGGATTCATTTCAACCGTACACACCCCACCCGCTTATTCACTAGTCTATCCCATAAACCACTTCCCCTAATCCGTGCCTAACATCTCCCCCCTCCCAGCATCTCCTCCTCCCCCCCCCCCCCAATCAATCCTCGCAAGGTAGATCCCGAGCCAGCAGGAAGCAAACCGCTACCTTTGGAGCCATCCAGGACGGACGCACTTGTCTCGTCAAAGTAAACATTTTGATTCCTACAATCAAACTCCAATCTCCAGCGTGCTGAGGAAGCTTCTTTCTTCAACAACCCTCGCGCTACCTACCTCTCTGCCACTACACCCCCTGCCCCACCCCACTCCTTACCTCCGATGGTTCTCGTTTGTTTTCATGCATCCCTCGCTGCCTCCCTGGGACTCAATCTATCTCAAGACTTTTTCTTTTTCTATCGCGGATTTGTTAAGTGAATTGAGGGGGGGGGGGGGGAATATGGGGGGGGGGGAAGTGGTGGCCAGCTCGCGTGAGTGGGGAACGCTGTAGAGACAGAGTGAGTGCACGGGCTGGTCCATCTGTGGTAAGTCGGGGACGGCAATAGGATTATCAGGATAGAACGCAGGCTTTAGATTAGTTGACAGAGTGAAGTGACCATCTTGACCAGACCCTCCCACAGACCGGATGGACAAATGTGTTAAAGGTTAATGAAAGACTATCAATTGGTCCACGAGACAGCCACGTCAATTGGCCCATGAGACAGTCAAGTCTATTGGCCCATGCACATGATATATTTATTTTACTACTTGGTCCTTCTACGGATATCGTTGTGCTATATTTGCCACGATATTTATAAAATTTGCTTCACTTTCTCCCATTAAAATAAATAAATAAATAAATAGCAATAATTATAAGCAAGGTCAAGTACATTGTAAGGAAAAGCTACCCGGGGGGGGGGGGGGGGGGTAAAAACCCGTGTTTAGGCGCCCTCTTCCTCAAAAAGTTTACGGTATACCAATAACACATTTTGCATGAAAAATGTCGATTTTGGCGCACTCTGAAGGCTGGCGCTCGGGGTGCATTTCTCCTGCGCCCTCTTCGCCCAACCTTGATGTCGTTGTGTACATGTCCAATATGTCGTCATGGAAAAAGTCAGAGTTTAATTCAGACAAGCCGAAGAATGAAAACAGTCAGCCGACATCCCGTCATGCACACCTTGACTTTCAAGGAGAGATAACCCGTTTGGTCAAGCCTTGTTCTTCATTGTTTCAAAAGGGGATAAAAGCTAACATTATAATGTGTTATTCTGGGATATGTTTATAAGTGCAGGTCTATCATAATTTACAGACACGATCGAAGCAAGGGTCGTTGACTGGAAACATTAGAAATGCCGTTACAAAAGACTCTCCTGTCTAATTAGACTTTTGGATTATCTTCCCGGAATCCTGATAAATCCATAGAAATCCCGGGATATATTTAATTCTTTCAAAAATAAATGATTAGCTGAATTAACATATAGTGCGCAAAATAATTGCTTATTTATTTATTTTTTCATTTTTATTTTAGTCTTTTATTATTATTTTTGTATCACACACAAGGGGCAGAATAAAATAATTTTTCAGTGAAAAGTGGTGAATCTGAGGAAATCATAAGAAAGAAGACATTCTGCTGGAGGCCAAGTCGGTGCTCTGTTAGATAGCCTCCAAGCTTGAAATCTCGATAGCTCAAGCCACTCACCTGGCATCATCGACTTCTCACTTTAAAAAAAAAAAGATAACAATAACCCAGCACATCTGGCTGGTAAATTCGGATCTCTAGAAAAATTGGCCATGACTAACCCCCCCCCCCCCCCCCCCCCCCTTCTTGAGAAGGTCACAGCATAGATGATGATTAATTTCAAAACATTGAAAACTCCTCCCATCCAACCCACCCCCCACATCCTGTTAATAATTACATCGATTATCGATACTTGCAAAACTAAATTTCATATTCGATTCCACCAGGATCATCGGACGATCGCGAGAGCAACGAAAAAGCAAACGCCATCGGCGACTCCTGTCTATAGATAATAGTTTGCCAATTTTATTGTAAAATCCCGACCTTACAGAGGCGTATTCCTCCTCACCCCACCCCCTTTCATAAAGTGGTGTACAGAGGTGGATATTTGGGGGCCCGTGGGGCGGGACCTGTTCCTCACAGCCTCCAGGGGTGGAACACAATTTCCATGAAACAAGGGGAAATAATCGAGACCGGATGTCGCACTCCGGATTGACTGGAGGGCGGAATGCGATGTCATATATAAATAGACCCGTTCTGCGCATGGCAAAAACGCTGCGTGTTCCAAAAAGTCCTTTTTTACTGTTTATAGTTTTGTCATTTCCTGCCACCAGCCGTGGCCTATAGAGGCCCGTGTTTGACTTCCGGCTGCCACTAGCAATGCCCAATAAAAGAGTCGAGGCCGGAGACGTGGCCTGGCGCCGTTGGGTTTAACAGCCAGTGATACGGGAGACGTCAGTGACGACGTTTGTGAGGTAGAAAACTGTAATGTCATAACGGTAACCTTTGAACTTTGACAGTTCCTTTGATGACATATTTGGTCGGAATGACATGCAAATCACTTCATGAGTTCGAATTGTGGCGAATTGGGTTTCCAAAAATAATTTTAAAAACATTAAAAAAAATAATTTCTTAACAGTAATTTTGTAAATGGCTAAGTTATGGGCAAGTAGGCAGTAAAAATATGAGCATAATTATAATAAATAATGTCATTTTTTTAAATAAATAGGTAGGCCTACTATTCTCAAGTTCATAGATTTGGTATACCATATTCGCGACTATGTGTTCTCTCTCTGTGTCTTCATCCATCTGTGTTTCTCTCTCTCCCTCTCTCTCTCCCCTGTCTCTCTTTCTTTCTCTCTCTGTATCTCTCCCTCTGTGTCTTTGTCTTTCTTTCTCTCTCTCCTTGTCACTCCGTCTGCGTCTCTATCTATGTGCCTCTCCATCTGTGTGTGTCTCTCTCTTTTTCTGACTCTAAGGTGTCTATTTCTCTGTCACTCTCTGTCTCTACCCCCACTCTCTCTCTGTGTCTCTGGCTCCCTCTGTCTCTCCCTGTCTCTCTCTCTATCTCCGTCCGGCCGTCTCTCTCTCTATTCCCCTCACTCTCTCTCTAAACTTTAGCACACCACCAATTTTGGTGTGGTTCTCCCTAAGAGTTACTTTTTTCTTGGGGTGTGGGGACGTGTGTGCGAAATTGTCAGTGACCATAACTAGAGACCACATAAAATATTTGGCTTATTTTGATTTTGTGTATATTCTGTATCTTTTGCGCATTTTTGTAAGAGAGGGGCGGAAATTGTAAGAGGTGGCGGCGATGTAAGAGATGGGTGGCAATTGTTAGAGATGTGCGACAAAGTCAATAACCACTTCCCCAAACTCAAGCAACTCAACTGCCATCAAATTCTCTGAATGTCATTTCTCTGTCATCTGGTATGTTATTGAAGGCTATGAATGTCATCATCTCTATTGTTAGGTAGGCGACTTGTTTGCTTCATGCTTTCCCCGTGCATGAACTCTAGCAGACAACAAACGCGAGGCCGCTTTTGGTGTGGGTAGCAAAATAATAGTCTCCCTTTTACCTTGTTTTCAACTAAATAAGTATTGTCAGTTTCCTTCAGAATTTTGTAGAAAAATCTGGATAAAACTGGAAAGGAAAACAATGCGTAAGGCGGTTATCGAAAAATGAGTAGAATATACTATAAAAGCGTGTGTAGACAAATGACACAGACAGGCAGATCATTACGAGATTCTATCAAGAGTGTTATTTGTGCTACGAGGCAGTGCTTTGTTTACTGTGTGTGTGTAGATTTCCTTTCATCATTGTACCACTTTTGCACATTGTATTTTATTTAACATCGTACCGGTACAAGCGCAACAATAAACTGTAAGTTAATAGTTTCAATTATATTTATTTTGTAATTTATTATAATAAACATATCGAAACTTATTAATTGTAATTAGCCCTGGTTTGAGTATTGTATTCTTTGTAATTGTATTTATCATTTGGTATCGTCTTTTGTTGTGTACTGTTTTAGAACGAGCCATACACTTAAATAAGAGATTACTTTCTCCATATTGATAACAGTAGGTAACGTGTAACACTGTCATCTCGGTGTTACCTAAGGCTCTGATTGTCAACTCTCTGTCATCTGGGATGTTACCTAAGGCTCTGAATCAGTCCATCATACGCCATTTGTGTGACCTCAGAGATGTAAACTAGGATGACTTTACAAAACAGTTGTGTTTTTGTGTGTATGTTTAAAGATACTTTCAGAGACTACAAAATGGCACACACACAAAAACCAAACAAAAAAACAGAGATCCGTGTCACTGAGACTCCATTATAGTCACCAAGCTAGCAGCGCCTCAGAACAGGAGACGCCGCCTCCGTACACGAGACAATAGCGAGTGTCCGTACGGTGAAAGAACACATAGATCACAGATGCAGAGGGGCGCGCAGAATAAACGTGTAAAAACAAGAAATACCAGATATCACGAGAAACACGGCGACATTTCTTGCTGATGAATATTTTAACGGGAATTTTTTTTTTTTTAATAGGGAAGAAAAATGATTGAAAAAAATGTAATGGAAATGCTGTTTGTGTTTTTTGTATCCATCTTTGTGATAATATCCATAAGGATGTAACCTCCGGGTTATGACGTCACAAAATAAAAGTTTAAAAAAAAAGAAGAAATCATTACCGGGCCTTATCTCCCCTGGCTTGATCCTCCCACCCTCTCCTGCCCACTCTGTCTCCCCCCTCCTCCCCACACACACACACTCTCTCTCTCTCTCCCGTCTGCTCGATTAGATGTACATTTCAGATCGTCTCTATCGTGATATGTTATGCAATCATGATTCCGACGTTTAAATATAAGCTGTTATCTTGACGGCGCCCTGGTGTCGGGCTTTAATTTAGATTGCTTAATAAACGCAATTCATTGCCGTAGTCTGAGCTAATCAGGGCAGCCAAGTCCATTTTTGAATCTCTATCACCCCCAAAATGATATTCAAATATATATATATTGAAAGGGTTCAGGGGTGCTATTTAACTATATATATATATATATTTAAAAAATTGGGGGTTGGGGGTGAAATTTAGCTTTGGGCCTAACGCTTCTCTAGTAATCCTCAAGTTACGCCGCTGGTAGATACACACTTTGACGTGTTACAAACACTTAAATCTCACACTATTCTCTTATAGCCAGTCATGACCTAAATGTCAATATAGAACAGTTTTCTCAGCACTTACCTAAGATAAATTCATTCAAGTTTTATTTCTGTCCCAACGACATGTCCTTCATAGTGTCCTGGAAATGTCCTTTATAGGGCAATTGAAA
The DNA here is from genome assembly GCA_964017045.1 of Omphiscola glabra. Classification (NCBI taxonomy): domain Eukaryota; kingdom Metazoa; phylum Mollusca; class Gastropoda; family Lymnaeidae; genus Omphiscola; species Omphiscola glabra. The sequence continues at coordinate 24,372,472 of OZ024799.1, forward strand.
TGTTCTTAAAGAGAATGTTCAGAAAGTTACCGGAGATAAGTTGTCCCATTGAATGGATTCTATGAAAAATAATGACGATTTCCACATGAAGAAAGAAAGAAAAAGTCAAATGTCGTACAGTTCCTTGTTACCCTTATGGAGCTAAGGTGACGTTAACTGCCTGGAGCTAAGGTGACGTTAACTGCCTGGAGCAAAGTTGACGTTAACTGCCTGGAGCTAAGGTGACGTTAACTGCCTGGAGCAAATTTGACGTTAACTGCCTGGAGCTAAGGTGACGTTAACTGCCTGGAGCTAAGGTGACGTTAACTGCCTGGAGCAAAGTTGACGTTAACTGCCTGGAGCTAAGACGACGTGAACTGCCTGGAGCTAAGACGACGTGAACTGCCTGGAGCTAAGGTGACGTTAACTGCCTGGAGCTAAGGTGACGTTCATTCACTGGAGCAAAGGTGACGTTAGCCCCACAATTAAAAGCTATTCTTACAAACAAGGTAGACCTTGGGCAAATAGAGAAAAACACTAAAATCAACAACAACAGCAACAAAAACAACAACAGCAACAACAACGTTTCAACCACCGAAATCGGAAGTCAACATACCCACACACCCACACGTACGCGAAACACAGCTGCAGTCGCAGCAGTGAATGAACAGGCTGTCGGAACGACTGTATCTATCTATCTTTGATCCAGCCACGCCACCTACCGTTAACATTTACCCGAGTCGTCACCCATTCCACCCCGGCCCCCCCCTCCCACCAAATTGTTTGTATCCACCCAGTCGAGAAATGTGCGTACGCAGCTGTGACAATTCCATAATAATAACAATAAATACTCAAAAGTTGGGGGCATTCTGCCACGCGCTAACGTCTCGTGTACTCGCGCAGCACGCACGAGCAAAGATTCCTCCTAGCACAGGTTACCGTAAACAAAGCCGTTGACCCGTGCTGGCGATGATGGGGCTACGGTCGGGGCTTTCACGGCAACTTCCGGCTCTGATCACACGCCTCATCTACCGGCCGGTGGCAGAGAGAGTGAGGCGGACATCGTGACAAGCTGTTGTGGGGAAAACACCATGAATCTAACGATAAAAATTGGAACAAATTACAATCTATCTTCTAGGAACGCGTTCAGGTTTGAGGCCAGCTAAATGATAGGGCAAGACCCTCCACTTCTTGATCTGGAGGTCAACGTCGTGGTGGACGAATGATGAAGGAACTTTCTAAATCAAATTGAATCCAAAAGTGTATAACTATGATGGTATCGGGGAAGTTACACCATCCGGTCCCAATCCTGGCACCCCGTTGTCTGTGCTGGCACCCCCTTGTCTGTGATGGCACCCCCTTGTCTGTGCTGGCACCCCCGTATCAATGACTTTTTTAGTACCCTACCAATGACCTTTTTAGTACCTTATCAATGACCTTTTTAGTACCTATCAATTACCTTTTTAGTACCCTATCAATGACCTTTTTAGTACCATATCAATGACCTTTTTAGTACCCTATCAATAACCTTTTTAGTACCCTATCAATGACCATTTTAGTACCCTATCAATGACCTTTTTAGTACCCTATCAATGACCTTCTTAGTACTCTATCAATGACCTTTCGATACCCTATATCAATAGCATGATCACCTCGTTATCTCCGAACTGACTCCATTAAAATCAACAGATGCACTGCTTGACGTCTCGTGGCTCAACCGTATCGTGTTACAGATAAGTGGCAAGTCACGTGACAAGTTATGCATGCATGAAGTGAGACTGACCATACGATATGCACACTCAGGGATGTAAGTTTTAAGCGTACACACCATTTGTACACTTGGTACCAGTGGTTTTTGCTGTCGAAACGTCCAACCATTTTCTCAATAACACGTTGAATCTTTTTGAAACCGAGTCACGAGCCTTAGCCTAAGTGCGGGGCGGGATATGATCTCTTTTATTATATGTTGCCTCTGGTGTGGCTGCTTCCTTTTCACAACCGCCCCCTCCCCTTTCTACGCCATACGTTTAATATTAATAGTTACTGTGTGGGGAAAAAAAGTTGTCAGTCAGGGAGCGTCATGCGTGACGTCATGCGTGACGTCATGCCTGATGGCTGAACTCAGGTAAAAATGTTGAATTTTTTTTTTTCGGAGGCGACTATTTATATATATGGGTACTGGTGGCCGAGTGGTCTTAACTGAGCCAATCTCAAGTTCATGGTCTGCAGTTCAATCCCCACCAAAGCCCAGTCAAGCATAAACATCACCAGCAATCCCGAGTGGATGGGACTCGTTAACCTTGGACGGCAACTCATCTAACAGAAGGAGACTCTGAATTCAAACCCGGAGATGGAGTCCCGTAGGCGGACGACGTTGAGAGAGAACCAGATTATAATCCTAAAACGAATAATCCCAGGCCCAGGCCTTGTGATTTCGTCATGCGATCTCTACACCCTCGTCACATTGTGACGGACGGATGCCAGCAACAACAAAAACAAAAAGAAAAGTAAAACCTATCAAAGGTCGCTAGGCAAGGGGGATAAGGTCACAGAATTATTTTTTTTTTAGTAACCGCATTTATATTTGTAAGTCCATAGAAATGTTTATTATAGACTAAATGTCTGTCTCAGCGGAAGAGACGGCTCATTAGGATCGTGGTTCAATTCTCGCTTAGGATTAAGTATGTATATGTGTTATGTAAAGATATTATAATCACACATTTCATTCAGATGGAGACTTGGCTTTGTAATAGACATTGAATACATGCGATTCATCCGATATTATCACTTTGAAAATAGTTCTCACAAATCATAAGTTGTGATCGGTGTTTAAAAAAAATAAAAATATTTAACATTAAGTGAAACTCAAAGTTTGCTCAAAAAGAGAACGGTTCTTTGCCTCTGTTCTGAAGAGAACGGTTCTTTGCCTCTGTTCTGAAGAGAACGGTTCTTTGCCTCTGTTCTGAAGAGAACGGTTCTTTGCCTCTGTTCTGAAGAGAACGGTTCTTTGCCTCTGTTCTGAAGAGAACGGTTCTTTGCCTCTGTTCTGAAGAGAACGGTTCTTTGCCTCTGTTCTGAAGAGAACGGTTCTTTGCCTCTGTTCTGAAGAGAACGGTTCTTTGCCTCTGTTCTGAAGAGAACGGTTCTTTGCCTCTGTTCTGAAGAGAACGGTTCTTTGCCTCTGTTCTGCATTCATTCATGCGATCGTGTATCGTTCAATAGTTTGGGGGATTTTAAATATTTTTTAAAAAACTTTTCTTATTTCACTTGAACCTTTATTTAGCGGCACCACTGTGAAGAAACAACTTCTCCCCCAGGGCGCCGAGGCACACATTTTGGTGTAGCTAATCTGCGGATGGGCGAAACTAAAATTCATTCTGGCAGCCAACTCAATCCTCTCAGTATATAAGCCACCCTTCTTATATAACCATTCCTAAGGCGGCACAGATTGTGCTACAGTGGTACATATCTTGAACACTGACAGCTCACCCCCCCCCCCCTTTTTTTTTTCCCCTCCAGGCTCTCTGATCTATCATTAGCTGTAATGTATGAAGACAGATGCCGGTCGGTGTGTGGAAGTCTGTTTGAAACGTGATGGTACGCCGTAATATGCCACACCATCGTCTAGCCCCAGCAACAATGCCAGCCACGGTTGCTATCCCAGGGACTGTAACAGCGGCCGAGTTGCTGAAACCACTTAGCACCTCCCCCCAACATTTGGAACAGGTCAGGACCATACAAACAGTTTGACATCAGTCCATATAGGAATGCACGTGATGGGTTATCACCCAGTTCAGGAACGGTGATCTGAAACACGCGTTTTAAGGGGAGTTAAGATTAAGGGGAATATTAGAGGGCGATAACTAGGATCTCTCGTTCTCAGGTGAGAAAATGATATTGACGTTGTTTAAATAAAGTCGGGGTTCGGGGGGGGGGGGGGGGGGATTAAGGATGTTCAGGTAAAAATTGTGCAGGTAAAACTAAATATGTATAAAATATGCTAAGGGTAAATGAAGCAGCGAGAGACATCCAATTGTATTCACATTAACAAACGATGGATTTATTGGAATATCATATTCAATATGTATGTAATACTTGATATAAATAAACACTACCCTCTACTATCTATATCTATGTACATGCTCCCCTAGATACATCCATGTACATTTTCCTTAGATAAATCCATGTACATTTTCCCCTAGATACATCCATGTATATGCTCCCCTATAAACAGCAATGCACACATTCCTTACAGTCATATACATCATTCCTACCACACAGCCATAGCTCAGCTACTAATAAAATTGTTGTAGAGACGATTGTTGTAGAGACGATTGTTGTAGAAATGATTGTAGAGAATATTGTTGTAGAGTAGACACTGTAGAAACAATTTGATACAATTATAATCATTTCCTGGTTGATCTTCTTGCCCCGCCCCTAAAATGTCAGTAACGAGGGCGACATGCTACATCAGTTTCGAGGGCGCCAAGGTTACATCAGTATTGAGCGTGCCCGGCTAGGTCAGTAATGAGAGCGCCAGGCTACGTCAGTAATGAGGGTGCCAGGCTATGTCAGTAATGAGGGTGCCAGGCTATGTCAGTAATGAGGGTGCCCAGCCGCAGCACTGACTCCGTCACTTCTACCACGCAACACCCAAAACACTCGGCAACCCTCCAATCCAACGCTCACCCTCGTCACTGTCTTGGCTCACCCTCGTCAATGTCTTGTAATGGTGCTTTAAGTAAGTAATGGTGCTTTAAGTAAGTAATGGTGCTTTAAGTAAGTAATGGTGCTTTAAGTAAATAATGGTGCTTTAAGTAAGTAATGGTGCTTTAAGTAAGTAATGGTGCTTTAAGTAAGTAATGGTGCTTTAAGTAAGTAATGGCGCTTTAAGTAAATAATGGCGCTTTAAGTAAGTAATGGTGCTTTAAGTAAGTAATGGTGCTTTAAGTAAGTAATGGTGCTTTAAGTAAGTAATGGTGCTTTAAGTAAGTAATGGTGCTTTAAGTAAGTAATGGTGCTTTAAGTAAGTAATGGTGCTTTAAGTAAATAATGGTGCTTTAAGTAAGTAATGGTGCTTTAAGTAAATAATGGTGCTTTAAGTAAGTAATGGTGCTTTAAGTAAGTAATGGTGCTTTAAGTAAGTAATGGTGCTTTAAGTAAGTAATGGTGCTTTAAGTAAATAATGGTGCTTTAAGTAAGTAATGGTGCTTTAAGTAAGTAATGGTGCTTTAAGTAAGTAATGGTGCTTTAAGTAAGTAATGGCGCTTTAAGTAAATAATGGCGCTTTAAGTAAGTAATGGTGCTTTAAGTAAGTAATGGTGCTTTAAGTAAGTAATGGTGCTTTAAGTAAGTAATGGTGCTTTAAGTAAGTAATGGTGCTTTAAGTAAGTAATGGTGCTTTAAGTAAGTAATGGTGCTTTAAGTAAGTAATGGTGCTTTAAGTAAGTAATGGTGATTTAAGTAAATAATGGCGCTTTAAGTAAGTAATGGTGCTTTAAGTAAGTTATGGTGCTTTAAGTAAATAATGGTGCTTTAAGTAAGTAATGGTGCTTTAAGTAAGTAATGGTGCTTTAAGTAAGTAATGGTGCTTTAAGTAAATAATGGCGCTTTAAGTAAAGCACTGCAATTGACGGTCCACATAACATCACTTTCACATTATGATACTGGACACAATCTTGTGCAGCACGCGTCTCTGAAATGGTTAACCGGAACTCAGAAACGCAAACCGCTAACAAAATAGGGTGAGTTGTGAGTGAGCGAGTGTGTGTGTCTGATGCTGGGTGGGTGAGTGGGGGAAGGAAGGGGGGGAGGGCTTTCCTCTGTGCTAATAATTGCAGCAGATGCCATCTGTGTTTACCTCCCCTTGACAGATGGAGGCCATGATTGTGTTTTAATAAGTCGAGCCTTCATTGTTTGGATGGAGTCCACGGACCCCGTTACCGCATTTTGACATTTAAACACCTATGTGTGAATGGTGAATTAGCTGGTTAGACAAGCCAGTGGTGAATTGGTTGGTTAGAGAAGTCAATGGTGAGTTGGCTGGTTCAATGGTGAGTTGGCTGGTTAGAGAAGTCAATGGTGAGTTGGTTGGTTAGAGAAGTCAATGGTGAATTAGCTGGTTAGACAAGCCAGTGGTGAATTGGTTGGTTAGAGAAGTCAATGGTGAGTTGGCTGGTTCAATGGTGAGTTGGCTGGTTAGAGAAGTCAATGGTGAATTAGCTGGTTGGTGAAGTCATTGATTAATTGGCTGGTTAGAGAAATCAATGGTAAATTGAAATTGAAGTGAATGTATAGTCTGGGGTATTTGAGGTTTATAAAAGTAAATGCAGTGGTAGACTGAAGTGGTGGACTGAATTGGCCAAGCTGTCCTATCCGACTTGGGGGATTTGTTTTCAGCCAAGGTTACAGATATCCTCACAAGAAGACAGTCATAAAACAAACGATTGTTACAGATAACCTTACAAAGAGACAGTCATAGAACAAAAGAAGGTTACAGATAACATTACAATGAGACAGTGATAGAACAAACGATACATTGAAAATCTAATTCCCTTTTAGACAAAAAACCTTTCGTACAAGTTCTAAATCGCTCATAACGAAGAAATTAGTTATGTGATAAGTAGAAGCAACATTTTTCACGTGTTTGATTCCTTAGCAGAGAGGGATCGCTATCGTGGTCACATGATCAAGAAATCCATTTTCTTTCAAATTTTAAATTTTGTTTCGTTATTCATTAAAAAAAAAAATAATTTACAATTGGATTTACCGATTCATTATCGTGTCATATTTTGAAATAAATTTTGTGCGGAGTATTAATATTTTAATCTTCATCTGTGAACAGAGCACAGTGACGTCATCTTTGAATTAGCACACTACCATCAACTCTTCATTAGCACACTATCATCATCTTTTAATTAGCACGCTACAATCAACTCGTAATTAACACACTCCCTGCAGGTGTTTACCAGCACACCACCTGCAGCTCTTAATCAGCACACTAACCTCAGGTCTTAATCAGCACAATACCTGCAGGTGTTAATTACCACACATACCTTATAAGATGTCGATTTACTTACAAGAGCTTGCCGAACCCTGACAAGACTTTCTAAGGCATTTTGGTCGCTCATTGACATCTGTGACAGATATGTTGTTAGTAAGCACGCACTGTATGTGGAAATTAAAGACGAAATTATTATTGTTATCCAGAAGTGGCCCAGATTTCCTCAAAAGTCACTGATAGAAAGGCCCTGGCGGCCCAAATATCACCGACAGAAAGGCCATGGCTGCCCAAATATCACCGACAGAAAGACCATGGCGGCCCAAATATCACCGACAGAAAGACCATGGCGGCCCAAATATCACCGACAGAAAGGCCATGGCGGCCCAAATATCACCGACAGAAATACCATGGCGGCCCAAATATCACCGACAGAAAGACCATGGTGGCCCAAATATCACCGACAGAAAGGCCATGGCGGCCCAAATATCACGGCCCAAATATCACCGACAGAAAGGCCATTGCGGCCCAAATATCACCGACAGAAAGGCCATGGCGGCCCAAATATCACCGACCCGCCTGAATTTTGTCCCGTTGTTCTGGTGGGTCAGTCCACCACTGAGTGAATGGATAGAATAGCAAAAAGTTAAGTTTTGTGTACAACTAAAGTACATATATTGAACTACCAGTTTTTAGCTAGCGGACAGTAACACTGGGACATATAGAGAAAATGTGAGGCTATACAAAATAAACTCTCTCTGTTGCAGAAATTTCAACTCACCCAGAATGCTGAAATAATGTTATTTCTATCGATATTGTTTTCATTATGTTCCCACTCCATCACAAAAATAACATAATGAAAAAAATGGATCAAATTTTTTTCGTTGACAAAGTATGATGTTAGGGTGAACTATCCCCAAACCCCCTACCTGTACACCCTCCTCCCACTTTCCAATCCGCCCTACGGACAGCACGTGTTTGCAGACGAGACGACACAAAGTTTCACTGCTGATGTCAGATAGCATGCGCGTGACGTAGACGTAGGTGATGGGATGTCTGTTGGAGATTGGACAGCAACAGTTAATGATAAGCGCCATGAAATCCCGTGAGATTCTCAAAAGCTCTACCGCCGATCACACACAAAAAACCCACTTGACTTTCGATACTGAAACCATCTTCATACAACCAACAATGGCTGATTGGAGTTTTCTCGGTAATTTTAGAAAAAAAATTCTGGTAACACCTGACAATGGGATATGTCATGAATGCCATGAGACACCATATCACCTGACAATGGGATATGTCATGAATGCCATGAGACACCATATCACCTGACAATGGGATATGTCATGAATGCCATGAGACATCATATCACTCAAGCGTCTTTACTTTTATTGTTATACCTGTCACATCAGCAGAGATTCGGGTCATTTTAGAATCACAGATTCATCCTCTCACTCCCAACCCACACAACCCCACACACCCACACCCTGTCACGGCTTATGAATGTGCGGCACTTTCATGTACGCAACAAAATGCACACATATTAAATGGAATGACAAGATGGCGGACTTTTAGCATAGAAGAAGGAGAGACCCCTACAGGGCCTCCATTGGCATTTTGACAAGACAAATTGTTTCAATAACAGCTGGGGGCGAGAAATTCATCCTTCATTCCTTCCTTTGACCTGCTTTCTCCCCCCTCTCTGAGTCTATCTCTCTATCTCAATCTCGTCTTCCCTCTCTCTACTTCTCTCCCTCTCACTCTCCACTTCTCTCCCTCTCACTCTCCACTTCTCTCCCTCTCACTCTTCACTTCTCTCTCTCTCACTCTCCACTTCTCTCTCTCTCACTCTCCACTTCTCTCTCTCTCACTCTCTACTTCTCTCTCTCTCTCACTCTCTACTTCTCTCTCTCCCTCTCCACTTCTCTCTCTCCCACTCTCTACTTCTCTCTCTCTCTCACTCTCCACTTCTCTCTCTCACTCTCTACTTCTCTCTCTGTCACTCTCTACTTCTCTCTCTCTCACTCTCCACTTCTCTCTCTCACTCTCTACTCTCCATCTCACTCCTCTCTCTCTCACTCTCTACTTCTCTCTCTCTCACTTTCCACTTCTCTCTCACTCTCTACTTCTCTCCCTCTCCACTTCTTTCTCTCACCTTCTACTTCTCTCCCTCTCACTATCCACTTCTCTCTCTCTCACTCTCTATTACTCTCTCTCTCACTCTCTACTTCTCTCTCTCTCACTCTCCACTTCTCTCTTTCTCACTCTCTACTTCTCTCTCTCTCTCTCTCTCTCTCTCGACTTCTCTCTCTTCACTTCTCACTCTCTCACTCTCCACTTCTCTCTCTCTCACTCTCTACTTCTCTCTCTCTCACTCTCTACTTCTCTTTCTCACACTCTCTACTTCTCTCTCTCTCTCTACTTCTCTCTCTCACTCTCTACTTCTCTCTCGCTCACTCTCTAATTCTCTCTCTCACTCTCTACTTCTCTCTCTCACTCTCTACTTCTCTCTCTCTCACTCTCTACTTCTCTCTCTCTCACTCTCTACTTCTCTCTCTCACTCTCTACTTCTCTCTCTCACTCTCCACTTCTCTCTCTCTCACTCTCTACTTCTCTCTATCTCACTCTCCACTTCTCTCTCTCTCACTCTCTACTTCTCTCCCTCTCACTCCTCTCTCTCGCACTCTCTACTTCTCTCTCTCCACTTCTCTCTCCACTTCTCTCTCACACTCTCCACTTCTCTCTCTCACTCTCCACTTCTCTCTCCCTCACTCTCTACTTCTCTCTCTCTCTCACTCTCCACTTCTCTCTCTATCTCACTCTCCACTTCTCTCTCTCCCACTCTCTACTTCTCTCCCTCTCACTCTCTACTTCTCTCACTCTCCACTTCTCTCTCTCACTCTCTTCTTCTCTCTCTCACTCTCTACTTCTCTCTCTCACTCTCCACTTCTCTCTCACTCTCCACTTCTCTCTCTCTCACTCTCCACTTCTCTCTTTCTCTCACTCACTCTACACTTCTCTCTCTCTCTCTCACTCTCCATTTCTCTCTCTCTCTCCACTTCTCTCTCTCTCTCCCCACTTCTCTCTCTCACTCTCCACTTCTCTCTCTCTCTCACTCTCCACTTCTCTCTTTCTCACTCTCCACTTCTCTCTCTCTCTCACTCTCCACTTCTCTCTCTCACTCTCCACTTCTCTCTCTCTCTCACTCTCCACTTCTCTCTCTCTCTCACTCACCACTTTTCTCTCTCTCTCTCTCTCTCTCTCCACTTCTCTCTCTCTCTCTCTCACTCTCCACTTCTCTCTCTCTCACTCTCCACTTCTCTCTCTCTCTCTCACTCTCCACTTCTCTCTCTCACTCTCCACTTCTCTCTCTCTCTCTCACTCTCCACTTCTTTCTCTCACTCTCCACTTCTCTCCCTCTCGCTCTCCACTTCTCTCCCTACATCCTCTGTATTCCCACAACCCACAGTAATTTTTTAGTTGCTTTCCTTTAACTCTGAACTCTTCAACCCCCACCCCACCTCACCCAACCTCACCTAGGCAACTAAAACTTTTTGAACAGTGGTTCTGTTTCCCTGGCCCTCAGACACCTATTTAATTTGTTTTGAAGAAGAAAAGGAAAAAAAAAACAGGCAAGAACCATAAAATATTTTAAATGGGGTTATTGGCCTTTTTTTGGGTAAGATATATAGGCAATGTCAGATCAACATATGCTTCAGGTTACCGTACGGCGGTCAGGAAGGCCGGAGAAAGGTCTCCTGACGGCCAGATGTGTCCCGTGGGCCGTAGTGTGAGACCTCTGCTCTAAGCTAAAGGTGCTTGAAGAGCTGGGCCGGTAGACGCACATTTTGATTGCACCTCACTTCAAACCCTCAACATTTTTTTCTAGTAGTTTTAAAAACACTGAGGCATCTGTTCAAGTTATTCTTTCAGATCACAGGTAGAGTGCAGTATAATATAGTGTAGTATAGTGTAGTGTAGCATAGTATATTATAGTGTAGTGTAGTGTAGAGTAGAGTAGTGTAGTGTAGTGTAATGTAGTGTAGAGTAATGTAGTGTGATGTAGTGTAGTGCAATGTAGTGTATTGTAGTATAATATAGTATAGTGTAGTATAATGTAGTGTAGTGTAATGTGGTCTAGTGTAATATAGTGTAGTGTAGTGTAGGGCAGTGTAGTTTAGTGTAGTGTATTAAAGTGTATATAGACGCCTCATTTGAGAAGGTTAAGAAAAAGAAGCAAAATGTTGCTAAGGACTGGTCATCTAAGGACTGGTCATCTAAGGACTGGTCATCTAAGGACTGGTCATCTAAGGACTGGTCATCTAAGGACTAGTCATCTAAGGACTGGTCATCTAAGGACTGGTCATCTAAGGACTGGTCATCTAAGGACTGGTCATCTAAGGACTGGTCATCTAAGGATTGGTCAGCTAAGGACTGGTCATCTAAGGATTGGTCAGCTAAGGACTGGTCATCTAAGGACTGGTCATCTAAGGACTGGTCATCTAAGGACTGGTCATCTAAGGACTGGTCATCTAAGGACTGGTCATCTAAGGACTAGTCATCTAAGGACTGGTCATCTAAGGACTGGTCATCTAAGGACTGGTCATCTAAGGACTGGTCATCTAAGGATTGGTCAGCTAAGGACTGGTCAGCTACGGACTGGTCCATTTAGTTTTAAAACTTTAGGAGGGTCTGTAGCACATATATGGTGTAATGAAGTAGGCATTATCATATTAAGTATGTAATGTAATGATCATGTAGTGTGCAATGATGAATGAAGTAGGACATGTAGGGTGTAAGGATGTAATTGGGAAACATATGTATGGAGTCATAAAGATGGATGTGGGACATCTAGTGTGTAATAACGAGGGAAGTAGCACATGTCATGTGTAGTGAAGTAGTGCACGAAGAGTGCTATGAAGTAGCAATTCTAGTGTGTAATGAAGTAGCACATCCAGTGTGTAATGATGAAGGAAGTAGCACATTTAGTGTGTAATTACAAGTATTGCATGTAGTGCTTAATGATGAAGGAAGTAGCACAAGCACTGATCATGTAGTGCTTAATGATGAAGGAAGTGGCACACGTACTGATCATGTAGTGCTTAATGATGAAGGAAGTAGCACAAGCACTGATCATGTAGTGCTTAATGATGAAGGAAGTAGCACACGTACTGATCATGTAGTGCTTAATGATGAAGGAAGTGGCACAAGCACTGATCATGTAGTGCTTAATGATGAAGGAAGTAGCACACGTACTGATCATGTAGTGCTTAATGATGAAGGAAGTAGCACACGCACTGATCATGTAGTGCTTAATGATGAAGGAAGTGGCACAAGCACTGATCATGTAGTGCTTAATGATGAAGGAAGTGGCACACGTACTGATCATGTAGTGCTTAATGATGAAGGAAGTAGCACACGTACTGATCATGTAGTGCTTAATGATGAAGGAAGTGGCACACGTACTGATCATGTAGTGCTTAATGATGAAGGAAGTAGCACACGTACTGATCATGTAGTGCTTAATGATGAAGGAAGTAGCACACGTACTGATCATGTAGTGCTTAATGATGAAGGAAGTGGCACACGTACTGATCATGTAGTGCTTAATGATGAAGGAAGCAGTTTGCTCCGTTGGGAGCCATTCATGATTTACTGGTAAGCAATCTACTGCTGACATCTAAATGAATGTTACCAGCCTTGTGTTATCGGAACGTACAATCTAGCGTCGTTACAACAAGCAGTCCGTCAACTGTGTGCGCTCGTTCCATCCCGGTACTGCTGGTACAGTTGGCTTCCACAAATTTATCATATCCATCATCCTGTGGTACAGTTGGATGCAATAAATTTAGCATATCCATGATCATTATTATTATAAGTTGGTTTTCTATAGCGCAGTACCCGGCCTAGGGCTAGGCTCACTGTGCTTTACATAAAAATAAGCAATTACAGAAACGTATACATTTAAAAACAACAATTGGGGAAAAGCTTGATCTCACCCACCCAAGTACTATCTACCCTTGTCTAACCATGGGCAGCACCCACCCAAGTACTATCTACCCTTGTCTAACCATGGGCAGCACCCACCCAAGTACTATCTACCCTTGTCTAAACATGTACAGCACCCACTTAAGTACTATCTACCCTTGTCTAACCATGGGAAGCACCCACCCAAGTACTATCTACCCTTGTCTAACCATGGACATCACCCACCCAAGTACTATCTACCCTTGTCTAACCATGTACAGCACCCACCCAAGTACTATCTACCATTGTCTAACCATGGACAGCACCCACCCAAGTAATATCTACCCTTGTCTAATCATGGGCAGCACCCACCCAAGTAATATCTACCCTTGTCTAACCATGGACAGCACCCACCCAAGTAATATCTACCCATGTCTAATCATGGGCAGCACCCACCTAAGTACTATCTACCCTTTTTTAACCATGGGCAGCACCCACCCAAGTACTATCTACCCATGGGCAGCACCCACCCAAGTACTATCTACCCTTGTCTAACCATGGGCAGCACCCACCCAAGTACTATCTACCCTTGTTTAACCATGGACAGCACCCACCCAAGTAATATCTACCCTTGTCTAATCATGGGCAGCACCCACCTAAGTACTATCTACCCTTTTTTAACCATGGGCAGCACCCACCCAAGTACTATCTACCCATGGGCAGCACCCACCCAAGTACTATCTACCCTTGTCTAACCATGGGCAGCACCCACCCAAGTACTATCTACCCTTGTCTAACCATGGGCAGCACCCACCCAAGTACTATCTACCCTTGTTTAACCATGGGCAGCACCCACCCAAGTACTATCTACCCTTGTCTAACCATGGGCAGCACCCACCCAAGTACTATCTACCCTTGTCTAACCATGGACAGCACCCACCCAAGTACTATCTACCCTTGTTTAACTATGGGCAGCACCCACCCAAGTACTATCTACCCTTGTCTAACCATGGGCAGCACCCACTCAAGTACTATCTACCCATGGGCAGCACCCACCCAAGTACTATCTACCCATGGACAGCACCCAGCAGAATCGAGCGTTGTCTATCAGTCAGGGTGTGTGGGGTGAGAATGAGTCGGTATAGTACAACTTGAAGAGATGGATCTTGAGAGCAGTTTTGAATGCTGTGATGGTCGTTATATCGCGGATGTATAATAGGAGAGAATTCCATTATTTTAGGGCACAGAAAGAGAAAGTGCGTGTTCTGGGAACAGAAAGAATACGCGTGTCTGTGGAGGAACGAAGTTTTCGAGGGGGTGAATAGACAGTAAGAACTTCAGTAAGATAGGAAGGGCATGAACCAGAGAAAAAGTTGTGACAGAGAACAGACAGCTTGTAATCAATGCGTGCCTGTATAGGGAGCCAATGAAGTAAGTGAAGTAGTGTAGTGACGTACAGTTGGATTCAACAAGTTTAACATATCCACGATCTTGTGGTACAGTTGGATTCAATAAGTTTGGCATATGCTAGGAAAGGTGACATTTACTTGAGTATACTTTTTGTCAATTGATATGCATTTATTCCTAAGCCATCAACATCCGACGGCATCTCACATTGTAGCTTAGAAGATGGGAAGCAAACCAAACAATTCACTTAGTCGACTGAGACGACTGTTGCGATGGAAGTGACATCATTCTCTCATCATCAATTTCTGAACTATCCACTTTGTACCTTTGTAGCAAGTTTATTTTTGTATATTGTTAACTTCAAGACAGGAATCTCCTATGATTTGTGTTCAAGCGCCAAGTTCAAGCATAATTATTATTATGTATTATTTTTAGCTACACATGCGTGGCACGTGGCGTACACGATCTGACCCACCTTTTGAATTTTTTTTAATTTTTTTTCGATACAGTAACAAGGCACCATCCATTGACTGCGCCGTAAATAATGATGAAGCGCTTTCACTCTGAGCTGGCGGCTATCCGTCACAGCACATGATCATACACGGACAAATTGCTCGTCTGACTCGCACGAGAAACCCCTGCACTCCCCTGTACCTCCCCCCCCCTCCCCACTCCCCGTCCGTCAGCTCCAGACCACGATCTGATGGCTGGAGGTACGGTAGCAGCCCAAGGAGTCGGGGCTGCACGACCTAATATGAAAAGCACATTCCCTGTGTTTTTTTCCACCCTTTTTCTCTCGCTTCTCGGCCATTAGCCTAATGGGATTAAGTCGATTCTCTTTAAATTAACCGGGGCCGTCCCGCAGGGAGGAGTTCAGGGGGCGCACATTTTTGGTGGGGAGGCAATAATTGTTTTTATTTACACCAATTACTGCGTTAAAAACCTGGGGGCCATATTTTTATTGACGGGGCGCTCTCTTGGCATTTTTATGACTTATTTTGGCAACATTAAGGAAGGCGGGGGATAGATCTTGTTCATCGCTGAAAAGAAATCTTAACTTCTGGAATTTTTTTACTAAAACGTTGTGTTAGATTACCTGTGCATAATCTGTTTTGTAAAGGGGTTCTATATAAACGTTTAAATCAGAGGGAAGGTCCACTATTCCCCGCCCCCCCCCCCCAGATCCCCGAGACACTGTAAGATCTTGCGGTCGGATAATAGAAAAAAAAAGTTATCGAATTCCTATATATATTATTTGTAGGTACAATAGTATAAAAAACAAATAAATTAAAATTTCTTTAAATTTTGCATGCGAAGAAAGATTGTGCAGAGGCGTAGATAAGGACTCTATGAAGACAAAATGATTCCAATTGAATGTAGACGATACTTCAATATGTTTTATTTGTATTATTTTTGAAAATATTTTCTGTACAGACTTTATTTGCGTAATGAAGTTTATGAAATTTTAAATTATTTTCTAACTTTTAGTGCATTTTGTAACTCGTCTTTGACAGAAAGTCTTTTTGAAAATAGTTTTTAAAAAATATTCTTTTTCTTATTCTTTTTCTTTCTACTTTTCAGCATTAAAATTGTAATCCATAAATGTTCGACTAAAGTAGACTTATTTACTTTTTTAAAACATCGAATGCTTACAAATTCCAGGTTAAAGTGACACAACTCTTTACCCAGGCAGGTAACTAAAAAGTAGATCAGATCTCACCCACTCACCCGTTCACTTAACCACGAAGCAGACGCGGTCAACCACGATCATTTGACAGTGTCAACCCGCCTCCGTCGACCCAGGAGTAGACGCAATGCTGACACGACTCAACTGCAACAAGACGATCAACACCTTTGAGGTGGCCCACTTCACGTGCACATGATCAACTGAGCGAAGACGTCACGAGTGTAAACCAAAATAATAATAACGCTTCATCCACACATCCACAATATGGAACTGCAAGTAGAAAGAAAGTGTATAAAAAGTAGATCTGAGCTCACCCACCGACACGTTCTGCTCAGCGAATCAGACACGTTCAGCGATGATAATATGTGTGACATTGTCAACCCGCCTCCTAGGACCCAATTGTCTTTTCCGACCGTTCACCAGGCGAACATTGCACGAGAAATTCTTTTTAATGTCACGAGAGAAAACAAACAAATGATTCTCCACACGCAAGATGGAAATGCGAGTAGAGAGAATGTCTTTAAAAGCGAAGAACAATTGTAAGCATGGGCCCGGTTTTGGCGAATGAGAGGGTCAATGTCAGGTTCCATATTTGTCGCTATCACCCGAATAACCGTACCGCGGTTAGACGGGCCGTAGTTTGAGGACCGTTATAGATTCTATATAATATTACTAGAAAGTTCAACCAGAATAATGTTAAGACATGTCCGATCATTGTTTTTTTCTCTGAAGGGTCTTATGGCGGCGAGCCCAAACAGAGTGACAGACCAACATATTTTTTATATTAGATATCCCAGTGTATGGACACATCTACAAAAGACACATTCAACGGTGTGAGTGTCGCCATCAAACGATGGTATAACGAAATGCTCGAGCCTGGTTAGGTCACGGGCTTTTTTCAGACACCGGTTACTAAGAGCACGAACACACACACTCACCCACACACACATATATATATAACGTGCGGTGCGAACGTTTAAATAGACCGTTGTGGAACACAGGACTTGACCTTTTGTTTTACAGTATTGGGAAGAAGGTCACTGACCTGACCTTTCAAGAGGAGATTTGAGGACAGGTAAGTTCACAGCATGGAAAAAATCTCTGGCCTGGAGATGGTGATGGTGATGGTGTGACTGTAGGCAAGTGAGGTGGAGATGGAGATGGTGATGGTCATGGTGTGACTGTAGGTAAGCGAGGTGGAGATGGAGATGGTGATGGTCATGGTGTGACTGTAGGTAAGCGAGGTGGAGATGGAGATGGTGATGGTCATGGTGTGACTGTAGGTAAGCGAGGTGGTAAAGATGTAACTAGGGGAGATTGTATAGCTGTAGCTAGAGGGAGTTGGTATAGCTGTTAAAAGGGGGAGAGGTAGAGCTGTAGCTAGAGGGAGTTGGTATAGCTGTTAAAAGGGGGAGAGGTAGAGCTGTAGCTAGAGGGAGTTGGTATAGCTGTTAAAAGGGGGAGAGGTAGAGCTGTAGCTAGAGGGAGTTGGTATAGCTGTTAAAAGGGGGAGAGGTAGAGCTGTAGCTAGAGGGAGTTGGTATAGCTGTTAAAAGGGGGAGAGGTAGAGCTGTAGCTAGAGGGAGTTGGTATAGCTGTTAAAAGGGGGAGAGGTAGAGCTGTAGCTAGAGGGAGTTGGTATAGCTGTTAAAAGGGGGAGAGGTAGAGCTGTAGCTAGAGGGAGTTGGTATAGCTGTTAAAAGGGGGAGAGGTAGAGCTGTAGCTAGAGGGAGTTGGTATAGCTGTTAAAAGGGGGAGAGGTAGAGCTGTAGCTAGAGGGAGTTGGTATAGCTGTTAAAAGGGGGAGAGGTAGAGCTGTAGCTAGAGGGAGTTGGTATAGCTGTAGCTAGAGGGAGTTGGTATAGCTGTTAAAAGGGGGAGAGGTAGAGCTGTAGCTAGAGGGAGTTGGTATAGCTGTTAAAAGGGGGAGAGGTAGAGCTGTAGCTAGAGGGAGTTGGTATAGCTGTAGCTAGAGGGAGTTGGTATAGCTGTTAAAAGGGGGAGAGGTAGAGCTGTAGCTAGAGGGAGTTGGTATAGCTGTTAAAAGGGGGAGAGGTAGAGCTGTAGCTAGAGGGAGTTGGTATAGCTGTTAAAAGGGGGAGAGGTAGAGCTGTAGCTAGAGGGAGTTGGTATAGCTGTTAAAAGGGGGAGAGGTAGAGCTGTAGCTAGAGGGAGTTGGTATAGCTGATAAAAGGGGGAGAGGTAGAGCTGTAGCTAGAGGGAGTTGGTATAGCTGTAGCTAGAGGGAGTTGGTATAGCTGTTAAAAGGGGGAGAGGTAGAGCTGTAGCTAGAGGGAGTTGGTATAGCTGTAGCTAGAGGGAGTTGGTATAGCTGTTAAAAGGGGGAGAGGTAGAGCTGTAGCTAGATGGTATAGCTGTAAGTACGCTGGATGGTATAACTGTAGCTAGGGGGGTGGTATGTTTGTTATGAGAGGAGGGGATTTAGTTGTAGCTAGAGGAGATGTTATAGATGTTAGTAGGGTAGATGATGTAGCTGTATCTACGGGAGTTGGTATAGCTGTAAGTGTGATTTTTAGCTGAAGGTGAGGGAGATGATATAATTGTAGGTAGTGTGATGGTTTAGGGTTAGGGTTAAGGGTGATGGTATAGCTGTAGGTAGAGTGAGATGGTTTAGTTATAAGTAGGGGTGATGGTAAAGCTGTGGGTAGAGTTTGATGGTTTAGCTATAGGTAGGGATGATGGTATAGCTGTGGGTAGAGTGTGATGGTTTAGCTATAGGTAGGGATGATGGTATAGCTGTGGGTAGAGTGTGATGGTTTAGTTATAGGTAGGGGTGATGGTATAGCTGTAGATGGGGAGAAATGTATATTTCGAGTGAATGACACGTGAACATATCATGCCTGGAGATGGTATAGCTGGGGCTGATGGTAAAGCTGGGGTGGTGGTATAACTGGGGGAGATGGTATAGCCAGGGGAGATGGTATAACCGGGGGAGACGGTATAGTGGGGAGATGATATACTTCCCGTCATCCCATCGAGCTCAAATTTGGCACATAGACTCGGTGCCGATGACGTATCAAATTATTAGTCTCACCCCACACCCCCAACCCCCAGAACTAGGCTTTGGATGTTTTCTTTATTTAAAAAAAAGTGTGGGGGGGGGGGGGATATTAAAGTTTAGTTAAAGGGTTGCGTGTTTCGGAGTGGAGATTAATTGTTAGGCTGTTGCTATGTGCTTTGTATTTGTGAGGCATTTGCATTATGCAGTAAAAATAAAATGTCTCTTCGAAGGGTAAAATAAAGAAAATATGAAACGTGTTCTAGCCAGAAGTTTACCAATTTATATAAACGCTTCTTAATAAATAATAAATCACGTGCAATTATAAACGCAAACAAAAGGCATATAAAAAAAATTGATATTAAAAACTTTGTATTTTAGGGGCTGTTTAATTTCGCTCATCTCCTTGAAAAGATTTTTTTGCACTAGAATTTCACAAAAATGTGTCGAGTTATTATTATATTATGCAACCTGCTCGTGTGACATCTTGCCGTGTGACGTCTTGCGGTGTGACGTCTTGCCACGTGACGTTTTGGAGTGCGACGCCTTGCAGTGTGACGTCTTGCAGTGTGACGTCTAGCAGTGTGACGTCTTGCACTGTTGTTTTAAGTTTGTGATAAAGATATCCTTTATATCTCCCAGACTTTAACTCATCCTGTAGATTCTTCGAAGTCTGGAAGTCGTAAAATCCAATGAGTGACTGATTAAAACCACAATAATACAGACTATAACGAACTTCTAAACACTAACTACTTCAAAACACCAACAATTCTTAAACACCAACCATTATTAAACACCTACCTCTTCCAAATTTCAACCAAATGCAACAAAGTCGTGACTTTATACCCAGTGTCAAAGTCGAACCTTCGAATTTTGTCATACGTTTATACTGTATAACACTCATCTTGGCCTGGCCTACACATACACTTCACCTGGCCTACACGAACACTTCGCCAGGCCTACACATACACTTCGCCTGGCCTACACATACACTTCGCCTGGCCTCAGAGGCGTAGCTAGCGTGTTTGGCGCCCGGGGACAAGATTCATTTTAAAGCGCCCTCTTTTCCTTTTTTCAACTCTCAAACCCATTATTTTCATCAATAAAATAATACCAAAGCACATTTGGCGCCCCTAACTAGCTGACGCCCGGGTACATCTGTACCCCCTGCCCCCCCCCCCTTACGCTACGCCTCTGCCTGGCCTACACATACACTTCGCCTGGCCTACACATACACTTCGCCAGGCCGACACGTACACTTCGCCAGGCCGACACGTACACTTCGCCAGGCCTACACATACACTTCGCCTGGCCTACACATACACTTCGCCAGGCCGACACGTACACTTCGCCAGGCCTACACATACACTTCGCCTGGCCTACACATACACTTCGCCAGGCCTACACATACACTTCGCCAGGCCTACACATACACTTCGCCAGGCCGACACGTACACTTCGCCAGGCCTACACATACACTTCGCCTGGCCTACACATACACTTCGCCAGGCCTACACATACACTTCGCCTGGCCTACACATACACTTCGCCAGGCCTACACATACACTTCGCCTGGCCTACACATACACTTCGCCAGGCCGACACGTACACTTCGCCAGGCCTACACATACACTTCGCCTGGCCTACACATACACTTCGCCAGGCCTACACATACACTTCGCCAGGCCTACACATACACTTCGCCTGGCCTACACATACACTTCGCCAGGCCTACACATACACTTCGCCAGGCCTACACATACACTTCGCCAGGCCTACACATACACTTCGCCAGGCCTACACATACACTTCGCCAGGCCTACACATACACTTCGCCTGGCCTACACATACACTTCGCCAGGCCTACACATACACTTCGCCAGGCCTACACATACACTTCGCCTGGTCTACACATACACTTCGCCTGGTCTACACATACACTTCGCCTATTCTAGACATACACTTCGCCTCGTCTACATATACACTTCGCCTGGCCTACACATACATAACGGCTCGCCCACACATACAATATCCCTTGCCAACTCATGCTATTATTGCATTACGGCAGTTGACTCTACCAATGAAATAAAATTGTCCAACCTGACCGACCAAGAGAAAGAATACCCCCCCTCCCCCCACCCCCGCACTCTTTTTTTTTTCGTTCTCTTTCTTTTTGTTGCTCCCTTTGTCTCTGTTCTCCTCACCCAGGTCTAAGCATGTACACCTGGTTTCTTTGATGTCTGTGAAACTGGAGCTACGTCTGATGTCTCTATCAGAATACAATAGCATCTTCTGTAGCACACTGTTCTGTGGATTGGTTCCAACAGAAAGCACATGATGAAGTTGTTAGCATGATATGGTGAACACTGTGGCGCTCCCGGTCCGTTTAACTCTTGATACAATTATGCACGCTGCGTAACACAAATTGACGAGAAATTGAAACATTATTTTTTAAGATGTGACATATTGTACTTAAGATGTGACATATTGTACTTAAATTGTGCCATATTGTACTTAAGATGTGACATATTGTACTTAATATGTGACATATTGTACTTAAGATGCGACATATTGTACTTAAGATGTGACATGTTATTGTGACTGAACACATTGCATCATTTCATGACTGTACACCTTGCACCATTTCATGACTGTAAACCTTGCACCATTTCATGACTGTAAACCTAGCACCATTTCATGACTGTACACCTTGCACCATTTCATGACTGTACACATTGCACCATTTCATGACTGTCCACATTGCACCATTTCATGACTGTACACCTTGCACCATTTCATGACTGTACACCTTGCACCATTTCATGACTGTACACCTTGCAGTTGAATTTCCCAGATTTTATTCAGGTTCCTTCACAGACAGGTAGATTCCATACATCGCAGCCTCAAAGCAGACATCTCGGCCAACATGCCCGGGGAGACAGACATCTCGGCCAACATGCCCAGGGAGAAATGCATAAAAATCCAAGTTAAATCGTTACATTTCGGGAGAAAGTCGGTGGTGGTGATGATGGTGATAGTAGTCCACAATGTCTCCCTTATATAACATGATTTCACACTTTATTGTAACTGAATGTCTCCCTTATATAACATAATTTCACACTTTATTGTAACTGAATGTCTCCCTTATATAACATAATTTCACACTTTATTGTAACTGAATTTCTCCCTTTATAACATAATTTCACACTTTATTGTAACTGAATGTCTCCCTTTATAACATAATTTCACACTTTATTGTAACTGAATGTCTCCCTTATATAAAATGATTTTACTCTTTACTGTAACTGAATGTGCCACCAAATTAAGTTTTAAAGCAGAATTTCCCAACCATTTTCGTTTGGCGACCAATTCGTGACGTCACACAGTAATGATCCCGTATGCAAGAAGCCATTACAAGAATCACACTGCCTGATTTATTTAGACGGGCTGGTTGCCTTAAAATAGACATATTCTATTCATTCTATTTACAATATGTTGCCAATGATTTCATATTATATTTTTCGTTGTCTTTTTCACTTTTAGAGTCTGAATCCGACAGTTTCCATGGAAACAGATCCGATGATGGGATCATGAAATATAAAATTAAAGAGTCGAAGACTAGTTCCAAAACAATACAAAATAAATTAATATATTTTATAAAACACTTGATCGTTGAACATTCAAACATGATTTTGTTATTTAAATAAAATGAAACAGGGTTGGCGACTAGAAGAGCTCACATACAATCAACAGAAGACAGATGTTAACAATAAATTTAAATTTTGTTTTTAAAACGTGAAGACATGTGAAGACGTGAAGTGAAAATTGAAGTGAATATTGACCCGAAGACGTGAAGTAAAGTGAACACGTGAAGTGGCCAGTAAGCTAGACTACACATAACACCCCCCCCCCCTTAAATTTTTTTTTAAAAAATAAAAGAATCTAGATATGGCCGACAACAACATCAAAAAGAAAAATTTCTCAGGACCACTCTGAAAATAAACCTGACCAAATAGTTCAAACACTGAGGGAAATTCATGGGTGTGTGGATGGGTGGTGCTTGGGGGGGGGGGGGGGTTGCAGAGGTGTGGAAACAAGCTGGGCAATGTTACCTGGACGAGGGTAGCAACGGGTCGGGCCAGACCTTCAGAAAAATTTAGGTCAACACCCAGACGACCCAGGGCAGTTTCTATTTCCTTCTTATGTACCAGAAGCTTTTGGGTTTGTAAACTGGTACAGCTACTTTTGGGTTTGTATACTGGTACAGCTACTGTTGGGTTTGTATACTGGTACAGCTACTGTTGGGTTTGTATACTGGTACAGCTACTCTTGGGTTTGTACACTGGTACAGCTACTGTTGGGTTTGTACACTGGTACAGCTACTGTTGGGTTTGTACACTGGTACAGCTACTGTTGGGTTTGTACACTGGTACAGCTACTGTTGGGTTTGTACACTGGTACAGCTACTCTTGGGTTTGTATACTGGTACAGCTACTGTTGGGTTTGTATACTGGTACAGCTACTCTTGGGTTTGTACACTGGTACATCTACTGTTGGGTTTGTATACTGGTACAGCTACTGTTGGGTTTGTATACTGGTACAGCTACTCTTGGGTTTGTACACGGGTACAGCTATTGTATGGTTTGTACACGGGTACAGCTACTGTTGGGTTTGTACACCGGTAGAGCTTCTGTTGGGTTTGTACACTGGTACAGCTACTGATGGGTTTGTACACTGGTACATATACTGTTGGGTTTGTACACTGGTACAGCTACTGTTGGGTTTGTACACGGGTACAGCTACTGTTGGGTTTGTACACGGGTACATCTACTGTTGGGTTTGTACACGGGTAGAGCTACTGTTGAGTTTGTACACTGGTAGAGCTACTGTTGAGTTTGTACACTGGTACAGCTACTGTTGGGTTTTTACACTGGTACAGCTACTGTATGGTTTGTAAACGGGTACAGCTTCTGTTGGGTTTGTACACTCAGTTACACTGGTACAGTTACTGTTGGATTTGTTCACGGGTACAGCTACTGTTGGGTTTGTACACTGGTACAGCTACTGTTGGGTTTGTACACTGGTACAGCTACTGTTGGGTTTGTACACTGGTACAGCTACTGTTGGGTTGTACACTGGTACAGCTACTGTTGGGTTTGTACACGGTAGCCGCTGCTGTTGGTTTTGTACATGGGTACAGCTACTTTTGTTTTGTACATGGATAAAGCTACTGTTTGTTTTGTATATGGGTACATCTACTGTTGGTTATTTACTCAGGTACAACCAATGTTGGGTTTGTACTTAATGTCCTTCAATGTCATCGCACTTAATGTCTTGGCACTTAATGTTAGGGAGGGACATGGGCGCTCGCCCGGGCTCCATTTTTTATGAGACATCAAATAAATATACATATTATATACAATATTTTTGGACTGCTACTAGTCATGTGTCTTTACGTATACAACCTACTCACATGACATGTCAACCACTGACAACCATGAAACCAACCACTAACAAAACAACAACCAACCACTAACAAACTACAACCAACCACTAACAAACAACAACCAACCACAACAACATACAACCAACCACTAACAAACAACAACCAACCACTAACAAACAACAAACAACCACTAACAAACAACAAACAACCACTAACAAACAACAACCAACCACTAACAAACAACAACCAACCACAACAAGATACAACCAACCACTAACAAACAACAACCAACCACTAACAAACTACAACCAACCACTAACAAACAACAACCAACCACTAACAAACAACAACCAACCAATAACAAACAACAACCAACCACTAACAAACAACAACCAACCACTAACAAACAACAACCAACCACTAACAAACAACAACCAACCAATAACAAACAACAACCAACCACTAACAAACAACAACCAACCAATAACAAACAACAACCAATCACTAACAAACAACAACCAACCACTAACAAACAACAACCAACCACTAACAACCAGCCAACATACCAACCACTAACAAACAACAACCAACCACTAACAAACAACAACCAACCACTAACAAACAACAACCAACCACTAACAAACAACAACCAACCACTAACAACCAGCCAACATACCAACCACTAACAAACAACAACCAACCACTAACAACCAGCCAACATACCAACCACTAAAAGCCCATCCACTAAACAACCAACAACCAGCCGACATACTAACCATAAACCCCTAACCACTAAACAACCAACAGAAGCTAACAACGCACCAGAAGCCCGGTCTTTATCTAGCCAACCTAAAATATACGGGCAGTCTTCTAGTACCCCAGCAGTTCCCTCACAAATCCAATATCTCTTGTTACGATCATCCTAATATATTGTCATTGTCGTGACGGACGTGGCACTTAGGATTTAGGGAGTTAGTGTTTCATTTCGTTCCTGACATTTCGATTATTTTATCAGAGAAAATTGTTGTAGCCGGATTAAATGGCCAAATTATTGTTGGAATTTTTTTTGTAAAAAAATGTTGTGGGAGAGTTGGTATAATTTGTTGTGGGAGAGTTGGTATAATTTGTTGTGGGAGAGTTGGTATAACTTGTTGTGGGAGGGTTTGTATAATTTATTATGGGAGAGTTGGTATAACTTGTTGTGGGAGAGTTGGTATAACTTGTTGTGGGAGAGTTGGTATAACTTGTTGTGGGAGAGTTGGTATAACTTGTTGTGGGAGAGTTGGTATAACTTGTTGTGGGAGAGTTGGTATAACTTGTTGTGGGAGAGTTGGTATAATTTGTTGTGGGAGAGTTGGTATAATTTGTTGTGGGAGAGTTGGTATAACTTGTTGTGGGAGAGTTGGTATAACTTGTTGTGGGAGAGTTGGTATAACTTGTTGTGGGAGAGTTGGTATAACTTGTTGTGGGAGAGTTGGTATAACTTGTTGTGGGAGAGTTGGTATAACTTGTTGTGGGAGAGTTGGTATAACTTGTTGTGGGAGAGTTGGTATAACTTGTTGTGGGAGAGTTGGTATAACTTGTTGTGGGAGAGTTGGTATAACTTGTTGTGGGAGAGTTGGTATAACTTGTTGTGGGAGAGTTGGTATAACTTGTTGTGGGAGAGTTGGTATAACTTGTTGTGGGAGAGTTGGTATAACTTGTTGTGGGAGAGTTGGTATAACTTGTTGTGGGAGAGTTGGTATAATTTGTTGTGGGAGATTTGGTATAACTTGTTGTGGGAGAGTTGGTATAACTTGTTGTGGGAGAGTTGGTATAACTTGTTGTGGGAGAGTTGGTACAACTTGTTGGGGGACAGTGAATGAAAATCTGATTGCAGAAAATTCTAGTTCATACCGTAATTCACTAGATTCTTCCAGACATACCAAGGGTTTGTAAGTGGGGGGGGGGGGGGGGGGGCGCATTGGCAGAAGTTGGAATCGGTATACCCAAATTCACATTTCCAAAGCATAAAAAGCAGGTGTTTGCTAAAGGATGGCGTTAGTTATGTGATGAAAGTTACATGGTGTTAGTGATATAATGATGGCTGTGTCACCATTTCGGCCAATGATTTTAGTAATATGATGTTAGCACTTTAAAAATCATAAACACGAATATAAAATGTGTTAAGAAATTATTAGAAAAGTCATTGAATTTCATGTAATCGAGAGTAAATTGATATCTAGAGATATGGTTATACATAGATGATATTGGTGTACACAGAAGGCATTAGTGTACATAGATGACATTGGTTTACATAGAAGACATTGGTGTACATAGAAGACATTGGTGTACATAGAAGACATTGGTATATATATAGATGACAGTGGTGTATATAGAAGACATTGGTATATATAGAGGGCCAGGAGTGATACAGAAGTTTGATTTTTAGATTTAAAAACTAAAAATAAGTCCTAAAATTGTTTTAAGTCAAAACTTTATAACTTAAAAAAATGATGTGTGATATGTTACTTACTTTTAGAATAATGAAATCCATCTCCTGCCCAGTAAGCTAGGTAAAGAGGCTCCAGCCTTCTAACTTGTGCCGACACACATTTGAAAGGACGCGTCAGATTAAGCACACTAAAAGAGCCACGAAGGTGTTGATAAATGCCCAGGCCACGATTATTTTTTTTAAAATGCTTTGTGTATCTTTGATTGAAGTAATCCAAATGTGTTGCGTATCTTTGATTGAAGTAATCCAAATGTGTTGCGTATCTTTGATTGAAGTAATCCAGTTGTGTTGAGTATCTTTGATTGAAGTAATCCAAATGTGTTGAGTATCTGTGATTGAAGTAATCCAAATGTGTTGAGTATCTTTGATTGAAGTAATCCAAATGCGTTGAGTATCTTTGATTGAAGTAATCCAAATGCGTTGAGTATCTTTGATTGAATTAATCCAAGTGCAGAACTCGCGAAAAAAATGCGTTAAATCTTGGTCTACATTTCCGACATTCAGAAAATTAGACCATTTCTAAAGGTTAAAAAAACCCATGATGGATGTGACCAACCTGCGATCTTTATCGGTCCGGACAGGGACAGGTTGATTGCGTGCGTCTGCTTGATTTGTCCCATGTAGATAAACCCCTAGGTGTCCCGGCCATATCTCATCTGTGCGTGTAGTGTTGGTATTGATACAGGAGGGTTGTTTACTTCCACGGACGGCGACACTAACAAAAAAACCCACTCACACACACCACTATTTCGCACGTTCTTTCAAGCTTAAAGCTGAGACCTGTTTTGTGGGGGCCTCACAGCGTTCATCCATCTTCAGATTTTTAAATATAGTTTTTTCACACCCATTTTAAATTTCGGTCCATCAATTTCTATGAAAGTCTCCACCACGCGATGGTCGCTATCAGTCAGTCGATCCTGGAGCCCAGGGAGAAAGCCCGTTCGCGGATCCCCCCCACCAAAAGACAAATTACGGACGATCCAATCGGTGGGATTAAGGTAGATAGATGAACATAATTTGGTCGCCCTATCCCGGGCTGAGATCTCCAGCTCTGGTCGGGCAAGATCTCGCAGACAGATTATAGCAAACTACTGCACACACCACACGGCCTGGTGGATAATTTTTGCCGCAGATTTGGCCAGGGAAAGCGGCCAGGCCTTCTTCTCAGAGGCTTAAAGTTCTCCCCCTCGATGTCCGTGTCTTATCACGGCGGTCCGAATCGACGAACAGCGTGCACCAGCAAAACGTGGATGGGATCAGACTTTTCAAAAACCAAAAAAATTCCCAAAATAAAACTGATGTGGATTCCTTTTTTTTTTTTTTTAAATTGTAGGAAAAATATCCTTTCGTATAATCCGCACAGATATGGAAACGTTCTGTTGAAAGTCACGATCTCAAATCAAAATTGAATTTCTTCTTCAGCTCAAGGAACAATTTTCTTTTAGATTCGTTGGCAGTGGTTTCCTGAGCCAGGGTCAGTTGGAATTCTTTTCTCACTTAAGTTGACCTGAACTAACATCACACGCTATAAACACCGAGTGGGTTGGGGGCGGTCGGGGGGGGGGGCGATTTTGACAGAATCCTCTCTCAGACGTCAATAAACCAGGCTGAACTCTGGCGGCAAGGGAACAAATGTTGATACGACTGCATTAAGTCAATTAGTCGTTGCCTGGCAGACGAGAAATGACTTCCGTTGGAACAACAAGTCGTAAAAGAGTCATAAAAAATCGTTCCTTATCACAGTTGGTGCAAATATCTGGGAGATTAAGCTCCGCTACATGTGACGGGAAGGACGTGAATAATAAGGAAATGGTGAGCACGGACGGGCAGAAGACAAACAACACGCTACAAACATCTGAGATACGAACACAGTTCAGAAATGTGGAGGCCAGACCCCCACACACACATGTGGACGGTCATGACGTCATATCACAGCGACCCGGTAAAATGTTTGTCTGCGAACAATTGACAGACACTCGACCAGACATCCCACAGACACTCGACCAGACATCCCACAGACACTCGACCAGACATCCCACAGACACTCGACAAGACATCCCACAGACACTCGACCAGACATCCCACAGACACTCGACCAGAAATCCCACAGACACTCGATCAGACATCCCACAGACACTCGACCAGACATCCCACAGACACTCGACCAGACATCCCACAGACACTCGACCAGACATCCCACAGACACTCGACCAGACATCCCACAGACACTCGACCAGACATCCCACAGACACTCGACCAGACATCCCACAGACACTCGACCAGACATCATTTAAAAATCTCAATGTCCAGTGAACAGACGAGTCGTCCTTGACATTTGAGGATGACATTGCCAGAAAATAAGAAAACTGTTGATCGCTTTGGATTAAGGTGGATAAATAAAAATAATTTCGATTAATTCAGAAATAGTTTTTTTTTTTTTTTTTTTTTTTTTTGGGGGGGGGGGGGGGGGGGGTGTTTTAAAAATAGGATAAATGTGCCAGGGATATGTTACACGTGTTTCTCTTACGACAAGTGTGCTACCAACATGTGGATGATTATACAACTCAGGATATTAGAACGCTGGATACAAGGCAGATATGTTAATATAAACGAAAAAGACTGTGGACTTGTGCGGATTTACGAAGAACCTTTGATGGATCTAAGAAAAAACTGAGGATATGAGACACAGCTACAGATATAAGAAAAAGATGCGACTACTGATAGAAGACAAAACGATGGATTCAAGACAAAACATATAAAGATATAAGACAAAACAAAAGATATATTGATGAATATGAGACAAAACTGCGACTACTCGTAAACAACAAAGCAGATACGACCGAGAGAGGCTTCAGATGCACAAACAAAAAAGATATTATTGCAGAGGTGTAATTTGAGTATCTCCTGAATAAATCGACATGTTTTGTCTAAAGATACGGGTCTCCTCGGCTCTAGGTATATATCCCGCCACAGCTGACTGTATGATGGCAAGTCGGACACCGTCTCATATGGAGATCAACAGCTATCTTGTAAACGCTGAACAGACGTGGTCATTGTCCCTATTGAGACCCTCAATGACGTCATGGCAAGACTATCGACTCGCCATCATGTTTGAACAGTCAATGATATTTTTAGTAACTTCATTGATACTTTTAATGACTTCAATGATATTTTTAGTAACTTCATTGATACTTTTAATGACTTCAATGATATTTTTAATAACTTCATTGATACTTTTAATGACTTCAATGATATTTTTAGTAACTTCATTGATACTTTTAATGACTTTAATGATATTTTTAGTAACTTCAATGATACTTTTAATGACTTTATTGATATTTTTAGTAACTTCATTGCTACTTTTAATGACTTCAATGATATTTTTAGTAACTTCATTGATACTTTTAATGACTTCAATGATATTTTTAGTGACTTCATTGATACTTTTAATGACTTCAATGATATTTTTAGTAACTTCATTGATACTTTTAATGACTTCAATGATATTTTTAATAACTTCATTGATACTTTTAATGACTTCAATGATATTTTTAGTAATTTCATTGATACTTTTAATGACTTCAATGATATTTTTAGTAACTTCATTGATACTTTTAATGACTTCAATTATATTTTTAGTGACTTCATTGATACTTTTAATGACTTCAATGATATTTTTAGTAACTTCATTGATACTTTTAATGACTTCAATGATATTTTTAATAACTTCATTGATACTTTTAATGACTTCAATGATATTTTTAGTAACTTCATTGATACTTTTAATGACTTCAATGATATTTTTAATGACTTTAATGATATTTTTAATGACTTCAATTATAATTTTAGGGACTTCAATTATATTAATATTGACTTCAATGATATTTTTCATCTGATTCAACGATATTTATATTTGATTCAATATTTCATTCGAAGTCGATGATATATATTATTTGGGGTAAATGATATTTTAATGGAAGTCATGCTGTTAAGATCAGAGTCGGTGCTACATATTTAAACGAGGCGATGAATTTCGAAATTGAATAAATGATATATCGAAACGAGTCAGTGATATTTAAATCATTCCATGATATTTCAATATGGCTGAACGTTAATTATTGAGGGATAGCTTGAATTTTTATTCCAAAGTTTAATCAAACTCCTACGATGAGAAAACAAAAAGATTAGTATACAACAAGATAATTGAGATGTGTTTCCCCTCAAAAAAGGAGCGAGCGCATTTTGCTACGATTAACTCTTGCACAGGTGGGGGGGGGGGGGGGTTCAAAACGATCCTGTAAATAACCGATTACGTTGAACGCTTCATTGAGCTATTGCAGTGCACGGTTCCTTTTCCATGGCCTGTTATAGACCCAGGACGGCAGCCGTGTTTATTTCCCGTCCTCGTTTTTTTTTTGATTGCAGGATAAACCAGAGCGCCACCTGGTGTTATCAATTCCCGGTTTACTATTCCCCCCATCTAACATCCCCGGGATCCTCCC
This sequence comes from Omphiscola glabra, assembly GCA_964017045.1. Lineage (NCBI taxonomy): Eukaryota > Metazoa > Mollusca > Gastropoda > Lymnaeidae > Omphiscola > Omphiscola glabra. The sequence continues at coordinate 24,403,976 of OZ024799.1, forward strand.
CTCTACAACAACCTGGGCTCGACTTCAGCAAAAGGTGTTTCATTGGTTGTCTGACCTCCTTACGACTTATCAATCTGGTCCGACCCCCCCCCCCCTTCAACCTCTTCCCTTTCCTTATTCTACCCATCCTTCCTGAACTCCCCTTTCTGGAAATAGAGATGTGTCTTAAAACCATCACCATCACCAACATGCAGTTTTGATTGTTGAGAATCGGAGGATAATAAATAGTTTATCGGCTTTCAAATCCACCTCGTTCTGGTGATGATGATCACAAAGAGAACTGGGAAATCTCTTTTTGCATGTGAACTTATTTTTTTTCCCCATCTCGAATTTCTCGTCTTGAACTTTGAATTCAACATGTAGCACAACGATGGCTTAGAAGATATGTTGTGTTTCGGATCTGAAGCAGTGGTTCTCAACCTTCCTAATGCCACGAACTTTTAAATAAAGTTTCTCATGTTGTGGTGACGCCCAACTATAAAATTATTTTCGTTGCTACGTCATAACTGTATATGTGCTTTTCGATGGTTTTAGGCGACCCCTGTCAAAGGGTCGTTCGACCCTCAAGTGGGTCGCGACCCACAGGTTGAGAACCGCTGTTCTAGAGTGACAAGACCCTGCTGTTGCCAGATAGAAACTGGTCTCTATAAAACAAGTAAACATTGAAGACTTGTAAAACTACGTGGCAGAGATAAGATCTAACAATGACACTAGGTCCGGATTTCACCGGATTTTAAGACTGACGACGAGGCCGGTTGCTCGGTAGAACTGTACATCGGACATTGTAGAAATTGAGAATACAGTGCAGCCGATCGCATCCGAATGTTTTTGTTTATCATAACAACGGCCTTGACCCTGCTGTCTTTCCGCTGGCGAGTATTAAACTAAACATAGATTTTTAATGAGGCCGTTGTATTAAAAAACTGGAATATATGAACATATGTTTTATTTGACGAAGAATCCATTATTAAAATTACTATTTTCAGAATGAACCATTAAACTTTTGACTACCTACATACAGTGGTATGCTTTGTTGGTGCAAAGTATAAATTAAATTATTAATTGTTGACTGTGGGGCATAGTGCAGCAGAGTGACAGGGGTATTTTCGTTGAATCAAATCTATACAACCACATAGGAACGGGGTCTTTCCCCTTTCCTTAACCAAGAAAGATACCTGGGATCAATAAATACACATCTTCCATATGTTTTTCTGGGTGACCAAGGTTATCCTCTGAAGAAACATCTGATGCGACAATACACAACCAGTGGTGATACTGTACCACGAGAAATTGAAGTTTACAAATACAGACATAGTCGGGCAAGAAGAACAGTTGAGTGTGCATTGGGTTTACTTGTTGCACAATGGAGATTCTTAAAACAGAATTCAAGTTGATCCTAAAAATGTTGACAAACTAGTCATTTCTGAAAATCAGTTGGACATGTTATTAGCTTCAAATACAACAGCTGGTAACGCTACAAGATCACCAACGGGAAGATCACAACGAATATAATTGAGAAGGGAATGATGCATATAATATCCGTGATTGCTTTAAACATTATTTTAACATTTAAGTTTAAGGAGCAATTGACATCCAGTACTGGTACAATAAAATAGACTATTACGTCCCATGGAAATGTAAAATATATTTATGAATTGATTATGAATTGATCCACGTTGATCTTTTTCCATAATAATTTAGTGATAGCATTACCGTGTGCTACATAATCAATGGCATTATCCATGCATATTTAATATTTGTTTATAAACAGTTTAATTTAGTTTCCTTTTAAAATTTAGATTAAATATAATTTAGAAATTTGGTAAAAGCATAAATATTCTACATGGAACTATATTTAATAACTGTATTTATTATGTTAAAATTATATTTGATTCATTATTGTGTAACAAAATATATCCTAAATTCAAGTGATTGACATTTCATTGAACTTTGAACTTATTTTCCAATGTTACAGTTTTGCAGGTCTAACAGTAACAGGATATGCAAACTTCAAAATAAATGCATACTTGTTATATCTAATTTTCATTTCTTAATTGCTATTTCTAATTATAATTATATTTAGCTATTATATGATCAAGTTGGTTCAAAACAATTTGGTTTAATTACCTAATCTTCTTGCAATAAAAAATAAACATTGACCCAGACACGCAGCGCCGCCATTCGCACCCGGGTACCATTAGGCTCAATGCTATTCGGATGTCATTTGTTGTAGTGTATTTTAGTTAAAATGAAGAATTAAGTTTACAAACGTATAGTACATTCAATTATCTTTCATTTCATACCTCATTTGGTCTTACAAACCCAACAATAATATTTTTAATAGTTTTTTGATCCTCAACTCTCACTTCTGGCACCCGGGTACCAATAGGTGCAGCCTTTATCCATATCGATCGAACTAACTTAAAAATAGAAATATAATAAAATCATATGCCCACTCCCGCCACTCACTTGTAGTATTGAGCTCTTCTGCTATTTTGTGCTAAAGTTTACTACCATTGCTACCATTATCCCTATTGTGGTAATTTTTCGTTATGTCCCATAGTGGCGTGCGGTCATGAACTAGGGATATTAGCTTGTCTATTTCTACCATTTTATTTTATTCAGTTCTATAATTTGTATTTATCTTAAATTACTTTTATTGGATCAAAATGATAAAAGAAGATCTGCAATGACGTCATTTGCTTGGTTTTTTCTAATTTAGCTTCGGATCATTCCGTCGACCATCGCTCTAATTATATGGTTGCTATGTCCCATAGTGGAGAGCGATCATCCACTTGAGATATTAGTTTATCAATTTCTACCATTTTAATTGATAAAATGCTACAATTTGTATATATTTAAATTACTTATGATGGATCCAAAGGATTAATACACAAATGAAAGGCTATTCTAGATTTTAAGGTGACATTTTTGTACAAACAATCTGTAAAAAATTACATGCCGCCATTTTAATTGTTTTTAAAATTAGCTTCGGACAGCTCTGACGAAAAAAACAAATTCGACCGGCGCGCGTTACCGACTTTCACCGATGACGCCTGAGCAAATGTAGCCGTGTTCACTTTGTTATTGCATTTGTTTTTTTATACCGATCCAGTCTTGTTCGTCAGTCTTGGAATCCGGTGAAATCCGGACCTAGTGTGTGATCACCCTTAAGGATTGGCCGACTGCACCCGACCGGCTTCCTATCAACCCAGGACAAATCAGATCAATGGTGAGCTCCCCCCACAACAACTGGGTATATAACGTACACCAACATTTCTAATGCTGCTGTCCAGTGGCGTAGTGAGGGGGGCAAGGGGGGCATCATGCCCCGGGCGCTACTCCCAAAGGGGCGCCAAATGGTATATTTTACTATAATATTGTATGGTTTTCGAATGGGGGGGGGCGCTAAAAAGGTATTGGGGGCGCTAAAAAGGTATTGTGCCCCGGGTGCGAGTTAAGCTCGCTACGCCACTGCTGCTGTCCGACCACTTTCTGAGTCAAACAGCCAGTCCAGAGAACACCCACAAACACGCGTTATTAATAGATGAAATCCGACCCCAATATCTGTTATGGCGGTTATACAAACTGTTAGAGATTGCAGCAGATTAGCACAGAAGGGCTAGACGTTAATTAAAAATGCTTTAGCCGGTAACGGAAGTGTTGGGGGGGGGGGGGGCACCCGTATGATTACTTCCGTTTTTTTTTCCTATGACAGTGGTTCTCAACCTTCCTAACGCCGCGACGCTTCAATACAGTTGCTCATGCTGTGGCGACCTCTCAGCCACAACATTCGTTCCGTTGCTACTTCATAGCTGTAGGGCGTGTGTTTTCAGATGGTCTTAGGCGACCCATGGGAAAGGGTCGTGCGCCCCCCCCCCCCTTAAAGGGGTCGCGACCCACAGTTTGAGAACCGCTGTTCTACGAGGAATGTCAATGTTCTTAAGTTCTCGACAACATCTGCGGTAAATGTACTTCTCCCCCCTACCTGAATGTTGGCGCCATTTATAAATACAGATATGAGTTTCCGATGACACAAGGATATTTATGTACAAAACTGACAACCAGCTGAATAAATGTTGGGTAAAAGAAGGATATGGGGGGGGGGCGGTTTCCCCCCAAACATTCACCCACAAATTCCGTCGTTTGATGATGGCGCATTGAGTGAGTCGGAAAAACTGATACACGGTTATCGCCTGCACGACAAACCAAGTATTACAATTCCTCTATTGCATGTAGAGGGGAGGGCCTGCTTGGCTTTGATGTTGTAATGGAATTGTTATCTGAGGAGAATAGGAAGCAGTGATATCATGGCGCTTGAAGGAGATCTGGAACAACCAAAAAATGGAATAATCATGGACCCTGGTAACCTTCTTCAAGTAACTTTGCTTTTTTAAATATTTTTTTGGGGTTGGGGGGGGGGGGGGGTTGGGGGCGGGGTTGATTCCTGGTATCTGCAACATTTGGTCTCTCTCTATGGTAAAGAATATGACGACTTTTTTATGACGACAACTTGCTTAGTGCGGTGGACATTTTATAATGTTTACATGAGATCATTGAACCTAACTGTAGGAGCCATTGATAGATTCCAGATTTTACGAGATCATAGAACCTAACTGTAGGAGCCATTGATAGATTCCAGATTTTACGAGATCATTGAACCTAACTGTAGGAGCCATTGATATATTCCAGATTTTACAAGATCATAGAACCTAACTGTAGGAGCCATTGATAGATTCCAGATTATACGAGATCATTGAACCTAACTGTAGGAGCCATTGATAGATTCCAGATTTTATATGTCAGAGCTGAGCCGGTTGCAGCTTTTTTGCCTGGTACCGGGTCCGGGTATTCCCGGGTGTCTTGGACTCACCATTTCAAAGTGTCTGTGTCAGCACCCGGCCCAGTCCTAATATTTGTATAAAATTATCGTGTAAAAGATCTGGCGTTATAATCTTTTAGAATTCATTTGGATATGTATATATATCAATGGATAGTTTTCTATGGATAAATAACAATAAAATATAATTTCAGTGGATAAGTTTGAAGATTGTATGGGCCGAAACGGACGTGTTCAAAGCTGTCACAATGTTCATGGGGTATAAAAGGCCTCTCTTTTTACGGGCCTAGTCGGCCTATCTGCTTTAGGGCCTAGCTGGTCTATTGGTTTGTGAGCCTGTGTGACCTATTGGTTAGCGGGGATAGGCGGCCTATTGGTTAGCGGGCCTAGGCGGCCTATTGGTTAGCGGGCCTAAGCGGCCTATGGGTTAGCGGGGCTAGGCGGCCTATTGGTAAGCGGGCCTTGACGGTCTATTGGTTATCGGGCCGAGGCGGCCTGTTGATAAGCGGGCCCAGGCAGCCTATGCGTTACGGGGGGGGGGGGGGGGGGAGGGGGGAAATGTCAAGATTTAAGGGGCACAGGTGCCAAGTGCTTGAATTCCGGATGTGAACCGTTACTTCATTTGAAAGACAACTTACACCTGGCAGTTTTTAATAAGCTCAGTTAGTTGGTCTTAGCTTGAAACATTTGGAGAACTTGGCCAGGAAGGGCAGAGTTGACCGAAGTCTATCAGCTCATAGACACTAAGACAGGGAGGGGGTTTATTACCGGAGTCTGTCAACTCTTGACTTAGACAGTGGGTTTGTTACCGAAGTCTGTCAGCTCTTGAATTAGACAGTGGGTTTGATGGCGTTGGTTACGAGAAGTTGACCTCTATCCAACATGATTGAATTATTTGGGAAAATGTTACGCCTCGTAACACGTGAATAGAGGCATACACAACTCACAATAATATAATATGCCATCACAAAATAACCGACGATTGGGTGCCCGCAATTTTTTTCCCTTAAAAAGATTGGGGGGGGGGGGAGGTCAATCGTCAGTTACGGCCGAAATAGGTGGGGGCAATCTTTAAGTCACGCTCGCAAGGATTGGGGGCAGTCTTTAAGTCACGCCCGCAAGGAGTGGGGGCAGTCTTTAAGTCACGCCCGTAAGAAGTGGGGGCAGTCTTTAAGTCACGCCAGCAAGGAGTGGGGGCAGTCTTTATGTCAAGCCCGTAAGAAGTGGGGGCAGTCTTTAAGTCAAGCCCGTAAGAAGTGGGGGCAGTCTTTAAATCAAGCCCGTTAGAAGTGGGGGCAGTCCTTATGTCAAGCCCGTAAGAAGTGGGGGCAGTCTTTAAGTCAAGCCCGTTAGAAGTGGGGGCAGTCTTTAAGTCAAGCCCGTTAGAAGTGGGGGCAGTCCTTATGTCAAGTCCGTAAGAAGTGGGGGCAGTCTTTAAGTCAAGCCCGTTAGAAGTGGGGGCAGTCTTTCAGTCACAGACGATGGATAATAACAACCGTCATCAACAACTTTAGGACTCAATTAAACAGTGCACCGTGTGTAAAAAACAGTTTTCCATCATTATTTTTATTTTCATTTAATCAAAAAAGGAAGCAATTAAAAAAAATACAAAAAAACAAACAAAACTAACTTCCTAGCATCTGTACTAGGTCGTCCTTATGTTCTATGGTACTGCACTAGGTCGTCCTTATGTTCTATGGTACTGTACTAGGTCGTCCTTATGTTCTATGGTACTGTATTAAGTCGTCTGTATGTTCTATGTTAAAAACTCATTACGAGAAATAAATGTTGCAAAAGTTTTAATTTTCTTTGACTTCGCCCTCTAAATAACAACAAGAACAAACAAGTTTGCACCCAGCGGTACTGGTCAGTTATAGAAAAAAAAGGTCATTGTATTTTATGTATTTTTAAAACGTTCTAAATTACTTTGTCATGTTTAACAACAGGTTCGGACAATATTCAAAATGTACAATCCGTTTCATCCTAACCGGAAAGCAACCGGTTCCGGAACACCCCCCCCCCCCCAATCTTATTCGTTTTTCTCTTGGTTATGATTTAGTCCCCACATTTCAATTCGGTTCAAGGCCGAGCCCGACACGCCAAAAGCATTATTTAGACCAAACAAACAATAGCTTATAATCCCTCCTAATATCGGCTTACTTCCTCTCGCCTTGATAAGCCTGTTCCACGTGGGCCATATATAGAACTTTTATCTTCACCAACAAAGCCACGACAATGGCAGAGGTTTTCCTCCCGACTATATTTCATTCAACTCACCGCTAGGGCGGCGCTCGGGTACTTTAGGTTAGATCACATACACGATCAGTGCCGCGTCGATAAACGAAAATAACCGTAGGAGGGGAGAAGAACAACAACAATCGACAAACAATAGCATAATCTAACGAGCCAGCGCCAGTTGTGGCATAGAATCATTGGTGCTGAATGAACTGAAGGCACAAAAACTCACAGAATCCAGTACATGAAATTATGATCCAACACTATCCGGGGAGATGAAATAAGGCGTGCACAAAGACGATGACTTTATCGGCGGTGTCCAAGAAAAGAAGTGGAAAAACGTTTCAATTGTGGTGTAATCATATCCTGATTAGAAGTAACGGCAGGGGCAGCTGCCCGGGGAGCCTGTGTGGGAGCGGGGTAGTCGGCCAGGAGCAACAGGCTCACAGGGTTTACCTTGTCTCAAAGTCTGGCGTGAGCCGCACGTCTCGCCTACCTCACAAGCTTCAAGAATATAGTGGTGTTTTTTTTCTTTCAACCATCACCTCTCTCCCTTTTCTCGAACTCCACCCCCACCCCTGCCCGGTCCCCCGCTCTTCCCCCCACACAGGTCAGGATTGAGCTAGAGATGCGAGGTAGGCACCAGGGAATGCAGGAAGGTGATGTAGACTTAATACAGGATATATAGGACACCTTTAGAGCTCTCGGATGGGGGGTAGAAAGGCGTGCTCAAGGTATGTTGATGGTAGAGTCGGAAGAAGTGAATGATAGAAGTGCGTCTTAGAGGCGGATGTTGGAGGTGCATATTAGAGGTGCATGTTAGAAGTGCATGTTAGAGGTGCATGTTAAAAGGGGGATTTTAGACGTGGATGTTAGAGTTGGATGTTAAATGGTGGATGTTAGAGGTGCATGTTAAAAGGGGGATGTTAGAGGTGGATGTTAAAAGGTGGATGTTAGAGGTGGATGTTAAAATGTGGATGTTAGAGGTGCATGTTAAAAGGGGGATGTTAGAGGTGGATGTTAAAATGTGGATGTTAGAGGTGCATGTTAAAAGGGGGATGTTAGATGTGGATGTTAAAATGTGGATGTTAGAGGTGGATGTTAAAAGGTGGATGTTAGAGGTGGATGTTAAAAGGTGGATGTTAGAGGTGCATGTTAAAAGGTGGATGCTGGACGTGGATGTTAGAGGTGGCTCAAGGGAAGATGTATGTGATAAGGTAGACGAATAGTAACAGTTGATGGAGATTTATGGATGGTAGATGTGGATGATGTTAATCGATCGAAAATTGATGATGAGTTAGGTGAATTGTAGCAAATGCCGATGAGATATAAAGATGGATGGTAGCACTGGCTAATGAGATGGGTGGTACATATGTATGATTAGGTATTTGTATGGTATTAAGAGGTATATTAATGTATGAAACTTGAGAGGGGCATTAAGGTATGAGATGTAATCCTTAGATAGTATGGATAAAAGGGCTGGATAAGCCAAAGAGAGGGAAAGAGATGGTGAGATAGGTTGGCTGAGAGTTAGAAGGAGATCATTCTAGAGCAGCTGTTCTCAACCTGTGGGTCGCGACCCCTTTGGGGTCGAACGACTCTTTCACAGGGGTCGCCTAAGACCATCGGAAAACACATATACTCTACAGTTATTAAATATTACGAAAATAATTTTGTGGTTGGGGTTCGCTACAGCATGAGGAACTGTAATAAAGGGTCGCGGCATTAGGAATGTTGAGAACCACTGTTCTAGAGAGAACCGATGAAGCGATGGGGGTAATGGCATTTTAAAACAGCAAAATAACTGACACGACACTGTCAGTGTATAGAAGTAACGGTCTTGGTGGGGGGGGGGGTGCAATAGATCCAAATAATAGACATTAGAGAGTAGACATGCATAGTGCACCTACATTAAAGAAACAAGAGAAATGCAGAATAGATATACGGTTAGTTGACATGTGTAGTTAATACATACCCCAGAAACTATGATCAGACTACAAATACCAAGTTGGAATTCTACGTAGAAATACTTTGGTAGATTAGACTGTAGAAGAGTTGAATTGAGCTAGGAATCTGTGCTACATACTGGTCGGAATGGAACTCAGCTGAGGAGATCTCCGGAACTCAGCTATAAAAAGATCTTTGGAAATCAGCTAACGAGATCTCTGGAACTCAGCTATACAAAGATCTTTGGAAATCAGCTAACGAGATCTCTGGAACTCAGCTATAAAAAGATCTCTGAAAATCAGCTAACGAGATCTTTGGAGCCCAGCTCTAAAGAGATCTTTAAAAATATAATACGGACCGATGGGCAGGTAAATGGCTGAGTATGTTTGAAGAAATGAGATACAAAGAGAGGGAGAGAGAGAGATGGGGGGGAGACGGAGGGGCGACATAAAAGAGAGAACGAAGGTGAGGTGAGTACCAAACAAACTAAGAAAAACATAGGGCGTGAAAAACTATTGAGATTAAACAGGGGTCTAGGGTGTGGGGTTGGGTGGGGATGGGGAGGGTGCTGCAAGGTAGATAACTTAGGTTCGTGTCGGGCACAGGAAGCTGAAATCACGTTAAAATGGCGAGTCCTGTCTCTAGACATTGGCCCCCGGTTAGGGGAATATACTGGTGCAGTGGTGGGCCCCCGGTTATGGGAATATCATGGTGCTGTGGTGGAGATCCCGATTAGAGGAATATGCAGTTACAGTGGTGGGCCGTCGATTAGGGGAATATACTGGTGCAGTGGTGGGCCCCTGGTTAAAGGAATATATTGGTGCAGTGGTGAGCTCCTGTTTAAGGGAATATACTGGTGCAGTGGTGGTTCCCTAGTTTGGCCCAGTCTTGGGCACGCGGTTTGCGTATTCGTCAGGTCACAACACCCCCACACCAAACGGGTAGACTTCGACTAGCTCCGCCAACTATTTAGTACTTCACGGGAGACAATTTATGGGACTCATAAACTTTGCTATAAAATGTTCTATCAAAGTACAAAGCTGAACACACTCAGCAGGTAGATCGTATACATATCCACCAATTCCCGTAGTACATGTTAGACATTTAACGTATCCACCAATTCCCGTAGTACATGTTAGACATTTAACATATCCACCAATTCCCGTAGTACATGTTAGACATTTAACATATCCACCAATTCCCGTAGTACAAGTTAGACATTAGACATTTCCACCAATTCCCGTAGTACATGTTAGACATTTAACATAGCCACCAATTCCCGTAGTACATGTTAGACATTAGACATATCCACCAATTGCCGTAGTACATGTTAGACATTTAACATAGCCACCAATTCCCGTAGTACATGTTAGATATTTGACATAGCCACCAATTCCCGTAGTACATGTTAGATATTTGACATAGCCACCTGTTCCTGTAATACAGCGGCTCTCAACCTTTTGGTCGCGACCGGTCCGAACGACCCTTACACATCGGTGGCCTAAGATCATCGGGAAACACATATTAATGAAGTTGAAACGAAAATAATTTTATGGTTTGGGGTCACAACAACACGAGGAACTGTATGGCATTAGGAAGGTTGAGAACCACTGCTGTAATGCAAAGTAGACATTTGACGTGGGCACCTAGATGGGTTTGTGTTTGTGTGTGTGTGTGTGTGTTAAAGATGTCATTAATACTATTCGGACCCGTGTAGCACAATCCAGATACTAATCTTGATACTAATTTCACGTGCTGTGAACAGACTGGGATCATGGGATTCCCGAACAGACTGGGATCCACGAACAGACTGGGATCATGGGATTCACGAACTTGTTTATTTTTACAACTCACAGAATTCGCGACTACAACGACAAAATGACCACGACAAAATGACCACGCGTTTTTAACTTAAGTCTCACTTATCGACATTTTGAAAACGACCAGCCAGGCTTTTGCATGAATTAGCTGACCCCAGCGTTGAAAATGACTGTTCAACATGCACTATACCATAATGTTCAACATGCACTATACCATAATGTTCAACATGCACTATACCGTTTTGAACATTATGGTATAGTGCATGTTGAACATGGTTCCGTGAAAAACGCGCACATGACAAACGCGCACACGATAAATGCGCACAGAAAATTCCGCAAAGACATAGCTGCGCACAGGAAAACTGCGCACATCGACAGTTGCGCATACAGAAAACAGCGCACACCGACAAATGCGGACACCGAAAATTCCGAACACGGACAGTTGCGAACGTTGACAATAGCGAACACATACATTTGCGCACAATTGGAATCGTACAATGTAATTAAAATTTCAATAAAGAGTTGAAAAGGTTATAGTTGGTTGTCTGCTTAAAAGACATGTCGGCAATTATAAGGAAAATAAGTGGCTGGGATTAGAAATAATTATTAAAGAATCCTTTTAAAGACGAATAATTAAAAAATAATTGGGTCATCTTATTTATGATTTATAAAATTAAAACTATACACATAATAATTAATAATAATAATAGTAATTATAAAGGTAACAATAGATTTATTGCAGCAAAAGTTAAATTTCTATGTGGCAAAGAAGAATTATTTTTTAAAATATTTTATTGACAGTGGTCTAATTCTCCTGTAAAAGATATTTAAATACCGGGTATTAAAAAGATTACTGATATAAGTATAAGTTATTATAAGTATAAGGCGAGTTAAGAGTCTGATAACGGTATGGAAAATATTACTTTTAAATTAAAATTATTAAATTATAGTCGCAATAAGCGAAATGACGCCTGTAGGCAATGAACGTTTAAATTTATATTCTCCATTCCATTAACACTTAGTACGTAGGCCTTTATAGTACAACTATGATATACTATATCATCGTAATGAAGTATTAAAATTATAATTTAAAATAATCGGTAAATGTTGAGAGATATCACCGCGTTTTTTACCATGGCTGCCAACTTGATTGCAGTGAATCGTAAAATTGAGAATAAAATGTTTAAAAATAATGTAAAAATGTCCTAAATCTATCCCTAAACCTAACCTGAACCCTAAACTAAATGTATCCTTAACGAAGTCACGGTGATATCTGTTAACATTAGCCAAATAATCGTCTTAGTATATAACTAAGCTTATTTTAGTTTCATTAATAATAATTATAGTTTAAATGAATAATCTTCCTACTCCTAGTACTAACTAGGCCTAAATTTCATAGAAATTTGCGCATTTGTATGTGTTCCCTTCTGTCAACGTTCGCAACTGTCCGTGTGCGGAATTTTCGGTGTCCGCATTTGTCGGTGTGCGCTGTTTTCTGTGTGCGCAACTGTCGGTGTGCGCAGTTTTCCTGTGCGCAGCTGTGTTTTTGCGGAATTTTCTGTGCGCGTTTATCGTGTGCGCGTTTGTCATGTGCGCGTATTTCTGGTCACCGTTCAAAACGCACTCTACTATAAAAACAAAAAAAACTAGTTTATCCGGTGAGAATATCTTGTATTCTATGTTGTCTATTGTCTCTACCGCAACATTTCCGTGAGAGTGCTCGGCTATCTGAACCAGTCTGTACTGTTTGGGGAGAATGGAAATATTCAACAACACGAACAATTATTGTACTGTGTGAATTTGTGTAAGTTTAGTTCAAGATGGGTGTAAGCTTGGTGTAAGTTGGGCGTAAGTTGGATGTAAGTTGGTTGTAAGTCTATGTAAGTTGGGTGTAAGCTGGATGTTAACTAGGTATAAGCTGATTGTATGTTGGGTGTAACTCGTATGTAAGTTGGGTGTAAGTTGAGCTGTTATTTAAACTCAGGTTCATGGAGCATAATTATAAATTGTTCGTGCTTTGAAATTGAAATATGTACGTCTGGGTTTCCGTGACGTCACATACCGATGCCAAGCTGTTGACAGACCGACATCAGTAAGGCAATATTTATTTACGTCATACAACAGGGCATTGCTGGCAGAGCATGTTCACGACTTAAAAACTTGGGGACAACTTACAAACATGGAGACCGCTTACAAACGTAGACACAACTTACAAACTTGGAGACCACTTACAAACGTAGACACAACTTACAAACTTGGAGACCACTTACAAACGTAGACACAACTTACAAACTTGGAGACAACTTACAAACTTGGAGACCACTTACAAACGTAGACACAACTTACAAACTTGGAGACAACTTACAAACGTAGACACAACTTACAAACATGGAGACCACTTACAAACGTAGACACAACTTACAAACTTGGAGACAACTTACAAACGTAGACACAACTTACAAATTTGGAGACAACGTACAAACGTAGACACAACTTACAAACTTGGAGACCACTTACAAACGTAGACACAACTTACAAACTTGGAAACAACTTACAAACTTGGAGACAACTTATAGTGAATGCAAAGATTGGTCCGTATAGAAATGAATATACGGTGCTCTTTTATTGTAGAATTTCACCATTTCATTCCTATAACTTATTTGTTTACATTTCTTCAATATAAAAGTACAATATTGTTGTTTTTTTTTAAAGAGTAGCAGACGCGCGCCCAAGTAGCCTACTCAATCAGAATTGACAGGCGTGCTCCCCCAGTGGTTAGTGGTTACAAAACCCAAACGATCGCCAATTAAGACATTATTGTCACACTAAGGCTGTCACGTTTTATGCTCTATGACATTGTCACACTAAGACAGTCACGTTTTATGCTCTATGACATTGTCACACTAAGACAGTCAAGTTTTATGCTCTATGACATTGTCACACTAAGACAGTCACGTTTTATGCTCTATGCCATTGTCACACTAAGACAGTCACGTTTTATGCTCTATGACATTGTCACACTAAGACAGTCACGTTTTATGCTCTATGGTGGGGGTGGGTTGGGGGTGTGGTGGGGGTGGGTTGGGGGTGTGCTGAAAATTGGACAAAACATGCATTCAAGTAATGCAATCATTTTAAGAATCCCAATTATTGCTCCCCCCCCCCCCCCCAGACTCGCAACCGCAAAATTTTTCACGCCCCTAAACTATATTAGTATTTTAACGACCCACCCGCTTTTACACCGCAGATTTATTTCACCAACTATTCCAGAAGAAAAGAAAATATTAAGCACTAAACGAATATGCGATTTTTGTTTAAATAAAAGAAAATCTCATTCAGCGCAGTTATTGGGAATTTTATTTCGTGAAATCGCTGTCATGTCTTTCATCGTCCCCTTGAAAAAACAGGAAAAGCTCATTTTTTTTTTTGGTGTTAGGGTTGGGGCTGAACATGTGAGAGAATGTGTTGTCGTCGGCTACAAGTCGATGTGCCAAGTTTCAGCTCGATAGGTTGACGGGAAGTGGGTCAGCGAGACGTCGAAAGATTTTGCCAGCCAGTCAGCCGCGAACAAATTCGGAGTTAATTTAAAGGATTTAAAAACATTTCCCTTTATTTGGACCAATCAAAGAATCGGATCCCTTTATTTGGACCAATCAAAGAATCTGATCCCTTTATTTGGACCAATCAAAGAATCTGATCCCTTTATTTGGACCAATCAAAGAATCGGATCCCTTTATTTGGACCAATCAAAGAATCTGATCCCTTTATTTGGACCAATCAAAGAATCTGATCCCTTTATTTAGACCAATCAAAGAATCGGATCCCTTTATTTGGACCAATCAAAGAATCTGATCCCTTTATTTGGACCAATCAAAGAATCGGATCCCTTTATTTGGACCAATCAAAGAATCTGATCCCTTTATTTGGACCAATCAAAGAATATGATCCCTTTATTTGGACCAAGCAAAGAATCGGATCTTATCTTGAACTTATCGTATTTTATTTGTATCTTATCTTAAACATTACGTACAGACATTTAGGCACAGGTTTTGAATAGAGAAGAGTTAACTGGTCACCATCTGAAGTCTTGTCATCAATTCATGTGTTTAATCAAACGGAATCTGTCATAGACATGCAATATTCAAGTATCATATCAGTCGTTTGTCATAAGACAATATTTCCTGCTGAAGAGACTATGCGTGGAAAAGAATATCCTATAGTATAGTACATCCTATAGCACATTATATCCTATAGCACAGTACATCTTATAGCACAGTATATCCTATAGCACAGTATATCCTATAGCACAGTAATCTTATAGGAAAGTATATTATCTTATAGCACATCATATATTAAAGGACAGTATATCCTATAGCGTAGTGCATCCTATAGCACAGTACATCCTATGGCACAGTATATCCTATAGCACAGCGTAGCCTTCCTATTGTGTCTCAGCTTATGACGAGGGCAAGCACCACTTGTCCCCATTGTTACACCCGTATCACATCCCCCCCCCCCCAACTGGCGGTCTAGAAAAGAAAAGGTTGTCTACGGTACTGGCCATGTATTTGAATAGGACCGTGACAGCCAGCTCTACCCCATGTAGTTAGTTGCCTTGCACCCCCCATGTACTTGCCTAAACCCCGACAAAACACCTATTACTACAACAAGAGCCAGGGGTGTTTTAGCCTTCCTTAACTGGCGTCCCGCGACCATAAGAGGAGCTTGGGGAATAGGGGCTTGGGGGGGCATAATCAGACGCCCCATCCCCATCCACTCGACTGAGTTATGACGTAACGGCTCATAAAATGGCTGATTGATTGATATTTCTTGGCAATTGTGTTTTCAAATCTCTTATTAAATGTTGTTGTTTAATTGTCATTGTGAGTTTGTGTTGTTGGCCCCACCACCCACCCAACCCCCACTTCATTAGAGGTTACACAATCAATGGAAGATGTGTTTTAGAGGAAGCCTTAACAGGGACATATGCATACACATAAAAAAAGAACAAAACAGATTCGCCTACCGATATTTACACACATACGTATGTACAAACACACATTGACACACATACATATTTCACACAATTAAATGAGATACCAAGAAATCAACCATATATACATACACACACACACACCTATACACACGCACACATATACACACGCACACCTATACACACGCACACCTATACACACGCACACCTATACACACGCACACCTATACACACGCACACCTATACACACGCACACCTATACACACGCACACCTATACACCCGCACACCTATACACACACACACCTATACACACACACACCTATATACACACACCTATACACACACACACCTATACACACGCACACCTATATACAAACACACCTATACACGCACCCCTATACATGCACACACCTATACACATACACCTATACATGCACACCTATACACACGCACACCTATACACATGCACACCTATACATGCACACACATATACACACACACACCTATACATGCACACCTATACACACGCACACCAATACACACGCACACCTATACACACGCACACCTATACATGCACACCTATACACACGCACACCTATACACACGCACACCTATACATGCACACACCTATACACACACACCTATACATGCACACCTATACACACGCATACCTATACACACGCGCACCTATACATGCACACCTATACACACGCACACCTATACACACGCACACCTATACATGCACACACCTATACACACACACCTATACACACGCATACCTATACACACGCACACCTATACATGCACATCTATACACACGCACACACCTATACATGCACACACCTATACATGCACACACCTATACACACACACCTATACACACACACAAACATTCCCCAATTACGTAAAATTTAATCATAATTCTAATTATACACCAATTGCCTCCACTTATCGCCTGTTCCATACTTAGCGTTCCAAGCCGGCTCTCGTATAGCCAATCAAATCAGAGCATTCGGAGCTCAGAATATTTGCTTGGGGTGTGTTACAGTAAAAAAAAATTAGAGAGGTTACCAAATTTTTTTACAAAGCAACAACAACACAAATAAAATCTAAAAGTTAAGTTTTTTAAGTTATTTCTTACCCTATGAATATTTCTAGTTATCTGGGAAACCTTGGCGTAACACTTGCCTAGAAAATGTCCCGCCCCAATTCCGTCGAACAAGGCACCCTAAGCGGCCCACAAATTTTAAAATTCAACACTGACGAAAAACTCCCACAACTTATTACTACACCAACATTCTGGAGAATTGTAAGGCACCGACTGCTTAACTTGAACCGCATCGGTTATTAACAAAGCTGCGGACAACAGCCCATTACATATGTAATAGCTTATACAAATATCCCGTGCACCGACCCATAGTATAAACGCCCCTGCTCCCACCGTCTAACCTCCTTTCTTTCACCGCCTCCCGTCCCACCTAACCCAAGGCTTTCACCGCCCAGACCCTTGTATTCATTAGATTGTCAAATATACAGCCACCATCCGTTCGTACAACTTAATTTCAATTATACGCTCCACGAACCGCTGAGAATTCCACGTAGCAACGGGTCTTGATGTGACACAGGGCCGCCCGTGCGACACGGTCATGTAGACACCAGGCAACTAGTAGCCTCCTACATATTACAGTGGGCTCACCGTAGCCTACTACATTTTACAGTCAGGCTGATAGCTTGGCAGCGACATTTTACTTTAGGACATTGTTTCCCCCACCTTTTGTGCCCCAAAGCCCCACCAGACCACCTAAAGAGGTTTACTGTTATCGCCCCCCCCCCCCACCCCAACCCCCACTAACACATTGAGTGAAAGAGTTAAGGACCTTACAAGAAAGAGGTGTCCGTGTTATGGTCAAAGGGGCCGTCCATAAAGTACGTCACGCCCTTTTTTGCAAATTTTACCCCCTTCCTCCCCCATGTCAAAATCTGTCCAAAATCTCAGCCCTCCCCCCCTCAGCCCTCCCCCTCGCCCTCCCCCCTCAGCCCTCCCCCTCAGTTGAGTAAATGAAGTCTGTAGATTGCACTCTGATCGGAGAAAAGCTAGAGAAGCTATTTCTCTATCGTTCTGTGACGAGACCTACACTCAGCTGATCTGTGACGAGGCCTACACTCAACTGTTCTGTGACGAGACCTACACTCAACTGTTCTGTGACGAGACCTACACTCAACTGTTCTGTGACGAGACCTACACTCAACTGTTCTGTGACGAGGGCTACACTCAACTGTTCTGTGACGAGACATACACTCAACTGTTCTGTGACGAGACCTACACTCAACTGTTCTGTGACGAGACCTAAACTCAACTGTTCTGTGACGAGACCTACACTCAACTGTTCTGTGACGAGGCCTAGACTCAACTGTTCTGTGACGAGGCCTACACTCAACTGTTCTGTGACGAGGCCTACACTCAACTGTTCTGTGACGAGGCCTAGACTCAACTGTTCTGTGACGAGACCTACACTCAACTGTTCTGTGACGAGACCTACACTCAACTGTTCTGTGACGAGACCTACACTCAACTGTTCTGCATTTACAAGGAGACTCTACTTTTCTAAAGTGAAATCTACACCCAATTGTTTTGTAATGGGGCCTAAACTCTACTGTTCTTTAGTGAGACTACCGGAGCACCAAGTCCCTTATCGCAAGACCCCACCAAGACTCCATCAAGACTCCACCAAGACCAGGACTGACCCCACCAATGTCCCAGATTATTAACCCGCATCTAACACTACAAACCCCACCCCTCGACCCCAGTCTAACACTACAAACCCCACCTCATTAGCGCCACCCCACGACCCCAGTCTAACACTACAAACCCCACCTCATTAGCACCACCCTCACGACCCCAGTCAAACACTACAAACCCCACCTCATTAGCACCACCCTCACGACCCCAGTCTAACACTACAAACCCCACCTCATTAGCGCCACCCCACGACTCCAGTCTAACACTACAAACCCCATTTCATTAGTGCCACCCCACGACCCCAGTCTAACATTACAAACCCCATTTCATTAGTGCCACCCCACGACTCCAGTCTAACACTACAAACCCCATTTCATTAGTGCCACCCCACGACCCCAGTCTAACACTACAAACCCCACCTCATTAGCGCCACCCCACGACTCCAGTCTAACACTACAAACCCCATTTCATTAGTGCCACCCCACGACCCCAGTCTAACATTACGAACCCCAGTTGTCACCTGATGAAATCACTGCCATGTTTCTTACTGTTTTACTTGAAACTAACCAAAGCTATTCATACAACTGAAAATAACCACAAACTATTCATACAACTGAAACTAAACACAAACTATTCATACAATTGAAAATGACCACAAACTATCCCCCCCCCCCCCCCCCAGCTGATACTAATCACAAACTATTCATACAACTAATACTAACCACAAACTATTCATGCAACTAATACTAACCACAAACTATTCACACAACTGATACTAATCACAAACTATTCACACAACTGATACTAATCACAAACTATTCACACCATTGGAGATGCAGTTGTCTACTCTGCAGTTTTTTGTGTGTGTTTTTTGTCCAAACATGTGCACACATCTTCTTTTACCTGTGCTGTTTTTTTTTACCTTTATATTTATTTTATTAAAAAAAAAACAAAAAAAAAACAACAAAAGGTATGAATAAATATAAAGCCATCCCCTCGATAATTCGTGAGATGAACTCTAAATTCCCTCCAAATGTTCCCACGATAAAGTGGGATTTTCTCCTCGCCAGGTCTGACGTGTTCAATCCGATTGTCACGTGACATTCACTTCCCAACGATATCCACATTCAATGGTGGAGAAAACACCTTAACTTAAAGCTGAAGGGGATTTGATTTAGTCGAGGCAAGAGTGGTGTTGACCCAATGAATTGTGGGGCATAAAGAGAGTTGGACAGGGCGAATCAATGGAGTCGTTTCTCAAGGGAATCTTTGTACGCAAGATTTTTTTAAAAAAATATATAAATAATAATTGTTAGACACACAGGGACATCCAGTTGTATGGGCGTGACGTAGCACTGACATACACATCTGCATACCAAGAGGAACATTATTTATAAGCCTGTCTAGTTCACCGGCACTGATATTTTAAAAAAATATTTATTTTTTTGTAAAATTAGTGGCGTACCTAGGGGGTGTAGAGAGCGGGGGGGGGGGTGGCGGTGACCACAATTAAATAAGTTATGTGTGTTTTAGGGGGGCGGGGACTTTTAGGAGTTCGCACCCTGGCCGCATTAGAGGACCTCATTCGAAAACCGTTACATCTTTTGATTAATGTGTTGTCCATATCAATTCTATCAGGTGTAACACTCGCACACAATACACCAGAAACTGCAATGTCTAAGTTATTTTTTCCACCGGGGGCCCCTATAGTAAACATTTGAAAGGCAACACCTTTGCAAATTGTATCCGATTCTCATAAGATAAATTTGAACAATCATCTTGAACATTATCTGAACATTGTCTTAGGGATAACTAAAGTTGCACTTTTTTTAAAAAAAAATGGGTTCTTTTCGGTGATCACGTTTTATTTTAATGGATAAACGGACATAGCTTTGGAAATGGTGGATAACTTTTATTTAAATAAGACATAGCTTTGGAAATGGTGGATAACTTTTATTTAAATAGGACAACTTTTACACTTTATCGTTCGTGGTTTGTGGTTGTGCTCAACTTGAGCATTAACTGAAACTGAATATGCTATGAATTCAATTTTTAGATTTTAGATATGGTAGATCTGGATTTTATAGGAGAAAATTTTAATCAGTACTCTAGCGCAGTGGCTCTCAAACATTCTGTCCCGGAACAATGAAGATCCGAGCGCAGACACTTCAAGTGTTCCGCGAAAAAATTAAATACACCATTAAAAATGGTTGAAAAAGACGAATCAGTACAATGCAAAAATCACGTTTGTATGGGATCGTAATAAGCGAATGACGATAACACGTTTTTTGTCCTTTCGCGCAGTGGTGTGTGTAGCCGTGGTGTGTGTAGCCGTGGTGTGTGTAGCTGTGGTGTGTGCAGCCGTGGAGTGTGTAGCCGTGGTGTGTGTAGCTGTGGCGTGTGCAGCCGTGGAGTGTGTAGCCGTGGTGTGTGTAGCCGTGGGGTGTGTAGCCGTGGTGGTGTGTAGCCGTGGTGTGTGTAGCCGTGGTGTGTGTAGCCGTGGCGTGTGCAGCCGTGGAGTGTGTAGTCGTGGTGTGTGTAGCCGTGGAGTGTGTAGCCGTGGTGTGTGCAGCCGTGGAGTGTGTAGCCGTGGTGTGTGTAGCCGTGGTGTGTGTAGCCGTGGTGTGTGTAGCCGTGGTGTGTGTAGCCGTGGTGTGTGTAGCCGTGGTGTGTGTAGCCGTGGTGTGTGTAGCTGTGGTGTGTGTAGCTGTGGCGTGTGCAGCCGTGGAGTGTGCAGCCGTTGTGTGTGTAGCCGTGGGGTGTGTAGCCGTGGTGTGTAGCCGTGGTGGTGTTTAGCCGTGGTGTGTGTAGCCGTTGGGTGTGTAGCCGTGGTGTGTAGCCGTGGTGGTGTGTAGCCGTGGATTTCACATTTGAATTCTAAGCAGTCAATATGATTTATTTCGCGGATAAACAAAGACACAAGTGAGCCTGGTTAATTCAGAAGAGCAGAGGAGAGTGACTTGATCGTTTCTTTGTCTCAATATTGCTGAAATCTGCAGAGATAATCACCAAGTTTTTTTTTATCATATTAAATTTGAGATTAAAAAAAAAAAAAGTATTGTAAGTTTAAGTTGTTTTAAAAGAAAAATCTTTGGTAATACTTTCAAATAGGCGTGTTCAAAACACTTAACTCTGACACTTTTTGTGTTTGCCCGGAACCCACAATACAACATGAGCGTTGAGTGGGGGTTGCCAACCTTTTGGAAATCAATGGCGCATTATGTTTATTATGAAAAATAAGAAACACAACACTGTGTTGTAAGTGTTGCGTGCAAAAAAAAAAAAAAGAAAAATTAAAAAGAAGAGTTTAGTGTTACCGACTGTAAAAAAGATTGAGAACCACTGCTTTAGCAAAGCGCTTTTGACAGGGCCCTAAATTTACGTGTACGCTGATAACGCTTTAGAAGGGTTTTTTTTCCCTAGAAAAAGCGGGTACAATGGCTAGTACTATAACAACGGCTAGTACTATAACAGTGGCTAGTACTATAACAACGGCTAGTACTATAACAACGGCTAGTACTATAACAACGGCTAGTACTATAACAGTGGCTAGTACTATAACAGTGGCTAGTACTATAACTTTAAAGGGTTTTGTTGACCGTGATTGCTTACAGTTATTGAAATGGTCAAATTAGACATTAGAGCACAGAGAGAGAAACATGGAGGACACCTACACATTTAGATGAAATTACAAGCATGACATTATATACATTTAGATGGCATTATAAACACATAGTTGATTTTATACACATTTAGATGGAATATACAGTATGAAACCTTTACTTTGTTCATGCGTAAAAAGAGGACATAAGGGTTGGGAGATACCACTATATAAGACAAGGGAGTTGGGAGATACCACTATATATGACATGGGTGTTGGGAGATACCACTATATGACAAGGGGGTTGGGAGATACCACTATATAGGATATGGGGGTTGGGAGATACCACTATATAGGACATGGGCGTTGGGAGATACCACTATATAGGACATGGGGTTGGGAGATACCACTATATGACAAGAGGGTTGGGAAATACCATTATATAGGACATGGGGGTTGGGAGATACCACTATATATGACAAGGGGGTTGGGAGATACCTTTATTTAACAAGGGGGTTGAGAAATACCACTATATAGCACATGGGGGTTGGGAGATACCACTATATGACAAGGGGGTTGGGAAATACCCCTATATAGGACATGGAGGTTGGGAGATATCATTATAGATTGTACTGAGCTACAGCAATGGAATCTTTGCTCAAATATCGGACAACATTCTTATGTGATAAGTGTGTGCTACTGGTCCGTACACTCCACATTCGCTACGATAAGGTGTCTCTACGTACGGACGTTTACTTCCAAATTTACATCAATCCCCCACCCCTTCCCTACCCACACCCCATCCTTTTGGCCATTTATTTAATCTACCTGATTGGCCTGGATGAACATAGCATGAGAGCCAAAGAGAGATAGAAAGAGAGAGAGGGGGAAGAGATAGATAGAGAGAGATAGATGGTTAAAGAGAAATAGAGCGGTGAGTGAAAGTAAGTGATATGAGACAGAGAGAGGAGGAGAAATGGTGAGAGAGAAAGATAAGAGTGATGGTGTGGGATTATATGAGAGAGAATGAGAAAGAGTGAGGGATAGGGATAGAGATACAGCGAAAGGGAGATGGAGATAAGGTAAGAGAGAAAGAGGGAGAGAGAGAACCAGAGGGAATGAGAGAGAGAATGAGAGGGCGTGTGAGAGCATGAGAACGGGAGTGTGTGAGAAAAAAGAAAGTGATACAGATTTAGAAATATACAGACAAATAGAGAGAGAGGGAGAGGGAGAGAGAGAGGGAGAGAGAGGGAGTGAGAGACAGAGTAAGAAACGCTGTTTAAATTTTACAAATGTAAGCTCCGTACCTTGCTAGCTTCCTCTTGACCCGATTCCCCCCCCCCCCCCCAACTCGCTCCGACACTCGTAACGTCGACTTCTAACCTTTTTGTCGGCGCCCCGAGGCTCTCGAGTACGGGGTGTTTTAACCTATTTCAGCCCGGCTGTAAGGTGAGTTATTCCGTGTCTGCTATGGACGGCTTACTAGGCGTTACCTATAGGTTCGGCGGCATATTCTACAGGTATGCCTGAAGTAGGCCTAACCTAGGCCCTAACTAAGCATTGTCAGCAGTAACCTGTACCACACACGAGCCCGACTGAGGACCAGATTATCCTAGACCTTATCTCGACCTTACCTGGACCTGCCTTATTTTAACCATAGCTAGACCTTGCTTGCACCATACCTAGACTTTAATTAGACCTTACCTACCATTGATTGGACCTTACCCAGACCTTACTTGACCATACCTGGATCTTACCTAGACCTTACCTGAACTTAACCTGGACCGTATCTTAATCATATATGAAGATTCGTACTAGACTTTCCCCGACTAAGGATCTTCAACCCACGGTTTGAGGACCAGGTCAAAGTTGTCAATTATTCTATGCCGAACAAAATACCGACACATTTGTACAGGACACAATTGTGTAGGACACATTCGTAGACTGGTTGACCCGACACCATTGCGTAGCTTTTTGGCATCAGCATGCCAGGCATCCTCTGGGAGAGGGGCTTCACTGGTGTGTGAGGGGGCTGGGAGGAGGCTTCACTGGTGGATGAGGGGCTGGGCGGAGGAATCACTGGTGGATGAGGGGGCTGGGAGGAGGCTTCACTGTTGGGTGAGGGGGCTGGGAGGAGGCTTCACTGGTGGGTGAGGGGGTTGGGAGCAGGCTTCACGGGTGGGTGAGGGGGCTGGGAGGAGGCTTCATTGGTGGGTGAGGGGCTGGAAGTAGGCTTCACTGGTGGGTGAGGGGGCTGGGAGTAGGCTTCACTGGTGGGGGGCTGGGAGTAGGCTTCACTGGTGGGTGAGGGGGCCGGGAGGAGGCTTCGCTGGTGGGTGAGGGGGCCAGGAGGAGGCTTCGCTGGTGGTGAGGGGGCCGGGAGGAAGCTTCGCTGGTGGGTGAGGGGGCCAGGAGGAGGCTTCGCTGGTGGGTGAGGGGGCCGGGAGGAGGCTTCGCTGGTGGAGGCGGGGGCTGGGAGGAGGCTTCGCTGGTGGGTGAGGGGGCTGGAAGTAGGCTTCGCTGGTGGAGGCGGGGGTTGGGAGGAGGCTTCGCTGGTGGAGGCGGGGGCTGGGAGGAGGCTTCGCTGGTGGAGGCGGGGGCTGGGAGGAGGCTTCACTGGTGGAGGCGGGGGCTGGGAGGAGGATTCGCTGGTGGGTGAGGGGGCTGGGAGAGGCTTCGCTGGTGGAGGCGGGGGCTGGGAGGAGGCTTCACTGGTGGGTGAGGGGGCTGGGAGGAGGCTTCGCTGGTGGAGGCAGGGGCTGGGAGGAGGCTTCACTGGTGGGTGAGGGGGCTGGGAGGAGGCTTCGCTGGTGGAGGCGGGGGCTGGGAGGAGGCTTCACTGGTGGGTGAGGGGGCTGGGAGGAGGCTTCGCTGGTGGAGGCGGGGGCTGGGAGGAGGCTTCACTGGTGGGTGAGGGGGCTGGGAGGAGGCTTCGCTGGTGGAGGCAGGGGCTGGGAGGAGGCTTTACTGGTGGGTGAGGGGGCTGGGAGTAGGCCTCACTGGTGGAGGCGGGGCTAGACTCTAACTAAACAATGGCAACAAGATATATTTAAAACTTCATTAGCTAAATTCAGATATTTTGTGGTTCGTGTTGTGGTGGTGGTGGTGGGGGTGGTGGGGGTGGTGGTGGTGGTGGTGGTGGAAGGGGGTGGTGGTAGTGGGGGTGGTGGTGGTAGGGGTTGTGGTGGGGTGGGGGTGGTGGTGGTGGTAGATTTTGTTGCTTTTTTCCTCCTCTCACCCATCCCCCCCCCCCATTCTGACTCTCTCGGTCTCTCACTCACTCCTCTCTACCCATACCTGCGTCTATCTTTATTTCTCTCTAGAACTGCAGTTAGAATTGAAACACCTGTACACCAGGAGGGCACACCTGAACGTTAGCACCTATCGCTATGATATCATTTGACTTTAGTTTGGGCCGGAACCATCCTCCTATCTCAATCGTTACTCCTTATCACGCTGTACCGCCAGGTCCGAGGCCGGATAAATTCATACGTGTGACGTCGAGGGAGATGGTAGGGTCTCAGATCTATGGTGCCCCAAGAGATAAGTGTTTGGAGATGGTAGGGTCTCAGATCTATGGCACACCATGAAATGGTTGAGTGTGATCTATGGTATCTTTTGAGAGAAGTATATGGAGATGATTGGATATGGGATCCATGGTATGGGAAATATGTCCCCATTTTTCAAACCTCACCATTTTACCATATTTCAACCTCACCATCTTCCCATATTTCAAACCTCATCACCTCTCTCGTTCTGGGAGGGCTCTCGCGATGTAATAATGATGAGCTGCATATTTGAAACTTGAGACCCCCTTTTATGTATCATACCAACCTGGATCCGCTCAGCTGCATTGGCCAAACTACAAACTCATCCCATCCCCCCCCCCCCTCAGGCCGGCTTTGTCGTCACCGAAAAAATAAAAAAAATAACATCACCAACTCTCATATCCCTACACCCCCCCCCCCCCCCACACACACACACCAACACACACAAACTTTTTATAGAAAAAAAAATCCATTGTGACTTAGATCAACTTAACATTGGATCTTGTTCATGTGGCTCGCCTCGACAGGTATGCAACAAATAATACTCTTCCTGACTCCACGAGCGAGCGTGTCGCCCTGTTGTTACAATAGACAGGGAAGAGGCCTCAGACACACACACACACTACGCCACTCTTCCTTTCAATAATAAACCTTGGTCTGAGCGGTGAGCACGGCAGCCCGGAGCTGTCTCACCTGGCTCATGGCTCACTGACTGACTGGTCGGTGACTCCTGAACGTTACCATGAAGGGTAACCGCACACAAATCAGCAGTTGTGATCGTTCGGTGATCGGTTAGGAGGGGAAGGGTGGGGGTGAGCAGGTTTCTAGAGTTACTCGAGCCGATTGCGTGATTGTCGTGGAGGAAAACGTTTAGAGTGGAAACGTTTGGTGTCAAAATATACGGCGTGAAAATAGTTTGTGTAAAGTGTTTAGTTTCTGAGGACGACGTATCAGGAACGGATATTTTAGAGCAGGCGAGGAGGGAGGGAGAGAGAGAGAGAGAGCTGAGAGAGAGATAACGAGAGATAGAGAGGGAACTAGCGAGGGATATATATATATATATATATATATATAGAGAGAGAGAGAGAGAGAAAGATAGATAGAGAGAGATGGGGAGGGGGAGAGAAGGTGTGATGAAGAAGAGAAGTAAAGGGACGGTGAAAACGTGAGAAAGAGAGACTGTGAGTCAATGTTTTTCTTTGTGAAAAGAGAGCTTATACGAGAGAGAGGGAGATACAGGGAAACAGAGAAAGAGATTGAGAAGTGTGACAGAGAACAGATACAGGAGAAAGAGATTGAGAAGTGTGACAGAGAACAGATACAGGAGAAAGAGATTGAGAAGTGTGGCAGAGAACAGATACAGGAGAACGAGATTGAGAAGTGTGACAGAGAATAGATACAGGAGAAAGAGATTGAGAAGTGTGACAGAGAACAGATACAGGAGAAAGAGATTGAGAAGTGTGACAGAGAACAGATACAGGAGAACGAGATTGAGAAGTTTGACAGAGAATAGATACAGGAGAAAGAGATTGAGAAGTGTGACAGAGAACAGATACAGGAGAACGAGATTGAGAAGTTTGACAGAGAACAGATACAGGGAAAGAGAGACGAGTAGATTAAAGAGTTTGGTGATTTCAGAGACATGACCACAATAGAGTTTCATTCGAAATCCTTATTGTATATAAAGATAATTCCATGTTGTATTTAAAATTAGTTCCATGTTGTATATGAAATTAGTTCCATGTTGTATGTAGTGGTAGTTCCATGTTGTATGAAATGGTAGCTCCATGTTGTATGTAACTCTGAATTCATGTTAACGCTAATGTAATGTATGAATCAGCCACTGATAGGAGAGTTATCATAGGGGAAAGTAGAGAGTTGTAGGGTTGGGCACATATACAAACATGATATATCAACTACAATAGACTGGAAGTACACACAGATGAATGATACAGCCTCCCTTCGTTAGTCTAGTATCACAAATGTTACGGCTTTCTTAAGACTTCACATGTTAGGATCTTCATCCTTACACTTGAACAAATCCGGCAGTAGTTACGTTCACTGCACGGTCAGTAGACTCCACGTGATCTAGGGATTACAACATTATCCCAGGATAGAAATCACAAACTCCAGGATGAAAATACAACAGTTCTTTAATAGTTATTTACACGGACGGGCTACCGATTCAAGAAAACGTCCTCTGCTCAAACATCACTACAATGGCATTCATCTTACTCTCGACTCCACTCTCGACTAACTAACTCTACTTCTGGACTCTCGATTCTTCTAAACTCTTCTCAACTAACGACACGCTGCCTTTTTATATCACCACACAATTACCCAGCATACACTAAACACCACACAATTACCCAGCATACACTAAACACCACACAAACATCCAGCATACACTAAACACCACACAGACATCCAGCATACACTAAACACCACACAGACATCCAGCATACACTAAGCACCACACAAACATCCAGCATACACTAAACACCACACAATTACCCAGCATACACTAAACACCACACAATAACCCAGTATACACTAAACACCACACAATTACCCAGCATACACTAAACACCACACAATAACCCAGCATACACTAAACACCACACAATTACCCAGCATACACTAAACACCACACAATTACCCAGCATACACTAAACACCACGCAATTACCAAGCATACACTAAACACCACACAATTACCCAGCATACACTAAACACCACACAATTACCCAGCATACACTAAACACCACACAAACACCAGCATACACTAAACACCACACAATCACCCAGCATACACTAAAGCTCAACACCACAAACCAACTTCACGCTCTGACCTCACGATCAACAACTCACAAAACACTCTCACTATCAACAACTCCCCCTACCAAACATTCACAACAATCCAGTTCACAACAATGAACTTTATCAGATTGGACGCACACACAAGCACGATAAATGAACCATTGTTGAGACGCACACACAAGCAAGATAAATGAACCATTGTTGAGATGCACACACAAGTACGATCAACATGGACGCGAAAGGAAACATTATCTAAAGGACACACCAACATATTTGATCTAAAGACTGGACACACCAACAGATTTGATCTAAAGATCGGACACACCAACATATTTGATCTAAAAACTGGACACACCAACAGATTTGATCTAAAAGACTGGACACACCAACATATTTGATCTAAAAGACTGGACACACCAACAGATTTGATCTAAAAGACGGGACACACCAACATATTTGAACTATAGACTAGACACACCAACAGATTTGATCTAAAGACTGGACACACCAACAGATTTGATATAAAAGACTGTACACGCATAGAATTATGATTTAAAAACTATGGATTGCATAAACACACAAAAAAATTTTTTTTAATCAAACATCGTTGTTATCCTAGAACGCGCAGATCATTCCTGTTTCCCTCAGCATCAAAAATAAAAGTTGACAATTTAAACATCCTAGAGAGGCCGTCCTCTGCCTCAATTAACATTACCCCAAATAATAAAAAAAAAACAGGTTTCTCGGTGGCCGAGACGAAGACTAATGAAAACAAGATGTCCGTCGGTTGTTATCTCAGATGAAATTTCACCACGAAATCTCAAACCTAAGACAACAAACTGTAGAAGCCGTTAGTGGCCAGCGGTCCCGAGGGTTCGGTTTACATTCTACACTAAACCATTGTTCCCGGTGGCGATAGTACCCGGATGTGGAACCGGCCGACAGAGTGCCGACTCTGTGTTGTTTCTGCTCCGTACTCCTGGCGACGGTACGTGGGGGACGGGGTGGGGGACGGGTGTGTTTACAATCGTACATGAAAGTCCGCCCATAAAGAGACGGTGGCTCTCCGTGAGGACCCCTAAAGGGACAGTACCGATGAGTTGGGCAGGAACTGACTGGCAAAGTGTCAAAAAGCTCCAAGGAGAAATAACAGCCCCACCTACCCACCCCAAAAGCCACATGCCTCGCGATGACGAAGACGTCGCCACTGGTATGTTGGAGGGAGTCAAAGCAAAACACAAGACCTCACGCCTGCAGTTCGGCACAAGACCGTTTCCTTTAAGCCGGGGTCATCCTGACTTTTAAGGATAGTGATGAACTGTGATCTTTATAAAATTAAAATGAACAGGTTCTGTTGCCTTATTTTTGTCCTCAGAAACTATTTTGTATTAAATGGTCAATATTTTTTTAAATCCCTGAATACAAATATTTTAAATCTTAAGGGGGACCACAGAAATATGGGACCACAAAAACATGGGACCACAAGACCATGGGACCACAAGACCACGGGACCATGGGACCAAAAGACCATGGGACCACGGGACCACAAGACAACGGGACCATGGGACCACGCATCGAGAAGGATGGCAAGCAGATTTGTACCAGACCAATAGCACTCTTGACGCCACGTACGTGAATCGAATCGTCTCGGCTGATGGACGTTGAATTAAAATACATCTACATATGCACACATAGAAATGTGAATGAATAGATTGAGCGATTCTATAGGAGCAGCAGTAGCGAATCCATCAAGTAGACCCATACATCACCACTTCTGGGTAGCTTTCAATGGTTGAGCTATTGAAACGACGCGTCACGACTTCAGCGTCTCAACATTTTAAAATTATTTTTTGTTGTCAGTTCATTCTAACCGATTTTTTTTTCTTTTAAAATTAAGTTGGAATAAAATGTTTTCAGGCTTGATCCATGACTTTCATGGTTAGAAGCGTCAGGGGCCGTATGATCCAGTTCAATGTCTTAAACTTTAAAGTTGAAGATAAGTAACTGTGGGATCAACGTTGAGATGAGCCCCGAGATTCTTGGCTTTTTTCGATTCTCACTTAATAATATGACAAATTATAGATCTTCGTTGGTCAAGTAACAATAAATATCTTTTTTAAACCGCCCCCCCCCCTCACCCACACGACCGGATTGAGACAAAATTAGTTCTAAGTTCCGCCCTGACTCAACGAAAAAAAAACTTCCGTTGGCCGACAATGCTGCTGTTGACAATGCTGCTGTTGACAATGCTGCTGTTGACAATGATGCCGTTCATATAGAGAACTAATTCTCGGCAAGGTGGGACTGCCCTCCTCCACCCTTCCCCAGTTAGGCCAACAAGAGCATAATGTACGTACTCAGTGACGTAGATCAATAAGTAATTTTAAATAAGTAAGGATCAATAATTAAATATTAAAAATTAATTATCAATAATTAAGAATCAATAAGTAAGTATCATTAAGTAAGTATCATTAAGTAAGTATCATTAAGTAAGTATCATTAAGTAAGTATCAATAAGCAAGTATCATTAAGTAAGTATCATTAAGTAAGTATCATTAAGTAAGTATCATTAAGTAAGTATCATTAAGTAAGTATCATTAAGTAAGTATCATTAAGTAAGTATCAATAAGCAAGTATCATTAAGCAAGTATCATTAAGTAAGTATCATTAAGTAAGTATCATTAAGTAAGTATCATTAAGTAAGTATCATTAAGTAAGTATCAATAAGCAAGTATCATTAAGTAAGTATCATTAAGTAAGTATCATTAAGTAAGTATCATTAAGTAAGTATCATTAAGTAAGTATCATTAAGTAAGTATCATTAAGTAAGTATCAATAAGCAAGTATCATTAAGCAAGTATCATTAAGTAAGTATCATTAAGTAAGTATCATTAAGTAAGTATCATTAAGTAAGTATCATTAAGTAAGTATCAATAAGCAAGTATCATTAAGCAAGTATCATTAAGTAAGTATCATTAAGTAAGTATCATTAAGTAAGTATCATTAAGTAAGTATCATTAAGTAAGTATCATTAAGTAAGTATCATTAAGTAAGTATCTTTAAGTAAGTATCATTAAGTAAGTATCATTAAGTAAGTATCAATAAGTAAGTATCATTAAGTTCAACAAACTGCAGCCAATATCAAACTTTGGTGGACTATAAACATTTTAAAAAATATTTCCCCGTATAATCAATCATCTTTGACGCCATAATGTCTGTGACCTTGATGTTCCTGTCGCGGTTACAATACCAACTAATTCAACAGCAGGTCCAAAAAATGGACTAATCTTGATCTTTTCTTGCTCGACAGTTAAATTCAGTTAAACCAGATTTGATTTTCTTCTCCCATGATTCTGTCCCGGTTTGACCAAATTGATGTGGCCGGCCTTTACAATACATTCCATCTCCACACCGGCCCATCAAATATCATCAATTTCACCACCACCAAGCGGTGCGCATTCACCGGCGTGAAAGAAGTAAAAAAAATTCTCCATTATAAAAATCTCCACATCACTTGTGACGTCGGCGAGACTCGTGGCCGGAGAGCGCCCACCCCCCCGACACCCTCCCCCCCCCCCCCCGATTGCAAATGGAGATTACGGACCCGGCCATCGGAGGGTCATATGTAGAATTACGTGGCCGCAAACTCCACTCAATGGTTTAATAAATCTCCCGTCCGCTGTAGACGGCCATTGGCACCATTTATTCACAGGCGATTCCAAAGCCCCCCCCCCCCCACACCATCCACCCAACCCACCAGTCCCAAGCGATTTGGGGCCATCTGGGATGGTAAGGGCTGTGGGGGATGGGTGCAATCATTCATGTACAGTGGGGGTGCAATCATTCATGTACAGTAGGGGTACGATCACTCATGTTTATATCCCAGTACATCTCAAGGGGACAAATTGAAATTACGAGGAATGAACTTCTGAGTGCTGGATGGAAGAATACCAGCACTCGAATTTTGCTGGGCTTCTGGTCTAGGGGAATAGACGAGTGATTGTATACCGGACATAGGATTGGAACAATGGAGGCGCAATGGTTCAAGAAAGACGTATGGAGACGTCGGGGGTGGGGTGGAGGGAGTGTGTGTGGGGAGGAGACTTTATGGAAATGTGTTACTGTTGCAATTGGACATGGGACGAGTGGTTAAATGGCAGTGGAGGTTGGTGATCGGGTTGGTGGTAAGACTGCGGTGCTGCCTGTTTGGGTTAGTGGTTGATTGGGTTTGTGTTTGTGTTTGTTAGAGGTTGGATATGTGAATGGGTTGGTTGATGTGATGAAGACTGTTTTAGACTGTGAAAACGCGCAACGGAAACATAAAAACCGGAAATGGGTGGATTTTGAGGGTCATCGATAAAGGAGCTATGAAACAGGGGCGGGCAATGCGTCTCAACAAACAGCCCCAGTTGTGGTTAATGAGAACTAAATCTCGCCTTACTTTAGATATGAGCCGACAAAAAAAATTAAGTTCTAAATGACATGAAATTAATTAATTCACCTTTGAACAGTATATCAAACAAAATCTTATGTTTCAACGTAATATGCTGAAGTCTGGTAAATTTGTTGGCTAAATGTCAGATACTGAGCCACGTTCCAACTCGGTATTCCAATAAGTAATTCTGGATGGTAGTTTAATTTCAACTATTTCACTAATGACGCCCGTCACAGTAAACAAAATGTGATGTCATGGCCGTCATGGATTGAATCTTGCAGTGTAGGTCATGACATCAACTTTGTTTACTGTGACGGGCGTCATTAGTGATATCATTTGTTGAATGAGACAAATGTCATTTGTTGAATGAGTAAATAAAATCTTACCATCTTATTCCATTTGTTGGGTTAGAAAACTTCTAGACCAGGGATCCCTAACCTTTGCATCTGTTGGCCCCCATCAACGTAGATTATCGGTATCAATATACAACTCGAGTTAAATGTTCACGGTGTTCAATTGTTAATTAAATGTTGAAAACCTCCGATGAAATGTTAACTTTTATAATTACATCGACCCACCTCCCACGTCACAAAAAGACGACTTGGGATTTGATCAATATTCAGGCTCATTCAAACAACATTTTAAAAAGCAACTCACATTTATTTTAAATTCATATGACATCAATAGGATCTAGTGATTTATGGAACTTGATAATGTCCCCGCCATTTCTCTATTTATATCAAAGCACTTATAAGTTTCCTCTTCTCCTTTCCCATAATCCTTGGCGTGTTCATTCTATACACCCGGGTTTCCTCTTGAGATTGTCGCCAAGTTTCTAAGAGCTTTCTTTTTACTTTTTATTTCTATTGCATTGCTTCAGTTGTTCTCTTCACCTTAAGAAGGCTTTCTGTCGATACTTTCATAGTGCTCTTTATTCCCCTCAAACTTTTCTTATATATTGTGCTAAAGATTTCTCTCATTTTTGCCGTGAAGGTTGTTTGCAAATAAATAAATATGAGACTTGACTACCGGTTAATCACAATAATCCAGAACTTATTTTTAAAAAAATATTTATATTTCTAAAATTGTAAATAATCAATAAAATTGACTTGATTATCAACCCTCTAGTCTACCGTATAGCCACAATGTAGCTTGTAGTCTCATCGTAAAAACACCTACTCAGGTCTCATCTTCAAACAGCTAGTCTCATCTTCCAAACATCTAGTCTCATCTTCCAAACATCTAATGTCATCTTCCAAACATCTAGTCTCATCTTCCAAACATCTAGTCTCATATTCCAAACATCTAATTTACCCCCCCCCCCCCCACTCCCACGCCCAGAGGATCACTACAAAGTACAATCCCCACCTTTCAAAGCACTACTCCGGAGTAACAAATCCCACGCCAGGAATGTCTACTCCGAGACGTAGATAAATCACAAATCGATCGTGTTTGCTTGGATCGGGCGAATTGTGGTCTAGATAAATCACCGGGGTAGGGCGGGGCCACGCTGGTAATATCAAAGCGTGTCTGAATGATGAGCCAGATCTTTACACAAGACGGCAATATGTGATTACTCTCTGCCCTGACTTTAGTAGCTGGGGCACAAAGGAGATTGGATGCTAGATGGGATGCTAGATCTACTGTCTGTCTTGACTATAGGAGATGGGGGTACACATGAGATGGAATGCTAGACGGGATGCTAGATGCTTTGGGATGCTCGACCAACTGTCTGCGCTGACTTTAGTAGATAGGGTACGCAGGCAGTGGTATGATATACGTGTTGCTAGACATACTGTCTGTCTTGACTATAGGAGATGGGGTACACATGAGATGGAATGCTACACGGGATGCTAGATGCTTTGGGATGCTCGACCAACTTTCTGCGCTGACTTTAGTAGATAGGGTACGCAGGCAGTGGTATGATATACGTGTTGCTAGACATACTGTCTGTCTTGACTATAGGAGATGGGGTACACATGAGATGGAATGCTACACGGGATGCTAGATGCTTTGGGATGCTCGACCAACTGTCTGCGCTGACTTTAGTAGATAGGGTACGCAGGCAGTGGTATGATATACGTGTTACTAGACACACTGTCTGTCTAGACCGACTTGATGTATACTGGTCTGACTGTCGTGGGTAGGATGCTCGACCAACAGTCTACGTGTCTTCGGGAGATGGAACCACAATACAAGCAAATACGAAGACTTGATATTTTTTTTTTTTTATTAAGCTGTTCACTTATATAACTTAGAACTTCCCAGAGCTGCTAAGTCCCTCCCCTACCCAATATCCAAACAATTACATCTGATTTCATTACACCTATCCACCAGCTCACCGCCAATCTTAACACTTACATGTGATTTCATTACACCTCTTCTCCACACACCACAAATCCGAATCCCTTTTCATTGCCACCCCAGACACCTCTCACACAGCCGAAGCTAACTTAACTATTTACACATATCTACACCCCCAGCACCCCTGATCGACTCGACGCCCCAAGATTCACACCCCCACCCCCCACCAACCTCACCTCAGTCCACAATCATCCAAGCGTCAATAGGATCCTATTTGTCTAAGCGTGATTAGCTCCCATATAAGACGGAGACTGAATGCGTCTTAGACGTGGCCCCGTTGGACTCTGCGATTGACATTTACTTAACTGTAGTCCAGGACGGCCATTTTTCTCTCTCCCGTCCTTGATTTCCTAGCGGCCAATAACTGTTGGCTTTACTGTAGTGTAGTTCGGTCTCTAGATTATTTTCCTAGCGGGCCGCGGTCACATAATGAAGACGTCCATTGATTTGTTGTGGGGGGGGGGGGGGGCTTTTTATTACCTCTCAGGATAGAGAGCAGTAGGGTTGAAAATGATACGCCCCCCTATGGCGCTAAATGCATTTTTAGGGCACCCGGACCAGAGGTGGTGCTTGCGGAGCACTTTTTTAAAAATAGTTTTTTTTTTTTTTTTCTTTCTTAGCTTTTGGACAAGCTCTCGGGCGATGCGAAATGTTTGACTTCAGACTTCCCCTTTCTTTGACTTCAGACTTCCCCTTTCTTTGACTTTAGACTTCCCCTTTTTTGACTTCAGACTTCCCCTTTCTTTGACTTCAGACTTCCCCTTTCTTTGACTTCAGACTTCCTCTTTCTTTGACTTCAGACTTCCCCTTTCTCCAATAACCTAGTTAGCATGCTCGAGTTAAAAGTAGGTTCTTAACACTAAGACCACTTGCGCATTTTAGTAGCAAAACGATCATCTATTGTTCCAATATTGTGATAAGGACGGGTTGATAGTGTATCAAAGGACTCCACTGTTACAGGGTGGAACTGTGCAGTTACCACGTCCACATAGCTCAGATGGGTGGAACTGTGCAGTTATCACATAGCACAGACGGGTGGAACTGTTTAGTTACCACATAGCACAGACGGGTGGAACTGTATAGTTACCACATAACACAGACGGGTGGAACTGTATAGTTACCACATAGCACATACGGGTGGAACTGTATAGTTACCACATAGCACATACGGGTGGAACTGTATAGTTACCACATAGCACATACGGGTGGAACTGTATAGTTACCACATAGTCATAGCAAAGACATTCCTGAATAGTGCAAACGAAGTTACATATCGTAACGTTGTAAACATAATAGCATTTATTGTTGCAGGGGATAACTTTGTTACATTATGTAAAGTCAATATATTAAATTAGAGTTCCCCCATCACCCATTTCAAGATGTTCACGAAAATCACCGCAACATTGTTAGAATGCTGCCCAGATTTATGAGAGCACACCAACTTCGATCTGCCCAGATTTATGAGAGCACACCAACTTCGATCTGCCCAGATTTATGAGAGCACACCAACTTCGATCTGCCCAGATTTATGAGAGCACACCAACTTCGATCTGCCCAGATTTATGAGAGCACACCAACTTCGATCTGCCCAGATTTATGAGAGCACACCAACTTCGATCTGCCCAGATTTATGAGAGCACACCAACTTCGAGAGAACACCTCAAATGTTGTCTCTCCTTCACTCCACTTAACTCCTGATAGTGCCATGCCCACCCCAACCCGATCTTCCAAGTTGTAAAACAGACGCTTACACAAATATTGAAATGTAATCCAAGTGTTTTCTCATTGTTTTAGGAACGTGTAACAATAAAAACCACTCCAATTAAGACAAAACCACAAGTCCAATTAAGTAATAACCACCACTACAATTAAACACTTACACTAACAACAACTTTAATTAAATAATAACCACCTCTCAAATTTCTTAAGTGTTATAATTATTTACCGTCAATAAAATAATGCCGGACGAGCCCCCCAATGTCTTGTCGTCAGGGCACGCAGATTTTTCTGTTAGAATTGAGCTAAAAGCGGACGTGACTTATTGTTTCAATGCGGTGTACTAGGAAGGGGAGGCGACTGATAACTAGCAGCCCACAGGGGGTTTAGAATGCAATCATTTCCAAGGTGCAAACCACTAACCGACTTGTTCTTATTTCCATCGCCAGAACAGATAAGACAACTCTTCCCTGGGCTCAAAACGTAACCCGATAAGAGCCCTAACTGAATTACTTCCCCTAATAACGAAATATAGACAGAGGACAAATAAAAGGGGCCAAGAAAGACGACCCCGGGTACTCCGCCCGTTCTTAGCTCCCCTTTGATGATGTCATTATCACGCGACCGGTGTCTCTGGTATCAAAAGGGAAGCGAGTCAGGAAGATTCTCCCTTATCTTTGTGTGTGGACCAAGGGGAGACAATACTGTCAAGCGTTACCACTTTACTTCCAGGAGTGATCACGCCTATTTAATAAAAAACCAAACCGTAGATTTGGTGGAGCGGGCTCAATCAGGTAAAGACAATCGGGAATGGTGAGTTGAAAGGGTGGGGGGGGGGGGGTGGGGGGGGGGGTCACCCTACACTTTACCTCAATTGAGATTTCTATTCATGAACTCAATACAAGTAACTATACTATTTTCATGAGCCACACGTGATGATGATGATGATAGCAGAGTTTATACTAATTATTTATAGTCATAGTGTATGTTCTTCTTATTCAACATGTATAGGGGTGACCATCAGGCGAGGAACAATTTTAATTGGCCAACAGAAGGAACAATTTAAGTGACCATCAGGCGAGGAACAATTTAAATGGCCAACAGAAGGAACAATTTAAGTGACCATCAGGCGAGGAACAATTTAATTGGCCAACAGAAGGAACAATTTAAGTGACCATCAGACAAGGAACAATTTAAATGGCCAACAGATGACAGATGAGGAACAATGTCATTCATTGACCAAAAGACGCCCTGTCAATTTAATTGACTGGATGTAAATTACAATGTGATTTTTGAAAAAAATATCCACAGCGCGTGCAAATGACACACAACATGGATAGCGTGGAGGGAAAAAGAGATATGGTGTGTGTGGGGGGGGGCGATATATAAGACTTTTCAGCTGTCCAGTTTATGTCTGCTCTATTAAAACAGGTATAGGCCATAGGCATAGGTCAGCCAGTAGTCTGTAGCCAGGAGTCTGTAAAGCATTAGTCTGTAGGGCGGTGTAGCGTAAAATTAACGTTAATTGTGATAGAATCGGGAATGATGATATTTGATTATATAATCATATATTTAATGACTAATATAATTTAAATTTAATTATAATATAACGTTTCTTAAATTATTTTATTGCATATAATGCATCGTATATATTACTCCCACAAAATTTGAGGTACAAAAATAGAGTCTGAATAGTAAATAATAATATAATTACGTGCACAGTTTAAAGTTCACAGTACAAGATAGTTTATAGTACACAGTACAAGATAGTTTATAGTACACAGTACAAGATAGTTTAAGTACACAGTAAAAGATAGTTTATAGTACAGAGTAAAAGGTACAATATGGTAGACAGTACAAGATAGTTTATAGTACACAGTAAAAGATAGTTTATAGTACACAGTAAAAGATACAATATGGTATAGTAGACAGTACAAGATAATTTATAGTACACAGTAAAAGATAGAATATGGTAGACAGTACAAGATAGTTTATAGTACACCGTACAAGATAGTTTACAGTACGCAGGACACAGTACAGTCTGAGTACGTGATAGTTTTGAATCATGTGTAAACAAATTAAGGCACGTCGCCTTTTCAAAATATTTTTTGTTTTAAATAGCTCCCCTTAGATGGAGCTAGCGATCTGAGTCACAAAGTTAAGACCCGGCTTGAGAAATCTAATCGATTCATCTAATCCCCATTGGAAGCCCTCGATCTGTTATCGGCAGGGATATCTTAACAAGCAGGATTTCCTACCTACTTTTATCAGCCGGGTCCAGCCGTAACGAGATGGGCTTAAGTGCAGCCGCGATGTAAACCCCCGCTATGGATCCTTCTTACACTCTCGGGGGTCGGTGGGATACAAGAAGGCGGATCGGCGTAATACGCCATAACCAAGTCCCAGATTTCAAGGACTGCTCTGATTAGGGAAGGGTGGGAGGCGGTTGGAGACCGCAGTGTTGTGTAACCAACAGAAGGTCCCAGGGGGGTTGGGTAGCAGACGTGTCATTGGTGTCATATTCACTTGTGTCTGGTTTTAAATGTTTGCCTAATTTCCTCATTGATGGAGCGACCTAGCAAGTGATCGCAGTGTTGACCCCTCCCTCCATCCCCCGGCTGCCGCCGCCGCCCCCTCCTATTTAATTGGGCAGACTTTTCAATCAGTCCGTCTTTGTTCTCTGAAGCACCTGGTTCCACAAAGCTGACTTAATCCACAGAAGAGCCAGCACTCAGTCACCTGTTCTTGAGATCTCTGACTTGAGGCAAGGGACGCTCTTTAAAGTACATTGTAGCATTGACAACGTTCTGATCTAAGCCTTACTCCCATTGCCTCATTTAACACACTGCTCCCGAGAGTTTCGTGACGTTGTTAAACAATGGCGTAATTTCGTGGATGTTGACGTTTTGGTGCCAAGAAAGAGTATTTTATTTAATCTCTAAACCAGACGTTCATTCTTACTTTGTTACAATTAAAAACATGTATGAGTATGGTATAAGCGTCGCATTTTATTTTTTTACAATGTATTGCATCTTCAGTGTAATTAGTGAATAGAAGCTAAACATATATCGAATGTGGAAGGTGAAGGCGACATGGTACCATTCACTCAATTATAGAATGTAGATATATATAATGTCTACGCGAGTTAGGTTAGATATATATTCCATTGTTTATGAACTTTTGACTGTCTATCGGTACAACATGAACATTTGAACAAGGTTGTAGAGCGCCGAGCTAACCATCCGTCTATCGGTACAACATGAACCTTTGAATAAGGTTGCAGAGCGCTGAGCTAACCATCCGTCTATCGGTATTACATGAACATTTGAACAAGGTTGTAGAGCTCTGAGCTAACCATCCGTCTATCGGTATTACATGAACATTTGAACAAGGTTGTAGAGCTCTGAGCTAACCGACTGTCTTTCGGTACAACATCAACATTTGAACAAGGGTTGCATAGTTCTGAGCTAACCGACAGTCTATCGGTAAAACATGAACATTTGAACAAGGGTTGCAGAGCTCTGAGCTAACCGACTGTCTTTCGGCACAACATGAACATTTGAACAAGGTTGTAGAGCTCTGAGCTAACCGACTGTCTTTCGGTACAACATGAACATTTGAACAAGGTTGTAGAGCTCTGAGCTAACCGACTGTCTTTCGGTACAACATAAACATTTGAACAAGGGTTGCAGAGCTCTGAGCTAACCGACTGTCTTTCGGTACAACATGAACATTTTAACAAGGGTTGCAGAGCTCTGAGCTAACCGACTGTCTTTCGGCACACCATGAACACTTGAACAAGGTTGTAGAGCTCTGAGCTAACCATCCGTCTATCGGTACAACATGAACATTTGAACAAGGTTGTAGAGCTCTGAGCTAACCATCCGTCTATCGGTACAACATGAACATTTGAA
Source organism: Omphiscola glabra (assembly GCA_964017045.1). NCBI lineage: Eukaryota > Metazoa > Mollusca > Gastropoda > Lymnaeidae > Omphiscola > Omphiscola glabra. The sequence continues at coordinate 24,444,949 of OZ024799.1, forward strand.
CAAGGTTGTGGAGACTTGGCTTCTAACAAGTGTTACCGCACTTGAATGGTTTCATTTGATGGATTTCCTTTCTGTACAAATGAACAGCTAATTTAAATCTTGTGTTAGATTACCGCGGGTTAAGTCGCTCAAAGGGCGAACTTCGATCCGCTTTCCAACAACAACAGCTGCGTGAAGTCACGTGACGTTTAGTTGCCGATTCCGGCAGCCCTGGCCGCGACTTTTGGCGAGTCTGACCATTGAACGGTCGTAAAGTGAGGTCAATGGCCGATCATGTCACAGTGTCAAACAACCGCGCCAGGGCCGCTCCTTTAATATCAATACATTGACCGCAATGATGGGGCATAACTCCTCTGATTTCACAGCTTAATTAGCGTTATCCCCCCATGATCAAGAGTATTACTGGTACTCGGAGTTTCTCGAGGATATTAGTGGCCAGCGTGGAAATAATTGCATCATGGGGAGCACGCAGACGAGAATAATTCCTCTGACGAGATCAGATGCTCGTAAAGGAGGTATCGGAATGTGCAGGGTAAGCACGCATCGATAAGTGGAATGGACACTGGTGTGGAGTGAACACTGGTGTGGAGTGGACACTGGTGTGGAGTGGACACTGGTGTGGAGTGGACACTGGTGTGGAGTGGACACTGGTGTGGAGTGGACAGTGGTGTGAAGTGGACACTGGTGTTGAATGGACACTGGTGTGGAATGGACAGTGGTGTGGAGTGGACAGTGGTGTGGAATGGACACTGGTGTGGAGTGGACACTGGTGTGGAATGGACACTGGTGTGGAGTGGACAGTGGTGTGAAGTGGACACTGGTGTTGAATGGGCACTGGTGTGGAATGGACTCTGGTGTGGAGTGGACAATGGTGTGGAGTGGACACTGGTGTTGAGTGGACAGTGGTGTGGAATGGACACTGGTGTTGAATGGGCACTGGTGTGGAATGGACTCTGGTGTGGAGTGGACACTGGTGTGGAGTGGACACTGGTGTTGAGTGGAGATTTGATGTGAAGAGGTGTGAAAACTTGTGTCGGAAATTGTACAGAATTTTTGTGATGTGTTTTTTGTGGGGAGGTGGTGGTGGTAATAAAGATATTAATCTTAATGTGTAAGACCTATACTGGAGGTCAAACCGACTCAGACCTAATGGTGGCTAGACCTAATGGTGGTTTGATCTAATGATGGTTATACTTAAGGGTGGTCAGACCTATATGGTGGTTAGACCTAAGGTTGGTCAGACCTAATGGTGATTAGACCCAATCATAATGGCGTTAAGGCCCTCCGGAGATTCGAAAGATTGGCATGAGACCCTCTTGACCAGTAGGCAAATCTTGCTGGTGGTCAGACTTACCTTACCGGACAACATGATTTACTTTGGCATTACATATAGCATTACACATCTGGACTAGGTTAAAAGCAGAGAAGGAACTATGAATACACTGTCTTTTAGACGATGTTATTTAAATTGTCTCTCGTGTAGAGTGAATGGTAAGTGGTTCATTTACGGTGATTTTAGTTTGATCACTTATGATAAAGCTGAGGACAAGTTCTAATTTAACCAGTTGTTGGTTACATTGCAATAGATCACACGTTCTAATTTAACCAGTTGCTGGTCACATTGCAATAGATCACTTTGGACCTGATAGAATAAAAACTACCATTTGAAGAGCGACTGTTAGTTTATATTTCCCCCCAGCAGCCATCCAATAGATGTTCTGAAAATGGCCGCGGGTAACTGTATCCTGGCGAACTGGTCCCTCGATGGAGTCACGTGTCGGGGTCAAGGGTCAAAGCTTGTTTTGTCTTAATGGAACCCATAAACAACGTCGTCCGCCGTGGCCAGTGGGGTGGGGTGAGAAGGGGTGCACGGGATGATGGGGCTGTTTGTCTTGTGTTTTCGGCAGGCCATATTGAATATCGTTGCTCGAGACACAGAAATTGAGTTGATATGTGGGAGTAAATGGTGTAAATGTAGGGCTGAGGGGGGTAAACTGGTTGTTGTAAGTATCGTATATATGTTGGGCTCGTGTAATATGTGAGGGAAGAGTGTACCTACATATTTTTTGAGGTTGAGTGGTTGGAATGTGTGCGAGGAATGGTGTAAAATGAGTGTGGCAGTGTACATTTCTGGGCAATATATTCGTGTATATATATTTATAATATGCGATAAGTGGAACACATAAGAGATAACAAATTAAGGCCCTATTCAAGTGCAATTTTTCAAATGGTCTTCATTCCTAGTGACACACTGAACTTTACAGTTGAAATATCAGGACACATACTTAACTATGTTGGCAATTTACACTTGAAGTCAAATTGTTACAACGATGCATGAAGACCATGCAACTGTTGATGCCTGCATCTGTTGAAGCCTGCAACTGTTGATGCCTGCAACTTTTGATGCCTGCAACTGTTGATGCCTGCACCTGTTGATGCCTGCACCGTGCCGTTGTCACTTTCAATCAAGTTCAGCATTTGTAAATGTTGTTAGTCTTGCCAAAAATAGATCAGATTTATTACACAATAGATCAGTAATGCGGTTCACAATAGATCAGTAATGCGGTACACAATAGATCAGTAATGCGGTACACAATAGATCAGTAATGCGGTACACAATAGATCAGTAATGCAGTAGATCAGAGTCTCTCTTTAACAAAATAGGTTAAAATCACTGTGACGGACGGACACGCATTATCCGCACGGCAGCAGGGACAGCTGAACCCGATTTATTGCTCGGTGTTATCTTTCGATGTTCTAACAGTAAATTCAACTTCTACGGACCGATGGCCCGGTGCCGGTGTTATTCTAACAGTAAATTCAACTTCTACGGACCGATGGCCCGGTGCCGGTGTTATTCTAACAGTAAATTAATCTTCTATGGACCGATGGCCCGGTGCCGGTCCGCGGACCACCACCTTGAGTAGCACAGCATTCAAAAAAAGTTATTTTATATTTAGAGAAAATATCTTTGGAAAAAAAAAAATTCTTATTTAAAAATCCCGTTTTAGAATAAACATAAAATTTCAATTATATATTAATTGTGAAATATGCAAATGTAAAGGGAAAAAGACATAAAAATGGCGGATCAATCAACTGGTTTTTTGAGGGGTTACTTTTTTCTTTTTTTTTTTTAGAATTATTTTTTTTTCATTCAAAAAATCTTTAAATTTAGAGGTTAAGAAGAAGCAGCCGAAAAAATCTGGCCTCGTCGATTTCAATATGCAATCACACGTGGTTGCCAGGCCAGCATGCCGGAATGGCTCATGCAGCTAATTACACTGTCAATTTTTCTGCTCCCGAGGACGTAAAAACTCGATGTTGTCAGGTCAGTGGCGTGAGATATGAGACAATCACGTGATCTTCCCGGCCACGTCTGGACTAGTGGTCTGCAAGATGAGCCGGCATAAATTGGAATTTAACGTTCGTTCGCGTCTTGTTTCGCCGATTTGTTTCGTTTCTTTAACCGGCAGCTGATGGAAATTTATGACGTACAAATGATTTTTATTTATACTTTTAAAGCAGTGGGGCTGTTTTTTTGTTTTTTTTAAATCCAAGGAAGTTGAGATATATTAAGGGAAAACAAAAGGAAAAAAATAATAAATTAGTCTCTATTTGCCGATTTGTAACAGACAAAGTATGAAATTGTATAGACTGCTTTACAGTGTCAGTTTAAGTATGAAACACATTTGACATTATATGCATTGCCTAGTCATTGTTAAGTCTATATACATTTCCCAGTCAATGTTCAGTCTATATCTAGTCATTGTTGAGCCTACTCCACAGGAAGTGTGCAAGAACATGTTAAGTACCCAGTGTAATAATGAAACAATGTTACATAAAAAAAAGTACTTTTTTACTTCAAAATGCATTTCAACTTTAAAGGCTTTTGCTTGCGAGACATTTATCACCGTTCCGCAGAGCGTGAATTAGAAAAAAAAACTCATTAAAAACTAAGAGCATTCAATAAATTGACCACTGGTCAGGGCTATGTCCTATTGACCCCTGGTCCCTGCAATGTCCTATTGACACTGGTCCCTGCAATGTCCTATTGACAACTGGTCCCTGCAGTGTCCTATTGACCACTGGTCCCGGCTATGTCCTATTGACCCCTGGTCCCTGCAATATCCTATTGACACTGGTCCCTGCAATGTCCTATTGACCACTGGTCCCTGCAATGTCCTATTGACCACTGGTCCCTGCAATGTCCTATTGACCCCTGGTCCCTGCAATGTCCTATTGACCCCCTGGTACCTGCAATGTTCTATTGACCACTGGTCCTTGCAATGTCCTATTGACCACTGGTCCTTGCAATGTCCTATTGACCACTGGTCCCTGCAATGTCCTATTGACCACTGGTCCCTGCAATATCCTATTGACCACTGGTCCTTGCAATGTCCTATTGACCCCTGGTCCCTGCATGTCCGATTGATCAGTGGTCCCTGCAATGTCCTATTGACCACTGGTCCCTGCAATGTCCTATCAGACCGTGACACTGAAATCCATGAGTAGCATTGATCCATTCACGTTCTTTAAATTAATTTTCATTGAGAGTATGCAATAGGTTGAAAACATTTCCTACGGCGTATATAGCATGGCAACGGGGCAAGGGTTCCAGTCCAAGCGGGTTAGGGTCCCCTTACGGACTCGCGGATTACCGTCATGCTTTTACGGTTCAACACTGCATCATGAGGCGAGGATCCGATCAACAGCTGTTGGGGCAATATGAAGCTATCGGTACAATATGCAGCTATTGGTGCAATATGCAGCTATCGGTACAGGGTACAATATGCAGCTATCGGTACAGGGCACAATATGCAGCTATTGGTACAATATGCAGTATTATAGCATTCAACTGCGTAGTTGAAACTATTATTCAAGTATCGAATAAGCCGGATATGTGTAAATATGTGTACTTCCGGAATCGAATATTCTTATTTCTTCCTGACGTTTTCTCACCGATGTTTAGAATTTCCTACGCTATGTATCGATACTATATTGAAGAATTCTAATTTATCTACAGCATTCCAGACAATACACAGCATTGGCTGCAGAAACGAAGCCAATAAGATAATTACTTTGTTGATTGGTACATACACGGCCGTGTGTAACTGAGAGATATATTTATATATTCATTGGCATCATATTAATTATATATACAGACATTTTTTTTAATTAATAAAGTCAATTGAAGTAAATTTATCAAAAATTATTTAGTTTTAATGATGAGCTGCCATACCTTCATTCAGGATAATAAATGAAGGACTACGTACAAGTTGTGTGAAGGAAGTAGTAGAACAAGGACTACGTACAAGTTGTGTGAAGGAAGTAGTAGAACAAGGACTACGTACAAGCTGTGTGAAGGAAGTAGTAGAACAAGGACTACGTACAAGTTGTGTGAAGGAAGTAGTAGAGCAAGGACTACGTACAAGTTGTGTGAAGGAAGTAGTAGAACAAGGACTACGTACAAGTTGTGTGAAGGAAGTAGTAGAGCAAGGACTACGTACAAGTTGTGTGAAGGAAGTAGTAGAACAAGGACTACGTACAAGTTGTGTGAAGGAAGTAGTAGATCAAGGACTACGTACACGCTGTGTGAAGGAAGTAGTAGAACAAGGACTACGTACACGCTGTGTGAAGGAAGTAGTAGAACAAGGACTACGTACACGCTGTGTGAAGGAAGTAGTAGATCAAGGACTACGTACACGCTGTGTGAAGGAAGTAGTAGATCAAGGACTACGTACAAGTTGTGTGAAGGAAGTAGTAGATCAAGGACTACGTACAAGTTGTGTGAAGGAAGTAGTAGAACAAGGACTACGTACAAGTTGTGTGAAGGAAGTAGTAGATCAAGGACTACGTACACGCTGTGTGAAGGAAGTAGTAGAACAAGGACTACGTACACGTTGTGTGAAGGAAGTAGTAGAACAAGGACTACGTACACGCTGTGTGAAGGAAGTAGTAGAACAAGGACTACGTACACGCTGTGTGAAGGAAGTAGTAGATCAAGGACTACGTACAAGTTGTGTGAAGGAAGTATAGTACAACAAGGTATGTGGAAGCTGGAATCATGAGGCATACTAATTTCAACGACAAACATATAATAATGCATGTGCAGGCTAATCATAAACATAATGACGCCGACAGAACTAATTTTTCCGGACATTTTGTGCTACGAATTTTTTTTATATCAATGAGCCCGGAGCCCTGGACGTGGTCACGTGACCATGATTTTGTCTCAAGAAGTCGCCTAATTTTCCATGTGAGTCCAGCCCTTCCCCCCCCCCCCCTCCCCGAGTCCATCTCTCTGACTGATGACTCTACGACAAAGCAATCTCGGTGATTAGGGCCCCCGACATAAGGTGCAAACATGGTGCCAGGTTCTGACATGGTGCTAGGTGCTAACGTGGACCACGTTCAAACAATACTCGTGTCACACTCGGCTTCCCGGAGCACCGAATCAATAACAGTTATTCACCGCGGGCCAAAGTCCGGCCCCTAGATCTGCTAGCAATACTTCCCGTCCAAAGATTCTTGCCGGTTTTCCGGTTGCTGACGCGAGCCGGAAGTCCGTATTCAACGATTTATTGTGTGTTTTATGCGCCCGGTTGTGCCGCGGTGGCATGGGGCTGTAAGCGGGTTTGACGGTTAAATCATGACAAACGGCAAACTGGGAGATATGGCTCACTCCGCTTTCAGAATAGTTCTCAAAAAATAAGATATGGCTCACTCCGCTTTCAGAATGGTTCTCAAAAAATAAGATATGGCTCACTCCGCTTTAAGAATGGTTCTCGTTCTCAAAAAATAAGATATGGCTCACTCCGCTTTCAGAATGGTTCTCAAAAAATAAGATATAGCTCACTCCGCTTTAAGAATGGTCCTCAAACGTACACTCAAACACACGGCCAACAAAACAACACTAAAGCAATGTGCATTTACAATGATACAAACAGTGTCAAACAAGTATACATTTAATAGTGTGCTTTTAAATATAAACTTCAATATCGCCCCCAGTACAATGCTTCTCATACACGGTGATTAAAGGAGGGTGTAAATTATGAATTATATGGGTGTGGGGTAGGGTGGGGGTATCAATCTAAATTTCTTTAATCATTTGGCATGGGGCTTAGTAAACACTCCCCCCGTAGGCCAACGATGCCATTCATTGAATAGTTTGAGCACCGTTGAAATATCCATATCCGTACATCAAATCTTATGTTCCGTACATCAAATCCTATGTTACGTAGGCTATATCAAATAAGGATATCTATATATCTAATACTGTGTTCTATATATCTAATACTGTGTTCTATATATCTAATACTGTGTTCTATATATCTAATAATGTCATACGTAATGTTATAAGGTTCAGCAAATTTAATCTGTTTTGAGATTTGGACATTAGATGAACAAAACTGCCGGCTTAATTATAGTGAGGAAGTTGGAACCCTCCAGAATAGAAATTCTAGTATTTGCACCGCGAGATAGCATTCTTTAGAACAAATTAGAACGTATTCAAACGTGAACAACCTTTACCCAATAAAGGTAGGTTGGGGTTGGTACAGCTCTACACGTTAATCGTTGGCTTCAAAATTGAAACAAGAAAAGGAGGACGGGCAGTGGTGGGCGCTTTAGCTCGACGTTGAAGTAAAATTAGGTCAGGGGTACATGCTTTTAAAAAAAAAAAAGAGAGAAAAAGAAAAAGAATTACAATTTTTCAAGCTGGAATTTTTCCCTCCATGTAATGAAAGCTTGACTTTAAATAATGACATCATCAGTTTATGCGCTGCAGTGTTCCTGGTCAATTAAACTTTCATTAGGTAATACAAATACACACCGCTATTGTAGTCAATAATTTATATATCCCCCACCACACAGCAACACATCCACACACCACCCCCTCACATACACCAGCACACACATTTTCTGATCCAGTACATTATAACAAGGTCATAAATACACCTCAACTGAGGTCAATTATTACGTAAACACACCCCGCCCACAACCACGCCCACACCACGCTCACAACACGCCCACACCACACTCACACTACGCTCACACCACGCCAACCACACTCACACCACGCCCACACCACACTCACACCACGCCAACCACACTCACACCACGCCCACAAACATGCTCACTTAAACCCCCGCACAAAGACAAACACACACCTCTTTCTCGAGGCATTTCCCTTTTAATAAGGTAATCAAACACAACGCCGATGTAGTCAATAACTAGCTATGCCCCCCCCCCTGACCCCATCAGCGTGGATTTCTCAGCAGACGTGACCAACCATGACAGGAGAGTTTAATGAAGAGACGACTCAATTCGTTCCGCTCCAATGAACTCACCCCCAATCATCTTTTACATGCACGCTGTTATCGAGATATTGCCTTTACCTTATTTACTTTTAAGTTTTTTTCCCTCTTTTTTTTTTCCTCACTTTAAAACTTGAACAATCTTCCAGCCAGGAGATCCCGAAGTGACTGAAGGCAATCTGATCCAAAGGTGAGCAATGTATTCTCATCTCTGATTGGTTCGTATGGCGCCTAGGATCACACTCCAATACCTTCTCGCGCAAGTCAAGGGCATCAACTGAAAGTCTCTTTAAGCGTGTCAGTACTTTTTTCTGCGTACCCGGATATCAGCCTAAGATGCATTTTCTACAACAGAGATTAACAGCTGAGCATTTGGGAGATACATTTACATTTGTTTTATATACCCCCCTTCCCCCCACCAAATAAAATAAAAACAATTGATAAATTAATAAATAATAATAATAAATATATTTTTAACTCTATTAATGTTAAAAGACAAAAGAATAGTTCTAATTATTATTGGTGTTAACGAAATGGTTAGTGTTATTTATTATTGTTTTTTAAAGTAGGTTAATTTTGTATTTTAAATACTGTTTTAAAAAATGGCATTAAATAAATATATAACCATGTATAAAACCATAAACTGTATTTACATCAAAAATGATGTCAACTTGAGGACAGGTTTAGGTGAAAAACAACAACTCTAACGACGCACAAAACAACTACCACCAGCGGTACAAAAACAATTCATGACACACGACACACAACACAACCATTAGCGCCACATAAACAAACCCTAGCCACACAAACACAACTAATAACGCCACATTAACAAACCCTAGCCACACAAACACAACTAATAACGCCACATAAACAAACCCTAGCCACACAAACACAACTAATAACGCCACATAAACAAACCCTAGCCACACAAACACAACTAATAACGCCACATAAACAAACCCTAGTCACACAAACACAACTAATAACGACACATTAACAAACCCTAGCCACACAAACACAACCAATAACGCCACATAAACAAACCCTAGCCACACAAACACAACTAATAACGACACATTAACAAACCCTAGCCACACAAACACAACTAATAACGCCACATAAACAAACCTAGCCACACAAACACAACTAATAACGACACCAAAAACAAGTCATGATGACCACAAATTAAAACAACTCCAAACTCCCTTCGATCACATCATTTCTTGAGCGTCCTTTGTGTACATCAGAACATACTCATTAGCGGGCGTCCATTGACGAGGCAATGATGAGGCTGAAAACTCTAGGGCGCCGCCGTGAAACACACCGCGGTGAAACATTGTAAGAGATGACACTGTGTGGATCAAGTAGCAAGGACATCAGCACCCCCACCTCCCCCTTCCACCTTAAAAAAATACCATTCTCCCAATTCCGTTATTTTTACGACCAATGAACTGGACATCATTTCCAGCCCACCCCCCCCCCCCCACCATTCTCCAGCCCCAGGCCCCCCCTTCCCCAAGAGCTCGACGGTACGCCTGCCTGGTCGAGACCTTCTTTTGATATGAAAAATAGTCGGCCTATTATAACGTCGTCAGATCAGCAGACAACAACAGCGGAGACAAGAACAACTTCGACCATCATCAATATCAGATCAGCAGACAACAGCAGCGGAGACAAGAACAACCTTGATCACCGATATCACAACAGCAGACAACAACAGCGGAGACAAGAACAACCTTGATCATCGATTCTTTTAGGGATAGGCTTGGAGAAACTTACTGCCTTGGACGAGGTCAGGACCCCCCCCCCCCCTCAACATGGCCCTGAGACTCCGACTCCTACTGCGTGACGTGATTACATGCCGGTGAAGTTTTCTATTCGGGATGACGTCATCAATTATGCACGGGGCCCCCCGCCCCCCCTCACTTAAAACAACAAAAAAAATTCCATCATTTTCAGATTCGAAGAAATATTTTCGTCTGGATATGATTGGTTTGTGATGGCGGCACCACCACGATAAAAGACTATGGACAATGGTGTTGTTTTATAGTGTTTTAAAGGGGAGGCGGGGAATGGAATCGCCCCCCCCTCTAAATCGCGCCACAGATCAACCTCACCCCCCCCCTAAAAAATAGTAAAAAAATACTTAGAAACAGAGGCTAACAATAACATATAGAAGCATTGCTGGCCCCCCCCCCCCCCTTTTTGGGAACCAGGCAAACAATAATTTCGTTATGAGAAGCCAACACAAAGGTAATGAGCCAAAGACCTGTCTGACACGATGGCTGACACGATGGCTGACACGGAAAGACATGGTGAGTATTGGACAAATGGGACATTCTAAAGTGACTGGGGGGGGGGGTTGGGTGTGGGGGGGGGGTGGGTGTTGAAGATTTTCTGACGTTATGCTAATCATCGAGTCTATTGCTAGCCTGATAATGGCACAATTATTGTCCTAGTTCATTTATTGTCCTAGTTCATTTATTGTCCTAGTTCATTTATTGTCCTAGTTCCTTTATTGTCCTAGTTCCTTTATTGTCCTAGTTCCTTTATTGTCCTAGTTCATTTATTGTCCTAGTTCATTTATTGTCCTAGTTCATTTATTGTCCTAGTTCATTTATTGTCCTAGTTCATTTATTGTCCTAGCTGGATAGATAACTTCCATTTATTATTTTTTAAGGAGTTGCCGGCGAGTGGAGAACGTGAAGCCATTTATCACTCGCTTCCATTCTTGTTGATTCATTAATGGCGGCCACTGGTCAACATGTTAATCAGGTCACCAACAGCTGTTAAGTAGGGACCACCACACTGACCGGCGTCAGCTTCTAAGCGATTAGGGCATGGCCTTTATGCCAACTACTGACCAGCATTAATAATATTGACCTACGCCAAGAGGACAGGCCCTTATTAATCATGCTGACCACTGTAACGCGGGATGAGAGGTCAGCGAATAATGCCGTTCTAGAGAACCATTTTTCACCATCTATAAAACATGTGTACAATTGCAAATCATGTTTGTGTTAGGTCAACAACAAAAATGTAGGACCGTGGAGCATAAAATATTGAGACAACTATGTAAGGTCAGAGGGCATCCTCGTTTAACATAGAAGGAGGATAGCGGGAACGAATGGGAGGGTGACATAGAAAGAGAGAGAGAGAGAGAGTGGGAGTGGGAGAGAAGAGAAGAGACAGACAGAGAGGGGAGGGGAGAAAAGAGAAATGGACAGTCATAGAGATAGGGACACATAGAGAGACAGAGACAAAAGTGAAATAGAGACATAGCGCTAGAGAGACAGAAAAGTGAGAAAAGAGAAAGACTGAGAGAGTACGAGGGAGAAAAGAGAAAGACGGACAAAGAGAGAGGTGGGTGGAGATAGGCGGCACTGGAAAGAAAAAGGGAATAAGAGAAAGTTATGGTAGAGATGACTGCATAAATTATGAGAGAGAGATATAAAGGAGTCGAGTTCAATTACAGAGGTGATCTCACTTAGAGATTATACCAGGGGCGGGCAAGAACTTTGACCATTTCCAATGGGAGACGCTAGCTGATATTTCGTATGTTTAGCAAGACACATATTTATTTTTAAGGGACACATATTTATTTTTAAAGGACACATATTTATTTTTAAGGGACACATATTTAAATATTTTCCATTTCTTTGAACTCTAATGATATGAAGTTGAGTGATACCGCCACAGGTTTGCCGTTCATCAAAATTTTTCTCTTCAATTACACAAACAAAAAAAAGTTTCATAACGTTTCATAATTCAATATCATAGTAAAATTTAAATACACATGCTACAAAATAATAATAATTGGCTTGTTCAATTGAACTTGGAGCTTGAGTAACAAGGACCAGGAGTCACATTTGTCCAGCACCTGGGATATTTCATTCTGTTGCGTTGCTAATCCCAGTAGACCCCCTCGTTGAAGGTTAGGACAGCAATGGTGCACCATAAAAGAGTTTCAATTATCAGATTCATGAGTAAACTTTAGTAGAGGACACGTTATAGTTGGATGGAATGGCAATCTAGAAGTCAAAACTAGACCACCCGATATAAATGATGACATAGAACTGTGATCATTCCTAGTGAAACCGAGTCTAGCGCAGCACTGTGATACGAAAGTGATATCTGATACGTGAGACGCCTGAGGAGTATCCCAGTAAGGGAGATACTGGTACAATGTGAGACCATGGCTGCACTGCTGTATACTGGTACAATGTGAGAAGATGGCTGCACTGGTGTACTTGTACAATGTGACACGATGGCTGCACTGCTGTACTGGTACAATGTGACACGATGGCTGATCTGTTGTACTGGTAAAATGTGACATGATGGCTGATCTGTTGTACTGGTACGATGTGACATGATGGCTGATCTGTTGTACTGGTACGATGTGGTATGACATTGATGGTTGACCTGTTGCACAACTAGATTGATATGTGACATGATGGCTGATCTGTTGTACTGGTACAATGTGACATGATGGCTGATCTGTTGTACTGGTACAATGTATGATGCATCTGCTATGCGGGTTGACTTGCACTATAATACTAGTGGTGACGTACTTATGATTCCGCTGAGTTTGCAAGACACCCCAGAACGTTCCATTATCCAAAAGAGCCCGAGGTTCTCATCTTGTGGTAAATTACATAACTCAAGTTAACAATGAAGGACGTCAGCTTAACAAAAACATTTTAAAGCTCACGTAGGATTGTTGAAATAATTATATTGTAACATGATTTATTTCAAAATACTTCAATATTTGGAAACCTGGAGTAACTAAGTCGGAGTATGCGGGTCTCGGCACACAAGATCTACTGGAGTAACTAAGTCGGAGTATGAGAATCTCGGCAGGCAACATCTACATCTAATACGGATCTGATATCGCAAAGTACTCTTTGTCGGAGTAATTTGATTTTTTTCAATTTAAATGTATAAAATATGTTCATTAAATGTGAAGTTAAAATCACATTTTTTTTACAACATGTGACGAACAAAACTTAGTCTGGATGCTTAATTTGGGGTCGACTCACCATAAAAACGCCGGGACCACTGATCGTAACACTACTTCTTGATTCTACAAGAAAGACGAGGTCTCCTAGGTCAGACATTGGGCCATTGTTTCCACATCCTATTTTGGGCAGACGTAAACCAACAGGCTCGTATCAAGAACGATGATGTTCTATCAACTTTTTTTTTTACTGCCATTCTACCCCAACACCCCACCCTCCCTGATATCTGATGTCCTTAAACGCAACCCCCCCCCCCCCCCCACCTCCAAACCTTTCCTCGATGGCTCAAGCCAAACATGTTGGAATTGCAAAAGGTGGAATAAAAGATTTATTTAACATGGAATCAAAGGGGATTTACATTAGGTGAAAACAAAGTGGTTTAAAAATAGGTGGACTAAAAGTGATTTATATACGATGGAATTAAAGTGGTTTTTATTAAAAGGTGGATTCAAAGTGATTTTATTTAACGTGAACTGAAAGAGTGTGTTTTTTTGGTGCTTTTTATTTTCAAGATGGAAACCTATTTACTTTAAATGAGTTTTATTAAGATGTGGAGTCCAAGTGGTTTTACATAAGTTGGTAACAAAGTTGAATATACTTCTAGATTGAAACCTAGCTGATAAATAAGCCCTTTTATTTCCGGTTGTACTTTTTGTTTGTTCGGGTGATGGATATGTGGGTGGAGAGATGGATGGATATGTGGGTGAAGGGATGGATGGATATGTAGGTGGAGGGATGTATGGATATGTGGGTGGAGGGATGGATGGATATGTGAGTGGAGGGATGTATGGATATGTGGGTGGAGGGATGGATGGATATGTGAGTGGAGGGAGGGATGGATATGTGGGTGGAGGGATGGACAGATATGTGGGTGGAGGGATGGATGGATATGTGGGTGGAGGGATGGACAGATATGTGGGTGGAGGGATGGATGGATATGTGGGTGGAGGGATGGATGGATATGTGGGTGGAGGGACGGATATGAGGATGAAGGGATGTATGGATATGTTGATGGATGGATATGTGATTTCAGGGATGGATGGATATAAATGAGCGTATAAACATCACAGGGAGGTAAAACATCTACCATCTGTCGTCACCAGCCCCTATTACGTGGACGCACCATCTACCATCCAAGTCCACAAACGACCCCCGAGGCGGGTCAGAAGTTATCAATACTCGTTTGCGAGTTCAACTGTAATCTAATCCTCCCTGCCCTCCCCGTCCGCAACACAGAAAGCCTTTTTGCGCAGATACTCAATCTCTCCAGGGTAGTCTCACGGAGGCGCTCTATTTCCTAGCGATAAACCACGTGCTGCAGGCCAGGAAATGGAGTGATTCTCCATTTTGACAGCAGATCTCTGGAGGAGAATAGAAATGCCTGACATCGGATTTAAAAAAAAAAATAAAAAAAAAATTCTTTAAGAACTATTTTTTTTTTTTAATATAAGGGATTGAAAATTGAAATTGAAGATTTCTTGAAGAATTATTTTTTTTTTTAAAAAGGAAGACAATCCAGCAAGGCGATAAAAAGGAAAATGTAATGAAAGTAGGTGCACGCGGGCCATAGGAACTATTAGCAATGTAACTAATGGCAGGTAAAGATGTCGAGAACAAGGGGGGGGGGGGGGAGAGGGTTTATACTTGTTTAAAAAAAGTCAGGGCAAGACGTCTCGATAAAATCTGTTTGTGTAAGTTATTCACAGTAATCAGTAATGAGTTTATCAGCAATGTGTACGGTGAACAGAGAGGCAGAAATCAAGGGGCACAACTCTGAGAGGTACCAAGCAAGGGGCGCAACCCTGAGAGGCAGCAAGCAAAGGGGTGCAAGTCATAAGAGGTAGCAAGCATGACATGCAGCTGGCTCACACACGTAACAGGCTGGAATATTTAGCCATTGATGCAATCGTAAAATTAATAGTATTAGTCCGTCTTAAAAATTGGATCCAAATGTAAAATATTGTTTTTTTTTTTACATAATAATTATTATTTTCCGGTTCACCATATTCTTTCATACAACAAAATTAACCCCGCCCCGTATGTCTGTCTGGAACTAACGCCAAGAGTGTCAGCCACTGGAAATCTAAAATATTTCATCCTAAAATCTAAAATTTATATGGGTCATAGCAACAGCTGTATTATGCTTGTTATGATAAAGTTGACTATTCGCTGATCAATTCAGTATGACGTAATCAATAGAACCACAACACAGGATCGTAGCATGGATGCCTGGCCATAATGGGATACATAGGAGACAATAAAGAATTTGAAACGAAAGTCAATTTATGAAATAAATACATTATGAAGTGTTCACGGATAACTGTTCTATGTGCCCTGGTCAGTTGCATGTGCCCGGTTTACTGTTAGATGTGCACTGGTCACAGTTAGATGTGCCCGGATCACTGATAGGTGTGCACTGGCCACTGTTATATGTGCACTGGTCACTGTTAGTGTTATATGTGAACTATTCACTTTTATATGTGCACGGGTCACTGTTATATGTGCACTGGTCACTGTTGTATGTACACGGGTCACTGTTATATGTGCACAGGTCATTGTTATATGTGCACAGATCACTGTAATATGTGCATTGGTCACTGTTATATGTGTACAGGTGACTGTAATATGTGCACTGGACACTGTTATATGTGCACAGGTCACTGTTATAATCAAAACAAGGATGTTTCAATAACATACACACACAAAGGGGAGCATACTCCTAACCAGATGAGCTTTTT
Organism: Omphiscola glabra; assembly: GCA_964017045.1. NCBI lineage: Eukaryota > Metazoa > Mollusca > Gastropoda > Lymnaeidae > Omphiscola > Omphiscola glabra. Next base: position 24,461,023 of record OZ024799.1, read on the forward strand.
CTGATCTCATTTGTGTCATTTCCCAGGCGGGGGTCCCAGGTTAAGACAAGCTTGGCCAACTGTCCCAGACAGGGAATTAGTGGACACCAACATATGTAGACACGATGTCTTTTATCCCCCCCCCCCCCAACCACGTCCCCTCAACATGGCCTCGTTCTCCCAGTACGATCAACTCATTGCTCGTGAGATCTGACCAAAGTAATCTTACAAAGTGCTACGCCAAGAGGTGGGGCAGCTGCTTCTATGTCCAAACAATGACCAGAGATCAATTTGGCAAATAAAATAGAAATATGGTTTCAGAGAATTATTTACAATTTCTTTTTGCTTTCACTATCGTTTCTTATATTGTATTTTTCTCTAGTCTATGTTTCTTTCAAATCTATGTTTCTTATATTCTATGTTTCTTATATTCTATGTTTCTTATATTGTATTTTTCTCATATTGTATCCTTCTTATATTGTATGTTTCTCATACTGTATGTTTCTTAAAAAGTATTGTTCTTATATTGTATATTTCTTATATTGTATTGTGGTCATGTTCTATGTTTCTTATACTACTATTGTTCTCATATTGTATGTTTCTCATATGGTATGTTTCTCACATTGTAGGTTTCTCATATTGTATGTTTCTTATACTGTATCGTTCTCACATTGTATGTTGCTAATATTAATTTTATAATATTTTATGTTTATTACATTGTATGTTTCTTATTTGAATATTGATTATATTTTGTTTCTTACTTGTGTCAAACTGAAAACAAAAACACTCTATCTATTTTGATCTGTGGCTCAATTCATTATATAGGGAAGACGTAAAATTGAACTTAGATTTTTTAAAAACTATAGCTTATAAATGATGTTCATGTTGTGACAAATATTTCGTTTCTATTTTACCTTCAAAAAAATTAAGAAACTCTTCGTACGCTGTACATCATCTCCAAGGTCACAATTAAAAAAATACACTGGTCTAGGATTCCTATGTAATTATGTAGTATATATCTAGTAATGTAATCCAAGTGTCCAGAATGCTACAGAGGTGCTCAGCCATGTGTGACCGATCTTTGTGTGCAGCAGAGAGAGAAATGAACGAGGAAGAGAAATATCCCTAACGCCTTCCAGTCAGCTACAAGCATCCTCTTCTCTTAGCCTTTCATTTAACATGCTTACTCAGGACCGTGTGGAAAAAAAAAAGGGGGGGGGGGTGGGATTCGCCCCAAGGGGTTGCATCAAAAAGTTTTTTTGATTTTTTGGATAGGACTTTAACGGTGAATCAAAGATAAACTCTCAAGTACTACATAAAGACAAGGGGCGCAAAAACCGTAGTTTTACTGATTCGCCTCGGGCGGCACTTTTTCTATACATTGAGTTGCGACATTTTCAGGCCTCGACCAATGAACGTATAGCTCTATATATTGAACAATACTCGAAATGTTCATTTGAACGCTGGTTCCCTTCAAATATGTCACGCTTTATCTCAGCGGGTCCCAAACTTTTCCATCTCACGACACACTCAAACTAATTATTAAAGTTTAGCAACAGTGCAGTTGAACATAAAATAAGTGCAGTTCAATATAGAACAAGTGCAGTTGAACATAGAATAAGTGCAGTTGAACATATAATATGTGTTGTTGAACATAGAATATGTGTTGTTGAACATATAATATGAGTTGTTGAACATATAATATGTGTTGTTGAACATAGAATAAGTGTTGTTGAACATAGAATATGTGTTGTTGAACATAGAATATGTGTTGTTGAACATAGAATATGTGTTGTTGAACATAGAATAAGTGCAGTTCAATATAGAATAGGTAAACTTATCCAAAGAATGGGTGCATTGAGAGCATATAGTGTGACAAGATTATCTAGATATGCTAGTACAATATGTCGGACCCGTGGTGGGGGAAGTGGGAGGGGGGATTTTGAGTACATAAAATCAGTACAGACATCTAAATATCCCTTTTATTGTTTGCACCCATGAAATGTGCAATGCGATGAGCAATGCGATGTGCAATGCGATGAGCAATGAGATGTGCACTGCGATGTGCAATGCGATGTACAATGAGATGTGCAATGAGATGTGCAATGCGATGTGCAATGCGATGAGCAATGCGATGTGGAATGCGATGAGCAATGCGATGTGCAATGCGATGTGCAATGAGATGTGCAATGCGAGGTGCAATGCGATGTGCAATGAGATGTGCAATGCGATGGATTTGATTTGTCGTCACGAAACATTCAAACGACTTCCACACACTACCGGAGACTTACCTGAAATAGAGCCATCCAATTCTCGTGTCTAAATGCCCAACACTTCACAACTCACGAGGCGTGACGGGTTCAAACACTTAGAATCATATTGTTGTTCTTGTAGAAACTATACACAGCAGTCTCCCTCACAGAAACAGCAGTCTCCCTCACAGAAACAGCAGTCTCCCCCACAGAAACAGCAGTCTCCCTCACAGAAACAACAGTCTCCCTCACAGAACGACCCTCCTGCTGTGGGAGGAACATCCGACATGCAATTGTTTGATGGTCCACAATTGACCACAACTTGTGAGATCACCCACCAGAGGCCAGTCACATGACGCGTGACTTTCTGCTTTGTATAACACTTGCAAGTAGCCACTTTTTGTATCGATAATGTTTTCATCGCGTGTGCCGGGGGGGGGGGGTGAGGGGGGTAATCAGAGCTCGCCGCTGGCTGTCTTTATCCCGAGTCTTGCAATGCAAGAGAACCTTCACTGTCTCTATCCGTAGACTTGCAATGTAAGGGAATATTGTCTGGATTCTATTGTCAATCTAAATTTTAATATCATCGATATCATCATCAATGTCAACAATCAATAATACATTAAATATAACGTCATATGATTAGATGTCCCATAGAATAACCATGACAATGGGGTCTTTAAGATCCTACAGTGGGGTCTTTATGATCATACAGTGAGGTCTTTATGATCATACAGTGGAATCCTTCATGTAAAAATACAAAAAAATGAGAATCACTGACCTGGAGAGGCTAATAATTTAAGGAAGACAAAAGAGAGCAGATGTTTGTTGATGGACCACTTAGCTCCAAGATTTACATCGATCCTTGTAGAGGTCGTTAAAGATTCTCCCAGATTTGGTTATCGACACTCAAAGAGCTGGTTAACGATCCTCACAGATTTGTTAAACGATACTCACAGAGCTGGTTAACGATATTCACATATCTTGTTAACGATACTCACATGACCTGGTTAACGATACTCACAAGCTGGTTAACGATACTAATAAGCTGGTTAACGATACTCACAGATTTGTAACACGATACTCACAAGCTGGTTAACGATACTCGCATATTTGTTTAACGATACTCACAGAGCTGGTTAACGATACCCACAGAGCTGGTTAACGATACTCACAGTGCTGGTTAACGATACTCACAGAGCTGGTTAACGATACTCACAGAGCTGGTTAACGATACTCATATATTTGTTTAACGATACTCAGAGCTGGTTAACGATAATCTTAGAGCTGGATAACGATACTCATAGGGCTGGTTAACGTTGCCAGGATTACTTAACAATGTATATTTTCTCCATCTATCGTCATCGCCATCCTATCACAACATTTTAGTTTCTACTTCACATTAGACATCACCATTTTACTTCTGATGATTTAAGTATCTGCCAGAACAGTGCACACCTGAAACATAACACATCTGAGACAGAACTCATGTGAGACAGAACACATCTGAGAAAGAACACATGTTAAACATAACACATCTGAGACAGAACACATCTGAGACAGAAAACATCTTAAGTATTTAAATCTAAACTAACGAGGATTTTTACGCCCCCCCCCACACCTCCCCTTTTCTCCATTAGTCGCCAAACTAAAGGCGCAGCCTCAGAAAATCAGATTTTAAATTGAGGACAGCAAATCTATTTATCAATTTCGTGTGCCGACCAACTGATGAATTTCCCACCCCCAAACCTACAGACCTAGAAACCTACAGAGGGTGTATGGACCCCACATTACAACGCCCCAATTTAGACCCTATTTGAAAGTCACCAGGTCTTACATATAAAATAACCCTTTGACCGTCTCTATGTTTAACTCTTTGACCGTCTCTATGTTTAACCCTTTGACCGTCTCTATGTTTAACTCTTTGACCGTCTCTATGTTTAACTCTTTGACCGTCTCTATGTTTAACTCTTTGACCGTCTCTATGTTTAACTCTTTGACCGTCTCTATGTTTAACTCTTTGACCCCCTCTATGTTTAACCCTTTGACCGTCTGTATGTTTAACTCTTTGACCGTCTCTATGTTTAACTCTTTGACCGTCTCTATGTTTAACCCTCTGACCGTCTCTATGTTTAACTCTTTGACCGTCTCTATGTTTTCATAATTTCAAAATCCTTCTTTTAAAAGAATAATGAAACAACCCTTCTCATTGTTTCTTTACACTTTTTTTTTTCTACAATAAAATCTTAAGCTGAAATCTTGAGCTGAAATCTTGAGTCTTTCAATTGTTGTATAACCCCCCTTCCCCCCCCCCCTTTTCAACCCACACCCACATTTAAACACACTAACACAAGATTTAAATCGACCCCCCCACACACACACCTTTTATTTTTCGACCTGAAACATTCAAGTTGTTAACCCCTTATATTTTTTTATATTTTCGGCCATTTCTGTCAAACGGTTTTCTTCTCCTCCTTCACCCCCTCCATCTTGTTTTTCTTTCTTCCGCTCACGGCACTTTTTTTGTTTTTTTCAAGTCTCGTCTCACGTTTTCTCGCCAGCCTCACTTTGAGCTGAGTGTCAGTCGCGTGTAGGAAGGAGCGATTAATATCTCACTCTGCTCCCCAATGCAAATGTGACGCAGAAGAAGCCTTATTTGATAGGGGCAGATTGTCCATTTCCCCACTCCTGCCCCCTCCCGCCCCCCAACTCGCGCCACACGCATACTTATGAGTTTTTTTTTTTTTTGAAAAACAAAAACGAAAACGACCAAGAAAAAAAAATGGCACCCGCTCATCCACGCCTTACATACGAGGCAATAATTTGGTCAAAAGAGTTTCCCTCGTTCGACCCTCCCTCCCTCAACTCATCCCAGTCTACACTCCACACCCCTGACCCTGCACTACCCCCCTGGCCCTCCCCTACTAACCCCTCCCCCCATCCCACTTGTTGATGTTCGTCGTGATTTTTGCAGTTCGAGCCGTCGTTGAGATTCGGAAGGCTGCAATCAAACTTCAATAAATTACTGGACTGCTTGCAGATAAACGGCTCTCCTCTCTGTCACGTTTTAACTTTAACATGGGCCCTGGAGTCAGTGGGGAATGGAGGGGCGGGAGGGGAGTCATTGGGGATTGGAGGGGTGGGAGTGGAGTCAGAGAGGATTGTAGGGTGGGAGTGGAGTCAGTGGGGATTGCAGGGTTGGGAATGGAGTCAGTGGGGATTGCAGGGTTGGGAGTGGAGTCAGTGGGGATTGCAGGGTTGGGAGTCGAGTCAGTGGTGATTGGAAGGGTGGGACCGGAGTCAGTGGGGATCGGAGGGGTGGGAGTGGAGTCAGTGGGGACTGGAGGGCTGGAGTAGGAGTATTATTATATAGTGGGGTGAGATACAAGAATTCATATTATGAAGTTATATAATCACAAAGTCTGACACGAATTAAAAACTTAACTGTTCAACTTTCAAATTCAGGATCCTTCAATCAGCTGTAATGGCACAAACATTGAACCCAAGTTAGAGAGTCTTTCAATCAGCTGTAATGACACAAACATTGAACCCAAAGGTTTAGAGAGTGCTTCAATCAGCTGTAGTGACACAAATATTGAACCCAAGGTTTAGAGAGTGCTTCAATCAGCTGTAATGACACAAACATTGAACCCAAGGTTTAGAGAGTGCTTCAATCAGCTGTAGTGACACAAATATTGAACCAATTTTAGAGAGTCATTCAATCAGCTGTAATGACACAAACATTGAACCCAAGTTAGAGAGTCTTTCAATCAGCTGTAATGACACAAACATTGAACCCAAGGTTTAGAGAGTGCTTCAATCAGCTGTAATGACACAAACATTGAATCCAAGTTAGAGAGTCATTCAATCAACTGTAGTGACACAAACATTGAATCCAAGTTAGAGAGTCATTCAATCAACTGTAGTGACACAAACATTGAATCCAAGTTAGAGAGACATTCAATCAACTGTAGTGACATAAGCCATTTGTGGCCAGTAATAAAAACAAAATATCAGTAAACACACGAAGACCAGCTTATCATGGCAACAGTCCAACCTTTGCCCCCGGGACCTAGACCAAATCAACATCAATGTGGTCCAACCTTTGCCCCCGGGACCTAGACCAGATCAACATCAATGTGGTCCAACCTTTGCCCCAGGGACCTAGACCAGATGAACATCAATGTGGTCCAACCTTTGCCCCCGGGACCTAGACCAAATCAACATCAATGTGGTCCAACCTTTGCCCCCGGGACCTAGACCAGATCAACATCAATGTGGTCCAACCTTTGCCCCAGGGACCTAGACCAGATCAACATCAACGTGGTCCAACTTTTGCCCTATAAGTACCTAGACCGACACATCAATGTGGGACAACTTTTGCACTACTGACATCTGACCACACCAGCACCATTTATGTCCAGCATTTGCCTCAATGACAAAAGACCAACACAACCAATTTGTGATCCAAATATAGCCCCAAGGACAACACACCAAAAACAACAAAAATTAATTCTCCAACATTTGCTCCGCGGATATCAGACAACATTAATGTGTATGGTCTAAAAGTTGCCCCACGGACATCATACCAACAAAGTCAGAGTGTGGTCCAACAGTTGCCCCAGGGACATCATACCAACAGAGCCACAGTGTGGTCCAACATTTGCCCCATGGACCTTAAATCAACACAAAATCCGTTTGTGTAACAGTTGCCCGGGGGACACCATACCACAGAATAATAGCGTGGTCCAATACTTGCCACAGGGACATCAGACCAATCCAACAAGTTTTTTGTCCTATACTTGCCATAGCGACATCAGTCTAACATACCGGTAACAACAACGTGGTCCGACAGTTGCCCCCAGGGACATCAGACCAACACAGCCACAGTGTGGTCCAACAGTTGCCTCCAGGGACATCAGACCAACACAACCACAGTGTGGTCCAACAATCGCCCCGGGGACTACGGAACAACTCCGTGGTCCAACAGCTCGATATCCTGGACATGACAGTGGCATCATCTGATTGAGCCTTTATCATCAACAGATAGCCCTGTCAAGCCGCGGGGGGCATTCCCCCAGCATTGCTAATGGATTTTTATTTATTTTCTTCTGGGTAGATAATATGAAGCAAATTGTGATTTATTAGCCGCAGTTAAATCCTCCGCCAGGCAATCGTCCTGCGTGCATGGTCATTGTTGGCCGGCTGGCCTGACGGCATCCAGGCCACGGGGAATAACTCGAATTATTCCAAGGATGTGTGAGTGCGTTTCTGGGTGGGTGGTGGGTGAAAAAAATGCGGGAGGGGCGTGTGTGTGGTGGCGGTGTTGGACGGGCATTTCTGACTTCTTTCATATGGGGCGTGGTGGGGGGAGTGGTTAAAATGCTGTGTAACGATCTTGTGTGAGTAAGAGAGCCCTAAAGATTTATAGCACGTCAGTGAAATCCCTGTCTCGACGCTATCGTGTATCACAGCCGATGCAGGATAGCTACTGCCATCCACTTTGTAAATATCCACATTCTGTAATATCAAAACAAAAAGTACAAGGGTCGCAAGATGAGCGATCCAAGGGAGCCTTTTGTGTATATGACACTATCAATGGAGTCATGATAGTTAGAGTTAAATGTCCCATGCTGTACATTTGAAGGTCCCATGGCTTACTTTGAAAGGTCCCATGGCTTACTTTGAAAGGTCCCATGGCTTACTTTGAAAGGTCCCATGGTTTACTTTGAAAGGTCCCATGGCTTACTTTGAAAGGTCCCATGGCTTACTTTGAAAGGTCTCATTCTTTACTTTCAAAGGACCCTCAAATATCCAGCAGGTGGTATAAATATTTTTATAATCATTAAAATTTTTAAAAAATATTTCTACCAAATTATTATAAGCTTATCATTTGGGGTATATTTTAACGTTAGCATTTTAAGTATTTTAAACAGCTTTTTCCCCTTCAAAATTCAGTATCCCCCCCCCCCCCACACACTTAAAAAAAACCACAAACATACACCGACTGTATGTTAAACAATATTTATACTGATTCCGGTATACAAATTTATACTGCTTTGTCCACAATCCTCTTGTTTAGGTCTTGGCGATCAACATCATTATATTTTACAACAGCTGGTTATTTAATGTTGATAGAATTCCGGTGCATCAACTCGTCTTACTTTCACGACAACCCGTGACACATCATTAATTATTTCGCTGCTAAACTGGTATGTGCACGTTATGTGTCAAGGAATTTTAAACACACAAACATACCGGTTAGCTACACATAACACGCTTGTCTCATTTATAGCAAAGAGCTATTTTTATGTGCCATAAACGAAAGCTACCTTCCGCACGATATTTACCGCCCCCCCCCTTTTTTTTTTCCAGTACTAGCCCCCCCCCCCCCGGGGTGTAACGGCAGGTGATGAATAATTTACAGCAGCGGTCCCACACATTTTTGGCACAGGTACCCATGTTTAGGAAGACAATTTCTTTCAGGTGGCCCGGGGGGTGGGGGGATGGTGGGATGCTTTGGGATTGATTCAAGTGCAAAATCAAATAATCAAATAAAAATAATAAAAAATTCGCGCTCCATATCATCGTGCGCTCCATGTCACCGTGCGCTCCATGTCACCTTGCGCTCCATGCCCCCATGTGGTTCAGTTTTTAACAGGCTGCGGACCGGTTCCGAACCGCGGGCTTGTGTTTTGGGGGCCGCTGCCTTACTTTATGTAGTATTCCAACCCCCCACCCCAAATCAGTCCGTTCAATTCTCCAAAACCTCATCATGGCAATCATGCATGGCACCTACGACGTGGCGGGGGTTGTTGGGTGGGGGGGGGGGGGTAGTCTCTAAAGGTTTTATAACACTTACCGTAACAAAAACCAAAACTCAATGTATCCACTCAATGACGCAGACCATGTACACCGTTTTTACAATGTTACTGCGTTACATGGCGGGAGGCCTCTAAAAACGTGGAGATGTACGCAGCACTGACTCTCCTACCCCCTGATAGGTGGAGTAAGATGTACGCAGCACCAGCTTGTATGAGATAAGTCAGAGGTAAGTCAGAGGTAAGTCAGATGCAAGTCAGAGGTAAGTCAGAGGTAAGTCAGAGGTAAGTCAGAGGTAAGTCAAAGGTAAGACGGTAACCCGTGATTGTTAAAAAATAATAAGTTCCCAAGTAAATCGTATCATGTACACCCTATAAGCGGACAGCGTAGGAGCAACGGCTTTGACAGAGATCGTGTCATGTTCACTCTATAAGCCGGACAGCGTAGGAGCAACGGCTTTGACAGAGATCGTGTCATGTTCACTATAAGCCGGACAGCGTAGGAGCAATGGCTTTGATAGAGATCGTGTCGTGTACACTCTATAAGCCGGAAAGCGTAGGAGCAATGGCTTTGATAGAGATCGTGTCGTGTACACTCTATAAGCCGGACAGCGTAGGAGTAATGGCTTTGATAGAGATCGTGTCGTGTACACTCTATAAGCCGGACAGCGTAGGAGCAACGGCTTTGACAGAGATCGTATCGTGTACACTCTAAAAGCCGGACAGCGTAGGAGCAATGGCTTTGATAGAGATCGTGTCGTGTACACTCTATAAGCCGGACAGCGTAGGAGCAATGGATTTGATAGAGATCGTGTCGTGTACACTCTATAAGCCGGACAGCGTAGGAGCAATGGCTTTGATAGAGATCGTGTCGTGTACACTCTATAAGCCGGACAGCGTAGGAGCCACGGCTATGACAGAGATCGTATCATGTACACCCTATAAGCCGGACAGCGTAGGAGCAACGGCTTTGACAGAGATCGTGTCGTGTACACTCTATAAGCCGGACAGCGTAGGAGCAACGGCTTTGATAGAGATTGTGTCGTGTACACTCTATAAGCCGGACTGCGTAGGAGCAACGGCTTTGACAGAGATCGTGTCGTGTACACTCTTATAAGCCGGACAGCGTAGGAGCAACGGCTTTGACAGAGATCGTGTCGTGTACACTCTTATAAGCCGGACAGCGTAGGAGCAATGGCTTTGATAGAGATCGTGTCATGTACACCCTATAAGCCGGACAGCGTAGGAGCAACGGCTTTGACAGAGATCGTATCATGTACACCCTATAAGCCGGACAGCTTAGGAGCAACGGCTTTGATAGAGATCGTGTCATGTACACACTACGGCTTTGATAGAGATCGTGTCATGTACACACTATAAGCCGGACAGAGTAGGAGCAACGGCTTTGATAGAGATCGTGTCGTGTACACTCTATAAGCCGGACAGCGTAGGAGCAACGGCTTTGATAGAGATCGTGTCATGTACACCCTATAAGCCGGACAGCGTAGGAGCAATGGCTTTGACAGAGATCGTGTCGTGTACAATCTATAAGCCGGACAGTGTAGGAGCAACGGCTTTGATAGAGATCGTGTCATGTAAACCCTATAAGCCGGACAGCGTAGGAGCAACGGCTTTGACAGAGATCGTATCATGTACACCCTATAAGACGGACAGCGTAGGAGCAACGGCTTTAACAGAGATCGTGTCATGTTCACTCTATAAGCCGGACAGCGTAGGAGCAACGGCTTTGACAGAGATCGAATCATGTACACCCTATAAGCCGGACAGCGTAGGAGCAACGGCTTTGACAGAGATCGTATCAAGTACACCCTATAAGCCGGACAGCGTAGGAGCAACGGCTTTGACAGAGATCGTGTCGTGTACACTCTATAAGCCGGACAGCGTAGGAGCAACGGCTTTGATAGAGATCGTGTCGTGTACACTCTATAAGCCGGACTGCGTAGGAGCAACGGCTTTGACAGAGATCGTGTCGTGTACACTCTATAAGCCGGACAGCGTAGGAGCAATGGCTTTGATAGAGATCGTATCGTGTACACTCTATAAGCCGGACAGCGTAGGAGTACCGGCTTTGACAGAGATCGTATCATGTACACTCTATAAGCCGGACAGCGTAGGAGCAACGGCTTTGACAGAGATCGTGTCGTGTACACTCTATAAGCCGGACAGCTTAGGAGCAACGGCTTTGACAGAGATCGTATCATGTACACTCTATAAGCCGGACAGCGTAGGAGCAATGGCTTTGATAGAGATCGTGTCATGTACACCCTATACGCCGGACAGCGTAGGAGCAACGGCTTTGACAGAGATCGTATCATGTACACCCTATAAGCCGGACAGCGTAGGAGCAACGGCTTTGATAGAGATCGTGTCATGTACACACTATAAGCCGGACAGCGTAGGAGCAACGGCTTTGATAGAGATCGTGTCGTGTACACTCTATAAGCCGGACAGCGTAGGAGCAACGGCTTTTATAGAGATCGTGTCATGTACACTCTATAAGCCGGACAGCGTAGGTGCAACGGCTTTGACAGAGATCGTGTCGTGTACACCCTATAAGCCGGACAGCGTAGGAGCAACGGCTTTGATAGAGATCGTGTCGTGTACATTCTATAAGCCGGACATCGTAGGAGCAACGGCTTTGACAGAGATCGTGTCGTGTACACCCTATAAGCCGGACAGCGTAGGAGCAACGGCTTTGACAGAGATCGTGTCGTGTACACCCTATAAGCCGGACAGCGTAGGAGCAACGGCTTTGATAGAGGTCGTGTCGTGTACACCCTTTAAGCCGGACAGCGTAGGAACAACGGCTTTGACAGAGATCGTGTCGTGTACACTTTATAAGCCGGACAGCGTAGGAGCAACGGCTTTGACAGAGATCGTATCATGTACACCCTATAAGCCGGACAGTGTAGGAGCAACGGCTTTGATAGAGATCGTGTCGTGTACACTCTATAAGCCGGACAGCGTAGGAGCAATGGCTTTGAAAGAGATCGTGTCGTGTACACTCTATAAGCCGGACAGCTTAGGAGCAATGGCTTTGACAGAGATCGTGTCGTGTACACTCTATAAGCCGGACAGCGTAGGAGCAATGGCTTTGATAGAGATCGTGTCATGTACACTCTATAAGCCGGACAGGGTAGGAGCAATGGCTTTGACAGAGATCGTGTCGTGTACACTTTATAAGCCGGACAGCGTAGGAGCAACGGCTTTGACAGAGATCGTATCATGTACACTCTATAAGCCGGACAGCTTAGGAGCAACGGCTTTGATAGAGATCGTGTCGTGTACACTCTATAAGCCGGACAGCGTAGGAGCAATGGCTTTGACAGAGATCGTGTTGTGTACACCCTATAAGCCGGACAGCGTAGGAGCAACGGCTTTGACAGAGATCGTGTCGTGTACACTCTATAAGCCGGACAGCGTAGGAGCAACGGCTTTGATAGAGATCGTGTCGTGTACACTCTATAAGCCGGACAGCGTAGGAACAACGGCTTTGACAGAGATCGTGTCGTGTACACTCTATAAGCCGGACAGCGTAGGAGCAATGGCTTTGACAGAGATCGTGTCGTGTACACTCTATAAGCCGGACAGCGTAGGAGCAATGGCTTTGACAGAGATCGTGTCGTGTACACTCTATAAGCCGGACAGCGTAGGAGCAACGGCTTTGACAGAGATCGATGTCAATAGCAAGAGCTCACGTTAATATTGCAAAGGGCAATCACTCAGGTATGCTACAAACGAGTCAGTGACTTCTATTGTCAGCTGGGTTAAAATAATTTGCCCTCAGATTTTGTTTCTACTTTGCCCTTTTGAGCTGAAGTGGATTTTTTGTACATGTTTATGGATGTGGTGATTTTTTAAATTATTTTTTATAATGCTAAAAGTGGGAAGTGGGGGAGTTGAATTTTTATATATATTTTTTTTTGTACTCAGATTTTATACCAGTAGTTGGATATCGTTTTAAGGGTGTCAAATCTGTCTTCTTTTATTCACAGATGTCATCTGAACTTACTGCTCCCCAACCCTTTTTTTTTCTTCGCTAGACTCCATCACGAGAGTGTAGAGTTGTCTCTTCGCTAGACTCCATCACGAGAGTGTAGAGTTGTCTCTTCGCTAGACTCCATCACGAGAGTGTAGAGTTGTCTCTTCGCTAGACTCCATCACGAGAGTGTAGAGTTGTCTCTTCGCTAGACTCCATCACGAGAGTGTAGAGTTGTCTCTTCGCTAGACTCCATCACAAGAGTGTAGAGTTGTCTCTTCGCTAGACTCCATCACGAGAGTGTAGAGTTGTCTCTTCGCTAGACTCCATCACAAGAGTGTAGAGTTGTCTCTTCGCTAGACTCCATCACGAGAGTGTAGAGTTGTCTCTTCGCTAGACTCCATCACAAGAGTGTAGAGTTGTCTCTTCGCTAGACTCCATCACGAGAGTGTAGAGTTGTCTCTTCGCTAGACTCCATCACAAGAGTGTAGAGTTGTCTCTTCGCTAGACTCCATCACAAGAGTGTAGAGTTGTCTCTTCGCTAGACTCCATCACAAGAGTGTAGAGTTGTCTCTTCGCTAGACTCCATCACGAGAGTGTAGAGTTGTCTCTTCGCTAGACTCCATCACAAGAGTGTAGAGTTGTCTCTTCGCTAGACTCCATCACGAGAGTGTAGAGTTGTCTCTTCGCTAGACTCCATCACAAGAGTGTAGAGTTGTCTCTTCGCTAGACTCCATCACGAGAGTGTAGAGTTGTCTCTTCGCTAGACTCCATCACGAGAGTGTAGAGTTGTCTCTTCGCTAGACTCCATCACAAGAGTGTAGAGTTGTCTCTTCGCTAGACTCCATCACAAGAGTGTAGAGTTGTCTCTTCGCTAGACTCCATCACGAGAGTGTAGAGTTGTGTATTCGCTAGACTCCATCACGAGAGTGTAGAGTTTTGTCTTCGCTAGACTCCATCACGAGAGTGTAGAGTTGTGTCTTCGCTAGACTCCATCACAAGAGTGTAGAGTTGTGTCTTCGCTAGACTCCATCACGAGAGTGACGTAGAATGGTCGATGAGTCTGACGTACACTGATATTTTGTATTAGCTTTGACAAGCCACCACTGCAAATACGATTGGCCTAAAGCATCCAATAAAGTAAATATTGATCAGCGGATGGACAGTGAAAAAAATAAGTAAAGAAAGATAAGAAATAAGTAAAGAAAGATAAGAAATAAGTAAAGAAAGATAAGAAGGATTGGATCTATCATCCATCCATCCCTCACAGTGGCGCTACAGCCCGTGTAGGGTTTTGGCCTGCCTTACCACTTACATCCACTCAGACCTAACTAATAATTTTCTTTTCCTTGCTTGGAGTTGGATTCCAAGCTGCTGTATACGATCTTTTTCCACACCATCCATCCATCTAAGCCAGGGGTGGGCAAACTACGGCCCGCGGGCCGCATGCGGCCCGGCAACTGATATTGTGTGGCCCTCGAAGGCATTTAGAAATTTAAAAAAAATTACTATGTTTTTAAGTTATTTTGTTGAATTTTACAGAATTTCATGCACCGTTATGATTTTTAAAACATGTTTGATCAAATTTCTTTCTAATTTTCTATTTTTTAAAACAGTCCTTGACCTTTGTCATTTAATGCTAAAATGCGAAACTACCGATTTTAATATAGGGAAATGTTTATCGATATTTAAAAATTGGACATAATATACATGCTGCCCCCCAATAGCTTTAACTTTGTCAATGTGGCCCTCCGCACAAAAAGTTTGCCCACCCCTGATCTAAGCCCAAGTCTGTCTTTGAACCATTTTCCTCTGGGGTTTTGGTGGTGCCCCCTCTTCACTCCTCTGTCATTTTGCATTCTTTCTAAGTGTCCTGACCAGCGCAGCCTGCCCTTTTTTATTTCTGCTACTAGCAAGGGACCAATAGCAGTCCAAAATATGAACAAAATGTACTTCCTAATATAAAGGCATAGGGAAATAAATGTGATCTCCTGGCACAGGTCTTGAGTAATAAAGTGGTAGATAATAGCAAAACAATCATATCCATAACGGAAATGACCCACATTAGATAAAAGAAAGGTAAAACCATATTATTTATGTTGTATGTTCATGTTTCATGTCTTAATATATATATATATATATATATATATAGAGAGAGAGAATAATTATCAACAGCACCCTGGGTGGATGGGACTCGTTAACCTTGGACGGCAACTCATCCAAGAGAAGGAAACTGTGAATTCAAAACCGGAGATGGATTCCCGGAGGCGGATAACATTGACACATTGTAATATTCCAACAACTCCTGAGACGCCCCTGGTGCCAAGCTGTATCTTCCACATGATGTTCCCTTGGGTTATCCAGCGGCGTGGAGAGAGGCGATTTGCTGCTGGGAACCAGCTTATAAACCTAGAAGAATAATCCCAAGCATTGTGGATTTCGTCCTACGAAGTACGAAGTATACACCATCGTCATAAATTATTCAACCTTCATCTCTGTTTGAGAACTGAGATAGAACTGAATTTCTCACTGGAACTCCGAGGTAAAAGTACGATTCCGGAACAATACGTCACAAACCGGTTGTTTTTCCGATGCTGCTGATGTCAAGTGACGTATGTGCGTACCGCATAATTTGATTGGTACGTGAAAAGCTCCAAGAAAATATATTTAGACTTTTTGTTGTCATTCCCCATAGAGATTTTTTTCTTTTAAAAGTATGACGATTGTATAAACTATGACGTCATGAATCAACACACGACGCCTTTTTAAACACCCATGACGTCATTTGAAATAAAATGACGTGTTGCTGGCTGTGGCGTCATTCTTTTATTAATATTGTATCCTCATTTGCAGGACTTCTCCGCGGACATCAATTTGATAATTTTCTGAAGCTATATTTAACCACGTCGATACTGTCATGGAGATTTACGAGTGGCGTGGACGCCACGTCAACTAACGCCCCGACACTGGCAATGTATACCACCCTCCGCGCCGATCTCTCCCCCGTACCCGGTTTCTGCATGTTCGGTGCCCCATGCCGCGGCATGGGCAGATATTTGTATCTGACGGTGACCTGTTGCTCTTTCATTTGGCTAACAGGGGTCAATATGGACAAGCTTAGCAGGGCACTGGCCCGAACAACGTCACGGACTGCGCTGGACGCCCCCAAGGGAGGGGCGGGGGTAGCTAGGGCGATTCGCCCGTGGCGCGTTGTCTTCTGGTAAATATCAGCAGTTGGGGGGGGGGGGGAAATGTTGTCATATTCTGGAATGTTCCACCATACCGGGGAAACAAGTTGTTGGGAAAAGGTTGTCATAGTCTTGAATATTCCACCATAGCGTTGAATCAAGTTGTTGGGAAAAGGTTGTCATGGTCTGGAATGTTACACGATAGCGTGGAACCCAATTGTTGGGTGTTATTTAGAAGTTTGGTTTTGGGGCTGTGGTGGGGGGGTATGTGTGGGTGTGGGGGCTTATGTGGCTGCTAAATTATGTTTTCAAATCAATACATTTGTTCACAACCCATCACCTCACAAACGAACGTACATATCGTAAAGTATTGGACATTTCAATCACATAACATGCATATCATACATTGAAATAATATGTGAATACTCGAACAGAGGTATCACATTTCAATCACATGGGTCAAGAGATTATGGTGACCCTTAGAGCAAGTTTTTCCTTTGTGTAATTATCTCAACGTTTATTTGGCTAACTTCCTTTTTTTTCTTTTTGGTCAAGTTGGGATGGGGGTGTGGGGGAAATAGTGTATCACCGTCATCTGTCCAACAGACATTAAACATAAGATGATAGAGATGAAGACGAGATGACGTAGCCTCTATATCGGAAAAGTGGAATAGGGTGGGTACGAGGGGTATGGGGCTGAATGTAAGGGGTATGGGGCGGGATGTAAGGGGTATGGGGCGGGATGTAAGGGGTATGGGGTGGGATGTAAGGGGTATGGGGCTGGATGTAAGGGGTATGGGGCGGGATGTAAGGGGTATGGGGTGGGATACAAGGGGTGTGTGGCGGGATGTAAGGGGTACGTGGTGGGATGTAATGGGTGTGGGGTGGGATGTAAGGGGTATGGGGCGCGATGTAAGAGGTATGGGGCGTGATGTAAGGGGTATGGTGTGAGATGCAAGGGGTATAGGGTGGGATACAAGGGGTGTGTTGCGATGGGATGTGTTGAGGTTGATCTATTTTGTATTTGAATAACTCTTGGTTAGACTTTTATTTTATGGTCAACTAATTTTTGACAGTTTTGTCCCTTGTTTCCCAGCTGGATGCGCCATGTATGAGAATGTGGGTCCTGAAACTGCTGCCCGCGGGCCTAGTCCGTCCCGAAAGGTGTCCTTAATCCGACCCGGCTTTCACCCGTAAGGTACCATCTCATTAACCTTGGTTCCCTTTGGATTACTTCCCTTTGAAAAACCATGAAGTTCATGTTGGATAAATTTTATCTTTATTTTAAATATGCTATTGTTTGTTTCATTACAAATGAAATGTGTGCATTGTGCACATAAGTAAGATATGTACAATGTGCATATAATTAAGATATGTGCATTGTGCATATAATCAAAATATTTGCATTGTGCATAGAATTAAAATAGTCAAGTGTGCATAGTATTGAGACATGTGCATTGTGCATTGAATTCGTTCAATTTTTTTTCTAAATAAAGTTTGGCGGCCGAAAGTGTCTGAAGACACTGAACCGGCCCCTTGTTCAAAAAGTCTGAGAGCCCCTGTATCAGACCGACAGAATCTACAACGCGTTAGTGTCAGGCAATTTCAGCTGTTGCCGCCGTGAAGTCCAAGGTCCCATCAAAATCCCGTCAACACAAATGTCGGGCTAGCGGTCCATGGATTAAAGCTTCGGGGAGGGGGGGGGCGGCTGAATGGGGAAACATACTTTTAATGGGAGCGACAAGTGGAGCAGAGTGGACGTGATAGGAATGGGGAGTGTGAGTGTTAGGAATTGGGAGTGTGAGTGTTAGGAATTGGGAGTGTGAGTGTTAGGAATTGGGAGTGTGAGTGTTAGGAATTGGGAGTGCGAGTGTTAGGAATTGGGAGTGCGAGTGTTAGGAATTGGGCATGTGAGTGTTAGGAATTGGGAGTGTGAGTGTTAGGAATTGGGAGTGTGAGTGTTAGGAATTGGGCATGTGAGTTTTAGGAATTGGGAGTGTGAGTGTTAGGAATTGGGCATGTGAGTTTTAGGAATTGGGAGTGTGAGTGTTAGGAATTGGGCATGTGAGTGTTAGGAATTGGGCATGTGAGTGTTAGGAATTGGGCATGTGAGTGTTAGGAATTGGGCATGTGAGTGTTAGGAATTGGGAGTGTTAGTGTTAGGAATGGGGAGTGTGAGTGTTAGGAATTGGGCATGTGAGTGTTAGGAATTGGGCGTGGGGGCTTTTAGGCATTAGGGATTAAGAGTGTTAGAAATCGGGATTGTGAGTGGTATCATTTTGGAGTAATCAGTCGCAAACGATTTTAAATAATGTTATACATTGACGTGAGTTATGTTGCACACTGGTGTCACTTCTCCTGCTACTGGTACACACAATCATTCTATTTGTTAATACAACCATGATTTAAGTGCCCATTCTACTGTTACGTACACTACAATCATTACAGATGTACATACAATCATGGTGTCACGGCTCCTTCCACCCGTCAACACAATCCCGGTAGCCCTGCATGGCTCCTCATTTGAATACCTGAGACCGGTTTGATTATTATTAATCTGTGTGATGTAATCGTTGTAGGAACACGTGTAGACCCCCCCCCCCCCGGGCCCATCCCGGTGATTTGAATGTTAGGTCTCAGTCTCGTGATGGTCTCTTTGATGTGCACCCCAGGGTAACAAAGGTACTCAATGACCTCCCTGTACTGCTGTCTCGAGTATCGTGTAGTCAACATGTTTAACCACAAAGACTCTCTGTGGCCTCTGTAGATTTAACCGTATCTTTAAACCACACGACCACAAACAAATTTTAATTAAACAATTTATAAAGGGTCCGAAAGAAATAGGCAGAGAAGCGACATTTTCTAAAAAAAAAAAAAAAAAAATCAATTTCCTGGAGTTCATCTCTTTGATGCTTTTTGGTGATGTTGTGGGTTTTTTGTTTGTTTGTTTGATACAGAGACTCTTTGGGATCCTTTCGTTTAATTACGAGGGTTGGGTACTGATGAGGCATCACACGTGTAAGGGGGGTCAGAGGTCAATGTCAGCATCAATCAAAGAAAAGTTTACTGACCCAAGGGCTCGAATGCATCGGCTTGTACAGAGAGCGAAAACAACAACAAAGATATGTTCTAATAAGTTTGACATGTCAGCGGCTGCCACGTTGCTATGTCATTAGGGAGTCTCTGAAAGTACTGAGATATGAAGGGTACTTCTGAAATATGTAGTGAATCTCTGAAATATGAAGTGTATCCATGAACTATGAAGCGTATCCATGAAATATGAAGCATATCTCTGAAATATGTAGTGAATCTCTGAAATATGTAGTGAATCTATGAAATATGTAGTGAATCTCTGAAATATGTAGTGAATCTCTGAAATATGAAGTGTATTCATGAAACATGAAGCGTATCTATGAAATATGTAGTGAATCTATGAAATATGTAGTGAATCTATGAAATATGTAGTGAATCTCTGCAATATGTAGTGAATCTCTGAAATATGAAGTGTATTCATGAAACATGAAGCGTATCTATGAAATATGAAGAGCATCTCTGAAATATGTTGTGAATTTCTGGACTATGTGGTATATCTCTAAAATGAGAAGCGTGTGTCTGAAATAGGAGGTGTATCTTTGAAATATGAATTGGATCTCTGGAGTATGAAGTGTATAAATAAAGTATTTAGTGCGTCTGAGACATTTAATTTGAAAGCCACGCGCACTCAAGTTTTGGACTGGCGAGACCAACATGTCATGAAACGATACGACTTGCTGTGATAGTGAAGATGTTGATACGCACGGATGACCGCCACCTTAAGCATTATATGTATTAGGTAATATCATCGTTCCTCTCATCATCTATGATACGAATGAATTATGAATAAAAAAATTAATTTAAAGCGTTTTTAAACAAAAATGTTGTTAATTTATTTCTGCTGAAGGGGACACTAGCAATAAAAACGATATTATGTAGTCAATATTTACATGGTTTGAGAGGGGGGGGGGGGGTGTAGGAAGGGGCTTTTTGTTCTTAAATAACGCATTTTTTTACTGGGAGAGGGGAGCGGAGAGTGGGATAAGGCGAACTAATAAAAATCAGGACAGCGACAATCTCTAACAAAAACCATTAACAGCCAAAAAGTTTTGGGTTAGAGAGTAGTAAATGTTGGCGATGTTGCTGGCTTATCTTGTGTGTGGCAATAAATGTTGAGGCGTGGGGCCGAGAGCTCACCTTTAATTTGCAAGGGAGAAAACACACACACAGGAAGCCCTCCGGTTTATAAGAAATGTTTTGTGTTTAAACCTGCGTTATAATTGCCTTTTACTCGTTATATGCTTGTGTTAAACTCGTGCGGGCAGTAATACGTTATGAAAAATATGTGCGGGCCGAAAGATAATAGGACCAAGGGGATTAAGACAATAATAATAATAATAAAGAATCTTTCGTTACTTCGCGAGCCGCCAAGGGGGGACTGGCGGGCCGTATGCAGCCCGCGGGCCGTATGTTGTGTCGGCCTGTTTTAGAGAAATTAAAACTATATTTATAGAGTTATGAAAACTTTGTCATAGAGCACGAATAAATAGTCCAAGCAATAAGGAGGCTTATCAGACGCCCCGGGGGTAACACATTCTAGATCCACCACTGGCCAGGTCTGTCCCTACGGGCAGCGGAGGCCCTGGGTGAGTGCCCAGTGTTTCCATGCCTTAAGACGGCACTGCCACTGACCCTGTCTTAGAAGAACCCATTTATGGGCTTGGTAGCCGTACATTGTCATGAATGGGTTTTCATAGCCAGGAGATTTTCTCAGATTGTTTCGACTAACGTTAGACAACTCGAATGGAAAAA
The DNA here is from genome assembly GCA_964017045.1 of Omphiscola glabra. Taxonomy (NCBI): domain Eukaryota; kingdom Metazoa; phylum Mollusca; class Gastropoda; family Lymnaeidae; genus Omphiscola; species Omphiscola glabra. Next base: position 24,482,108 of record OZ024799.1, read on the forward strand.
ACCAGCAGAGCTAAAATATAATAGGAACGCATCAAGCAGCATAAAATGTCATGTAGAAGGATGTAGGCTTGCTAGATCCAAATGCAATGCAGGGGACTTCTGGGTTCCCACATTTCTACAGCAGACCCATTACGAATTCTTCTTCGTCACTGCAAAATGCTGAGGTCAAGGGCCAAAGGTGAGCACTGTTTAATTTAACTTATCCGGAAATTTGATCGAAAGAAATTTCGTCGACAGAAAATTGATCGACGGAAATTTGATTGCCATTGTTTGTTTCTTGATGATTGTTCCCTAAATAACATCTCTAAATTATGATTATATTTTGACAAATAATTTAGCACCTGATTAGAATCGATATGATACAATATGAGTCTCCCCTACTCCATCATTAGCTTCTATTTCTGTCTCTCCGTCCCTTCCTTACTCAGCCCCCCCCCCCCCCCATTCCACCCACTCGGGCCAAGATTGCTTACAATTTCTGATACTCTATGAACTGTAGTGATAAGAGGAAATGTGTATCTGTCGTCCGTTGAGCAGCCAAGCTGGCCCAGGATATGCCGGTCTGTGTTGCCAGTGTCCCGGTGGAGTCAAACATAAACAATTGCCAAACCAATGGAAGAACTGGTCTGTAGTTTACATGTGTCTTTATTGTGTCTGCATGTTCGTATTTATCTAAAGCATGGTTTGATATTTCAAACAGCACTATAGGGTTTCCTGGGAGCAGGGAGGCCCAACAGCTATAGGGTTTCCTGCGGAGTAGGCAGGCCCAACAGCTATAGGGTTTCCTGCGGAGTAGGGAGGCCCAACAGCTATAGGGTTTCCTGCGGAGTAGGGAGGCCCAACAGCTATAGGGTTTCCTGCGGAGTAGAGAGGCCCAACATCTATAGAGTTTCCTGGGAGTAGGGAGGCCCACCATGCAGTATAGGAACAGTTTTCCAACAGCCCTTATGACTCTCTGTTTTGTAACAGAGTTTTACAACAGCCCTGTATGACTCTCTGTTTTGGAACTGAGTTTTCCAACAGCCCTGTTTGACTGTCTGTTATGTGACAGAGTTTTCCAACAGCCCTGTTTGACTGTCTGTTATGTGACTGAGTTTTCCAACAGCCCTGTTTGACTGTCTGTTATGTGACAGAGTTTTCCAACAGCCCTGTTTGACTGTCTGTTATGTGACAGAGTTTTCCAACAGCCCTGTTTGACTGTCTGTTATGTGACAGAGTTTTCCAACAGCCCTGTTTGACTGTCTGTTATGGATGGAGTCGGAGTGCCTCCTCTTGACAAAACTTTTTTTTTTTTTTTTTAGAAAAATTGACGTGTCTAACTGATTCTTTCAAAGATTCGCTTCCATTTTAATGATCTATTTATGAAGTCATTTTTGGTATCAAGACATTAATACATACATTCAGGTCATCTATATGTTGTATAAAGGCATACATATATTATTTCAGGTTGTCGTGCCATCAGCTCTATCACAGGACTGTTCTATAACTATACGCTTGGCGAATGACTTGCAATGCACCGGAAACCAATACTTGTGAGTGGCGGTCGTCTCTCTCTCTCTCCCCCCCCCCCCCCCTCTCTCTCTCTCTAGCCATCTAAAATATTTCCACAATGTAAGTAGCACAAGAATTCAATCTGAGGCCTCTTTGTTCACATGCTCGCCTGCCTCGTGACGCCTTCTTACGAGTCAGTGATTGCAAATCGAGCATTGACAAGTGAGTTTCTCCCCCGTCGCCGGGCAGACCTCGAGCAACGGAGGACGTGCATTCATCCACCCCACGAAACTCATCATTCGCCCTCTGACTCAATGCGAGTTGGCTTCAAGTGGTCTGCTCTGTACCGGAGGGATGAGTGGACTTGTTCGGGCGATTTGGACTTGGTGTGGGAGTGTGTGGGAATGTGCGGGAGTGCATGGTGGGATGTGTGGGAGACTGCAGTGGAAAGAATCGTTTTCTGTACGGGGGATGTCATTGTGCCCCAGCCAATAGTGCACCAGTCTAGTTTGCCGCCATTGACGTCAGCCAATTATGCACCAATCCAGTGAGCCGCTATTGATGCCAGCCAATTGTGCACTAATCCAGTGCGCCGCCATTGACACCAGTCTAGTGAGCCGCCATCGACATCAGTCCAGTTAGCCACCATTGATGCCCGCCAATTTTGCACCAGTCCAGTTAGCCACCATTGATGCCAGCCTATTGTGCACCAGTCCAGTTAGCCACCATTGATGCCAGCCTATTGTGCACCAGTACAGTTAGCCACCATTGATGCCAGCCTATTGTGCACCAGTCCTGTCAGCCACCATTGATGCCAGCCTATTGTGCACAGTCCAGTTAGCCACCATTGATGCCAGCCTATTGTGCACCAGTGTAGTTAGCCACCATTGATGCCAGCCTATTGTGCACCAGTCCTGTCCGCCACCATTGATGCCAGCCTATTGTGCACCAGTCCAGTTAGCCGCCATTGATACCAGTCGATTGCTTTTGTCGCCAGACAATGGTTTTAATTCTGAAATGTTGCGATTTTTTACCTTGAGAAAGACCGTCTTCAATGTTGAAACGTTGTCTAGGTTAAGCATGTTTCTTACTGAGTTGGTGGTCTGACAGACTCTTTATTATCTGTCTGGTGGTGTATATATAGATGAACATACAGATGCACATATAGATGCACATATAAATGCACATATAGATGCAGATATATATGCACATATAGATGTATATATAGATGTACATATAGATGCACATATAGATGCACATATAGATGCACATAATGAGCTATTTCAGTAAACACAATCAATTGTTTCCCATTAACGGTATCGAACAAGACAAAATGTAAGCAGTTGAAATGATTTATGGACTCCGGGACATGAGAAAAGTTTGATGATAAAATGTCACCCTAGGGTCGGCCCACTAACACACGCTTCCAATGAAATATAACGGGCTGTGATATTTATCCTATGACAACATCGGCACTGATTGTGAGGCTAAACTTAATTGTATCTGTGGCAGAGGCCGTCTTAATGAGATGAAGTCTTTGATACATATTTTTGAACAGGTGAGCCTTTACTTTCTGTTCTCTGTACAATTTTAGAGACGTCAACTAATCCAAGGCAGATATCGTGACGTGAGACGTCAACTAATCCAAGGCAGATATCATGACGTGAGACGTCAACTAATCCAAGGCAGATAGCGTGACGTGAGACGTCAACTAATCCAAGGCAGATATCGTGACGTGAGACGTCAACTAATCCAAGGCAGATATCGTGACGTGAGACGTGAACTAATCCAAGGCAGATATCGTGACGTGAGACGTGAACTAATCCAAGGCAGATATTATGACGTGAGACGTCAACTTATCCAAGACAGATATCATGACGTGAGACGTCAACTAATCCAAGGCAGATATCATGACGTGAGACGTCAACTAATCCAAGGCAGATATCATGACGTGAGACGTCAACTAATCCAAGGCAGATATCGTGACGTGAGACGTCAACTAATCCAAGGCAGATATCATGACGTGAGACGTCAACTAATCCAAGGCAGATATCATGACGTGAGACGTCAACTAATCCAAGGCAGATATCATGACGTGAGACGTCAACTAATCCAAGGCAGATATCGTGACGTGAGACGTCAACTAATCCAAGGCAGATATCATGACGTGAGACGTCAACTAATCCACGGCAGATATCATGACGTGAGACGTGAACTAATCCAAGGCAGATATCATGACGTGAGACGTCAACTAATCCAAGGCAGATATCGTGACGTGAACTAATCCAAGGCAGATATCATGACGTGAGACGTCAACTAATCCAAGGCAGGTATCGTGACGTGAGACGTCAACTAATCCAAGGCAGATATCGTGACGTGAGATGTCAACTAAAGTAAACCAAGGCAGATAACGTGACATGAGACGTCAACTAATCCAAGGCAGATATCGTGACGTGAGACGTCAACTAAAGTAAACCAAGGCAGATAACGTCACGTGAGACGTCAACTAATCCAAGGCAGATATCGTGACGTTAGACGTCAACTAATCCAAGACAGATATCGTGACGTCAGACCGTATTAAATACTGTATAAATGACGGCCATTCGACATGGTGACGTCATGGACAGTTTTATTCAGTGTGGCGGTATGTCACTCCGAGCTTCTAAATGTCAACTCCTCCAAACAAGAGGATATTGCTGGTTGTGTGCCTTACTCGCTCACTCCTCGTAATCTATGCGACACATTCAGTTTATTCAGTGTGGTCCAATGTATGTTCAGGAATATTGTAGTAAAAGTTATTGTGTTATTACCTATGTGCTGGTATACAATAAATTTGTTGGCATATTGTAATACATAGATACATAAATATGCATACATTAATAATTATAGCCAGTTCGTCCATTACCCCCCCCCCCCCTCAAACCCCCAACCCACGTTCTTCCTTCACATCGCTCACCACAAGTTCAGTGCCCCTGATCTGACTCCGTCCACTCATCTTGCCGGACACTTGTATATAAATGACCTTGACAACGTACAAAGGTCAGCCTTACAATCAGTAAGGCGATATTTTCTCCGACTCCGTCCGTCTGAAATCAATCAATGCAATTGCTTTATTATCTGACTTGCGATTTCCGACCCGCTGTTTGCCGACAATTGCCGACCATTGCCGCCTATCTGGTCATTAATCTGGATCTTATCACAACACGGGGGACGAAATCAGGGATTAAAAATTGTTTTTAGCTCCCCCCCTCCTCGGGGCCGCCCGTACACAAACTCACCACCACCATTTCTGCCCCTCTCCTTACCCCCAATCCGATAACGGGCGCCGCCAGACCTGTCCGCTGTGACTAATTTAATGTGATAACAATAGGCAGGCGGGACAACTGAGGTGGGGGATGTTGATTTTTTTTTTTGGTGGGGGGGGGGGGGGCAACGCCACAATTGATACCCGCGATAACATAGATGAAATATGTGTGCCAACCAAAAAAAAAGGGGGGGGGGGGGGAATGACACGTCACAGACATTTTCAGTTGATTGTTGAACTGTAAATGATTGGCTCCCTTGGGTCCCACCTCGGCTCCCACCTTGGCTCCCAGTGGTTATCCCTTATGTGAAGTTGTTTTCATAGTGCGTGTCCAGCTTACAATCGCCTCACAGAGTATTGTTAAACCTATGTGAATAGATTTACCCCATTTATTTAATACTTGCTTTTACTCGGTTCAAATTAAGGATATTATTTAAGTCAACAATTGTACCTCCAAGTTGAATTCGAATTTCTTGAACGGCTTCAGTATATTAGAGCATTTATTTACGTTCACAGTGTGTGTAGTATTGCGTTATTTGCTATGATCTGTGTAGTATTGCGCTATTTGATATGGTCTGTGTAGTATTGCGTTATTTGCTGTGGTCTGTGTAGTATTGCGTTATTTGCTGTGGTCTGTGTAGTATAATTGCCTTATTTGCTATGCTTATGTTTCGTGAAACTGCTGCATTTTTAGTGCGAAATTTAATTAATAATAAATTGGTTCGTGTGCTGAAAAGGTTAAATGATTCTTTTAAAGGCGACGCAACGGAATATTCTGGAAATGAATGGACGTTTCAAAGCACTTTTTGTAATGGTTATTGTTGAAATGTTAGGGACTCGAAACCGTGGACAAAAATTATTTGAACCAGTCCATCAGCGCCGTCAAGCAAGCAGGAATCGAATACTACAATGTTTTTAAATCACCGTATTCGCTCCTGTGTTTAATTACCACCACGTTTATGTAGTTACAATAAATTGACATGTACCTCGATTCTAAAAGGGTTTTAAAAGCAAAAATACAAGAAAACAACAATACAAAAAACCAACATGTTTCAGCCAACACTGGTTCAATTAAAAACAATAGAACTTGAAATAAGTTCACCGAAATGGATGGAATCAATAGAACGGATGAAATCAATAGAACGGATGGAATCAATAGAACGGATGGAATCAATAGAACGGATGGAAACAGTTCACGATAGAAAATACGCAGGCGCCGGAAGAGCATTAACAGAAACGAAACAAAAACACGCTTATACCTTTTTTCCCCTTCACAATTAAAGAGGACAAAAACTCATTTGAAACGGTGTCACGGACAGGGCAATGAAGCCACAATTGAATCACTCCGATCAATGACCAGAGTAAACAACTTCACAAACACAAACATGCCCTTACCCGAGGCGTGATAGAGTGGACGGAGGATGACGGGATGGACACAATGGGGCGACACGGGACAAATCTCGTGGTCATGCTGCAGCAAGTGGCTCTCTCAGATAAGATATTGCCTGGTGACAACACCCCCAGAAGAGCTATTCCAACATCCACACCCACCCCCCGCCTTGCCATAGGACGCCCTCGAGACCACGTGAAACAGATCAAAACTAATCAAGCACACGAGAGAGTCGTCAGGTCTCTATCGGCTGCTCGTAAAAACCAACATAAACGGAACTGGTCCATCGCCATACACCAATAAAATGGCGGACTCCGTCTGCTGTCGCTGAGGCCACGTTTAGTAATGGAAGATGTAATGGCGCGGTGTTTATGGGACGTTGACGTTTCAGGAAGTCTTTAAAGCTGCGTACAAGTTTATGTGTTGGGTGTCACTGATAGCTTTGTACAAGTCCATGTGTTGGGTGTCACCGATAGCTTTGTACAAGTTCATGTGTTGGGTGTCACCGATAGCTTTGTACAAGTTCATGTGTTGGGTGTCACTGATAGCTTTGTACAAGTCCATGTGTTGGGTGTCACCGATAGCTTTGTACAAGTTCATGTGTTGGGTGTCACCGATAGCTTTGTACAAGTTCATGTGTTGGGTGTCACCGATAGCTTTGTACAAGTTCATGTGTTGGGTGTCACTGATAGCTTTGTACAAGTTCATGTGTTGGGTGTCACCGATAGCTTTGTACAAGTTCATGTGTTGGGTGTCACTGATAGCTTTGTACAAGTTCATGTGTTGGGTGTCACCGATAGCTTTGTACAAGTTCATGTGTTGGGTGTCACCGATAGCTGTGTACAAGTTCATGTGTTGGGTGTCACCGATAGCTTTGTACAAGTTCATGTGTTGGGTGTCACCGATAGCTTTGTACAATGTACAAGTTCATGTGTTGGGTGTCACCGATAGCTTTGTGCAAGTTCATGTGTTGGGTGTCACCGATAGCTTTGTACAAGTTCAAGTGTTGGGTGTCACCGATAGCTTTGTACAAGTTCATGTGTTGGGTGTCGCCGATAGCTGTATACAAGTTTATGTGTTGGGGGTCACTGATAGCTGTGTACAAGTTCAAGTGTTGGGTGTCACCGATAGCTTTGTACAAGTTCATGTGTTGGGTGTCGCCGATAGCTGTATACAAGTTCATGTGTTGGGTGTCACCGATAGCTTTGTACAAGTTCAGGTGTTGGGTGTCACCGATAGCTTTGTACAAGTTCATGTGTTGGGTGTCACCGATAGCTTTGTACAAGTTCATGTGTTGGGTGTCACTGATAGCTTTGTGCAAGTTCATGTGTTGGGTGTCACCGATAGCTTTGTACAAGTTCAAGTGTAGGGTGTCACCGATAGCTTTGTACAAGTTCATGTGTTGGGTGTCGCCGATAGCTGTATACAAGTTCATGTGTTGGGGGTCACTGATAGCTGTGTACAAGTTCATGTGTTGGGGGTCACTGATAGCTGTATACAAGTTCATGTGTTGGGGGTCACTGATAGCTGTGTACAAGTTCATGTGTTGGGGGTCACTGATAGCTTTGTACAAGTTCATGTGTTGGGGGTCACTGATAGCTGTATACAAGTTTATGTGTTGGGGGTCACTGATATCTGTGTACAAGTTAATGTGTTGGAGGTCACTGATATCTGTGTACAAGTTAATGTGTTGGGGGTCACTGATATCTGTGTACAAGTTAATGTGTTGGGGGTCACTGATATCTGTGTACAAGTTAATGTGTTGGGGGTCACTGATATCTGTGTACAAGTTAATGTGTTGGTTGTCACTGATGTCTGTGTACAAGTTAATGTGTTGGGGGTCACTGATGTCTGTGTACAAGTTAATGTGTTGGAGGTCACTGATGTCTGTGTACAAGTTAATGTGTTGGGGGTCACTGATATCTGTGTACAAGTTAATGTGTTGGGGGTCACTGATGTCTGTGTACAAGTTAATGTGTTGGGGGGTCACTGATAGCTGTGTACAAGTTAATGTGTTGGGGGTCACTGATAGCTGTGTACAAGTTAATGTGTTGGGGGTCACTGATAGCTGTGTACAAGTTAATGTGTTGTGGGTCACTGATAGCTGTGTACAAGTTAATGTGTTGGGGGGTCACTGATAGCTGTGTACAAGTTAATGTGTTGGGGGTCACTGATAGCTGTGTACAAGTTAATGTGTTGGGGGTCACTGATGTCTGTGTACAAGTTAATGTGTTGGGGGGTCACTGATAGCTGTGTACAAGTTAATGTGTTGGGGGTCACTGATAGCTGTGTACAAGTTAATGTGTTGGAGATCACTGATAGCTGTGTACAAGTTAATGTGTTGGGGGTCACTGATATCTGTGTACAAGTTAATGTGTTGGGGGTCACTGATGTCCATAATCTGTGAGAGCTTTAAAAAAAGAGAGTTTAAAGTATTTCGTGTCCTTGAAAGCTGTGTAGCACGACGTCATCGAAAGTCGTGTACCGTGATGTCATTGAAAGCTGTGTAGCACGACGTCATCGAAAGTCGTGTACCGTGTTGTCATTGAAAGCTGTGCAGCACGATGTCATGATAGTCGTGTACTGTGATGTCATTGTAAGCTGCGTGCCATCATGCCACTGACACTAGGGTACAATCATATCATCGGTACTCATCTACATTGATAATATCGACATTTTTGGTACCATCATGCCACCATGCCATCATGCCATCAATGGTTGCCAACTACATATATTGTATTTTTTGCGGTCAAATGTTATTTATAACTACTTAAGTCATGTGACCAAACGGGTACCGGAAAATTGTTTAAAAGAAATTTCGTCGACGGAAAATTGATCGACGGAAACTTGATCGAACGGAAATTTGGTCGAATCTTTTTTTCCGTTCAGACGTTAACATTTTCGTCAAATTTCTTAATGAACGCACTATACTACATAGTAAAACCAAATAATGCGTTCAAAAATAATTTGACGCAAAATTTTAACGTATGATCTGATAAAAAGAATCGACCAAATTTCCGTTCGATCAATTTTCCGTTGACGAAATTTCTTTCAGAAACATTTCCGGATACGGACCAAAACTGGCTGCTCCAGGGTAAATGTGGTAGACAGTAAATGTGGTAGACAGTAAATGTGGTAGACAGTAAATGTGGTAGACCACACATGTGGTAGACAGCAGGTGTATGAACCTTGCATGTGGTAGAATGTGTTTGAACCTTGTTCATTGTAAGCCTCTCCTCCATAGACAGCGACGAGGCCATGACAGGCAGTTCCGGCTCATACCAGCGAGAAGCCAGTATAGTATTCCTACCAAAGACAATCAGGGACTGGAACAATCTTTTAAAAGGAACAGTTGAGGCGACAACACTTGACTCATTTGCGTCTATTTCCTCAGGCCTTCCAACCCCCAGTGCATGATACCTTCACATAGTTACTCTTGTAACCAGTGAAATATCCTCATCAACACCAGGCACAGAAACATTTCAAATCCCATCAACATTCATAGGAGCCATAATGATCAATAAATTGATCGTGGGCCCTTAATATATAGAAGAAGAAGATGCCCCAATAATGCTACCGTCTGTTGTATGTTGAAAACTAACCACTTGTTGGGTCCAATGGATCGATAGGATATTTTCTTAAAGAGAGGCTACATTTGTCCTGCATTGGACGGATGCCTCGCCCGTGTGGGGTAGTTGAGGTCAAGTAGGTCAAGTAGTTCAGGTCAGCTAGGTCCGGCAGTTGAGCTCAGCTAGGTCCGGCAGTTGAGCTCAGCTAGGTCCGGCAGTTGAGCTCAGCTAGGTCCGGCAGTTGAGCTCAGCTAGGTCCGGTAGTTGAGGGCTGCTAGGTCATGCAGTTGAGGTCAACTAGGTCCGGTAGTTGAGGGCTGCTAGGTCATGCAGTAGAGGTCAACTAGGTCCGGTAGTTGAGGGCTGCTAGGTCATGCAGTTGAGGTCAACTAGGTCCGGTAGTTGAGGGCTGCTAGGTCATGCAGTTGAGGTCAACTAGGTCCGGTAGTTGAGGGCTGCTAGGTCATGCAGTTGAGGTCAACTAGGTTAGGTTGTTGAGGTCAGCTAGGTCATTTAGTTCCTTCCCGCTTTCCAGATTATAAATAATTTAAGTATGATACTTTGTAACGAAGGGGTGGGGGCATAAAGGACAACTACTAGTGCTGAGGCTTCCTGGCCCAGGGGCGCTCGTACTCCAGGGCGTCGCACGATGGAAGAACACAAGCGCCATTGACTTAACGTTATCATCTATTTTGTGTGTGTGTTATTAGTACAGGTGACTACTAGTTTGTAAACACATCTTCCAGTTCCACAAGTATTCGCAGACACATACAAACTGAAGTGGAAATGGGGTTACGAAGCAATATGGCTGTTGGGCCGGGGGGGGGGGGGACAAACTATTTTTGCTGCCGAGTTAATTCATCTTTGTAAAGATTTCTTTTTTTCTTCTATTAATACCACCCCTCCCCCAATAAACACGGCTGCATTCCCAACTCCCTTATATATAATATACCCTGCCCCATCCTGAATCTGTCAGGGCGTAGAATATAGACGCTAACCCTTGGGTTCAAGCCCCGACGGGCGCCAATGTATCCACTGAGTAAGCTGTGAGCTCGAGCCAAAGTCCCCGGTGGGTAATCCCTGGATATCCAAGCGACCAGGTACGGACCCTCTTCCCCACTCACCCCACGCCACAAACTGTCTAAACACGAGCTTAGATACGTCATAAGTCGACCTTGACCGGCCTGACAACGTAGTTATTATGATCAACGTCTGCCTCGACCACGTGACAGCGTGACGATGATTTATGGGGGATAAACCCCCCCTCCCCCCATTCCCACGTCTCGTAATTACCCGCTTGCCGTGAGCTATTTTAAGACTATTCGGCAATACGAACACCGGATGTGAACAAAATGTGTGTGTGTGTCGGAGTTGGACGGGGGTGAGGGAATAATTTGTTCCAATCTATATGAGATTCCTACGCTAACGAAAGTCAAATTTTGTTTGTTCCATGTATCGAGAATGCATATTTCCTACAGGTAAATGGAATCTTGGCACGTGATCTTTGGGAGTCTGGTCGTGGTGAACTGTATCACATAAAAACAAAAACAACAAGGTGGGTGCTTTCTGAATGTGTGCACGATGGCGGCTGTTGGGGCTGTGATCAAGCTGCAGAACTGCAAATAAGGGAGATAACTTCAGTTGTTAGCGGTAAGGAAATTGTAAGGACCAACCCTACTTGCCGACAGAAGTATCATTATCAGACCATATCCCCCCCCCCTTCCCCCGAAAACCACACACCCCCATTTTCCACGTAGAACTTTTGAGCAAATTGTCTGCAACCTATAACTATTCATATTGGCTACCTATAAGTTTGAGAGATCATATTGGCTACCTATAAGTTTGAGAGATCCTATTGGCTACTATACGTTTGAGAGATCATATTGGCTACCTATAAGTTTGAGAGATCATATTGGCTACCTGTAAGTTTGAGAGATCATAATGGCTACCTATAAGTTTGCGAGATCCTATTGACTACCTATAAATTTGGGAGATCATATTGGCTACCTATAAGTTTGAGAGATCATATTGGCTACCTATAAGTTTGAGAGATCATATTGGCTACCTATAAGTTTGAGAGATCATATTGGCTACCCATAGGTTTGAAGTCTGGGCTCCAGAGCCAGTGAGTTAAAGTTCTCAGTAAACATATTTTTAATCTATGTCTTTCATCAGTCAGTGTTTGTCAGGATAGTCAGAGAAGACGTGAGTGACGTCACAATGTCTGAATGGTCAACAAGTCCAAACAAAATGTTCTTTTTTTAAATATTTTTCTTGGGTTTGAAAACAAACAAAAAGAGAGGGGTGGGGAGTCAGTGTTATGGGTGACTCCGCCATAGTGTTAAGTGGGTCACTCTGATTGTGTCCTCCTACCAGAATGTCTTTAAAAAAATAAATAAATAAAAAATAAAAAATTGATTTCCAGTCTTGTTGCATTACATTATTTTTTTTTTAAATGAGAAAACCAGCACTCACAGTCACGTTACTGCTAGCCGTCCCCCCCCTCCCCCTTTGGTCCTCACCCTCGCGCCACTCCAGCCATAACGACCTGTCTGATGAAGTAAGAAAGTACTCACACTGTATCCAGTAGCGCCATCTCCCAACATGTTTTCTACCCGTGGACCAATCAAAACTGACAGTCAGAGATGGGGAGGGAATGCAGTGTTCAAGTGCCAAGCAGTTACCTTCCCCTACCGAACCCGGCTTTGGGGATACGTTTCACAAATCCTTGGGGGTTTCGGGAGGGCGCCATTCCTTAGAGCTGGGGTGCGTGGGGGGATGTGTGGGGGGGGGAGGGTGCGTGGTAGTACTTCATCATGCTACCACCTTAATGATAAATCACATATCATCTTTTGCCAGCGCAGTAAAACAATAACGTCTGGTGGATCGGTGATGGCGGTGGATCGGTTATGGCGGTGGATCGGTTATGTCGGTGGATCGGTTATGGCGGTGGATCGATTATGGCGGTGGATCGGTTATGTCGGTGGATCGGTAATGCTTGATGTTAGAGAGGCCAACAAGAGCAGTATCGCGTTGCCCTAAACGGTTACAATGACACATTCGAAGGGCTTATTTGAACCAAGCGGGGACACGAGCACGGCGAATGGCGTAACTATCACTGTTGAAATCTGGTGATAAGGCAAACAAGGAGGGGGGCTTTGTGTGATAAAAACAAATTTTGATTTGGTGGTGGAAGTTGGGGGTACTTTGAAACTAATTAGGTCCCATTTAGAAATCTACTGTATACGTTATAACATTCGTAAGACTGAACAAAGTAGGTCCTCATCATCAAAGTTCCCAATGCTGAAATTAAGTATCCACGGTACCCCAGACGGATACGTCCATAGGTGGGATGATCTGTGTTTCTGAGTTCTCTAAATGCGCCCAAGCAATGATGACAAAGTCTGCCATCGATTGAATGCTCTGCGGCACCCATAGCACGAGATGGGAAGGCGGCACCCATAGCACGAGATGGGAAGGCGGCACCCATAGCACGAGATGGGAAGGCGGCACCCATAGCACGAGATGGGAAGGTGGCACTCATAGCACGAGATGGGAAGGTGGCACTCATAGCACGAGATGGGAAGGTGGCACCCATAGCACGAGATGGGAAGGTGGCAACCATAGCACGAGATGGGAAGGTGGCACCCATAGCACGAGATGGGAAGGTGGCAACCGTAGCACCAGATTGGAAGGTGGCACCCAAAGCACGAGATGGGAAGGCGGCACCCATTATAGCACGAGATGGGAAGGCGGCACCCATAGCACGAGATGGGAAGGTGGCAACCATAGCACGAGATTGGAAGGCGGCAATCGTAGCACGAGATGGGAAGGCGGCACCCACAGCACGAGATTGGAAGGCGGCAATCGTAGCACCAGATTGGAAGGTGGCACACTTAGCACGAGATTAGACAGCTTTGCCACCGGCAAAAATTATTCTTGTTGACTAAATGCTGCTTAAAGGGATCACCTTTGATTGGCACCGGGACATAGTGAAAAGGACCACCGGCTGCGGGTGGTTGGGGGGCGTGGGGGCGGGGTTCTTAGCGTCTTTAAAAATAGGGTTTGAGCTGAACTGGGTGGCTTCTAATGGCGATCTGTCTACACTCCGAGCGTTGCATAAGCTCAGCGATAATTTTTGTTAATTGGGAAAAGGGGGGGGGGGGCGGCAAGCATTAAAGGGGAGGGCACCGGTGCGTAAACACATTCCAGGATTTCGGCTCTCCACAGGAACCTAATGCTGGTACGCCATTTTGTTTACCTGGGGGAATGTAACATATCCCAGAGGTGAGGGTAACCCTAGCTATAAGGGGCATGTGTGCTCAATGTTAGAAGGTAATTCTAGACTCTTACCCACGTGGGTATGAGGGGAAATGGTAATTCTATAGTGTGGCCCAAATGAAAGGCAGGGGCGAGAGGGTTAAGCCAGTGGGTTTAAAAGGACAACGCTAGATTTAGGGCAATCAAAAATATTGACTCGCATGGCCGAAGAACAGTGTTGAATGATATAGCAAGGTCCATAGGGTCAGTGGCCGAATTGTCGAGAGGCTAATTATGTTAGAGTCCAGCAGCTATTCAGATATTGCCCCACTTGTGGGCATTTGCAAAGCTGTCCAGTGTCGACCTACTTCGTTAAGGGCACACATTTATTCAGAGATTGCCTTGCTAATGGGCCGTGGTCAAGCAGAAGCTAATGGGCCGTGGTCAAGCAGAAGCTAATGGGCCGTGGGCAACCAAAAGCATTTCTTGTTTTAGTTTTCAAATAAAGAAAAAAACCTGATTTGAAAAACAAAGTTTCAGTCATTAAGGGCCCACTAATCATATTATGGTCCCATATCTTGTCTTGTATCCACTGTCATGTTTCGGGCCACCGTCATGTTTCGGGCCACCGTCATGGCCACTGTCATGTTTCGAGCCACTGTCATGTTTCGGGCCACTGTCATGTTTCGGGCCACCGTCATGGCCACTGTCATGTTTCGAGCCACTGTCATGTTTCGGGCCACTGTCATGTTTCGGGCCACCGTCATGGCCACTGTCATGTTTCGGGCCACTGCCATGTTTCGGGCCACTGTCATGTTTCGGGCCACTGCCACGTTTCGGGCCAGTGTCATGTTTCGAGCCACTGTCATGTTTCGAGCCACTGTCATGATTCGGGGCACTGTCTCGGTTTAGACAACAAGCCACTCCGTGTGTCCAGCTGAGATGTTATCTGGACACGCTACTCAACACCCACCACCCTAACCAAAAAGCAGTTAAGATGTAGAACCAAACGTAGAACAAAGCCGTGGCATTGACAGTACCGTATCAAAATTGAAACAACACATACAAAATAAAGTTCTTCCTATAAATGCTTTACGTGCGTTTTTTTTTTTTTTTTTTTTTTATATTAATTTTATAATGTACCACCCGCTTTGACGCCGCAGATTTCTTTCACCAACTAGTTCAGAAAAACAAATGAACATATTGCGCACCAAACGCACCTGCGATATATTTTTTTAAAAGAATCTCACTCAGCGCAGTTATTGGGAAATGTATTTCGTGAAATCAGTTGCGTCATATTTCCTTCATGTTCCCCTTGAAAAACACGAACAACTGATTTTAAAAGGGTTTGGGGGTGAGGCTGAAAGTGTGAAAGGACGAGTCTATGTGCCAAGTTTCAGCTCGATAGGTTGACGAGAAGTGGGTCAATTAGTCGTCCGAAGATTTTTGCCCCAAACACACAAAAGAGAAGTTGATATAAAGGATTAAAAAAAAACAGCGAACAAGATTATTAAAAAAAAATAATAATTTGATGGGAGTCTCAGCTTTTTCCCACGCCTTCCGAGACGGGCCCTGAGATTGTGAACGAAGGAATATGGCGCCAAGTGAATCCAAGGCTGTTGGGCTTTTGTCTTTTTATGTGTTTTAGACTTATTTCCTGTGATAACAAATAGGGATCACCCAATCCCCCTTCCCCCCCCCCCCCCCAAAAAAAAAAGGAGATGCCACTGCCGAATGTAATTTTGTTGAGGGTTGCACAACATTCATCATATCCTTTAGATGGACATTTCCTGTCTTTGTCGGGTCAAAGGTGAAAGGGCATCCAATGCCAGAAAATGAATTTCGTACTTTTTTCTTCTTCTTATATATATATATATATAGACATGTTGCGACATATTGGTACATACCCATATCTTAGTCAGACCTATTGCCACCCATTTTACACACCTAAATGTTTTAGGCAGACTTGTTGCCACCCATTTTACACACCTAAATGTTTTAGGCAGACTTGCTGCCACACATTTTCTACATACCAATTTTTAGGCACACATTAATCTATGTATTTAAAATCCGAATCGAAATGATCGCCATGCTTTGACCGGCCAAACGACGGCGAGTGTCTCCAAGAAGTCATATGGCAGGATCTAAGCTAGGAAAAGACTCGTACACATAGTTCCTCTTAAGGGCGCCGGTACCTCAGGGTGCTACTAAACTGTTAGGCACCTCCCATATAACCTGTGTGTCATTGTAGATGTCACTAGTTAACTATATTGTCATGTTGCTGTCACGGTCATGTACGTTTGCTGTTGTATGTTTGATGTTGTATGCTTGCTGTTGTATGTTTGATGTTGTATGTTTGCTGTTGTATGTTTGATGTTGTATGTTTGATGTTGTGTGCATGTTGTTGTATGTTTGATGTTGTGTGCATGTTGTTGTATGTTTGATGTTGTGTGCATGTTGTTGTATGTTTGATGTTGTGTGCTTGCTGTTGTATGTTTGATGTTGTGTGTTTGCTGTTGTATGTTTGATGTTGTATGTTTGATGTTGTATGCTTGCTGTTGTATGTTTGATGTTGTATGTTTGCTGTTGTATGTTTGATGTTGTATGTTTGATGTTGTGTGCATGTTGTTGTATGTTTGATGTTGTGTGCATGTTGTTGTATGTTTGATGTTGTGTGCATGTTGTTGTATGTTTGATGTTGTGTGCATGTTGTTGTATGTTTGATGTTGTGTGCTTGCTGTTGTATGCTTGTTGTTGTATGTGAGCTGTTATATGTTTGTATGTTTGATGTTTTGTGCTTGCTGTTGTATGTTGTTGTTGTATGTTGTTGTTGTATGTTTGATGTTGTATGTTTGAGTTGTACGCTTGCTGTTGTATGTTTGCTGTTGTATGTTTGATGTTATATGTTTGAGTTGTACGCTTGCAGTTGTATGTTTGATGTTGTATGCTTGCTGTTGTATGTTTTATGTTGTATGCTTGCTGTTGTATGTTTGATGTTGTATGCTTGCTGTTGTATGTTTTATGTTGTATGCTTGCTGTTGTATGTTTGCTGTTGTATGTGAGCTGTTATGTGTTTGTGTGTTTGCTGTTGTATGCTTGATGTTGTATGCTTGATGTTGTATGTTTGATGTTGTATGTTCTATTATAAAAATCAAGATTTAACCGGCTTGTAGCTATCAGAAAATCCAGCTTTAAGAATTCAGTTAAACCTCTTCGAAAAATTGAAGGTTATTTTGCCAGTGGCAGTAGTTCTTTCATAATATATTCGTAATTTATTATCAAGTATTCTAAACAAAAAGAACAAACGTATGTGCTGTATATGGGACAATATAAAACATTAAAAAATAAATTTAAAAAAAAACATTTAAAATTCCCAGTTTAAAAAAAAAGTTAAATTGAAATTGAGAAACTTCCGGTTTCTTGGTCCTTGACGCAGGTCATCTATAAATAAACTTTTCTTTCCACCCGCTGACGACCTATTACTGACGTCATAAGCATTTCCTTTCTCGCGCCGCAACGGGGTTGTTGTGGCAGGGGAGAGCATTCTCAGCACAAGTTCTGTTAATCAACAATGATGGAGTTGTGGTTATTGTTTACGGTGACCTCCCTTGTTGTCCAATTGGGACAATTTGTGATGCGACATACCAGGCGTGCTTGGCGATGCCAGACGGGACAACCTACGTCTGACAACACCCGCTAATACCAGTTAACATTGGTGCCTTTGTGGGAGGAAGTCAGAGGCGGAAATATATTTATAGAGATAGAGGGAGGCAGTTACATGGAGAGAATAAAAGTGAAAAAAGAATTCGAGAGTGGGATAAAGGGAGGGAGGGAGAGAGAGAGAGATAGAGATAGAACGTTGTTTGTACAGAGAAAGTTATCGAGTGTGGGAGTGAAAGATACATGGGGACGGCAGGAAAGAGAAAGAGAGAGTGAAAGAGAGAAAGAGGGAGAGGAAGAGAGAGAGAGAGAAAGGGAGAGTAAGAAAGAGTGAGAGAGAGAGAAAGGGAGATAAAGAAAGAGAGAGAGAGAGAGAAAGGGAGAGTAAGAAAGAGTGAGAGAGAGAGAGAAAGGGAGATAAAGAAAGAGAGAGAGAGAGAGAGAAAGGGAGAGTAAGAAAGAGTGAGAGAGAGAGAGAAAGGGAGAGTAAGAAAGAGTGAGAGAGAGAGAAAGGGAGATAAAGAAAGAGAGAGAGAGAGAAAGGGAGATAAAGAAAGAGAGAGAGAGGGGGGGGGAGATTTAATGTTCACTCACAAGGTAAGCACTGGCTTCTAATAAAGTTGAAATATGATTAACGATTTATCCTTGCGTGACATTTGAGTGTGACATTTGCGTGTGACATCAAGCCATGACATCTGATCTATGGCTACACGGTTATGACGTAGGTGAGCTTTTAAATTATGCAAACATCGTGAGGTTACGCCACAGCGAGCAACAATACTGTAACAACAGCCAACCACAATACAGTAACAACTGCCAACCACAATACAGTAACAACTGCCAACCACAATACAGTAACAACTGCCAACCACAATACAGTAACAACTGCCAACCACAATACAGTAACAACTGCCAACCACAATACAGTAACAACTGCCAACCACAATACAGTAACAACAGCCAACCACAATACAGTAACAACAGCCAACCACAATACAGTAACAACTGCCAACCACAATACAGTAACAACTGCCAACCACAATACAGTAACAACTGCCAACCACAATACAGTAACAACAGCCAATATTTGGAACGACTGATGTTTTGAACGATCAAAACTATAACTTCATGAACATTTAAACTTTTTTGAAGTGTGTTTTTGTGTTTTGACACTGGCAAGTGCGTCCATGACTCCAGACAGTTTCAAACAGAAAAAGAGTGTTAATATTCAATATGCTTGTCGTGGCTTTGACAATCTCTCTGTATTAGCTGCCTTTAACCTGTCTGTATTAGCTGCCTTTAACCTATGTCTGTATTAGCCTTTCTGTATTAGCTGTCTTTAACCTGTCTGTATTAGCTGTCTTTAACCTGTCTGTATCAGCTGTCTTTAACCTGTCTGTATTATCTGTCTTTAACCCGTCTGTATTAGCTGTCATTAACCTGTCTGTATTAGCTGTCTTTAATATGTCTGTATTAGCTGTCTTTAATCTGTCTGTATCAGCTGTCTGTATTAGCTGTCTTTAATCTGTCTGTATTAGCTGTCTTTAACCTGTCTGTATCAGCTGTCTTTAACCTGACTGTATTAGCTGTCATTAACCTGTCTGTATTAGCTGTCATTAACCTGTCTGTATTAGCTGTCTTTAATCTGTCTGTATTAGCTGTCATTAACCTGTCTGTATTAGCTCTCTTTAATCTGTCTGTATTAGCTCTCTTTAATCTGTCTGTATTAGCTCTCTTTAATCTGTCTGTATTAGCTGGCGTTAATCTATAGTGTTCTTAAGTTGTTGATACAGATTATTTAAAGTGATGTAAATAAAGTGATGTTTTGATGTGTCGTTATCGACTTTGATAATGGATGTAAAGTAACAGAATTAAAGTAATAGGCGTGAGGTAATATTCTTGAGGTACAATTTTTGAGGTAATACTCTTAAGGTAATATTCGTGAGGTATTAGAGATAAGGTAATTGACGTTAGGTAAGTGTAGTTACTTATGAGATCAAGGTGTGTTAGGTTGGGTCTAGGTAAAACAAGTATGAACTAAGGTGTCGGAAAGGTATATAATATGGTCATGGGTTGTGCGGTGATAGGAGGGTATAAAGTACGGGGTGTGTACTGGGACAGCAATGTACACTTGTAAATACTGTGTACACATTCATAGAGTTGCCTTGTCGCACTGTACGTACACATCTAAAGCATAGCTGGGAGTGCGAAGTGCGCGTACAAGGCGTACATCAAGGGTAATCAACGTTTCTTGATGGCCCGTGAAGAAATATTTCCCCTGGGTGCCAGGAGTAAATTCACCTGCCCGAATACCTCAGGATGTTTGGCTGAGAGCGGAGGCGATGCAAGGGGAAACAACACTGCGATTTACTACTGGCGGTTGCTTGCGTTGCCAGGCAACGCGTTACCAGCTATCGAAGAGAGATAACATCGGACGGGACTCGTGCGCCAAGCGGCGAGACTGTCATTGCGCGGGCCACTGGCTGAAGGGAAATAACTGGGGAAATGTATTAAAGTTTCGTGACTAGACTCGTTTGTCTCCCCGTACATTTTATTATTTTTTTTTTTGCTCATTGTTAAAGTATTTCCTTTCAGTGTATTTAAAATAAAATGCAATTCTTTACAAAATAATGATAACTCCATGTCAATCAAACAAGAAAATATTTTTATTTCTGAAGCAGTTCATTAAATCCTCTACTGTTGAACTAGAGAAGGATTCACATAAAGATAAGTTGAACAAGTCCGTGTCGAGGGAGCCGTCTCGTAACACAAACAAGGTACAAAGTGTCTTAACTAGGCCAGAAGTGTCTAAACTAGGCCAGAAGTGTCTAAACTAGGAAAGAAGTGCCTATACTAGGCAAGAAGTGTCTAAACTAGGCCAGAGATTTCTAAATTAGGCCAGAAGTGCCTAAACTAGACCAGAAGTGTCTAAACAAGGCCAGACGTGTCTAAACAAGGCCAGACGTGTCTAAACTAGGCAAGAAGTGTCTAAACTAAGCCAGAAATGTCTAAATTAGGCCAGAAGTGTCAACTAAAATAACTAAATTGTGTTGTGCAAAAATGATACAGAGTAATACATTTAAAATTTTAAAATGTTTTTTTTTAAAAACCTACATTTTCACAATTTGATTTTGAGAATCAGTTAGACCAGTGGTTCTCAACCTTCCTAATGCCGCGACCCTTTAATATAGTTCCTCATGTTGTGGCGACCCCCAACCAAAAAATTATGTTCGTTGCTACTTCATATCTGTGGTGTGTATGTGTTTTCGGATAGTCTTAGGCGACCCCCGGTAAAGGGTCATTCGACCCTCAAAGGGGTCGCGATCCACAGATTGAAACCCGCTGTTTTAAGTCGTACGCGTTCCACCAGCCTGAGAAACCCTCAGTGCCAGGGTAGTTGATGACTCCACTAACAGGTTGCTAGGGTTGCCGGTGACTCCACTAACAGGTTGCTAGGGTTGCCGGTGACTCCACTAACAGGTTGCTAGGGTTGCCGGTGACTTCACTAACTGGATGCTGACATAGAAATGTTCTAAGGCAGTACTACAACATACGACATCATCCCCATACATCGTAGCATACATGAAGTACATAATACAAATATCATTTAACCATTGTTTTCTGCTACAGACGCGTGAAATACAGTTGGTATATTCAGGACATTTGACTGCTTCAAATAAAAATATTCCTGTTGGCACCAAATCGTTTGGCACAGGAAAACTCAATTTTTTTAACTTCACAATTTCTTCCTCTTTTTTTTTTTTTTTTTTTTTTTTTTTTTTTTTTTTTTTTCATTCAATATACATAGATCTATTTTTTTTTTTTAATTTCTTTTGGAAAAACTAACGCATATTCCGTATCATATCTGCCTTGGTGACAGCGCCTGGCACCACAGTGGCGCCCCGTGGCATCCCCGCCCCATGGGGCGTCATTAAGTAACATCGGGTTTAACATTTTTTGAACAGTTTTTTTTTTCTCCCCCTCCACGGGTCCCCTTTTCTTGTCCCCGGCTAGTGCTAATTGTGTGAAAAGCTAATTAAATGGACAAAATTAAACAGGCGAGATGGATGCAATTGACATTTGGGACAAGGTCACGGTTAAAGCATTTAAGTCCAACCCCCACCCCCTTCCTTTTTTTCTGATGTCACTTCCGTCCAAGTGTCCTAATTAGACAACCCATAACCCAGACACGACCCGTCAAGTGGAAATATGCAAATTAAAACAGGCACCACGCGCACTCCCGACAAAATAATAAAATAATCACAACAAACAGTTCTGTTTTCTGTTTCTGAGAGCTGTTCTGTTTGATTGGTACTGAGCACAGTTCCGTTGTATTGTTTCTAAAGGTCAGCCCTGTTTGTTACTGATATCATTGCGTTTAAACATTTCCCAAACACCGCATGAACATGTATTGGTGTTTAATGCAGGGAAACTTTCTTTGATGGCAAAGGTCTTGTATCACCAATTATGTTGGTGTCTGTCTGTATGTGACATCATATGACAACGGACGGGACGCTGACCGCATGTCACGAAATTATTTTGTAATCCTTTATACTAACTTGGCTTCTGTTCGCGTGTTTCTGGCTGGCAGAATACTTGGACGGCTAACTGACCCACTTCCGTCAACCTGAACGTGGCACATAGACTCGTTGCCAATGACAACACATTCTATTATATTTTCAGCCCCAGACCCCAGCCCCCAACCCCCCGCTCCCCATAAATCAGCTTTTCCTATATTTCAAGGGAAAGATCAAACACAATTTCCGACACTTCCACTAGATGAGATTATTTTTAAAAACTTTCGCACGTGCGTTTCGTGAGTAATGTTCTTTACTTTTGTTTTTCTAAAAAATGTTGGTGAAATAAATCTGTGGTGTAAAAGTGGATGGGTCATCAAATTATATAGTTCGGGGGCGTGTAAAAAAAAAAGGAGTTGCGAATCTTGAATGGGAGGGGGTAACTAATTGGGATTCCTATAAAGTGAGTTACTTGTATGCGTGTTTTGTCAAATTTTCAGCCTTCCCACCCCCACCCCCCCTGCTCGATATGACATTTTATAAAGGATTTTATGAGAAAATTTTGTTTGTAGGGGTTGTTATAACTGTCCAGTTCTTTAGTATGGTGTTGCTGTGCTGCGAAAGCGGCAACGTCCTCGAGGTGACTTGGGGGCGTCCACATGGGGTTTTGCCTCTTCGCGGCGTGGCAGACTAGTAGGGGGGACTTGTCCACCCGAAGCTAAAAAAACCCCGGCCAAACGCATGACTCCCAACGCAACGGGAGCTGCCACTAACATGATTACTAGTTGCTGTTAATGGATATGAAACTTGGGTGGTCACTAAAACCCATGTTAATGATTTTAGCTACGCGGCCGTGAGAAAGCCGCTCCTAGGCAACCGTTTCGTCCCGCCACTACCAACGTCCCGACCGAAAGACTCCCTGGGCGGTGGGGGTTGGTAACGCAACACAAAACCACCGGAGTGGAAGCAAAAGCCGTCCAGACCCACAGAGAGTGGACTACGGACGCTTTAAACGCAGCGTCCTCGGTCGACCGGGCCTCCCCTAGGTCAAGGGGGAGGTTCCCGGCGCCCTCCCGCACGGGCTGGAGTCGGGTTAAGTCCTTCAGTGCTCTGGTTTGTGTGGGGGAGCGCCGGGGGGGGGGGGCATTAAGAGCTCGCGCTCGACGGCCCACCGACTCCATCTCTTATGCGACATTTTCAGTATGGTGTTGTTATAACTGTCCAGTTCTTTAGTATGGGTTGTTATAACTGTCCAGTTCTTTAATATGGGTTGTTATAACTGTCCAGTTCTTTAGTATGGGTTGTTATAACTGTCCAGTTCTTTAGTATGGGTTGTTATAACTGTCCAGTTCTTTAGTATGGGTTGTTATAACTGTCCAGTTCTTTAGTATGGGTTGTTATAACTGTCCAGTTATTTAGTATGGGTTGTTATAACGGTCCAGTTATGTCCCTTCAAGCCTCAACAAGCCTGATAACTATTTCGTTCACACAGCTTGATCGCTGTAATGGGACAGTGTCACGTTGCTACATTGCTACTATGATAGCATAGCGTCACGTCGCTACTTTGTTAATATGTTACACTGTCACGTTGTTAGTTTGTCCATTTGTTTATATTGTCACGCTGTATATTGTTTTCAACAGTTTAATTTATTTTTAACGCTGCTGATGTGTGAGGTCGGTGTGTGTGTGTGTGGGGGGGGGGGGGGGGTGTTGCATCCCGGATCTCTGGAGTCTTCTTAGAAAGAACAGACGTGGCTCACAATCTATTGTTTTAGACTTATACATTCATTATGAGAAGCCGGGGGGTGGGGGGGGGGGGAGGGTCAACCAAAGAATCAACCACTAACCTTTAACATTGCCAATGTCAAGGTCAACAAACAAGAAAACTATTAAATGGCGTTTAAAAAAGTGTATGAGGGTGGGATGATATATATGTGTCACCAAAATGCCAAGACGAACCATCTCACAACAAGGGCGCACAGGAAAGCCCTCCAATCCCTCCCTCCCCCCAGCCCCCCACCCCAAAGCCCCGGCCATTAGGACTGCTCATTATCTGTACCGACGAGTACAAATGATGGGAGCAGGCCCAGAGCACAAGACAAAAGAGGCAACCACCAGGGATTCTGACAGGGTTTGGGGCGACTGACAAAACAGAAGCCTGACCTTTGACAGTTTTCTGCCAAGGACGCCAGAGGGAGCTAATGGGGACGTAGAAGGAAGAGATGTTGACCCAAGGGAATAGGCCGGAATGGAAGAATAAAGACATTGGGGGGGGGGGGGTTATTCTTTTACAAATTGTCTGATAAAAGTCTGACTTATTACATAAACAATGGAGGGAAAAGTGTGTGAGGGTGGGCTGGCTTAGTACGTGCACGCCCCTGATATTTATTTAAGGTGCAGAAGAATTTTGGAGGAATTGGTAGGACAATGACTTGTAACTCTTCCACATCTGTAACATTTGAGTGTTTTTTGTCATTCTTTCCATATCTTTCTGTCTATCTGTCTGTCTGACTCTCTCCTTCTATCTCTCTCTCTCACTCACTGTATATCTCTCTCCTTGTTTATTCTTCTCTCTCACTCACTGTATATCTCTCTCCTTGTTTATCTCTCTCTCTCACTCACTGTATATCTCTCTCCTTGTTTATCTCTCTCTCTCACTCACTGTATATCTCTCTCCTTGTTTATCTCTCTCTCTCACTCACTGTATATCTCTCTCCTTGTTTATCTCTCTCTCTCTCTCACTGTATATCTCTCTCCTTGTTTATCTCTCTCATTCTCACTCTCATTTTGTATCCCTGTCTCTCACTATCCCTGTCTCTCACTATCCATATCTCTCCCTCTTTGTCAATGTCCCTCTGTCTCCCTCTCCCCACCCCCCTCTATGTCTCTATCTATATGTCTCTCTCCCCCCTGCCTCTCTTTCCCACTCTCCATTTGTATCCGTGCCCCTTGATATCAAACGTGTTATTTCCTATGTTAATCAATCAGAGCTTTCTTTACAGTACATTGTAACGTCTAAGAGTTCTTTTCACTCTTCAAACGGTTCAATTAAAGTTTTAAATATTATCTATGAGATATTTTAGTGATATGGGATATTAGTGATATGGGATATTAGTGATAGGGGATATTAGTGAAATGGGATATTAGTGATATGGGATATTAGTGATATGGGATATTAGTGATATGGGATATTAGTGGGGAGAGATACATTTTTAAAATCTCAAAACCAGATTTCACTTGGTTCGATGACATAGCAAATTACTTGACTGGAAAAATGTTTCAAAAAGTGGAGTTGGACGGAAAACTGTGCACGAAATAAAACATGTGAAGAGTGTTTGTGTCGGACAGCCTTGCCAAGTAATTGGAAAGACATTTACAAGACATTGACAAGACACTGACAAAACATTGACAAGACATTGACCAGCGTGACAATGGCGCTAGCTGACCAGCACACGGTGGCAGCGACGACAACTGTCTTTGATCGGACCGCTCATCTGAACAAGGGGAAGTAAACATGGGGAAAAAAAACAAGACTCACAAGCCGTGCTAAGGGAAAGAACAATGGCGTCAACGCATTGTCAAGGGAATTAATCAATCAAAGAAGGGCTCCGTCTAACTAAAGGTCGATAACTGGTAGCTTTTTGAAACAAATAATAGTTTCCACTAAAAAAAATAAAAACAAATATCAACCTTGAGATGCAGATGTCTTTTCCTTTTGTACTTTAAAATCTGAGGTTTACAACGATGTTTAATGCATTGTAATTCCGCTTTTCAAAAAGTGTTGATGAAAAGTTGATGAAAAGTTGATGAAAAGTTGATGAAAAGTTGATGAAAAGTTGATGAAAAGTTGATGAAAAGCTTTTCATTTGATGTTTGGATTAAATCTCCTCATTACGAGTGACACAAACAGGGTTGTTAGCCTGACGGTCGTGTCTTGTAGCCTGACGGCCGAGTCTTTTAGCCTTACGGCCATGTCTTGTAGCCTGACAGCCGAGTCTCTTAGCCTAACGGTCGTGTCTTTTAGCCTGACGGCCGTGTCTTTTATCCTGACGGTCGTGTCTTTTAACCTGACGGCCGTGTCTTTTATCCTGACGGTCGTATCTTTTAGCCTGACCGCCGTGTCTTTTAGTCTGAGGTTGCATTTCACGGGGAGCGAGTAAAATGAATTTAAGAGCAGGAGAAATTATATTTTTAACGTGCTGTCTTCTAGGATACAACATCTAGGATACAACATCTAGGATACATCTCGGACAGAACATTTCAGATAAATTTTAACTTTTATATTTTCAGTTTGTCTTTGTTCGCCAAATTAGGCTTCTGGCCGACACATTAGTTTCTTTTGTTGCGTCCTCTTTTCAGGTTTTACAATAACTTGTTTACATCACGTGATAGCGGCCAGCCAATGGGCTACACTTATTTCCTTCACGTGATAGCGACCAGCCAATGGGCTACACTTATTTCCTTCACGTGATAGCGGCCAGCCAATGGGTTACACTTATTTCCTTCACGTGATAGCGGCCAGCCAATGGGTTACACTTATTTCCTTCACGTGATAGCGGCCAGCCAATGGGTTACACTTATTTCCTTCACGTGATAGCGGCCAGCCAATGGGTTACACTTATTTCCTTCACGTGATAGCGGCCAGCCAATGGGTTACACTTATTTCCTTCACGTGATAGCGGCCAGCCAATGGGTTACACTTATTTCCTTCACGTGATAGCGGCCAGCCAATGCGTTACACTTATTTCCTTCACGTGATAGCGGCCAGCCAATGGGTTACACTTATTTCCTTCACGTGATAGCGGCCAGCCAATGGGTTACACTTATTTCCTTCACGTGATAGCGGCCAGCCAATGGGTTACACTTATTTCCATCACGTCATAGCCGCTAGCCAATGGGTTACACTTATTTCCTTCACGTGATAGCGGCCAGCCAATGGGTTACACTTATTTCCATCACGTCATAGCCGCTAGCCAATGGGTTACACTTATTTCCTTCACGTGATAGCGGCCAGCCAATGGGTTACACTTATTTCCTTCACGTGATAGCGGCCAGCCAATGGGTTACACTTATTTCCATCACGTCATAGCCGCTAGCCAATGGGTTACACTTGTTTCGCCATTTTTTGTTGTTGCCATCTTCAAAGATCTAATCCCCCCAACCCCTCTCCCCAACCCCCCCCCCTTTCCTTCGCCACCCACCCGCCACCACCAGCATCGCGCTAATAACCCTAATCTGAAGTAACATCAATATAATTGTCAGTTAATCGCTAACAAATGAAGGTGTCCCAAAAATCATCCAATCCTACATTTTGTTCCACAAAGACGATCCGGAAAAAAACGTTTTTTTTTATAAACGACCCTTTCCCCACCTTCCCCCCTCCCACAGTCTCTTACGATCTTCTTGAGCATTCATATTTCTGGGTGGCACGGCGCCCCAACGGCAGCAAGACAGATCGTGACTAGTGAGACTGGATCACCCAGGACACTATTAAAGGATGGACGCCTTGGGGTGGGGTGGCGTTCATCACGCGCAACCCCCCACCCCCCATCCCTTCCCACAAGCCTTTGAAGCCGGTGGTTTACTTGGGGCTTCTTTCCCCTTCCCCCCCCCCCCCTCCTTTATCGATTGCTTTCAACTAGACAAAGGCAAGAAAAAACAATGTCTAGAGTGATGGCCGTTTTGTGGATTAATTTGAATAATGTCTCTGCAATAATCGGATGAGCATCTTGCAATTTGTGCGTGATTTATGTGGTGTGAGCAGTCTGGGTGTGTGAGAGTAAGATGGATGATAAGATTGGCGGGGCGAGGTTGTCCGAAACGCTTCTCAAACTGTCAGCGTCGATGGATGCAAAGATCTGCTCTATCTCTGTACAATGGCCGGTCTACCGGTTATCGATGGGACCTTTGTGGTTTTGTTATTGTGTTTGTTTAAAACTTGATTGATAGGATAAATAAACAATTATGATGGTATAAAGTTTAGATAAACATTCATGATAGTATAAAATTCATGATAGTATAGATAATATTCTTGATAGTATAGATGATATTCATGATACATTAAATAATATTCATGATACAATATATAATATTCATGATACAATAGATTTCATTTATGATACTATAGCTAATATTAATGATAGTGTGGATAATATTCATGATAAATAGATAATATTTACGATAGTATAGATGATATTCATAATAGAAAAAATAATGTGTATGATAGTATACATAAACATTATGATAGTATAGATACAATTCATGACAGGCTGTAGTACCGGATAAGAGTCCAGGAGACGAGAACAATTCTTATTGCAAATTTCTTCAATTAAATCCATTGCTAAAACTGTCCACTCATCTACAGCACGTCAGTGAAAATAAGATGGAGAATGTGATCAAGCTGAAAGATTGGGGAAATACGTAACAGACTCTCAGGGAAGTTTTCATGGAAAGCAGAAAAACACCACAAAACAAACAAAAAACGAACGTGTCGGTCAAAAGCCTTCCTCGGCGAACAACTTGCGAAAGTGTCGAATTAGACCGATTGATGTCATCTGGGCGATTGATGTCATTTGACCGATTGAAGTCATTTGACCGATAGATGCCATCTGGCCGATTGATGCCATTTGGCCGATTGATGCCATTTGACCGATTGATGTCATTTGACCGATTGATGTAATTTGACCGATTGATGCCATTTGACCGATTGATGTCATTTGATCGATTGATGCCATTTGAACAATTGATGTCATTTGACCGATTGATGTCATCTGGCTGATTGATGTCATTTTACCGATTGATGTCATTTTACCGATTGATGTCATTTGACCGATTGATGTCATTTTACCGAATGATGCCATTTGGCCGATTGATGACATTTGGCCGATTGATGCAATTTGACCGATTGATGTCATTTGACCGATTGATGTCATTTGACCGATTGATGCCATTTGACCGATTGATGTCATTTGACCGATTGATGTCAATTGACTGACTGATGTTTTTTGTCCGATTGATGTCATTTGACCGATTGATGCCATTTGACCGATTGATGTCATTTGACCGATTGATGTCATTTGGCCGATTGATGCCATTTGACAGATTGATGCCATTTGACCGATTGTTGCCATTTGAACGATTGATGCCATTTGACCGATTGATGCCATTTGACCGATTGATGTCAATTGACAGACTGATGTTATTTGACCGATTGATGTCATTTGACCGATTGATGTCATTTGACGGAATCAGAAAAATTGTTAACTTTAATGTTACTGTCAACACATCATTTGGTGGGCAGTTAACAGGGACTTTAACCGCGCATATGTTCATGAGTTTAACATGGGATTAAAAAAAACACATTAAAAAATATTACAACGAGCGGGGATTAAAGCAAGGATAACAAGATTAGCATACGATTTAGAATTTAGAGGGTGGAAATAAGAAGAAATCAATGAATCAACAAAGCTGCACACATAGACCAGAAGCATGAGATTATTGCCGTACTATACAGTTCATGGGTCTGCCTCTAACTCTATCTCTCAAACTCTCTCTCTCTCTCTCAATCGATTTCTCTTTCTCTACCTCTTCATCTATAACCCTATATCTCATCCCGCTCTCTTTCTCTGGCTCTCTCACTCTCTCTGTATGTCTGTGTTCCTGTCTCAAACTCACACGTTAAGTGCCGCCCATATTCACAAAACAACTGTTATCTTCTGTTAATGTCTCAAGCATTGGGATCCCCTTACGACTGTCACATGAACTCTTCCCTCCACGAGAAATGTGATGCCCTCCCATCAGTGAGCTGCGCACCACCGGTGCCTGGTGCGGCGTCCGTCGCCACTGGGTGAACATTAGGGGTGGAGAGGTGGCAGAAGGGGTGTATGAATTTTTTTAGCTGGAATAACCTGTTATCGAGCTACACCAAATTACGATCACGTGACTTTTGTGAAGGGGAGAAGCGTGGTGGCGGAGAGAGGGGGGTGGGGAGACAAGCAGCACAAGAGCCATAAATATGAAGGTCGGTAGATGAGCATTGGACTCATAGGATTTATATTTTAAGTCAAACTTTGTCTCTATGTTGACTAAAGACATAGTATCTACATCAGACCTGCACAGGTCATAATGTAAGGCGGCAAGTAATAATTTATGAAAAACATTGTCGGGCCAAAAGACAATAGGACAGGAGGAAATCTATTAATAAAATAATAAGGATAAATAATATTTCGTTACATCGCGGGCCGCAAAGTGGGTGCTGGCGGGCCGAATGTGGCTGGCGGGCCGAATGTGGCTGGCGGACCGAATGTGGCTGGCGGGCCGAATGTGGCTGGCGGGCCGAATGTGGCTGGCGGGCCGAATGTGGCTGGCGGACCGAATGTGGCTGGCTGGCCGAATGTGGCTGGCGGACCGAATGTGGCTGGCGGGCCGAATGTGGCTGGCGGGCCGAATGTGGCTGGCGGGCCGAATGTGGCTCGCGGACCGAATGTGGCTGGCGGGCCGAATGTGGCTGGCGGGCCGAATGTGGCTGGCGGACCGAATGTGGCTGGCGGGCCGAATGTGGCTGGCGGGCCGAATGTGGCTGGCGGGCCGAATGTGGCTGGCGGACCGAATGTGGCTGGCGGGCCGAATGTGGCTGGCGGACCGAATGTGGCTGGCGGGCCGAATGTGGCTGGCGGACCGAATGTGGCTGGCGGGCCGAATGTGGCTGGCTGGCCGAATGTGGCTGGCGGGCCGAATGTGGCTGGCTGGCCGAATGTGGCTGGCGGGCCGAATGTGGCTGGCGGACCGAATGTGGCTGGCGGGCCGAATGTGGCTGGCGGACCGAATGTGGCTGGCGGGCCGAATGTGGCTGGCTGGCCGAATGTGGCTGGCGGGCCGAATGTGGCTGGCGGACCGAATGTGGCTGGCGGGCCGAATGTGGCTCGCGGGCCGAATGTGGCTGGCTGGCCGAATGTGGCTGGCGGGCCGAATGTGGCTGGCGGACCGAATGTGGCTGGCGGGCCGAATGTGGCTGGCGGGCCGAATGTGGCTGGCGGACCGAATGTGGCTGGCGGGCCGAATGTGGCTGGCGGGCCGAATGTGGCTGGCGGACCGAATGTGGCTGGCGGGCCGAATGTGGCTCGCGGACCGAATGTGGCTGGCGGGCCGTATGTTGTGCAGGCCTGTTCTTCATGATGAGTTGGGGGGCAAATATTGCCATATAACAGGTAATATAAATAAATGTAACAAATATGTTTAATCTTAGGCTCAGTGCACGTATGATATAATGCGAGTAGGGGAGGTCTATCATTTTGTTATAGTGTGTTACATGGGCTTGAGGGTGGTAGAGTGCAATGTTATGTAACAATTCATTTGGATTTTTTTTTTAATCAATCTTATTTTTGAAAAATGTATTCTTTTCAAATTTAAGAAATTATCTTTGATTATTAAAAGCTAAAATGTATTTTTTCTTTATGATTATTAGCACATTTTTGTACAAAAATTTCTGTCTAGTTTTTTTTGCTTGAAATTTTCTTGTGTTTGGGACTTTATTCGGGTTTATCGGGTTGGGGTGGGGGGGGGGGGGGGGGTTGCTAGAAATGTTATATAATATTAGAGGGTGGGGGGGGGGGTTGAATATAAATTTGTCATGACTTTATACGGGGTAATGGTGCGTCAAAATGTCATAATTTTGTGTACATAAAATGTGCATGGCCTTTAAAAGAAAACTTGCAAACAATCAACAAACAATAAAAAAAAACAATCAACAAATAATCAACAAACAAGGTGATGACGTAGACAATTATTTGGTGTTTTTTATGACTCATTCCTGTTTCTGGTGGTAGATGTTTAGGACTCAGCAGTTTGCAAGCAGCTCCATACAAATATTGCTTACCATTGAAGTATATTTCCAAACCATTGGACAGCCCTGTGTTTGGTGGAGAGCCTTGTGTTTGGTGGACAGCCTTGTGTTTGGTGGACAGCCCTGTGTTTGATGGACAGCCCCGTGTTTGACGGACAGCCCCGTGTTTGATGGACATCCCCATGTTTGATGGACATCCCTGTGTTTGATGGACATCCTTGTGTTTGATGGACAGCCCTGTGTTTGATGGACAGCCCCGTGTTTGACGGACAGCCCCGTGTTTGATAACATCCCCGTGTTTGATGGACATCCCCGTGTTTGATACATAAAATGTGGACGTATCTATCATCAGCTACCATCTACAGTTAGACAGACTGACTTTTCTTTGAGTTGAATGATACCAGCCCCATCTCTCATCCTTTGTAAGTGAGGTCCACCTCTTTGTAGCACTGATCTACACCACGAATGAGACAATCTATTTACGCCAACCATTTAGATATCTAGGGTCGGTTCACACGATCAAATTTTCCTTCAAGCATTTGATGCAATTCGCGTATGAAGCCTTGTCACAACTTTCAAATTAGTATTTGATCTAATTCCCCCAAAAAGAAACCACGCACAAAATAAGTCGTTCATACAACAATTTTGATCGTGTGAACTGACGCTTAGAACAAATTCATCTGGACATCTCCGCGACATATTTAAAAAAAAAACCCGAAAATTAAGTTGTCGTTAGCAAACGCAATATTGTTTAACATGTGTTGTTAAGCGCGTCGTTGTTAAATGTGTGCTAGTTTAGCCTGTCAGAGTTAAAACACCATTAAATGTATATTTTGTTCCCCACCATGTTTCCTCCCACGAAGCATTGTTTGAGTTGCCCAAGATATTGATGTCACTTGGTGTGAGAACCACCGACAGTAAAGCTCGAGCGACACCGTCTGATGGCCGGCCGCACGCGCAAACAAAACACATGAAAACAGGACGCAGAGATTTTTGATCATCAAAGGATGGAGTCGAGTGGGGCCCCGTCAGATGTAGAGCCACTGGTGGAGGATCTCGGGGCAATGGAAAGAAAACACGGGCCTTCTTTGAGATAGTAGGAGAACTCGGGGGTCAAGTCGTGCCAGGAAAAGGTCACACCCAGGCCTGATTTGGTCACGTGTCAGTATTAGTGTTTTCTGATTAGTTACTTCTGTCATACGGTCAAATGGCTTTTCCCCCATACCCCCCCCCCCCCTCAATAACCATTATTTTTTTCCATTAAAGTTGTCACCACACGAAGTAATATTTGCCTTGAATTTTGAGCTGAATGAAGTAATAAGATTTGGTTTCATTGTAATTTAGAAATTTGCCTCAAATTCGTTCCACCCACCAGGAGCTAAATGACAATCTAAGAAATGTTGGCGGCATTTGTGACAGTGTTCATTACATGATTTGTGACGGTATTCAATACAGTATTTGTGACAGTGTTCAATACAGTATTTGTGACAGTGTTCAAAACAGTATTTGTGAAAGTGTTCAATACAGTATTTGTGACAGTGTTCAAAACAGTATTTGTTACAGTGTTCAATACAGTATTTGTGACAGTGTTCAAAACAGTATTTGTTACAGTGTTCAATACAGTATTTGTGACAGTGTTCAAGACAGTATTTGTGACAGTGTTCAAAACAGTATTTGTGACAGTGTTCAATACAGTATTTGTGACAGTTTTCAATACAGTATTTATCTGAGACAGTATTTGTTACAGTTTTCAGTTATAGTAACGTTATGCTATTGACAGACGATGACGGTATTTGTGACAGTTCATTGACATAATCACGTAAGACTAAAGACAGAAGATGGCATTATAAGAAACCCCAAATGTCTTCCGCTCGGCCATGACAAATCTTGCAAATGGCGCTTCACCTTGACCTTTGCCCCCATGACGCGAAGTCTCACAAAAGACGAGAGAGCGAGTGAGTCAGCCATTAAGTTCGTTACCTGCAGCCTGCGGTCTTCCCTGGGAGACAATGAGTAACAAGTGGCAACGGGGCGCTTCGGAAAAACCCGCTCTGACCAAAGTCATTAGACCCAGGAATTGAAGTTCCTGATTGGTCATTATCTACTTCAATGGAGACCTCCAGAAATCTTCCAGGCCGCGGGAGCCCAAGATCACGCGCTAGGGGACACCAGGGAAATGACGTGAGTTCCAGCACTCGTAGAAATGTTCTGTTAAACGCAAGGTGGCTCAGCAAGGATGAGTTAAGAGTCGGGAATTGCGAGTTCAAAGGGTGAGCTAGGAGTCGTGAGTTGTGAGGTTAAAGGATGATCTAGGAGTTGGGAGTTGCGAGGTCAAAAGATGAGCTAGGAGTCGGGAGTTGCGAGGTCAAAGGATGAGCTAGGATTTGGAAGTTGCGAGGTCGAAAGATGAGCTAGGATTCGGGAGTGGCGAGGTCAAAGGATAAGTGGGCAGTCGGGAGTTGCAAGGTCAACAGATGAGCTAAGAGTTGGGAGCTGCAAGGTCAAAATATGAGCTAGGAGTCGGGAGTTGTGAAGTCAAAGCGATTCCGAAGTACCTGTCCTAAGATATGTAATAGCGTCTAAAAATAAAATCAATACATATTGACTGTTTTATCCGTCATGGTTAATAGTAACGAGTTATAAAATATGAGGATCACAATTGTCTGGGCAGATATCAATCAATTGTCTGGGTAGATATCAATCAATTGTCTGGGTTAGATAACAACCAACAGCTAATCCTGCAAATATATAGCTATGGCCAGCCAAACAATGGCAGCCTCTACGCGTGAACTTCCCATCCGTGTTACAAGACAAAACATGCATTCAAGTAACGCACTTTATAAGATTCCCAATTAGTCCTAACCCCACCCCCCCAGGCCACCTCGGTACGCCATTACCCCGTAATTATATTAATTTTCTAATGTCCCAACACATTTTTGCACCGCAGATTTATTACACCAACTAATTAGGTATTAGAAAAGAAAATATTACGCACCAAATGCACTTCCGGTATTTTTTTAAAAAAGAACCTCATTTGGCGCAGCTATCTGGAATTTTATTTTGTACACTATTTAACATCTAGTGGCGTTAGTGACATTCGTTCATCGTTACATTAGGGACTTGCGTCTTTGGACACATTCTTGGTTTAATTTACCTCAGTGTTATCTCTGGTTATTAAAACAACTATTTGCACTCGTCGTTCATTGTTAAAAGGCCTTCCACACGAACCACCCCACGAAGACAGAGTTGGGTAAATGTTGAGTGATATGACCGCGTTTTTTTTTTACCATGGCCGCCATCTTGGTTGCCCCGACCCGCGAATTTTTACGTGTTCACGGGTCGGGACAACCAAGATGGCGGCCGTGGAAAAATAAAATAACTCACGTTTTTGCTAAAATTAAGAATAAAACGTTTTTTAAAAATGAAAAAAATGACCTAAATGTATCCCTAAACCTAACCTGAATCCTAAATGTATCCCTAAGCCTAACCTGAACCCTAAATCTATCTCTAAACCTAACCTCAACCCTAAATCTATCTCTAAACTAACCTGAACCCTAAATCTATCCCTAAACCTTACATGAACCTTACATGAGAGAGAAGTTTTTTAATTTAAAAAAGTAACTAGCAAAATATATTTTAATTAAACTTCTGTCAGAAAAAATAATCTGGAAAAAAGTGAGTGAGTCCATGGCGGGTCTCAGAAAACTGTAGGCAGTGCTCAGAAAACTGTAGGCAGGGCTCAGAAAACTGTAGGCAGGGCTCAGAAAACTGTAGGCAGGGCTCAGAAAACTGTAGGCAGGGCTCAGAAAACTAGGCAGGACACATCGGTCTAGTTCTATCTGTTAAGTAAATTTTTGAGAGCGGCTACCCATTATTGAGTATTAAAAAAGAAAATATAGCCGCATCTATCCAGAGCCGCAGTTTTCCGACCACTGATTTATGATGTGATGTGATGAGATGTGATGTGTTATGATGTGATAAGATGTGATGTGATGAAATATGATGTGATGAGATATGATGTGATGAGATATAATGTGATGATATATGATGTGATGTGATATGATGTGATGAGATATAATGTGTTATGATGTCATGAGATGAGATATGATGTGACAGGATGTTGTAGGTTATGTTAAAATTTAGATATGATTATATTGGTTGTGACAGAATCTGGTTACATTGTATACCACGTGATTTGGGACTTGTTAGATTTAAATTAGTTCACATTGAAATGTTACTTGCACATAAAGAAAAGCAGACATGAAGAAATCAAAATATGTCGACATGGATTGACGTCAGGTCTGGTGCGGCTTTTTGCACATTCGGATAAAGGATACTTGCATTTAACTGGACGGGAGAAAATCTCATTTTTCCTTGAGACGCGCGAACATCATGACGTGCTGACAAAACAGGCGTGTAACAGGTCTTCAAGGTTAAACGTGGGGTGGTGGGGGAGAGGGCGCAACAAATCGCGAATGACTCAGTTGACACCTTGGTCAAAACCTGGTCAAATGTCGACTGGTAAACGAAAATTAGTCAAAATTCATGAGTGTTGTGAGGGGTGTGTGTGGGTGTGTGTGGATGTGCTTGGGTGGGGGAAGGTCAGTCTGTAGAGTTTTGAGATTTTTCAGACCGTCAACATGAATCACTCGGCCCAAAGGGTACTGATGGGTACTATGGGGTACTATAGGGCACTTGATAGGGTTACAGGGAGAGGGTTGTCACTAGAGCTTGTAGTTTAGGAAAGTTACGAGGGAAGGACTTGACAAGACTCAAAATCACGTCTAACCTTCGGGTCATCCAGTCCCTTGTGTGTTTTCAATAAAATAGCGCCGTCACGTGATCTATGACATTTGTGTTTGTTCCATTACAACCTCATACAAGAAAAAGGGGGGGGGGAGGTAGACTGGTGTGGGGATGGGTTGATCATTTGGGGGGGGGGGGTATTTGAGAAGAAAATGTAAATATTTTTTTAAAAACATAACATTTCTCTTAATGTTCTCTAAGACATTCTGCATAATGATCAAGTTAACTATCAAGTAAACAATCATGTGAACTATCAAGTAACGATCAAGTTAATTATCAAGTATAATATCTAGTTAATGATCAAGTAAACTATCAAGTAAACTTTCAAGTTAAAGATTAAGTTAATGATCAAGTAAACTTTCAAGTTAAAGATTAAGTTAATGATCAAGTAAACTTTCAAGTTAAAGATTAAGTTAATGATCAAGTAAACTATCAAGAAATGATCAAGTTAAACATCAAATCAACAGTTTACCATGGTGCCCATTCCATGACGTCACCCAATAGCTGTCAAACAATCTCAAACAGATAAACGTTGGATGGATCCCTGGCTGTCAGATTGAGGATTAGAATGACTCAACATGCCAGTAATCTCATGCACTCTCCACCGGGGACACCCCCCCCCCACAACCCAGAAACAAAATGAAGCTAAAAAATCATCAGTGCCCCCCCCCAACAAGCACAGTTATGTCCAACCCCCCCCCCCCCCAAATCCCCTAAAAGCCCTTATCCTCCACGTCCTCTATCTGAAATGATCTATTAAAATGAAAATTGAAAAAAAAATCTAAGACATGAAATTTATTAATTTTCCCGAAGAAAAGAGCATGCAATATTGGGGCCCATCGTGGATCGATATCTATCTTATGGGGAGTTAACCCCCTGGTATCTGGAAACACCGCGGTACGTGGTGATCGTTCCTAGTTGTTAACATCCCGTCATGTCTTCACTCGTATTACACATAGCATTTTAATTGTGTACATTAATGACAGAAATGGACTTTAGTCGCATTTGTCAGTCGTTACAGAATGGCAGGAGACAAGAAGATGTGTCACAAAAGTTGTTACATAGCAATACGTAACAGTTCTTGTAAATTTGGGACATGTAAATATTAATTTAAATGTAACGCTTCTCTACAATCAACCCCTGCAGTATCTTGCATATGCCGATGACATAGCATTCTTGGGTACAAGTGGTCAAGACATAGCATTCTTGGGTACAAGTGGTCAAGACATAGCATTCTTGGGTACAAGTGGTCAAGACATAGCATTCTTGGGTACAAGTGGTCAAGACATAGCATTCTTGGGTACAAGTGGTCAAGACATAGCATTCTTGGGTACAAGTGGTCAAGACATAGCATTCTTGGGTACAAGTGGTCAAGACATAGCATTCTTGGGTACAAGTGGTCAAGACATATCATTATTGGGTACAAGTGGTCAAGACATAGCATTCTTGGGTACAAGTGGTCAAGACATAGCATTCTTGGGTACAAGTGGTCAAGACATAGCATTCTTGGGTACAAGTGGTCAAGACATATCATTCTTGGGTACAAGTGGTCAAGACATAGCATTCTTGGGTACAAGTGGTCAAGACATAGCATTCTTGGGTACAAGTGGTCAAGACATAGCATTCTTGGGTACAAGTGGTCAAGACATAGCATTCTTGGGTACAAGTGGTCAAGACATAGCATTCTTGGGTACAAGTGGTCAAGACATAGCATTCTTGGGTACAAGTGGTCAAGACATAGCAAACGCCTTTATTGAATTAGAAGACGCATAACTACAAGCCGGGCCAAACCAAACACATGACTATCTTAAGAGAAGAACAGACGGATGAAACCATTAAAATTAGAACCCAGACTCTTGAAAAAGTACGTAAATCAATTCATAAACATAGGATCCTTAACAAATGAAAGAAATAATAACTATAACTAACAAAAAGGAAAGAAAGAACATCAGCCGGAAACAGAAAATACTTGTAATAACTTAAGTGTAAGTAAAAACATTACAAGAAAAACAAAGAAAACTATATATAAAACTGTAATCGGACCACTTGTAACATACGCAAGGAAAAAAAAATCAGCAGTTAGGTCTTAGTGGAAGGATGGGGTAAGGCAGGCCAAAGCCCTACATGTGATGTAGTGCCACAGGGAGGTAAGGATGGTCTGAGTGGAAGGATGGGGTAAGGCAGGCCAAAGCCCTACATGTGATGTAGTGCCACAGGGAGGTAAGGATGGTCTGAGTGGAAGGATGGGGTAAGGCAGGCCAAAGCCCTACATGTGATGTAGTGCCACAGGGAGGTAAGGATGGTCTGAGTGGAAGGATGGGGTAAGGCAGGCCAAAGCCCTACATGTGATGTAGTGCCACAGGGAGGTAAGGATGGTCTGAGTGGAAGGATGGGGTAAGGCAGGCCAAAGCCCTACATGTGATGTAGTGCCACAGGGAGGTAAGGATGGTCTGAGTGAAAGGATGGGGTAAGGCAGGCCAAAGCCCTACATGTGATGTAGGTCTGAGTGGAAGGATGGGGTAAGGCAGGCCAAAGCCCTACATGTGATGTAGGTCTGAGTGGAAGGATGGGGTAAGGCAGGCCAAAGCCCTACATGTGATGTAGTGCCACAAGAATAAATGGATGGATTGCAACGTCACTTATGTACATGCAGGCCCGCTTATGTTATTGTGACCAAATCTCAATACGTGTGTAGAAATGAACTATATCCGGCCCTATATCCTGCCCTATATCCTGCCCTATATCCGGCCCTATATCCTGCCCTATATCCGGCCCTATATCCTGCCCTATATCCGGCCCTATATCCGGCCCTATATCATGTCCTATATCCGGCCCTATATCTGGGCCCTATATCCGGCCCTATATCCAGCCCTATATCCAGCCTTATTTTCAGCCCTATATCAGAATCTGTTCAAAATGACATGAAAAGATTTAACCAAGACAAACAGACCGCAAACAAACAAAACGGTATGAAAAAGGGTATACAGCAGGAATAAATTGTAGCTTAACAGTTGACTTTTCTAGTCCCCGTGTGTCAGGAAGTCACGTCATGACTGCCGACATGAGGCAGGCTGTAATGGTAATACTCTCTGGACCAAGAGTCATTATTGACTATTTCAGGGAAAATTGTTTCCACTTCGGGAAATTATGTCACGACTAGACGGAACTGACAACCCTCGTGAGTCTGCTTAAATGATACAAGTTAGTGAACCTACGTGGATGTTACACGTTCGTAAATCTACTTGGATGACTCAAGTTAGTGAACCTACGTGGATAATACACGTTAGTGAATTTACTTGGTTGACTCAAGTTAGTGAACCTACGTGGATAATACACGTTAGTGAATTTACTTGGATGACTCAAGTTAGTGAACCTACGTGGATAATACACGTCAGTGAATTTACTTGGATGACTCAAGTTAGTGAACCTACGTGGATAATACACGTTAGTGAATTTACTTGGATGACTCAAGTTAGTGAACCTACGTGGATAATACACGTTAGTGAATTTACTTGGATGACTCAAGTTAGTGAACCTACGTGGATAATACACGTTAGTGAATTTACTTGGAATACTCAAGTTAGTGAACCTACGTGGATAATACACGTTAGTGAATTTACTTGGATGACTCAAGTTAGTGAACCTACGTGGATAATACACGTTAGTGAATTTACTTGGATGACTCAAGTTAGTGAACCTACGTGGATAATACACGTTAGTGAATTTACTTGGATGACTCAAGTTAGTGAACCTACTTGGATAATACACGTTAGTGAATTTACTTGGATGACTCAAGTTAGTGAACCTACGTGGATAATACACGTTAGTGAATTTACTTGGATGACTCAAGTTAGTGAACCTACGTGGATAATACACGTTAGTGAATTTACTTGGATGACTCAAGTTAGTGAACCTACGTGGATAATACACGTTAGTGAATCTACTTGGATGACTCAAGTTAGTGAACCTACATGGATAATACACGTTAGTGAATCTACTTGGATGACTCAAGTTAGTGAACCTACGTGGATAATACACGTTAGTGAATCTTCTTGGATGACTCAAGTTAGTGAACCTACGTGGATAATACACGTTAGTGAATCTACTTGGATGACTCAAGTTAGTGAACCTACGTGGATAATACACGTTAGTGAATCTCATAGATGTTAAAAATGTACATGATTAGTAAACATTGAACCGGAGAATGGGTTAATGAGGAGAGATCATGTAGAAGGAGCTATGGAGGTAAGGTTGTGGAGAATGGGTTAATGAGGAGAGATCACGTAGAAGGAGCTATGGAGGTAAGGTTGTGGAGAATGTGTTAATGAGGAGAGATCACGTAGAAGGCCGTAGGGAGGTAAGGTTGTGGAGAATGGGTTAATGAGGAGAGATCACGTAGAAGGAGCTATGGTGGTAAGGTTGTGGAGAATAGGTTAATGAGGAGAGATCACGTAGAAGGGGCTATGGAGGTAAGGTTGTGAAGAATGGGTTAATGAGGAGAGATCGTGGAGTACAAAGGCGTGAGGCAAGTGTTTGGAGACAGGCGTGTGCTACATTGTGTGGGATACTTCACATCTCTTAGCTCCTATAAAACTAAATGAAATAAGATTTCACACAGCACAATCAATTACTATTAATTACAACGTCAGGCGTTATTGTAGGATATAGAAATCAACTGTACATTTACTGACAAACCTCATGGTAGGGAACAAAAATCATTCAGTTTGATTGAGATTCTGCTATTTATTTTACAAAAGATTTCGGAAACGATTTTCCAGACATTAATATATTTAACCGTTTCAAAGTGATGCATCGTATCTTTAGTTGAACCAGCTAACTTCACTGAAACAAAGTGATGCATCGTATCTTTAGTTGAACCAGCTAACTTCACTGAAACAAGGTGATGCATCGTATCTTCAGTTGAACCAGCTAACTTCACTGAAACAAGGTGATGCATCGTATCTTCAGTTGAACCAGCTAACTTCACTGAAACAAAGTGATGCATCGTATCTTTAGTTGAACCAGCTAACTTCACTGAAACAAGGTGATGCATCTTATCTTTAGTTGAACCAGCTAACTTCACTGAAAGAAGGTGATGCATCGTATCTTTAGTTGAACCAGCTAACTTCACTGAAACAAAGTGATGCATCGTATCTTTAGTTGAACCAGCTAACTTCACTGAAACAAGGTGATGCATCGTATCTTTAGTTGAACCAGCTAACTTCACTGAAACAAAGTGATGCATCGTATCTTTAGTTGAACCAGCTAACTTCACTGAAACAATTCGATGCATCGTATCTTCAGTTGAACCAGCTAACTTCACTGAAACAAAGTGATGCATCGTATCTTCAGTTGAATCAGCTAACTTCACTGAAACAAAGTGATGCATCTTATCTTTAGTTGAACCAGCTAACTTCACTGAAACAAAGTGATGCATCTTATCTTTAGTTGAACCAGCTAACTTCACTGAAACAAAGTGATGCATCGTATCTTTAGTTGAACCAGCTAACTTCACTGAAACAAAGTGTTGCATCTTATCTTTAGTTGAACCAGCTAACTTCACTGAAACAAAGTGATGCATCGTATCTTTAGTTGAACCAGCTAACTTCACTGAAACAATGTGATGCATCGTATCTTCTGTTGAACAAGCTAACTTCACTGAAACAAAGTGATGCATCGTATCTTCAGTTGAATCAGCTAACTTCACTGAAACAATGTCATGCATCTTATCTTTAGTTGAACCAGCCAACTTCACTGAAACAAAGTGATGCATCTTATCTTTAGTTGAACCAGCTAACTTCACTGAAACAAAGTGATGCATCGTATCTTTAGTTGAACCAGCTAACTTCACTGAAACAAAGTGATGCATCTTATCTTTAGTTGAACCAGCTAACTTCACTGAAACAAAGTGATGCATCTTATCTTTAGTTGAACCAGCTAACTTCACTGAAACAAAGTGATGCATCGTATCTTTAGTTGAACCAGCTAACTTCACTGAAACAATGTGATGCATTGTATCTTCTGTTGAACCAGCTAACTTCACTGAAACAAAGTGATGCATCGTATCTTCAGTTGAATCAGCTAACTTCACTGAAACAAAGTGATGCATCGTATCTTCAGTTGAATCAGCTAACTTCACTGAAACAATGTCATGCATCGTATCTTTAGTTGAACCAGCTAACTTCACTGAAACAAAGTGATGCATCGTATCTTCAGTTGAACCAGCTAACTTCACTGAAACAAAGTGATGCATCGTATCTTCAGTTGAACCAGCTAACTTCACTGAAACAAAGTGATGCGTCGTATCTTCAGTTGAACCAGCTAACTTCACTGAAACAATGTCATGCATCTTATCTTTAGTTAAACCAGCTAACTTCACTGAAACAATGTCATGCATCTTATCTTTAGTTGAACCAGCCAACTTCACTGAAACAAAGTGATGCATCGTATCTTCAGTTGAACCAGCTAACTTCACTGAAACAAAGTGATGCATCGTATCTTTAGTTGAACCAGCTAACTTCACTGAAACAAGGTGATGCATCGTATGTTTAGTTGAACCAGCTAACTTCACTGAAACAAGGTGATGCATCGTATCTTTAATTGAACCAGCTAACTTCACTGAAACAAGGTGATGCATCGTATCTTTAGTTGAACGAGCTAACTTCACTGAAACAAGGTGATGCATCGTATCTTTAGTTGAACCAGCTAACTTCACTGAAACAAGGTGATGCATCGTATCTTTAGTTGAACCAGCTAACTTCACTGAAACAAAGTGATGCATCGTATCTTTAGTTGAACCAGCTAACTTCACTGAAACAAAGTGATGCATCGTATCTTTAGTTGAACCAGCTAACTTCACTGAAACAAAGTGATGCATCGTATCTTTAGTTGAACCAGCTAACTTCACTGAAACAAAGTGATGTATCGTATCTTTAGTTGAACCAGCTAACTTCACTAAAACAAAGTGATGCATCGTATCTTTAGTTGAACCAGCAAACTTCACTGAAACAAGGTGATGCATCGTATCTTTAGTTGAACCAGCTAACTTCACTGAAACAAAGTGATGCATCGTATCTTAAGTTGAACCAGCTAACTTCACTGAAACAAGGTGATGCATCGTATCTTTAGTTGAACCAGCTAACTTCACTGAAACAAAGTGATGCATCGTATCTTAAGTTGAACCAGCTAACTTCACTGAAACAAGGTGATGCATCGTATCTTTAGTTGAACCAGCTAACTTCACTGAAACAAGGTGATGCATCGTATCTTTAGTTGAACCAGCTAACTTCACTGAAAGAAGGTGATGCATCGTATCTTTAGTTGAACCAGCTAACTTCACTGAAACAAGGTGATGCATCGTATCTTAAGTTGAACCAGCTAACATCACTGAAACAAGGTGATGCATCGTATCTTTAGTTGAACCAGCTAACTTC
Organism: Omphiscola glabra; assembly: GCA_964017045.1. NCBI lineage: Eukaryota > Metazoa > Mollusca > Gastropoda > Lymnaeidae > Omphiscola > Omphiscola glabra. The sequence continues at coordinate 24,526,379 of OZ024799.1, forward strand.
ACTGAAACAAGGTGATGCATCGTATCTTTAGTTGAACCAGCTAACTTCACTGAAAGAAGGTGATGCATCGTATCTTTAGTTGAACCAGCTAACTTCACTGAAACAAGGTGATGCATCGTATCTTTAGTTGAACCAGCTAACTTCACTGAAAGAAGGTGATGCATCGTATCTTTAGTTGAACCAGCTAACTTCACTGAAACAAGGTGATGCATCGTATCTTTAGTTGAACCAGCTAACTTCACTGAAAGAAGGTGATGCATCGTATCTTTAGTTGAACCAGCTAACTTCACTGAAACAAGGTGATGCATCGTATCTTTAGTTGAACCAGCTAACTTCACTGAAACAAGGTGATGCATCGTATCTTTAGTTGAACCAGCTAACTTCACTGAAACAAGGTGATGCATCGTATCTTTAGTTGAACCAGCTAACTTCACTGAAACAAGGTGATGCATCGTATCTTTAGTTGAACCAGCTAACTTCAATGAAACAAGGTGATGCATCGTATCTTTAGTTGAACCAGCTAACTTCACTGAAACAAGGTGATGCATCGTATCTTTAGTTGAACCAGCTAACTTCACTGAAACAAGGTGATGCATCGTATCTTTAGTTGAACCAGCTAACTTCACTGAAACAAGGTGATGCATCGTATCTTTAGTTGAACCAGCTAACTTCACTGAAACAAGGTGATGCATCGTATCTTTAGTTGAACCAGCCAACTTCACTGAAACAAGGTGATGCATCGTATCTTTAGTTGAACCAGCCAACTTCACTGAAACAAGGTGATGCATCGTATCTTTAGTTGAACCAGCTAACTTCAATGAAACAAGGTGATGCATCGTATCTTCAGTTGAACCAGCTAACTTCACTGAAACAAAGTGATGCATCGTATCTTCAGTTGAATCAGCTAACTTCACTGAAACAATGTCATGCATCTTATCTTTAGTTGAACCAGCCAACTTCACTGAAACAAAGTGATGCATCTTATCTTTAGTTGAACCAGCTAACTTCACTGAAACAAGGTGATGCATCGTATCTTTAGTTGAACCAGCTAACTTCACTGAAACAAGGTGATGCATCGTATCTTTAGTTGAACCAGCTAACTTCACTGAAACAAGGTGATGCATCGTATCTTTAGTTGAACCAGCTAACTTCACTGAAACAAAGTGATGCATCGTATCTTTAGTTGAACCAGCTAACTTCACTGAAACAAGGTGATGCATCTTATCTTTAGTTGAACCAGCTAACTTCACTGAAAGAAGGTGATGCATCGTATCTTTAGTTGAACCAGCTAACTTCACTGAAACAAAGTGATGCATCGTATCTTTAGTTGAACCAGCTAACTTCACTGAAACAAGGTGATGCATCGTATCTTTAGTTGAACCAGCTAACTTCACTGAAACAAAGTGATGCATCGTATCTTTAGTTGAACCAGCTAACTTCACTGAAACAATGTGATGCATCGTATCTTCAGTTGAACCAGCTAACTTCACTGAAACAAAGTGATGCATCGTATCTTCAGTTGAATCAGCTAACTTCACTGAAACAAAGTGATGCATCTTATCTTTAGTTGAACCAGCTAACTTCACTGAAACAAAGTGATGCATCTTATCTTTAGTTGAACCAGCTAACTTCACTGAAACAAAGTGATGCATCGTATCTTTAGTTGAACCAGCTAACTTCACTGAAACAAAGTGTTGCATCTTATCTTTAGTTGAACCAGCTAACTTCACTGAAACAAAGTGATGCATCGTATCTTTAGTTGAACCAGCTAACTTCACTGAAACAATGTGATGCATCGTATCTTCTGTTGAACCAGCTAACTTCACTGAAACAAAGTGATGCATCGTATCTTCAGTTGAATCAGCTAACTTCACTGAAACAATGTCATACATCTTATCTTTAGTTGAACCAGCCAACTTCACTGAAACAAAGTGATGCATCTTATCTTTAGTTGAACCAGCTAACTTCACTGAAACAAAGTGATGCATCGTATCTTTAGTTGAACCAGCTAACTTCACTGAAACAAAGTGATGCATCTTATCTTTAGTTGAACCAGCTAACTTCACTGAAACAAAGTGATGCATCTTATCTTTAGTTGAACCAGCTAACTTCACTGAAACAAAGTGATGCATCGTATCTTTAGTTGAACCAGCTAACTTCACTGAAACAATGTGATGCATTGTATCTTCTGTTGAACCAGCTAACTTCACTGAAACAAAGTGATGCATCGTATCTTCAGTTGAATCAGCTAACTTCACTGAAACAAAGTGATGCATCGTATCTTCAGTTGAATCAGCTAACTTCACTGAAACAATGTCATGCAACGTATCTTTAGTTGAACCAGCTAACTTCACTGAAACAAGGTGATGCATCGTATCTTTAGTTGAACCAGCTAACTTCACTGAAACAAAGTGATGCATCGTATCTTTAGTTGAACCAGCTAACTTCACTGAAACAAGGTGATGCATCTTATCTTTAGTTGAACCAGCTAACTTCACTGAAAGAAGGTGATGCATCGTATCTTTAGTTGAACCAGCTAACTTCACTGAAACAAAGTGATGCATCGTATCTTTAGTTGAACCAGCTAACTTCACTGAAACAAAGTGATGCATCGTATCTTCAGTTGAACCAGCTAACTTCACTGAAACAAAGTGATGCATCGTATCTTCAGTTGAACCAGCTAACTTCACTGAAACAAAGTGATGCGTCGTATCTTCAGTTGAACCAGCTAACTTCACTGAAACAATGTCATGCATCTTATCTTTAGTTAAACCAGCTAACTTCACTGAAACAATGGCATGCATCTTATCTTTAGTTGAACCAGCCAACTTCACTGAAACAAAGTGATGCATCGTATCTTCAGTTGAACCAGCTAACTTCACTGAAACAAAGTGATGCGTCGTATCTTCAGTTGAACCAGCTAACTTCACTGAAACAATGTCATGCATCTTATCTTTAGTTAAACCAGCTAACTTCACTAAAACAATGTCATGTATCTTATCTTTAGTTGAACCAGCTAACTTCACTGAAAGAAGGTGATGCATCGTATCTTTAGTTGAACCAGCTAACTTCACTGAAACAAAGTGTCGACCAATTTAAAACACACACACCGAATTTTACAGCTTTACAAGAAATTCGCGTAAAGCCAAAAATGTTTGAGGGGGGGGGGGGGGGGGAGAGAATCCGTGAGATATCAAACGTCCTTACAAACAGAAGGTTTACAGTCTTCCCAGGGGACGGCACTCTATTATCTCAAGTTGTCGCCCTCTTTCAATTTCCAGGACTTCCCCTCGTAACGACGTCTCGGATATCTTCTGGATGGAGGAGGGGGGAAGGGACAAAAATTAGAAGTATGGTGGGGGGGAAGCGCTTAAAGTTTGAGGGTGATGGGGCTGTGAGTGAAGTGTGAGTAGGGCTGGTGGTAAAAGAATGGGGCGCGGAGAAATGGTCAAGATGAGAATAGGGCTCTGCAGCAGCTCGTCCTAAGTCTCCGACCCATTTCTCAAACAACCCAGAGACCGCCTCTAAGACCAGTTTTTTTACGCTATGCTCGCCATAATGTGTGCTCATTTCTTGGTCTGTATCTAGACACTGGGCGTGAACTCACTCCTGACCTGTTCTATGAATCTACGAGGCACAGTAAGCCAGACGCTGATTGAGGGGAGAGAAGACGATTCCAGGAAATGACTCTCAACTCAACTCTATTTATGCATAGTGACCAAACTGCGACAATGCGACCTGGACACAACGAAGACTTGCTCATTGATATCTTTAGCAGAGATAATGCAAAGTCAATGCGGCCTGATGTTCCATATGACCTCATACTTCATACGGCCTCATATTTCATATATGACGTCATATTTCATACAGCCTCATATTTCATACGGCCTCATATTTCATTTATGACCTCATATTTCATACATCCTCATATTTCATACGATTCTTATATTTCATATATTTCATTCCCAGCGATAGTCATCTATGTTTGGAAACGTTCAGCCTAGTTAGACACACAAGTCGGATGCCAGTTTTATTCAGTTTATTGTATGATTATATACGTTTTAAGTCTTTTGAACTAACTTACATTAAAATTATTTTAAAACTCTGCGGGACTTAAAACAAACAAATGGAGAAATAAAAATAGATTATCGTTTAATGAAAAAATTAAAAGTTTTCGCGTAACATCCTTAAGTCGAATATAAACGTGGTAGACGAAAAACGATGATAAAAAAAACTCATCGGTATTCATGGTTGTCTGATGTCCAGTGAGGCATAACGAAGGCCGGACAATGGGGGGTCGTGTGGCCACATAAATCTAATAGTAGCGACCGTCAGAAGACCGGGCGTATTCCTGGTGTGGGGGGTTAGGGGTGGAGCAGAGGGTAGAGGGCGTCAAAAGGACGATAAACAAGCTGTGTTTCACAGAGACAGCCATCTTTAATATCGGCGCCACCAAAACTGCCGGCCTCGTGGGATTTACTCCCCCCAGCCCACCAGGCCAGATTTATGTGGTAGTTTAACCACAACCCTGTCGGCCAAGCAGAGGGCGCTGCTCATGGCTGTACTCGAGACATCCAACGACTGTACCAGAGACACGCAATGACTGTAGCCGAGACATCCAATGATAGCACCAGGGACATCCAACGACTGTAGCCGAGACATCCAACGACTGGACTCGAGATATCCAACAACTGTACCAGAGACACGCAATAACTGTAGCCGAGACATCAAATGACAGTACCAGAGACATCCAACGACTGTTGCCGAGACATCCAACGACTGTACCAGAGACATCCAACGATTTTCACTCAAGAAATACAAAGATTGTTAGGTACAATTTGGAGTAGGGGGTGGATGCTTAGCCAAAACATCACGATAGGATGTTTACAGTTGGAAAAGAATGAATTTTGTTTCATTTTTCTGCCTTCTCATAACAATGTTATCCACATTGTAATGTCTTTACCAGACCCAATGGGAGGTGAATCGAAGCATTGTCAAACTTATCGTTGACCGTTTTTGAGTTTTTGTTTAAAAATTGTTGGAAGAGGAAACAATCAAACTGATTTTCTCAATGTCGAAATAATGCTAGGAAAAAATATCAATTTAAAAACGAATTGCTACTTAAAGCTACCTACCAGCCCACGTGGTGCAAGGCTGGTTTCTCTCATTTATAAAACTTACTAGCTACATAATAAATAACCAGTAGAGAAGTGTGAGATGTCCCTTATCCAATGATCTGACGAATCCTGGATGTAAAATTATTTGCGCTTGACATATTTATTAAAACAAATATTTATTGTATCGGTAGTCCAAGCGTTATGACCCAAATTAAGTAGTGGAGGATTTAACAATGAGACCAGGTGATCACGTGACATTGTTTTAGAGGTCAGAATTGATCGAACACTATGCACGATTTCAAGAGGTGTGCAATAATTTGATGGAGTTTTTGGGATCTATGAAAGAGAATGTATCAGTTTTACTTGTTTTCTTTGCCTGCCCCCAGCCCCCCCCCCCTCGGATTCAGTGTCTTCATTGCCACTGCCCCGTCATGTTCTACCTTGACCCGTCATTATGTACCCTTTCCCCACCATATTCTTCCCTGTCCCCGTCATTATGTACCCTTTCCCCACCATATTCTTCCCTGTCCCCGTCATTTTATACCCTGCCCCCATTATTTTATACCCTGCCCCCGTCATTTTATACCCTGCCCCTGTTATTTTATACACTGCCCCTGTCTTTTATACCCTGCCCCCATTATTTTATACCCTGCCCCCGTCATTTTATACCCTGCCCCTGTTATTTTATACCCTGCCCCTGTCTTTTATACCCTGCCCCTGTTATTTTATACCCTGCCCCTGTTATTTTATACCTTGCCCCTGTCTTTTATACCCCCTCCCCCGTTAGTTTGGCCACTGTCCTCTCCACAAATACAATACAATGCACACAAAATCTAAAACACCATTTTGATTTTAGCCTCGCTTTGGTTGCATCGCACACCAGGCACGTGCTTTTCACTCGTCCGAGAGCGCCTTTCTGTGTTCACGTCACGGGGACGAGACGGCTTTCTTCATTTCTCTTGATTCTCTTTTTTTCTTTTCCTTTCATTTCTTTTATTCTTCATCCCATTTTTTTTTAATTCTCAAGTTTTTATCATTTAAAACCAGCCCCGTCGACACAATCTGTGTCAAAAATTTATGAGCCCAATAAAACATGGAGTCCATTGATCCAGTAATCAGCTCAAATCTTAATGGCTCGCTCAAACCAGCGTGTGGCCATTTTTAAACTCATAAATAAAAACGCGTTGTCTGAAATCCTTCAAATCTCAGCTTAGCGGTGGACCGTGGGGTCTAATACCCACACATTTGAAACAAAAGAATGTGATGTCACGGTAGTGGGTGGGGAGGGGTGGTTTAAGAATGACCGCAAACTTGTGGTCAAATTAACAAACACAAAAAAAAAAAAAAAAAAAAAAAAAAAAAAAAAAAAAAAAAAAAATGAGCAGTTTATGGCGACTAGTTAACACTCATGAAAAATACATGGAGACATTTTGTGTCGTAAGGCGTGTTGTGTTAAACGGACACACGCGTCGTAAGGCGTAGTGTGTTACACGGACACACGTGTCGTAAGGCGTAGTGTGTTACACGGACACACGTGTCGTAAGGCGTGTTGTGTTACACGGACACACGTGTCGCTAGTCGTGGTGTATTACAAGCTGAGTTATAGCGTGTACATGCATTGAGTGTGTGTGTGTGTACCGGTGGGAGTGTGAGTGTACGTGCGGGTGTGAGTGTATGTACGTGTGCCTATGTTCGCGTGTATGCACACACACACACATATAATTATATATATATATGTATGCGCATGTGTGTATGTGGCTGTGTGTTTATGAGAGTGCGTGTTTTGTGTATGTGCCTAGTTCCTATTTATGGTCTTAGTCCAACTACTTTTTACATCGGGATGTTAAAGTGATCATGAACATATAACAGACATCACATATACAATGTAATACAAAGTCTTAGAAATAAAACATCATAATTATAGGACACGATCTATAGTGATAATGAGGAGGACAAAATGTGTCCGCTGGAATGATATGAGCAGCTGTCCGTATTTGTTGTGTCAACTAAAGCAGAGAACGTATTGTTTGACAAATGATCGCTAACAAAATAATTTCATGTATGCGTTCGTGACAGTGTCTTTCTTTTTTTTAAAGAACCAACTTTATATTGACATCAAAATGGGCGCAAATATTCCGCACTTTTCATCTTCATGAATAGAGAAAGTTTATGTTATTTAAAATTGATTTTCTAATGAAATCAAAACATTTCGCGAGAAAAACATATTTAGAAGAGAGAACATTTTGTGGTCTGTATATTTTATATGGTATGGTGCTGTAGATGTTGTGGTGCTTTATATTTTAAATGGGGCCGTGTTGTAGATTGTGTGTTGCCGTTTATGGCGTAGTTCTGTTTATCGTGTACTGCCGTAAATGGCTTACTTCTGTATAAGGTGTGGTGCTCTAGATAGTGTGGTTCTGCAGACTGTCTGATTCTGCAGATGATATAGGGCTGTAGAATGTGTTGGTGCTGTAGATTGTGTGGTTGCTGTACATGATGACACGTGATGTAGGGACGTCTTCCTGACGTACATTATGTCACGTGACTAAATTAAAATTGTGTTCACACCTTCTTCCGGGGAAAGACACGAGAAAGGAAGTGACGTAATGGCTTACCTTGATGATGCGGTCACTGACGCGGATGCCGTTGACGTCACCGACTCCGCCCTCCGTGACTCTGGAGATGACGACACCGACAGGGCCATTGTTGTTGTTGTTCTCGGGCTGAAATGGTAGATGGTGGAAAATAGTGGTAGTTGGTGGTTGATTGTGGTAGTTGGTGGTAGATGATGGTAGATGATGGTAGTTGTGATTGATTGTGGTAGTTGGTGGTAAATGATGGTAGATGGTGGTACATTGTCTTAGTTGGTGGTAAATTATGGTAGTTGGTGGTAGAGGGTGGTAGATGGTGGTAGATGGTGGTAGATGGTGGTAGATGGTGGTAGATGGTGGCAGATGGTGGTAGATGGCGGTAGATGGTGGTAGATGGTGGTAAATGGTGGTGGATGGTGCTACATGGTGGTAGATGTGGTAGATGGTGGTAGATGGTGAGAGATGTGTTTTATAGCTATTTGAAGTTAGGGATATTAGAACACTAACCAGCAGTTGAAAAGAAAGATATCCGGTTCACATTATTAATTTCTTGGGAAGATAATACAAATATTCGTAAAAATCGTCTTGTTCACTAGTTCCTAATTCCTGATGTTGGTGCGTCCCCCCCAGCTCCCCTCCCCCAGGTTCTTTCACTACTCCATGGAGTGTTGGGGCCGGATATGACAGAATTGTTTTCTGGCACTTCAGCTACTGAAAGAGAAACACTATGTGCGTGTTTACCTCAAAATTTGGATCTGTTGTGTTGTGTTATTTTTTGTCCAGTTTATTGAAATATAAATAAATAAAATAAAATATATAATATATATATATATATATATATATATATATATATATATATATATATCGTAACCCATCGCCACCCCCTCCTCGAATGCACACCAAGATAATATAAGTATACATTTATACAATGTTGTGTGGACATCAAGACTGATGTGGACACTTCAAAACATCATATGCACAGTGTCGTCATCAAAATGTTATCTCGGAACGACAAAGAAGCTGACAGGAAAACACGGCAGATGCACCGTAGGGTCCTGCTTTGTAAAGTCAACTGGGAATTGATCAAGTCAATATTTGATCTGACTTTGTGCAGGTCAACATGACAGATAACGGGGATAGGCCTGGTTGGGGGGGGGGTTGGTGGGGGGAAAAAAGGGGGGTTGGCGGCGATCTAGTGGACCTTAATAATGTGCACTAAACTTCTTTTTTTTTTAACTCCGTCCTATTTCTGGTTGTCTCCCGCTTCTTTCTGTGACTTTTCTCCCCTGCTGTAGCTTTCTCCGCATGGTCAACACAGCTTTCATTTCAATTTATCTTAATGGCTTCTGTCCCCAGCTGGTCTTGTGTACCGGAGACTTTGATCCCAGGATCCCGGAGACCCCAGGGTTGGGGGGCGGGACGGGTTGATCAAGGAATCGGTAAAAATCTTCTCATGGACTGTGTCAATAAGTCACTCCTTGAAATGGGAGCTCTGGTGGTGGTGGTGGGAGGAGAGAGTGGGGATGGTGGGTCTCTTGGGAGGGAAGGAGGGCTCAGGCGGAGGTGGGTGGGAGAGGGGCTGTCAGAAATTTAATGATTTTATTATGTAAATATAAGACAAAAGCAGATGAATAACTAAGTTGTTACCAGTGCTATGAAGTTGTGAGATCACGTGGAGAGTCTCAGAGATTGTGGGGTTTCGATGATTATAGAGATTCAGAGATTGTAAGGATTCCCAAATTTTAGGTAGTCAGAGGTTGTGGAGCGTCGATTATGGTAGAGAGTAAGAGACTGTGGCATGTTGAGGATTGTAGATACTCACAGATTGTGGAATGTTAGATATTGTTAGGATTCAGAAAGTTAAGAGAGTCAGAGATCGTGGACTGTCAAAGATTGCAGAGAGTCAGAGATCGTGGACTGTCAAAGATTGCAGAGAGTCGGAGATCGTGGACTGTCAAAGATTGCAGAGAATCGGAGGTCGTGGACTGTCAAAGATTGCAGAGAGTCGGAGATCGTGGACTGTCAAAGATTGCAGAGAGTCGGAGATCGTGGACTGTCAAAGATTGCAGGGAGTCAGAGATCGTGGACTGTCAAAGATTGCAGAGAGTCAGAGATCGTGGACTGTCAAAGATTGCAGAGAGTTCAGAGATTAGGTGTGGGAGGCCGTGACGAAATGATTAGTCTCCCAAGACTGGCTGTCCACATTTTTCTATAATTAAACAGGACTATATGAGTACACCACTGAGTGAATGACGGAAAAAGAATTGGTCCCATATGTGTCGCTATGAAATGAATGACATGTGTTGAATTCAATATATTCAAATATGGTGTCAGGTAATCAGTCCAAGGCCTATGCATGGTGTCAGGTAATCAGTCCAAGGCCTATGCATGGTATCAGGTAATCAGTCCAAGGCCTATCCATGGTGTCAGGTAATCAGTCCAAGAACTATGCATGGTGTCAGGTAATCAGTCCAAGGCCTATGCATGGTGTCAGGTAATCAGTCCAAGGCCTATGCATGGTGTCAGGTAATCAGTCTAAGAACTATGCATGGTGTCAGGTAATCAGTCCAAGGTCTATGCATGGTGTCAGGTAATCAGTCCAAGACCTATGCATGGTGTCAGGTAATCAGCCCAAGGTCTATGTATGTTGGCGAAATGTAATAGTGGGGCGTTGTCTATTTTTGTAAAGAAAGAAAATATTGATAGGGCATGGCGGAAATAACATATTTAATAATAATAATAATAATACACTTAAAACATGATGACAAAATATGTTGGCGTTGTCCCCATTTTCGTTCGCTTTATCAAGTAACAAGCGTTCATTTCAGAGCACTATACTATAAACAAGAATAGCTTCAAGACAATCAACAAAAATTGAACTCAGTCAGATTTGTATACAGTTTTCAACATCACATTACCATTTATGTAATGCGTAAAGCTAAATTGTAGAGTTTTACATCGGAAATCATTCCCCCCCCCCCCCCCCCAAACTCCTCAGCCATCGTCTCTTTTCCTCGAATCTCGCGAGCTTTCCAAAATCAGCTTTCCGAAGTCAGCTTTCAAAAGTCAGCTATCCAAAGTCAGCTTTCCAAAGTCAGCTTTCCGAAGTAGCGATGTTTCAGGTTTCGCACAGAGGTGCATGCCATCCAGATAGGAATTTATCACCAAGCTCCGTCTATCACCCAGCAGCGTCCATCACCGAGCACCGTCCATCACCAACGGGCAGTGGGCTCTGGCCCCTTGATGCAACTCCTGACGTCTTCTTTCCTACTGAGTCATAGATAAATTAGATTTGTCTGCTCCTGCCTCGGCCCCCTAATGGAATGGCTGGAGAAAGACGCTCTTGACAGAAGGGGAGCTCACTCGGCGTAGAACTCTTGCGTTTCGCTGGTCCAAAAATCTCATGATGAAAGGGAAATATTTGGCCGTGGGGACAACAAAAAAAAAGACGTCGACGTTTTAACATGAGGGAAGGTGAAAAATGTTTTGATATTAGCGGATTTAAGATAATTTTAATGAACACCTTTTTATGACGTCATTATTGGCGGATTTTTTTTTTCTTCATTCCCACGAAATTGATATTCAGCTTTGCATTGGATTTTCTGCTGAGGAGAATGTGGGAACTTGTTTGCTGGGGGACATTACCCCCCTCACCCCTCTCTCCTCACTCCCTCAATCTCGTCGTCCAAGTTTTTCGGAATATATCAACGAGATAAGCGCCGAGACTATGACGGAAATGGGATTACAATGATTGACTTTACAATGATTGACTTTGCAATGATAGACTTTACAATGATTGACTTTACAATGATTGACTTTACAATGATTGATGTGTGCAATGTATTAATGTTTCTTACAATGTAATCAACGATGCCACGTTCGTATCGTATATTAACCATTAAGATTAAAAATAATAAAATTTAAAGAAAGAAAACCAACTATCCTAAAAACAAGGGTTCTAATGCGTTTGTGATAGAGGGTTCGTGTTGGTTCGCACTCACTGACTTTGAAGGTGGGTTCGTGTTGGTTCGCACTCACTGACTTTGAAGGTCGGGTTCGGTTTGGGTTAGGGCAATGGTCGGCAAACTCATCAGTCCAAAGAACCAAACAAAAACAGCAGTAGCAGGACGATGTGTAAGTTATGGGTTCGGTTCGATTCCCAGCTCTACTATCGTGGCAATGTGGTATTCCAGCTCTGCTATCGTGGCAATGTGGTATTCCATCTCTGCTATCGTGGCAATGTGGTATTCCATCTCTGCTATCGTGGCAATGTGGTATTCCAGCTCTGCTATCGTGGCAATGTGGTATTCCATCTCTGCTATCGTGGCAATGTGGTATTCCAGCTCTGCTACCGTGGCAATGTGGTATTCCATCTCTGCTATCGTGGCAATGTGGTATTCCATCTCTGCTATCGTGGCAATGTGGTATTCCATCTCTGCTATCGTGGCAATGTGGTATTCCATCTCTGCTATCGTGGCAATGTGGTATTCCAGCTCTGCTATCGTGGCAATGTGGTATTCCATCTCTGCTATCGTGGCAATGTGGTATTCCATCTCTGCTATCGTGGCAATGTGGTATTCCATCTCTGCTATCGTGGCAATGTGGTTTTCCATCTCTGCTATCGTGGCAATGTGGTATTCCATCTCTGCTATCGTGGCAATGTGGTATTCCATCTCTGCTATCGTGGCAATGTGGTATTCCATCTCTGCTATCGTGGCAATGTGGTATTCCATCTCTGCTATCGTGGCAATGTGGTATTCCATCTCTGCTATCGTGGCAATGTGGTATTCCATCTCTGCTATCGTGGCAATGTGGTATTCCATCTCTGCTATCGTGGCAATGTGGTATTCCATCTCTGCTATCGTGGCAATGTGGTATTCCATCTCTGCTATCGTGGCAATGTGGTATTCCATCTCTGCTATCGTGGCAATGTGGTATTCCATCTCTGCTATCGTGGCAATGTGGTATTCCATCTCTGCTATCGTGGCAATGTGGTATTCCATCTCTGCTATCGTGGCAATGTGGTATTCCATCTCTGCTATCGTGGCAATGTGGTATTCCATCTCTGCTATCGTGGCAATGTGGTATTCCATCTCTGCTATCGTGGCAATGTGGTATTCCATCTCTGCTATCGTGGCAATGTGGTATTCCATCTCTGCTATCGTGGCAATGTGGTATTCCATCTCTACTATCGTGGCAATGTGGTATTCCATCTCTACTATCGCGGCAATGTGGTATTCCATCTCTGCTATCGCGGCAATGTGGTATTCCATCTCTGCTATCGTGGCAATGTGGTATTCCATCTCTGCTATCGCGGCAATGTGGTATTCCATCTCTGCTATCGTGGCAATGTGGTATTCCATCTCTGCTATCGTGGCAATGTGGTATTCCATCTCTGCTATCGTGGCAATGTGGTATTCCAGCTCTGCTATCGTGGCAATGTGGTATTCCATCTCTGCTATCGTGGCAATGTGGTATTCCAGCTCTGCTACCGTGGCAATGTGGTATTCCATCTCTGCTATCGTGGCAATGTGGTATTCCATCTCTGCTATCGTGGCAATGTGGTATTCCATCTCTGCTATCGTGGCAATGTGGTATTCCATCTCTGCTATCGTGGCAATGTGGTATTCCAGCTCTGCTATCGTGGCAATGTGGTATTCCCAGCTCTACTATCGTGGCAATGTGGTATTCCATCTCTGCTATCGTGGCAATGTGGTATTCCATCTCTACTATCGTGGCAATGTGGTATTCCATCTCTGCTATCGTGGCAATGTGGTATTCCATCTCTACTATCGTGGCAATGTGGTATTCCATCTCTGCTATCGTGGCAAGAGGTGGTATTCCCATCTTTACTATCGTGTCTAGGTGGTATTCCCATCTCTACTCTCGTGTCTAGGTGGTATTCCCACCTCTACTATCGTGTCTATATGTGGTATTCCCATCTCTACTCTCGTGTCTAGGTGGTATTCCCACTTCTACTATCGTGGCTATATGTGGTATTCCCACCTCTACTATCGTGTCTATATGTGGTATTCCCATCTCTACTCTCGTGTCTAGGTGGTATTCCCACTTCTACTATCGTGGCTATAGGTGGTATTACATTTTCCCCTTGACCACAACTGCCATTCTTTTCTTCCGCTCCAAGGCTCAGCTTTTCATAAGACTTGGGAATACGAACTGATGATAGAAAATTGCATGGCCTAATGGAAATATTCCTGTCTTCATCCGATGGATGAACCCGTTGATCCATGAGATGGATGGATGACGGTGGATGACCCGCTCTGTTATGGTATGATAAAATTCAAGTTAGGATTATTGTGATTGGTCGCTCCGAGTCCAGAAATCAGCGGTCAGCGTGCGATAATCGGATGTCATTATGGCAGTGTCAGTCAAACATGCGTCGTTGTTTGAAGGTTTTTTACTCACACCGTGTCATGTGATGTGTCATGTGATGTGTCATGTGATGTGTCATGTGATGTGTCATGTGATGTGTCATGTGATGTGTCATGTGATGTGTCATGTGATGTGTCATGTGATGTGTCATGTGATGTGTCATGTGATGAGTCATGTGATGTGTCATGTGATGAGTCATGTGAAGTGTCGTGTGATACTCATGAAATGTGCATGGTGACGTGTCATGCTGATGTATCACGTGATGGAGACGTTCGCAGTGTGTCACGTGATGGACACGTCCGATAAAGCAATAACACATGTGTCTATAAATTTTTAAATCTTCTTTTTAAAATGCAATGATGCCCTTCAGGTCAACGTCAGTTTAGTTTTCAACACCCAAATACCTAGAGATTCAGCTCCATATTCTAAGACGTCACACCCAAATACCTAGAGATTCAGCTCCATATTCTAAGACGTCACACCCAAATAACTAGAGATTCAGTTCCATATTCTAAGACGTCACACCCAAATACCTAGAGATTCAGCTCCATATTCTAAGACGTCACACCCAAATAACTAGAGATTCAGTTCCATATTCTAAGACGACACACCCAAATAACTAGAGATTCAGTTCCATATTCTAAGACGCAACACCGAAAATCGCTTAGAAGAGATTTCACGAAAAGAGATTTTATTTCAACCTGCCAGACGTCCAGCAAAAGTTGTCCTACTTAATAGGACGTACCCAATCCGGGAATTTTGGAGCACACGGCGACACACTCACCCGTCCAAATCTTTCAACAGATCATAATCTTTCCATTGATCGGTGACGGGAGCACGGGTGGACAGGGTGGTATGGCCGGGCGAGGGGGGGGGAGTAAGGTGGGGACTTGTTGATTGAGAGATAATGGGAGATTACGTGAATGTGAGAGCAAAGATTACTCACACTCCTTTGAAAAGAAGGGGAGATAAAAGCGTGGGTGAAGAGGAGACAAGCCAACACTCGACTGTGACAACAATTTGAGGAAGAGTTTCATTACTGGAGGGAACATGGCTGAGATTGGCGGGTTAAAAAAAGGGTGGGGGCTGCTGGAAGGTGGGATTCAGGGGAAAAGCCCAGCAAGAGATCACATTAAGTCTCAGTACTTCTTCAGCGTCAACTCACAGCAAATCAACACCGGACATTGTCCATCCTGACAAAGTGGTCAGTGCCAGAGCCCCCCCCCCCCCCCACACCGGCGAGAATGGGGACTTGTTGATGCCAGCTTTGATGACACATCTTGAAGAGCCTGTTGGCCGATTGACAGGAAGAGACGAGGCGAGTGTAGAAACGTTGAAGTCACGTGTTTACACAATTTGACGTCATGAGATAATCCTCGCGAATATTTTTAAGTTTGTTTTCAGCAGCCATCGCAGGATGTTAACAACCGCCACCCCACCCCCAACCCTTTCCCCGCCCCCTCCTCTCTAACGTCAATCAAGAGGCAGCGTTGAATGTTTGAGAACTCCTTGATTCACCGGACATCTAAATTACTTTTTTTTTAAAAATATTTGGTAAAGACCTTATTTATCATTAATGGAAGGATGACCTGAAAGAAAGAGCCACTCGTTTCTAATGTGTGCTCTTATATTATGTGCTCATTTTTTCTGTCCACACTTTGACATAATATTATGGGCTTCGGATATAAAAAAACCGTGTACATGTCTTTAAGACTTCACTATGTTTCAACTGCCCAGAAAATGGTTCACCTGTTTTGCCTGGACTTCCCATAGAATGGTTCACATTTATTGCCTAGACTTTTTTGTTTTCCTTATACTGCTCATAGAATGGTTCATTTGTTTGCCTAGACTGCTCATAGAATGGTTCATTTGTTTGCCTAGACTGCTCATAGAATGGTTCATTTGTTTGCCTAGACTGCTCATAGAATGGTTCATTTGTTTTTTTAGATCGCTCAAAGAATTGTTTATTTGTTTGCCTAGATTGCTCATATAGAAATGTTCATTTGTTTGCCTAGACTCTAGACCTTAGACCGCTAAATTAAAACTTCCCAAAAATTGTCGCGGTCGTCACCTAGGCCATGTAAGCATGGATTGTCGTAAAAAATAATATGTTTGAATCAGTTTTATTAAGCCCGATTTAACTTAAGAGAGTCGAGTTTAGAAACGACAAACAGGTTTAAAGAGCTATTTGTAAATGGAAGAACGCGTGTGTTGTTGACAGTCCAAAGGCAGGCCACTCTATTTTACAACATTTAGACATACCCCATATCACCTACGCACATGCCTGCCCTGCCTGGTGGGATTTCCGGCCATGTTGTACAAAGAGTCACCAGAATTACGTGGGGCCGCTTTAAGCCAGGGCTGTCCTGTGGCCGCAAAATAGTTTGCCAGTTGGTCTCCGGGCCGAATCCCACACTAAGGTGGATCCCTGGCCCGGTGACGCAATTCTTTGTGAGTCGGCGTTCAAGAGCTAATCGGTCAGTAACGTTTCAACCATTCTAAGCCTACGCAGTTGAAATGATGCATCTCGGGAAAAATACAGCAATTGCGGCTGTTAAAAAGACTAACTTAATGAAGCTGTGCGCACGTGAGCCGGGCTGTGCGCACGTGGATCTGGGGTGATGGTCAACGTAATTTTACCCTGGAGACAGGACAAAGGGACGGAGCTTTATTGTTTTAGAGGCGGGGCTGTGGGGATGCGTGCCAGAGACTGCTCAATATCGGCCACGACGAAAATGTCTGGTCAGCTGTCAGAGACAGATGCCAGACTCACGAGGACCCCGGCTAGGTCACTCCGGGTCAGTCTCGGTGGTGCGAACCAAGGGGGGACCTTGAGGACAGCGGCTTTTTCCATTAAGATTCATGTGTTGTTGTTTTCGGGGGGGGGGGGGGGGGGGGGAGCTGTTTGTTGTTGTATAGTCCAACTTCCATCTGCTACCAACCAAATTGATTTTATAAAAAGAAATATTATGATACACATTATTACAGCGCATGATGACTTCCGGTGCTTCTACCACACCGTTCCCCTCCAATAGTTATCTCTTTGTACATACGTGTGTCTGTCACAGAACCAGTCAACTGACAGCCTCGAGTACAGTAAACAGCCTTTAAGGTTCCTTTAAGGTTTCTTTAAGGTTCCTTTGAAGGTTTATTAAATCTGTTTCATTGGTGTTCTTGATAAGATCGACGACCATTGATGACGACCATGGATGCTGACGATGGATGCTGACGATGGATGCTGACGATGGATGCTGACGATGGATGCTGACGATGGATGCTGACGATGGATGCTGACGATGGATGCTGACGATGGATGCTGACGATGGATGCTGACGATGGATGCTGACGATGGATGCTGACGATGGATGCTGACGATGGATGCTGACGATGGATGCTGACGATGGATGCTGACGATGGATGCTGACCATAGATGCTGACCATGGATGCTGACCATGGATGCTGACCATGGAGGCTGGCCATGGATGCTGGCCATGGATGCTGACCATGGATGCTGGCCATGGATGATGGCCATGGATGATGGCCAGGAATGCCCGCAAAAAGATGTAAGGACGTTTGGAAGATGAGCCAAAGTAAAAAACAACAAAATGTTTGTTTAAGACGGAAGATGGGACCAGAAAGATTGGGTTTTTTTACCCACCGGCCTCCCCCACCCCAACATCACCACCGCCAAATAAACCCCCCCAACCCTCTAATGAGTGCAGCCTTCACCATAGTCCTGCTAGCGACAGCTCTGATTAACACAATGCCACGGAGTGGTCGATAATCTTCAGGAATCTTGGTCCCGGCCTCAATTGAACAAAGAATTTGATTGGCTGATTTTGTCAGCCACTTCAGACTTAATTACGTTGTTTTTTTTCGTCAAAGGGGGAGGGTGAGGTGGTGGGAATAGATGGTAGGATCATGTGACGTTTGCTTGGACATAAGTGGTCAAGAATATTCCCTTCTCACAAAGAGTCTCCCTGTTTCGTTTACAGGTTTAATAATATATAAATAACAGACAACGTTTTGTCACTTTCCGATAGGGCTACTGAAATATAATGTATCGTATTACAGTAAAGTCCATGTCATGTATTGGATTACAGTAAAGTCCCATGTCATGTATTGGATTACAGTAAAGTCACATGTCATGTATTGGATTACAGTAAAGTCACATGTCATGTATTGGAGTACAGTAAAGTCCCATGTCATGTATTGGAGTACAGTAAAGTCCTTATATAGAGCTAAAATGTCAACACAAAAGACGATCATCTCTGATATAAATTACGCTTCTCGTGGACTAATTCCATTTTCGGCGTCTGCTTCCTAATCAGCGAATTTTGTATTGAGAGTATATTACAAATATATATATATTTTTGAAATAAAGTATGGTTCAATAATGAGTTCAATAGCGCGCAACATGTAACTCCCGATAACTACGCTGAATGATTTTTATTTTATATAACCCAATAGAGTTTGGCGCATAATATTTTCTATTCGGAAAATGAAATCGTCTCAGTTAAGAATCGTGTAAAAAAATATTCGGCTTAAAAGTGGTTGGGACATCAGAATATATTAAAATAGTTCATGGGCGTGAAATAAAAAGTGTGCAGTGACATATCATTTGGTAGGGGTGTAGCAACAGTTGGGATTCTTAAATGTGCGTTACCTTAGTTCATATTTTGTCCAGCAACTTTAGTAGATGAGAAGTTCACGCATTACTGCCAACCAATGGTTTTGGTCTGGCTATATCTAGTTTTCAATAATGAAATAAATAAACAAATTTAGAATAGTGCACATTCTTTTGGACGCCATGCAGTTAAGGGGCAATATATTGATTCATTTATATTCTACAGGGGTTCTCAGTTCTATTTGTGTTGTAGCCGTCGTCAATGGATAGGTAGATGCATGCTCACCAATGAATGTTAATTTCTAGCTTAGAGGAAAAGGAAATGGTTTTATTTCATTATTCTCTCAAAATACAAATCTATTAAACTCTGTATGTCACTGTGTTATGACACCATGTCATGTTCCCCCGTGTCACGTTTGCGCTAGTTCCCACGTGATTAACATAGTTGCCTAACTGTGCCCTATCATCCTACACATCGCAGCCACTTTTCCAATCATCTGTGACGTGTCTGACTTGTCACCAAACACCTGCTGTTAATTGAACGTCTGACAACTCTCGTCATTTTCTTGTCACTCTTGTCACGTCATAAGACCACCCACAATCTGACTCCACCCCCCCTCCAGGGTAACCCACCAACAAGCATTTTTATTTCTCTCTCTCTCTCTCTCTCTCTCTCTCTCTCTCTGTCTCTCTCTCTCTCTCTGTGTCTCTCGTTTCCTCTCTTACATTCTCTTACTCTTTGTTTTTCAATCTACCACTCCCATCTGTCTCTCTATGTCTATTTCTCTATACCACAACACCCACCCACACACACGTTTTAAAAAATAGAAACCTGACCATGGCTGAATGGAATAAGTGGGACCCATGTACATTGTCTGGGATAAGTGGGACCTATGTACATTGTCTGTGATAAGTGGGACCTATGTACATTTCGGCTCAGAGATGACGTCAACAGCTAACGTTTATACAACCGCATAGATTAAATGTATATAAAGCCACCCACCCTCCTGAAAATATGAGTTAATATTATAACGATTGACTTTATCAACTAACCGATAACAATTGATACATTTTCTACCAGCATGGACAATCCTTTTGTATTCCATATCCTTTGACCGTCCTTTAGAAACATATTAAATGGCTTATTTCAGAAAATGGTTTATTTCTCATATCAGTAAAAAGGAAAATTTAAAAAAATTAATTAATGAATTAAAATAAAATACTTTTTTCTTTAAGTCGCGGGGGTGGGGCGTAAAAAAAATGTTCTTCTAACGTGTCTTGACAAGAGTTTGTATGTTCATCGTGGTCAGACATCTTTGTTTGATACACTTGATCAGCCATTCCAGCAGAGATCAGCCATGCATGCAGAGATCAGCCATGCATGCAGAGATCAGCCATGCATGCAGAGATCAGCCATGCATGCATAGATCAGCCATGCATGCAGAGATCAGCCATGAATGCAAAGATCAGCCATGCATGCAGAGATCAGCCATGCATGCAGAGATCAGCCATGCATGCGGAGATCAGCCATGCATGCAGTGTCCGTAGAGTTCTTGTTATTGAGTTCATCTCGGGGCTTTAAAACGGGACAGAACCGGTGACTGTGCTGTAACGGTGAGTCTTTTTTAATGAGGATGCTGTCATTTTGTTAGCGGTGACTCTCTCTTTGTAACGGGTTCACAAGCTTTCCAATCCGTTGTTGTGTCTTGGTGAATGCGCAATATTGCTCAACAATAAGATCTTTTGCTTGTCAGGGTTGTTATACTGAAGACTCTATGCCAATCCCATCCAAACAGAGATATGTAAACTCAAATGGCGGCCATTATCATATTATTCAAACGTAATGATAAGGATTCTCGGGATTCATTGGCCCGACAGAATCAGCAACCAGAAACTGTGGCAGCGGACAAAGCAAGAACCTGTAGAACAAGAGATCCTCCAGAGAAGATGGAGATGGATTGGCCATACGCTCAGGAAACCTGCCTCCAGCATAACTAGACAAGCCTTGAATTGGAACCCTCAAGGAAAACGGAAAAGAGGCAGGCCTAGAAACACTTGGCGCCGTGAAGTGGAGGCGGATACCAAGAAACTTGGCCACACTTGGGGGAGGCTGGAGAGATTGGCTCAGGATCGTGATGCCTGGAGGGCTCTTGTAGGCGGCCTATGTCCTAATCACAGACGTCGATGAAGATCGGCTGCTGTTCCTCGAGGACGAAACGGCGAAAGAAGAATGATAACGATTAAACATGACAATGTCTTTAAACCGAATATTTTGTTGGTAGCCACGGTTTCAGGACGCGACCCGCCACAGAAAAAACCATGGTTTGAGAACCTGTGCACTAGAGATGTATTTGCTCAGCAAACAGATAGTTTAAAGAGCGGGGTGGGATGCTGAAGTTGAAATTTAAGAGTTACCAATTAATATAATTTTTTAATTGATAGAAACTTTAATAAGAAATAGTGTGTTTTCCCTCCATCTACTATCACTTGTTATAATGACGATCCATCATTTGTTATGTGTTAAAATGGTTCGGTGGTGGTCGACATAGGGCGCTGTGGGTGCCATAAGCCCGGGCTCTGAACACAAAGCCTACACTGTCGGATTGAGCCGCAACTAGTCCAGGACCATATTTCCCGCACGCGACCGCCCCGCCGTGTCAGCGACCCCCAGCCTGACGCCTCACGGAATATGACACCACCAGTGACCCACATCAGCGGTGACGCTTCATCCAGATAGCCTGTGACGCAGACAAATTTAATGAGCGCGCGCCTCCCCCAAAGGTGTCACTTGCAATTTTTAACGCCCAAAATGTCAGCCAGTGGCTCAGCACTCAGCGGAGAAACTAGGGATTCATATTATTTTTTCTAATAAAAAATTTGAATATGAGTTGCCGGGTCGGCTTTTTTCTTGTGGGCAAGGCATGCAAATAAGTTAGTGTGTATGGGGGGTGGGGGGTTGGGGGGTCGGTGTTAGTTTTAATAACTATGTTGGCGTACTTGACAACTTGGATCGTATTTATGAAGCAAATTAAAAGGGAAATGTGGTATTTTATTGTATCTATTTAACATGTACACAGATAAATGTGGTATTTTATTGTATCTATTTAACATGTACACAGATAAATGTGGTATTTTATTGTATCTATTTAACATGTACACAGATAAATGTGGTATTTTATTGTATCTATTTAACATGTACACAGATAAATATGGTGTTTTATTGTATCTATTTAACATGTACACAGATAAATTTGATATTTTATTGTATCTATTTAACATGTACACAGATAAATGTGGTATTTTATTGTATCAATTTAACATGTACACAGATAAATGTGGTATTTTATTGTATCTATTTAACATGTACACAGATAAATTTGGTATTTTATTGTATCTCTTTAACATATTTACACAGATAAATGTGGTATTATACTGTGAACAAAGGTTAAATGGATCGAATAATTTTTTTTTTTAGATAAGCCATTTATTTTTAAGATACAATTTTAAGAGTAATATAATTATAAATTAAATTCAGACGCTGGAAAAATAGTCTTAGTCGCTAAGAATTCTGCTCGTAATATTAAGTTTAAATTATTCTAAGGGAAAAAACTATATATTTTAATTCATTTTGTGAGTCACACTTTATTCTCAATGTAAAAAAAAAAAAAAATAATAATAAATTACAAAATCATCTCGGTTCTGTAATCCTTAAAACCAAAGTCTCGCTCTACTTGTGACCTTGACCCGTACCAGCAGCTGACCATGTGACCTTGACCCGTACTAGCAGCTGACCGTGTGACCTTGACCCGTATTAACTGCTGACCATTAGTTCTTGACCCGTACCAGCAGCTGACCGTGTGACCTTGACCCGTACCAGCAGCTGACCGTGTGACCTTGACCCGTACCAACAGCTGACCGTGTGGTGTACAGCCACGGACTAACAGGACTAATTAGGACTTAGGTCGCCAAAGTCCCATAAGCTGCTGGCATATAACATATATGGTTGAATCATTTTACTTATTTATATAGAGTTGAACGCATAGACTCGATCACAGAGTTTCCAAACCATTTCTATACTCAACAACCCGTACGAATCATCGGACTAGTCTCACCCCCAACGCGGTGTTTAAGTCTCACCCCCCAACATGGTGTTAAAATCTCACCCCCAACGCGGTGTTTAAGTCTCACCCCCAACATGGTGTTAAAATCTCACCCCCAACGCGGTGTTTAAGTCTCACCCCCCAACATGGTGTTAAAATCTCACCCCCAACGCGCTGTTTAAGTCTCACCCCCCAACATGGTGTTAAAATCTCACCCCCAACACGGTGTTTAAGTCTCACCCCCAACGCAATGTTTTTGTCTCACCCTCACCCCCCCAAAATGGTGTTTAAGTCTCACACCCTCTACAAAAGTAGCAACTCAATTGAAAAAATTGACTGTATAACACTACACATATATAGATATAATATGGATTTCTAATTTATTGACTGTATTACACTACATATATATATATATATAATGTGGATTTCTAATTTATTGACTGTATAACACTATATATATATATATATATATAATATGGATTTCTAATTTATTGATTGAATTCCTTAGAGATGTAAGAAAATAAACCTGTGACTTTTACACAAAGCAAAATGTAGAAATGTTACAAACATATTTATTTCATAT
Organism: Omphiscola glabra; assembly: GCA_964017045.1. Lineage (NCBI taxonomy): Eukaryota > Metazoa > Mollusca > Gastropoda > Lymnaeidae > Omphiscola > Omphiscola glabra. The sequence goes on from OZ024799.1 coordinate 24,549,790, forward strand.
GTTAGAAACAAATGTCTATTATGCTCTCCTTCCTCACACGCCCCTGGAATTCCATTTCGCAACCCATGGGGTTCCTCAAAGCCAGGTTGGGAAACCCTGGACTAGAATATATTTACGCGAACACATGCATCGGATTATATATATATATATAGCCGGATATAAATACTAGAATATTTGTAGCCAAATACTACAATATTTGTAGCCGAATACATTTATATGGAATTATATAGTCAAATACAACATGTCAGAATTTACCAGCGTGCATCCCGCCTGTTAATAATAGTTATAATAAAATGAAATAATCACACACAGTCAATATTGCTACTAATGAAATGAGGTTTGTTCTTCGTAAACGCAAATTCGACCATGCTAAAACTCTTCTGAGAGAACTGCATTGGCTGCCGGTCCGCGCTCGCATAGAGTACAAAATTGCAACTCTGTGCTACCGCTGCTTGCATGACCTGGCGCCGTCCTATCTCTAAGCGCTCATGACGCCTTATGTACCCATTAGACAACTCCGCTCATCCGATAGTGGCAAACTCTCGATACCGCGTGTTCGCCTCGAGACTCACGGAAAGCGTACGTTCGCATTTGCTGGCCCAACCATTTGAAACACCCTACTTGACGCTCTCAGACACAGCCAGACGCTGGAGTCCTTCAAGACAAATTTAAAAACTGATCTATTTCGCAAACACCTTCTGGGGTGAAGTTGTCTACCATCTTTTCCAGCTAGTTATTATCTCCCAGCTTTGTTTTTGTACCGCGCTTCGAGCCTTTGGGTATGAAGCGTGATTTTTCAAATGAACTTTATTATTATTATTATATGATGATGATGTTATATGATGTTAAATGATGATGGTATATGATGGTATAATTATCTTAATCAGAATGTTTATCCATTCGCTGGACATAATATATTTAAAACACAATTCCATTGATTAGGTTCAATAAAAGAATCATATATTATCTGCGGGAATTTATAGCCGATTACATTTTCAAGAATTTAACCTTCTGGAATGTTTATACAAATGTGTTCGGCATGAACAAACAAACAAAAAAATCATCAGTGATAGATGTTCAAGATGAACATCTGTGCTTTAAGTTCAGCCTACTCAAGTTGTCACGTGATTGAACAATAAGACAGTTGCCAGTTGTTTTCCCACGGACGCCCGCTTGGCCAAAGATGACCAGCCTTTACTAAAAAAACAAAACACTTGCTCTCGGAATTAATTGCAGTGCCAGTTAGGACCAAAGTCTCGTCACAGTTGGTCAGTGATAGAGCAGATCCCAGACACCAGCATCCAGTGACTGGCAGGTCAGAGTCACGAGGTGATGGCCAACAACAACAGCAGACTCCTTTGAACCAGACGATTAACAAATAAAAAAAGTGGGGGAGGGGGGAACAAAAAAAAACTGCCGAATTTTAATCTCACGGTCGAAAGCTTATCAGCTTTAATTTAATGAGAATTAATGTGGAAACCGGGTCTTGGATTATTATTATCGTAATTTGGTGAGCGAGTGACGCGGAGTCCAACATGGCCGCCCGGCACGAGGACAGATAATGGCGGAGTACTGACGACAATGGGTGCCACCATCGGAAATTGTTCGAACGTCGCCATAAATTTGAAGTGGGGGGAGTGTGGAAAATGATTGCGCAAATTTTAAAGCGTTTGGGGGCTGTTTATGGGTCCACGGGACTATCTTCGCGTCCACAAGTTTATCTGTTAGAGCGTCAATTACTCTTTTGCATTCATTGTCGTGTCTTGTCCCGGCTGATAGGGAATTATTGGTTTTTGGTATTCAAGGGTGAACTCAAAATATTGAATTTCGTTAGATAAAAAGAGATTGGGTTAATTATAAGGGCATGTTAATATATAAAAAATATATATAGGGGTGGAATAATATGAATATAAGAAGATAATGGTCATATTGAAAGATCAAATTAATTCTAATTGTGACATTTTAACTCTGCACCCATGACAACAACAATCTGCTAAAATTTTGTCAATGTCAGTAGTTTGTGCTCACTGTTGGCAGATGTCCAATATTTACATTCATTGTGCCAGATGTCCATATTGGTACTTACTATGCCAGATGTCCAATATTGGCATTCACTGTGTCGGGTGTCCATTATTGACAGTCACTGTGGCAGGTGTCCATATTGGTACTTACTGTGCCAGATGTCCAATATTGATATTCACTGTGGCAGGTGTCCATTATTGACACTCACTGTGGCAGGTGTCCATATTGGTACTCACTGTGGCAGTTATCCAATATTGACATTCACTGTGGCAGGTGTCAATATTGGTACTTACAGTGGCAGGTGTCCAATATTGGTACTTACAGTGGCAGGTGTCCATATTGGTACTTAATGTGGCAGGTATCTAATATTGACCTTCACTGTGGCAGGTGTCCAATATTGACCTTCACTGTGGCAGGTGTCCATATTGGTACTTACAGGGGCAGGTGTCCAATATTGACATTCACTGTGGCAGGTGTACAATATTGGTACTTACAGTGGCAGGTGTCCATATTGGTACTTACTGTGGCAGGTGTCTAATATTGACCTTCACCGTGGCAGGTGTCCAATATTGACCTTCACTGTGGCAGATGTCCATATTGGTACATACAAGGGCAGGTGTCCATATTGGTACTTACAGGGGCAGGTGTCCATATTGGTACTTACAGTGGCAGGTGTCCAATATTGACCTTCACCGTGTCAGGTGTCCATATTGGTACTTACAGTGGCAGGTGTCCATATTGGTACTTACAGTGGCAGGTGTCCAATATTGACCTTCACCGTGTCAGGTGTCCAATGTTGACATTCACTGTGGCAGGTGTCCATATTGATACTCACTGTGGCAGGTGTCCAATATTGACATTCACTGTGGCAGGTGTCCTATATTGGTACTCACAGTGACAGGTGTCCAATGTTGACCACAGACAGTGTTTGGCGTTTTAGCTGTTCGATTGCTTGATTGTTCATTGAAAGATTTAAGACTCATCATATACTTAAGATTGAATTATTTTTTAAATGTCATTTCATCCTTGCCGCTCATCAACCGTGTCTTACAAAGACAAGCTGACATTTATCACATCCTTTTAAATGCGAATCCAAGCTTCTTGTTTCTTAATGGTAATGGCCATTCATGGCAGATTTGCATTCCTACAGTTGTCAATAAAGGTGTTCAAACATGCTTTATACTTTATTCGTTTCTCTTAATGTTTATTTCATTCAATTTAATATATATATATATTTTCAAACTCCACAATAACACAGCATATAATTTGTACACTGCATTTTGCATTTATACTTAAATTATATATTTTTTTTAATCATTCGAAATCTCAGAGCCTGTCTCCTGTCGCGTCCTCGAATCGGTGAATCAAGGAAAGATAACAAACAAGTGTCAAATGTAATCATCACCCTTTCATCACGTCACAGATTAGCCTCCCTTGGCGTTGAAAATCGAAACTCACGGTCCGCTGCGTCTCATGGTTGACAGGCAAATATTTAAAACTGAAACCTCCCTGAAACTGAAATTAACGCCGAAGACAAAAAGAAAGAGTAACTTCAACCAGTCGGATAGAAAGACTCTTTCGTGGCCCCGGGGGGGGGGGGGGTTGCAATGATGAGATGGTGACAGGGGGTGAATCCTTGCAGGAGTCTTGAGTTGATATTCCACAGCAATGCCCCTGTGTGTCTGGACGCCAAGGATCACGTGATCAGTGATATCTTTCAGATCGACGGGTCCCATCGTGACATTCGTTCATCACAACACAACGGGGCGGAGCAAACCTTGTCTGGCTTCTTGGGATCAAACGTAAAATTGTGTTCCAAGCATTTGGAAAAGTGATTCGGGGTTTTGGGGCCTTGTAGAGCAGAGGAAAGAAAGGGGCGCTGTCCCCCTGGTCCTACATTAAGCGCGAGCCATAACCCTAATTCTAATTCCAGTGATCTAAACTAAGCAAATCTCAAGATGATGGTCTGGAGTTCAATCCCCACCAAAGGCCAGTCAAGCAAGAAAAAAAAACAATCATCAGCACCCCGGGTGGATGGGAGTCGTTAACCTTGGACGGCACCCCGGGTGGATGAGACTCGTTAACCTTGGACGGCACCCCGGGTGGATGAGACTCGTTAACCTTGGATGGCAACTCATCTAAGAGAAGGAAACTCTGTGAATTCAAACCCAGAGATGGAGTCCCGTAGGCGGATAACATTGATACAATGAAACATTCCGACAACTCCTGAGACGCCACTGGTGCAAAGCTGAATCATCCACATGATGTTCCCTTGGGGTTATCCAGCGGCGTGGAGAGAGGCGATTTGCTGATGGGAACCAGCTTATAATCCTAGAAGAATAATCCCAGGCCTTGTGGATTTCGCCCTGCGAATTCCACACCATCGTCACCTTGTGACGGACGGATGCCAACACAACCCTAATTACATGGATCCTTAACGTATGACAATTTTTAAAGAAGGGCACAAAATAGAATTAAATACGGAATTTCGATAATACTTTGTGGCTGTAAAAAAAAAGGGGGGGGGGGTCCGTGGGGAAAAAAAGGTGTGGGTGGAAAGGGGGGTTGGACACAATTGAATTTAATCGCGCCAACAGGTACTGCCGAAAAAAAAACACGGGCCCGAATTTGTCCTGACAAAAACAGGTGAGGGGTGAAAGAAGGGTTTTTTTGTTTTTTTTTGGGGGGGGGGGGGTTTAGAACATCACTCTACAATTTTAAATAAGATTCCCAGATCACCAAAGTTCTCCAGCTAGACGTCTACTGAATGTTGGGGGAGACCAACTGGACGAACTCATTCAATGTTGGAGTGGTCGGGGAATTTCCATTTTGTCATCTGGGAGTTTGGAGGGGTTCTATTACCTGTTTGAATAACAAGCCACGTGCAGGGGTGTTTGTGTTTGGGGTTAACCCATGAAATTAAAGGGCTTTGCACTTATTAACTACCCAAACAAAAAATTTTAAAATTAAAAAATCCATCCGATCAATACTTATGATTGATGGCGTGTTGAGGACCAGACGTGTGATGATGTAATGATAGAAGGGGCAGATAACTTTATAACAACCCGTGGCGAGACTGTCATGACGGGGCTGATGACGTGAAGTATGACTTATGTGGGTTGATAAGGTTGTGAAACGCGCGGCTAGACTAATACGCCACGTGATTAGTACCGACCAATGAATGACGCAGAGGTGGCTAGTTCTTAATCACTGCTCTACGGCCCCAGTGGTGGATCTAGAAAGGAATAGAACCGTGGGCGACACAGAGGGAATGGACTCAAAGAAGACAAGCAGAAATAAAAGTGTATGTCTCTCTAATGTCTATCAACGTAATGCCTGTCAATGTCTATAAACGTTATGTCTGTCAATGTCTATAAACGTTACGTCTGTCAATGTCTATAGACGTTAAGTCTGTCAATGTCTATAAACGTTATGTCTGTCAATGTCTATAAACGTTACGTCTCTCATTTTTTTTTAAATCTTAAAAAATTGTTTCGTTCCAATGTTTATAAATGGTATCTTTATATTTCATCGTTTATTATAAACGAAAGTGTAGACTGAAGCCTTCGTCAGCGAGCGGCATAAACAAAAAAAATAAGAAATGTTTAAAAAAGTAAAAATACATTTTTTTAGCCAATGTACTCATCCTCTTGAAGTTCTCTGGGACATAAGAAAAAAATAAGATAACAAACGGTGACCTACCGTGTACCCGCCCATGATGTTAAATCCCAGAGATCCACATTTGTCCCGATATAAGCTGATCCTCCTCCAGGTAAATTCCCCGCTGGTCTGGAGAATTAAAAAAAAAAAAAAAAACAAATTAATGAATCGAATCTTGAACTGAAAGGAAATAGGAAATCGATTACAGAGACTTTTTTTGGTCAGTTGATTGATGAGCAATAACCGTTAGATTAAAGGAATCGATTCTCGTTCATTAAATTATCGTTTTATTTCAAGACTATCAAAGGGACAGTGATTCAATAGCAGCTTTAAACCCGATAAGTTCCCACACATTAAAAACTAGAGACTCCCCAAATAAGCACGGGTGTGGAGGGGGGAGGCGGGGGGCGACAGGAGATGCTTATTATTTGAGAGAGTATCACTAAATATTTAACCTCATACTACGCCTATGTAATTGACTCATACGTTTATTATAAAAGAGTTGGTCGAAAAAAATGTCACCAATGGAATAATAATCGGGAGTTTTTTTTTTATTAGGGACACATTGAGACATAATGTGTGGGGATCACTGTTACACAAAGACACAAGTGGCGATATTTCAACTTTAGGCTAGGTGAAAGATAAATATAATATTTAAAAAAAAAAGAAGACTTTCTATCAAAGACGGGGTTAAATAAACTAAAATGTAGACTTTAATGGCCGCACTGTTTTAAACCCCTGGCGCCACGTGCCGTCCGTTCATACGAGTCTATCTGCCGTATGCCCCGCCCTTAACCCCTTCCGAACCACAACTTCCCAAATAACATAAAGCTCTCACCTGAGCTCCCCACCAGGCACGCGCAGTGGTGGTTTGGAGCCGGTTCGGTCAGATTTCGTGCGAACTGTTAGTTCAAAATAATAAATATGCCTAAAATAAAGTACTAATATAACAAAAAAAACAAAATTTTTTTAATTGAAAAAAAATGTCCGTTTCTACAAATTTTTATATAAATTGCATAAATATTACTTTACAGTTTAGCACTGCTGGGTCATAAATAAAAAATCAATTTAATTTTGCTTATTTGTTGCTTATTTATTTGCTTATTTGTTTATGTACTAAAAAGACTATTTTAACGACTTCTTACGAAACAAAAAAGAAATAGAAAAACTTGCTCTATTTGACTTCAAACATTTAAAAATGCCTTGGCGGATGGACCCGAAACTCCGCTGAAGGAGCTTCATGGGCCCAGACGCCAGATCCCCTAATCGTAATTTGACTGACTGTGGCGGTGACCGATATGGCATAAGGGGACATACTAACTGCGAACCCTTTGTTACGAATTTGGCAATACACCGCTGGGCAAGCGCAATCAACCGGGATCAACCGAGCGAGAGGGTCACGTGCGACAACAACAAAATTACTCTCTAAAGTTATAAACTCCATGGATTTTTTAGTAGGGAAAGAAAGTCTCTCATTATAATAGTAATAATAAAAAGAAAGGACTATTGTATCTTGACATTTGTTCAGTAATTTAAGTACACGTGTCAATGATTCTTTGGGGGACGTTTAAAGCATCAAATACTTAAATCATGGCGTAACTTTGTGGGGAGGGGGGTGTGGGGCAGTCTAGAATTATATTTAACAAAAAGACCGTTTAATGTGCACAATGAACCCGGTGAGTAAGCTATATATTGCAACACATTTCAGTGGTGGAATGACGTTAAACACACTGAATGTGCATGTTACATTACCAGCTGAATGTGCATGTTACATTACAAGCTGAATGTGCATGTTACATTACCAGCTAAATGTGCATGTTACATTACCAGCTGAATGTGCATGCTACATTGCCAGCTGAATGTGCATGTTACATTACCAGCTGAATGTGCATGTTACATTACCAGCTGAATGTGCATGTTACATTACCAGCTAAATGTGCATTTTATATTACCAGCAGTGTGTTCATGTCATATTAACAGCAGGGTGTGCATTTTATATTCACAAATATATCCATTATTTCAACAACCAAAAGGACACGCAGACTTTCATCCGTAATTTACATATAAACATGCATCAAATAAACATCCATCAAATAAACATGCATCAAATAAACATCCATCAAATAAACATCCATCAAATAAACATCCATCAAATAAACATCCATCAAATAAACATCCAAAAACAAGCTCAAAGTTTCATCAACGCCTACATTCATACATACATCCCAGTATGCATCCACATTCATATCCATGCATACAACCCAAACAAACATCCACACACATACATCCAAGTAGCATCCTTCAATACACACGAGAATTCCTCCAAGATTACATAACACATACATCAAGGAATACGTGACAAATACCTCTACAAATACACAAATTTAGGTAAATTCACCATCAGCCCCCTTGCTTCACTTGCATCAACTCATAGTTCATACATTAGTTTGACGTGTGAGGCTTAAAACACAACATCACAAATATGTCACTTTAACTTGTTAACATACCCTTGTAACGTGAAAAATGGCCGGAACTCGCATCATCAATATTAGGTCATACACGGTGCCAGTCCCATGTGCCAGGCATCGCTGATATCCTAACCTAAATTTAATGGCCAAATAAGTCCCCAACAATTGCTCCAATATTTGTCACATTTCCATCGCGCCTGTCCCCATGTTGTATTGTCACGAGAGTCGCGGGTCAAGCTTCCGGTGGGCTCGGCTACGGTCCTTGAATACGGCCACAATTAACTCTGCTTAAGTCGGGGCTGGCGTAATCCGTGGAAAGCCCTCACCGATAACACTAGGCTAACTTTAACATAATCAAAACGGCAGGGCGAGTACCCTTTCGGTGCGCTCAGTTGGGGAAAATCCGATGTGGCGTGCACGGCTCTAGAACAGATGGCGCGCTTGCGACAAGCGTTCAATATGACCCGACCACATTTGCATAGGTTGGGGGGGGGGGGGGGAAGAGGGAGTGATTAATATTCATGTTAGTTGTGGTAGCCAGTTTAAAAAAAAACCGAAACCTCCCTTTAAAGAGGAGGGGTGGGAGGAAAGGGGGTGAAGATGAGAAGGAGGACAAATCTCTTAGACATGGTTGCCATCAATAATTTTCTTTGATGTTGCATCTCCCTTGGGTCAGTTGACGTTGGCAAGATGAGAAATTTGGAAGACTGTCTTGCCGTACTGGATAAAGACTGTCTTGCCGTACTGGATAGAGACTGTCTTGGCGTACTGGATAAAGACTGTCTTGCCGTATAAAGACTGTCTCGTCGTACTTGATTAAGACTGTGAATGAACCACCCGATAAAGTGAAGGTTTGGGGGGGGGGCCCTCAAAGTCAAAATTTATTACTGAGAAGGTAATGGCGTCCTTAATATGTCTAAGAGATCATGGGGGAAAATAGTTGGACATTTTCAGGCGATAAGTATCTTTGGTGAATGCAGTAAGATACGATGTGTTGAGCTGAGACGACCTTTAAGAAGACTGCAAGAGATCAGTGTTAAGAATTCTCTAAGTAAACGTGACGAGCTATGCTTGTTTAACTATGCCAAGTAATGTTTACGTTTGCTATTGAAACAGTTATTTTATAAATGCTATTAAAACAGTTATTTTTTTATTTGCTATTTAAATATTTTTGTTGTTTGCTATTTAAACTGTTATTTTACACTTGCTATTTAAAGATTTATTTTCTACTTGCTATTTAAAGATTTATTTTCTACTTGCTATTTAAAGATTTATTTTCTACTTGCTATTTAAAGATTTATTTTCTACTTGCTATTTAAAGATTTCTTTTCTACTTGCTATTTAAAGATTTATTTTCTACTTGCTATTTAAAGATTTATTTTCTACTTGCTATTTAAAGATTTCTTTTCTACTTGCTATTTAAAGATTTATTTTCTACTTGCTATTTAAAGATTTATTTTCTACTTGCTATTTTCTTCATCTTTTTAAATTTAAACAGTTACAGGCTAAGTTTGCTTTTTTTTATATATATATATAAAAAATTAGCTTTTACTGTGGCGTAGTGTGGGGGGGCAAGGGGGGCATCATGCCCCGGGTGCTACTCACAAAGGGGCGCCAAATGGTATATTTTACTATAATATTGTATGGTTTTCGAAAAGGGGGGGCGCTAAAAAGGTATTGGGGGCGCTAAAAAGGTATTGTGCCCCGGGCGCGAGTTAAGCTCGCTACGCCACTGAGCTTTTATTTTATTTGCTATTTTAAAAAATGTAATGAGATCTTTTGAAAGCATTATTACAAATACTATTTTAAAACAGTTATCTAACATTTCTATGTTAAGTTTGCTTGACAATTTAAAACAAAAACAACAACATAACACTAGGAGGATCTTAAGCCGAATCCTTTGGAATTGAAAATAATTTCTCCAACAGCACAACCCATGGAGTAGCCATTGTCAATTTCCATACTCCTGGATTGGATCATTCATCAAGTTCTCCCACTATTTCAATCATTAGTGAATAACTAAAGTCTTTTTAGTAAATATAACTTTAATTATCAGGAGCCATAAGAAAAACATCTCTCTTCCCTAAGGTTCTACACCATAACTCCCGCACGACTACTACATACGTCACAATACACATAAAAAATACGTCATTCAGACAAGCGCGTTCATTAGCTAATAAAAACTCTTTCACACACCGCGCGCGTAATAAGCATGCATTCAAACGCAGAATAACTAATGAACTCCCATACTTGACAGCCATTGAGTATGAAAATTAATGTTAAAACTGTCTCCTCAGATAATAATCTTTTCAATTTCTACATGCTATTACATAAAAGTAATGTACAACGATTAAGCACGGCGAAATAACGTCACCTGCCAAATTTCAAACTTCTACGGGGGAATTGCGTTAAAATGGTTTTACAATAGTTGAGCGTTGAAACACATAGACAACGCAAATAGCAAGCACAATATGGGTATTTTCTATTTTTTTTTAAAAGGGAGAAGGCTCACAACAATAAGTACACATTTTGAAATTTCGTTTTTTTTTTAACACATTGCTGGCTTGATGCAAAAGATGTCATGTGACATCAAATCAAGTGCGGTAGTCGGAGAAAGTAGCACGTGGCTGTGATAAATATGGCTAAGAGTTTTATATATTCCAACCATATATTAACACACAGGACATGGGAGCAAATTTGTCATTGATTTAACAGTTTCTACCATAGTAATCCCCCTTATCTTGCTGTTATTTTATGTTATTTTATGTCGTCCTGTCCACGACACCACCACCCCATTTCCCCCCCCCCCCCCCAATCTCAGTCATGTTCTGAGAAAATAATCTGAACCAAGGGTTTTCAACTTTTGAGTTCGATGCAAACACCCCCCCCCCCCCCCAAACCAAGCTTGATTTCAAAAGATCACCCCCCCCCCCCCAAACGATAACAATAATAATAAAAACTAATTAAACTGCCTGCAGCATCCTCATGTGGTGCTGACATCCCTGGTTACACACCTCGATGTAAACTGCAAGCCAACCACACGTATGTTTACAACACAGCCAGCCAACCACACGTATGTTTACAACACAGCCAGCCAACCACACGTATGTTTACAACACAGCCAGCCAACCACACGTATGTTTACAACACAGCCAGCCAACCACACGTATGTTTACAACAAAGCCAGCCAACCACACGTATGTTTACAACAAAGCCAGCCAACCACACGTATGTTTACAACAAAGCCAGCCAACCACACGTATGTTTACAACAAAGCCAGCCAACCACACGTATGTTTACAACAAAGCCAGTCAACCACACGTATGTTTACAACACAGCCAGCCAACGACACGTATGTTTACAACACAGCCAGCCAACCACACGTATGTTTACAACACAGCCAGCCAACAACACGTATGTTTACAACACAGCCAGCCAACAACACGTATGTTTACAACACAGCCAGCCAACAACACGTATGTTTACAACACAGTCAGCCAACCACACGTATGTTTATAACACAGCCAGCCAACAACACCTATGTTTACAACACAGCCAGCCAACAACACCTATGTTTACAACACAGCCAGCCAACAACACGTATGTTTACAACACAGCCAGCCAACAACACGTATGTTTACAACACAGTCAGCCAACCACACGTATGTTTACAACACAGCCAGCCAACAACACGTATGTTTACAACACAGCGCACCAATTACACGTATGTTTACAACACAACCCACCAATCACACGTATGTTTACAACACAGCCCACCAATTACACGTATGTTTACAACACAGCCCACCAATGACCCGTATGTTTACAACACAGTCCACCAATGACACGTATGTTTACACCATGTATTTGCCTATCGATCACGTGATTGCTGTTCTCCTGCTATAGCAGTTACTGATTAGTTCGAATGTTATCATAAACAAAAGATTTGATAGGGGGAAATAAGTCAATACAGAACAACAGTAGCAACAACAACAACTGTATGATGAGAATAGTATCCTTGGTAAAGGTGTTTAACGATAATCGAATTTACGATATTGGTTTAGTAACCGATAAATGTGTTGTTGTTTTTTTCAAAAATGTAATCATTTTATTTTTATTTATTTTTTTTAAAAAACCCAGCATCAAGAATTTGTAAAGATTGATCTTCAATCAATATGATAGGACGTGAAGATAACGATACTGCTAACAAAGTACCAGAGGCGTGCCTAGAGTGTGTGGCGCCCGGGGACAAGATTAATTTTAAAGAGCCTTCTTTATTTATTTTTTTCAATTCTCAAACCTATTATTTTCATCAATTAAATAATATCAAAGCACATTTTGGCGCCCCCTTAACTACGTCTTTGCAAAGTAGATCCATCAAACGTGTACCAGCTTCGCGTGTCTGACCAGGTGGGGGGGGGGGGGGGCAGCTGACGTTAAGAAATTATTTGGGACTGCAAGAATTGTTTCGGAGTTAAAGCAATACCTCACCCTGACTCCCATATCTTTTCCAGAATATGCTTGGCGCTCTGTAAATAACTACCGCACGTTGCACTGGAGGTCTAGTACTGGAAATTAAACTGTGGTATAACAATAGAAACCTCTGTCTTCTAAGTTTTCAAGTTGATTCACTTTCACGTGCCGTTGTGCGTTCTTATAAACTATCAACTTTTCAACTGCCGCTGGCGATCAAAAATATCAAACTTTCCAATGCCACTTATGATCTCATAAAAACATATCAGGTCAATCTGACCTTGACGTGCTCACCAGCCGTGAAAACCTTGTAAAACCAATAACCAGATTAAAAATCGGATTCCGAAAACCGCCAACCGGTTTGGAAACAAATTTTTATTTTTAAAATTGGCCTCCCGATTCCCATTAGTGGAGTGCCGTTGATTGGCTTGGCTTGGTTTTATAATAGAAAGTTTCATGGTGAGACTTGACGAGAATGATGTTTTTGAGATGCAGATCTAGTTTATGTGCATGGAATGACCCAAGTGTTTTTTTTTTTCTCTTCTTGTTAGCGAGTTGATTACGGTCTTTGGATAGGGAGAGGCAGGTGACATTTTAGCGGAAGTGTTGGTTTTAGGATGCATTCAGTTGGGTTAGTTGGTTGTTGTTTGATAGTTTCTTTAAGTTTTTGAAATGAGAGTCAGTCGTTTAGTTGCCTTTAGTTTGAGCAGAGATCTCACTGCATCACGGTATAGAGTAAAGTTTACTCAGCAACTGACAGATAATATAGGAAATGGAACGTTACCAAGCTATACGACCTATTGGTATAATATTCTAAGCTTTTACTTGTTAATTTAGTAGTTGCTATTTGAATCAACTACTTGTGCAAGCTACTTCTTCACCTGGTCGCCCTAGTTCCAGGGTTATCAATATTCAAACCCAATCTCCGCATTACAATGGCTTCACGTCCGGAACAGAGCTAGAACTGGACACTAAACACCACAACCACCACCCACCCCCCGGGACACACACACACACACACTTTTTACCCGATTCCCCGTGAGGATGTTTGCGGTGCGTGCTAGAACCAATACTCTCGAACCAGCATCTCACGGCAGTAAACTCTTCCTGTCAGACCCTGACTGATACATCATCCCGGCAGTAAACACGAGGGTCGGAGACTATAAACCATTTCGCACTAAGTGGTCAAGAACTCGTGACCGCCAATTACGGTAGAGCTCACACTCACGTGCCTGGAATACTACTGTTAACCTATAGTACTTTTTAACCTTTAGTACCGTTAACATATAGTACTGTTAACCTATAGTACTGTTAACCTGTAGTACTGTTAACCTATAGTACTGTTAACCTATAGTACTGTTAACCTAGAGTAATGTTAACCTATAGTACTGTTAATCTATAGTACTGTTAACCTATAGTACTGTTAACCTATAGTACTGTTAACCTAGAGTAATGTTAACCTAGAGTAATGTTAACATATAGTACTGTTAACCTATAGTACTGTTAACCTATAGTACTGTTAACCTAGAGTAATGTTAACCTATAGTACTGTTAACCTATAGTACTGGTAACCTATAGTACTGGTAACCTATAGTACTGTTAACCTATAGTACTGTTAACCTATCGTACTGTTAACCTAGAGTAAAGTTAACCTATAGTACTTTTAACATATAGTACTGTTAACCTATAGTACTGTTAATCTATAGTACTGTTAACTTAGAGTAACGTTGACCTATAGTACTGTTAACCTATAGTACTGTTAACCTATACTACTGTTAACCTATACTACTGTTAACCTATACTACTGTTAACCTATACTACTGTTAACCTATAGTACTGTTAACCTATACTACTGTTAACCTATACTACTGTTAACCTATACTACTGTTAACCTATACTACTGTAAACCTATACTACTGTAAACCTATACTACTGTTAACCTATAGTACTGTTAACCTATACTACTGTTAACCTATACTACTGTTAACCTATAGTACTGTTAACCTATACTACTGTTAACCTATAGTACTGTTAACCCCCGCCACTGACACTGGACTATATATTGACCAAGTGATCAACTTGCTGTGACTTAATTTTTCAAATCTTTATTTCAATCAGCAGGTCTTTCCGCGCCAGTGTTCATTTAAAGCAGTGGTTCTCAAAATGGGCGGTGGGATTCCCGGGAGGCGGTGGGTTGGTCGGTGAGATGCTCAGTAGATTTTGCGAGGTGCTGGAACTACCTAAGAGGGCGGTGCTTGATTATATCAGAAGACCTTTTCTTACAATTTAATTATATGAAAATTGAAGGAGAAAAATGATTTAATTTTATCTGATCGAAAACGTCCAATCTTATTATTTTCTCTCCTTTTTAGGCAGGATACATGTATGTATATATGTTATGTCAATTTAATTTATGCTTTTATGAATGTTTGTGTTTGTTTTTGGTTGTTTTTGGTTGTTTTTTTTTTGTTATACGGATGAAGGCATTTGCCGAATCGTTTAAGTTCTTATTCTGTATAATCATTATCAAAGCTGAACCTATATCTTTGTTTATTTCACAAATTGCTCTTGTCTTATTAATCTACGTGAAAGCTTTATCGCATTCCAACATTCTTATAATTGGGTCAGTGAAAAAAAATTACCCTGAATTAACGTCAGTCAAACGGAACAAAAGTAAAGAATAAATATCAGTCAAACGGAACAAAAGTCATGAATTAACGTCAGTCAAAAGGAACAAAAGTCATGAATAAATATCAGTCAAACGGAACAAAAGTCATGAATAAATATCAGTCAAACGGAACAAAAGTCATGAATAAATATCAGTCAAACTGAACAAAAGTCATGAATAAATATCAGTCAAACGGAACAAAAGTCATGAATAAATATCATAGTGAACGTTGCGATTGACAACAAGAAATGTTCATTTAATGAAATAAATATAATGTAATAATATATAATATAATGTACTTTATATAATTTAAGTATTGAATGAACTTTTGAAAGAGGAAGGCCGACCGATTTATCTAGCTAGACCAGTGGTTCTCAAACCGTGGGTCGCGACCCCTTTGGGGGTCGAATGACCCTTTCACGGGGGTCTCGCGACCCCTTTGGGGGTCGAATGACCCTTTCACGGGGGTCGCCACAACATAAGCAACTGTATTTAAGGGTCGCGGCATTAGGAAGGCTGGGAACCACTGAGCTAGACATTCACCGGGCGGTGAAATGATGAACTAAATCGTATCGCTTATTGACATAATGATTGTTGTTCATGTTATAGTAGATTTTGTAATGTATACAAGGCAAAGAACATGGTAATATAAAATGAAAAGGACCTGGTAATATAGAAGGCAAAGAACATGGCAATAAAGAAGGCAAAGGACCTGTTAAAATACAAGGCAAAGGACCTGGTAATATAGAAGGCAAAGAACCTGGCAATAAAGAAGGCAAAGGACCTGTTAATATACAAGGCAAAGGACCTGGTAATATAGAAGGCAAAGAACCTGGTAATATAGAAGGCAAAGAGCCTAGAAATAAAAAGGGCAAACAAGTTGCTTAAAATGTTTGTTTCTTCTTCTTTGGACAAAACTTAAAAGAAATCGATTTGCAATTTCTTTAATTAAGATTAAAAAATGACAATCAGGTTTCATTATTCTATGTATTCTTCAAACTTAAGTAGGACACACTATTGCCCCCCCCCCCACGCCCCACGCCCCATTTTACCCTTTCTTTTTCATTTATCTCTCAGCCACTGAACTCTCCACTACTATATATATTACATTGACTGCTGTCAAGCTCATGGAATCAGTGGCAGTTTGTGTGGGTTGATTTGGGAGAAATGGAGTATGTGAGCGAGGTGAACGATTGTCATGTCACGGTCTGGTGAATGACTTGTGAGATGTTTCAGGTATAACAGGGGGTTAACTGTTAGGTTCGAGAGAGATTATTATGTTAGAGAGAGAGAGGCTGATATGTTCACGAACGAGCTGTGTGTGTCCGAGTCTGACAGAGACCTATTGTGAACGGAGGATTTGCTGTGTACCTCCGGACTGTGGAGTTGGTATTATATGCATTGCGAGATGTACTACTTAGGATAAAGAACATTACCCAATGGACTTATTGTGTTGTGCCTCGGACTTAATAGATGTATTAAGTGTACTATAGAGAGAAGCAGAGAAACCATAAATGATCGTCAGAGTAGAGTATAATCGCACTCTGCCGCTCGGCGACCCTAGACAAACATCATGAGCCATCATATTCTGACAAGGGACCAGAATATTTGACAACTGCTACTGTTCGGTTATAAAACTCTATTATTGATGTTATTTTATCACGCTCTACTACTCGTGTGACGTCATCATTTATCGCACGGATATATTCAATCGATGGTTCAATGCGTACACGTGCAAAGGTCAGAGTTCTCTGCATGCCGTTACGTGATGATATTAAACTATAGACCCAGGAGGCGTAACGGTATGTGAGTTGTGATAGCTCCGAGATAAGGGGAGGTCATCGGAACTTCATTTAGGGGCAAGGGAGAGCATCATTAGCAACGTGCATTAAGAAAAAGGCTACATTAGAAGAATAAATATTACTATTAACATTAGGGTACGATGGCTCATGTGGTCAGTACGGGCCGAGAGATGATCAATGATGGCCGCTACCCATGGGGTCATTTTAGATAAAGTGGCGTCGTATTTGCGTTATGCAGGGGCGTTGTATTGACATGAAAGTTACAACGAACTGAAAACACGGTCTAAAATCCCCCCACCCCTTATTATGCTACAGGTAATATGTTTTGTTTCCAACCAACATAGACACTCATGTTCCCTGCACAAATAGACACACATATTTCAAGCCAACATAGACACACATGTTCACAGCCAAAAAGACACACATGTTCCCAGCCAAAAAGACACACATGTTCCCAACCAACATAGACAGACATGATCCTAGCCAACATAGACACACATATTCCCAGCCAACATAGACACAAATGTTCTTAGCCAACATAGACAGACATGTTCCCAGCCAACATAGACACACATCTTCCCAGCCAAAAGGACACTCATGTTCTTAGCCAACATAGACAGACATGTTCCCAGCCAACATAGACAGACATGTTCCCAGCCAACATAGACACACATGTTCCCAGCCAACATAGACACACATGTTCCCAGCAAACATAGACACACATGTTCCCAAAAGTCCAACACTGGGATTAAATGGTTTAACCCAAATAATTCAACACATCCGTATCTTAACTAAATGGAAAAGATGATTTACCATACCACCACTTTTTTAACTAAAAGATCATTCGACTCAGCCATTACTTATTTAATAAGTCCCTCGTTAAGGGCGTCCGACGCTTCCCCAGGATGGGAGGGGGGAAGATATTAGGACGTAAATTTACCGTCCCGACTCCTAAGAAAGTCGATCGTGTGCGCCGTGTGTATAGACAGTGTCGGACCGACTGGGTGTCCTTGTGTTGAGGCGGTCTCCAGCGGAACCTGGCAATCTCCAACGTGCCTCTTCGAGGCCCGATACTTGGGCTTAGGGGGAGGGGATGCTTTGGGGAGTGCATAAAAGAAAATGCTCGACGGCCATTTCCTAATGTGATATTTCCTAAAGTGATATTTCCTAAAGTGATATTACTTATTTAAAGAAGAGATCATTCAACTCATCCATTATTTATTTAAAGAAAAAAACCGTTTATCCCATAATGTATGTCCACTCACCTCGTTATCAGCCTCCGCGAGTTGCTTGTTCTTGACGTCTCTGATCGTTCTATTGAACTGTTCGGTCTGTTCCCCGAGCTGGCGGTTGAGGGCAGACACCTGCTCGAGGAGACTTTTCTCCTTCTTGGAAAACTTGGTGCTGACCAGCGCGAGCTTTTCTTTGAGCTCCTTCAGCTGCTCCTCCTGGGTCCTGACCAGGGCTTTCAGCGCCTGGTAGCAGTCGTGGTCGGCGAGAGTGTGAAGGTGCAGCACGAGACCGCACCCTTTGTCGCATTCACCGACGGGCCGGCACGGGCAGGTGACCGTCTCGTGCAGGTAAATGTCCTTCCTGGGAACCAGTTGATCACATCCGGGGTTGACGCAGGAGACGGGTTTGAACTCACACCTTTGGGTGTGTCGAATCAGATCTGTCAGCCGGACCGCGTGTGTGCAGCCGCGGTCGAAAAACTCGCATTTGACCTTGAGGTTCAGAATGACCTCGCGGAGGGGCAGGACGTTTTCCAGGTCGGTCGGGCCGAGGGGGCGGCACTTTTGTGGACACTGGCCGTGTTTGACAACCCACGGCAGGATGCAGCCCGAGCAGAACACGTGACCGCAGGCGGATCGGACAGGGTTGTCCAGGACGCCGTGACAGAGGAGACACTTCTTGTCGTCCGCCACGCTTGTCACAAACTTGGCACTGTCAAATCCCATTTTAGGACACCGAAGGACGTCAGCGAGAGGAACTTTTGTTTTGTTTTGTTTTGTTTTCTTGTACAAAAAAAAGCAACAACAACAAAGAGGAAATGTTTAAATACTTATTAAAGCCAAGTCGCTATTATTACGAGGAATCGCTTGTTCATTTTGCTCACATCCAACTCCATGATTCAGTCAGCCTGTTATTTTATTGTGAGCAAACACATTTTTTTATTTCAATTTCCGACTTATAATATTAGAAAATATAGCTTTTGAAACAATTATTATACTTCCTTCGTTACAGCCCAAATTAAAAAGTTCTTTGGTGAAAGTACTTTATAGATAAAGACAAAAACTCCAAAATCATGAAATTTATTACCTCAGTAGTCCACTAATCAAAGTTAGTTTTTTTTTGTTTTTTTTAATTAGTAAAGAATTCCAGAATCACGGAAGCGCGGGTTTCCCGGAAATGTGCAATCACTCAAATATTGCAACCAACAAGTATCAAACATTTGATCAGTCTATCAAGTATTTACGAGCAGATATTTTTTCAAAGCAAAAACGCTAAAAATTTATTTTAATTGAAATGTTGAAAAGAATGCAATCCAATCCAATAGACCCGCACAATCCTAGACACAATTTAAACACTGTTGTCAAAACACCCGCGCAATCCCACACACGATATTCCTCGTCAAGATGTACTCCAAGAACTCCAGACAATGGTTTGACAATAGTTTGACAGTTCTGTAGAGCGGGAAGATCATTGAATGTCCCGCAATCCGCTCCGAAACGTCTCGGTTATTTGTTTATTTATCACCGGCTTCAGACGCGAGCGGTCACAGCAGACGACCAACAACGTGCGAGTGGACGGTGCAGGCGGTAAGCTTACTCGTGACGGAATCAATGTGAGGCTCGGGGGCACTGTCGCCACGCGCGGGTCCCTGCCTGTCCTCGCAAAGGTTCAATACGGTACTGGTGTGACTGGCGTCCTCGGGGTAAATGGTGGGGTGGGAAAGGGGGGGGGGGGGGGAGAGACGACAATTCGTGGCTTCCTAGAAAACGAGGCTGCTGGAATGACAAGGGAGAGAAATGCTGCAAATTCTTTCTGTGAGACAATCATCGTCTCTGTTGGAATATAATAGGCTATAGCAGGCATGCACAACATACGGCCCGCAGCCCACATGCGGCCCGCCAGAATGCACATTGCGGACCGCGAAGTAACGAAATATTCTTTATTATTATTATTATTTTCTTAATAGTTTTCCCCCCGCCTGTCCTATCTTTAGGCCCGCACAACTTTTTCATATAGTATTAAGGCCCGCCTTACATTTTAAGTTGTGCGGGCCAGGGCTATAGGACTCACCACTTTGACATTTTGACCCACTTCTGTCTTGTGAAGTTATGAAAATACATTTGGGAGAATGTCATGACATGTACACATGCTAGCGTTAAACATTTGTAAGAATGTCATGACATGTACAAATGTTAACATTAAACATTTGTAAGAATGTCATGACATTTACAGATGCTAACGTTAAACATTTGTAAGAATGTCATGACATGTACACATGCTAAATGTTAAACATTTGTAAGAATGTCATGACATGTACACATGCTAACGTTAAACATTCCTAAGAATGTCATTACTATACACATGCTAACGTTAAACATTCGTAAGAATGTCATGACATGTACACATGCTAACGTTAAACATTTATAAGAATGTCATGACATGTACACATGCTAACGTTAAACATTCGTAAGAATGTCATTACTATACACATGTAAAATTTGATGATTTGGACAAATAAATAACGGAGAACTACGTCGAAAATGATCATATGGCAATTTTGCCGTAACTGACATTAAGTCGGTCTCTAAATACTACTACTACCACTACTATAATTACTACTACCACTACTGCCACTACTACAACAACTATTATTATTTAAGAAAAATCGTTATTTCTTGAAGAGTCCCATCTTTGAACGAAAGAACTGCATTAAGTTTTACACGTATCCCTTGTGTTGAGATCTGTCAGAGATCACATTCTCTTCACTCAGGTTATACTAGATGTGTTGAGATCTGTCAGAGATCACATTCTCTTCACTCAGGGTATACTAGATGTGTTGAGATCTGTCAGAGATCACATTCTCTTCACTCAGGTTATACTAGATGTGTTGAGATCTGTCAGAGATCACATTCTCTTCACTCAGGTTATACTAGATGTGTTGAGATCTGTCAGAGATCACATTCTCTTCACTCAGGGTATACTAGATGTGTTGAGATCTGTCAGAGATCACATTCTCTTCACTCAGGGTATACTAGATGTGTTGAGATCTGTCAGAGATCACATTCTCTTCACTCAGGGTATACTAGATGTGTTGAGATCTGTCAGAGATCACATTCTCTTCACTCAGGGTATACTAGATGTGTTGAGATCTGTCAGAGATCACATTCTCTTCACTCAGGGTATACTAGATGTGTTGAGATCTGTCAGAGATCACATTCTCTTCACTCAGGGTATACTAGATGTGTTGAGATCTGTCAGAGATCACATTCTCTTCACTCAGGGTATACTAGATGTGTTGAGATCTGTCAGAGATCACATTCTCTTCACTCAGAGTATACAAGATGTGTTGAGATCTGTCAGAGATCACATTCTCTTCACTCAGGGTATACTAGATGTGTTGAGATCTGTCAGAGATCACATTCTCTTCACTCAGGGTATACTAGATGTGTTGAGATCTGTCAGAGATCACATTCTCTTCACTCAGGGTATAATAGATGTGTTGAGATCTGTCAGAGCTCACATTCTCTTCACTCAGGGTATACTAGATGTGTTGAGATCTGTCAGAGCTCACATTCTCTTCACTCAGGGTATACTAGATGTGTTGAGATCTGTCAGAGCTCACATTCTCTTCACTCAGGGTATACTAGATGTGTTGAGATCTGTCAGAGATCACATTCTCTTCACTCAGGGTATAATAGATGTGTTGAGATCTGTCAGAGCTCACATTCTCTTCACTCAGGTTATACTAGATGTGTTGAGATCTGTCAGAGATCACATTCTCTTCACTCAGGGTATACTAGATGTGTTGAGATCTGTCAGAGATCACATTCTCTTCACTCAGGGTATACCACATTTTAACAACATTGTTATGAGTTTGAACATAAATTCACAAGTGACTATCATGACTAGGGGGATTCATAACCTGGAGTATATTGAAACCGTGGCGTAGCTAGAGTTGGGCGCCACTAAGGGCGTACAATGCTTTGTGAGACCCACCCCACGAAATAAACACCCTCGGTAGTTGGGATAAACGTCGCCCCTCAAAATCAGGAAAACGTTTCACTTGTGGCGGACACCCCTTCCCCCCCCCCCAAAGCACCCCATTTATACGCTACTGTATTGACTCCGTGGCTGTGGTGGTGGGGTGGGAATTTATTTCACGCTGTCCACGAATTGTTTTTTTCTTCACTTAATTCAACTACAATTTTAATAATTTGAGATCCACTCCGACACTTTATTTTTGTGAGGAAAGGGGGGGGGGGGGTGGTAACATGGTTTATGTTCATTTTATTCCTGGTGGTGTATTATGTGATAAGTGGCGTATAACGGAAAGTGATGTGTTATGTGATAAGTGGCGTATAATGCAAAGTGATGTGTTAGGGTGATAATACACTATGTCCGGATTTCACCGGATTCTAAGACTGACGACAAGACCGATCGCTCGGTAGAACTGTAAGTCGGACATAGTAAAAATTGAGAATACATTGCATCCGATCGCATCCGGAACTTTATTGTTTAATCATAACAACGGCCTTCACCCTACTGTCTTTCCGCTAGCGCTAACGAATATAAAAATAAAGATAGTTTTTCTATGATCTAGTTCTTTTTGATGCAAAGAAGAGCTCCAATGACGTCATTTGCTTGTTGTTTTTTTTAAATTTAGCTTCGGACAATTCCGTCGAACATCGCTCTAGTTATATGGTTGCTATGTCCCATAGTGGAGTGCGATCATCCACTAGAGATATTAGTTTATCAATTTCTACCATTTTAATTGATAAAATGCTAAAATTTGTATATAATTATATTACTTACGATGGATCCAAAGGAATAATACACAAATGAAAGGCTATTCTAGATTTTAAGGTGACATTTTTGTACAATCAATCTGTAAAAAATTACATGCCGCCATTTTAATTGTTTTTAAAATTAGCTTCGGACAGTTCTGACGGAAAAAACAAATTCAACCGGGGCGCATTACCGACATTCACCGATGACGCCTGAGCAAATGTAGCCGTGTTCACTTTGTTATTGCATTTGTTTTTTATACCGATCCAGTCTCGTTCGTCAGTCTTGGAATCCGGTGATACCCGGACCTAGTGTATTATCACCCTTATGTGATAAGTGGCGTATAACGGAAAGTGATGTATTATGTGATAAGTGGCGCAAATGGAAAGTGATCTAATATGTTGTAAGTGGCGTAAAAAGGAAATAGTGATGTATTATGTGGAGAGTAACGCCCCATATAAAAAAGAAAAGTCCGAAACGCTTCACTGACTTTGAATTGACCCAACCGCCAACCAGGCCTACCGGTGACGTCACATGTACATCCAAGTCTGGTAGTCAGCCCTCGACATTAAAAGAAAAAATACGAAACCAAGTCGTCACGCGCCTGCGAGTGGCCGTTCATTTCCGCAGACGCGGACCTCGACATTAGCAGGCGGCCGCTCACCCCCATGTTTTCTCAGCACCCCAAAAGCGACGTGTCGCAGACGCCAAACTAGGCTGACTAACGGTCGCCAGCGCGAGGCATGATGGGAGGCTTCTGAAACTTAAGACGTTAGACACACGCCACGCATGATTGAGTCAGTTGAAAAACTTCTCAGATGAGCACGGAAGAAGTCGCTGAGGTCGGCAAACTGTGTGGACCGGGAGCGGTCTCCGAGTATCCTCAAACACGCGCTCTGCAGGCTCCGTCGGAAAGTGAATAAACACGAAACCCTTGATGGGTGTCACGGATTGTTCATCGTCCATTTTCAAAAAAAGAGTTTTTAATTTTCACAAGTTTACGAACCAATTCAGTTGTAAACGTTTGTCTTTTTTTTTTTTGTCTTTTTTTTTTTTTTTGTTTGTTTTTGTTTTGTTTAAATCTATGGTCTGGAATGACTGGAAGCAATGCACCATGTCGTACATTTTCATATACTCGTTCACAAACAGCATGCTGTCACATAAAGTGACGTCTGCCCATTCTGTCACATAAAGTGACGCCTGTCATATCTGTCACATCAAGTAGCATCTGCCTGCGTTAAAAAAAAAAGAAAGAACTATTATGTAAGTTGAAAGGCTCATTTTTATTACTTCATCAACCAAAATGTTATTTTTTTAAATTAAATTTTTTTCCCCTTCACAATCACAGGGGGTTGCCTCTCAACGGTTGTGGGTTGTTGCGGTCAAGGTCAAATGAAAAAAGTCTACTTTTACTTTAACTTTTTATTATTAAAATTAGATGTCACCACTTTAAAAAATTATTATTTTTTAAAAAGCCAAAAACTTGAAAAACATGAACGGTCACTATTAGAAATGAATCATATTTTTTTTTCAAACTAATAATAGCTAATCCATAAACCGGCAGCAACAACACAGAAACCACCCCAGTAATAATCATCATTAAAGCGGCAAGAATGATGGAGTGCTTAACAAGTTGAAAGGTCAACAGCTGGGTATCATGAGACGAATCGTAACGAGACAAAATAATGCAGGAAAAGAAAGACAAAGAGTCAAAAGTGGAAGAAGAAAAAATAAAGGGGTTTGAGGGAGGGAAGTGGGGGGGGGGGGTTAATCTTGAAAATCTACTTCCAAATAACTTAGTGTGTACGCTACGCAACATCACAAGTCGTGTGGACTAGAGAAGGATGATGGGACTATTTGTAATATGTTTTCGTGTGTCCTGGAAGCCTTTGTCCAACATCCCCGGGTGTCACCGGCGGAAGACGGCTCACTGCGATAAACTAGATGACGTCAATCAATCAACTTCAAAGAGTTCATTTAAAGAAAAAAAAATATATTTCAAGATGTGATGTAGCTCTAATGCTTCTCAGAGTGTACAGTTTTGGTGCCGGGTATGAGTTTATTGCATTAGGGCCGATGTATTGATTCGTTTTTGTTGTCGACCCTCGAAAATAGTATTGGATACCTACAAAACATTGCACAGCTAATGATGAAGAACACTTAAATTTTACGCATCAATTCGTATTCGAGTAAACCATGTTATAAAGTATCGTATTAAAGTTAATAAGATCATAAAGTATCGTATTAAAGTGAATAAGATCGTAAAGTAGCGTTTTAAAGTTAATCAAATCATTAATTATCTTATTAAATTGAATCAAATCATTAATTATCGTATTAAGGTGAATCAGATCATAAAGTATCGTATTAAATAAAGTGCATCCGATCATAAAGTATCGTATTAAAGTACAAGACGCACACAACTCATGCTACTCTGGTCACGTAACGATCTCACACCAAGCAAATGAGGCAACCTTTCCCAGCAAATTACAAGTGACAACCATGCCACCCCGACACCCCACTTTAAGGCACGCCCCACCACCTCGGATCCCCCAACCTTTCGGTGACTTGAATTCGTGATGAGCAGAATGGTGTGGGGGTTGAGGGCAGGTCAGCCTGGATTTGAAAGTAGTTAAGGATGTCGTGGCGGAACCCGACTCGTTATACGATGAGATGTACATGGTGTAACGTGATGATGTACGTGGTATAACGAGCCGATGTACGTGTTATAACGGGCCGATGTACTTGGTATAACCGGGTGATGTACGTGGTATAACGGGCCGATGTACGTGGTATAACCGGGTGATGTACGTGGTATAACGGGCCGATGTACGTGGTATAACGGACCGATGTACGTGGTATAACGGGCCGATGTACGTGGTATAACGGGCCGATGTACGTGGTATCACCGGGTGATGTATTTACATGAAGTAAGAGGGATGTGTACCTTACATGAGGTAAGGGGAGATGTAACTTACATGTGGTAAGAGGGAGATGTCAGTAACATGTCACAAACACTATACAATGTCACTACAACAGTGCAAGTGTAATGTCGCTATAATAATGGAAATGTAATGTACATAAAGTAGTGAAAATGTTATTTAACCATAATAATGCGAGTGTCATGTAACAATAATAGTGCAAAAATAATATGTAACTATAATTGTGAAAATGTAATGTAAAATAGCAGTGCACGTGTCATGTAACAATCAGGTGTAATAAATTGGGCCACTTAAATAAAAAGACAAGAAAAACGAATCAAAGATAAGATGGCACATGGAATAAGCTCAGCTCATTGAAACTCGGAGCAAATGTCATTTCAGGGACACTATGTTAGTGATTTCTTTACTTTGTTATGTGACCTAAGTTCATTGGATGAATTTTTGATTTGACAAGACTAAACGTGACCAGTGGCTCAATGCTGTCTATGTTAGTTTTGACCAAAACAGACTCGCCCGGGATGGCTGCATGGCCATTTGATAAATACCGTGGCTTTATTAGTTGTGGATTCGCTCATCCCCACCAATAAACCTAAACACCTCCGGGGATGTGGCTTAGTTAATCAATGAAGCTATCATGGCGCCCCCTGGTATCCCCTCGGGGGGTGGCCAGTTAGTTGATGACCGCAGTGATCAATTCCACAGAGACACGACCGTCTACGGCCGCGCCGAGTTACTCGAATATTTTAAGAGGGAAGCAGTGTGACCGATGGAAGGACTAGTCGTATATTGATGACGTCAGTAGAACAATAATGACGTCAGTAGAACAATAAAGATGTCAGTAATACAATAATGACGTATGTAGTATAATACTTATGTCAGTAGTACAATATTTATGTCAGTAGAACAATAGCGATGACAGTAGTACAATAATTATGTCAGTATACACTGAGAAGTACATTAACGATGTCCGTGGTGCAAAAGTGATGTCAGGGCTACTACTCGACTCACGTGTTAGACTTGGTCAGCTTCGCCTCCGAGGTGACGAACAAAAGAATGAGCACAACTATGTCGTAAGTTCTCTAGTATCTACCACTGGGATCACACTACACCTGGTATATTTGGGGCATGAGTTGGGGGTTAAAGTGGATTTTAAGAACTTATTTTAGAGAGTTTATGAGGAAGGCTGAATATAATTAAATGACGATAAACTCATATAACCTCTAACAAAATTACCATATTTCGCCCCCAAAACAATGTGTAGATATAGTTATGTTATTATAGTCCTGTAGATGGGCTGATCGCGGATTAAAAAAATAAATTGTATGATATATTTAGTGTAAAAAAAAAAAAGATACGTGAATTTGGTGGCGGTCCATGGTGCAATAGCAACCGTATCAACAGGACCGCCAAACTTAAAAGTTTGGGATATACTGATCTTGAAAAAAAAAATATTTTAACTGGATTTACATAACTGAAGTCATGTCCCTAAACATGACATGTTAACTGAAGTCATGTTCCAAAAAATGACTTATTTGAAAACAAGAATAATGTTTCCAACCAGCGTAGAAATAATTAAAATTCAATAGTTTACTCTCGTTTCTTTAACACGTCTAGTGTGTCCTTGCTAACTGAGCACAGGTCCATCTCTCATCTAGTGTGTACTTGCTAAATGAGCACAGGTCCATCTCTAGCTGTGCTGTCTTGTACATTTAGACGGTAATAGTGGAACAAAACATGGTAAGGTTTGAAATTAATAAAACAGGACGGTGAAAAAGAAAATTCAGCTAGACGCTCTCTTCAGTACAAAAGACAAGTAACAATAAAGCATTAGAACGGACCTATCATATATTGTTTTATTATTTCTTTCTCACGGCTTGAATGCCGTCCATCATATATTAACCTACATAGAGACGACTCAACTGAAGACAACACGACTCAACTAAACACAACACACACTGAAACAAATAGACACCTTTCCACACATACATAAAACAGGCTCTTTTTGCACTTCCCCGTAGTCTTCACGGATATTATTTTGTAATACCGCTTCACGTGGATTATTAGAGACATAAAGGTATTGGTCGTGTGTAACGACAGAACAAACACAGTTCTCAACTTGATCTACTTTAGTGTCAATCGTTTCATTTCTTCGGTCTTTTAATGGTTTGCAGTAAACCGTGCAGAGACTGGACTTTATTGTTTTTGGAAATCTTTTGATGTCACTGGTGCAAACACACTTAAGCTTAAAATCAAGCAGAGACTTACAGAGATTATTATTATAGTAGTAGTTTTCTATAGCGTGGTACCCCAGCCTAGGGCTGGACTCACCACGCTGTACATACAATTCAACAATAAAAATTAACATACATTAATTAAATTAAACAACACAAATGTGTATTAACTCCAACCATTCCATAACTATTTACATGTCAAGCCATGGACGGCACCCAGCAGCATCATTTATCGGTAAGAGGGGGGAATCAGTCAGGATAGTAGAGTTTAAAGAGATGTGTTTTGAGTGCAGTTTTTAAGGCTGTGATGGTTGGCATAATGCGGATGTGTAGTGGAAGAGAATTCCATTGTTTGGGGGCACAGAAAGAGAAAAATTGTTCATCGTATGGTTTTGTGCGAGTCTTCGGGACAGAAAGAATACGCGCGTCTGCAGAGGAGCGAAGCTGTCGAAGGGGTGAATAGACAGAGAGAAGTTCGGTTAGATTGGAAGGGCAGGAATTCGAGAAAAAGTTGTGGCAGAAAAAAGAGAGTTTGTAGTTAATCCGTGCTTGCACAGGGAGCCAATGAAGTGAATGAAGTAGTGGTGTTACGTGATCACGTTTCTTTGCCTTTAGAACTAGCCTAGCAGCTGAGTTTTGAACCTTTTGTAGTTTTTCTAAGAAGGGTTTTGTTGAACCTGACAGAAGAGAGTTGCAATAGTCAAGACGAAAGAGAACAAGAGCATAGACTAGGGTTTTTGTTGCACTAAATGTGAGTTAGTCGCGAGTGGAGCTGATCTGACGGATATCGGTGTATGTGCAGCGACAAATGTGAGAGATATGATTATCGAGAGACATGTTGTTAGACAGAATATAATTAAGATAACATTAAACAGAGACATACAGAGAGAACGTCAAACAGGAATATCATAGAATAACATCAGACATAACTATCATACAGTGAAATCAGACAGAAATATCATACACTGAAATGAGACATAAATATCGTACAATGAAATCAGAATTAAATATCATACAATAACATCAGGCAGAAATAACACACGATAACATATGAACTGGTCATCAGACTATTTCCAAACATTCTTTGATAGTGAAGCTGCCCAAGAGAAAACGCCAGAAATGCAGTATAAATATGGAATGCTTTACTCAATACACGTTTGTGACTTCAGAATGCTTCACTCAATACACGTTTGTGACTTCAGAATGCTTCACTCAATACATGTTTGTGACTTCAGAATGTTCC
Organism: Omphiscola glabra; assembly: GCA_964017045.1. Taxonomy (NCBI): domain Eukaryota; kingdom Metazoa; phylum Mollusca; class Gastropoda; family Lymnaeidae; genus Omphiscola; species Omphiscola glabra. The sequence goes on from OZ024799.1 coordinate 24,579,314, forward strand.
ACTCAATACATGTTTGTGACTTCAGAATGTTCCACTCAATACACGTTTGTGACTTCAGAATGTTCCACTCAATACATGTTTGTGACTTCAGAATGTTCCACTCAATACACGTTTGTGACTTCAGAATGTTCCACTCAATACATGTTTGTGACTTCAGAATGTTCCACTCAATACACGTTTGTGACTTCAGAATGTTCCACTCAATACACGTTTGTGACTTCAGAATGTTCCACTCAATACACGTTTGTGACTTCAGAATGTTCCACTCAATACACGTTTGTGACTTCAGAATGTTCCACTCAATACACGTTTGTGAATTCAGAATGTTCCACTCAATAGATGTTTATGACTTCAGAATGTTCCACTCAATACATGTTTGTGACTTCAGAATGCTTCACTCAATACATGTTTGTGACTTCAGAATGTTGCACTCAATACATGTTTATGACTTCAGAATGCTCCACTCAATACATGTTTGTGACTTCAGAATGTTCCACTCAATACATGTTTATGACTTCAGAATGCTCCACTCAATACATATTTATGACTTCAGAATGCTCCACTCAATATATGTGTATGACTTCAGAATGCTCCACTCAATACATTGTTATGACCTCAGTCTAAACGTGTCATACGTCCACTTGATTTACTGCTGATAGTTACGGCATCAATGACAATGTCAACCGTGCTACCCTTGCTACATTGTGTTTTTCTTCAAAATCACCTTAAATAAAGAAGGTCGAGAAAAAAATGTTCACTGATAATTTGGTTCGTGTAAATCGTGGATGAACCAACAGATCCATGGCTTCGCCACGGTACCAAGCTCTCTCTCCTTGAACTCATCATGGAGAGGAAACATGGAGTGGAAATTTCTGCCTTTTGAAAATTTGTCAACGCAGATGGTCATCTCAGTGGTACCGGCCGATGGTCGTCCTCATCTGCTGACATTATGTGACCTCTGACCCGACCCGATGCCCACAGACGATACAATGAATTTCTCCAGGGGATTCTAACCCCACCCCCCTCCCCCACCCCGGGCTACAGTCACCGGCAACGTGGTAACATTTATTTGGACAGCGAAAACACGGGAGCCAGGGGACACAATCATGATTATCTTAAGAGGACTTTACAAGGGAAATAAATCCGTTGGGATTTGAACAAAAAATACAATGATGGTTACATGATACTATGAAAACAATCAAGATTATCAGATGAGATAAATGCGATGGCTTAATAGCTGTTTAATATGGAGAAAAAAAACTGGATAATTAAGCCATTTAAGTTTAGTTTAAAACAATTACGGCCAAGAAACACGCGTGGCATTTTCATGACGTCATCGAAACGCATTCATATTTATGTTGACGTGGTTTTATGGTTTATCGTATTATTTCACAATAAAGAAATGTTTAGATGCTAGATCATATAAGGCAGAGAGCACACAAACAGTGTGCCTTAACCAGTGTGCCGTGTGTGCCACATCCAGTGTGCGATGTGTACTGTAACCTGTGTGCCACACGCAGTGTGCCGCAACTAGTGTGCCACAACAATGGTGCCTTGTGTACCATAACCAGTGTGCCACACCCAGTGTGCCGAAACCAGTGTGCCGTGTTTGCAACAGATCATATAAGGCAGAGATCACAGAATTGTGCTGTGTGTGTCGCAACCAGTGTGCCGTGCCACAACCAGTGTGCCGTGTGTGCGATACCCAGTGTGCCGTGTGTGCCACAACCTGTGTGCCGCGTGTGCCAAAAATTTTAAAAGGCAGAGAGCACACAACCATTGTTCTGTGTGTGCCGCAACTAGTGTGCCACAACCAGTGTGCCGCTACCAGTGTGCCACAACATGTGTGCCGTGTGTGACACAGCCAGTGTGCCGCAAACAGTGTGCCACAAACAGTGTGCGATGTGTACTGTAACCTGTGTGCCACACCCAGTGTGCCGAAACCAGTGTGCCGTGTTTGCAACAGATCATATAAGGCAGAGATCACACAACAATTGTGCTGTGTGTGTCGCAACCAGTGTGCCATGCCACAACCAGTGTGCCGTGTGTGCGATACCCCTGTGCCGTGTCACAACCAGTGTGCCGTGTCTCAACCAGTGTGCCGTGCCACAACCAGTGTGCCGTGTGTGCCACAACCAGTGTGCCACATCCACTAGGCCATGTGTACAAAAACCTGTGTGCCGTGTGTGCCACACCTAATGTGCCGTGTTTACTACAACCAGTGTGCTGTGTGTGCCACAACCAGTGTTCTGTGTGTGCCGCAACCTGTGTGCCATAACCAGTGTGCCACAACCAGTGCGCCGTGTGTACCAAAACCTGTGTGCCGCAACCAGTGTGCCGCGTGTGCCACAAATCATAAAAGCAGAGAGCACACAACCATTGTTCTGTGTGTGCCGCAAATAGTGAGCCACAACCAGTGTGCCGCTACCAGTGTGCCACAACATGTGTGCCGTGTGTGCGACAACCAGTGTGCCGTGTGTGCCACTAATCTTACAAGGCAGAGAGCAGACACCATTGTCCTGTGTGTGCCGCAACCAGTGTGCCACAACCTGTGTGCCGTGTGTGCCACAATAATGGTGCTATATGTACCATAACCTGTGCCTTGTGTGCCACAATAATGGTGCTATATGTACCATAACCTGTGTGCCGTGTGTGCAACAACCAGTTTTCCGTGTGTGCCGCAACCAGTGTGCCGTGTCACAACCAGTGTGCCCTGTGTCAAAACCAGTGTGCCGTGTCACAACCAGTGTGCCGTGTCACAACCAGTGTGCAGCGTCACAACCAGTGTGCCGTGTCACAACCAGTGTGTCCTGTGTCACAACCAGTTTGCCGTGTCACAACCAGTTTGCCGTGTCACAACCAGTGTGCCGTGTTACAACCAGTGTGCCGTGTCACAACCAGTGTGCCGTGTCACAACCAGTGTGCCGTGTCACAACCAGTGTGCCGTTACAGGTGTGCAGCGGAAAAAAATGCCTCCTAACAGATGAAAAGCATAAATTAAATGTAGGTACGTAAATATTATTATGACTTGAAAATATCACCTAATGTTATCGAGATAATAATAGCAGGCATTTTGCGATAATAAGTATCTATGTAATGATGTTTGCGTGTCTGACATCAATAAAAGTTTTAAGAAGCATTTTTCTATTATATATTATACGCCTATCCTACCCATTTTCGACTACCTTAACTCCACTTCACTAATTAAATAATTATTGTAACTAAAGGAGTTCATTGACGGCTGATTTCAACGCCAGAGAAATACTTTAGATGTCATGTGTTTTTAAATTGTTAAATTTCGGGTTACCCTACCCCTTTTCGTGCTCCTAAACAATTTTTTTCTCTCTCTAAAAATTGTGAAAACTTAATCTTAAATTCACAACAAGAACTCTATAAACCATTCAAATAAATGTAATATTAACGGTATTTGATATAATGATATTTTCATTACATATTTTAAAAACAACAACTTTTCCCTTTGTTTTCTACTACATTATCGGAAAATCCTAAAACAAAGAATTACTTTATCAAAAGAAGAATCTCTGAACCATTTTTTACGTTGATAACAGCCTCGAGTGTCTTTTTTTACAGAAATGTTATTAATTTCATAAAAATATACACCCACTGTCATTTTCGCAAAGTAAAAACCAAAATGTGTTATAATTTTTTGAAAGAAAACCTTAACCCATGTCCATTTTTTAAAATTAAATTTTCTCATGTGTAAAATGATTGGGTTTTGCTATTCCTGGATGTACATACGTAAATATACCCAAGTTTTGTTAACGCCATTGATTTTCTTAATTGGTAAACATATGTTTACTTGTAAAAGGAGAACGTAACATCTCTTTCGCAACTGTAATATCATAGGATTATAAAGAAATTGTTATCCACGTGAAAATTTTTCCTACCACTGATATATATGCACCTAAAAAATGCCTTCCTTTATTCTGAGGCGTCTCTTACAGTGCCGGGGGCAAAATGCAAGTATCGGGCACCCCACCCCCCTAGATTTTAATTTTAAAAAATAGTAAAAATCACCCACGGGATAGCCCACCTACGTATACAAACACAAATTGTTTGCACTTCATATGCTTTGTTCTTTCTTGGATGAGTGATAAGTGCATTAGTGAATGCTATGTGGCTATGGAGTTTCGCTGCACTAATTGACTTAATCGGCAATTTCTTATTAGAAGTATTTTTTAAAGTTTACGTTTTTATTACGCTGTAAATTTTATAAAAGTATATTTTTGGAATGAAAAAAAAATTAAAACTTTTTAAATGTTTAAAAATACAAATTAAAATTTGTTGTGTGTTGTATTAATAATTTAAAAAGCAATCAATTATATTTATTAATTTTGCTTTTAAGAAGAGGAAAATGCATTATCATTTTTGTCATGCATGGTTATTAAATCAAAGAAACTTAGAGCATTGGTTAAAATGGGTAATTCGCGCTATGACGTCATTTGCGTGTTTATTGAGAACATATTAATTTTAATTTTATTTCGCAATATTAATATCGCACTAAAATAATCACTAAAACAAGACACGTTTGGGTTTTCCCGATAAATGTGATTACGATGTAATTCTTTGATAGTAAATTTTTTTATAAGATTTTTTTGTTGTTAACTCTCAAATTAGGATAAAATGCTTACAATTGTTCCTTTATTGTTGTTTTAAATGAATGTGTAATTTATAATAATAATATTTATTTAAAAATTTACCAAAATAAAAGCGGATGCATTTTATATATTTGCGCATTTAAATTGATTCGATTTCCGTAAAATAGTAGAAAATTTCTATTATTGTTTTTAAGAATCCGTTGGCATTTACATCGCATCGTCTCTTTGGCGTTATGGTCAGCCTAGCTCATTCTTATATATATATATATATATATATATATATATATATATATATATATATATATATATATATATATATATATTATTACAGTAGTCTTATATGGCGTGGCATCCCAGCCAAGGGCTGGGCTCACCGCGCATCACAAAAAAATATTGGCAATAATCAACAAGACATTAAAACAGTTACATATATTTCTTTAATTAAAGAACAGCTTCATAAATTAAAATACCCCCCCCCCCCCAAATTATTTATTTATATCATAAGACCGTTTTTTACATCGGTCAGCCTGTTACCAATATGTCAAACTCAGCGATGTCTCAAATACTGACATTTAACCAATAGCAGTAGATTGTAGTGCTATTATACCTTTCAGCATTATATGCCATAATTATAAAATGAAAATCACATGGTTTTATTTGGTTTATTTTAGCAACTCATTCATTGTGGTGTGCAGAGGAAAAGCCCCTAGCACTGAATTTATGGGATGGAATCCGGAAATTATTGCGGATGGTTGTTCGAATGTAAATACATGTTTTAGAGAAATAAATATTTTTAAAGTTTACAATTTCCACATTCCCCCCAACCCCAAAAAAATCTCGTTGAACAAATTTAATTTGGAACAAACTTGAGTTGATAGAACTTTCTTTCGTAAAGTTGGTTTCGAACAAATTTGAGTCGTACTGATTTCCGGTTAGGTTATCACATTATCAAGAACTTATGGCAGGGTTCTCAAACTCGCGGCCCTCAATGGTGGATTGATGCACAAGATAACATGGTGGATTGATGCATAAGATAACATGGTGGATTGATGTAAAAGATAACATGCTGGATTGATGCACAAGACAACATGGTGTATTGATGCATAAGATAACATGGTGGATTGATGTAAAAGATAACATGCTTGATTGATGCACAAGATAACATGATGGATTGATGTATAAGTTAACATGTTTGATTGAATCAAATGGGTATGCTGGGATGATGCACAGATGACCTTGGGGATTCTTATAATTAATAACATTGCTCACTAGGCGTGTTGCACCAATGCTCAAAATGATACACTGCATAATTGATACACAACGCCTTTAGTAAAATGCTGCATTAACATCCATAATAACATCTTCCATCACTGTTTATAAGGATATTTAACGATAACGATGACATCTTTCATGAATGCCCATGATGACAAGATGAATTCAATGTCCTCGAGCAACGACGCGCGGTCTGAGAATGCTCTGCAGATGGTCAGTGCTATCACAACACGATTTGTTCTCGGCTATGTCAGCCCCTCAACTACCAATCAGAAACTTTATTATCATGAGCTAAATCACGCGACCTAGCGACGCTGCAGTGGACGTTACGGGGGCCTCAACATACAAATTTTGGTCAGGGGTATCGACACGACACGTGCCTCTGATTTGCAGGGACACGCGACAAGTTTCTGCTTCCGCTTGGTTTTATAATCGGGTCACGGTCACATATCCATCTTTCGATTGGCCATTGTGGTTGTCACGATTTTGATTTGTCACGTGCCGTGATTTCCGCCAATCATTGTGATCGATGTGCTGCTGTCTCTAGTCTCTTTGTTCAAACACTTATTGGAAGACTCCGCCTCGGTAAAGTCTGAAATTTTCTATTCATATGTGATGATCTTCAAGATGTGCTTAACATATTCTTTGTGCTCTTAAGGAACTATCATGTTAAAATGATTATATAAATGAATCTTCCCTTCGTACTTGAAGGTCTTCAGCACTGATTGGCTACTCTATGATTCTTTTTGCTTTTAAGGAAATGTACTTTAATTGATTAGATAGGTAAGTCTTTACTCGTTGGTGGTTGCCTTCATGTGTTCTACCGGAAATCTATGTTAAATTGGTACTGTATGAATACGAACTGATATTTTAAATTTTATTTTACGCACAATTCTGCAAGTCTCATGCCGTAAGAGTAATTTATTGCACGAAAAAATCTTCCTTTTTTTACAGTTCTATTTCCGGAAAGTTAATTAACAACTTCAGTTGCAACAATAACAATGACGTCAGACTCACTATTCCATTTCCATGTTACATTTACAGCTGACTTATTCTTAATTCTTGTTTTTTTTTTTTCCACAACACTTACGGAAAATCCCGATCTTACCTCAACAAAACTTACCCAAAGGTATGAAATTCTCATTACCTACTACAGCAGAGCTAACAACGTTTTGGAACTAAATACAAAACAATTTTTGTGATTATTCGGTGGCCGCATGTTTGATTAAATTTAAATCACTAACCAATAAGCTGTTTTCTTTTCTTCTTTATATTCAGGGCAGTGCCGTCTTAAGGCCTGGGCACACTGGGACTGGCCCAGGGCCTCAAGTTTCTAGGTGGCCTCATGTTTCTAGGTGGCCTCATGTTTCTAGGTGGCCTCACGTTTCTAGGTGGCCTCATGTTTCTAGGTGGCCTCATGTTACTAGGTGGCCTCATGTTTCTAGGTGGCCTCACGTTTCTAGGTGTTTCGGGTGCTGGGTGGCCGAGTGGTCTGAACTGAGCAAATCTCAAGCTAATGGTCATGAGTTCAATCCCCGCCAAAGCCCAGTCAAGCAAAAAAAACACCATCAGCACCCCGGGTGGATGGGACTCGTTAACCTTGGACGGCAACCCATCTAAGAGAAGGCAACTCTGAATTCAAACCCGGAGATGGGGACCTCTCGAAAATCGAACAGCGGAGCGCCGTAGAGCATGCTAGGCCTCATGTTTCTAGGTGGCCGAATGAGCGCTATATAAGTACTCCAATCAATCAATCTCCTAGATTTGACCTTCGAGCCTTTTGGGATGAAGCGTGATTTTTCAAATAAACTTTATTATTATTATTATTATTATTATGTTTCTAAGTGGCCTCACATTTTTAGGTGGCCTCACGTTTCTAGGTGGCCTCACGTTTTTAGGTGGCCTCACGTTTCTAGGTGGCCTCACGTTTCTAGGTGGCCTCACGTTTCTAGGTGGCCTCACGTTTTTAGGTGGCCTCACGTTTCTAGGTGGCCTCACGTTTCTAGGTGGCCTCACGTTTTTAGGTGGCCTCACGTTTCTAGGGGGCCTCACGTTTCTAGGTGGCCTCACGTTTTTAGGTGGCCTCACGTTTCTAGGTGGCCTCACGTTTCTAGGTGGCCTCATGTTTCTAGGTGGCCTCACGTTTCGAGGTGCGAATGGCGGCGCTGCGTGTCCGGGTTCATTTTAACTAAATGCTATTCGGGTGTCATTTGTGTTAGTTTATTTTAGTTAAACTGAAGAAGTAAGTTTACAAACGTATAGTCCATTCAATTATCTTTCATTTGATACCTCATTTTGTCTTACAAACCCAACAATACCATTTTAAATAGTTTTTTAATCCCAACCTCTCACTTCAGGTACCCGGGTACCAATAGCCACTTCGATGCTTATTTCAATTTTATTTTTATAGACACACGTAGAAGGAAAAAACAACAGAAAATTTAATTTGAAAAATATCATTAGTGTATTGCTGTATCAAATAAAATATAGGATGTTGCATTCAGCGGAACAAAATACGGGCGCGCGCAAAGCAAACCTTGGATACAAGGCTAAACAGTGTCCTGATTTTCAGAGGAATTGTGGATCTACAGAATTACAACAAATAGGCTACTTCCTTTTACAACATGTTCTTTGGATATGTCCGGCGATTCGGCAAGTTGGACAACTTTTTTTCCCCGATTGATCAATATTCTTTTCACCCACACAAAAAAAATGTTTACGTTGTTTTAATTTTTTTTTAAAATTATTTATTATGCAACTACCGTGTTTCCAAGAAAATTAGACAGCCTAGACAGGGTCTTATATTGGTTTGACCGCCGAAAATCGCAGTAAGGCTTATTTTCATTGTTTCAAGGAATATCTTATTTTTCTCATGTACCAAAATCTATATTTATTCATGTTCTAAAATCTATATTTATTATGTTCAAAATCTATATTTATTCATGTTTAAAAATCCAAATTTATACATGTTCAACAAATCTATTTTTTTTTTATTCATGTTGTTACGATAGGCGTCCTTGTTTACGTTGTGAAACTCGAGCATGAACTCTGGGTGACCCCAAGTTTAGAACGCGAATTACAAAATTGTCTCCTTTGAGCACAAATAAATAGTCTATAGTCTGTAAAAATAGAAATCTTGAGAATGTACGAGACGGGTCGATGTGCAGATACAATGCCGAACCCTTTTCTGGAAAAGCCCGGGAAAAGACTATAAATACGCCTATCGGCATAAAAAGAGATGAGCTGATAGAGAGATTGAGCTGATAGAGAGATTGAGCTATTAGTATTACGATACGAGACAAAGATTTGTAGATTAATACTACTCTCTCTCTCTCTACCTGTGTGTGTGTGTGTGCCTTCTTCAACATTGTACCGGTACAAGTTCATTATTGTACTGTACCCCCGGTAAGTCAATAGCCTTAGTTTTATTCTTTTTGATTTTGTAATTTTAAATTAACTTAATAAATTAGTATTTGTCATTAGTTTGGGTATCGTTTCTTTAGTATCGTATTTAATGAATGGTATTGTCTTTTGTACTGCTTGACACAAGCCATAGAGTAAAATAAGAGATTATATTCTCTACATTATAGTGGTACGTAAAAATGTACATAAATCTATTTTTATTCAAACATGTCAACTTCTTCAGGAACATCGTCAAAAATCTGCCAACCCTGAATTCCAGCCAGAATTTCTTGTGACATCATTTCCTGTTGAAAAATCGGCACCATTATGTTGGCACCATTATGTTGGCACCATTGTATTGGCCCCATTATGTTCGCACTATTATGTTGCACTCACACAATACAAAACTGCTCCGTTGCGAAAAGAAGCTGATAATATGGCATATTTTCGGTGTAGGGCAGGGGTCTCAAACTCAAATTATCCGGGGGCTGCAGGAGGTAGAGTTTGAGTGAGACTGGGCCGCATCAAGTATTCCACAAAAAACGCGATTACAAATTCAACAAAGTACAACTTTTACAATCTGCTCAACCTTATCTACAGAGACATAATCGACATCGATGACCACAACCAACTTCAAGCAGATTTGAAGTGCCCTATGAATTGGGCAGACAAATGGGGCATGAAATTTAATGAAACCAAATGCTACACAATGAGCATCTCAAGAAAAAAACCATCAAGCTATATGTACACCCTAAATAGGACAATCCTCCAACAAGCATTAAATAATCCATACCTTGGAATTCTCTTCTCAAATAACCTAAAAGGGTCACCCCCATATAAACAAAATTTCAAAAAAAGCAAACCCCACACTCGGTTTCATTCGAAGAAATCTGCGCCACTGCCCAACATCCTGCTGCAGGATTCCTGCAAATGAAATGCCTATCTTGCACTCATCCGTCCACTACTAGAAAATGGTGCAATCATCCCCTCCCTCAAAGACAGACGAGACAAGATCTGCCTAACATTCTTATATAAAGTGGTCATGGGGCTAGTGCCGGCAATCCCAGCAAACAATTATCTCACCCCACAGAAGCCAGGTCGACTAATTAGAGCCAAACACTCACTAAACACTGACTTAACCCCCGACAACCCCATGAGCAATTACACCCGGAACAATAGCAAATGCTTCACTGTGCCTCGGAGTAACAAAGTGCAACATTAACAATCATTCTTTCCACGCACAATAATCGCTTGGAACCACCTGGACAATACCGCCGTGAACTCGACATCTATCGAAAGCTTCATGGCTGCCCTGGCATCTGCTAAGAGCCGTTAGGATGCAGCATCGCTTCCCCAACCAGTGCACATATGCCAGTATATGGATGCAGCAGCGTACCCTACCAGAACCAGAATAATCTTAATAATAAAACATAAAAACATTAACGGTTCTAAAAAAACTAGGCTTCTCTTTCTTCCTCCTATTTCTTCTTGTCAGAGACCTGGCAGCGCTTTTTCTTACACATCTGATCAACATTTGGCTTGTGTGATGAAGCATCTGAGATCCTCAGTATAGTTTGAAGATGCTCATCGGTAAGTTTGGCCCTGAACTATGACTTGTTAAATTTCATAGTGGGAAAGAGCTTATCACAAAGATAGGTATTCCCAAAAAGTAAAAGGCACGCGATCAGCTTTTTTCCATTCACCTCCCTATACTTAACATTGGGTTCAGAATTGCACCGAAGACCAATCGCGAGTTTGAGACCTCTGGTGTAGGGCTACCATTTCCTCCCTGCATGATTAACTTATTAGTACTGGGTTTTTTTTCGGTACTGTGTACGAATGTAATTTTAAAAAGAATTAGATTTGCACCAGACGTCTTGAGAAGTCTACAAAAGAACATGTGGACAGCAGTTCGACAAATTAAGCTTTAACTACCGGTACCCTGAATCCAAATGATGTGACTGAATATCTTTTTCAAAATTACCAAATGCAACTATATAGATCACGTGACAAAACTAAACGTATCAGCAACCGGAAGTGATAAGAGCCTATTATATATACATATATAATTTCTTAAAGTGCATTACGCAAAGAAAGTCTGTGCAGACGTGTAGATTAGTATTAGCAGGTTTAGGCTAGTCTATGTAATGCAGCCAAAGGATTCGAATTTAATGTGGACGAAGCTTAAATGTAGTTTGGGTCAGTCCAGCCAGGGACGGGCCAAGATTTTTGACGTCTCCTTTCCACGCTTTAGTTTGTCGAAAATGCGGCCTCTCAGAATAAAGAAAAAAGTCTTGTCCGCAGCGGAACGCCCCCTCCTACCCTTCCTTTCCAATCCATGACACGTAACAATTTAAAAAAACTTGAAATTAACGATTTACAGAATTATTTATTTATATACAGACTTGTTTTACGCAATTACTTTTTACAGGCCGCTGTGTTTCTCTGGACATTGTTCCTGGAGCTGGCGTGCTGCGAATATTTTGCCAGTCAGCTGTGCTGACGTTCTGAGCGGAACCAACATTGGCTTTGAGGAAGTAGTTTGTGTTCAAGGTTTAGTTGTAAACGTAGGATTAGGACTCTTGCCATCTATGGACATGAGAGAAATGCCTCAATAGTTGTCACAATACACACACAGTTATATAGTTAAGTTAAAGGCTATTTATGGACCTCAGATTTTTACGATAATTATTTTAAATCATTGCAGAATTCGTGCATGCTAAAAGTACGACGTTCTGCCGAGACCAAATCGTGCGTAATAAATGGAAGGCCAACACGGGTTGTCTCACCCTTTCACAACCACCGCTGTCGCTACCTGAATTGTAACATTGACAATCTTTAGTTCAGCCCAACGAACTAATGACAAAAAAACTTTTTTTTAAATGATAGAATGTTTTATCTTATTTACTAATGTCTTACCAATTCAAATGCTATACTATATCGTAATTTATTAGAATTAAGAGTCCCCCCCCCCCCACCAACTTCATATTACTCAAATCTAACTTAAGTACTACTTGACTTTGAGTAGTTATTCGTGCATTTTGTGTCCCAATAGTGTTTGCTACCGGGAGTTGCTCTCCGTCGATTTTAGTGGGGAACCTCTCTGTATTACACTTGCACTGCCAACTTGCAGTACCGGTACGGACATAGTTTTATATATTGCAGTATGGTTCGTACATTTAGGTACCGGTACACGTTATGCTGAAACCCCTGACTGTCCCAATTCTCCGTAACAACCAACCCTACCCATTCCGTGTGAACGCAACTAATGAATTACCCAGCATGAAAATGAATGATTACACCGGTACCGTATTTGATTATTGCTAATTAATATTATATGACTCAAAATATTTGACTCAATTTACTCTTACCGGTGTTCAATTAATGTAAACGCATACCATTCAGCCTAACAAAACTTTTTGTACATACAGGGTACCGGTATACAAGTCTTAGTTTTATCAAATTTTCCCATACCACTTACATTACTTGCAATTGAAATACTATTTTTTTTTACTACAGGTACCATTACAATGCACTGAAAAGTGCAAATAGCTCAGTCCAAGCTTTGGTCAATTTATCTTGTGCTCCTTTCTCATTCTATGAACACATGTAACAAAATACAACTTTAAAACATACATTTACATGATTTGTATTGACTTAAGGTACAGCACTGCTGTGACATAGAATAAAACAAGAGAAAAGACAAAATTAAACTTAAAATTTTTATTCTGATGCCAAATTAAAAATACTCCAGTTAAAAAATGGAATGATGTTAGGTCCTAACAAAATCAGAGTTCTAACCACAACAACTTTGTTCTCTTTGATTCCAATGTTACTAACTCACCAGTGTGGGAAATGGGTTTATCATCAAGTGGTGAATATCAGAAGTCTATTTCTGGTAGGTTTTTGTGTGTCTTACTTGATCATGGTTACACCAACAACTAATATTAAAATACAACACCCAATGAAGAAAAGATGAAAAGACAACATCAAGTCATTTTATGTCATAAGTTAGTTTAAAGCTTCTAAAAAGGTTTATCATTTACAAAGCTACCCAAATATTGATTTACTAATGAAACAATTTTGCTTCAAAAGATTATTTTTACCTCTAAAATTTATTAGCCCCCTCATTTCAAATTGAACAATCCTTACAATATGGTATAAATTTTGTATAGGCCGATTTTGAAATGGGTTTAGCTGCAAAAAGATATGAACAATAAAATGAATATTTAAAAATGAATGATATAGTCAGGTTGTAACAATATGAAACAATGATACATAAAGTGAACATTAAACACAGATTATGAGATATGCACACTTAGTTATGAGTTTATATGGTTTTATAGTCAGGTTGTAGTTGAAGCGATGAGATTAAATGCAGTGAAATAATGAATGGCATTACAAGTACTGGCTGCCTGGAGCCACAATACACCAATGAACATCAAGTCGCACTAAAGCTAGAGTGAAAAACTAACTAGCCAACAACTAAGTCAAATATGGAATAGATCAATGAGACAAATAACTTCAACTGTAAAAATATGCATCATCATGGTATGGTCAGGTTGTATACATGTAACATCATCATGGTTCTCACACAATATGAACACAGAACACAAAAGAACAACAAGAGCTCAAGGGCCCAGGTTTAAGAGATCTTAAACTGCCAAATATGGGGTGTAGTGTATTCAGTCTCTTGTCTCTCCTTCTTCATCTTCTTCTTCAACACCACGGATGTAGAGAACATTGTTACACCTAAAATCACAAGGTAAAACAAGTTAAACTTTGCACAGAACAAATCGTTAATTGTTTTGTTAAAGCAGTTGTTATTTAACTACCCCTTGATATCAACATTGAACATCTTGTAAATAATCCTTAAGATTAAATCCATGAGTTGGTTTAACTCAGAAAGTGTAATCTACTACAAAGAATATAAAACTTATAGCGCAAAAATTATAAATAATAATAATTCAGGGGGGGGGGGGAATCAACAAAAAAATTAAGAATAAGAACATCTATGAAAACTATGTTTTGACAGATACAAGGAGTTTGGTCGCCATAGTTTTTAAATAAATGTGGGTTTCTTAGCCTAGAATTATAATTTTAAAAAAAAAAAATGTTGAGACACTGATAATATAGGCACAATTGAAGCAAATAATTTTTATTGCAAATGTAGCCTGTGCTTAACTCATTCCCTCCGTCAGTGCTACTTCCGTACTTAATTTATTTTCCTGAGAAAAGGGAAGTAACTCGGTTTTGAAATTGATTTACATTTTAAAAATATTTTTTAAGCTGCTAAATATTAATAAATGTTAATGAATTAAGGACGAATGCATCAAAGAATGAATAAGGTTTAATAAAAATATAACATTAGCGGCGAAAAATAATGAACAATGGCCAAAAAATCGATTTTTGGCATCCTGGTCGAATACATGCAAGATATAGACGCGTCGTACTAAAGCACACGTAGTTTAAAAGTGAAACAAGATAAAAACATCCGGTTTCTAAATTGAAATCACGCAGAATCACGCCATCGCAGAAAGTCTCGATGGATGCGAGATTTCATTGCTATTTTTAACTAAAAACGAGAGAGGTGTTTTGCTATGCGCCGGGACGCATTTGGACGCATCCGTCGGAACTCCCAAAGGACGCATTTAGTCGCATCCGTCGGGAATGAGTTAAAACACTTCTGAAAATATCACTATAGTTTTTTATTGAAATGACAATTTCAAGCTATTACTGGTACAGTTTAATTTTCTATTAAACTTTTTCAAATGGAAAAGCAGTCGCAATACATCAGGAGATGAAATTGCAATACTTCATGGGAATTGAAATCAGGACAATTTGACTATTTAAATTAAAAATACTGTCACTAAATGTTAAAAACTGGAAGCATGTTTGGTATTGAATTGTCTAAAAAAAAAAAAAAAAATTTAGGTGAACATTTAGGCATGTAACAAAGCAAAAACAAATTTCAAAAAGATACACTGGTACTAATCATGAGACAAAGACACAAACAAATATAGAACATGACATGAACTAGCGAAACCTTACCTGATAAGCACCTCTCCAAGATTTCCAGCAAGTTGACTGTCAATATATTCTTCAGTATTGGCCAACTGGAGAAAGATTTTAAGACACCAAATAAAAAAGGCCGCTGAAGCAGTGGCAAGACCAAATATTTTTAAATTATATTCAACAGGTATGCATAATTTTATTACTTTCAAACGCATTTTTTTTTTGGTGCTGATTTAAGAGTACTGTATTGTAGTTAATTAATTTGTCTTAGTTTGGACATTAGTAATTTAACTAAAATAGCATTGAAAAACATTAGCCAATTATGAATGCTTAATGCATTTTAGAAAATTAAAAATTATTTTCTTCATTTTAGTGCATTTTAACTCTGTGATAGAGAGACTTTATTTTAATATATATTCTTTATTTTCTACTTTTTAGTATTAAAATCGTAATCTTTAAATTATCAAGCAGATGCCGGGGAACACGATAATTTGAAACACAGTGTTAAACCGCCGCTATAAACCCAGTATTAAGGCACTTGCTTACTCCCACTCACCCTCCTCCTGCCATTAAACAGGTGAAAACTGCATGAGAAAGTCTTAAAATGTCATGCGTGTTAATTAAACAATGCTCCACAAACAAGATTACGCTCCACAAAATGGAAATGAAAGTAGAAAAAGTCTTTTAAAAAACAATTTTGTTTATCTTACCTGGAGATTCATGTACCCATCAACAGAGACAAGATATCCTTTATATTCCATTCCCCATTTTAGCTTCACCATGACTGGTTTTCCCGTAAGCCCATTTAAAAAGGGCTTCGGGTTCATAGGCAGCGTCTGGAGAAATAAAACAAATGTAATAAGTGTCAACTTTCAATAGACTTAGACAACTATAGCCAATCATCAAACATTGTAGCCAGTAGAAAATGAGAAGTCAGAAATTTGATGCCATAAATTGTGACAACAGTGACAGACATTAAAATTTCATCTGATGTAATAACATTACGTCATGCAGTACTGAAGCAAACAAATGCGAGGAGGGGCCATCTATATAGTAAGTACACAAAAAAACAAAATTTTCTAGCCCCCCCCCCCCCCCGTGTATGCAGGCCTATTTACCCTCAAAACTCCTAAATTTGTACAATGTCGTTTCAAAATCGTACAATACAGTATTTACAATAATTAAACAAATAAAAATACAGTATACATAATGTAGGCTATACAATGAACAACCCCCCATCACAGTCTTGTGGGATCGAGTTAAGCTGACATAAAAAAGGTAACTTCTAAGACTAGATGACCAACATTATTATTGCAATTAATTTTCAAAATTGAACAAAACTACCAGCTAAATCTATCCCTCACCCTTACCTGAACCCTAAATCTATCCCTCACCCTAACCTGAACCCTAAATCATAAATCTAATTTTGAAAATTAATTTGATGAGGTCGAGATAACCGGAAAGTACCTAATAAATATATAAGAACACCAAGCTTAAATTATTGTACTAACACCACCATAATTCATTATGAAAATGTGGCGGTGTTCATTCTAAAGACTTAATTAGGTACTTTGACAGAAATTTTCAATATTGTCCTATTGACATAAATGATACATCATTTTAAAGGGCTAGCTATAAGCTTTGCAAAAATACCAATTTCATCTTTCTAGCTTTTATAGAAATGAAGTTTGAAGTTATGATTTTTTTGGTGAATTTTTTAACCCCTTCTTTATCTTTGTATTTAATTGTAAAAACTTGTCACCGACTTTCCAAATTTCTGCCTTATTTTGCCAACAACTTTTTTATTTGAAAAGATAATGCAACTAAATTTTCAGGAGACATTCTCAATGCAATATACAACTCAATGAACAACAAAACTTTTACATAACATCAAGAATTTGCATTTTGGATAATTTTATTTGTGGGTATGTGACGAAAAAAGTGGAAAAATTGGAACAATAATTATTTCTGAAGAAAAAAAGCTGAAGATAACATGTTTATGTAATTTAAACTAATTTTACTAAGCTATTGTTAAATTTTAAATCAATTATCATATTTATAAAAAGGTAAGTATTCTTTTTTATATCTAAAATTGATGGATATAATTATAATTTATAACATAAATAAAAATTATTACTCAAAAAAATTAACATCATCCATAAGTTATAAGACTAATGGTAAGGCAAGTACACACAGTAAGTAGGGTAAGTATTAGAATGTTACATTAACTTAACAATTATTTAAAATTTATATTTTAATACCTTATTAAATTAAAAAGATACCAACTTTAATTAGGCATGTAAGTGTGGTTGTAGTAATAGTTCAATTTAGTATAATGTAGTAAAAGTAAATATATTCTGTTTAATTTTAATGTCCCTAGTGAAAGGATAAAATTATTATTATTACTTTTATTGGTTCAGTAAAGAAGAACAGATCAAATGTTTAGACATTAACTAAATAAACTTACACAGTTTTTAACGTAAATTGATGCTATATTATGTATTAATTTACTATTATACCGTATAGTTATAAAAGCTATAAAGGGACAAAACTTGTCAGAAATTCAACAGATTACAAAAACTAAAATTTATATAAACATCTTGAATTATTTAGTTGTATTAACTTCTAATGATATTGTAAAACTGTTTCTTATTAATTAATTGGTTAGTGCTTAGTGGATTTTTCCATATGAACAATAATGAAAATATTTTTATATCATTATATAAAAATTGATGAGAAGGGCCATTTCCAACAACCCAATTTTTTTTTGGAGAGGGGAGATAACCAGTGATAATAAGCATTTTTATTTACAGAGTTAATTGCATAAATTTTAAGTGAAATCGTCATTAACGAAATAAAGTTATTCCTATTTGTGAATTTATCAAGTAGCGGTCAATGTGGTACGAGTAGACATTAAAAAGTAATTAAGCTATTAAGTACATGCCGGCACTAGGATAAATATATTGCCACTGACAAAATATTCCATGCTTCAAAAATGGTATTAATCACCGTGTTTGGAAAAATATGCGCTCTACGTCACCGACGACAAATTAGTTTATTATTAATAACTTCATTTCTATAAAAGCTAGAAAGATGACATTGGTATTTTTGCAACGCTTATAGCTAGCCCTTTAAAATGATGTATCATTTATGGCAATAAGACAATATTAAAAATTTATGTCAAAGTACCTATTATTAGAAAACTGTGACTTAAAACGCAAAAAAACGAGATAATCACTGAAACGAATGTAAAAATGGCCGCACAAGTTTTGCGTTATTTTTCCATATGCGCAGACCGCGTCCGCGTGAGACCTTCGAAATACCTAACTTAATAAATATTAGGGAGAACAATACATGCCGGCGCATGGTTCTGCGCATGTCTCAAAATGAGGCATAAGCCTTTGACCTACTTTTTGAAGAAAGCTTTTGTTGACATCGGTTAATAACTTCGAGCATCAAAATTTGCATAAAAAAGCTGTGTTTTACGTCACCATTATTGCGCTGATTGGTTTCTGCACACGACACTATAAGTTTAATTACAGTTTTATACTGCTACACTACGCTGTTGACAAAAAGCGACCGGTAGGTGAATAAAAGCTTAAATACTTTTTTTGTAGAAACGATACCACTAAAAGAACATACTGTACCATATTCGAATATATTAATTGATTTTTATAGCTTATTATAATTAACGAGGCTGCGCTCAAGTAACCGCTAAAAATCCCCTAAATTGGTGACCAAAACTCCAAATTCTCTTTTTGCCCATTTTCCCGCCTCGGGATGGCGGTGCAGTTATCGATAGTGACGGACACTATATAATGAATATTTCGGAAATACCTGTATTTGTTATTAGTATTATTCAATACTTTAAACAGTTAATTGTATCAAATCAAAGCAAAATTTGAAGTATCTATTCAAATGTAAATCTAAAATTTCATAAGCATTTAATTTACTGTCATTTGTGAATTAAAATTAATTTCATAAAATTAGTTCTTCAGACTTCAATTCACTATGGACACTAACTAAGACTAAGGTAATACTAATGCTACTAATATTAATAAATACTTAATATTAGTATTAGTAATAGTAATACTACTAAGAATTAGACTAAGTAATAGTAATTATACTAGTAATAGTACTAGTATTAATTAGTTAATAATAAAAATACTTTTTTTTGTAGGTTTGTCATTTATTCTACGTTCAATATTATTATATTCATTTATTGTTTATTATTTTAATTTTATTACTAGGATTGTTAATGTTATTGAATTTGTAAATAAATTAACAAAATAAACAATCATATAAATTGTTATAAATATAGTATAAGTATAGGCTAATTGAAATGTAATATAAATTATTATAAAATTGAAATATATTATAAATTATAATTATACTATAAACTATATAGACAGAGTTATAGTTAAAAAGACTAGGACTAGTTAATAATTAATAAATAAAAATGGTCTTCAAATTTGTTAATTTTATTTTGTTTTTTTCTTTTCAGTTTGACTTTGTAATTTCTAGAAATTTCAGTGACAATGAGGATTATAACCTGTATCTGGCAAACTTTGCCCAGGATGCAGCCGCATTTGTGAAAAGAATGGCTATGCTATCTATCTGTATAGTAGCATACCATACAAGACAGAGGGCATGAAAGTGGCCGTTTCTGCTCTTGATGAGGCCTTCCAACAAGAGGATAGCAACTATGTTTCTTACAAGGTTGCAATACATATATATGAAATTATATGCAGACCTGTTTACCCTCAAACTCTTAAAATCGCATAACACCATCACAAAATCGTTCAATACATTATCTTAATTAATAGTAAAAAATAAACATACAGTATACCGGGTATAAATGTATACATCTCAAAATCATTCATTGTAAGAGTAAACATGTCTGTAGTATATGTGTCAAGATTATATAAAAAAGCTTTCTATTTTTTAGAAATGAATTGAAACTAATTGGAATAGAAGCCAAATCTTTTGTTGCAGCCAGTTGTAGTGCCTGTTAACAAGAACAAGAATCTGTTGCCTTCCAACAGTATTGATGCTACAACTATTGTAACACACAATGATTGTTTCCTTCCACAGGTAAATGAGCACCAGGCAACTCCAGGGACTCAAGATGCAATCAATGTTATAATTAACACAGCATTGATTTAATATTTCTTGGGTATCATTACTTTAAGTTTATTAACCTCTAACTTTTTCATTTGGAATAAAAGAATACCGGTACATTTTTAAAAAAAATATTTTTACCCCGTTTTTTTCTTTTTAAGTCATAATATTTTAAATTCTTCATTTCATACTGGCAAATGTTGATATTAATATTATTATTTTCAGGGTGTTATATTTGAATAATTTATTAATAACATTTCTATATTTCTTTTCAGAGTCCCATCCATAAAGTAGTAGCACTGATTTATTTCATGTAATTAGTTAATTGTATGGACCTTTGATTTAAAAAAAATTAATTGAACATTTTAATTATTTTTCTTTTCAGGTATTTTCAAATTCCCTACAGAACATAAAATGACTATAATTAAAATATAAATTTGATTTGATGCTACTTTAAAATGTAATAGACCTGCATTTTTTTTTTCACATAAAAAATAATAATTTTACAAAAAAAATATTTTTTTTACATAATTTTTTTTCAATTTCTCTGCAAAAACATTTTTCAAAATAAATATTTATGATATGATGTCAAACGTTTGTTGTTCATTGTGTTGTATATTGTATTGAGAATATCTACTGAAAATTTGGTTCCATTATCTTTGAAATTAAAAAAGTTATGGGTCAAAAAGTGAAAAAATTCAAAAATGGGTCACAAGTTTTTTGGGTCAAATATATAGCTTATATAAGGGGCATAAAAAATTCGACAAAAAAATAATAACTCCAGTTCTATAAAAGATAGAAAGATGAAATTGGTGTTGTTATAAAGCTTATAGCTAGCCCTTTAAAATGATATATCATTCATGGAAATCGGACCATATTTAAATTTTGTGTCAAAGTACCTATAAATATTTCTGTAAAATCGGATAGATCGTACCGCGTTTTTTTACCATGGCTGCCATCTTGGTTGCCTGAACCCTAAATTTATCTCTAAACCTAACCTGAACCCTAAATCTATCCCTAAACCTAACCTGAAACCTAAATCTATCCCAAACCATAAACCTAATGATGAGGTACGATCTATCTGAATCAGCCAAAAAAGGTAATTTGTAACCTAAAAATAAAAACTAACGGATTGTATATTTTCAACCCGAACTCTTAAAATCGTAATTCTCTGACAGGTCTTGGCGTTCAATAGTAAAAGACATCTCACAATCGTAATTAGTACGCCAACATCGTAAGGGTGGCTACTAGCCTAACTTAACTATCAGACTATCATATTATGACGGTGGATCATAAGCATGACATGTGCTCAACATGGAGGAGGGTTTTTTCTAAAAATCAAATGTATTATGGTTTTGTATACGACACCAGATAGATATAACTTATTGTAGTAGATGCATAATTAACTTACAGCTGCCATTTTGTTGATTTGAAGGTGTTTTATCAACACCAATAACAATATAGATTGTGCGGCAAAAATGCCGGAAAACGTGAAACGGTAAAAGATCGATCTACAGATTTGCACTGCGCATGTCCACACAGAAATCTAAAAATTCTTAACCTACGGTCTTATTACAGAACAAACCAGTTTTGGGGCTATAGCTTTAAAGCCAATTTTCATTCTTTAAAATCTATTTAGCCATCTTATGGGACGTATGAATTTATTGGTTTGGTTCTGAACGAACTAAATATAGAGTTGATTATAATTCAAATAAATATGTATTGAGTAACTCTGCAAAAAGGTTGTATTATTTTCATTTTATAATTATTAATAATAACAGTTGAATCTAGACTAAAGAATAAAGTCTGTACTGATGTACTCTAAACTTGACTAAAGGACTAAAGCTAATCTAAGTAATCTACTACACCAATCATAATTTGTTTTGAAATTACTATACACCCATACCTCGCTTTACCGCCAAGGCCTAGATACGTTCTGTAAAAGTTGTCCGTAAAGCGAAAAGCCGTATAATGAATCAATAATTTTGATATAAACCCATAATGAATAATGGGCCATACAAATTTAATTGGAACTGTTCCAATTTTTGTATAAAATAATATAGTCGTTAAAAAACAAAAGAAATCATATGTCATATGCACATATTTATACATAAAATAAGGTGACCAATCGTCCTCCTTTAGGGAGGACAGTCCTCCTTTTGTAGATTCTGTCCTCCCTCGATAAGTGTCCTCCTTTCTGTCCTCCTTTTTGATATTTTAAAACTAATGCAATCAACACAGCGTCATGTGCCATGCCAATTGATGTAGAAGTAATAATAACGACAATTTATTTGTATTTTAGTCGTTTTACTGTTCGTGTAAGTGTAGCTACTTTAAAACAATTTTGTGAAGACGCAAATGTTGAATACAAAAGACTTTTAGGATATTCAAAAGTAAGATGGCTCGCTCTAACACCTGCTATTGAGCGTGTTTTACAATTATTTGAGCCTCTTCGTTCATATTTTTTAAGTTTAGACAAATGTCCAAAAATTCTGGAATCTTTCTTCAATTATGAATTATCGGAGATATTAATGTATTTTGTACATAATCAGGCATCTATTTTCCACAAAACGATTCAAAAGATTGAAGGTGAACATATTTCAGCTACAGAAGTTAGTCTTATTTTGAACGATTTTGTCCTTCAATATAAATCACGATTTGAAGACAAATTTATTCCTTTAATAATAAAAAGAAAATTGTCAAACTTAGAGGAATCAAATCCGGGCATAACGGAAAAGTTTACCAAAGAAGTGCAGAATTTTTATCAAACATGTTTCCAATATGTCGAAGAATGGTCTGAAACAAATATCACAGGAAATAACAGTTTTCAATGTTGTTTTTTGACTTCATCGAAAGTAAATTGGACATATATTGAAAACTGTGTTGAGTTTTTATCGAAAGAAATGCCTGATATTAAAATCGATGACAATTGTCTGTTTGAAGAAATTAGAAGACTGAATATATTTAAATTCTGATAAATTAGAACAATGGGAAAATCATCATGTTGAAATTGATAAAAGATGGGTGGAAATATTTAACCATTTCAAAAATGAACACATTCCATTTGAAAATTTAGTTATTCTTGTTGAATTTACGTTGTGCTGCCCTGGAACTAATGCAGCAGTTGAAAGAGTTTTTTCAATTGGCAATGATTTTTGGACTAGTGAGAAATCAAGATTGAATGTTGATACTTTAGCTGCAGCACTTACCGTAAGTAGTAAAAATTCAACATGAAGGATATTTCTTGCTCCGACATTTCCAATATATTGTTAGAAAATGATACATTGACAAAAAATATTCACTCAATGGAAAAATACTCGTGTAATTAAATAATTTAAAAAATGTAAGCATAATTAGTGTATTTTTGTTTGAATTAATAAAATGTTTTATTTATTTACGTTGTACTTTTTTCTTAAATTTTTTTGTCCTCCTTTTGTCCTCCTTTTCATTTAAAAAAAAATGGTCACCTTACATAAAATAAAATGTTTAGAAACTTTATAATCAAATCTGATGAACATTAACACGAAAAATCATCTGCCATCCTCACTTTCCGCTGTTGTGGATTGACCCAGTTGAAAGTATTGGTGCAAAGTTGTCTGCTTCGCCTTGCTTACAATTCACCAATTAATCCAAACAAACAAAACAGAAACAAAACCCAACCAGAAAAGAAACAGGAACAAACACACCAACTTACTGAGTCACAGGATATGAATAAGGTGGGATAGCACAGGAAATAAGGCAGACTACTAAAGCAGAGCCGCCAAATGGAGAAGCTGAAACTAAAGAGAGGGTATCTGACTATTGGCCGTATAATGAAACATCGTGGGCCGTAAACCGAAAAAGTGCCATAATTTAAAAAGGCTGTAATAGCGAAATGCTGTATAAAGAGTGGCCGTATAGCGAGGTATAGGTGTACTGTATACTATACTCATAACCATTATAACTAATTACATTTCAATATATAGTTTAAAATTTGATTCATTCAGGCTAATTCAGATATACAGTACCTCATCATTAGTATTAGGTTAGGGTGAGGGATAGATTTAGGGTTCAGGTTAGGGTGAGGGATAGATTTAGGGTTCAGGTTAGGTATAGGGATAAATTTAGGGTTCAGGCAACCAAGATGGCGGCAATGGTAAAAAACGTGGTACTGTATATCTGAATTTACCTTAATTCAAAATTATGGCACCTCGTAATTTTTTGTTTGCCCTTCGCATATCAAGATGACCAAGTTGACCAAGACCAAGGATATATATTCGACACTGAATATACACAGATCTCTTTTGCGTCCTGTTTTTATCTGTAAATCATGCCCGCAAATACTTTTGGGTCCAGTTAATGTTGGAGTCATTTCTGCTTTCTTTGGGCTTGAGTGGTACATTTAGTCTCTTGAGGAGTGTGCTCCAAAAAAGAGTCTGCCTAGCCAACTTATGTGATTCAAAGCAAATGCTTCTCATGAATTCAGGTCGATCTCCATGGCCCATGGCCATGGTGGAATTGAGGGACATTTTTTGGAAATTAGGAAATCGTTAAATTTAAAACATTTTCTCAGCCTGAAAACATGCTAGTAATTGAAATACGGTATATGAATGTCAACAGAGTTGTTATAAATAAATACAAAATGATGTCACATCTGAATGACTTGGGTAAATATAAATCCTGAAATCACTCAAGTTATTTTTATATAAATTGCTGTCCCACACTGATTTTCTCAAAAAGTTCAAATCTAATCTTAGGAAATTATGTTTTATAAAAATTTAATCTCATTAAAAAAGGCAATTGATTGATCAAATTAAAAAAAAAAACAACAGTACATTTTTAAAATTTTCACTTAAAACAGCAAACGAGAATAATTAAAATTGTTTTGGCACAATGCATGTTAATAAAATAAGCAATTATTTGTAGTTACACCCAGAACTCTTCTGATTCTAATTATATATCTTTTAATTTGCTTTATTCATGCCTTGATATCAGATGTACTTGATCTTTGTTAAATTAATTATTTTTTATTTTGTCCCTAACTGAACTGGTTACAACTCATGACTAACCAGGTCAAATGTCAGAAAACTAGTACTGTTTTGGTAAAAACAGTATGAATGGTCACCTTCCTTATGGCAATCAGCCTCTTTTCATAGTACAAGAGCCATTAACCTATTGCTAATTGAATTTGAAGCTAATTACACATTAAAATAACATTTTTTTTAATATGTTTTGGCAATATTTTTCAGATTCAAGGATGTCTTGAAAAAACTGCAATACCGGTACTACAACAAATACCCTTAACGTCGTTTAAACGTAATTGTTTTTTTTTTTTAAGTTGTTGATTTCTGCTCTGAATTTATTTAACTCATTAAGTTAACAATTATGAAAAATTGACACTTAGACGCAGCTAAATTTGTCTTATTCATCAAAATAACAAACGATGGTTTGCCAAGCAGAAATTACCAAGAAGCTTTGCAATCCCTGTTTTCTTCTTCTGACACGCATCATTGTTATAATCCTTACAGCTCTTCAAGGTGGTATTATCAATTATTATCTTATTCACTATCAAACCCACAACTGGTATTCATGGATTGCTGGTGATGTTGCCATATTCTTCAGTTTTTTTATGGCATTCTTCATCTCTTACAGAGAGTTAAAAATAGTTCATGATATCAGAACATCCAGCCGTGGTCAGTCCTTAAGATCTACTGTTCAAGCTGGTAGTTTTCCGCTGGTGTACTTCGCATGGCTGGTTTATTCAGTGATCCTTGCTGTGCGGGTTGGTATCATCTACAAGGATCTGGCTTATGAGATTAAGCCAGGTGTCTTGTTGGGAACAAATATGTTAAGGCTTACCATCGCCATGTCTGGTGTCATCTTTTTACTGGTGGTTGCAGCTCATCATGACACCCGTCCAGGAACAAGGGCCCGAAATCAAATAAATCTCCTTTCGACGATGGTCCCCTTTGATATTATTGATGCAGTTGACATTCTCAGTGTGTTCTTCATGAAGGAAAACAGGGATGCTCTAGATCCAGTACTGCAATGGTTTGTTATCATCATGGGATGTATTAATCTTGTACTGCCAGCTGTGCCCCTGATGATACTAAGTGGGAGTCGTTTTGGATCCAAACCCTTAACCCCGTATTTGCACAGCTTAAATACGCTAATCCATATCTTTGTTATCAACAT
Source organism: Omphiscola glabra (assembly GCA_964017045.1). Lineage (NCBI taxonomy): Eukaryota > Metazoa > Mollusca > Gastropoda > Lymnaeidae > Omphiscola > Omphiscola glabra. Next base: position 24,605,917 of record OZ024799.1, read on the forward strand.
TCCACTTTTAACTGTTAGACTTCTGATGTGGCTTAAGGAGGACCAAGAGGTGTCACCCCTCATCATGAAAAACATAGTATTGATTATAATGCTGTCCTTTGATTTGTATGAGGGACAGGGGGGCAAGCTAAAGGACTTGAATGCCTTGGAAGAGGAAGAAGGGGAGAATATGACGACTAAGAGAAAATCTGATACTGCCTTGGCATCTAACTTTAATAACAACAACAATTATATCTAATAGAGTAAATATTAATTTTATAATTGATTTGGAGCAGTTTTTATTTTATTAATCAAATAAGAGTCATTCAAAAATATTAGAGAGTATGATGCTCAGGGATTTTAAAGCTACATGTAAAACTAGTGGTACATAGCATAGTTCTAAAGGGTAAACAGTCTTTTAATAAAAGACAAAGACAACCAGTCTAAATTATGAAATACATACAGGGATGACATGGTGGCCAATAGTTAGCAATCTTTAAATGGATCAGTATTCCAAAAGTTTGAAAACCCCTGATCTAGATTATAGAAAATTGTTTTTGTTAGGCTTGTTGAAAGCAAATAGTAAGAAACAACATTGCTCGCATTTTTTTTTTTTTTTTGTTTTTTTTTTTTTTTTTTTTTTTTTTTTTTTTTTTTTTTTTTTTTTTTTTTTTTTTTTTTTGTTTGTAGAATTCATTTTTATATGTTACCTTAACAAGTGCAGATATTCTTTGTTTTTAATTTTTTTTAATTTTTTAAGAGGTACTGGTTTGTAACTGCATACTGTGTTATTTTTAATAAGGTGTTACAAAAAAAGAAAAAAAGAGACGAAGAAATATATATTTCTAATGTCTTATAGGATAAATCTTACTAAATGCTATCACACCTTCAGCAAAGTTTGTAGTGTATGCTTAAAAATAAATTAATGGTGAGCGCAAATTGATTTGCTTGATTTAATTTGAAAAAAAGAGCTTCTTTAATAAGAATATAAGTGATTGCACAAAGTTACAGAATGTTTTTATATATTTGGTAGTATTTTTTTTTTGTACCGATTAGTTAAACTTAATTATATTCCAAATTCTACAGAACTATAACAATTAATATTTTATCAATATTGATACATGTGAATATTTCTAAGAAACCATTCTATAAAAATAACTATCGTTCACCAAAAATTTTAATCACCCAAAATTTTAATCTAGGATATAATTGAACTCAACGCCAGCTGCGTGATATTACAGTTTTATTAACACTACACCTCAAGTAAATGTCTTTTAGTTGCTTGGCTTTGATGGTAAACGATACACTATTGTATTGTTTAATTTTACAAATCCTCTAACTTTCTCATTGTATGATTTATAAATTTTTTTTTTTGAATTGTCATTGCTCACTCAGAAGTGTCATCTTTATTTTTGATGCACTTTACATTTCAATTTTAAAAACTTACCTGACAATATGATGATCTGTATCTTGTTTATAAAACATTCCAAATCATAATTTCCATATATTTTTTATTTTACAACTGACTTGATATTAAAACAACATAATTTTTTCTGGATGTTTGAAAGTTTTAAAAGGTGCTTTTGTAAAAGGTAATTATTTTTTTCAACAATATAAATCTAGTTGAATTCAAATAATTTGATTCATTTTCTTGAAAATACAATTGTTGGTAAGAGTAAGAGCCACATTCTGAAGCAGATAATTTTAAACAACTGTAGTAAATGTCTGTACAGGTTGATATTCTCAAAACCATTATTTTCTGTTTTAATTATTGAGATTTTAATTTTATACATTGCGATATATATTGAATTTTTGTATCTTTCAATAAATAAATAAGGAGAATGATTTTAAAAGACATTACATTTGATACAAATTGGGAATGTCTGAGTCTTTTGACTCTGTTGTTTCAATATGTTTACTAAGTGGAAATCCCAAACGATCACATTTCATGTAAATAAAATAATTTTTTTTGGTTAAAATACAAATTATACAATATTATTGATACCATTGATTAGAATTTGGGGATGTACTGAATAATGGTTCGTACAATTTAACCATTGACAATTAGTTTTGAGTTGTTTTTTTTCCCAGTAGATTTATTAATGTTTTATTGTTTATAAAATATAATTGTATTACAATTTTAAGGTAAATATGCTAACCCTTTTTGATACTGATAAAAATATTCAGTTTTATATATAATGTTTTAAACTGCTCAAATAGGCAGTTTCTTTTTTATAGAAAAAAGTCTTTCATCATTCTTTGCCAATATGCAAATTTAAAAAAGCAAATGAACCTTCTGAAACAAGTACTCAAACAATTTTGAAAACAACTGCTTTAAGGTATTAAAGGATTTGTTCTTTATGTAATTTTTAGATTACTCATTTGCACCCCATCCCAATCCCCAATTTTTGTTTCTTTTTTTTTTTTTTACTGTTCCATTCATTGTTTATAAACCACATTTTTCGGTGCCAAATGTTTTGTTTCTTACAGCCTCTAGCTGTAAATATCAATTCAGAAAAAACAGATTTTCTTTATTTTTAAAATGCACCTGAGCTTTTTTTAAAAATTATATTAATTTTTTTTTTTGACCTGATGTTGCTCAAATTCTTCTTTTAAATTTTTTAATCAATAACTCATGCACTAACATTTAAGAATTAGACTTTTTCTTTTTAAATTTTTTATCCAAAATGTATTAATTTGTTAGTCTTAGAATTTTATCAGATAAGTATATCATTTTTTAGTGATTTCCTTTACACTTCTTTTTTACTGTCCAGTAATTGATGGCAGCTAATGACATTGAACAAATTTCTTTTTTAAATGACACATTTTTAAACATAATTCTACTCCTTCCTTTATAATTATTAAAAATATATTCTTTTGTACATATTTTAAAACATAGTTTATTGTTCTTTTTAAGAATCTCAGTGACCTTATAAAAAGTTATTGCTTTTTAAAAAATTTATTGAGCTATATCTGGCATTTTTACATCAATCTGATTTTTCACCTTCAAACACAATTAGTTTTAAAGGAGATCTAACTGGCTGCGTAAACTGAACATCACTTTCTGAATACTCTTTGTTAGTTCTAAGTCAAGTGACTTAAATATTTCTTTAATATTTAAATACCGGTATATTAAAAATGTAATTTATGTAACATGTCAGATTTGCATTCTCTTAACATTAGTGTAAAAAATTTTTTAAAAATTATTGTTATCTCAAATTTTTTTCTCATAGACGTTTGAGTCGAAACCAGCTTTTATTGCCTAATAAAAAACAATAACTGTTATGTGTGAAATTGTATATTAAACAAAAGTGAACAGCAAAAACTACTTTAACTACCGTGTGCCACAGCATGTATCCTGATTTAAAAAATTTTCATATATCTTAGGGAACATTTTTAACCTGCCTGTGTTAACTTAATAAAATAAATGAATCTTAAGTGTATTTTAAAAAAAAAGTACAATGATATTCTTACAAAGTACCAAACTAAAAGATTGTTGTAAAAAAAAAACTATGTTAATTTAGCAGAATTGACCTAAAATTGTCAAGTGTGAACTTGTTATTTAAATATTCTTGATCCAAATCAATTCTGTGTCTTTATCACTGAAGCTTCCAGTCATTAACATTTAGTGTTAAAGAAAAATATGTCATCAAGAAATGATACCAGAAAGAAACATTTTAAAACTCTTTTTACTATCAGAAAGAATGGTGTATGATTAGTAACATTTTCTGAAACTTCTTTGGAAATAATGCAGATAATTTTACTTGACCTGAAATTTTAAGCGCTTGCTGCTATTTGATTTACTTTTTTTTTTCTAGTGGGATAGCAAATGTAAGCTATAACCAGTACCTGACATTACCCAAAGTGTGTGCTGAGCAATTTTTAAGTTGATTATGAAGAAGAGATTGAAATATCTACAGCATTTATTATATGGATTTATCATATTTCTTGATACACTCTTCCAGATCAGGCTCATCATTGCACAACATTACTTCATGATTGCAAAAGTATGGTGTTAAAATGATCTCTACAGTTTCATATTACTATAACAAAATAAAGTAGGTTATTTTGTGTTCAAAAAATGTCAATATTCCTTGTTTGATGTAGACACACATGTCAGTTTAAAAGTAATTACGAAATCTCACAATAATAATTGCAGGTGTTGTGACTCTTTTAAAATATTATGAATTTATTTTTTTCAAGAAATATTTTTATAACTCAAATTTTTATTTGAAATGTTACGCCATGTTTGCTGATCGTTTTGTGCTTTCAAAAGCATTAGATTATTGTGACCAATTGTATATTTGATTGGACCTTGTGATATTTCTCAGCCCTTTGGCTCTACAAATTTGTAATGATTGTAGCTAATCTTGATTATTGATTGTTTTGTTTAGACCTTTTTAAAATGGCAACTACCGGTACCACAAAAAATTAGTGGCTTGTGATGCCCCCTTTTTGGGGAGTTATTGTAAGATGAAATAGCAATTTGAAAAAAGGTTATTTTCTTTATTACAAATATGGCACCGAGTTTGTTTTCTTTATTACAAATATGGCACCTAGTGACCTAGTTTGTTTTCTTTATAACAAATATGGCACCTAGTGACCTAGTTTGTTTTCTTTATTACAAATATGGCACCTAGTGACCTAGTTTGTTTTCTTTATTACAAATATGGCACCTAGTGACCTAGTTTGTTTTCTTTATTACAAATATGGCACCTAGTGACCTATTTTGTTTTCTTTATTACAAATATGGCACCTAGTGACCTAATTTGTTTTCTTAAAGAAATCTTAAGGATAATCTTTGTTTCTCCACTATGCAAAATTAATTGTAAAAAATGTGTTACTATAATTTAATAATTTTAAAAATGTTCCAATAATTAAATGTTATTTGTATTTGCTGTTAAAAATCCTGCTGGTCTAACTAACATTACATATGATATAGCATAATAAAAAGTTTGCATGTCATGAAAATAACCCGCTGCCCCTCAATCTAAAATCTTAAAGCTCTTCTAAAGACTATTTAAAAAATATATATTTTCAAATTATCCATTGCATTGTCAATGTCATAGATAGCCATTTTTCATCCCATGCCTAGTTGGATTCTGTCTTCAAAAAGAATATCTTATTAGCTGTCTTGTGCTGGACTGACTAGTTGCCCCTGTCACCTTTCTCTCTCTCCCCCCCCCCTACTTTTTCCCTTAATGGCTTTCTGCCCATAGTTGGACGGCCCCCAAAGGCATTTGAATTCATTACCTCCAGTTAATGAACCAGATCCGCTATCATTTCTCAATAGGGCTATCTTATGTTTGAGGTCAATGCTTTTTATAGCTGCTCACAGAGATGAGATTATCCTAAGCTTATGATGATACTTTTTTTTTTTTTTTTTTATAGTTTTCTCTTTCTTGTATAAACATTTATAAAAATTTTAGATTTTAATGTTATTTTAATGTTTATTGTACCCTATTGTCTTTTGACTCTATTTGTATATTAACAAACAATTTAAAAGTATTTATATATTAACACACAATTTCAAACCATAAACAAGGATGTGATTGGCAACCACTTTTGTTGGAATCATTGGTCAAGACATGTCCATTGGGCACAAGAAATAGATGGGAACCATATTTACCGCCATTAATTTAGAGGAATTACCATACAAGAACCTTCGATTTTCTTTATTATTCTTTAAATATATCCTGGGAAAGTCCATTATAGCTTAACATGCCACAAAAAAAAGTTAAGTTGAGAAAAAATAGTAACTTTTTTCTTGGGCCAATTAAAAATAAACCTAGAACTTTTGCATTGAGGTAATGCTGGGGCTGGGTTTCTTACACTGAAATCAGGTGAGAATCTCATCTTACTAGTACTAGAACAATGGATTATCTGAAAGTAGTACTAGAACAATGGATTATCTGAAAGTAGTACTAGAACAATGGATTATCTGAAAGTAGTAATAGAACAATGGATTATCTGAAAGTAGTACTAGAACAATGGATTATCTGAAAGTAGTACTAGAACAATGGATTATCTGAAAGTAGTACTAGAACAATGGATTATCTGAAAGTAGTACTAGAACAATGGATTATCTGAAAGTAGTACTAGAACAATGGATTATCTGAAAGTAGTACTATAACAATGGATTATCTGAAAGTAGTACTAGAACAATGGATTATCTGAAAGTAGTACTAGAACAATGGATTATCTGAAAGTAGTACTAGAACAATGGATTATCTGAAAGTAGTACTAGAACAATGGATTATCTGAAAGTAGTACTAGAACAATGGATTATCTGAAAGTAGTACTAGAACAATGGATTATCTGAAAGGGCCCCATCTCTTCAACCATAACTAATAGGCTGTGTTTTAATAGTAAATATTTGTTGCTCTGAATTAGAAAGTGCTTCAAATAAAGTTGCTGTCACTTAAATCATTTGATGTTAATGAAACACAATAAACCTACCTTGGCTAGCTCCTAGTGCCCCTTTATATTTCATATAACTTATATTGTATACAATATAATGACGGTAGTTAATCAATGTCATGGGAGAGAACCAACAAAATAAATCTTCTATTAATTATGGCCTCCCATGCCTTAATCGCAAAGACACGAACTATTTTCACTACTCCTAGTGTAACAACTGTGAGTGGTGTACTAAAATATGAGGCAATTCAGTATAATTCAGCCCGTCCTGTACTGGACTATGTCTCGGCTTGTTTGTGGTTATGACACTCAATTCCTTATTTTGGGTTGTGCTTGTATCCTGTGCTTTTTAAAAAAATATTTTTATGCTACTCAATTTTAGATGTGACAATTTATCCCTCCAATATTGCATAAACCTCTACTTTAGTAAAGTAAAACTTCTCCTACTGCTTGCATTTAATGATTTATTCAACATTTTGTTGTTAGTACCCATTGATCTTTATTATTAGTTTACTTTTCAAAGCCATTTTTAATGTATTCTTTTAACAAAATAAATATTTATTTAAATTTAATGGAATTCTAGTTGTGATTTTACTTGTCCAGCCGTTGTAACCGTTGTAATTTTAAAAAATTTTAAAATGTTATGACTCATTTATATTTGATGTAGTAATGAGAGTTGCCTGTCCCATGATCAACACATTGATGTTTGAACATTTTATGAATTCCTTCGTGTTCACGAGCTCATAGTAGTACTTACATTACATTATCTGAGCGCATAGTAGTACTTATATCTGAGCCTATAAATTTGGTTGAACTTGATGATTTGTATTGATGTTTTTCTGTTGTGCTTCTGTTTCACGTGCACAGTGCATTACCACAGTAGTCACGTGACTTTAATGGGCCTTCCCCGTGTCATTTTCTTTTTCTTTTTTTGCTACCTGCAATCACAGTTGATAGTTTGTTTCCCGCTCCATCACGACATTGGCCTTTTCAGGTTTCCGATTACCCCCCCCCCCACCCCCAAACACCACAAATCTTTTGCTGCCCTCTTGGACACTACTTCTCAGCTAAGTGCTTTATCATTATTTTTTTTGATATTTTAAAATTTATTCGTTTTTTTCTGTTAAAAATAAGGTTGGCACCAAACAACTTTGGACAGATGACAGTAAGTTGTAAGCTTCTCTCGTCCCTTTTAGCTCAGACCAAAGTGCAGCGCCGTAACTTTCAAATAGCTAACCTGGCTAACCTTGCCTATTTGGTTGTGATGTATCTTCTTTGGTCTGGCCAGAGTCGGGAAGTATGGTCAAGTTAAGAAGAGGACCACAAAGGCAGACTTTGAAGGGATTACCCTGGTATTGAAGTACATCTGAGGGGCTGCCTTGGAGAGAAAAAGTTGGGATGGGTGGGGTGGAATTACTGGAATGAGCCGAGGCCCTTACTTAACCCCCAATTATTTGTATTGTGTGTGCAAAATTTGAATATTTTTAAGGAATGTGTTTCTGTGTATGTTGTTGTTGTTTGGTTGGTTTGCTTGTTTGTTTTTTTGGTTGGTTTATTGGTTTGTTAGTTGGTTGGTTTGTTCTATGGTTGGTTTGTTAGTTGGTTGGTTTGTTAGTTGGTTGGTTTGTTAGTTGGTTGGTTTGTTAGTTGGTTTGTTTGTTCTATGGTTGGTTTGTTAGTTGGTTGGTTTGTTAGTTGGTTGGTTTGTTAGTTGGTTGGTTTGTTAGTTGGTTGGTTTGTTCTTTGGTTGGTTTGTTATGTTGTGTTCTGCCATTCGTAAATTGGAATGAAATCTAGCTCACCAGCAATCGACAATGCTTGTTTAGCCACACACACACACACAATGATTATAATAATCTAAGGTCTGCTCACGAAAAAAGATTATTGATGAGATTTTTATGGTGAAGTAAAATAATAGTAAACAAATAAACAAAAGAATGCGGAGAGGGGTATTCTGGCATATTGATTGCAACAGACGATTTCACCCTTGCATCAATTCAACTTTCCGATGATGTATCAACACCTGGATTGTACACTAGAAATGGGTGGGTGTAGACGATCGAATGACCGATGATGAGTTTGATGGACCATCTCCCACAAACATGTATAGCGATCCCACTGAGAACAACTATAATGAACAATAGCTTGTCTCACAATGGTCAAAAGCTTGACCTATACTTAGGTCCGTTATAGACCATAGCTCATATCACAAAGATCGACGTTTCCTCTAGATATGAAACCTTAATTCAGGTCACGTCTGGCCATCTCTCTTCCTAGAAATTAAACCTTAATTCAGGTCCCATTTGGCAATCTCTCTTCCTAGAAATTAAACCTTAATTCAGGTCATAGTTGACCACCTCTCTTCAGAATGGCGAGATATCGTGGCCTCAACATTTACTATTTTTTTCCACTAATGTCCATCATTTTAATATACGGTGATATTTCGATCCTAAATAAACATATTATATATCGTCCCACATTATAGCTTCTATCGTTCCACCATATAATTTCTACCGTCCCACCATATAGCTTCTATCAGCCCGCCCTAGAAATGTGGTCTTTCAAACACACGCAATCGATGGACCACCATCTACTAAGTCATGATCTCTAGAGGTCTCTATTGTCCTCTTTGTCATCTTTCGTATCCGGAAAATGGTTTCGAAAGAAATTTGGTCGATGGAAAATTGATCGACGGAAATTTGATCGAACGGAAATTTGGTCGAATCGTTTTTTAAATTTATACGTTAAAATATTTGCGTCAAATTTCTTTTTGAACACAATATTATGTTTTACGATATAGTATGGTGCGTTCAAAAAGAAATTTGACGAAAATTTTAACGTCTGGACTGAAAAAAAGATTCGACCAAATTTCCGTTAGATCAAATTTCCGTCGATCAATTTTCCGTCGACGAAATTTCTTTCGATCAGATTTCCGGTAACCGTCATCTTTGGACCATCTCAAGGTGCCTCTAGAGTCCTTCTCTGGGCCATCTATGGACCATCTTTAGCTGCCTCTATAGTCATTCTCTCGGCCAACTTTGGACCACCTCTAGATGCCTCTATAGTCCTGCTCTCGGCCATCGTTGGACCATCTTTAGCTGCCTCTATAGTCATTATCTCGGCCATCTTTGGACCATCTTTAGGTGCCTGTAGAGTCCTTCTCTCGGCCATCAAGCTGTGGACACTGCAACATTTATTTAGGAACTCAAGCTGTGGACATTGCAACGTTTATTTAGGAACTCAAGCTGTGGACACTGCAACATTTATTTAGGAACTCAAGCTGTGGACATTGCAACGTTTATTTAGGAACTCAAGCTGTGGACACTGCAACATTTATTTAGGAACTCAAGCTGTGGACACTGCAACATTTATTTAGGAACTCAAGCTGTGGACACTGTAACATTTATTTAGGAACTCAAGCTGTGGACATTGCAACGTTTATTTAGGAATGCTTTATTATATTCTCTTGCTTCTCGCAAATTTTTTTTGCGCCATTTAAAATCAGACAAGGAGTCGAAAATAAAACTATTACATATTATCAGCATCTGGCTCCTACAAAAAATTATAATACTTGGGTATTTCTTTGATAAACTCAAATTTTCTAACGCAGAACCACCCCCTCCCCCCACTAATTTTTTTAATTTTTTTTTTTTTAAAATAAAATTTTAGGTTCATCTGATATTAAGTGAGCTGACTCTGGAACACATTATGTTAAACTTTCTTGGCATCTGCTATAGAGACCACATCACCAATGAGTAAATAAAAGAAAGGATACGTCAGGCAATTGGGCAATACGATGACCTCCTGACGTCTGTTAAAAAGCGCAAACTTGAGTGGTATGGCCACGTGACCAGAAAACAAGGGCTCGCCAAAGAGATCTTGCAGGGCACTACTAGAGGAGGGAGAAGAAGAGGAAGACAAAGAAAAAGATGGGAAGATAATATCAAAGAATGGACTGGATTACAACTAGGCGATGCTATGCTTAGGGCAGAAGACCGAGAGGAATGGAGAAGAATAGTGTACATGTCATCTGTAGCGCCCCAACGGTCGAAGGACTACGGGACCTGATGATGATGATGATGATGATGATGATATAAATTAAATTAGAGAAATGGATACGACCAGGGGGGCGACTAGGTTTAAAAATATTGCATGCCAGGTGTGAGGCAATAGGCTTCAATAGGGTCTCACTCAAAACTATAAGGTTATTAAAAAAAAATAACCACATAAATGTAAAGGTGACACCCTTGCATTTCCACCCCTTTTACGACATTGTGTGTCCTTTGCATGGAACGAAAATACCACCCCTCAATATTAAAGAGATGTAAAAGTGACGCCCGAGCGGACCGTGCCCCCGCCCCCGCCCTAAGCTTGTCGGCTAAACAGATTGACAACTCGATGATTATATATTAAATCAGAGTATTTATCGAATAGTTAAAAAGGGGAGTGTACCGCCAAACTTAAATAAAAGATCATTTTTCCCCTTACTAGTCTACCTTAATTATGTACTTGTTTATGGCTGTTGCAATTTTCTTTACTTCTTTGATTACTTTTTATATACCGGTAATGTATTAAAAAAAATATTAGAAATAAAAAGGAAAAAGATGTTTAGCAATGAAATTCTGTTAATGTTATCTGTGTATCAATATATTTTAAAAAAATGAGAGAATGATGTTGCAAATGTAAACTGAAATTTTGTTTACGGCAATTTTTGATGTCGCAGTAATCGTTTATATTTATATTCGTTTCTTAGCTAAAAATGGGACCTCCAGAATACAGCAAAATTGCTATTGGTGTAACAGCGGCAACCGGCGTAGTTTTAGTATCCTTTCTACTGCTTAAGAAGTTTGGATTTCAAAGTAGGACATTTAACTTATTATTTATATAACTTTTTATTCATTTCCAAAGCCATAACTTAGAAAGGTCAATGGAGAACATTTGTTGGCAATGATTTGACTTTGTCCTCTGGCCTCTACTATCATTATCATCATCTATGGCCGGAGGAAAAGAAATCCACCTGAAATGGAGAGCGGCGAATTTGACCACAAATGCCACCAAGGGCAAACCAATGACATGATATTGTATTATTAAATCTGGTAAATGTAGGGATATGGTACCTCTATATATCCCTCACCCTAACCTGAACCCTAAATATATAAACAAAGGGCAGTGACTCCGTACAGAGACCAAATATTTGAATCAGCCTTAATTCTCTTTTTATATTTTAAAGATGCTATATTGAATATTGGTCTAGGCCTGATTTAAGATAAGATTAAGATTCTTTTATTGATCAAAATAAATGGATGTTTTTTTAAAAATTATTACACATTATTGATTGTTGCTGTACATTATCATTAATGACATTATAATTTTCTGCACATAAATGAATACTTATTTTAACCTAGACAACACCACAACTTTTTTAGTTATAACAATTTAAACAAAAAACATCTAAAGTATTTCTCTAGTTTAGAAATCAACCATCAATGAACTCTCTTAGTCCCTGAGCCTTGGCTTGCCTTAGTGACAATATTGACTTAATTAATTAATTAGTGATCATTTTCATTTAGATTTTGTAACCGCTGGGGGTTTCATTGAAGATAAAGCCTTTAGCTGTTGTCTGAGACTTTTTTTATATTCTGTGATCTAATTAGCTACAATTAAAATCTTTGATGTAAATCTAATAGAATTATCTAATTATGGTCGTATGTGGGTTGTCCAACTTAAAAATTTAGTTTCAATCAAACTTTTAAAATGCTTCTTGTTAAATCAATGAAAATAATGCTCTCATTAATTAATCATGTTGTTTCTTATGATAAATATAAAATGGGATAGGGCCTGATGACCCATTATCATGATATGCTAAGCACTATTTTGTGTAACCAGGCAAATCCAACAATACACAGCGGAGATCAAGTAATAATGTGCCATCATCAGGTGAGACTGGAAAAGTGCTTTCAGCTGGGGAGAAATCTGGAACCAAAAAGGTTTGTTAGATAAAGCTTAGATATTTTTTGCTCTAAGAGCGGCCATTTTTAGGGATATTAGAAAGATATTAAGATTAAGGACAATGCTTTTGTATAATACTTTGTATTAAAGAGAAAAACTGCTTTATATTACTAAGAAAAATTAACATGGTGGAAGAGAAAACAATACTTACAAATGTCTTTCTTTCAAACAGCACCAGAGTCACTATTTATTTTGGGTTGGCAATCTGCAGCCTATGCTAATGTCTGTTTTGAAAGTTATAATAGTATACATTGGTATTTAATAAATAATGAGTAGCTGTAGTAAATACAGCACATTTGTGAACTAGCTTTTTCTTTGGCCTCTATCCCAAAGTTTGACAACCTCTACTGATTTCATAAACCGCATAAATAGAGGCTGTGATTTTTAATGCATCAATATGCTTGAATTTTATTAGGCTATTCAGAGCTGATTGCTGTCAATAATATTTTTGTATTACTTATAATTTTTGTTGTTGCCCAGACTCATTCTGCTGATCATAATGTGAAAAATGAGAATTTTGAGGAAAAACTTGAAGGGTATTTGCCTGAAGAAAATAAGGAGTTGCCTGATAATGGGGGAGGTAACCTCAACCAAAGTTACGATGGACAGAATCAGAACAGCTTTATTATCATCGGTGAGGATGAAGCGAGATTGCCTGACGCAGACCCTGCCCATACAGAAATCCTTGGCAAAGACGTCGACGTTGAGTTACCAGGCGAGGGTAAAAAACCAAAGAAGTCTGACAGGAGCAGCGATGAGAGCTCTTACGATGTTATTGAGGATGACAGGCTCGAAGAAACTGCTGATGAAGGAAACAACGGAGAGGGCAGGGACGGTGCTCAAAATGTTTTTGAGGAAAAAAAGGACGGCGACCCGGTGGCTGAAGATATCAAACCACCAGAGGAATCATTTTCAGATCTCAATGAAACTAGCATGGTTCTCATAGAGCCCGGTGACCGCAATGTTAACAAGCAATCTGAGACTTCCATATACTCAGCAACTGTTAGTGAGCAGCTGGGTTTCTCTCAGAGCGAAGATATGACTATTAGTGAAGATCAAGACCTTACAACTGACGTGGGGGAGAAATTTGAAGAAGGAACTGAAACGACTAGAAAGGAGGAAGATGAAGCCAACTTCTCAGTGCTAGATGAAGACAATACTCTAGTGTTTGGTCAAGATGCAATCCCTGATGATGACAAGAGTGCTGAGGGAGATATTAGCCAGGAACAAGACCTGTCTATTATCAACTCCGGCCGTCAGTTGGGAAGTGGGGAGAAACAGCTTGAAGAAGAGCCCAATGCCCAAGTCATCCCTTTATATAACCCAATACTTACTGCAGCTTCAGATGCAAAATCAGGGAACTCCCAAGCAGGTGATATTCCTCAAGACTCTGAGACATTTGACCCTGCAGAGGTAGCGGCTGTGATTAGCAAATGTCAAAGCTCACCCATGAACATCACTAAGGCAGACATTTTTTACCTTGTGGACCTATTACGTAAGCGAAATCCAGAGCTTCACTCTGCTGTGCTTGACTGTTTGATCCGTGTTGCTGCTTTTACTCACAATATTGTAAGTTGGTCTTGTATGTAGCTATATTTCTCTCCAACTCTTAAATATAAAGTTCTATTATATTTAAAAAAAAAAAGAAATTGAATTCATCTAATGTCTGTGTTTTAAATGTTACTAAATCTAGCTGTCACTTTATATACACAGAAACTTAAAGATGAATACAAGTTACAGCCATGATGGATTTTGTTTAAAAGCAGAAGTCATATTTTAATACTGTAAAATTTAAAGAAAACAAAGAGCAAATTTATTATTATTACAGAGGTCTTATATAGCGGGGTACCCCGGCCTAAAAAATTCTTTTGTATGTATTTGTAAGTTATTAAAATTATATTTGTTAAGCAGGCTAATATACCATTTCTCTCCCTTTATTTATTAAGGCAAATATTAGAGAAAGTGGCTGCCCAGAAGTTATTGTCCAACAAGTGCAAGATTTCTGCCGGGCTGTGGTATCAGGTGATGGGCAAGCGGAGAAGACACTGAACTCAGTATGCCAGGTGTTGACCAATCTCAGCATGGATCCCAAGACACAGGAGGAACTTGGAGTCAGTTTCTTTTATAGTATTGTTTCATAAGTTTTCTTGAAAGCGCAACATTGAAACTATCATTTAAGGATAGATAAACATTAACAGAGTTGAGTTGAAATAGTAAAACAAGGTGAAAGCTTTTTTAAAAAATACGAAGAGTTTTTAAAGTAAATTTAATAATGGAATAAATGTAGCTTCAGGTAAAAAAAAGAACATGTAATTTGTATTTAATTTTGGTATCAATTACATTGACATTTTTGTTTTAGCAGCCACTCATGTTATTGGGGGTTGGGGATGCTGTACTAGCTATGGTTGAAAAAAATTTTGATTTTTGTTTTAGCAGTCACTCATGTTATTGGGGGTTGGGGATGCTGTACTAGCTTTTGTTGAAAAAAATCTTGATTTTTGTTTTGAACCATAAGGATGTACCTTAACTCATTCCCTCCGTCAGTGCTACTTCCGTACTTAATTTATTTTCCTGAGAAAGGAAAGTACCGTAACTCGGTTTTGAAATTGATTTACATTTTAAAAATATTTTTTAAGCTGCTAAATATTAATAAATGTTAATGAATTAAGGACGAATGCATCAAAGAATGAATAAGGTTTAATAAAAATATAACATTAGCGGCGAAAAAATAATGAACAATGGCCAAAAAATCGATTTTTGGCACCTCGGTCGAATACATGCAAGATATAGACGCGTCGTACTAATGCACACGTAGTTTAAAAGTGAAACAAGATAAAAACATCCGGTTTCTAAATTGAAATCACGCAGAATCACGCCATCGTCGGAAGTCTCGATGGATGCGAGATTTCATTGCTATTTTTAACTAAAAACGAGAGAGGTGTGTCGCTATGCGCCGGGACGCATTTGGACGCATCAGTCGGAACCCCCAAAGGACGCATTTAGTCGCATCCGTCGGGAATGAGTTAAAACATAAGCCTTTTCAAAATTCTCTATATATTGATGATTACGTTTTCACTCATATTCTTGTATTTTACAATCAATTTTAAAAAAAAACACCAAGACTTTAATAAAAGATATAATTATATTTTTTTAAAAACTTGACTTCTTGTCTCAGGATGCCATACCAGCCCTCATTGACTTGATTCAGATTCGTCCCGTTGGTGACGCGATCATCCTTTCTGCCCTCCGCCCGCTTGTCAACTTGTCATCAGAGAAAACCTATCACGAGATGTACAGGCAGCTTATCCCAACATTGTACCAGCTGCTTGAATCAGGGACCCACATGGCCAAGGTCCAGAGCCTAAAAGTCTTGGTCAACTTGTCACTGGATGAAGATGTCGTGCCTTATCTGTTGGCTGCCAAGGTTATTTACTTTAAATGTTCATTAAGGGGGGTTCACAGGGAGAAAAAAGACAAAATTGAATTTTTTAACCTTTTTTTTTTTTACATATCTGATTAGTAAAATATCTTATCTACCGATGTAATTTGGTTTGATTTTAAAACAATCCCTCTAAATATTTTAAAATTATTTTATTACAGGGGGTGTGTAGGGCATAATTTTCATCAACCTTGAAAAACACGGTGTTGGGGGGTTTGTTTGGAGCCTCGCCGTGCTCAGACCTATTATGTAACCCATGACTGTTTGGTATCGAAATGTTCGGGATTTCGCGGGCTATTTAGCCAACACAATGACTCACAAATCTAAAAATAAATCTACCGAACAAAGGGAAATGTAAGTATTACGATCTGGCATTTCTGGGATGGTCTAGCATTCTGATTGGTCTAAAGAGTCACGTGACGTCTTTTTCAATATGGCGGCGCTCATGATCTGACCACAAGCCCTTTTTGTTTACACAGTAACGGTTAGAGCGATTCATTTCTACGAGATTTATTTGTCATTTTTGGGTGATACACATTTGATAAAAGGTATGTATGACTAAAATATGTTATTATTTATTGTCATTTACAAGTATTATAGACTGATTATTATAAAGAACACCGAAAATATGCCTAGTCTGACGCGGTAGCTTATGCCTACTTGACTCTTGAGTACTCCACAAAAAAACAAGCATGCTTATCAAAATTATCATTGCAATACATTTATACACGTGGCATATCAGATCAGGAAATAACTATCATTGTGCATTACAAGGATTTATAAGAGATGGTACTACCAATTATTATTAATTTACTCGACATGAGTAAAATAAACTCAGTTGTCACTAATTTGTGAAATCTAAAACTAAAGATTATACAAAAAGGAAAACATAAAGAAGCTTATCATTGCTAATTTTATATATATATATATATAAGGTTATAGTATAGCCTAGGCTTTATTATAATTATAAGCAAGAATAGCATTTACAATTTATAGTAATATATGTCTATATTATTAATTATTAGGTAAGGTTGGTATAGTAGGTTTGAATTAACATTTCATTAGATACTAATGAGTATTTTGTATTATATTTCATTGCAGATGCCTAAAAGCAGGTCACAGAAAAGAATCCAGCCAAAGTCCAGAATGATGGCTAAAATTTCTAATATGAATTAAGCCCGCTTGGAAAAATTGCAACAGGAGTCAACAAGCACATTCAACTACTCTGAAGTGCCTCTGCCACCTTTGACCCCACAACAATCTGCGTCATCCTCTTCAACTGCATCTTCAGATCTCTCACTCTCAGCATCCAGAAGAAAACTGGCATATTTTGCTAATCTTACAACTCCAATAAAACAAGCAACACTGCCTACAACAATAGTAGATTTACAGTGTCTAGAATCTCTAGTTACAGGACTCAAATGCTCGGACTGTGGCAGCAGTGACCTAGAGTTACGGAGTGACCCCCAACGAAGTCAAGGCCTAGCAGTTTGCGTTTCAATCTTCTGCCGGGCTTGCGACTCAGTTAGATCAGAAGCATTTACGTCAAGAAAGTGCTCACCAAAAATTTATGAAATGAATAGGGCACTAGTTTTTGCATCACTCTATATTGGCATTGGCTATAACAGCTTAGCCAAACTTTAAGAACTTATGGGCATGGAGATGATGACATCACAGTCGTACAATGACCATGTCAAAACTATTGAAAAGGCAATGATGACAGAACTTGCTTCTATTTTTGCTGAATCTGCAGCTCAAGTCAAGTCCTCAAATGAAAGAGTCCATGATATAGCTGTAAGCTATGATGGCACTTGGGCCAAACGTGGTCACACTTCAAAACTTGGTGTAGGCGTTGTCATTGATGTCAAGACTGGTCTGGCTTTAGACTGCCATGTAATGTCAACATATTGTCAGGTAAGTTTCAACTAAATGTATTTTGTTGTCTAATTATTTTGGTCACCATTTCTTAGACGATAAAATTTATATAATTGTCGTAAATAATAATTGTTTCTCAAATAATCTATTCAGCAGTGTACCACTGTTGGAGACAGCATGAGACTGGCTTGCCCCCAGAAACACTCTACATGGTTTGAAGAGCACAAACCAAAATGCTCTAAAAACTTCTCAGGCTCATCTGGAGCAATGGAAGTGGAGGCAGCTAGAGTTATGTGGGGCAGGTCAGAAATGTTGCACGAACTGCGGTACACAACTCTTGTGTCAGATGGGGACACAAAAACATTCTCGGCTCTCTCTGAAACCAGGCCTTATGGGACGACAGACATTAAAAAGCAAGAGTGTATCAACCATGTGGCAAAAAGGCTCAACACAGCGCTTCGTAATCTGGTCAACACAGAAAACAAGAGAAGTGTGAGGCTAGGTGGTGCAGGACTTGGAAATTTGACACAGGTAATTTAAATATATCCACAAAATGCTAAGGAAATGTTGTGCATGTATTATGCTAAATTATAGATTTTAGCCCTGGTAACAATATTAATTTCATTAGTTTATAATTTTATCATTTGTTTCTTATTATTTATTATTATCAGACCAAGATGGGACTGCTCCAGAGCTACTACACCAAGGCGGTCAGGACATACAATTCCTCTGTTGATGAAATGAGCGATGCTATTTGGGCTGCATTCTATCACTCAACATCAACAGATGACTCTCCCAATCATAAGAAATGTCCTTCAGGACCAGAATCATGGTGTTTTTTTCAGAGAGCCTTAGCGAAAGATCTCACCACCCCCTCTCACAAAGGTCGACTTACTACATATTTAAATCCCAAAGTTGCCCCGCATGTTAAAGAAATTTACATAAGGCTAACGGAGCCTAAGTTGCTAGAAAGGTGTCTTTTAGGTAAAACCCAGAACAGTAATGAAAGCCTCCATGGAATGATATGGAGTAGATGCCCAAAACATCTGTTTTCTGGACTAATTAGAGTAAAAATAGCCACAGCTTTTGCTGTTGGTGAGTTCAATCAGGGGGCTGTGGCTACACACAGGTTCCTTACTGCTGTGGGCTGTGCGGTTACAAATAAGAGTGTCGAAATGGGGGCTAAAAGAAATGACAGACGGCTAAAAAAGGCAGACACTGCCATTCTTGACGTGTCTAAAACACGTAGAAAAATTAGAGAAATAGCAAAAGTAAAAGAAAATGAGTTCCATCAGACAGTAGAGGGTGGGGCATCTTATTTAGCTGGGGGGTTTTAATATAAATTTAGATAGTCTTAGATTATTAGCAGTTTTGTGAAATTTAATATTTGGGAAGTACTAGTACAAAAATTTTTATATGTATATTCTTCACATTGAATGCATTTTGTAATATTTGAATTCAACTCATTAGCATTTTTTTATGTATAGTCATTGCAATGTATT
This sequence comes from Omphiscola glabra, assembly GCA_964017045.1. Taxonomy (NCBI): domain Eukaryota; kingdom Metazoa; phylum Mollusca; class Gastropoda; family Lymnaeidae; genus Omphiscola; species Omphiscola glabra. Next base: position 24,625,141 of record OZ024799.1, read on the forward strand.
TTTATACAACCATTCATGTGTATTTAAATGTATAATATGGATATATTTATATATATATATATATATACTGGGTAAACCAACATAATGCTAGGCTATATAATTTTTTTTTTTTTTTTTTTTTTGTGGATATCATTCTGTAAAGTTATCAATAAAAAATGTAAATTTTTGCATATATATTACATATTATTACCAATATTTATTGTTATTAAAATAGAAGGTTTTCAAACCATGTAATAAAATATTTGAATGATATCTTGATTGAAAGTTGTTTTCATTGTTTTTCTCCGTTGTTTGTTTTTGTATTTTTTCAACACCGTGCACGGTGTAGTTTTTTTGTCTTTAGAGATTAAGTGTTGAAATTTGACACAATTGTAGGTAATACTATTTACTATGATCTCAAGAGAGCATTTTATTGTATCTTGTCTGGTTGATTTTTAAAAATTTAATAAAATTAAACTCTATGTAATTACGCCTTTATTTTTCATGACCCTCAAGGATCGAAGGCATTTTAAAAAGTATTTTGTTTACATGAAAATGCTCTCATGGAGTCATCAATAATATCATAAAGATCATCTGTACCAAGTTTCATCATTGTAACTTCAAAAGTTTTTTAGTTATGATGATTCTAAAATATTATTAAAAATTTACATAATCATAAAATAATTAAACTAAAAAAAAAAAAAAAAAAAATTTTCTTTCGGGTTTTCAGCTATTGAAACCCAAATGTGTAGACCAAACACAAAAAAATATGCATTAAATCTGGTAATTAAAGAAATTTGTTTGCAACCTGTGAACCACCCTTAAGTTATTCTTAAGAGAGGGGCCATCCATAAATGAAGTCACCGATCTGGGAGGGGGAAGGTAGTCACAAATTTGTGACGCTGTATTTTGAGAGTATCTAAAATTGTGTCACTAATTTTTTACAGTTGGAGGGGGGGTGGTAGTGGTCCAGAATCTGCATAAAAAGAGATAATAATAATAAAATATTTTCTTCTTCTTAGCAGAATGGAATTAAAATTCAAAAAATTTCTTCAACATTTTTAGATACCGGTATCTATTAGACAATGAGTCTTTTGAGTAATTTTCTTGCATTTTAAAAACATTTAGATGGAAATAACTTATGTAATTAATTAGAAGATATACAATGGCAGATACTTGAACAGCACTGAGAGAGAAGAAGTTTAAACTTACCATCTCCATAGTTAATGGATTAAAAATAATTTTATTTCTTTAGTTTGTTTTTGCTTAGTAGTATGGTGACTGGGTTAATCAGTTGTTTCTCTAATGTGCTCTTCTATATTGCAGGCTCCATCCAACCTGATAGAATTTCTTGACAGACCGATGGCAAATGATCTTATCTTGAGAGCTGTCACACTGATTGCTAACATACACACTGTGATTGACACCCTCCAGCTAACTGCAGCTTCTCTCCCTGTGGATGAGAAAGCTGCCTCCCCAGAGACAATGTACATGGCCTTGACCGGCATAGATCGCCTGCCTACGCTGCGCAGCAAGGTGTTCCGCCTGACGAGACATGAAGATGAAGATGTTGTCTATCAGGCTTCCAAACTTTACAACTTAATCTCTGAGACAAGTGCTTGAGAAGTAGACATTTTTTAGTGTTGTTCTGTTACCAAGAATAGAAAGTGCATGCACTTAGAGAGTAGGATCCTAATTTCAAGCCTGTTAGCTTTCGATGAATTTCATTTCTAATCAATTTGGGATATAAACATTTTTTCTTCAAAAATGACGACTGGCTACTTCTGTTAAGGTAATGAAATTATTAATATTAATTAGATGTCTTTAAAGATTGTTCATGGGCACCTTGACCTGGATTTAAAATACATTTACAGTGAAGGAGATTTTTTGACCTAAAAATGCAGAGGACAATTCATCAAAGAAAGGGCCGACAATTTTATCAATATATTAATTTCATTGTTAAATTTAACATATCACAGTCAAGTGAAACGTGCAACTGATTTCAGATGAAAGACACAAACTAGTTGGGTATGTAACAAGTATGGTGGAGCTCTAAGAAAATTGACAGAGAGCAAGCTGGATAACAATGAGGTGATGATTGTAGTCATTCCATTACATACCAACGAACAAGCTGGGAGCTGATGGTTTTCTTTTAGAACACATACACTCATTGCATACTTTAGAACTTACACTTTTCCCCCATTGTCAAGGCAATACGTCCCTGGTAATGGGGCAGGAAATATATTCTTTTTTTTTTTGAGGTGTTTTCTTTGTTCTGTTTTGTTCACCAACAGTATTTAAGTTTCTAATTCAGTTGTTTTGTTTGAAGTTTCTTATAAGAATTTTTTTGGTGTTTTTTTTTTTTTTTTTTAAGTAATTGAAGCACCAGTTTGTATTTTTAATGATTCCTAAGTAATTTTTAAAACTTGTTAACTGAACTACCTGTCTTGTTTGGCGTTGTTGAAATAATTTTTTCTTTACACTTTTAGACTGTGCTTATCAAACTTCCAGTGCTTCTCAAACGTCCAGTGCTTCTCAAATGTCCAGTGCTTCTCAAACGTCCAGTGCTTCTCAAACGTCCAGTGCTTCTCAAACTTCCAGTGTTTCTCAAACTTCCAGTGTTACAGACTAGCAGAAGGGATTGGTATCCAACTTTAAATTGTTCTTTATTACTCATGTTATATTTGTGAGCCTGCTGCTGTCAGTTTCCAGTCCATGGAACTTCACTTTGGGAAGCACTGGTTTAAACTGGTCCCTTGGGAAGCACTGGTTTAAACTGGTCCTATGGGAAGCACTGGTTTAAACTGGTCCTTTGGGACGCTGGTTTAAACTGGTCCTTTGGGAAGCACTGGTTTAAACTGGTCCTTTTGGGAAGCAATGGCTTAAACTCATCCTTTGAGAAGCACTGGTTTAAACTGGTCCTTTTGGGAAGCAATGCTTTAAACTCATCCTTTGAGAAGCACTGGTTTAAACTGGTCCTTTTGGAAGCACTGGTTAAAACTCATCCTTTGAGAAGCACTGGTTTAAACTGGTCCTTTTGGAAGCACTGGTTTAAACTGGTTGTTTTGGTTTCAATAAAACTGTTGTGAACTACTAACAATAAAAATTTCACTTTTAAAACTAGTGTTTGAAATAATTCATCAGTTTTAGGCCTGACTTTATTAATGGGTGGAGCCTTGTATATATAAAAATAAAATGCAAAAGCAAATAAAATGTGTTCTATTTCTTGCTCAAAATTATAATTTGTCTAAATATTTTGTGCTTTAAAAAGTTTATTAAAAAAATAAGGGCACAGTATTCCTGATGAAATTAGTGTAGTCACCATAGTTTCCTCTTTGTCATTGTCAAGAAAGTCTATTTAAAGAAAAAAAGTTGACAGCCACAAAAAAATACACTTCACCTCTCATGGTGGATACCAAAGTTATGATCAAATTCAAGTTATTAAAACAGTTTTAAAAACTCAGCTGTTTAGAGAATAGTAAATTAATGTTTAAAACTAGAAACTAAAATTGACTTTAATGGTTGCCTTTGAATTTGGTTATTAACAAAAAGAAACCATGGCCAGGACAGATGTTGCATTTGTACATTGTTGTTTGTTGAAGTCTTTCAGTAGAATCAAGGGGAAAGAAAAAAAAGAACACTAAAACATTCATTCAGTTTGTTTGTGTTGGACACAATGCAATGGTGGTGAAATTTCCAATACTGATCAATGTGTATGTGATGTGTCTTTAATTAAAAGTGAGATCTGCGTTATTTTTTTTTTTTTTATATCATTTATGAATGCATTGAATGAAAGATATTTTCACTCGTAGAATCTAAACCTATTTGTTTCTTTTGTATTGAATAACTTCATTGCTTCCAGCTAGCTTTTACCACTATTATAAAAGTTTTAATAACCAAAGACTTTTTTTTTACTCTTACTGTTTAATTTAAAATGCTGCAAAAGCAAATTTGTTTAAATTGGTGGTTTTCTCTGTAAATAAGTCGTACATTTCAGTAACTTTACTTTTAAAGGCGATTTTATCACAATAAAATAAGATACTTGGGTTGCCAGATATTAACATGTATGTTTTAAATATTTGGGTCTAAAATTTAAAGAAATACCATTTAGGACTATTTCAAATTTATGCTCTTGAATATTTTAAATTTAGACAAAATAAATGCATGAAGCAATTAATTTTATTCCAACTAGTGAGCAGCGCCGGTTTCTCTAACAATAAGATAGATCCTTGCTTGTTTTGTTATGAGAGGATCAGATTCTATGTACGGTATGCATTGTAACCTTATGTGACCATCATAGTCTTTTCTATTTAAAAAGCGTAAGCTGAAAATGAAACTTCTGTCTAAGAGGAGAGTCATTAATGATTAGTAAATAAATGTTTACCATCACATTTTGCTGCGGCTGGCAATAAAATGATACTGGTTTGTCCACACTTCTTTGTTTAATTTTGCTGTTCACAGAAATATTTAATCAAGAAAATAAGACAAGAAATCAAGTCTCAACTATTAGCTGATCAGACATAACAATCAAGTCTCAGCTGTTAACTGATCAGACATAACAATCTCTTAATTTATTTAAAAATCTGTGTTTTTTTAGAAATCCATCTCAGACCTTACATCAAAGTATATCTTGTTGGAACATAATTTTCGCTGTAGGATTAATTGCAATTTTACTTAAGTTTTTTTTTGTTGTCTATACTCGATTGTGTGATGTAAAAAATGTTTTAAAAATATAATAAACAATAGATTCTTTCCCTAGAGATTGCAAAGTTATGCTTAGATTTTGTGTCTGTGGAATATAACACATCTATCCCACTGTACAATTAAAGATGTTTCAATTAGCAAATGAGTGCTGATGAATATCAGCGCACATAATGAGAATTGAACCTAACATTTATAACCTCCATTTTATTAATAAATTTGATCTGTTACAAAAGTTTATAACGCACCATTTAAAATGAGTTACGGAGATATTGGCTGGAATAGGACTGATTGCATGTGCCAAAGATACAGATTACATTATTAGTGGCATAAGAAGACGTTGCCAACAGCTGTGTTAAATATGTTTTCTTGTTCTTTTTTGAAAACAAAGCCTTATGTTAACTGTTATGATTGAAATAAAATGAGTTTACATATAATACTAGTTTTGTTTGCTTTTATGTTGACAGGGATTCAGGCATGGCTCTGTTATGTTGACAGGGATTCAGGCATGGCTCTGTTATGTTGACAGGGATTCAGGCATGGCTCTGTTATGTTGACAGGGATTCAGGCATGGCTCTGTTATGTTGACAGGGATTCAGGCATGGCTCTGTTATGTTGACAGGGATTCAGGCATGGCTCTGTTATGTTGACAGGGATTCAGGCATGGCTCTGTTATGTTGACAGGGATTCAGGCATGGCTCTGTTATGTTGACAGGGATTCAGGCATGGCTCTGTTATGTTGACAGGGATTCAGGCATGGCTCTGTTATGTTGACAGAGATTCAGGCATGGCTCTGTTATGTTGACAGGGATTCAGGCATGGCTCTGTTATGTTGACAGGGATTCAGGCATGGCATTGTTATATGCAGTGTTTCTTTTGAGACATTTCCCCCCGGGGGAGGATGTGGCATTTGCCAGAGGCGTAGCTAAGGGGTGGCAGATGGGAATTAAGTCCCGGGACGCCAGACTAGCGGGGGGGGGGGGCAAAAATAGCCTTTGATGGTATTATTATTATACGAAGTTTTATAAAGTAAAAAGCGTAGTACCCCAACCTAGGGCTGGGCTCACCACGCTGTACATATAATTTAGTAAACATGATCATGATGACAAAGGCTAGATAACGGCACAGTGTCCTTGTAGTGGGCCACCACCACGAGATGGACGAGGAAATGACCGGGCAGAATAACCAGGTGGAGCGAGATCGGCGCACTTCCATTCATCACTTGTCTGTCGAAACCAAGTCTCCTGCATAAACATAGTGTCAATCTGCCGGAAGGTGGAGAGGTGTTAATGCGAATGAGGTTGGCTGGGTCAGAATAGCGTAGAGTAAGCCTTGACGACGAAGGAGTGCCAAGTTGTTTTATTTCTATTTTTCGTCTACCACCACGATGGATACGCTTCCGGGGCAGGCCTCGACTAATGGACAGTTCCTTCAGGCAACATACGAGGTCAGCGGTCAAGTGCGTATGCTGGGCATTCATTGACAATAGGCGATCACGTGCGTATATCATCGTCCGGTCAACAAAGATGGTGGCAATTTTCACAGAGCTTCACCAATTAAAATTGCATGTGATCAGGAGTACGAGCCTATACATGCCTGTAAGGCGTAGACTCGTTCTCAAGACAGAACTTATTGTCCAGAATTGAATTTTTATTATTGAAACAAAAATGACAGAACGCTTTCCTGTTTTTTGTTAACAACTTCAGTACACAAAAATTTCTAAGGCAGCCATCTTGATGCTCGCCGGAAGTTTATTTAAGGGAGGACGGCAAGAATATGTGCCCACCCATGGCGGCACTAATAGTAGCTAAGCCACTAGGCAGTGTATAATCTGGACGTAGGGCGGAAATTTAAGGCACCAATGAATCTCGATTGGTGGAGGGGTCTTGGGAGCCTGCTCCCCAGTCAATGTTTGATTATTTCAAAATTAAAAGGTGTATTTTTGAGTATACTTGAATTCAAATTATTCAATGAATCTATTATACTTTTTGAAAGTGGAAAGTCATTTTTAAGGTGTTGTGGGGGGGGGGGGGGTATTATGGCGCCTAGTGCTATACATAAACTGAATTCACTCAGTTTGTGGCATGACCCAGGGTAATCATTTTACTCAAACTTAAAATCAACCCTATACTGTACCATTGATCAGTATGAGTGAAGGGGTGCAGAAATTTAGGGTGCTAACGACAATCGGACAAATTTTAAAATGCAGGGGTGCATTTTGGCGCATTCTTGAATTTGTTGTTTCTTTCAGACAGTTTTGAGGTTGCATTTCAAAGACATCTTAAATCCCGCAACAGCGGGACGTACTAAATTCATTCTAGTTGTGCCACCCTTGAGGATACGCTTTTGCCCTAGACCATTGGTCGGAAAATCGCGGCTTGCGAGTCGCATGCGGCTCTTTAGCGACCTGAGTGCGGCTCGGCCAGTCGGCCAGAAATCGGTTTTGACTCCGAAAAAGATGTTTCATTACATTTTCTTGAAAAGAAATTTGCCTCTCAAAATTGTTTTAATCGTCCTGCTGCTGATTTTTTGCTCTTTTGACTATTGAGTTTGCCGACCGCTGCCATACATTATTCTCGTCCCTTAATTTATAGTCCCAAATTTTTTTTGGATAATTTAAAAATACAATCCTGCATTTTATCGCATATCTGAATATAGTTTTGCAACATTCTACACTTAATTGGAGAGCAACGGAAAAGATCATAGTTAAAAAATGCAGGTGTCACTTAACCTTAGAACCATCGTGTGCGTCCAGCAACCCCTACGATGCAGGGTGCTTAGGATATATTAGGGGTTTAAAGATGTGATGAGGATATTTTCTTAATTATCAATTTTTTTCAATGCAGGGTGCAAAATGAAAAAAAAAAAAAAAGGGGGGGGGGGCAAAAAGGAAAATTGCTTGACCTGCTTGTGTTATTAAAAAAAAATTATTTTACAATAAATAGTAATGTGGCTTTTATTTTTTATTTACATTATTGGGGAGGGGGATAGCTACTTAATTTAATAAATTAACTTTAACGCAAAAAAATATATATTTTAAAATTAAAGGGTTCCATTACTAAAAAGCACTGCAAGCATGATTTTAAATGCTGAACGCAAAGGGTGAAAAATACTTACTTATAATAATTAGACTACTTTTCTAAATAATTCCAAATTTTACCCGAGTCAAAAATATTTTAATTCCCATCTAGAAAAAATATTAACTTTTTAAAAATCCATGCAAATATGTGGGGCATAATAAATATAGGCTATGTATTTTTTAAACCTCCGTTATTCAGGAAACATTGTTGCAAAAGTAGCACGTTAAAAGAAAAGACAAACGCTTTCGATATAATAGTCGTTGAAGTAAGCACTTTTTGTATGCGCCCGTTAATTTCGTAATTAAAAAAAAAATATATCTCTCATTTTTTTAAGTTACCATATTCTATAACTCAACACACATGGGAATGACTAAATTTATAGTTATACAAATAAAAATATCTTTTAAAGACTAACGCCATCATGCAATGTATAATTAACACCTACCCATTCTATAAAATTAATGCCTTTATGATCAAATATAATTTGAAAATAGATTGCGCATGTTTGATACTTTGCAAGAAATATTATTAAAATTGTGGACCTTTATATTGATGTAAAGGTAATTAAATACAGTGCTATTTAAATCTTTAAACTTGTGAAGTTGTAAAAAATAAATGAATTAAAAAATACCGATATATGCGAACTACAGAAGTAAGTCATCGGCTTATAATGTGGAGCGGCCAGCGTTATATTTCTAATCGAGTAATATACTACTTTAACGATATAAGCTTTAAATATACAGATCGAATATATCGAGCGTAGCGATATTTCATCGGTCCACTAATTCACAATTGTATTAGGTTAAAGGCACCAGATATTATTCTTTTCAAAACTGTTAAAAAAGAGAATTTAGTCGTTTTTATTATTGTTTTAAATCTTTATTTTTTGTATAAATTTTGCTCCGGGTGGGGGAGGGGCACTTGACTTTACCCGGTGGGGTAGTGCCCCCCCCAGCCCGGAGATATACCTGAAAGAAACCCTGGTTATGTTTATAGGGATTCAGACAATGTTGTGAAAAAGTACCCACGTCACCTGATGTGTGGCCAATGTTATGAAAATGTACTCATATCACCTGATGTGTGCCCAATGCTATGAAAATGTACCCATATCACCTGATGTGTGGCCAATTTTGTTTCGACTCAAGTCAAATTGTAAAAAAAAATGTTACAGACAATGACAGTATGCAGGAACTCAAATCAGCTTTCTGATAAGCTGAGATGAAAACAATTATTATTCATCCACTCCACCAGCTTTCACCTCTTGTTGAACCATTTAACAATACATATTTGCCATGTGCGCAAAATGCAGTCCTGTACTTTGAAATTTCCCAAGAGTCTTCGACACCCTCAAATTCTGCACTTCACTCCCCCCTAACGCTGATCAGTGTGACAGTACGGGGTTGAATCTAAGGGTTTGCCAAATAATTAAAATGGGGCGCACCACAACTGGTGTGAATCAATTTTATGTATGGCACAGGGTGCCATAATGCCCCCCCCCCATACGGTAAACCCTACCCCATCTCCGCCGATCAATAGAAACAAAAAAAGGTTTACTCGAATGTTCACCTCTTGATTTTGAAATAATTATATAGTTTCTGGGGAGGTGACTCCACGACCTTACTTAAGCAATCCCTTTCGCGATACAAACTCTGCTGTTATGCGAAAATGCCCCCCTCCAAATATTTAAAAATTAGCTCCTGAGCGGGCCGCCCCACCTGAGCGGGCCCCCCACCTGACCGGGTCACCTTATTCGCCCCTTTCTACTCCTCTGGTAGAGGTGACTAGAGAGTTTGGGGCCAAAAGAAAAAAAGATTCATTTTACTTCCACCCTCAACTCTAAAACCCATTATTTTTATCCATTAAATACCGCAAAAACCCATTTGGCGTCTTCCGTAAATCTGGCGCTCGGGACATCATTCCCCTCTGTCCCCCCTCAGCTACGTATCTGATCACTGCCCCCCTCTCTGAAAAGCTGAAAATCCCCCATCCGAAAAAAAAAGGGGGGGGGGCAAATTGTCTGAAAGAAATACTGAGTACAAGTGGTCAGCAATCAAAATACGACACGGTCAAAAATACTGTGAACATCCTCGGAGAAGTCGTTATTCAAATACAATTGAGCTGTCAACCAAAAATAATGAAGCCAGGGAGGGATAATGATTAGAATGATAACTGCGTAGGAAGAATAGTGTATAAATCTAATACACATTGTGTAAGAGGAGTTTCCGCGAGCACTTTATTTAAAAGTAATCATACGCTATTTCGAATCGTCCTTTTAATAAGCATTCACTCTTGTGGAGAACCACCCGGCTACACCAGCAACTTCAAAGGAATAGCTGCCTTTAATCCACCCATCCCTGTGGCGCTACAGCCCATGTATATAAGGGCTTTAACCTACCTCACTACTTCCTTCCACTCAGACCTAACTAATAGATAAACAGGCATACATGAATAGATAAATAGGTCTACTTGAATAGATCCCTAGGCCTACATGAATAGATAAATAGGTCTACTTGAATAGATCACTAGGCCTACATGAATAGATAAATAGGTCTACTTGAATAGATCACTAGGCCTACATGAATAGATAAATAGGTCTACTTGAATAGATAAATAAGCCTACATGAATAGATAAACAGGCCTACATGAACAGATAAATAGGTCTACTTGAATAGATCACTAGGTCTACACGAATAAATACTGCATAAATCTTAAATAGGCCCATTATGTTCTCTTATTCACCATTTCCATTACAAACATCAATAACTAATTTCAATGTGATGTATGCGTTATAGCGTGGTGTGAATCCTCACATGGTATAGAGAGACCCCGCGTCGTCTTTGACATGCCAACATAACTAACTGTATGGGTCCCTTCACATGTTTGTGATCACTCATCATTCGAGCTCAACACGTTTTCCCACATAGCCAACAAGTGTTCAGACTGGCAATTTGTCTCCGTTCCTGTTCACACGGAACATATCGTAGAAGTTTGAACAACGTATATAGCAGCGTCCTCTTTGTTATAGTAGCATCCTCTTTTATGCAGAAGCAACCTCTTTGATATAGTAGCATCGTCTTTTATATAGTAGCAGCCTCTTTGATTTATCAACCTCCTCTTTGATACAGCAGCAGCCGATCTGGTAAATAGCGGTAAGTTACTATAAGTTCACACCACTTTAAACAAACATTATCTTAACTTTTTAAAAATATTTTGACTGAAACCACATTAAATTCATGGTCTGCCCGTCACCACTCGATTTTTGCCTCCAATTCTGTTATTTAACATTTTTCCTTCTTCGTGTGTTCAATTTACTCACGCATATTTGCGGAAAAGTATATGTCTGCGAATACAAACTACGTATGATGAGTTGTTTAGCTCCAGACAGCCATCAAATAACGGGATTGTGAGCCATCCAGATAGCACGTACGCACGAAAAAGGGCGCGGAGGTCAATTTGGAGATTTTGCGCACGGATGCAAAATGCCGAGGAGGGGGGTCTTGACAGAAAGTGTGTACATTGTTTACAAATTTTGCTATACTTATCCTGAAACTGTTACAGTCCGTAAATATCCTATACACATATCTCTCTAGTGCCGTAAAAATTCCAAGCAATGTTTTTTTTTTATCCTCATATTATTGCTTTTGCGTTTTCACGCGGGAACTCGCTAGATATCCCACTGATATCAGTAACAGTTTTGCTCAGGGTGATGCGACGCCCCAGTGCGACGCGGCTCCCCAGTGCGACACAGCCCACTGTCTGGGAACCACTGGGCTATGACAGAACAGACAGCGGAGCAAAACCGTGAAACTTATTTTTACGTTGACGTCACAATACCTGTACTGTATACAATAAATAAATTGTGTGCTGGCCAAAACAAAAATAACGAAGTGGCTATTGGTACACGGGTACCAGAATTGAGAGGCTGGGTTTAAAAAAACGATTTAAAATATTATTGTTGGGTTTGTAAGACCAAATGAGGTATCAAATGAAAGATAATTGAATGTACTATACGTTTGTAATCTTAATTCTTCAGTTTTACTAAAATAAATACCACAAATGACATCCGAATAGCATTGAGCTTAATGGTACTCGGGTGCGAATGGCGGCGCTGCGTGTCCGGGTCCATTTTGATAGGTGCAGCCAAAAAATAAATGAGTGCAATCTGGGGGAAGGGGTAGAAAATTGTGTTTCTTTGCGTACTTACTATATGGATGACTTTCCAGTTTGTAACCATGAGACACATCCCAACTTCCATGCTGTTTGGTTACCCCAGGTGTGTGTGTGGGGGGGGGGGCGGAGAGATTTAAAAAAAAAAAGTTAAAAGGGATTTTGAGAAAAAGATACGTCATATAATGAATGTTATAACCACTGTCTTGTATTGGAATACTTTTTTACTTCACTTTTCAATTTATTTATTTTCCTTCTATAGATCCGTCCTTATAAGTGGCGCATATATTTTATACATTTTTAATATAATAGCGTGGTTCGTCCAATACTACATCACGAATTTGTTTTCATCACTTCATTAAAGCAAATCATAAAGAATGTATATTTCATTTGAGGTTGGGTGAATAAACCCTAAAAAAATCCGATCGCATCTCGTCTTACTGGCAACGATCATGATGTAGTGTCTGTTCTTATCCCCGCCGGGTTACCCAAACCCCTGGGAGGAATCTGATATCTCGCTTGGTTTTCAGTTCCGCTATGGTCGGGGCGATCGGTAAGAGCAAATGAGAGAGAGCTGCAAGTCCAAGAGACACGCAAGTGCAGACTTTGAAGATGGGCTACATCAGTACTGCAGTAGTTCTGGGGGGGGACCCAACAATAAAACCTAAACAAATAAATAAATACATTAAATTTGATATTATTGTTTAATGTGTTGTCTTTTTTATGCTTTTTTGCTATATAACAACTGTTGCGCCTTAACTTGAACAACAATTACAGAAGAATGTCCGTGTTGGTCAAATTTTTACTTTTCCTGCCGGCCGTGACCTATTGTGGAGATGTTGAATGGACCAACATTGTCTCGGCTACGTTCCATCGGATTGATGTCAATAAGGATGGGCTGATCAACCGAACTGAGATGGACAACTACATCAAGGTTAGTTGGGCAGTAGTAACAGGTGAGGCGATGGCCTAGGTTACAATTGCTACAACTGAATGTTCCGGTCGATTTGGTTAGGAAAACATGACTTAGTAAGAACAAAATAGTATCATTGCCTTTCCGGCAGGGATTTGGAGTTTGGAGCAGACTTTTTTGTTGTTGCTGATTTCCTCTCCAGCTTAGCTCCGGACAAACTTTTCTTAGTCCCTGCTCTGGACAAACTTTTCTTAGCTCCGGACAAACTTTTCTTACCTCTGGGCAAACTTTTCTTAGCTCTGGACAAATTTTGTTATTCCCAGCTCCAGACAAACTTTTATTAGTCCCAGCTCCAGACAAACTTTTATTAGTCCCAGCTCCAGACACACCTTTATTAGTCCCAGCTCCAGACAAACTTTTATTAGTCCCAGCTCCAGACAAACTTTTATTAGTCCCAGCTCCAGACACACCTTTATTAGTCCCAGCTCCAGACAAACTTTTATTAGTCCCAGCTCCAGACACACCTTTATTAAATCCAGCTCCAGACAAACTTTTATTAGCCACAGCTCTGGACAAACGTTTATTAGTCCCAGCTCCGAAAAACTTATAATAGTCACAAGTCCCAGCTCTGGAAAAAACGTTAATTAGTCCAAGCTTTGGACAAACTTTTATTAGCCCCCAGCTCCACTCCAAGCTCCGGTAATTTTTTATTTTATTTTGAATATCTGCAGATACATTGGTATGAAATCTGTTGGGTCCCTTTTCAGATTATTTGGTAATCTGTCATTTGTGTCCTAACATTTTTGTACCTCGGAGCAGTAAGAAATTTACCAGCCCGGCTCCGGGCAAAAAGACCCTGCTTTAGAGCTCCGAGTTCCGCTCATTATCCCTGCTTTGAAGGGTTCCCTTTTAATTGATTTTATTGTTAAGTGACTTGGTGTCTCATGACATACAAACATGTGGGATCATGAGATAGAAACCTGTAGGGTAATGACATACACACCTTAAACTTAAACCCATGCAAAGCAAAAAAAAATAAATTGACACCAGCCAATTTATGTTACTGTTAACACAGCTGCGTTATTTCACGTTAATGTTAACACAGATGCGCCATTTTATGTTAATGTTAACACAGCTGCGCCATTTTATGTTAATGTTAACACAGCTGCGCCATTTTATGTTAATGTTAACACAGCTGCGCCATTTCATGTTAATGTTAACACAGCTGCGCCATTTCACGTTAATGTTAACACAGCTGCGCCATTTTATGTTAATGTTAACACAGCTGCGCCATTTTATGTTAATGTTAACACAGCTGCGCCATTTCATGTTAATGTTAACACAGCTGCGCCATTTCATGTTAATGTTAACACAGCTTCGCCATTTTATGTTAATGTTAACACAGCTGCGCCATTTCATGTTAATGTTAACACAGCTGCGCCATTTCACGTTAATGTTAACACAGCTGCGCCATTTCACGTTAATGTTAACACAGCTGCGCCATTTTATGTTAATGTTAACACAGCTGCGCCATTTTATGTTAATGTTAACACAGCTGCGCCATTTCATGTTAATGTTAACACAGCTTCGCCATTTCATGTTAATGTTAACACAGCTTCGCCATTTTATGTTAATGTTAACACAGCTGCGCCATTTTATGTTAATGTTAACACAGCTGCGCCATTTCATGTTAATGTTAACACAGCTGCGCCATTTCATGTTAATGTTAACACAGCTGCGCCATTTTATGTTAATGTTAACACAGCTGCGCCATTTTATGTTAATGTTAACACAGCTGCGCCATTTCATGTTAATGTTAACACAGCTGCGCCATTTCATGTTAATGTTAACACAGCTTCGCCATTTTATGTTAATGTTAACACAGCTGCGCCATTTTATGTTAATGTTAACACAGCTGCGCCATTTCATGTTAATGTTAACACAGCTGCGCCATTTCATGTTAATGTTAACACAGCTGCGCCATTTTATGTTAATGTTAACACAGCTGCGCCATTTCATGTTAATGTTAACACAGCTGCGCCATTTCATGTTAATGTTAACACAGCTTCGCCATTTTATGTTAATGTTAACACAGCTTCGCCATTTCACGTTAATGTTAACACAGCTGCGCCATTTTATGTTAATGTTAACACAGCTACGCCATTTTATGTCAATGTTAACACAGCTGCGCCATTTTATGTTAATGTTATCACAACTGCGCCGTTTAATGCTACTACTTATTGACGTTAGTCAAACTTCACCTTATCAGGGGTACGACACAAACGGAGATGGAAAGACCAACAAGAAGGAGTGCACCGACGCCATAGTAGCTAGTCTCGGCAGAAACAAAGCCGTCCTGAGCACCTTCAACAAACTCGTGGACGCGATGGACTTCAATGGCGACGGACAGCTAGACACGAAGGACAGCGACAAACTCTTCGTCAAAGCCGATGGTGGCGACAAGGAGGTCAATCGGATCGAATTTACAGGGTGAGTTATCGATCTTGAGGATTGTACCCTGTCCGCTAGCCCCCGCCTATTGGAAACCGAATTATGGGCCATTTCATAGTGGCGCCCACCCCTTTAGCCTTGGGGATCGTCCCATCGATTTAGTTCCTTCCTTTAGTATATATTAGAGTAGATTGTCAAAACATAAGGTAGTCTATATTGACGTTTAGAGTTCTCTCTATCTCGCTCTCTCTTTTTTCTGTCTCTCCCCCCCCCCCCCCCCGGGGCCAAAAACATCTATAGTCTACTATCTTCCACAATGGGAACAGTACATGACAAACAGTTAAAAATAATGATGATCAGTGGAGTCATGAAAATGGTAGAGGCCTGGTGCAAACAAGACGAAACTACTAAAGTGACCTCAGGGGTGGAGTCTAATGACTGATTAAAGCCTCATTTTACAGTCCACATTGCAACATTCTTTATAAGCACGTTTTCAGCAGTTTGATTAATATTATCTATATTTATTGGTAGATCTATGGACATTGGTATTTCATATTTAGGCAAATCATTGTAGACATCAAGACTTTCAAGAGAGGGTTGTATATTTTTTGGCGAGGGAGCTGAGCTGCATCCAGCTTCTGACGCTGAATCGATCGATGCCATCTTTTTTATGTTTTTATTGACTACTGTAACTTTGCTCATAAAATTTGCTGTTATTAGATATTTTTGCAAACTGGGCTCATTTTTATACATTCTTTTTCTGACTTGTTTTTTGTGTGGATCAGTTTAACTTAAAAAAAATAAAATAGATAAGCTAATGCATTATTGCGTGCCTTGATTATAATTAAACTAAATCGAATAACACCCACTAGCTCATGACGTAATCACTTAATGTATTCATTAAATAAGTGACCTACTATTTTCTGATGATTTTAGATTAGGCCTGGTGCGATTGCACCAGTTGTATCTTGGCTTTTTTTTTAAATAGCCTTATAGGGGACCATAGTGACCGGCTCCTATGGTAGACCTATTCAACTAGTAGCCTTATAGGAGACCATAGTGACCAGCTCCTATGGTAGACCTATTGAACTAGTAACCTTATAAGGGACCATAGTGACCAGCTCCTATGGTAGACCTATTGAACTAGTAGCCTTATAGGGGACCATAGTGACCGGCTCCTTTGGTAGACCTATTCAAATAGAAGCCGTATAGGGGACCATAGTGACCAGCTCCTATGGTAGACCTATTCAACTAGTTACCGGTTAACAGATGTTTCTCTGAATCGCCCCACCACATCGTAATTGGTATCAATGGAAATTTTCATTTCTCAGAATTTAGATATATTCTATAGCTTATACTGTCACTTGCGAAGGTTACCGATCACTTCAATCTGAATTAAATCAAGATGAAAATGTTTTTTTTCTCACCTAATGATTGGGTCACATAATTTCTGACGCATGAACCTTGAACATTAAAAAAGCTCGCATTTTGACCGATTAAATGTGTGGAAAATTTTAAGTGTGATGTGTTATCATTTTATGAAAATTGGTCAGACCGAGCAACGTGTGTTCTGAAAATATGTAATTTTTCAATTTGATGTCACTCCCATGAGATGGTGTCACTCAGTGCGGTCCGCGCCCCCTATCTACGCGACTGATATATCCAACACTAAGACGAAATAAGTTTGAGTTTATCCTGTTGTCATTCATGTATTTGCAGATGGTTTCTATTGGCTGTCGCTCTTGTAGATCAAGCACAAGCGAAAAAAACGAAATAAACTGCAACTTTGGAAACTTTTGGAAGAAATTGTGTTCTTTATTCCCCCAAGGTTGGAGTTGAAACGGCTTAGCGTTTACAGTTGTCCTGTGTCTGTGATGTTGGCGTGTGGGTGTGTGTTATGGTGGTTGGATTGATAAATGGAGGGATGTATAGAGAAAGTGAGAGACAGTATGAAATGTGAATGACGGAGACAGGAAAAAAAGGGGGGGGGGGCAAAGAAGAGAGAAATACCCTCGAATCAGAGCCGGCTAAGCGATTTGGCACCCCAGGGCGCCACATTCCTTCAGCAGATTTTCAAGTTAATAATAAGAAGATGCTGATTGATAAAACTGAAGATAGCACTCATAGAACGACAGTCTTGTTCCGCCGATAAAATATAAAAACTGAAATATTGTTATTTAGATTTTAAACGAAGCATTAACAACTAATATGTTTGAATTTTAAATGGCTTTTATCTAAATGGCGTAACTCTAACAAATTCACAGTCCTGCGATGGAAAGTATTCTAAACATATAGGTGTAACAAGTAGTAAAAAAGAAATATTGCCCGTCAGTGGTGTAGCTAGGGTTAGTCTAGTGCTTCAAGGGGCGGGCAAAACTTTTTGCCGCGCCACTTCCATGACAAAAACCATCTGAAGTGCGTTGAAAATGCCGCCTCTCAATATAAAGAATTATTATAAAGGGTAGAGACTGTAATCAGGTTGGTTGGACGGAAATAAGTGAAACAAAGTATGGGAAAACCGAAAAAAAAAATATGACAACACTTTAGTAGTCTTTAGGTCGTTTTTTAATTTAAAAAAAAGTCTTTTGGTTCCGTATTTTAAGATCGAAAATTCAAAAAACGCATTATTCTGTATACTATACTGTTACTTCAAGTTATAATAATAATAGTATTACTATTATTTATAATTTCAAAAATAGCTCATAATTCTGATATCCAAAATAAAAAATATTTTTTGGTACCCAAGGAATAATTAACCTTTTTTATACCCGTACGGCGATATGTCACGGAGAAAAAAGCCACCTATTTTATAATTATATTATACTGTAGGCCTACTAATATCAAGAAGTCAAGAAAAACTTACCCACTGTTTCAGTATTTTTTTAGCGCGTTTCATATATTAAAACATTATTACAACAATTAAACTATTTAAATGTGGCTCAAGTTGGAATCTCAGAAACAATTAGTCGTTTCCTCACAAAAACATAGCCCGGAACTTTTTCACCAATAAAAAAATTAGCGCTGGCTAAACTAAAAAAATCTACATTGCTATACTATAAATATAAAAAAGCAAGAGTATTGGAAAACCCCTTATTGTCATATCGAAAACGAAAGGACAGTGTCCCACTTCAAACAAGATGGCGGCGGCATTTTTCTAAAATTTTAGATCCGGCCCAAGGAAATTGTTGTCTTTTAAATTTTTAAACTAGGCAGCCATGTAAATTTAGACATTCTGTTCAAATTGCTGGGGTTTGTTCACCTCTCCTTATTTTTTGTCTCAATATTACTTTATGAAACGTGTTCAGAATAATACGATTTATTATATAAAATTAAACATGTGAATGTGCCATGTGACATCATTTATCATTATTATGATTAATAATATGATGTCTCGGTCTCAAACTTATTATTTATATTATAATAATAATATTATTATTATTAATGTAGTAACTTCTAAGTAAAATCTAAAATTAAAAGAAACAGTAAAATGGGCAGGCTAGCCCATTCAATACTGTTACTAGTACTTAACTAACTTGAATTTGGAATTTGAGTTTGAGGTACAGTTACAGGTAAGCAACTCCACTCGCTCATAATACTGGAAAAATTAAAATATTCATTTTGGTAATTTTCCAATATTGGTTCCTTCATGTCTCACTTGGCCACCATCTTGGTTGCCGCGACCCGTAAAATTAAGAATAAAACGTTAAATAATAATGAACAAATTTCCTAAATATATCCCTAAACCTAACCCGAACCCTAAATCTATCCCTAAATCTATCCCTAAACCTAACCTGAACCTTAAATCTATCCCTAAACCTATTCTGAACCCTAAATCTATCCCTAAACCTCTAAAAAAATATATCCCTAAACCTAACCTAAACCCTAAACAATCACGCTGGGCACTAATAGTTTGAAATACCCTTAATTTTATACTGAATGTCAGGATTGCACAGATTAATGTGTAGATAACCTATGTTTAGTCTGATCAGCTCTTTTTGTTGATTTATGGGTAATCTTTTCTTTATGACTAAATTTAATTTAGTAAACTTCACATAGTTCTCTTCTCTACCAGTCTACCACAGGGGTGGGCAAACTACCGCCCACGTGCCGCATGGGGCCCTACAACTGATATTAGGCGGCCCTCGAAGGCATTTAGAAAGAAAAAAAATTACAATGTTTTTAAGTTATTTTGTTGAATTTTACAGAATTTCATGTACTGTTATGATTGTTTTAACAGTTTTGATCAAATTTCATTTTTAATTTTCTATTTTTAAAAATATAATGTGTGTAGTTTTGTCATGTAGTGCTAAAATACAAATTTACCGTTTTTAATTAAGACAATTTTTTATCGACATGTAAAAATTGGACATAATATACATGCGGCCCCCCAACAGCTTTACATTTGTGACATTTGTCAATGTGGCCCTCCGCACAAAAAGTTTGCCCAATATGGTCTACCACATTCTTAAATTATGAACAACATTAATGTGCATTAAATGGCTGCAATACTGCAGTGACTTAAAATATATACTAAACTTTCAAAGGATCAAGATAATTTTTTTGATCTGGGAAGGTGGGTGGGGTGGTTAGGGAATGCTTAGTAAACTTATTAGAAGAATTTTGCTTTTTAATATGTCACTTGCCCATCTCATTAACTAGGCATTAAAAATGAATCCTCAAGCAACATAGCTGGTAGAAGAGTGGGGGACCTTGGCTGGCAGATAATTGGGACAGCATAGGTGGTAGAAAAGTGGGGCATCATAGCCATAGCTGGTAAAAGAGTTATAGCTGTAGAATTTGGGGGGGGGGGCAACATAGCTGATAGATAAGTGAAACAACATAGCTGGTAAAAGAGTGGGGCAAAATGTCTTGTAGATGACTGGGGGCAACATAGCTGTTATAAGAAAATTTTAATAAATTAATTTTAAATTAAAGAAGTACAGTTTATATATTTTTTTTTTTTTTTAAAATTAATTTATTAAAATATTTGAAGCTCTTAGAACATAGAAATTTAACCAGCTCCAGGCAAAAAGACCCTCCTCCAGCTTAAAGCTCCACTCCAATACCCTGGATGCCACAGATGGTAATGAATTCCAAAAGTTAAGTTCCATCTTAAACTTGTTTTGTGTCTTTTAACTTTAAGGGTCTTGTTTTGAAATATGTAAATGATTATATTTCAAAACTGTACGACTTATTGAAACAAACTTAGGGTATTTTAAGCTCAAATCTGAATATTCAGCATGGTAGCATGTGGACTGTTGGTGTTATTATTTATAAAATTATATAGCTTGATAAAGATTTTGAGAGGAGACACATTTTGGTAGTTTTCAGCTCCCTAACACTGCTTAGCAAACATGTATCAGTATGTAGTGGTAATAAAATAGGTCATCAATTTTCTGAATGATGAATATCTAAAACCTTTGATATCCAACAACTCCTGTCTATAACTTGAAAAGCAAGTTATTAATTATTATTATTGTTAAAATGACCATTTTATTTTCAAATTTTAAACCAGGACATTAGGGTAAAGGGCCATCCATTAATGAAAAACTGGGTCACACTAATGAGCATATTTTTTTACCCCCTCCCCCTTAATCAAAAATTTGTAAAACAAACTAGACACTTTTATCACCCATTGTCACAAATTTGTGTGACTTGGTTTATGGATGACCCCTGAAATGGAGAACTCTTCTGTTTAATATTTTGTGATACCAATTTGAATGAATTATATATCTTTAAAGTTGTTTTATGTATTTATATCTGGATATTAGATGCACTCAATCTGTTTTTGAATTATCCATTCTTTAGCACAAGATTTGGAAGGCAAAGATGTTTTCATTAATTTCCAAAATAGTAGGATACTTTTTTGGAGATTCACCATCAGAAAACTCTACCAATT
Source organism: Omphiscola glabra (assembly GCA_964017045.1). NCBI lineage: Eukaryota > Metazoa > Mollusca > Gastropoda > Lymnaeidae > Omphiscola > Omphiscola glabra. The sequence goes on from OZ024799.1 coordinate 24,646,331, forward strand.
CTTCAAACCAAAGTTACCTGAACCAAGCTGATGACTTTTCATACCTTGATGCTCCATTCTTAACCACTGCAAAAGAAAATGTAAAGATTCAAGCCTTGAATGGAAAAATTACTCATTTATTTGAAGGTCATGGACTTATAAATGGTGACATCTATTTCTCTTCTGGAAATTTTCAAAGAGGAGAACAAATAGAGGTTTGTAAAGTGAATTAATTTTTCCATTATCTATATTAGAAACTATGCCAATTTTAAATTGAATTTACTGGTCAATAATCTTACTACCTTTTACCATTGATAAATGGTAGAGTGCTTGGTTGTAAGTTGTATGTTAAATTTTTTACATTATTAACCCGTAATAGCTCTGCTAATCCTAGAGAACTATAATTTAATAAATATGAAACAAAGCACAGTGAATAACTTGAAAAAAAGGGAGAAAAAAATTGATTATTGTGTCAACCAAAAAACTTCTTCAGCCAACAAAAACATTACTATTAGTAATAACTATTTATGCATTTAAAAGAATTTATATTATGTTGTATGAAGTCCAAGAGATAATTTGGTACACAGTTTGTCTTATGGAGGTTTTATTCTGTCAAAGTTCAGTTGGACCAATGGATATCATTTTTTTAAAAAATAAGACATTTTAACTGTAAGGGCTTTCATTAAAAAAAGAGTTAATACTTTGCAGGTTGGTGATAATGTAGAAGTGAAAGCAGTCCAACATACAGAAGATGGTGGCTGGTATGCTGAAGATGTAAAAGTCACAAATAACGATTGGAGCGGAAAAGCCCAAGATGATCCTGAGGAAATTGATATCAGTGTACTTCAGAGCCAAGTGGTGATAGGCAAAGTCACTTCCATCAACAATGTTGCAGGGAAAATCAATAAAGATATTGACTTTGACATAAGCGATTGCAAAGATGAATATTTGCCTATGAGAGGTGACTGGGTGTCTGCAAATGTTAAGGAGTTTGATAAACAGCCAGGTGAGTGTGATACATTTCAAGTAGGTAACTCAGACATACAGTTTACATACTCCACTAGGAATCTTGGTTATATTCTGTCTAACAACATGTCTCTCGATAATCATATATCTCACATTTGTCGCTCTGCATACACGGCTATCCGTCAGATCACTCCATCCCCCACTACCTCACAGTTAGTGCAACAAAAACCCTAGTCTATGCTCTTGTTCTCTCTCGTCTTGACTATTGCAACTCTCTTCTGTCAGGTTCACCAAAACACTTCTTAGAAAAACTACAAAAGGCTCAAAACTCAGCTGCTAGGCTAGTTTTAAAGGCAAAAAAACGTGATCACGTCACACCACTACTTCATTCACTTCATTGGTTCCCTGTACAAGCACGGATTGACTATAAACTCTCTGTTCTCAGCCACAACTTTATCTCAAATTCTTGCCCTTCCTATCTAAAGGAACTTCTCTCTGTCTATTCACCCCTTTGACAGCTTTGCTCCTCCACAGACAGGCGTATTCTTTCTGTCCCTAAGACTCGCACAAAAACATACGGTGAATGTATGATTACTGTGCCCCCAAACAATGGAATTCTCTTCCACTACACATCAGAAATATATTAACCACTAGCGAGTACCCGGCATGCGTTGCAATGCCACTCATCGAAATAAAGTGTTTGTGTTTTAATAATGTTTTTTGTAAGTACTTTTAATATACAAATCTCTTTTACCGCCTCGTGCGTATTCGAATTAATTAGAAGGTTATTTGAAGCGGGAGCCTACCACATGCAGTTTAGTCCCCAAACTTCTAGCGATTGATTCCACCCCCCCCCCCCCAAATGCAATAGCTTTGTTTGAAATTATATTTATATGGCTCATTTATTACATTTAAAAAAATTTAGGGCCCCGGCCCCAAAAGGAATATTGTGAAATATTTGTACTAATTCAGAAACCTATTTATTAAGTCACATATACAAAATTAAATGCCACAGTTAATATTTAATTTATTTCCACTCACCTATGCAATAGCTGTTTGACATTATATTTAAATAGCTCATATAAGAAAAAAAAACGAATTTAAGGCCCCCGGCCCAAAGCGGAATATTGTAAAATGGTTGTACTTATTTAGAAACCTAATGCGGGCCTGCACACATCAATGCACGCATATCAATTCACCAAAGTTTTATCGCAATCGGATGAATGGTATAGGAATACATACGATAATTATATATATAATATAGGGTGGAAAACGAATTAAGGTCCCCGGCCACAAACGAAATATTGTAGAATTGTTGTATTACTTCAGAAACCTACTTATTATATCACAAAATTCAACAAAAAAAAACACAACATCTTACTAAAGTCGTATCACATTCAGATGAATGGTATAGGAGCGCATACGGATATTATTTTTTACAAAGCTCATATAAGAAAAAAAATGATTTTGGGGCCAACGTGTTATAACTACTTGAGAAACCTACTTATTATGTCACACACACAATTTAATGTCCCTATTTGTATTTGATTAAAAATCTATCCATCCATGCATTAGATCCGTTTGAAATTTTATTTGTATAGCTCATATAGGAAAAATAGAACATAGGGCCCCTGGCTCAAAACGGAATATTTTTAAACGGTTGTAATAATTCAAAAAGCTTTGCGGGCGTGGGAAAAACATCTTACTAAAGTTTTATCGCATGAATGGTATAGGAGCGCATACCGAAATTACTTTTTACAAAGCTCATATAAGAAAAAAAAAGATTTTGGGGCCAAGGGCCGAAAACGGAATATTTTAAAAGTGTTGTAATGACCCATTAAAATGCGCGAGCTTATGGATAACCACTCAACAAAGTTTTGTTGTAATCGCATGAATGGTGTAGGAGCGCATACGGTTTGAAATTATATTTATATAGCGCATATAAGAAAAAACGAACTTGGGGCCCCTGGCTCAAAACGGAATATTTTAAAACGGTTCTAATAATTTAGAAACCTTTGTGGGCGTGCTCGCAACAACTGACCAAAGTTTTAGCGTATTCGATAAATGGTGTAGGAGCACAGACGAAAATTATTTTTTATTGGGGCCAACGGCCAAAATCGGAATACTTTTAAAGTGTTGTAATGACTCAGTAAAATGCGCGAGGTTATGGACGACCACTCAACAAAGTTTTGTCGCAATCACATGAATGGTGTCGTAGCGCATACGGTTTGAAATTATATTTATATAGCTCATATAAGAAAAAACGAACATGGGCCCCTGGCTCAAAACGGAATATTTTAAAACAGTTAAAATTATTCTCAAACCTTTGTGGGCGTGCTCGCAACATCTCATACATACATACAGACATACATTCATTTTTATATATATAGATCACAGCCTTCAAAACAGCACTCAAAACACATCTCTTTAAACTCTACTATCCTGACTGATTCCCCCTCTGACCGTTAAACGATGCAGCTGAGTGCCGTCCATGGCTTCACATGTAAATTGTTATGGAATGGTTGGGCGAATACACATTTAAAAAAAAAATTAATTTAAGTTAAATTTTTAAGTTCATAATTCTGTTTGTTAAATTGTATGTACAGCGTGGTGAGTCCAGCCCTAGGCTGGGGTACCACGCTATAGAAAACTACCAATATTAATAATAATAATAATATCACAACAAAAGGGATGGGACAAGGTAATACAGTAAATTAAATTTTTTTTAAAGTGTTCTTTCTTCTTAATATCAATATTTTAATCGTTAGAAACTTTGAAACATATATTTTTTTTATATTAAGCAAAACAAAACAATATGTACTAAGCAATATATTTAAACAGAATTATGCCACAAGAGTATTAAACAAAGATGTGCATTAGAAATTGTTAATCTTGTGAATGAAATGAAAAGGCTTACACTTGTTTTAGTATTATTCTTTTTTTGGCTGCAATAAAAAATATGCTCTTTGTACCAGGAATCAGAAACTATTATGTAAAATTTACAATCCTCTTTTTTAAACAGATGTTGTAGATGATTGGAGCAGTATGTCTGTCATCAAAGTAAAGCGTGCTTTTAATATCAGCCCCTCAAGGCAACGCATCACAGAAGGCGTTGTTTTAGCTGTAATGCAAGACCACGGCTACATTGAGGAAAATGTGGGTGAAAGGCCTAAGTTGATGATTTAATGTAGACAAAAAACAACCTTTGACCACGTAAATCTGCTTCAGTTGGCTTAAATCCATTAAATATTTTGATTTTATTTTTTTGAAAGAAGTAAAACATCAGCTGTGTTTTATTTAATCATTTTCGCCTGGGCACAAGGTTTATATGTAGAAAGACAAGTACATTTTATTATGGCTTCCCCGATTATGACTACACAACAGAAATATAAAATATAAATAGTTAAACTATTTAAGAGCAATCCATAAACTAAAGAGAGAGAAAAAGTTACATAAAATGATTTTACTCAGTATTTGTCATGGTTTAATTTTCTTCAGGGCTTTTATAATTATTAATCTAATGGATTGTATTTCTAAAAGTTATCAGTGTGTAATCTGACTTTTCCTTTGTATTTATTTTATCCTTTCACTCTATTGATCACAGGGTTATTTAATGCTTTTGAAATTAAGAATGATAAATAAGTAAAATTAATATTCAATATAAGAAGGTGTCTTTTTGTGCAGATATATTTTGACAAGACTGCCTGCTTAAATGGATACTGGCCAAGAAAGCAGGATGTTGTCAAAGTTATTGCTGTAGAAAACTCCCGGGGTAAAACCTGTGAATGGAGGGCGCTCAGTTTGGTGCCATTGTCCAGTGAATCACAAGCTTATAGGTCAGTTTTCAGGGTTAAACTGAAAATGAAACCATTAAAGTGTTTGTTCTATAATAATGTTTATAATAATATTAATTTTGGTAACCTGATGGTTTTTGTAGACATGTTATTAAAAAAAAACATTTTCTAGCATTGTTTGTCATTAAGTTTTAACTCAGTAAAGATGCAAAATTTATTTCTCATGTAGCCTGTTAACTGAAAGCTGACATATTTTAAATGGTTACTGGAAATTTGATCAAAATAAATTTTGTCGATGGAAAATTGATCGACGGTAATTTGATCGAACAGAAATTTAGTCCAATCTTTTTTTCAGTTCAGATGTTAAAATTTTTGTCAAATTTCTTTTTGAACGCGCTATACTATATAGTAAATCAAAATAATGTGTTCAAAAAGAAATTTGACACAAAATTTTAACGTATGAACTAAAAAAACAATTTGACCAAATTTCCGTTGATCAATTTTCCGTCGAAGAAATTTATTTCGATCAAATTTCCGTCGATTTTAAATACCAATATCTTTTTGCACATTAAAACTAACTGGTCTTTTGATATGATATTTTACACGCCATCTTTTCACCGTTAAGTAGAAAAAGAAATCCTTGATTAAATTAATTTTTAGAAATATCAAGCAGAAAGTATAATTTCTTACCAATTTACAAGCTTTTTCTGTATTTAATGTTAGGAAATAGTATGTTAGAACACTTGCATTCTTTTCAGACTTTTAAATAATTGTTTTTATTGTTGAAGATCAAGGCAGTATAGAGAACCTGCTAGGAATGTCAACAGTACTTGGTTGGTTCCCGGCCAGCGACCTAAAAGGTTAGGAAAAAAATAATGCTTTTCTGGTAAAATCCTTGCTCACATTATCTCTTTTCATTTCTCTTCTAAAGAGAGAGTAAAGGTTATTTTCGCGCATACAATTTTGTATTTTTAAAAATATTCTATATTTTTTAATCATACAATTGGCAGAAAAATAAAAGATTAAAAGATTTTAATAATTTTGATTTGTTTTTAGAGTTTGAGAAACATGCGACGCAAAGCAATGTCACAGTGCAATCGCTATGAAAATGAATATTACTGATGAAAATATTAATCACTTTCTATCTGAATTTTTATGAGGATAGTTAAGAACCAGAATCAAGTGTTTATGATTCATATTTTGATGATAATTGTTCATTGCATCCCATGGAAGTTGTGAATACCATTACCAGAAGGTTAGTTTGCAAGTTTTTTATCATTCTATGTTTTTCTGAGCTATATTATAATTTTTTTATTAATGGATTGGCTTAATTTATGTTTTAAGCATATTAAAATTTTTACGGGTCATTTAAAAATAACATTTCTTTCAAATTGTATCATTTTATAATTGTGAATATTTTATTACATTAGATGATAGTGAAAGTGTTATTATTAGCGGCTGTTACTAAGGAATGTAAACAATGTATTTGGAATGTAAACAATGTATATTAAAGAACATGAAATTTGCCATCATAAAAATATTAAATGGTAGTGTTTTTTTTAAAAAGTCATGATGGTATTTACTCTATTTGGAACAATGAAAACTGGAAATGCAAGTAAAGTCAAGAATAGTAGGTAAATGGCAAGTAAAGTCAAGAATAGTAGGTCTAGGGCAAGTAAAGTCAAGAATAGTAGGTATAGGGCAATAAACGTATTATTCATTTCATTCCTCAAAGTAGCATATTCAAAATTAGTTTTTCCTTTACATTCACAGGTTAAAACTCATCTGTTGTAAAAGACGATGAACCACCATTTCCCAATCCTAAGTTGCTCACAGCCAGAAAGCCAGACTTACATCTGAGGGAAGAAATGTCAGCATGGATACAGTGAGCCAGTTTCTTCATCCTAAAGATTTTTCAAGATATTTTTCACACTGGCTTTGGTTGAAGCATTTGTCAGCTGTTCATCTACCATGGGACCTTCTAAACCTTCCATCAACAGAGTTTGGCTGATATTTCAACAGATGAATTTTACAAACTTCTTGGACCTCTAATGTACATAGCAACTGCAGACCCGTTTTCACAAGCATTAAGATATATTGTAGAATGATGCTAAACTATATTCAACAGACCTGTTTACTCTTACGAGTTGGGCGTACAGTGTACGATTTTGATGTATATACATTATATATACTGAGTGTTTTTTTTACTATTAAGATAATGTATTGAACAATTTTGTGATGAAATTGTACGATTTTAAGATTTTGAGGGTAAACAGGTCTGATTCAAGTATATACAGGTCCCCAGTGTACAGAAATACTGGTGAACTTCTACACTGTACCATGGATTTTAGGCTAATTCTTTATGCCCAAAAAAAACAGATTTATTCAAATTATGATTTTCTTCAAAGTTTCTAATATTGAAACTGACAATAAGAACAAACTGTGCAAAGTAAATTTGTTGTCTGATTTTACAAGAAGAAAAAAATTAAGAAAAAAAACAAATAGATGTGATATGTGAAAGATAAGAGATAACTGTTCAGTTAAGAGCTGATAAAACAGTCTCTCTTATTTCAAATTATATGACAGCAACTGGTTTTTATTTTGTGAACAGAACCAAAACTGATGGTGTAATTAGGCAATTACTTGTGAGAAAACCAAGTATTGTCAAATCATACAATTCATTCATGTGTGGTGCTGACCAGTTGATAATAGATATATCACCTTCAGAAAAAAAAGAAAAGTACTGGATAAAACCCTTTTTCCCTTATGTTGATATTGCCAGCTATAATCTCTTCAGGAGTGTTGAAAAGAAAATCCTGACATAGATGAAATAAAGCTACAAAATATTTAACTCTCAATTGATTTCACAGAGTAAATTATTTGAGCATCAGGTGATTAACTAAATCTGATATGTTCCAAGTGTCTCAAATGTAAATCACATAAAATATATTAATAGTAATAGAGTACATCCAATAATTTCTGAATTCACGAATTAAAACAATAAATTATAAAGTGTGCTATAAATTAGGAATGCAAAAAAATAAAAAAAATCAATCTTTGAAATTAGCACATGTGACACTTACCTTTGTTTAAAAAAAAAAAAAAGAAATTGTCTTAGTAGCAAAAAGTTTACATTATCTGCTGATACATTTTGTTGTGTGTAATTAATTTTGAACAGGTAAATAATAATAATAACCTAAATCTGTAATTTTTTTGAATACTTTGTCTTGAGTTGTCTGTCTTGAATTGTTGATTTGTTTTGTTTTTTAAAATATTTCTTTGTTATTATTACCATTTTTTTTACACATTTTACAAAATTGTTTATATTTGTGTCAAATGATCATAAATTGTTTTGATTTACTCATATGATAATAGAAAATACATTTTCTTTCTGAATAAACAGATTTTTTGAAAACATTTCCTGGTAGTTTATTATATTTTTTTCTTCTTTGCATCTGATCACCAAAACAATTTATTACACATTTTCATTAAAAAATTATGCATTTATTTCCTCATAACTTTGAAATGTCAATAAAAGAGTTAAAAATTCAAGGAATGAAAAGGGTTAACCAATATAAGCTTTGTGCCACTAGCCAAATGGAAATTTATTTTCTATTATCAGTGCATTTTAACTGGTTTTTGATAAAATGTAATTTTTCTTATGATTCTTATTTTATTTTTTTTTATTTTCTTCTTCTGAGTATTAAAAGTGTAATCTTTAAAAACTAAATTCCGGTTAAAGGGACTTAACTCTTAACCTAGGCATAAAACTTAAAAAGTAGAACTAAACTCACCCACCTATGCATTCACTCAACCGTAAAGCAGACCAGGTCAACCTCAATAATTTGAGAGTCAGTGTCAACCCTCCTCTTTGTATCCAGGATTCTTTTTCAGCCATTCACCAGGTGAACACTGCACAAGAAATCTTAATTTTAAAATGTCACAAATGTAAAAAAAAAATAATAAAATAACCCTCCATCCACACACAAGATGGAAATGCGAGCAGAGAGAAAGTCTTTATAAAAAAAAGAAAACATGAATGATAATAATGATAATAATATATCTTGATGTTAACATGATGGCACATATTTGTCTCCTAGATTTCCTTATCTTCATAATAATACATGTACAAAAACTGCTGTCACCTACCTATCGTTATTAATTTGAAAACAGTCAAACCAGTTGTTCATCTTTCCCCATAAACCTAATGTAACTATTTGGCACAACCGTTCTGCCTGTCTGACAAATTTATTGATGAAAGTTCTTTTTAAAAATGTTACCTTCAGATTTCCTCACCAAGTCCAACTCCCAGTAAAACTCCCATATTTGAGAGTGCCAGTGGAGCTTGAGAGGGCAGTGCTGGATGGGGAAGAGTTGACCACATTAGCACCTTATCTCATGCAGGTGGGCTGTAAAATACTCAATTGGCTTCAAATAGGTAAAACGTGTAGGAAGATAATTCAAATGTAAATACTCAATTGGCTTCAAATAGGTAAAACGTGTAGGAAGATAATTCAAATGTAAATACTCAATTGGCTTCAAGTAGGTAACACGTGTAGGAAGATAATTCAAATGTAAAAACTCAATTGGCTTCAAATAGGTAAAACGTGTAGGAAGATAATTCAAATGTAAATACTCAATTGGCTTCAAATAGGTAAAACATGTAGGAAGAAAATTCAAATGTAAATACTCAATTGGCTTCAAATAGGTAAAACGTGTAGGAAGATAATTCAAATGTAAATACTCAATTGGCTTCAAATAGGTAAAACGTCTTCTTTCGCCTTTTCGTCCTCGAGGAACAGCAGCCGATCTTCATCGACGTCTGTGATTAGGACATAGGCCGCCTACAAGAGCCCTCCAGGCATCACGATCCTGAGCCAATCTCTCCAGCCTCCCCCAAGTGTGGCCAAGTTTCTTGGTATCCGCCTCCACTTCACGGCGCCAAGTGTTCTTAGGCCTGCCTCTTTTCCGTTTTCCTTGAGGGTTCCAATTCAAGGCTTGTCTAGTTATGCTGGAGGCAGGTTTCCTGAGCGTATGGCCAATCCATCTCCATCTTCTCTGGAGGATCTCTTGTTCTACAGGTTCTTGCTTTGTCCGCTGCCACAGTTTCTGGTTGCTGATTCTGTCGGGCCAATGAATCCCGAGAATCCTTCTTAAGCAGTTATTGATGAAGGACTGGATTCTCTTCATATTCCCAGCAGTGATTCTCCATGTTTCTGCACGATACAGTAGAACCGGTTTCACCATTGTGTTGAAGGTTCTGATCTTCAGTTTGGTATTTAGGTGTTTGGAGGCCCAGACATTTTTTAGTTGTTGGAACGCTGCCCGTGCCTTTCCTACCCTTATTTTGATGTCAGCATCTGTCCCACCTTGCTTGTCCACGATGCTGCCAAGGTAGACAAAGCTCTCTACCTCCTCGAGCGCTTCCTCTTTGAGCCTGATGGGTGCTGTATTGGTAGTGGCATTGACCTTGAGGACCTTGCTCTTCCCCTTGTGAATATTAAGACCAATACGTGCAGAAGTGTCTGCAATATTTCTGGTCTTCTCCTGCATCTGTTGTTGGGTATGGGAGAGAAGGGCAAGATCGTTAGCAAAATCAAGGTCATCAAGCTGGTCCCACAAGGTCCATTGAATACCATTCCGCTTCTGTTGTGTGGAAGTTTTCATCACCCAGTCAATGGCCAATAGGAACAGGAAAGGCGAAAGCAAACATCCCTGCCTCACACCGGTCTTCACCTGGAAAGCATCCGTCACCTGTTGTCCGTGGACCACTCGGCAGGTCATCCCCTCGTAAGAGTTTCTGATCAAGTCCGTGATTTTCCGCGGGACTCCATAATGTCTCAACAGTCTCCAGAGGGTTTGCCTATCCACACTGTCAAAGGCTTTCTCGTAGTCAACGAAGTTGATGTAGAGGGGTGAGTTCCATTCCAGGGATTGCTCTAGGATGATGCGCAGTGTTGCAATTTGGTCAGTACAGGATCTGTTGGTCCGGAAGCCAGCCTGTTGGTCCCGCAGCAGGGGGTCAACAGTTTCTTTCATTCTGTTGAGTAGTACGCGGTTGAAAACCTTGCCTGGGATGGATAGTAAGGTGATCCCTCTATAGTTGGAGCAGGAGCTTAAGTCCCCCTTTTTGGGGATTTTAATGAGATATCCCTCCTTCCACTCCAAAGGTACCTGTAAAACGTGTAGGAAGATAATTCAAATGTAAATACTCAATTGGCTTCAAATTTCAAATAGGGAAAACATATGGGAAGATTATTCAAATTTAAAAAAAATAACCAAATTTTAAACACATTGCCCATGACACCATTCTTTGTTAGTCTTACTCTTACACTGCATGAAAATACAGATGACATTGAGTAACAATGACATAGCAGAAACTTAAAGAATAAATTGCTAATGATATCCTAATTCTAGTGGTGAAAAGCCTTAACACCATTTGAAGACCTTAGTGCTAAAAGTACTTAAGTCACAAAATACACATTTTGAGATAAACAAATTCAAATATTCTTTTTGTTGATAAAATGTGATCATTTTCATATTTTGTGTTGTTTAATTAAGGGACTTAGGCAAATTAATGTTGCTTTCAAATTAATGCAGTACATTTGGCTAAACCTGATGAGAAAAGGTCATAGCTTAGATTGATTTTGACAAAAATGTGACTTAAGTACTTTTAGCACTAGGGTCATAATTTGGTCTTTAAATGATATATGAATATATTCCTCATAACCAGATGACCTGAATTTTAGAAAAATATAAATATTTATTTATATATATGTTATTACAGAATTTCAGCTACTGGAGACAACTTGCATGTTCTAATATGGACTACATAAGTTTTCTGCCCATTTTGGTTGCAGTCTTACATTTTGTATTTATGATACAAAATAAAGTTATGCACATAAGAGAGGGGACATAGAGATTTACAGATAACTAGGCTAAGGTTAAGGATGATCTTATATACTTTTACGTTTCTCAACAACACATTGAAATACTAATCAAAACTATTCATGCTTGCTAGGAAGGTTTTGTACTCACATAATGGGATAATGAAAGGCTTTTTAAGGGCTGCATCTCTATATTAAAGGTGATTGTGGAGCTATATTAAGGAAGGCCTTTGCCCAAAATGTTCGTTAGCAACACCTTGGGGCACTGAATGGGTCAAGTTGTACACCATCTTGTAATCCAGAGTATGCTTGTCTGATAATGTTAAACACATGATTCTAATAAGGAGTCCAATATTTTAAAAGTCAAAGTTGTAGTTTTTAACCATCTTATCAAGGCAGCATAGAAACTACTGAACCATCTATACTATGTAACAAAATGTATTTGACCCTTGGACTGTAAATTGCGTCATCACACCAGTGTATTTCTTAATTGGTACTCTGCTTTTTTTCTAGTTTTTTTAAAACCTTCCTTGTGTAAGACAAGTACATTTTTAAATTGAAACATTCATTTAAATTTAAAAAAAACACATTTCAGGAGCTGAATTTCAAAAACTATGTCAAGCGAATGTCAACATTGATCCACCTTGAAGAGATTCAAATGCAGCTGGACATCAGGGAGTTTGACCTCAGACGGGTAAACATTGCCTGAATGTAAATGTTACAATTCTCTGACTGTCTCTGTTGAAATTTTTACACCCCTGTTTTTTATTTTTTTTGCAGCGGTTACTAAACTTGTAAGTGTGCAGCTATTTCTTTGCATATTCATCCAATAGCTAATCCCATACAAAAGTAACCATTGACTTCAGTGGTTGAGCTTTTTCACTCTGGGTTTATTTCCTCCCTAAGAGTAGTCAACTTTATCGGGTAATGAGTTCATTCATCCAACCTGCTATGCACAGAAAGATGGTGAGAGCCCTTAAATGCCACCCGGTTGTGCAAAGCTTTTTGTTGTCCCCCTCCATGAACAAAACTCAGCAGTTGGCCAAAAAAACACTGGCCATCAATGTGAGGAAAAATGTCACCTCCTTCACCCCATCCCCACCCTGTTCCTAAGCCACTTTCAGGAACCCAGATATTGTTGTGCAGCTTTCACTGACTTGAAAGGGAGCACTCTGGAGGATTACATACTATGAAAATTAAGTTTTGAAAAAAAATAAATAAATAAATGCATTTTCTAGTAAAGTTTTATTTATAGCAGTACTATCACAATTATCACTAGTGCTCTATTGTAATGAGTGATTCCTGTATTGTAGAGTTAAATAGATGAACCAAATGATCACATTCAAAATTCTTATACAAAAACAATCTCTGTCAAACTGTAAGCCTTATCCTTTCTACAAAAATGAAAAGTTTTTTTTTATATCTATAGAAAACTATCCTTATTACCCAGCATAGCCCAGGACTGCTCTCGATCCCATTGATATCCCTATCTTATTGTTTTCCCGATCCCAATGGGATCCCAACCCGACCCCACTAGGACCCCATATCCCTTTGTAATCCCAACCCCAATGAGATCCCAACCCCATTGGGTTACCGATCCCGATTGAAAACCCGATCAGGATCCCATTTCCAAAAGGATCTCATTGGGATCTCGACCCCATTGGGATCCGACCCCATTGAGATCCCAATGTGATCCCATTTCCAAATGAAATCCAGACCCCATTGGGATCCCTTTTCAAATGGGATCTCATATCCTAATGGGATCCCGACCTAATTGAGATCCTGATTGGATCCCATTTCTAAGTAGGATACCATTTTTTAAATTTTTTCCCCTTTTTCAGGGGGGATCCCAATCCCGTTAGGATCCCGTTTCCCAGTGGGATCCTCTTCTCTGATGGGATCCTGTTTCATGGTGGGATCCTCTTCTCCGATGGGATCCCATTTGCCGTAGGATCCCAATTTGATCCCGTCACTCGGTGGGATTGTGTTACCAGTGGATTCCAGTTTAATCATTCACCTTTAGGATCCTCTTCCTCATTCGGATTATGGTCCCATTAGGATTTTGTTCCTCGGTAGGATTATGAATGGTCTGTTTAAAGAAAGTACCCATGAAATAATAGAACTGAACTAACATTTCAATAAGCTTTTAGATTCCATTATATATCCCCCTAGAACATTCTAGATACAAATTAATATCGTCCTCGAAATTGGTAAACAATAATTTTATAAGCAATTATTTTTCGAAAAAGAAAAATTATTCTACTAAATGCACTGCTATAATTATAATACATTTAAGTTGAAGAGGGGCCCCGGTGGGGGCCCATTCCATAATTGTACCGATTTAGTTTTGCCTGAAATGGGGCCCAATAAAAATCATTTAGATAAATTATGGAGTTAACATTTAAAATTTTTCCCATTAAAATCTCTTTAAAAATGTCATAGAAATAGCTTTTTGTGGTATCAAACTTTGTGGAAAATTCTAAATTGGATATTATTAGGTTTAAATCCACCGATATTTCTAGACAGACAATGATGGGTGTTGCTAACGAGTTAGGCCTATATCCATCAATTCATATAGAACTTATAGTGTTCTCTAAGCCTATGGTTATTTATATAGCTTATATTACGAAAAATTAAATGGGGACCCCGCTCCCAAAGGAATGGATATTATGAGTTCAGTACCCTTTGGATATGGATAATCTAGTGTATGTGTACTAAGTTTGGTCAAGATCCATCCATTCATATAGGAGTATTTGTTGTTAATTTTATTTATATAGCTCATATCAGAAAAAAAACAAATACGGGGCTGCTCCGGCCCCAAATGGAATGTTATAAAAAGTTCATAACCCCACAGTAGTTGATTCTGGATATTGATGGATATATGTGCCAAGTTTGGTCAAGATTCATCAATCCATGTAATAGCCTTTGGGGAACAAACAAACAAATAAATTTTCACTTTTATATATATATATATATGATATATGATTGTGATATGCCAGATCATAAGCTGATAATCAACATATTTTTTTGTTGGCATCCGTCTGTCACAAGGTGACGATGGTATGGAAATCGCAGAATGAAATCCACAGGGCCTGGGATTATTCTTCTAGGATTATAAGCTGGTTCCCAACAGCAAATCACCTCTCTCCACTCTGCTGGATAACCTCAAGGGAACATCATGTGGATGATACAGCTTGGCACCAGTGGCGTCGCAGGAGTTGTCAGAATACTGAAAAGGACAGAAAATCATTTAGGAAACATTTAAAGACTTTTTTGTTTAATAGATTTGATGACACCAGAGCGCAGTGAGCATGCTAAAGTAGCATGGATACCAGAGCTATAGAAGTATCCAATCAATCAATCAATCAATGTTTCATTGTACCAATGTTATCCGCCTTTTGGGACTCTATCTCCGCGTTTGAATTCAGAGTTTCCTTCTCTTAGATGAGTTGCCATCTAAGGTTAACGAGTCTCATCCACCTGGATGTCTAATCAACATATAACCTTTTGAAAAAATGGGGTCACAAGTTTTTAATAATTTTTGCCAGTGCAACTTGTGGCTTGGTGCTGTATCTGATTGTGACACGAATTAATTTAAATCATTTAAACATGCGAAGAAGTTGTTCCAGATTTTACACACAATCACTGATTAATAGAAATATTGCACTATTATGAGGATTTTGATTATTAAAAATAAAATTGTTTTTCCCTTCTAACTATTTTAATGTTATCAAGTATTTAAAAATTATGGCAAAAAAACAATAAATGATAGTAACTTTAAAAAAACAATCCAAATTTGAAAATCAATTGTTTGCTTAGATAAAAAAATCAATAAAAAAATCAGTAATATCTTTTTTTTTCAGGTGTGTCTCCAGTCAGCAGGTGAGTACCTGGCCTTAACTGTACCAGGATTAGCAGAGGGTAGACCGTCTGTTCTCATTGGTGACAAAATTTTACTGTCAAGTCCCTCTGATTTAGAAGGTCCAAGCTATGAGGGCTTTGTTCATGAAGTGAGTGTAACTGTTTATCTTCCATTTATGTCTGACAAGTTATTTTGGTGCCAAGTAAGCAAGGCATTGAATATCAATATCATTTTAAATTCCATCACATGTTCTTTCAGTTAACTAATATTCATTTTTTTAAAATGTTTTTTAAATTAAAATGTATCATTTAATATAATCAGTACTTCACTTAATTTTTTGTTATGTGAAGTAAATCTAATTAAAGAAGTTGATAAACTTTCCCTTATCATGTTTTTAAAATAAGCTTATGTTTACACCTTCCATGCCCTTTATGTTTTTAAAATACCTTATTTGACTATCCCCATGCCCTTTATTTTTTAAAATACCTTATGTGACTATACCCATGCCCTTTATGTTTAAAAATACCTTATGTGTCTACAGCTTCCCATGCCCTTGCTAAAACATGTTCATATTTTGACCATATTATGTTTTTAAAATACCTTAGGGGTCGTTCGCAAGTTAAGTCACGCTTAGTGGGGTAGGGTGGTCAAGAATTTGTGACACTTGTGACGGGTGGAGGGGGCGGGGTAAAAAATTTGTGATGTCACAAAATAAAAAAAAATAAAAAATCTAAAATTTTCTAAATTTGAAAATACTTCATTCAATTAATTTTAAAAAATGGTGGTATTTTTTTGCGTTACGTAATTTGTGAACCACCCTATATATGTCTACCCCTTTCCATGCCCTTGCTAAAACATGTACATATTTTGACCATCTATCGTGTTAATCTACTATTAAGTTTAAGTGTCCCCTCCCCATAACTGTAAAGAGATATTTTAAGTTACATTTCAGATCTTAATTTCAACATTTTTAACTTGATTTAAAAAAAAACAAAAACAAAGCTGCTACTTTTATTTCATCTTGGCCAATTTGTCAGCTTTGACATTGAGATCTGTTTCTCAAAATTTGTGGGGGAAACACTTATCTAAACTTCCCGTAATATTCTTATGGTTAACTCTTAAGTCTTAAGGAGAACACTTATGGATAATTCTTAAGGAGAACTCTAATGGATAACTCTTAAGGAGAACTCTAATGGATAACTCTTAAGGAGAACTCTTATGGATAACTCTTAAGGAGAACTTTTAAGGATTAAAAAATGTATTTTTCAGTGAAGGATGTATTTAACTAGTTGATATCCAGGCCACTGGTTGTAGCAGTTCACTTTTATTTCCAGCTCACTTGCACTGATGTACTTCTCAAGTTCAATCCAGAATTCCATGCTCGCTACAATGGAGAAGATTACAATGTTCAGTTTACATTTAGCAGGTAATTACTACAAAATGTTATTTGGTTTTTGTACTTACTACAAAATGGTATTATTTGTTTTTTTTACTTACTACAAAATGTTATTATTTGGTTTTTGTACTTACTCCAAAATGTTATTATTTGGTTTTTGTACTTACTACAAAATGTTATTATTTGGTTTTTGTACTCACTACAAAATGTTATTAATTTTCTTTTTCGTTGTTTTTTTTTGGCTAACCATTTTTGATTTGTAGAAATCAAATTTTAAATCAATTCATCATTTTTATTGGATTAATGAAATTAGTTATTTATAATACAAAGTTACTGTAATAAGCCATACCCCTAGCAGGCTATTAGTAGAACTATATGCACTAAAATGCCATAACCCTGTTTGTTAATTTCAACCATGTGCACTGTACTATAATGCCTTACCCCTAGTAGTTGATTATGAAAATGAGAAAAACAAATGTATGAGGAAACCTGAAAATAAGAACGCAACAAAAGGACAAATGTGTCGGCATGAAGCCTTCATCAACGACCATACAACAGAATAAAAATAACACTTGGCTGAAATGTAATATCTGAGAGGACAGTAAGAGGAATGAGACAGAATATATTTAGGTGGTAAATTAAATACAGGCAAAAAGGGACAGAAGAAAGGAAAAGTAATCCACTACAATTGGTTGTAACAAGGAGGGGGTGGAGAAAAGGTTAGAACCATGTGCATTATAATGCTTTACCCCAAGTAGTTGATTAGAACCATGTGCATTATAAAGCCATAGTCTTAGTAGTTCATTAGAACCCTTTTCTTTATAAAGCCATATACCTAGTAGTTCATTAGAAACAAATGCATTATAATGCCATACCCTTAGTAGTTGATTAGAACCATATTGTAATAGCCTTTGTGTTGACCTAGTTTTTGTTAACCCTGAATGGTGTGGAGCCTTGGTGAGCATTGCTTGTCTCCCTTGTTGACTGAATTATGTTTCACCAATTGACTTGGTGACTAGCAGTTTGTTTACAATTTCCAGAGGGTCTGCTTAGAGGTAGGATACTCTCTGATGATTGAATTTCTAGACTTTCTGTTATGGAGGGTTCTGACTCCTCACTATAAATATGAGGGTCGACAGTGACCGGCAGACTGCGACAGTGACCGGCAGACTTTGACATTGACCGGCAGACTTTGACAGTGACCGTTAGACTTTGACAGTGCCCGGCAGACTTATGAGACTTACCAAACTTACAGGGGCCCTACAAGACCAACTTGTTTTAACTCTAGTGTATAGATTAATATTTATACCTTTCTAGTATTATACTTTTTCACTTTGCGTGCTGTAAGTCAATATAGTTATTATTTCTGTAAATTTGATTTTGAATTTTTATATCAGCTTAATAGTACAGTTAAATTGATGTTTGTTATTATCACTAGTTATAATATCAGTTTTCTTTGTATACTGCCTTTCAATCCTTTGTTATGTTTTGTTCATCTAATGAGCCAAATCTTAAAACAGATTAATATTTGCTAAAATAATTCATAACATTATGCATTGGAATACCATATCTCTAATAGTTTATTATAATTCATAACATTATACATTGGAATACCATATCTCTAATAGTTGATTATAATTCATAACATTATGCATTGGAATACCATATCTCTAATAGTTTATTATAATTCATAACATTATGCATTGGAATACCATATCTCTAATAGTTTATTATAATTCATAACATTATGCATTGGAATACCATATCTCTAATAGTTTATTATAATTCATAACATTATGCGTTGGAATATCATAGCTCTAATAGTTGATTATAATTCGTAACATTATGCATTGGAATACCATAGCTCAAATAGTTGATTATAATAAAAAATAAAACGTTTGGTGTGACAGAAGAGCATAAACCTGACACATATTAGTTATCCAAATGAATTTACTTTCTAATTGCTCTGTGTCCTTTGTGATTAAAAAAAAAAAAAAGAAAACCTTACTGTAGATGCCAGCAAGCAGCCTCAATAGCTGTTCAATATTTGCCATCCAAAGGTGAGTAGGTCAACTAATTATAAAAGTGTTGGACTGCGATAAAGCTTTATAAGAGATTAATTAGACACGAACAATCTGTGTCAATATAACAATATATATATAAGCTTTAATAATAATTTACATTATAAATAAGCAAACGTTTCGGCACACGCCTTCATCAGTACCACAAGACATATATATGTATATATATTATGTAAATTTGCTTTATACTTATTTATATGTCTTGTGGTACTCATGAAGACATGTGCCGAAACGTTTGCTTATGTATAATGTGAAATTATTATTAATGCTTATATATATATATTGTTATATTGACACAGATTGTTTTTTTCTAATTAATCTGAGTACGTCAAAAAGCATTCATATAATTTAGCTAGTTCTAATTTTAAGTTTTCTCATTCTATTATAAAAAAAAGTGTTCTTAGCATTGGAAGGGCTGTTATTGAAGAATTGTCTCTATAGATATTTATCTTAAAGTTAAAAACGTATCATCTGAAATGTTTATTTGGCTCTGGCACAATGTTTAAACAAGGCCTGTTGATTCTCTTTTTGCACATCACAGTTCTGTTCCCCACACAAGTGGAAATAAAGTCTCCTCAAGTGAACTTGGAGGATGTCATGCCTTCTGAGGACACTCTACTTCTGTCATCAGAATCACCATTTTCACTAGGAAGTACCTCATCTAAGAATTCAGACTATGTTAACAAAGACATCAGATTCAAAGTCTCATCGCCTTCAGGTTTTAAAAATAACCAAAGAGAGACCATCCCACCAAGTTCAACAAACACTCCCACCAACTCCTGTGCTTCTAACCATAAGCAAAGGAAATTTAGAAATGGAAAGAAGGATTTTCAATTCTTCAATCCATTTTTGAATGATAGGCAGAAGACGGCAGTGATGAAAGTTCTCCTGGGGCAGGCTCGGCCCATTCCTTATGTTATATTTGGTCCTCCAGGTAGTAACACCAGGGGAAGTTATTCTCTTTACTTTTTTTTCCTTTAGAGTTGATAAATCATTAAAAAATAAAATGTTAATTAATATGTCATCTGAGTCTTACAGTCACTGTAGTGTTGAATCAAATAGTCAATGTTGATTGATCTGCTACATCAGTCATATTATTGATCTGCTACATCAGTCATGTTATTAATCAGTGACATCAGTCATGTTATTTATATGGTGCATCAGTCATATTATCATTGATCTGCTACATCATTCATATTATTGATCTGCTATATCAGTCATATTATTGTTGTTGTATGACAGCAGACAGTTATTCCAATGAATGACCTTAATTCAATGTAAGACCTAAATTAATTTTTTGTTCCCTGAATGTTATTGTTCAAAAAACAGTTGGATAGATTTTAAGCCCATCAAAAACTAAATTTAAAGCAGTTATTATTATTATTTTTTGAAATGTCAGTACCCGGCAGCAATAATTTAGTGTGTTTTTTTTATCTTGTCTTACATAACACATTTGTTAAAATAATTTCATGACAAAAGTTTGTAGAAGCTCAAAAAACCCAAGTGTGAAATGTTCAGTTGGTTATCATTTCAGGAACTGGGAAAACAATTACAGTTGTTGAGGCAATCTTGCAGATTTTTACTCAAATTCCATCCAGTCGCATCATTGCCTGCACTCCATCTAACAGTGCCGCTGACCTCATTGTGCGTTTTCTACTTTTAATTACAGATTAGTCCATGAAAATATGTTGCACCCCAATTTGTATGAATACCACAGTAATTTTATCAAAATGTTATATAAAATACTTAACTATATTATTAGTATCATTTGTAATAATGATTAAAGCCCTTTCATTAAACTGTGGCATGCAGGTATACATAAAATTTCTCTCATCTTCTATTTACACTTGTTAAATTAAATTCATTTTTTAAATGAGTCATTTCAACAAATTATCACTTTGTCTAGGCTGAAAGACTTCATTTGAGTCAAGTTGTTGAACAAACACAGATGGTGCGTCTCAACGGATTTCAACGGTCACTTGAAGTTAGTATATTATGTCACGTCTTATCTTTAAAAATACAATTTTTTAAAAGTAGATTTTGCTAAATACTAAATATATGGAACTTCCTATGAGAAAACTTGTTAAATTGATGAATATTTATAGTAAAAACTTTTACTTTGAGATATACCACAAACAGCAGACACCTTTGTTACTTTGTTTAAATTTTGTTGTTTTAGTCCGTACCAGAAGCGGTCCTGAAATACTGTAGAGTAGCTGATGACCTGGAAATGATATCTCATTATCGTATAATTGTGAGCACTTGCACGATGAGTGGGGAATTCTATGGACTCGGAGTGAGGTCTGGCCATTTCACACATGTCTTTATTGATGAAGTAAGGCAAAGTTTCTATACATTGCGATATATGTGGCAGTTAACTTTATTTGATTTACAACATTTTCTAAAACAGGGATTTCCGGTACATTGAATAAAATTTTGGCAGTGGATTATTTCCTTGCTATCATTCCAACGAAATTCTTTTTTCCAATTGTGGCTGTTGAGATCATTTTGTAAGCTGATAAAATAGGTTTCCTAAATGGATCTGTCTCTAAATATATACAGGTCAATCAAAATTATTTCATTACCTTGTTGATTTCACAGTGTGGTCAGGCTACAGAACCAGAGTGTATGATTCCTGTTGGGCTTATTTCAGGTGGAGATGGCCAGGTAATATATATTTATATCAATATTGATTGATTGATTGATTGGATACTTCTATAGCGCTGGTATCCATGCTACTTTAGGATGCTCACTGCGCTCTGGTTTACTCAAATCTATTAAACAAAAAAGTCTTTAAATATGGTATCCTTCCATCTTCACGAGACGATGGAGTAGCTATTGACACATCAAATGGGTATGAGGTCGATTCTGGAATGGCAGTCTTGGCTGCACTTTTCACAAGAGAACCTTGACTTACGGTTAAATTTTAAATTTGGCCGTCCTTAATGGTCCTTTTTATAGCAAGGGCTTTGTTTCGCGCATCTTCTGCCTGTGTGACTCCCAAATACACCGTTGGCGTGCCGTGCTTAGCGATGATCTCCCATCTCTTTGATTTCTATATTGGCTTCCCTCATGTTCCTTTTGCAAGCGTCCTTGAATCACAGCCGCGGCCATCCAATAAATTCTGCATCAAAAACTACTGATGTCCATCAAAGTTTTATGTCTTTCATTTCGGAAGGTTTTGTGTCACTGCCAGGTGATGTGTCGCTGCCAGGGGATGTGCCACTGCCAGGCAATGTGTCACTGCCAGGTGATTATTTCAGTCTACGATCTATCAAGATTTTTATGAGACACAGGAGCTTCACAGTACTTACTTTTTGAAGGTATACTTCCCTTGTCTATAAGTAAGGGTAATGGAAGCAACATGATAAAGTTGCATCACTGAAGTTGGTGATACCCAGTGAGGTAAACCCCATGGTCCCACCCTCCTACTTTTCAGAATGCCCCATGCACCTCACTGAAACTGCCTGCTCTGATGGCATCCTTTTCTGGATGCAACGTGCTCTGATGGCAACCTTTTCTGGATACAACCCCTAGTGGCAACCTTTTCTGTATGCAACCTGCTCTAGTGGCAACCTTTTCTGGATGCAATGTGCTCTGATGGCAACCTTTTCTGGATGCAACCTGCTCTGATGGCAACCTTTTCTGGATGCAACCTGCTCTGATGGCAACCTTTTCTGGATGCAACCTGCTCTGATGCTACATTCTTTCGTGGTAATATATACTGGTGGCTTACTGCTCAGTATGGTTACACCCTGCTTTTGATGCAACCTTCTGTGGAGACACCCTGCTCTGGTGATAACATGCTCTGGCTGGTGACACACTATTCTGGTGGCAACCTGCCCATAGACCTGTAATTAACCGAGTTATGTTTTGAAATGGACTTGAACAAACATTGTCAAATTTGCATTTTTCCATTTGTTGTCACCATTTGTATGTCACCTGGTGTGGTCCGCATCCCTAGGGATGCTACTGCTTAAAATATCTTGTGAACATTTGAATATTGTTCATAAAATTGTGTAGAGCGATTTTAGAAACTTCTTTTATTGAAATTGTTATGTGTGATGCACTTAGTTGCAGATGCCTTTAGTTGCAGATGCATTTGGTTGCAGATGCCTTTAGTTGCAAATGCCTTTAGTTGCAGATGTCTTTAGTTGCAGATGCCTTTAGTTGCAGATGCCTTTAGTTGCAAATGCCTTTAGTTGCAGATGCCTTTAGTTGCAGATGCCTTTAGTTGCAGATGCATTTGGTTGCAGATGCCTTTAGTTGCAGATGCCTTTAGTTGCAGATGCCTTTAGTTGCAGATGCCTTTAGTTGCAGATGCCTTTAGTTGCAAATGCCTTTAGTTGCAGATGCCTTTAGTTGCAAATTCCTTTAGTTGCAAATGCCTTTAGTTGCAGATGCCTTTAGTTGCAGATGCCTTTAGTTGCAAATGCCTTTAGTTGCAGATGCCTTTAGTTGCAGATGCCTTTAGTTGCAGATGCCTTTAGTTGCAAATGCCTTTAGTTGCAGATGCACTTAGTTGCAGATGCCTTTAGTTGCAAATGCCTTTAGTTGCAGATGCCTTTAGTTGCAGATGCCTTTGGTTATTTTGATGAACAGCCAATTCAAAGCTGTAGTCAACCATTATAAAAGGGTTTTAAGAGCTTCATCTTCAGAAGAAAGTATCTTGTCATGATTAGTTATTATTAAGTCCTTAAAATAAATACACCAAGCAACACACCTATAGCACTGGAAGGAACAAACCCTGAGGGGGTGGATAGCTTTACATACCTCGGCAGCATCATTGACATACAAGAAGGGACAGACGTCGACATAAGAGTGAGAATTGGCAAGGCAAGAGCTGCATTTAACCAGCTAAAAAAAGTCTGGAGCTGCAGCATCTTGACCCTCCAGACCAAGGTCAGTATATTCAACACCACAGTGAAGCCTGTCTTGCTATATGGAGCAGAAACATGGTGAAAAGCAGCAGCTGGCTCAAAAAAGCTACAGACGTTTATCAACTCATGTCTCCAAATCGGCTGGCCCAACGTCATCACCAACAAGGATCTCTGGCTGCGCACACAACAAGAACCAGTGGAAGAGTTAGTCTGCCAGCGCAGATGGAGATGGATTGGCCACACCCTCAGGGAGCCCACATTCAGTATCACGAGACAAGCCCTCACTTGGAACCCCCAGGGCAAGAGAAAAAGAGGTCGACCCAAAATGACTTGGAGAAGGGAGCTGGAGGCAGACACCAAAAACAGTAGACACAACTGGGGACAGCTGGAGAGACTGGCCCAAGACCGTGATGCCTGGAGAGCCTTTGTTTGTGGCCTATGCCCCAGACAGGACAACAGGCGATGATGACGATGATGACGACGATGATGACGATGATGATGACGATGATGACGACGATGATGACAATGATGACGACGATGATGACGATGATGACGACGATGATGACGATGATGATTAGTTATTATTACTGAATTAGTTGAAGTAAAAAAAATCTATTATATACTTAAATTAAAAGTTGAATTACTTGTTAGACTATAACAATTTATTGTGTTATCTTCCTCACAGAATTGTAATAACTTTTGTCCTAAATAAAAAGACATTATTTTTTTTTAAATTTGAGATAAACCAGGGATGACTTTATGTTGGCAAAAAAATTTTGAGGACCACTGTTCTAAGGAGCCAAAGCTTATAACATTAAATTTATCAAACCATGTATATAACATATGATACACCTTAGAAATTCTGAGTATTAATAACAGGATGAAGTGCATGCTGGCTTATCACAAGATCTGAAAAGAGATTATTGGAAACAACAGATAATTACCATAAAATCTGTTAATTACCACATCTAAAAACAATAGTCTAAACAGTTAAACTTTAAGATAATATTAAGATTTAAAATGTAACAAAACATGCCAATAATTTCATCTTTGTTGTACCGGGTACATACGATTTAAAACAACAAAATTTATACAGATAATTTTAGCTGGAGACCCCAAACAACTTGGTCCCATTCTGATGTCTCCCTTTGCTAAAATGTATGGGTTGGAGTTGTCTTTCCTTGAGCGCCTCATGCAGAGAGAAGCTTACCAGAGAGATGAAACTTTGGCTGAACATGGGGGATTTAACCCGGCCTTGGTAAATATCAGTACTTGCTTTGTTTCTTCAGATATTTTAAGACCAGCTGTAAACTTTCAAATTTAATGTTCACCAAAAGTTTTCATGTTATTTTGATAGTTAATTAGTTAGATCTTTATAAAATTCTTGTTTCCATTTACAATTTTGGAAAAATCATTGACTCTTTCTTTAGAGATACAAATTTTGCCACTGAAATAATCAGTGTAGTTGTCAATTGTGTTCTGAAAGAATTTATAATAAATTATGTAAATTGTAACTCACAATGTTAATTTTTACCTGGCATTAAGATATTTGGTATCTTCTGACATAAGCAAGCTTTTAATTCTGGTGTTTCCATTTAGCAATAGCATTAAATGCAAAAATGTGTACACTTAAGTTGATCCACCTTTAAAAGCAATGCTATATTTTACCGGCAAAGTTGATTTATATTGAGTTGTGCATGGACAGGTGACTATGCTGGTCAACAACTACCGCTCACACCCCTCCATCATAGAGCTTTCATCCCACATGTTTTACTACGGGCAGCTGAAGCCACGCGCAGATCCTAACCGCACGCACACACTGACAAATTGGGAGCTGCTTCCCAAAACAGGATTTCCTGTTATTTTCCATGGAGTACGAGTACGTGAACAAAAACTTTTTAACCTAAAAGATAATATTTTCAAAGAATTTACATTTTCTTGTATGTGTTTTGTTGGTGAGTTCTTGGTCAGTCTTTGTTTTTCTCTCAATTAAGTAACTCAGGCTGAGATCCATCTGGTCTAGACATTGTTAAGTAATTGGATGTTGAGATAAGACAACTTATTATTAGATTCAGAGTAAAAAGTATAGTATAAATTAAAAGCTGTGATAAGCATTTAGATGATTAGAGTCAAAGTATTGGTGTTATTTCCAGTGAGACCTTTTTTTTGCCTCTGTAAATATTCAGTGTTTGTATGTGGTGTGCATTCTTTTATTTAATTATATTTCATCATTGGCTTGGAGGGTGAGTTGGACTGCTTTATGCTTTGTCACTCATCACATATGAATTGCCCCCACCCCATTCACTGCCACCAAGACCAGACAAAGATAATTGTTAGTGGACAGCATTCAGTCCTCCTATAAAACTGGGCTGTTGAATCAGTACCACATGTGGTTGTGCTAAATAACTGGTGCCAGTCCCTGAACCCAACACACAGATCAGGCTCGTTGCTTTCCAGTAACCAGTAGGTTAACTTTTGTAAAGAAAAACACAAAACAAAAACCTAATGCTTGATACTGTTGTCCTTATATTGAGCCGACTTGGCAGAAAACATGATAATTCAAGGAAAGCCAGATTTAATAAAAATTTGAACAAGAAAAAAAAGGTAATGATGGGTAATTTTTTCTTTTTTTTTTTTAAAGTGTCCAAGATGAAAATGTTTTTTTTTAAGGGTGAAGACTTTCGAGAGAAGAACAGCCCTTCTTGGTTTAATCCAGGGGAAACAATACAGGTTATACAGTACCTTCAAGGTGTGCTCAAGGAAGGTGTCAATCCGGATGACGTTGGTATCATAACACCTTATCGGAAACAGGTAATGATTTTATGTTTGATTGCTATTTGTTTTATATGCATTCTTTTCCAAAATAGATAATAACTTTAATGAAGACACAAACACGAAAATGAGATTTTCACGATTGTCTGATGTACAAGTTGACATTTGGATGATACATCTTGCAGTAGACTAAGAAATAAATAACTGAACAAAAACGGTTCTGTACATAAAGACATCAGTTGTAAAATGAATGGTTTATGTTTCAATGACACCTGATTATGACTTTCACATATCAGATTAGGTAATTACCTTTTAATTCTGGACACTTCTGTTTATTTGTTATGATACAAGGTATTTTATTATTATCATTTTTTTAAAAAAAATGTATTTTCATTAACCGCGGTATCTGGTTTGTTATTTTCACTAAACTGGTAATGAAACTAAACTACAAGTATAATAATATATAGGCGTTATATTTTTTTTTCAATGTTCTGGGGACTGGGGGCATTTAAAAAAAAAAAAGATTTGATTTTTCTTTCTCTACAAATACAATCTGTCTTAACTAAAAGCTTAATACAAGTACAAGTTAAATTGCAACATATCAAAAACAGAGACATAAAATATGCCTGGCAACTGGAACTTATAAAAAAAAATTATAATTGAATGTTAGGTGGAGAAAATTCGACTGATGATTGATCGGTTGGGAATGCCTGAGGTCAAGATTGGTTCAGTTGAGGAATTTCAAGGCCAGGAGTATCAAGTTGTCATTATTTCAACAGTAAGCAATGATGCATCATTTGTCACTTTAACTACAATAAATTATTTACAATGTGAAGGATGCAAATTTTCAATATTTTTAAGGCTTTGAGAAAATAGGTCATTCATCAATATTTTTTTAAGTCCCAGTTATCCAACTCTTTTAATTTTTTTTAAAAAAGAATATTTTGTAAGAGAAATTGTTTCAATTTTATTATTATAAATTTATTATAAAAATTGATATTAAAAATAATGTAATGATTCATTGGTATAATTTTTTTTGCACATTCAGCTACTTTGAAAAACTTCTTTAAAAAAAAAAAAAAGCCTTTAAAAAACCCATTTAAATTGTAGTTTGAAACCAGCTCCAATAAAAAGTTTTAATGTACCAAGGAGGCTTTATTATTATTATTTTCTTATTTACTTTTTATTAGATTCATAAACCATATTATTCTTTTTGTTCTCTAAAATCTCTACAGGTTAGGTCCAATGAAAAACTAATAGGCTCTGATATTCGTCACAGTCTTGGTTTCCTGAGCAATCCCAAAAGGTTCAATGTGTCAATAACAAGAGCCATCTCCATGATGATTGTTGTAGGGAATCCATTCATTCTAGCCCAAGTTAGTATTTATTTGAAACAATATTTGTAAATTAATTCACAATGTGGGCATAAGATGATGAGTGCCATGAAAAGTAGGATTTTAATGACATTTTTTAATGAATGATTTTAAAGCTGTTGTAATTGCATTACGGCAATGATTTTAATTTAGGTAAAATAACACCATTAAGATAAATTGTTTGAAATCCTATGTCAGTTGTATAGTCTATTATGTGGAAGAAAGTGAAGGAAGTCATCATATAATAAGACAAAAGAGCTAAAGATTGCATTCAAGATTTAAAGAAATCGGGTTCTCATATTTTCATTTTGACATGAGTTTCCAAAAGGACATTTAGAATCTGAATTACAGTAAGATATAAAAATCTGGCCCACTGGAAAACCCTGATAGCCGTATCAAAATTTATTCTTCTATGGAGCAATAAGTGCAATATGATTTAAGTGATCTATTAGACTTTTTCAATTTTAATTGCATGTTAATTACTGGTTCTTAATGCTACCCACAGGCATATTTTAAAGGTATTGCCAAGTAGGCCTATATATGTTTTCTAGTTTCAACTAGTTTTTAAAAAAAAATAGCTATTGCAAGCTATATTGAGATTTTTATGTTTAATTTACCGAACAAAAGATACTATGTTTGCTATCTTATTAAAAAATCAGGATAAGTGGATAATCCATATTGGGTCAAACCAAGATATATTATGGGATACATGCACAATGCTAAATATGCTGTGAAAATGTACATCAAATTTGTGGAAAAATTAATTTCTGCTAGTGGAGCCCCCAGGAGCATTAAACTAAGCTAGACCCAATTTAACTATTTGCTGAAACAGTTGTCACAATCTTTGTCATTTTACTTTGAAACAATAAAATAAGATCTCAGAGTCTTTTCTAGCACGTTTGTTTTTATTTAATTATCTAAACCAGGGGTCTCCAAACTTTTTTCACGGCGGGCCGGATAACAAACAAAAAAAAAAAAAAAAAAAAGACGAGCGTGGGCCGGATAATGATTACGTACAATAATTATAAGCCAGAACGAAATCTCTGGGAGAAAAACGCGAAAAACTAAGTTTAGTGTTCCATGTTAGTCATGGGTGAGTTTCGTGCGATGTACAAAATAAACAAAGACAACCCTCATATTTATTTTCAAAAAAGTTATCAAAGAAGGTGACGTTAGCAAAGAGATAGTTACATCTGACGTAGTGCGCACATATCACAAAAAAAACAGCAAAAAAGGTTAGTGAAATTTATGAAAGTGACATTTGGCTTTTAAGATTTCATCAATGTTTGGTTTCGAAATGCTGCATTCAATCAAGAGAATTATTTTCAAATGTTTATCAGTCACTCTCGTTTCATTTATTGACTTCACATACTTCATTTGTGAAAATCTCTGTGTCACAGACATAAGTTGTTCCAAACACTGATGCAATACCAGGCCCGAGGTTCATCAGCTCAGGTTAGCAGCGGTAAAATTCAAATAGTTCTCCTTCTCTGTGGGTAAACATCCGTTTTTATCAAGCAAATTCAAGTACCGTCGGCGGACCGGTTGAACTGGCCTCGCGGGCTGGATCAGGCCCGAGGGCCGTAGTTTGGAGACCCCTGATCTAAACTGTAATGATGGCATCCCTCACAATTAAACATTTTTTTTCAGTGTTCTTGTGTTTAACTGTGTGGAATTTTTATTGCAGGATCTCAACTGGCACATGCTGATCAAATATTGTGCAGATAATGGAGGATACACAGGCTGCAAATTACCCGATCTGAAGGCCACAAAATATCAGACTGAGGAGATGCAAGACATTTTAAAACCTTAGCTGCTTCTCGAAAAGAAAAAAAAATCTTTTGGAAAGAGTGTCATTACAAATGTGTAAAGACTTGGGTTATGGTGTGTGGCCTGTGACGTAAAATATTTTTAATCCCACTCTAATTCTCATCTTAAACTGATATAAAAATCTCTTTTTACTTTGCAAAGTGAAAAAAGCCTGTTAGACATTTTAAGAAAAGTGATCATTCAGATCCAGGGGCAATTTCAGTATGTGCCTTTAGTGTTGAGGCCATGGTGAAATCATCATCTAATACAAGTCAATTTTCCCTTTTTATCACTTTGGGATAACAATGGGATTTTTATCTGTTATTTATCCCATTGTTTACTAATGACCACAAAGCAGTGAAATTAAACAAATTCTTTTTATTTTTACTAACTTAAAAACAAAGTTAGATTGTAACTGTATTTGTATTGAGTGTCAGCTGATTCATTTTATGTTAATACTTTTCATTCTATTTCATATTTTTAAGGACATTCCCCAGATTTTTAGTTTTGTTGGGAAATGTTCTGAATCTCTTTTATTTCTAGATTCAAAGAGCCCATTTTAAAGCCATATTTTGCCATTCCATATTGTATTATAAAAACTAAATGAACCCTTCTAAAATTTTTTACTGTGAGGGAATTAATGTCTAGTCATGTTGATGGATTTGGTAATTAACAGTGGGACCTACAACTTTTCATGTGTAAATTACTTAAGAATATTTTAAATTTTCAACTTTTCAAGAAACAAAATTAATAATTTATTAACTCGTTAATCAATGAATCTCAATGTATTTGATGTTATTATTTGTTCTATTTTTTAATGTTCTTTAATTTTTCTTGTAATTTTAATTAAGTAAACCGGTGACTATTTGTAAATTGGCTGAAAGCCATTATTCTTTTATTTGTTTTCAAGGTATTTGATGTCATATAGCCAATAGCCTTAAGATTTACCAATAATTTACATGCAATGTTCAATGAATATTTAATATTTTTTAATGAATAAAATTCCTTTTGTAAAAAACAACAGACAACTGTCTTCATTTTATGAAAAAAAATATAGATACCACTTAGCAGGGTCTTGCAAAGAAGGGTGGGGGCAAAGTGAGCACTCACCCTGGGTGCAAACATCAGGGGGAGCCAAAATTGTCTTTAGTTAGAATAATATATGAATATGAGGGACTACTAAATTAATAGTGGAAGAAAAGATATGTTTAGGCTTAAAAAGAAAAGTTAGGGCCCTAATAGTTTATTAAAAGTCTCATGTGTCTCACAAAGACAATGGGCACCAAAATTGTCTTTTTGTGGTCTGAAGTAGTCTTTTTACTGGTTTCATATAGCACTTACTTTCTACATGTTGTTGGCTGCCATTTTCAGGTTTCGTCCTGCTGCCTCTTTTCCTCTGCAAAGCTCTGCCACTTAGGATGGAGCTTGCCTCTTTAGGATGGGGCAAATTAATTTGAGGAATCATTCCAGACGTGCTCCTATTAAGTCTAAAGATGTCATTTTGATCCCAAACAAAAAAAATTAACACGAAATTTGCTGAAAATAAATTTCACACAAATAACACATTAAGAATATTGCGCTGTTATTCTACTCTTCGGTGATAGGTCTATTCCTTTTACTTTTACAATAATATGGCTCAAAAACATAAACAGTATGTATATTTTAATGAAATCATTGGAAATGCCAAAACATTGTCATTTTCGGGGTAAAACAAATTAAGGTAAATTAGTAAATCCTTACATTCATTGAAGAACTTAGTGAATTTTGAAAATGTGGAATGGGCGGGTGCTTTTGGGAGCATGTAGTATGTAGGGATAAGATCGCTGTCACAAAAGAAGTTGAGATTGTGACGTCAGTATAGCATGTTTTAATTTAATTGTTTTTGTTCCCACCCAATTTGTTTTCGCTTTATTTTGTTTTTTTCAAAAAGTAGACTTACTGAAGAAGCACAAACATTTTTTAGTACATTCAGAGACAAAAGTTTTCAGAACTTAAAGATTGCAGCAAAGAAACTTGTAGAAACAATTGAGAAACCAGTTGTGCAAAAATAAAATAAAATACCACAAATGACATCCGAATAGCATTGAGTCTAATGGTACCCGGGTGCGAATGGCGGCGCTGCGTGTCTGGGTCCATTTTGACTAATTCAATTCGGATGTCATTTGTAGTAGTTTATTTTTGTTTAAATGAAGAATTAAGTTTACAAACGTATAGTCCATTGAATTATCTCTATTTGATTCCTCATTTGGTCTTACAAACCCAACAATAATATTATAAATCGTTTTTTAATCCCAACCTCTCACTTCCGGTACCCGGGTACCAATAGCCACTTTAATATTTTAACGCGACTTCAACTGTTTGATAGAATAATTCATTACATCATAGTCATATTCAAATAGTCTATATCAACGGTGGCCAAACCGCGGCTCGCGAACCGCATGCGGCTCTTCTGTGTTCACATTGCGGCTCGCGAACAATTTATGAAATTAAAACTTTTCGTTTGAAATATATAATATAAAAAATAAATGAACGTTTTTTTTAAAAAAATCTTGACTGAAACAAAGGGTTGAAAATAATTTGGGAACTGCAACGCATATATTTCTTTAATTGTGTAACTGTTACGCATATATTTCTTCAACTGTGTAACTGTAACGCATATATTTCTTCAATTGTGTAACTGTAACGCATATATTTCTTCAATTCTGTAACTGTAACGCATATATTTCTTCAATTGTGTAACTGTAACGCATATATTTCTTCAATTGTGTGACTGTAACGCATATATTTCTTCAATTGTGTAACTGTAACGCATATATTTCTTCAACATACGGTTAAGGTTAAAACAATTGAAATGTTTAAATCATTAAATTCGAATAAAAAAAGTAATTTTTAAAAATAAATCACAAAAGGAATTTTTCATTGCGAGTGGGGTCGTAACCCATAGTACTTCAATGCGGCTCTCAACAATTTTTTTTTAATTTTAAAATTGGCTCTCAGTTACTACAGGTCTGGCCACCCCTGGCCTATAATGCCTATATCAACATCAGCGTTTCCGCCAACACTTTTAAGTTTAAGTTCGGCCGATAAGTTTCGAAATTCTATATGGACCGGTGCTAAATTTATTAATTAAATTTTTCTCTTTTTATTCGACCATAAATTTTCATGTTATATAATATAAAGACCATCAACGTAAGTTGCTTTTGGACTGTGCCACCCACGGCCCACCATTTGAGAAACACTGGACTCCAGGACGTGTTTGTAAGGGAAAATACTCTCATTTTCTGCACCAATTTTTTTTTTAAAACATGTTTCAGGGCCGGATGTTTGTGGGTGACAACGGGTTTAATCTAAATAGCTAAACAGGCAGCAATTGACATTTGGATTTAGTATATAAAACGCGAAATCAAATGAAAGAAATACATTTAATGTAATAAAATATATTCGATTTTGTTAACATGTTAGTATTTATCGCAATTTATCCTTAAAACATGTTATTTTGTGCGTAATTAAAGATATATTTTTATTTGTTCAGATGCGTAATTTAGTCTCAGTTCTCCTAGTCTCCACTCTCTATATTTCTTCTACTTCTTGTATTCACAATTCTAATAATTAGACTTAATAGTAAAAGTGAGTAGCAATAATTTGTAGGGAGGCATAGTACCGGATTTTTGAAAAACCTGTTTTCAGTTTTATAAAACGATTTAAAACCGGATTTTGGTTTTTACAATTTACAAAGCATTTAACTGTCAGCACAACTCAAAAAGGCAAGGCAGAAAGGTAATATTATATATAGGCCTATTATATATTATTTTGACTAATTATTATTAAATACAAACAATCAACAATTTTAATTTTAATTAAGCTGTTAGCACTGCTGGGGTGTTATTAACAATTAAAGTTATGAAAATAAGTCCAACAATTTAAATTAAAACAAATCTTTTTTTTTTCTTACCAAACCATTCTTTCATTTATTAAATGTTAAATAAGTCAAATTCCTAAAAATAAACAAAAATGCATTTATCATGAAAGTAACAGCGAAAAGAGAAAAAAGACTTAATGAAATCATAGAATAGATAGGTACACAACAAACTATCACTTTAAATTATAGGTTAACAAACAATCACATAAATCAAAGAACACAAAATGAACCATCACATTAAATCAAGTATTGAAACCATCACATTTGATCATAAATGGTAAATAAGCGAACAAATAACAGTAAAAACAGAACTAAATAAAAATAACACTTTGGTGAAATGTAGAATCCGAGAGGGCAACAAGAGGATTATCTTTGCTGATGAATGCTTCTTTCCAACCATTAAAATTTGTTGTATTGATGAGTTCTTTTTTTCAGGTTTTCCTTTACTTTGTTTCACTTATTTCCATTTTTACATTAAATCATAGATACACAATCATCACAAAAGGCAATCATCTAATCTATTTTTGGAAATGGCCTTCCTTGTATTCAGCTAGCCCTGTTAAAGCATGAAAAATGATTTAATATGCAATGACAGTAAATTTTGTATACAATTACTGTTATTTTTATACTGTTTTTATTAAAAAATTCAGGATTTTTTAAAAATCATAATAAAAAAAAGTTCATATCATATCCAGTTAGTGATATTCAACAACCGGTTTTCATTTAAATTCCTTAGTCTTAGTAATTATAATACTTACTGTAATTAGTTACTTATATATTCATCAGCTACCTTGTTACAATTTATTGAGACTTAATTATTTATTAATTGTACTCTTTTGAATTCGGTTCTTTTTAAACAAAAAGTAGAAGCCTTAACTAAATTATAATAAATCTTTAACCTTAATAATAACTTTTTATGCTTTATTAAATTGCTTATTATAATTATAGGACTAATAATAATTTATAAATAATATAATTACTTCACAGGTTCAACAGTAAAAAAAAAATGAAAGAATTTAAAACCTCCACTCTGCCTTCCTTACTTATCGGATATGGGGATCCTGTCAGTAAAAGGTAATTTAATAATTATACTATTTCATAGTATAAATAGTTTAACGTAAATTTTAAATTTCTTAAAGTTGAATTATTCAAAAGAATAATTCAGTTCAAACTTTTAGTCTAAAAGTTTTCAAATTCTCAATGCAAGCTTAGAATAAATATGAATATTTCATTTTCATGTTAGATAGCTGATTTTAAAATAAATTTATTTTGTTAAAGAATTTCATGAAATCCAATGTAGATTTAGCTTATTGTTATACTGAGTTACATCAAGAAAACTATTTGATTTTTAAAATTCATATATTATTTCAACCCAAGGGTAAATGCATGTACACAAGCGAACATTTCATTTTGTTCACTTCCCCTATAACAGACAACTAATATTTCCCTTATCCAATTGTATATGACCAGAGGCAAAGCTAGGGTTGTTGCCACTGGGGTGGGTCAAGATTTTCACAGCCACTCCTCACATTCAACCACTTGCCATTTGCAGAAAATGCCGGCCATAAATATATAGTGAAAAGTGCTGGATAACCCCTTCTGCATCTCTTTTTTCCTACGTCAGCGTAGATGACATTTGTTTTGTGGCTTCTTCTTTAAGTACCCAATGGCATTTATGCATATTGAGTTACTCACAAGATTACATGATTTTCTATAAAAGTATATACTAAAATTTTAATTTTTTTTAAAACTGTGTTCCCATTTACTGTTTTTTCAGCCAAACTAATCAGAAAGCAGGAAATCAAGGCAAAGAGAAAAAAGATCAAAATGAAAATCAACCTGAAAGATCTATCTCATCTGGAGATGCTAGACGGAATGCAAGAATAAGAAAAGCTGAATATGAGGTAAGAAGATTTTTTTAAACTAAAAACTGCTGCTGCACAGAATTGCATATGTTGTGGTAGAACAATAAATTGTGATTATTTATATATATATATATTTTTTAATTCAAAGGAACTATCTTTTAAGAATCATTTCTGAAGAAATAAAAAGCATTAAATAGGAAAGCACCATGCATAATATTATTGTTCTCATAAAAATATCCTTACTTTAAAAAAAATAAGGTGTTATTCTTTACTATCAAAGATTCCCCATGCACCTATATAAATCTTACTTTGGATACCATCAAAGATATGTGTATTTTTATTTATTTATTTTTTTAAACACATTTTCATATTTCCACCATGGCTTATGTAAATTGTAGAAACTGTCTCTCCAAAAGCCTTCTTATGTCTCCTCAAAGCAGTGGCGTAGTGAGGGGGGGCAAGGGGGGGCATCATGCCCCGTGCGCTACTCACAAAGGGGCGCCAAATGATATATTTTACTATAATATTGTTTGGTTTTTGAATAGGTGGGGGGGGGGGGCGCTAAAAAGGTATTGTGCCCCGGGCGCGAGTTAAGCTCGCTACGCCACTGCCTCAAAGGTGATTCATTTTTTGACATTCTGCTCTTTCATGATTATGTTTGGAAAATTAACTCTCTTGATTCAGAACTCATTGTTGGTAAACAGGATTTTGGAGGGGACTGTGCAAAAATGTCCCTGTGGCCTTAACGCTGCCAGAACTAAATGTTGGGCATATTTTAACGATTGCTTTAACTTTAATGTTTGGATTTATGCTTCTCAAGCTATTTTTTTTTTTTTTTCGGTTAAATAAAATACATTCACATGGTTTCAGACTTCAGAAATCAAATGATTATTAGTATGAGTATTTTTTATGTGTGGAAAATGATCAAATTTAACACACGAAGTACTGACAATTTTTTAACAGCATTGCTAAACATTTCTTAAGTAGCTTTATATCGTTTATGTCTGGTGATGATCTCCCCTTTCAGGTGATGATCTCCCCTGTCCGGGAAAAAAAGGGGGGGGGGGGAATACTGCAAATAAGGTCAATGAATGTTCATTAAAAAAAATGTTAATTTTACTTTGTGATTTATACTGGCCGACCTTACAATAGAGCTTCCCTTCAACTCTGCCTCTTCTATTTCTATGATTTTCATTCAACTCTGCCTCTTCTATTTCTATGATTTTCATTCAACTCTGCCTCTTCTATTTCTATGATTTTCATTCAACTCTGCCCCTTCTGTTTCTATGATGTACATTCAACTATGCCCCTTCTGTTTCTTTGATGTTCATTCAACTCTGTCCCTTCTGTGTCTATGATGTACATTCAACTCTGTCCCTTCTGTTTCTATGATGTACATTCAACTCTGTCCCTTCTGTTTCTATGATTTTCATTCAACTCTGCCCCTTCTGTTTCTATGATGTACATTCAACTCTGCCCCTTCTGTTTCTATGATGTCCATTCAACTCTGCCCCTTCTGTTTCTTTGATGTACATTCAACTCTGCCCCTTTTGTTTCTTTGATGTACATTCAACTCTGCCCCTTCTGTTTCTATGATTTACATTCAACTCTGCCCCTTCTGTTTCTATGATTTTCATTCAACTCTACCCCTTCTGTTTCTATGATGTACATTCAACTCTGTCCCTTCTGTTTCTATGAAGTCCATTCAACTCTGCCCCTTCTGTTTCTATGATGTCTATTCAACTCTGCCCCTTCTTTTTCTATGATGTCCATTCAACGCTGCCCCTTCTGTTTCTATGATGTCCATTCAACTCCTCCCCTTCTTTTTCTATGATGTCCATTCAACTCTGCCCTTCCTTTCCCTTGATGTCCATTCAACTCTGCCCCTCCTGTTTCTAAGATGTCCCTTATCCTCCCACACCACACTCCCTTCACCCATCCTTGTCCCTACAGTCATCCTCCTTTTTCTTTACCCAGCCGTACCATACCACTGTTTCTCTTAATCACCTTTCCCACCACCTTCACTCTTATCTATGCTGCCTCCTATAAGCACCCCTCACTTCTTTCCCTTCCTTCTCCTTACCTACCCAGACTTTCAGCTACATTCTGCACCTCACACCTACCCTGTTACATCCCGCCTTCTCGTATCTCATTACCTATCCTCTCCTAATCCATCGCCATACCGGCTCCTTCTTACTCCCTGCATACCACCAGAGCAATGACATGGACCCTCCAACCCCTGTGACTGCGCCGTGCCAAAGATATTTAAAGTGCACAAAGTTGTGTGCTCCAGAAAAGCTCTGCACTCATAAAATGACTGTTCTGAAGCTTCGAGAAATTACAACATGAACAATGCCACAACGCGTAAAATAACATCAGAATTTGTTTTAAAAATATAGAAATTACAAAGTCGAGTCTTAGGATTTAATATGATTTTCAGCATTTTCGGATTTTGTATTTCTTCCAGACGGTATTTTATGGTTAGCTCTTGTGGCGTGTGGGTGCTAGGAGACCCACAGTGTATTATAATTTACTTTTAGAGCTACGAGTTCCTAGAGCAGGGGTCACCAAACTTTTTTCACGACGACGGGCCTGATAACGGGAAAAAAATACGAGCACGGGCCGTATAATCATTCGGTACAATACTTGCAAGCCAGAACGAAAGCTCTGGGGAAAAAAGACGAACAACTAAGTTTAGTATTCCATGTTAATCATGGGTGAGTGGCGTGCAAAGTACAAAAAAAAAAACAAAAAACCCAAAGACAACTAACAAATTTATTTACTAAAAAGTTATCAAAGAAAGCGACGTTAGCAAAAAGATAGTTACGATAGACCTAATGGAGTCTCACAAACTAAGCTGCAAAAAGGTTAGTGAGATTTGTGAGACTGACTTTTGCCTTTCAAGATATCATCAATGTTTTGTTTGGAATTGCTGCATCCAATCAAGAGAATTATTTTCAAATGTTCATCAGTCACTCTCGTTCAATATCTTAACTTCACACACTTCATTTGTTAAAACAGAAGTTGTTCCAAACTCTGATGCCACACCAGCGGCAAATTTTTTCAGTTTCGGAAACTCAACATCAGGTAAGCAGTGGTAAAATTCAATAAGTTTTCCTTCTCTATGCTCCTCTTTCAACAAGTCTTGCTTGCAAATCAATGAGCTCCAACTATAATTCAACTGGCACATCATCAAGGTTACAATACAAAGGATTCTGGAACAGATGAATGGCACACTCAATTCTGTCAAGATCTGTAAATCTCTCCAAAGTACGCTGCTTCAAGTCACCAATAATTTGTTTCTGAAATTCGAGGTTGACATCCTCGTCGATTGTAGCGCAAAACTCGTTGAAACAGTGAAAATAAGATACGCTTTCTCCCTTGAGACAGTTTTCTCCAAAATCCTATGACAGACCTGTTTACTCTTACGATTTTGGCGTACAATGTACGATTTTGAGATGGAAACATTATATATACTGTATGGTTATTTTTTACTATTAAGATAATGTATTGAATGATTTTGTGATGATATTGTACGATTTTAAGAGTTTGAGGGTAAACAGGTCTGCTATGATAATTTTGTAGAGATCACAGATGAGGTTATCCTTTTCCTGAAGTTTCAAGTTGAGTTCCTTCATGTGGGACGTGATTTCGACCAAAATGACAACTTTTACAGCCAGGTAGGATCTGAAAGCTGTTAATCAGCTCTATCTTTTCAGGGAGAAAAACATCTATTTCGTTTCGAAGCTTGTCAAAACGAAACAGGATTTTACCTCAGCCGAGCCACCTGACTGATGTGTCATAAGGCAGGTCACAGTCACCTGACTGCCGTGTCATAAGGCAGGTCACAGCCACCCGACTGCCGTGTCATAAAGCAAGTCACGGAATCCAGAATCAATTTCTTCAAGAAAATCCTGGAAGTAACGTTAATTGAGAGCATGTCTCCGAATGAAGTTCACGACAGAAACGACTGGTTTCAGTACATAAGAAACATCTAAGTTTTCCCCAAAGACTGCTTGCTAATGTATGATGCAGTGTATGAACAGAGCGCCTGGAATTTGCAAATCTTCCAACGGAGTCCTGATCTGCCCCACCAGACCTTTCCTAACTCAGCCAAGCTTTTTCCTCCATCAACTGTAACACCTCGAAGCTCAGTCCACTGAAGTTTATGGTGTGCAAAAGTTTTTTGCATTTCCACGAAAACGTATTTTACAGTTGTTGTTCCATGCATGCTGCAAAAGGATGCCAACTCTTCCGTTATCTGAAAGTCCACATTGACACCACAAATAAACAGGAGAAGTTGTGACGCACTCGAGAGATCAGTCGACTCATCTAGCGCCAGAGGATACCACAGCAAGTTCCTAGCTTTCTCACCTTTCTGTGGCACAATTTTCTCTCCAAGTTCTTCTCTTCTCCACACAATTGAACTGACCGAAAAGCTGATAGTTCCAGCAGCGGCGAGCACGATTTTTAATGCCCCCATATTTTTCCAACACTTCAATTACTTTCACCCATTTTCAGTTTGTGGTAGTTATCAGATTATGATATATCAGCTAGTTATCAGATTATGATATATCAGCTAGTTATCAGATTATGATATATCAGCTAGTTATCAGATTATGATATATCAGCTAGTTATCAGATTATGATATATCAGCTAGTTATCAGATTATGATATATCAGCTAGTTATCAGATTATGATATATCAGCTAGTTATCAGATTATGATATATCAGCTAGTTATCAGATTATGATATATCAGCTAGTTATCAGATTATGATATATCAGCTAGTTATCAGATTATGATATATCAGCTAGTTATCTGATTATGATATATCAGCTAGTTATCTGATTATGATATATCAGCTAGTTATCTGATTATGATATATCAGCTAGTTATCTGATTATGATATATCAGCTAGTTATCTGATTATGATATATCAGCTAGTTATCTGATTATGATATATCAGCTAGTTATCAGATTATGATATATCAGCTAGTTATCAGATTATGATATATCAGCTAGTTATCAGATTATGATATATCAGCTAGTTATCTGATTATGATATATCAGCTAGTTATCTGATTATGATATATCAGCTAGTTATCTGATTATGATATATCAGCTAGTTATCTGATTATGATATATCAGCTAGTTATCTGATTATGATATATCAGCTGGAATATGATTAATGGATATTGATTCTTATTTTATTTTTTAAACTAACTTTTCCAAAAAAAACCAAAAAAAACAACACATCAAGTTATTATTATTTTTTTTTAAAATGATGTCATCATGTATTATTAATTCTTTTTAAAATACATTTTGTTTTATGCTGATCTAACTTCGAGTTTGAACCACGTTAAATTTCACCAGTTATTTTTATCTTACCAGTGGTAGACTGGGATAATGTGATCTGTACTTCCATTCCATATAAG
Organism: Omphiscola glabra; assembly: GCA_964017045.1. NCBI lineage: Eukaryota > Metazoa > Mollusca > Gastropoda > Lymnaeidae > Omphiscola > Omphiscola glabra. Next base: position 24,687,352 of record OZ024799.1, read on the forward strand.
TTAACACACATAGCAAATACACATCTGTAAAAACAAGGTGGCCCCCCGGATTGCAATACAAACGTCGGTCATCTACTTTCAGAAGTTAACTTGTTTTGACGCCAGCTTAACTCGACCCCACTAGGCGCTGCCACGCGAGTAGTTATTATATTCATTATATATACTTTATATTTATTTATTTCTATTAAGATACCGTATTGTATTGCAGCCAGGGAAGTGGGGGGGGGGGGGGGTGGTCTCCACACGTGTGAAGTTTTCCTTGTATTCAAAACATAATATTTAAACTAAAATCGTACCACAACGTCTCGTGTTTCATACGTTTTATCGAGCAAATTCAAGTACCGTCGGCGGGCCGGATGAACCGGCTTTGCGGGCCGTAGTTTGGTGACCCCTGTCCTAGAGGAATAACTAACTGGAGGCGTCAAAATACGTCACTTTCCATTTCTATAGACTGAGATTATTTTAAATCTTCTTCCAAAGTGAGCCAGTGTTTGTATTGCTTCATCACTCCGTCACAGTGTTTGTATTGCTTCATCACTCCGTCACAGTGTTTGTATTGCTTCATCACTCCGTCACAGTGTTTGTATTGCTTCATCACTCCGTCACAGTGTTTGTATTGCTTCATCACTCCGTCATAGTGTTTGTATTGCTTCACCACTCCGTCACAGTGTTTGTATTGCTTCATCACTCCGTCACATTGTTTGTATTGCTTCATCACTCCGTCACAGTGTTTGTATTGCTTCATCACTCCGTCACAGTGTTTGTATTGCTTCATCACTCCGTCACAGTGTTTGTATTGCTTCATCACTCCGTCACAGTGTTTGTATTGCTTCATCACTCCGTCACAGTGTTTGTATTGCTTCATCACTCCGTCACGTTTTGAAATTAACATGTTAAGTGATCTGTGCTCGGGCGTATGAAGATCTGAGTGTGTGTGTGAGTGGGGGGGGGTCATCAGCCCTGAGCGGGACTTTTAGGGTGATCTTGTATTTGTTGTCCACTGCACATAGTAAATATGGCTTATGTATGATGTGCATTCTGTAGTTTTTATGGTTTTCGTGAGTGAGGGGGCGGCAGTAGTCTAGCCATGACTTTTAGTGTGTCGTAACATAGTGTCGCAGTAGTCTAGCCATGACTTTTAGTGTGTCGTAACATAGTGTCGCAGTAGTCTAGTCATGAGTTTTAGTGTGTCGTAACATAGTGTCGCAGTAGTCTAGTCATGACTTTTAGTGTGTCGTAACATAGTGTCGCAGTAGTCTAGCCATGACTTTTAGTGTGTCGTAACATAGTGTCGCAGTAGTCTAGCCATGACTTTTAGTGTGTCGTAACATAGTGTCGCAGTAGTCTAGCCATGACTTTTAGTGTGTTGTAACATAGTGTCGCAGTAGTCTAGTCATGAGTTTTAGTGTGTCGCAACATAACACTAAAAACCAAATGGTCATATAAGCAATCTCCAAATCCAAGTGACACAAGACTATTTACTTCAGTCCTAATCGTCCTACTGAGGTCTGATTTGAGAAAGCCGTTTGTCTTACGTCTTTGATTCGCTCCTCCACCCGACACCGGACTACCGTCGTCACCGACCGCACTCAGCCATCCCCCCCCTTGTTTTTCCCCACCTGCTCATTTTTTCATGCCGCAGGTGCCTGGTTCATAAATCTCAAACTGATTCTTGGTTCGATCCAGCAGCAGTTGTGGGGTGCATATAAACAGTCAATGCAATGTGTTTGAACTGCAGTGCATAACGCCTGTGTGTAGACTGAACACACCCAAACACATTCACACACAAACCTGTCTGTGCGTAGACTGAACACACTCAAACACACCTGTCTGTTCGTAGACTGAACACACGCACCTGTCTGTGTGTAGACTGAGCACACTCACACACATCTGTCTGTATGTAGACTGAACACACTCACATATACACTCATACGCAGCCTCAAACATACTCACACACACACTTATACAAGCACTCACACTTACACACACACACACACACACACTCACACACACCTGTAACCAGGGCAACAGTTGATACTGCATTAATTAGGGGCTCAATTAAATGTTGATAGCCCCGAGGGTGGCTTATAGGTGGCTTTGTCACGGCAGACATTGGATAACGTTATCCCACTCACCCACTGCATTCAAATGAAACTTGAAAAGTCTGTTGTTTGCATTTCAGTTTAACTGTTCTAAAGGACGTAATCCTAAGCGTTCTAAATGAAGAGTGCTTAAAACATTTTAAAAAAATTTAAAAACATAATTAAATAATATTTCTTAGATGAAAATTTCAATAAAAATTAAGTTCCAATAATTGGGGTATCGATTGTAATAAATTGGGAAAACCGTTTTTTTTAAAAAGCCCCTGGATATCGTATTAAAGGGGCTTTTGGCCAACCCCACGGCTCTAGCGATGACGCCCCTTATTGCTACCCCCTTCTCGTGTGGAGTCTTAGCCACAATTTATGGAAATATATTTATTTAACTTGACCTGAGTGGGGTTGGATTGCTAGTTTGTCCTGGTTGTGTCTTCTTTGTTGTGAGACGTGGTGAGCCACCCGTGCACATCTCTTAATGATTTTGTCTGTGAGACTATCTGGAGCTTTAAAAGTGGGAGAGGAAGGTGGCTGTTAAGGGGCAGCCAGATTTTGTTCAGTTGCAACTTGCAGTTAATATTAGTAGACAACTCCCTCTGTTACACTCAGTAACATCGCGGCATGAAAAGGAACATTTGAAGGAATTGCAAATAATTTATAAAAAATAGGATTATGAAAATTATAAAAGCTCTTAATGACACAATTACTTTTCTTCTATTTACTTGTTCGTATTAAAGATACATTTTGGATGATCAGCTAATACCCACACATTGTAGTAAGTAATAATTGTTTCAAACATATCTGATCTTATGGATCTTAAAAATTCTCTATCTTTGATATGGCGTATAGGATGCAAGGTGTTAGCCCCTCAACGACCCTATCATTTGACTTTCAATTTCTCTTTCTTTTTTAAGAAGCGTCCATTTGTTACTCTGCGGTCGAAAATGGTTGTCACCCAAGTGTCGTTTCTAGTGCTACGTACCTGGTTTTCACCCATGCATCTTACTAGTGCTACCTACATGGTTTTCACCCATGTGTCTTTACAAGTGCTACTTACCTTGTTGTCATCCATGTGTCTTTTCTAGTGCTACCTACATTGCCATCCATGTGTCTTTACTAGTGCTATCTACCTGGTTGTCACCCCCGTGTCTTTACTAGTGCTATCTATGTGGTTGTCACCCATGTGCATTGACTAGTGCTACCTACCTAGTTGTCACCCCTCTGTAAAGACTAGTGCTACCTACCTGGTTGTCACCCATGTGTCTTAGCAAGTGCAAATTCGGTGGTTGCCGACCATCTTTGTTTGCTACGTACTTGGTTGTCACCCATTCCACAACGACATAGTTCGACTCCGCACCGACATAGTACGACCCCGCACCGACATAGTACGACTCCGCACCGACATAGTAAGACTCCGCACCGACATAGTACGACTCCGCACCGACATAGTACGACTCCGCGCCGACATAGTACGACTACGCACCGACATAGTACGACTCCGCACCGACATCGTACGACTCCACACCGACATAGTACGACTCCGCACCGACATAGTACGACTCCACACCGACATCGTACGACTCCGCACGCCCCCCAAACATGAAGAAAATCTATAGTAATAAGCCGTAGTTTAGAAAGGGGGATGCGGTGCGCCCGAGGTTGGCACTTTTTCCTCTTTTTGTTTTTTGGGGAAGGGTGTGGGCGTTAAAAATCTTGTTCCGCTCCGGGCGGCACTAACCCTAACTACGCAAATGGTGGCAAGTACGTGATTCCACGACAGTAAAGATCCTCTTCCGAGTTTCACCCTGATCTGTTGAGCAACATAACATGTTAACACTGTTCTGACACGCTGCATTCATCGACATTGAAACTATTATGTTTAAATGTTTGGAATAGATTAGAAGTTAAAGATCGCCTTCGTCAAACTTTACGATGCTTCTCACTTGAAAGTACAATGGGGGTACTTGCCATCGTATCCAGAAATTTGTTTGAAAGAAATTTCGTCGACGGAAAATTGATCGACGGAAATTTGGTCGAACGGAAATTTGATGGAAATTTATTTTCAGTTCACACGATCAAATTTTGCGTCAATTTGGTAGAAATTCTTGGCCTTAGATCCATATAAAGAAGGAAGGTTCAAAGGTAAAAGAGACAAGATAACAACCTCATCTGTGTGGCTGCATCCACTTAAATTGTAATGGCAGTTGGTGCAAGTTCTCAATACCGGTACTTGGGAAGTCTTACACCTTTGAAAATTGTTTAATATGAACAGAAAGCATGTAAACATTGTAAACGTTTATTGAAAATACATCAATTATATTTTAAACGTACGTATTAAACTCTATAACTGTATGTCCTCCCCATGCGGGGGGGGGGGCATTATCGTGCTTCTCCATATACTTTTTATGGCCTTTAAAGTATGCTTTGAGGTTTTTGTGAATAAGGTGGCAAATTCTAGGACCGCCCTGGGCGCCACTTACTAGTAAAAAAGTTATATATATATATATATGTCTTCTTTTTACCCCCCCCCCCCCCAACTGCACGGTTGCGTTCGCTTCTGGTATGCAGCGTTGCAAGAGTGTACACAAATCACACCTATTCAGTAGGACGCGCAACTCATTAGAGCATTAGCTCGCGCCGTTGGTGAAATGTAATAGTGCGGTACGCTAGGGACGCCTCCCCGTTTGCTGGCGTCACGCATCGTTGTCGCCCTTGCGTTGATGCCGTGGTTCAACCCTGTCTTTGATTAGTGAGATTGGAAATCACCGATCGGTTGTTTGAGCCATTGGTTGTTGAGCCGTGAACGATTCCCCGCGCATCACTCACACTGCCGGGATAATGGTCGGCTATCTCGCCTAGACGGAGAGATTGTCATTCGTTAAAGCGGTCAGCGTAGTGAGGCTGGCGTACATTTTGTGGACCATGGCCGTCTGGTTTACATATCGCCGGTTTTAAAGACACTGATTACAATTACGGTAATATTTCTCTGAGCCTCATTTGATTTACTACCCCCGCCTCCAAGTAGCAAATGAAAGTCCTAGAAATAGCATTGGCCGATCATTAATTTCATCTTGATTCCCATAATATATGTTGGCCGTATCACATCCAGGTCTTTTCTTGTGCACCGAAGTGTTCCCTGAATGATGTAGAGCTGCAATGTTCCCTGTATGATGTAGCCCTGCAATGTTCCACGAACAAGTCCTGCCGTGTTCCTCACTGAATGCAGCTTTGCAATGTTCTCTGAATGATATAGCCCTGCAATGTTCCCAGAGCAAGTCCTGCCGTGTTCCTCGCTGAATGCAGCTTTGCAATGTTCCCTGGATGATGTAGCCCTGCAATGTTCCCCGAACAAACCCTGCCGTGTTACTCGTTTAATGCAGCTTTGCCATGTTCTCTGGATGATGTAGCCCTGCAATGTTCCTTGAATAAGCCCTGCAGTGTTTCTCGTTTAATGCAGCTTTGCAATGTTCCCATGTTAATATTACCCTGCAATTGGGCCAAACATCCCAACTGACGGGATACTTAAGTTCCCATGTTAATATTACCCTGCAATTGGGCCAAACATCCCAACTGACGGGATACTTAAGTTCCCATGTTAATATTACCCTGCAATTGGGCCAAACATCCCAACTGACGGGATACTTAAGTTCCCATGTTAATATTACCCTGCAATTGGGCCAAACATCCCAACTGACGGGATACTTAAGTTCCCATGTTAATATTATCCTGCAATTGGGCCAAACATCCCAACTGACGGGATACTTTAGTCAACGGTTTGCCCGACGGCCAGTTGGGACACGCACCCATTAAAACAAAACTACCGGAGCCATGGCTCCTCTCATCCAGGGGGAGTGTGGTCAGACTACCGGAGCCATGGCTCCTCTCATCCAGGGGGAGTGTGCTCTAACTATCGGAGTCATGGCTCCTCTCATCCAGGATGAGTGTGGTCAAACTATCGGAGTCATGGCTCCTCTCATCCAGGGTGAGTGTGGTCAAACTATCGGAGTCATGGCTCCTCTCATCCAGGGTGAGTGTGGTCAAACTATCGGAGTCAGGGCTCCTCTCATCCAGGGTGAGTGTGGTCAAACTATCGGAGTCATGGCTCCTCTCATCCAGGGTGAGTGTGGTCAAACTATCGGAGTCATGGATCCTCTCATCCAGGGTGAGTGTGGTCAAACTATCGGAGTCATGGCTCCTCTCATCCAGGGTGAGTGTGCTCTAACTATCGGAGTCATGGCTCTTCTCATCCAGGGTGAGTGTGGTCAAACTATCGGAGTCATGGCTCCTCTCATCCAGGGTGAGTGTGGTCAAACTATCGGAGTCATGGCTCCTCTCATCCAGGGTGAGTGTGCTCTAACTATCGGAGTCATGGCTCCTCTCATCCAGGGTGAGTGTGGTCAAACTATCGGAGTCATGGCTCCTCTCATCCAGGGTGAGTGTGGTCAAACTATCGGAGTCATGGCTCCTCTCATCCAGGGTGAGTGTGCTCTAACTATCGGAGTCAGGGCTCCTCTCATCCAGGGTGAGTGTGGTCAAACTATCGGAGTCATGGCTCCTCTCATCCAGGTTGAGTGTGGTCAAACTATCGGAGTCATGGCTCCTCTCATCCAGGTTGAGTGTGGTCGGCCACAGCAAACGATGCTCTTTTTTTTCCTTACCCTATCACAGTTTGTTAATGGAAGCTCCATTGGAACTGTAATGACGTCCTTGGCACCACAGCCGACCACAATCAGGCGTCAGTCGATTAACGCCTTCCTTTGATCACGTGATCACAACCCGGCTGTTGATGGCCCCAGCGATTACATGAAAAAAAATATTTAAAAAAAAAACTTTAAAAAATTGGTAGTAATATAATTTTTTAGCCATACTTTTGGTTGGTTTGGGATGAGTATACAACTGTGAAGGCAATGCTATAACCACCAACCGATCCGATGTCTGACTTGCCTTTATAGTAGAACTCCGCGACCGGTTTTCTGTGAGATGACTCTCAGTGGGTGGCTGCGCTATTCCTCCAAGAGGATGGAACATGAAGACGATATGCGTTTGTTAGAACAAAAGGAACAACGACTGGCTTAATACTGAACGCCAAGCTGAATCACGTGTGAAGTCAAATAAAGGAGCATGTTTAAATTTTGGCTGGCCACGTGACAAGTCGTCAAATCATTTGAGTCAGTGCGTCTGGGGAGACCATCAAAGTATATCTCTGCAGCTTTAGTATTAGATCCCTCGCTTTTCACACCTGCATTGTAGAATACTTAGACCAGCTTTTGTTTCTGGGTGTTAAAAATAAAACAATATAAAAATGCTCTTTAAAAAGCAAGCTTTTCCCAGATTTTTTCTAAAATTTATCAAATAAATGTTTCCCCAAAACTTTCAGAGTTGTTGCAGTTATATGGATCAACATTACAAAATAAAAAAAAAAAATGTTTTCTTTAAAACACGCTTTCATAAATGCGATAACAAGTACAAACTATTTTGTTTTTGAGATTCACTGGGATTTTCTTACAGTTAACCATTTCTAGTTGCTCTATCAGACATTGATGGTGAACCTCTAGTTGCTCTATCAGACATTGATGGTGAACCTCAAGTTGCTCTATCAGACATTGATGGTGAACCTCAAGTTGCTCTATCAGATATTGATAATGAACCTCGAGTTGCTCTATCAGATATTGATAATGAACCTCGAGTTGCTCTATCAGATATTGATAATGAACCTCGAGTTGCTCTATCAGATATTGATAATGAACCTCGAGTTGCTCTATCAGATATTGATGGTGAACCTCGAGTTGCTCTATCAGATATTGATGGTGAACCTCGAGTTGCTCTATCAGATATTGATGGTGAACCTCGAGTTGCTCTATCAGATATTGATAATGAACCTCGAGTTGCTCTATCAGACATTGATGGTGAACCTCGAGTTGCTCTATCAGATATTGATAGTGAACCTCTAGTTGCTGTATCTGACATTGATGGTGAACCTCTAGTTGCTGTATCTGACATTGATGGTGAACCTCTAGTTGCTCTATCAGATATTGATAATGAACCTCGAGTTGCTCTATCAGATATTGATAATGAACCTCGAGTTGCTCTATCAGATATTGATAATGAACCTCGAGTTGCTCTATCAGACATTGATGGTGAACCTCGAGTTGCTCTATCTGACATTGATAGTGAACCTCGAGTTGCTCTATCAGACGTTGATGGTGAACCTCGAGTTGCTCTATCAGATATTGATAGTGAACCTCGAGTTGCTCTATCAGATATTGATAGTGAACCTCGAGTTGCTCTATCAGACGTTGATGGTGAACCTCGAGTTGCTCTATCAGATATTGATAGTGAACCTCGAGTTGCTCTATCAGATATTGATAGTGAACCTCGAGTTGCTCTATCAGATATTGATAGTGAACCTCGAGTTGCTCTATCTGACATTGATGGTGAACCTCTAGTTGCTCTATCAGACATTGATGGTGAACCTCGAGTTGCTCTATCAGACATTGATGGTGAGCCTCGAGTTGCTCTATCAGATATTGATAGTGAACCTCGAGTTGCTCTATCAGACGTTGATGGTGAACCTCGAGTTGCTCTATCAGACATTGACGGTGAACCTCGAGTTGCTCTATCAGATATTGATAGTGAACCTCGAGTTGCTCTATCAGACGTTGATGGTGAACCTCGAGTTGCTCTATCAGATATTGATAGTGAACCTCGAGTTGCTCTATCAGATATTGATAGTGAACCTCGAGTTGCTCTATCAGATATTGATAGTGAACCTCGAGTTGCTCTATCTGACATTGATGGTGAACCTCTAGTTGCTCTATCAGATATTGATGGTGAACCTCTAGTTGCTCTATCAGATATTGATGGTGAACCTCGAGTTGCTCTATCAGATATTGATGGTGAGCCTCTAGTTGCTCTATCAGATATTGATAGTGAACCTCGAGTTGCTCTATCAGACGTTGATAGTGAACCTCGAGTTGCTCTATCAGATATTGATAGTGAACCTCGAGTTGCTCTATCAGATATTGATAGTGAACCTCGAGTTGCTCTATCAGATATTGATAGTGAACCTCGAGTTGCTCTATCTGACATTGATGGTGAACCTCTAGTTGCTCTATCAGACATTGATGGTGAACCTCGAGTTGCTCTATCAGACATTGAGTTGCTTCGAGTAACAAAGATATGCCTTGTTCGGTTTAGGGGGCCGCCAGTCAGTGACTCCTTGACTAATCCCGCGTTAACAACTAATAATTCTTTGGGTATGTGTGTACCTATGTAGCGCTGTGTTCAATAGGAGCGCAAAATAAAATTCCCATAAGTTAGCACTAATGTGATTCTTATATGGTGCGTAACTTGAATGCATGTTTGGTGAAACAACTTCAGTAGATAGGAGGTTCACACAATGCCGCCGCCATTATTTCCAATCAATTAATAAAGGCAGAATTGGACCCATTTAACGGCAACTCAGAATACAGTTTTCCAAGCCTCTGCTGAAAAATAATGCATTAATCAGTTGTGTTCGGTCAGCTTAACTAGGCACTCTGTCAGAGACGGTGTTAAACGCTGCTTAGGCTGCACCTGGGTCATTGAATAGTGCATTATGGCACTCGTCAATACTTTATTGTAATGATTTTTTTCTCTCTACAAGTATCGATTACATTAACAATACTATAAACGGTGTGGACTTAACCTGTCTTTACAAGTGATTTGCTCAAGTTGACTAATGCCAAGTCTCAGTGTAGTTTCGTTGTGGACATTCTAGGATATCGGGGGCTCTAACTTTGTGGTGGACCTAGAAAGTATGATGGGACCTTAACAACCTAGCAAATCTAATTTGATTTTTAGAAACAGTTTCTATAGGATAATATGGGATGAATGCTTTCAACCTCACCGTTCACCCATGCGGAAAAGCCGTGGTTATTGTTGTCTCTGGTCACCCAGGCAACCACCCCATGTTTGAAATGATCACAATAGGAGCAGTCTCCGCTACGCACAGAACCGATAGTATTATTAATGAGGATGACCTTCACTGGGCGCATGCTCGGACTACCGACAACCACATATGCACTGACGTAGCCATGATATTGGTGCGGTGTGTATGTGAATGTGTGCGTGCGTGTGTGTGTGTGTGATTAAGCACGTAGGCTGCTTCTGAAATTTGGTATAAAGATTTTTATAAAAATAGTGACCCATGCCTTTAACAGTTTTTCAAAAATAAATTTCATGGGCTGTGAAGAATGTTAAAGATATTTTATGTTTTAACCTAATGATGTTACGTGCGGGAAAAAATAGGATTTTGATTTTTCTTTTATATATATAATTTTGCGTGTTTACAATTCCAGAAAAGGCCCCAGGTGAGTTACTTGGAAGCGTGTCGCTATATATATATATATTTTAAAAAGGATACCGATACATCAAAACCCGATTGGCTTACACTACTTACAGATGAGGACATGTATGTTTAGACTTTGTATTCTCAGGGGGGAAATGTGTTGGACGGTTGACTGCAAACAAACAACCGGAGCATCCACAAGCAAATACTTGGCAATTACGGGGAGATGGTACCTCTATTACTACATCCACTATTACCCGGGTACCACCGGGTCATATCTGGTAGTAGATAAAACAACCATTTCTTTTTCCTCCTGTCGTTAAACACTGAAGACTGGCAGTGACTATGACTTGTTTTTAGAATGGGCGTATTCCGGATCTATATTGAAACAAGTCCGCTTATAGAATCACATGTCAAAGCGCACTTTGGTGTGGGAACTGTCCGGTGCCGCATCGAAAAAATCAAAAGAAACATACACCACTCTGATTTCGGGCGTATACGAAAAGTGTCCGGCACAGCTCCTTGCTAATATTTTTTATCCGGATCAAAACCACAGCAGTGAGCTACTGGGAGAAAGCGGTGGAGTTTGAGGATGAAAGGGAAGCATGATTTAGTCCCGGAACCCGGCGGACGAAGGCAAGACATTTGATGGAGTGCTAACCCAGACGCTTTACTCTCTACGCCGGTGGCTTACCTTTCAATGGTTGCTAATTACGAACGGGATTTCCCGGTATTCGCGTCACACTTTCGTTATGTTTATGTGTAAGCGGTTCTCAAGCTTGTGTCACCGTTTGTATTCTGTGTGCTCTTTCCTCGCGTGGATGTTCAAGACACAAGTGATGTCATATGCCAGATATAAGTGATGTCATATTCTAGAAATAAGGGATGTCATATGCCAGATATAAGTGATGTCATATGCTAGAGGTAAGTGATGTCATATGCCAGATATAAGTGATGTCATATGCTAGAGATACGTGATGTCATATGCCAGATATAAGTGATGTCATATGCTAGAGATAAGTGATGTCATATGCCAGATATAAGTGATGTCATATGCTAGAGGTAAGTGATGTCATATGCCAGATATAAGTGATGTCATATGCCTGATATAAGTGATGTCATATGCCAGATATAAGTGATGTCATATGCTAGAGATAAGTGATGTCATATGCCAGATATAAGTGATGTCATATGCTAGAGGTAAGTGATGTCATATGCCAGATATAAGGGATGTCATATGCTAGAGATAAGTGATGTCATATGCCAGATATAAGTGATGTCATATGCTAGAGGTTAGTGATGTAATATGCCAGATATAAGTGATGTCATATGCTAGAGATAAGTGATGTCATATGCTAGAGGTTAGTGATGTCATATGCCAGATATAAGTGATGTCATATGCCAGAGGTAAGTGATGTCATATGCCAGATATAAGTGATGTCATATGCCAGAGGTAAGTGATGTCATATGCTAGAGATAAGTGATGTCATATGCTAGAGATAAGTGATGTCATATGCCAGAGTATCATTCATACAATTTTTGGATTCGGTGTTTTGGCTTTCTTCAAATGCACAGCTCATATATCATTCACACATAGTTGTACTGAGCTATCAAAATCGTTCAGGTTTAAATAACGATAGTAATAATAACAGAATTGTCAAAGCAATCATGACTCAATCACAGCACTTGAAACCAGTCATGACTCAATCACCACACATGAAACCATCCATGACTCAACCACTACACATGAAACCAGTCATTACTCAACCACTACACATGAAACCAGTAATGACTCAACCACTACACATGAAACCAATCATGACTCAATCTCCAAAAGTGAAATCAATCATGACACAATCTCGTCACGTGAATTCAATCATGGTTCAATCTCGACACCTGAAATCAATCTTGCCCTTCAATAGTGAACTCAATTATGACTCAACTAGACTCCTGAAATCAATCTTGGCTCAATCTTCAATAGTGAAATCTATCATGAATCAATCTCGTCACGTGAAGTCAATCATGACCAACTCTCCACATGTGAAATCTATCATGAATCAATCTCGTCACGTGAAGTCAATCATGACCAACACTTCACATGTGGAATCTATTACCACTCAATCTTCAAACGTTTTCTATTCCATCAATTTAGAACCCTGATGTTTAGGGCCATCGTGTGACTTGACCTTTGTGAAGTAAAGCAGAGTAGGCGGTGATTAGAAGTATTGAATGGAGAACTTGTAAAGTACAAGAGACGTCGTAGCGAACGCTATTACGGGAAAGGGACATCACGTTAACCCATGGCTGTCCAACGCGAAGCTCGCTCAGTGACTAGGGCTCATTATATGGAATGTGTGGGTGGCAGCAAATTTAATTCAACCTAAAACGATAACCGTTATTTAATCAATTTCTTATAATTAATATAATTACCACGAATAGTGTAATTATTATCATTGATGTAAGGTGTTTTAAACAAAAAAGGCGTGGTTTTGTTTTAGAGGAATAACCTTACCAACATCAGACACCCAAGTCATAGTAAGAAAGGACGATAAGCTTTTATTGATCCAAATAAGGAATTTAAAAAAAACAAACTCATTTTCCTTATTCTTTTTCAGCATATCAACAAATATAATTCTACTAGATATAGCCCGCCCAACATTGGCGACAGCAATGCGTGAACTTCCCATCTACTAAAGTTATACTTGACAAAACATGAACTCAAGTAACGCACATTTAAGAATCCCAATTTTTGCTTACACTCCTTCCCCGAATGATACGTCACTGCACACTTTTTATTTGACGCCCATGAACTATATTATGTAAGAATGAGCTGGGCTGACTAAGAGTAAGAGCCAAAGAGACGAAGAGATTAAATACTTTCGGATTCTTAAAAACAATCATAGTTATGTTCTATTATTTACGGAAATCGAATAAATTTAAATGCGCAAAAATCATCATATATCCGCTTTTATTTTAGTAAAAATTTAAGTATTGTTACTATAAATTACAAATGCAATTGAAGTAGCATTTTGTAAGCTTTTGAAAGTTATGAAAAAAAAATTAAATGAAAAAATTATGATCAGAGAGTTACACCGTAATCACATTTATCGGGAAAAACCAAACATCAGGTTTTTTGGTGTGTTTTTTGTGCGTTGTTAATATTGCGAAATAAAATTAAAATTAATTTTTTCTAAATAATCACGCAAATGACGTCATAGCGGGAATAGCCTATTTAGCCAAAGCTAAAATTTCTTTCGCGCGTGGCGAAACTGATAATTTATTTTACCTCATCTTAAAAGTAAAATTAATACATATAAATGATTGGTTTTCAAATTGTTAATAAATAACATAAAAATGTTAGCTTTGTATTTTTAATATTTAATAAATTTTAATTTTTTTTTAATTCCAAAAATATTCTTTTATTAAATTTATAACGTAATAAAAGACCGGACCTTGAAATATACTTCTAACAAGAAAATCAGTGCAGCGAAACTCCATAGCCAAATAGCTTTCACTAATGCATTGATCACTCATCCTAATCAAAACAAACCATATGCAGTGCAAGAAATGTGTGATAGCGTATGGATGGGACTACAATCCGGTGGAAGATTTTTATTAATTTTATTACAATCTGGGCGGAGAAAGGTGTTGGTTTATACTTTCACTTTGCCCCAGACAGCACAAGATACGTCTCAAAATAAATGAAAGAATTTGATAAATAATTAACCTTCTTAGGTACATGCAGAGCGGGGGGTAGGAAAAAGGGTGTGCACATTTTTACGTGGAAGACAATATATTTAAATCCTATGGTATTACATTTTGTGAAGAAAAGAGATGTTACAGTCTCTTTTTGCAAATAAGCATATATTTACCAATTAAGAAAATTAATTGCGTTAACAAAACGTGAGTATATATACATAAGTATACCGATGAATATCAAAACCCAATCATTTTACACCCTTGAACATTTACTTTTGAAAACTGGAGATGAGTTAATATTATTTTTTTTTAAATAAAAATATATTTTTGTTTTTACTTTGCGAAAAGTAAAGGGTGTGTGTGTTTTTATGAGATTAACAACTTAAAAAAACAAAAGCAAGAACAAAAAAAAAACACCACTCAAGTCTCGTTATAGACGTAACAACGGTTGCGAGATACTTCTTTAGATAAAAAATTCGTTATTTTCCGATTCTCCAATAATGAATCATTACAAAATCAAGGCAAAGTTTGTTTAAATTTTTTAAGACGATACCAATATATCAAATTCCGTTCATATAAAAAAATATTTATATCATGTATAAAGTTTTTGTTATATATTTTAAGATTATGTTTTCACACTTTTTAGAGAAAATAAATTGTATTTCAAGGGACCGAAAAGGGGTAGGGTAGGCCCAAAATTTAACAATTTTAAAACACATATCTAAAATATATCTCTAGCGGAGAAATCGTCCCTCAATTAAATTCTTTTGTGACAATAATTATATAATTAGTGATAATTTTAATGGGTAATTTAATGTCTTGTTTAGTGGGGGAAAAATGTAGTTTAAGTGAAGTGAAAGGGAGTAGGGTAGGCGAATAATATATAGCAGATAAATACTTCTCAAAACTTAATGATGTTACGAACGTAAATTTCATTACATAGTTACATAGTTAATTCTTTTTAAAGTTAGGAATTGTGATGAGTTTTTGGAATATCATGTAGAAATTATAGCAAAGGACCTACCATTATTATCCCGATAACATCGGGTCATATATTCTATTATTTAATATTCTAATGTCCCAACCACTTTTAAACCGAATATTTTATACACCAAACTTAAATTGAGACGATTTCATTTTCCGAAAGAAAATATTACGCGCCAAACGCAGTTACGTTACCCCGGTATATTAAAAAAAAAATCATTTAGCGTAGTTATCGGGAATGATATTTTTCGCGCTATTGAACTCATTATTGAACCATTCTTTCTTTCAAACATATATTATTATTTGTAATATAGTCTCAATACCAAATAAACTGAATAGGAATCAGCGAACTTTTTAGGAAGCTGCCGGAAATGGAATCAGTTCACAAGTCACACATATATGTAAGAGGTGTGAAAGAAAAAGTGTGGTGTAATGGTGAGTTCAGTAGCGCGCGAAATACAATTCCCGATGATTGCACTTGAAAATACAGCATGTGTGCTTGAATTTAAAAACGATGTAATACAACTGCGGTATAAAAGGGGTGGGGCATTAGAATATTAATATAGTTCAGGAACGCAAAAAACGTCTGTGGTTGCGTACCTATTGGGTTGGGGGGGGGGGGTCAGAACTAACTGAGATTCTTATAAAGTGCGTTACATGAATGCATGTTTTGTCAAGTTACTTTAGATGGCAAGCTCACGCATTTCCGACGCCAGTTTTGGTGCGCCATAGGCGGTGTATAACTATTCTTACAAAGACAAACATTTGTCAAGTAGAACAATGTAACAGACGACATCTAATCATATGTGATCTAAAGTATTTCTCAAGCACAGAAATCAGCCGTCATAAGTCATGGAACTTCAGTTAGTGAGTGATTTATCTAGAAGCGAACATTAAAGTCACCAAATGGGAGATCATTGCCGAACAACGTCCCAGCTGGCGAACGGCAGTGTACGAAGGAGTGAAAAAGGCAGAAGATGTGCGGAACGAAGCCCTTGCAAGAAAAAGAACAGCACGGAAGGCCAAAATGCAGACGAGATTGTCATTCCAGGATTGGCCTAGTGAGACACTCGTCGAAGTGTAGGACTACAATATAGCTACTCCATCGTCTCGTGAAGACGGAAGGATGCCATACATCTAGATTTTGTAATGGCCCTGGATGCACAGTTTTCTATATTCTGATAGACTTGGGAAACAAATGACTTTGTATCTATGTTTTCCTTACTTTCAGTGGAAAGAAGTTGCCCTGATCGAGCTGATCTTAGATATCTTTGATCTAACTGATCAGTGGTGTAACTGGTCTTAAGAAACTGTACTTTAGCTGATTTTTAGGTAAATGCGATGTAGCTGATGTTTGGTATCTATCATGTAGCTTATCTTAGGTATCTATAATGTAGGGTGTGGGATAAAAGCGAAAATAATTTTGGTAGTTTTACAAAGTAGTTGGCTTTTAAAATGATAACAAGATCAACATTTATAGTCCGGATCCATAGATGCACGGTTGGAGCTTTTGCAGAACTAAACTAACAACGAACAAAAACCCACAAACAAATTATGACTTTTAAATAACTAAATATATTCTTGAAACTCTTATGAATCGAAATGATCACTTTTATATTCAAATAGTTCCTCTTTATTCTTCGGCAAAACTGCAACAGTGAAACTGCGGCGGCGAAATGGCGATGTCGTTGGAGTTTCCGGAATTCTTATTGAGTATCCATGTCGAACCGCCCAGTGGATGCCTGCGACTGACGGGGTCTACTCCCGTAGCGCCCTACTCGAAGGAGTGGGGGGTAAGCCTCAAGGCTGCAGAGTTTTCATCCTCTTAGAGGAGCCGACATTGGAGCTTGACCAGTCTCATCGTCTCAACTTGTGTGGATTTGTGGTCATTTGGTGTTTGTTCTTAAATGATCGATGAGGTGTGAACTCCATGTGATGTTTTGTTGTACACCAAACTATTGACCAAGTCAAAAATTAGTCAAGAATAAAGAACTAATGTCACTAAAATGACCAGGAAAATGACCAGGAAAATGATCAGGAAAATGACCAGGAAAATGATCCCCATTATTGATATGGATAGAGACGAATAATGAATCAGCTAAATTTATAACATTGTTATTGTTCAAACACACGTCCAACCATTAGCCGAACACACGTCAAGCCATTACGGTAAAGTATTGTAATTTAACAGCTCAACAAACAACACACGATGATTACCTGCGTCCCGTGTGCTTTTTAATGCCACTAAACCAATTTACAGTGATGGCTTCATTTACTACTGCATTTAAAATGATAGGTCAATATTTGGAATCGATCATAGCGATGTGATGGAGCGCGGGAGGGGGGGAGGGCTGATTATGAGTTTTGTCTGTATTTTAAATGGTGTTGACGTCATCATTTTGTCCGTCCCACACATCGTCCAGTTAACCTGAACGTCAAGTCCACGTCACACAGTGATTCGTCCGCTCTATACGATGACCGTCCGTCAGATTTAATTACCGTCCATCCCACACAATGACCGTCCATCCCACACAATGACCGTCCATCCCACACAATGACCGTCCATCCCACACAGTGACCGTCCATCCCACACAATGACCGTCCATCCCACACAATGACCGTCCATCCCACACAATGACCGTCCATCCCACACAATGATCGTCCATCCCACACAATGACCGTCCATCCCACACAATGATCGTCCATCCCACACAATGACCGCCCATCTCACACAATGACCGTTCGTCCCACACAATGACCGTCCATCCCACACAGTGACCGTCCATCCCACACAGTGAGCGTCCGTCTCACACGTGCGTCCTACACAATGACCGTCCGCCCCACACGTGCGTCCCACACAATGACCGTCCGTCCCACACGACCTCGGTCCGTCCCTAATCTACTTATCGTGTTGTGTTCCACCGAGCTCCATTAGACCGGCCATTGTAACTTGTTGTATGGGACAACCTGTGAACAACGCCGGAGTCGTTATTTGCTCAAAACAAATCAATCACCATCACACGTTACTTCTGATGATACATGCGCTGCACCAGGCTTCGGTGATATTATATGTAGGCCTTACACAGCACTCATTTACCTCCAAGTATCGACAGCAGTGGATTTTCAACAATGAAATATATAATTCTATTATGCATTTAATAATTATTTTATTTTATTGGTAGTGGTGGTGGTAGTGGTTGTGGTGGTGGTAGTAATACAAGGGAATAAAAAGGAAGCCGAACAAGTCTAAATTAAACGTTGTGTTGCGTTTTTCTATAGCGCCCCCCCCCCCTTATTCCCCTGTCTCCATCTGTTGCCCCACTTGGCGATGACATCTTTGATCCCGTTAAGATCTTGATTACCTATAAATCTGCCCAGGGGGCCTTTGTTGTTGAATCGGGCGTTTGCCCCAGACTAGGACAGTAGACATAAGTGATAGAGATGAACTCACTAGGACAGTAGAAACAAGTGATAGAGATGAACTCACTAGGACAGTAGAAACAAGTGATATAGATTTAGTCACTAGGAGCAAGGTCCAAAAGTGAAGTAATTCGTATTTTTTCCCCGACTGTACGGGAATAGAATGTGAACATGCAGTGAACAGAGAGTCTTACAGTAGAGTGACGTCATGGATGAGTGACCTCATGCATTTCATTACTTTTTATCTGTCCCACGGCGAAACCCGCGCTGCGTTATGGTTGTAGGCACCACTCAATCGTTATTGTGGATATCATGGCCTAGCGAGGATATCATGGCCTAGCGAGGATATCATGGCCTAGCGAGAATATCATTGCCTGGCGAGGATATCATGGCCTTGCGAGGATATCATGGCCTAGCGAGGATATCCTGGCCTAGCGAGGCTATCCTGGTCTAGCGAGGATATCCTGGCCTAGCGAGGATATCATGGCCTAGCGGGGATATCCTGGCCTAGCGAGGATACCCTGGCCTAGCGAGGATATCATGGCCTAGCGAGGATATCATGGCCTAGCGAGGATATCATGGCCGCTCGAAAATATCATGGCCTAGCGAGAATATCATTGCCTAGCTAGGATATCATGGCCTAGCGAGGATATCATGGCCTAGCGAGGATATCATGGCCTAGCGAGGATATCATTGCCGGTTTCGAGGATATCATTGCCGGTTTCGAAGATATCATTGCCAGTTTCGATGATATCATTGCCGGTTTCGAGGATATCATTGCCGGTTTCGATGATATCATTGTCGCACTGAGCTAAATAACTCAACGCAAATTTTCATCTTTTTCATCTTACAACACACTTTGTTTAAAAAAAAACCAGTTGTTTTAGAATGTCTTCTTTCTATGTGTTAAAAATATATAACTCGAAAAATCAGGCCAAACAATGGCGGCGGCAATGCGTGAACTTCACATCTGCTAAACAATGGCGGCGGCAATGCGTGAACTTCATATCTGCTAAACAATGGCGGCGGCAATGCGTGAACTTCACATCTGCTAAACAATGGCGGCGGCAATGCGTGAACTTCACATCTGCTAAAGTTACTCGACACAAGCATTCAAGTAACGCGCTTTATAAGAGCCCACATTTGTATTAATATATTTTGCGCGCCTATTGAACTCAGCGTTACAGCCGCACAAACGTACAATTATTATTTGTGATGATCCCATACGGTACAGTTTGAAATATACATGCATATGGCATTGGGTTATAAATGACATGGTCCATGGAAGACATTATTAAAACAGCCACAGTCACTGGGAATACTGAGATGTTCTTACAATGAATATGACTTATGAAAGAATGCAATCATTCAACTCATCTATATCAAAGTTATTAGAAATGAACTGTACACCTTGAGTTGATCTTCTTTATTCCATGTTATGATTCCTACCCAGTCTATAGTTTATTGATCGATTTGTTGTGTTCAAAGTTCTGTCAAGTAATAGGATTGAAACCCCTGACTGAAAGGATATGTGATTGAATAAATCTTCGGTAGGCTCCCTTTATACACACCAATTTGACTTTACTCACGTGAACTTAACACGTATGGAGTTTAAAAAATGTGAAGTGTACAATTGCAGATTTTACATCTGTTGATTGTACACAATGTGTGGATTGTACAGAGGTAGATTTTACAACTGTGCATTGTACACATTATGTGGCTTAAACAAATTTGTATTTTCATAAAACGTGGTAGAACATTTTCTTTCCGTTTCATTATCGGAATGAATAAAAGATGAAATAAAAGACATAACTAAAAGATGAAATGACATGACTAAAAGATGAAATAACGTGACTAAATGAAATGGATTGAACTTTTCATAAATATTGAGTGAAGTTTGGGTAATTTTAAGATGACTAGATCACAGTGATTTTTTTACCAAGTGTCAGTCAATGGTGGAGAGGGGGTGGGCGACTCCAGTCTTCAGGTCATGAACCTGAGTCCCACTCCCTCCATCCCTATCGTTTCACCAACTTCATTAACTGCCATGGTAAAATAAAGTGACCCGAGACGGAACTTAAGCCGGAAAGGCTGGGATTAAACCTATATCATAAACAACAGGTTTTTATGATTATCAAATCTAAAATGTCAACAAAAAGACAACAAACAAAAAATCAATTGAAATAACTAACAAAAAATATATTACAATTCAGTAAACACTACAATGCAATGCACGCTGTGCTAAAACCCTTGTGCGCACCCGAGGAGGGCGTCACTGTCAGGTACGCGAGTTAAGAGGTCAGCTGTTCTTGACGCACGTGCTCATTCTGCCTTTACAACAAAACCAACTCAGCCAAACTTGGTGTATGAGGCTACAACAAAACCAACTCAGCCAAACTTGGTATATGAGGCTACAACAAAACCAACTCAGCCAAACTTGGTTTATGAGGCTACAACAAAACCAACTCAGCCAAACTTGGTATATGAGGCTACAACAAAACCAACTCAGCCAAACTTGGTATATGAGGCTACAACAAAACCAACTCAGCCAAACTTGGTGTACGAGGCTTAAGCTAAATAATTCCAGCTTGACCTTCAGTGTTCCAATGCATTCAATGCAGTTCAAGTCTCGGGACAGAATATGAAATTGTTGTACGGCTAAACAATATCGTTACAGGTCAATAGCGGCATCCGTTTCATTTCTGACCGGCACTCCCGAAAAATATAAAAAAACTAAACCAGAGTTTGAGATGCAGTCATTTGAATTAAGTCAACTCAATCATATTTTCATTACGTTCATATTTTGCACAATCGTTTTATCGCTAATACACCCCCCCCCCCCCCCAAAAAAAAATAAAAAAATCCATCTTGTTCTCCTTTTACTGCCGTACGAAAGCTGTTAATTTTAGATCACGTGGTGCTTATCCCATCGGTTGGTTAAATTGGCACAGCTTCGATTGACATCCCCATTGATTAGCTATTTTTTAATAGGCATTCCTTGATTTGTGGATCGATCATAGATCGGTCGATTGATGTTTTGATGTGCAGGATTATGCCGATTTCCCGATTAATGGTTTTGATTAGGACAAGGCTTCTAGAACTAGTTTCTTTGATGCTGGTGTGTGTACTTTAAGAATTTTAAGCTTGCAGATGTTTATTGAAACCTCATCAAGAATTCCATGTCATGCAAAGAAAAAAAAACAAGAAAAAAACACAAAAAAACCCAAAGTTTTCTCTCCTAAAGCTTTGCCAACTCATCTGTATGGTGATAGTACTGATAGGGGGTACGCTGGTAACTGCGTTTCCTGAAACACTTTTTTTGAGAACCAGTGGATTGATTATTTCGGGACGTTCGATGAGCGGCATTGTACTTAACATGAGTCATTACTCACACACACTCACACACACTCACAGACCCACCACCATACACAAAAGCGTTCTCCCTCAAACACACAGCACACTGATGTATGCCTACACAATACTCGCACACATACACAAAAACACCCTCTCTCACACACAGCACACGGATATATACCTACACAATACTCACACACATACACAAAAACACTCTCACACTGATGCATGCCCACACACATTCTCGCACACATACATACAAACACTCTCTCACACACATCACACTGATGTATGCCTACACATATACTCGCACACATACATACATAGAAGCACTCTCTCTGATACACACAAACAATCCACACCAACACGTGGGCACCCGCAGAAAAGGTCAAGGGGGACAGGTCAGGTGCCCCCCACCCTGAACATTCTAAAGTCATTGTTAGTTACTGAATGAAAACCCCTAAATGTGTACTCGATAGGGCTATAATTAGGACCAAGAGAAAGACGGAAATATGGAAAGACGTAAATATGAGCTTATAGACGACCAGGCACAAAAAATAAGCTACTCCAACACCCGGCTAAATATGAGCCACTAAAACACCAGGCTAAATATACGTCACTAAAATACCAGGCTAAATATAAGTCACTAAAACACCAGGCTAAATATAAGTCACTAAAACACCAGGCTAAATATAAGCCACTAAAACACCAGGCTAAATATAAGCCACTAAAACACCATGCTAAATATAAGCCACTAAAACACCAGGCTAAATATAAGCCACTAAAACACCAGGCTAAATATAAGCCACTAAAACACCAGGCTAAATATAAGCCACTAAAACACCAGGCTAAATATAAGCCACTAAAACACCAGGCTAAACATGACCTAACCTGAATAAGCCTTTGGTCTTAATTTATTTCTAAAATCCTGAGACGGAGTGGGGGTTGAAAACGTCTGAATAGATCCATCAACTCCAACCCCCATTTTTATACACACACACACACACAACACAGAACACACACACTAGGATATAGCACTACCACTTAGGTGAATTATTGATGTGCTGGTCAAATTAAACACGTAGATCAGTGATTCTCAGTTTATGAAAAAAATTTAGTTTTTCAAAGTCTTTGATATGGATTGGTTTTATTAAAAAAGGCAGACAAAAAAACAATGACCAAACTAAATGTGGTGCAAACAATTGCAAAAATAAAAGTTCCTGTAGAAAAAAAAATGGTTGGGGTCAAAAGCTTATTTAAAAAATTTGCAGCAGGAATATGTTTTGAAGAAAAGTTTTTGAAGGGGTAAATGTGTCTCAGTGGGAACCACCCCCGTCTAACTAAATACAAACGGGCGAAGGGAATCACTTTAAAATTTTCTTTTAAAATGATTTAAAGTACATTTTAGCCAGAAAGAAATATAACATCGGGTAAAGAAGTATTTTTAACCTTGGCTGATTAGCTTTTTTGCTGACATTACACTTTTTGCAAATGTTCACTTTTTTACAAACATGACGCTATTTGCAAATTGTACACTTTTTTTTCAAATTGACCCTTTTTATAATCATTACACTTTTTGCAAATATCACACTTTTTGCCAACATTACATTTTTATTAACATTTAAATTTTTGCAAAATTTACATTTTCCCCACACATTTACTTACACTTTGTTGCAAACATTGCACTTCTTGTCAAATGTACACATTTTACAAACATTACACTTCTTGTCAAATGTACACATTTTACAAACATTACACTTCTTGTCAAATGTACACATTTTACAAACATTGCACTTCTTGTCAAATGTACACATTTTACAAACATTACACCTTTTTGTAAAGCTAATGGCAGTTATTTATTTACTCTTCAAAAATATAAAACCAGGATCTGAATGTCAAGAGACGACATTTCAGACATGTCTCGAGTTTTCTGAATGTCATGAGAAGACATTTCAGGCACGATTCGGGTTTTCTGAATGTCAAGAGACGACATTTCAGGCATGTCTCGAGTTTTCTGAATGTCATGAGAAGACATTTCAGGCATGAATCGGATTTTCTGAATGTCAAGATAAGACATTTCAGGCATGAATCGGATTTTTTTTTAATGTCAAGAGAAGATATATCAGGCATGACGGGGGTTTTCCATTGAACGTTTGGAGAGCTCAAGTTAATTAAAGATTTCTGACGAGAAATAACTGAACATAAAATATGTATGACCGAGTGGCATCAAGACGACCTGGCAGCGGCACGCAACCAACGAAACGGTTTAAATGAACACAGTCCGGGTGTATGTTATGAGGTAAGGACCTGGGTGGGTATGGGGGTCATTCCCTCTGACTGAGCTCATTCTGACCATCCGAAAATTTTTACTATGGAGACTTAGGTGAGACGTCCTCAGCCTCAAGTCATGAAGGGTTTTTATGTTGTAATATGTGATAAAAGGGTGTCACGGGAAGTGGGTACATGAGACACAAGACCAGCAGTTCTCCATGACGTTTCGGTTTGACTTGGGGGGGCACCACACTGGAATATGAACAGGCAGTTCAGATTTCATGTGCTGCAAACATTTGATTGAGGCTGGGTTTGGGGCGCCTAGGTATAAGACTGCAGGAGGTCACATTTGGGGCGCCTAGGTATAAGACTTCAGGTCACATTTGGGGCGCCTAGTTATGAGACTGCAGGAGGTCGCATTTGGGGCGCCTAGTATAAGACTGCAGGAGGTCGCATTTGGGGCGCCTAGTTATGAGACTGCAGGAGGTCGCATTTGGGGCGCCTAGATATAAGAATGCAGGAGGTCACATTTGGGGCGCCTAGGTATAAGACTGCAGAAGGTCACTTTGGGGTGCCTAGTTATAAGACTCAGAGGGTCACATTTAGGGCGCCTAGGTATAAGACTGCAGGTGGTCACATTTGGGGCGCCTAGGTATAAGACTGCAGAAGGTCACATTTGGGGCGCCTAGGTATAAGACTGTAGGAGGTTATATTTGGGTTGCTTAGGAATACGACTGCAGGTCACATTTGGGGCGCCTAGGTATAAGACTGCAGAAGGTCACATTTGGGGTGCCTAGGTATAAGATTGTACGAGTTCACATTTGGGGCGCCTAGGTATAGGGTTGTTCGAGGTAACATTTGGGGCGCCTAGGTATAAGATTTTACGAGGTCACATTTGGGGCGCCTAGGTATAAGATTGCACGATTTTACATTTAAGGCACCTAGGTATAAGACTGTAATAGGTCTCAACATATTTAAGGCACTGGCTGTAAATACATTTATTTCGTTTTAACGAACATTAAAAACATATTTAAAAAAAACAAACAGCGTTCTTTGCCTTTTGTAAATTTTTGTTATTTTAAAATCAACTTTCTGATAATTCATTTGACGATGATGTATGTTTGTTAGTTTTGTTATGTTTGTGGATCACATTCAGGTGTTGATCTTAAAATAGATCCCTGGTTTTAGGAATGCTACAAAACTGAAACATTCGACCCAACGCCAAGTCTAAAGAGGGATTTCAGAATTTCGGTGTACCAAAATGGGTTGGATTATCGCTTCTCTTGTGTAATGACGCTTACAAAGAAATCAAGTAGAACTCCGTGTAAGGAAAGAGTTACTCTATATTAACCTTGATCAATTCAAAAAGTTGGTACATTACCAAAGTAATTTTAAAATGTCTTGTATTTTTCAATCCTCCACTATAGATCTTAAACTTAAAGTGAATTGCTTTTCGATGCTCCACTATGTTTAAGTAAATGTCTTGTTCAGTTCTCCACCGTAGCTGTTTAAGTGAAATTCTTGTTCATTTATCCACCATCCATGTTTAAGTGAACTTCTTGGTGCGCCTAGTAATAAGATTGTACGAGGTCGCATTTGTGGTGCCTAAGTATAAGATTGTACGAGGTCACATATGGGGCGCCTAGGTATAGGGTTGTACGAGGTAACATTTGGGGCGCCTAGGTATAAGATTGTACGAGGTCACATTAGGGGCGCCTAGGTATAAGATTGTACGAGTTCACATTTGGGGTGCCTAGGTATAGGGTTGTTCGAGGTAACATTTGGGGCGCCTAGGTATAAGATTGTACGAGGTCACATTTGGGGTGCCTAGGTATAAGATTGCACGAGAAACCCTGGCTTAAATAAGTCCATAGCAGAATTGTCAATCTAGGACAATATAGTTACTCCATCGTCTCGTGAAGACGGAAGGATGCCATATATGTTTAAGTGAACTGTTTGGAGCATCCAAACAGACTTTATTATTCATTGTTTAAATAGGATTATTCTGGGGATGAATGTACTATTTTAAATGTTACCACACTTTACGTTTTTGATATATGTCCTAGATTGACAATTCTGCTATGGACTTATTTAAGCTAGGGTTTCTCAACCTTTTTTACCCGTGGCCCACTTTCACGTTTTGTCTACCTCAATGTTATTTACAATTTTAAAGATCATTTTATTTTCACGATCATTTTTTTCCTTTATTCTTAGCCCACTGTGGGTCATATTGCCTTCTCTGAGAACTGCTGGTTTAAGTTAACGATGTCACCGCAGGTTTTTACTGGTTGATAAGTTAAGACATATAAAAAAGATGATAAGTTATGACATATAAAAAAGATGATAATTTCTGACATAAAAAGATGATAATGTACGACTAGTTAAGGTTGATCATTTATTTCGTATTCCAATCTCAATTTGACTTTGATATTCATAGAAGAGCCGACCTTCACCACATGTGCTTGCTATGAAACATGCTCATGACGCCGTAACAAAGCAATGACATAGCTCGCTATTCTTCCCTTCACACCCCCCCCCCCTTTTTTTACACACACATAAATCCCCTGAGCCGTTTTCTGTTAACAGCCCTAAAATCCCATCTCACACTATTTGAAACAACCGCAGCCCTCCTTCATACGACATTCTTATGCGTCTGTTTTGGTAGCATTGTATACATAGCACAAAAATGGAGAAAAAAAAGGCGGGGTGTGGGGGGGGGGGGGCAACAGCGCACCAGATTAGCCATGTCGCATGCTCTATTTGTGTATCAATTCTTTCTTTCTTAATTAAAAAATATAAATATTTATAAATCACACCTCTACATAGTGTACATACCTGAGTTCCATTTGTCACTGAACTACCAGGCCTGTTCACTCTTACGATTCTGGCGTACAATGTACGATTTGGAGGTGTGTACATTATATAAACTGTGTGTTTATTTTTTACTATCAAGATAATGTATTGAACGATTTTGTGATGATATTGTACGATTTTAAGAGTTTGGGGGTAAACAGGTCTGAACTACGTTTGATTTGCTTATAAACATGTACTAGCTAGACCTAGCACCGGGTGAGATTGGGGGCGGGGGGGGGGGGGACGATGGCGCTCCCCGTTGTATTGATAACACCGACAGTTCAAATATTTGCTGCCAACCGTTTCTTATTCAGGCGATGGCTTGGCCATTAATCTTTCCTTTTTTTTTTTTCCTTTCTAAATAAATCCCGTGTTTTTTTTTCTTCTTCTCCAACGATGTTCGGTCACGGACTTTTGCCGTAAGATTGTATAAGTGCTATCAAACTACATGGAGGCCCAAACCGATCTAGTACTGGATTAAGCCGTGGAGCAAAGCAAAACACGACATTGTGCTCTCACGGTGCGCACACACAGCGGCCGTTGTAAGGTTTTAAACACAACTACATAGGAAATGTTAGACGTTTTAAAGCTATATTAGTTTGCTTAGCGGGTGGATGAAGGAGCATTTCGTAATATTTTGAATATCCCGCACCCATCAGGAATTTGAATCAATACCAACAAAAAAAAATGACATTTAATCAACTTAAATAAATCGGAGAGGGGAAGGGTTTGGGGTACTCATTATGGACGCCATCAACATTATCTTAGACTATGACATCAACATTATCTTAGATTACGCCATCTACATTATCTTAGACTATGACATCAACATTATCTTAGATTACGCCATCAACATTATCTTAGACTATGACATCAACATCATCTTAGACTATGCCATCAACATTGTCGTAGACTACGCCATCAACGTTATCTTAGACTACGCTATCAACATTATCTTAGACTACGCCATCTACATTATCTTAGACTATGACATCAACATTATCTTAGATTACGCCATCTACATTATCTTAGACTATGCCATCAACATTGTCTTAGACTACGCCATCAACGTTATCTTAGACTACGCCATCAAAATTATCTTAGACTACGCCATCAACATGATCTTAGATTAAGCCTAACTAGTCGGTCAACTTTATCTTAGACTAGGCCATCAACTTTATCTTAGACTAGGCCTCACTAGTCGGTCAACTTTATCTTAGACTAGGCTATCAACTTTATCTTAGACTAGGCCTCACTAGTCGGTCAACTTTATCTTAGACTAGGCTATCAACTTTATCTTAGACTAGGCCTCACTAGTCCATCAACTTTATCTTACACTAGCATTCTTAGTCATGGAAATTTATTCATGTCCTTCAGTAGATGAGTTTAACTTATGTCCTCTAGTCTAACTTATCCTGAATTCGTTGAGTTTGAATGATCCTGAATTCATTGAGCCTGACTTATCCTGAATTCTTTGAGTTTGAATTATCCTGAATACGTTGAGTTCGACTTATCCTAAATTCGCTGAGTTTGACCATTTCCTGAACGACGGCTACAGTTGTGCCGCTACCTAATCGGAAAACGTGGTCTATCAAGGACATCGCTAAAAAATATCTCACGTCAATACGTTTCTATACCAAAGGACTAGCTGCAGTGTCACCATCTGACGCTGATTTGCTTTTCATATCAACATCTAATGCTTTCGTTTTCAATATCAACCCCTAATGCGGTTTGATTTAATCCTAAACATATTATCTTGTTTCACTATTTATTTACTTCACAACAGATATCTTGTAATTTTTTCATGCTGCGTATGATTCCTCTAGGCACCGGTACTTTCTTGTCTGAGGGGCTGCAGGTTTAGAGTTGAATACCTTGAGTTCTCGGTTGAAAACATTGAGTTCTCGGTTGAAAACATTGAGTTCTCGGTTGAATACCTTGAGTTCTCGGTTGAATACCTTGAGTTCTCGGTTGAAAACCTTGAGTTCTCTGTTGAATACCTTGAGTTCTCGGTTGAATACATGACTCCTGAGATTGCAGAGCTTGGCTTCATAAATGTTTAAAGACAGGCGTTTTTGAGAGTACCGATGAAATTTGCATCGTGTTAAGATCGTCCGACGGAGAGTACCGATGAAATTTGCGTCGTGTTAAGATCGTCCGACGGGACTCACGGAGCTTTTTCACACGTGAACATGACATGCCCTGGCCTGCCCTCATCATCATCAGTGGCACTACAGCCCATGTAGAGACCCGGTAAGTCGTAAACAAACTTCACTTGGTCCCCGATGGGGGTAGCATCCATGTCACTTTCTATACGTCGCCAACACGTTTCTATAGATAATGTCCCGCTTCATGTAGACCCTAGACGCTGATAATGTTCTTTGACTGTGACAACCATTCAAATTATAATTTTTTTTTCTGAAACAAACCCAAACCAAACCCTTGGCACCCACTGCGTCCCATGGAACGCTACAAATTAATTTAAGCCTTTTGTCCCCCGATCATGTCGTAGGCCAAACTCCGTTAGGAATGCCAGTGAGGATGAAGAAAAAAAAATTGGTAATGATACGGGGCGGGGAGGAAGTAAGGTGGTGGATTCTTGCTAGTGCCAGATCTCATTAACGCATTATTCCCCAATGCTGGTAGGGGAGGTGGCCAAAAAACGGAGTGTGAGAGAGGGGAGGGGGGGGGGCTCACGTATCGATCGACCGGCTCGTCATTCTTTTGGAAAGCGTGGCCTTGTGGGTCGGAAAGACAGGGTCGGGGTGGGGCGGGAGGGGAGTAATTCTGACCTGATGTGATCACGTGATCGTGTTGTTGATTTTTGTGGTTGTATGTGGTTGCATGTGGTTGTATGTGGTTGCATGTGGTTGCATGTGGTTGTATGTGGTTGCATGTGGTTGTATGTGGTTGTATGTGGTTGTATGTGGTTGCATGTGGTTGCATGTGGTTGCATGTGGTTGCATGTGGTTGCATGTGGTTGTATGTGGTTGCATGTGGTTGTATGTGGTTGCATGTGGTTGTATGTGGTTGTATGTGGTTGCATGTGGTTGTATGTGGTTGCATGTGGTTGCATGTGGTTGCATGTGGTTGCATGTGGTTGTATGTGGTTGCATGTGGTTGTATGTGGTATAGTTTTTGATCCAATGGATGGCGTTTGGTTTTTTATTTTTTTTTAAATTTTTGAGGTAGACATTTTTACAAATTTCTTTATAATTGTTCTCTTTCGGGTTGGGAACGGTTGCTTTTTAACAATTCATAAATATGCATCTAGAATGTGTACCGCATCTCTTCCAAGCTCCGTTATTGCGAAGCTATTTTTTAAAAAAGGTGAAAATACAATATATATTTTAAGATATACAAAATGTGTAGCATATTCTCCGTTCTTAGCAAGAAGCGCCTTCGCTGGTTAGGCCATGTAAGGAGAATGGAGGGAGGCCGTATTCCAAAGATGATGTTGTATGGAGAGTTGGCAGGAGGGACAAGACTTACTGGACGGCCTCGCCTGAGATTTATGGACGTTTGCAAAAAGAGCATGAAGGAAGCCAACATTGAAGTCAACAAATGAGAGATCATTGGCGAACAACGTTCCAGCTGGCGAACGGCAGTGTACGAAGGAGTGAAAAAGGCAGAAGATGTGTGGAACGAAGCCCTTGCAACAAAAAGAACAGCACGGAAGGCCAAAATTAACCAGGAATCATCATTCTCCTGCGCGAAATGCAGACGAGATTGTCACTCCAGGATTGGCCTAGTGAGCCACTCGTCGAAGTGTAGGATTACAATATAGCTACTCCATCGTCTCGCGAAGACTGAAGGATGCCATAATAATAATAATAATAAACAATATATTAAATAAAGGTATACAATATATATATTATTATTATTATTATATTATTAGTAGTCTTATATAGCGCGGTACCGCAGCCTAGGGGTATATATATATAAAGGTAGCCAGCATTACCATAAGCGAATAAGAGGACTTGCTGATTTATTGGATGGCGAATAGAGGGTTTATAGGTTGTCAAACAGGCTGGAAATAGAGGGTATTATAGGTTGTCAAACGGGCTGGGAATAGAGGGTATTATAGGTTGTCAAACAGGCTGGGAATAGCGGATATTATAGGTTGTCAAATAGGCTGGGAATAGAGGGTATTATAGGTTGTCAAACAGGCTGGGAATAGAGGGTTTTATAGGTTGTCAAACGGGCTGGGAATAGAGGATATTATAGGTTGTCAAACAGGCTGGGAATACAGGGTGTTATAGGTTGTCAAACAGTAACTAGGTTATAGAGGGTATTATAGGCTGTCGAACGGGCTTGGAATAGAGGGTATTATAGGTTGTCAAAGAGGCTGGGAGTGCAAGAAATGAAAATCTCTCATTAGAAGAAGAAAAAAGCCAAATACGAGGACGAGGAAAAAAAACTTTAAAAAAAAATATATAGACCCTCGTCATTCCAGGTTCTCCTGCTCTAAAGTCCACCAGAGAGTGCTACCGCAGCATGATCCGTCCCAAAAGTGACTCGCCCAGGTGTCAGTAAAGAGGCTACGGCGTCTCCTTACGAAATGGGACGAATGACGTCACAACACATCCTATGACATTCGCTGATAAGTGTTCCATTAAAACAAATAAGCATTATCAGAATGTCATCGTGGTCGGAAACCAAATTCAAAAGTCGAGGCGGAGAAATAGTCCCTGATATAAAATACATGCCTTACTATCAGTATTATTATTTTTTTACATTGGCATTCACATCGCAATTAAACAGCAGGTCAGGTTTACTGCGTGTCTCCCCCTAGTCCCGCCTCTGATCTGTGTTGATGCTGATCAGATGATTGTGCCTGAGTGACCACGCCTAGTGGTGCTTCGATGAGTGTATTGAGTGAAAATCCAGTATAGTGACCTCACGGAGAGTAGTGTTTGGTCTGACCAGGTTCTATAATAACTACGTTCTATAGGAACTAGGTTCTAGAGTAACTAGGTTCTAGAGTAACTAGGTTCTAGAGTAACTAGGTTATAGAGTAACTAGGTTCTAGAGTAACTACGTTCTATAGGAACTAGGTTCTAGAGTAACTACGTTCTATAGGAACTAGGTTCTAGAGTAACTAGGTTCTAGAGTAACTAGGTTCTAGAGTAACTAGGTTATAGAGTAACTAGGTTATAGAGTAACGAGGTTATAGAGTAACTAGGTTATAGAGTAACTACGTTCTAGAGGAACTAGGTTCTAGAGTAACTAGGTTCTAGAGTAACTAGATTCTAGAGTAACTAGGTTCTAGAGTAGCTAGGTTCTAGAGTAACTAGGTTCTAGAGTAACTAGGTTCTAAAGTAACTAGGTTCTAGAGTAACTAGGTTCTAGAGTAACTAGGTTCTAGAGTAACTAGATTCTAGAGTAATTTAAGTTCTAGTTACTTGAGACGGAAGGAGGGGTCCGAGCGGTCGGTACCAATTTTAGATATATTGAGTGTCGGAAATTTTGGTCAACTGAAGGTTCATTTTTCTCTGGTTTTGGTTGGGGGGGGGGGGGGTGATCTTGGCCCTCTCAGCGGGGCATTAACAGTAGCTAAGCTACTGGTTATATTGTGTCCTACTGGTTATAGTGTGTCCTACTGGTTATAGCGTGTCCTACTGGTTATAGTGTGTCCTACTTGTTATAGTGCGTCCTACTGGTTGGTCCTAACAACAACGTAGTGCCCTACTGGTTGGTCCTAGTCGATGTTGACGGACGAACAACAACATAGTGTCCTACTGGTTGGTCCTAGTCGATGTTGACGGACGAACAACAACATAGTGTCCTACTGGTTGGTCCTAGTCGATGTTGACGGACGAACAACAACATAGTGTCCTACTGGTTGGTCCTAACAACAACATAGTGTAACTTGGTTTTAGAAAACTGGGTTGTTGTTTTTTAAAGGTTAATAAATGACTTGGTAGGGATTTCAAATGGAGTTGTATGTCGATAGGTTGTCATAGGACTCTAGCGTGACGTGACTTAGCAGTAGTGACGCTTATATGGTGTGCATGCGGACAGTGTGACATAACTGTTGGTGCGTGATTTTGCGGTGACGTGGCATGTCTGTGACGGGACCATAGTGTGATGTGGCATGTCTGTGACGGGACCATAGTGTGATTTGGCATGTCTGTGACGTGGCATGTCTGTGACGGGACCATAGTGTGATGTGGCATGTTTGTGACGGGACCATAGTGTGATGTGGCATGTCTGTGACGAGACCATAGTGTGATGTGGCATGTCTGACGGGACCATAGTGTGACGCGGCATGCCTGTGACGGGACCATGTGTGATGTGGCATGACTGTGTGGTCAATGGACTGTCATTGCAACTACTGTGACGTGACATTGCTGTAATGTGACTATACTGTGATGAGTGTGTGTCATGTGTGTGTGGAAATACATTACTGCTGACCCGTCACACTAAGGTCTATCGATCAGCCAGCAACCTCACCAACTTTGTGCTCTTGTTGCCCCCCTCCCCACCGTCCACCCCCCTCCCTCTAAAAATGCCCATCGACTGGCCCCGCTTTCAATCCCTGTGCTCTCCCGCTCACCATCTTGCCATCTTCAGCTCGGTGAATAGAGATTCAGAAAAAGTATAATATAGAGAAGAGGGTGCCCGAGGGTTGGGGGGGGGGGGGGCGGGGATGGAGCTGAAAGAGGAAGTAAACATTATTAGGTCGGAGACAGGAGACAGCGCGGTTGACAGAAAGAAAGAAGCGAAGAAAATTGGATGCTTTTGATCTAAGAGAGCGTCGGAAAGGGAGACAAAAATGGATTTATATAAGGTTAGAAACATAGACGCTTCCGTGCAGATATTCATGGTTTATTAGACGTTTTGTTGAGAAGTAAAAATATTTTTTTTCCATGTTTGTATTTTTTGTTTGCAGAAAATAGAGCTGACTATGATGGTATTTGAATCACCCACGACCCAGGCTTATTTTCCCTGCCAATCCAATCCATCACCCCACGTTTTTCCATATTAAAATATGGGGTGGCTGACTCAGATGTTGGCAATGAAGGAGGGAGGTTGTGGTAAAGCTACACAAGAAAATACGAAAATGTCATGGAATATATAAAAATAAAGTCATGGATCAGTGGTTCGCAAACTTCCTAGTGACGCGACCCTTTAAGACAGTTCCTTATGTTGTGGCGACCCCAACCACAAAATTATTTTCGTTGCTACTTTATAATTGTAGAGTTTTTTTCCGATGGTCTTAGGCGACCCCTGTGAAAGGGTCGTTCGACAACCAAACGGGTCGCGACCCACAGGTTGAGAACCGCTGTCATAGATGAAGATATACAAAAATATAATCGCAGATTATAAATATAATCATAGAAGAACAAATCATTATATGATACTTACACAAGGGTGCTCTACGCGCAACATTTTGAACCCTTTACGTTAGAGAACCACACATCCCACATTTTGACACCCCTTACATAAGGGTGCCCAACACACCACCTTTCAACAACTTTACGTCAGAGCACCCCACATCACACATTTTGACACCTTTTACGTAAGCTTTCCCCACACATCATAGTTTAACACACTTTACGTTAGAGAACCACACGCCCCTCAGTTTGTCACCCTTTAAGTCAGGGTTCCCCCCCATACCACATTTTAACACCCTTTATGTTAGAGCGCCCCAAAACCCACATTTTGACACCCCACTTGCAACCAGCTGGTTGGTGGAGATGTTGCCGCCATTGCAAAAATAAATAAATGTTAACAATTGGGTTGACATGCGTTGCTGAAATTGCACTCTATCACCGATGTAGACAATGTTGTACTTCACCAAAAGCTCCAATATCTCGGATGGTCAAAAGTCTATTTCAACACCCATCCAATGTAATGGCATTCCAGACAAACAATAGAAAAGATCATGCCGTTCTTTGGTAGCCCCACCCCCTACTCTGTCCCATTCCGACTCCCCATTCCGCCCCACATTCCCCACCCCCATTCCGCCCGTCACCCACACCGCCCCCTAACTAGTTCAATAATGAAACCTTTTGGTGGTAATGTCACCTACCAGCTCCCATAATTAACTTTGTGGCTGAGAAACCTATTGGTGGCGAGTTCCACTGCCATATGTGACTTTCTGGTGGAGACATCTCTTTGTGACAAATTCCACTTCCAGCTGCCATATGTGACTTTCTGGTGGAGACATCTCTTGGTGACAAATTCCACTTCCAGATGCCATATGTGACTTTGTGGTGGATAAACCTCTTAGTGGCAAATCCACTACCAGTTGCCATATGTGACTTTGTGGTGGATAAACCTCTAGTGGCAAATCCACTACCAGTTGCCATATGTGACTTTGTGGTGGATAAACCTCTTAATGGCAAATCCACTACCAGAATATGTGACTTTGTGGTGGATAAACCTCTTAGTGGCAAATCCACTACCAGTTGCCATATGTGACTTTGTGGTGGATAAACCTCTTAGTGGCAAATCCACTACCAGTTGCCATATGTGA
The DNA here is from genome assembly GCA_964017045.1 of Omphiscola glabra. NCBI lineage: Eukaryota > Metazoa > Mollusca > Gastropoda > Lymnaeidae > Omphiscola > Omphiscola glabra. The sequence goes on from OZ024799.1 coordinate 24,722,843, forward strand.
CTTTGTGGTGGATAAACCTCTTAGTGGCAAATCCGCTACCAGTTGCCATATGTGACTTTGTGGTGGATAAACCTCTTAGTGGCAAATCCACTACCAGTTGCCATATGTGACTTTGTGGTGGATAAACCTCTTAGTGGCAAATCCACTACCAGTTGCCATGTGTCCTAGTGGTGGAGAAACCTCTCAGTGGTAAATCATGTGGAGTGGTAGGTTTGAAATGTTCTTAATCGTCATAACCATAGGTGCCATCATATAGTCACTAAAAAAAATCAATGGCGGCGGCCATACGTGAACTTCCCCTCTACTAAAGTCACTTGACGAAGCATGCATTCAAGTATCGCATTTTATACGAATCCCATTGAGGGATAACGTCTGGGAATTTTAAATATCCCTCCTATTTCCCTGTATTTCTTCTTTTTTTTCTTATCCCTTAGATTTTATGTATCTCTAAATATTTTTTGTTCCGTTAAGATTCTCTACATTATTTTTCACAGTGCTAATATTTATATTCTTTAACTTCCTGTGATCCTACTTCCGGCAAAAAAAAAAGAAGAGTCTTGTTTTCTGATGAAGGCTCTATGCCCATACGTCATAATCTTTTGTGCTGTCTATAAATTCAAGTTTACCATATACTTTGTTCTTATATTTCAATTACACAACTTGAATGCAGTCTATCAATTATCTATTGAACACAACGTTACAAACAAACCTACCTACCCAGAGAATTATGACTTGTGATCTATGTCTTGAAAGGTGTCAGGCTGGATGAGATCTTTAGCGTGACATCAAAATGAGGATGATCTTTAAACCGGGTTCGCTGAATTTAGCGGTTTTCAACAGGTTCATCTTACGACACACTGGAGCCAGGCATCAAAGCTATCCGACACTCCGTTTAGTTTTTTAGCTTATAGATCTATTGGCAACTATAGGCCGTTTCAATGATAAATAACTTCCAAGGAAATCAAAATATAAAATTCTAGTATTTCCTCACGAGTATTGGACAAAACAAAATATTTATTATTTTTTTGTAATGAGACGCAGTCAACTCACTTTTGTGAGTCATATCTTGTGTGTGTGTGCATGCAGTGCATGTTGTGTGCATTATGTGCCCGTTGTATGCATGCAGTGCCTGTGGTGTGCATTTAGTGCATGTGGTGTGCATGCAGTGCTTGTTGTGTGCATTCAGTGGATGTTGTGTGCATGCAGTGCCTGTGGTGTGCATTCAGTGAATGTTGTGTGCATGCAGTGCCTGTGGTGTGCATTCAGTGACTGTTGTGTGCATGCAGCGCCTGTGGTGTGCATTCAGTGACTGTTGTGTGCATGCAGCGCCTGTGGTGTGCATTCAGTGCATGTTGTGTGCATGCAGTGCCTGTGGTGTGCATTCAGTGAATGTTGTGTGCATGCAGTGCCTGTGGTGTGCATTCAGTGACTGTTGTGTGCATGCAGTGCCGGTGGTGTGCATTCAGTGACTGCTGTGTGCATGCAGTGCCTGTATGTGCATTCAGTGACTGTTTTGAGCATGCAGTGCCCAGGTTGTGCTCGCAGTTTTGTTTAGTTCTGTAAAAAGAACCAAATTTCTTAACCTTTTCTTATTTTTATTTTTATTGTTTCATCCATAGCCAACACCTGTTGTACGTTGACCTACTTCCACTTTGGGATATGTAACTCTCTTTTAGAAGCTATTCGTTGACACTGGATTATTTTAAAATGACAAAAACTGCTGTCAGTGCTGAACTCAAAGTCATCAGAAATGACATGGCCAGACCTGTTTACTTTTACGATTTTGGCGTACAATGTACGATTTTTAGATGTTTTTTACGACCGTACGCCGAAACTACGATTTTCAGAGACCGGGTGAAATTTTTAATTTTTTTTCCCGATTAAGTTTTAGCCCTTTGTAAAAAAAAAAGATCTGTCAGTGAATGGACCGAGAAAAACGATTGGTTGTAATTTTTTTTTAAAAAGTTGGGCATTCTTCTATATAGTATGTACGCACTGATAGGGAGGTGGGGGTTGTCAAGGAAATTTTTGGCATACGAGACACATGGGTAGGGGGATTGGTAGGTGTGTCAAAGGTTATAACGCAACATATCATATTGATCGTGATGGTCATAGTGTTTTGTCACAGTGAACTGGCTATCTGAGTCAACAGTAATATTTAGACTAGACGCCCTAGTGACAACTTCACTCACCATCCCTTTGACGGCTACCAAGCCTGTGACGTAGTTTTGTTACATAATTATTTTGTTCGTCTGAACCGCGGCGATTGTGAAAAAAGAGAGAAAACTAGAGGTGGTTTTTAAATAAAATACATTATCCAACTGTTCGGCACTGGGACGTTGGATTTGGATATATTTTATAAGATCTAGTCAACGGCATTTACAAATATTTTTAGAACTCGCAAAGCAGCTCTGTCCCCTCAACGATTTTTAATACAACAGTTTGGATTTGGAATCACAATTCCCCCCCCCCCCCCATTAAAGTTGGTTCCGCCGAGCGAAATAATGACGTCACAGCACGGAAAGACGTGTTGGCGGACTACAGTGTGTTGTGACTTATTGTCATGTTAATTAAATATTACCACTACAGCGATCTCTTTATGAAAACACAAAGCAATAGTATACGATAACTGCCAAAAATTGTGGTGATATTTTTATATCCTTATTTAATAATGTGATGTTGTCAAGTTGTATTTTCACAAATGAACTCGCTAGCTATTTTTTAGTTGTAGAGAAATTACAATAACGTTTAGTCCACTGAATGTTCAGCACGCGTGTGACGTATATTTCGTTGCGCTACGCCAGTGGTTCTAAAATTTTCGTTTGCCAGCGCCTATGCCTTATTAGGTTTTCACCAGGCTCCCTGTGTGAAATTCTTACAAGTACACTTCGAAATAAGTTCTTTCTAAAGACGATTTTCGAATCTGGGATGACCGAATCACTTGGGGTAAAAATCCGTGTCACATTTGTTTACTGTAACAATAGTAACATCCTAATATATATAATTGATTTTGCTAATTTTTTATTATTGTTATGGGGGGGGGGGGGGCGTAAAAAAAGTACGCGTTGAACAGGGGGAGGGGGTTACATAATTTGACTTTTATGGGTACCGGTACGTGCTATATAGGATTGTAGGAAAAAAAGTCACAGGAAAAAAAGTCACAGGAAAAAAAGTCATATAAACTCCTATTTTTCAGTGTTTATTATATAAATCATATATCATATCATATATAACAGTGAATGTTTTTGGGTTTGTGGATTTGTGGTTGGCTCTGTTCCACCAAGGCGTTTTACATGGGTTCGGGATCCCAATGGGGTCGGGATCCCAATGGCGCCGAGATCCCAAATGGGGTTGTGATCCCAATGAGACCCTTTTCTGGAAAGGGATACCAATCGGGAATGGGACCCAATTGGGGTTGTGATCCCAATGGCGTCAAAATCTCAATGGGTTCAGGATCCCAATGGGATCCTTTAGGGAAAGGGATCCCAATCAGGATCGGTATCCCAATGTGGTCGGGATTCCAATGAGGTCAGAATCCCCATTTGGATCCCATTTGGAAACGGGATCCCAATCTGGATCAGGATCCCAATGGGGTCGGGATCCTAATGGGATACCAATCGGGATCGGTATCCCAATGTTGTTGGGATTCCAATGGGATCGGAATCCAAATGGGATCCCAAATTCCAATTTCCGATTTGGAAACGGGATCCCGATTGGGTTCTCAATCTGGATCTGTAACCCAATGGGGTCGGGATCCGATTGGGGTCGGGATTAAAAAGGGATATGGGATACCATTTGGGGGGTGGGGAGCCCGATGGGATATGGAATCCCATTAGGAAACGGGATCCCACCACTCTTTTCAGAATTTATTTAAGATATCTGATGACTGAATGCTTCTGTGACTTTTTTTCCTGTGACTTTTTTTCCTGTGACTTTATTTCCTAGCAAAATTTGTGACTTTTTTTCCGTGACTTTTTTTCCTGTGACTTTTTTTCCGCTCACCCTATATAGATGGCCCCTCCTTGCGTTTGTTAGCTTTGTATGACCTAATTTTATGACATAATTATCTCTCGCGGCGCGTTCCATTTTTTGACGCCAGCTTAACTCGATTCCACTGAACACGCTATACGAGTAGTTATCATAGACTTAATGTAGGCTGTATTTTTATTTATTTACTATTAAGATACTGTATTGTACGATTTTGAGACGATATTGTATGCTTTTAGGTGTTGGAGGGTAAACAGGTCTGCATGGCTATTGTGAGAAATGTTTGCAGCTGTCAAAATCAATTTACATTTGCTGGGATACGGCGTCAATCGTATTATAACCAAATAAACTCTACTTGCACAACTAAATTAACTCTGATTTCGTAGTTAAATTTACTTTCATATCTTTTAAATGAACTCTGCTCATGCGATGTTCGCCGATAGACAAGGTTATCGGACCTAGAAGAGACACAAAAAGGCAAGGCAGGGGGTGTGAAAGATAATAAGTGGCGTCACTATGGTTATTGTTTCCCAGCTCGGAAAACCATTCTCCTCTCTTTCACCGACCACCCTGAGTCTGCCTGCCCCACGGACCACACTGAGTCTGCCTGCCCCACGGACCACACTGAGTTTGCTTGCTCTGGTGACACCCACTCTCTGGTAAATATATTTTCTGTTTCCATTTAATAGAAGCTTCTCTCGTGGCAATCTGCTCTGTTGGCACCCCGATCTGTCTGGCGACACCCTACTTTGTGGGAATCCTGATATTGTGGCACCCTCTCCGTCTCTGGACACCCTGCTCTTGTGGCAACCTGCTGTGGTGACACCCTGCTCTTGTGAAAACATGCTTCTTTCTAGTGATACCCTGCCCTGATGCGAACCCGATCTTGTAGTGTCATAACGATGACGCCCTGCTCATGCATTCAACTCATCCAGTTTCAAAACGGACATTTGAGCGTACATTGTCAAATGTGCACGTTTTCCAAATTGGTGTCGCCCACTGTGAGGATATCACCCACTGTGAGGATGTCACCCACTGTGAGGATGTCACCCACTGTGAGGATGTCACCCACTGTGAGGATGTCACCCACTGTGAGGATGTCACCCACTGTGAGGATGTCACCCACTGTGAGGATGTCACCCACTGTGAGGACGTCACCCACTGTGAGGATGTCACCCAATCCGTTTTAACATCGTTCATAGATCTCACCTCCACCCTACCCACCCCCCCCCAACAACAATACACGAATACAGACAAATAAATAAACATTACAAAAACATTGTTATGCAACTGCGGCCCAAAAAAAAAAAAAAAGGTCAATACACTCAGACTCTCTTCCTAAGATTTGTTTCAATTATTTTTATTGCGTTTAAATATCAATTTCATAGTGAGTTCAACCATTTTTTTGGATATACCTGTTAGGATTATACATGTTAGGATAATCGTTTTAGGAGTTAGGATATACCTGTTAGTGGCTGTTAGGATATACCTGTAAAGATGAGGATGTACGTGTTAGGATAAAAGTGTTGGGCGTTTCATTGGCTCTTCATCAACTCTATTTTTTTCAGATATTTGCCGATTATATCGTTTGCATTTTCATTCACCTGAAGGATCTCTCTTCGAGGAGAGGTGAGGTGTGGGATGAGGAAGTTGCGTCCGAAAACTTGCTAAACGTGTGATGTTCCTATTTACATAGCATTTTCTGGCAGTGTTGGTGTTATGTAAGGCTCGCGAACCGGTTTCTTTTTCCAGGTCCTTCTTTGTCTCTCGGATACTTATCCACTAATTTTCAGACACTTATCCATCAATTCGGAAACGTATTCACTAATTTGGAAACTTATTCACTAATTTGAATACGTATCCACACATTTTTAAACGCATCCATACGTTTGGAAACTTATCCATTAATTTTGAAACTCTGTAGTTGTTCCGAAATTTCTTAATTTGTTGTATTATTAACATGAATGGTCTATCACCTGTGTGATTGAATAGAAACGGCTTGCCAACTTTCAACCACAAGCAGCAGGTAAAGCACCATAACAAAGTGCGTCGTTCTGGACAAAGCCATAGATAGAACTGATATATGACGATGTGCATAAAGAACTATGTCACCAAGATAAGCTTCTGTTGTATCCATTTAGGTGAAGTCCCCCCCCCCCCCACTTACCCCCTTTTTTGTTTCCCAGAAGGTGCGCGTGAGTGACGTGCTCACACAATAGGCCCCGCCCATTAACCTCTGTCAAGGGTCAGCCAAATGATGCGCTGTCATCGGCCATTTTCATTTTTTAAATGAGCCAATGTCGCTACCTCCTTTGTCGCAAGAGTGAGACGGCTGTCCAACTTGTAGGCCCAATCCTCCGGCCCATTCTCATATCTGATGAAGAATTTGTTGTTGTTTTGTGAATCAAATTACAATTAGCCCACAAATTCCCACTCTACTTGGAGAAATAATTAACCCACGAAAGCCCACTCGATTAGGAGATTTCATTTACCCTAAAACAGCGTACACCGAATGGGGATCTGTGGAACGGCTCCATTCCTCGAGCCTTTACGTTGCCGGTCCGTGAGCCTTATGCTACCCGTCCGCGAGCCTTACGTCGCCGGTCCGTGAGCCTTATGCTACCCGTCCGCGAGCCTTACGTTGCCGGTCCGTGAGCCTTATGCTACCCGTCCGCGAGCCTTACGTTGCTGGTCCGTGAGCCTTACTTTGCAGGTCCGTGAGCCTTGCGTTGCCGGTCTGTGAGTTTTACGTTGCCGGTCCATGAGTCTTACGTTTCCGGTCCGTGAGCCTTATGCTACCCGTCCGCGAACCTTACGTTGCCGGTCCGCACAACATGCATATAAATGGTCAAGTTTAAGAAAATATAACTACCGAATATGACACCGGATCCTGGTGCAATTTCTAAATATGACCACCAGTGCGCCGAACTTTAAGGTTTGAGAAACACTGCCCTAGGGGATTATCGTAGGAGTTGTTCTTTTTTAAACATTCCATCGCTTTGAATTTGAATTTTTTTTAAGGTCATCACAATCCAATATGATCCCAGCTATTGTTATTACAACCAATTCCTGGTATCTGGCTTAAGTTGATGACAGCTCTTTTGGGGGAAAGAAAGGAGTAAAGACATATCGAAAGCTGCTATTGAATGAGAAGACACATGACATCAACAACACGTTACCTTGTTTAGAGAACAACAGGGGAAACAATTATGAAAACACGCTTTAAAAAAAGAAGGTAATTCAATTCAGTTCACTGGGATCCTTAATAATGATAGAAATTAATTACTAACAGAAATATAAGAAAGAATATGGGCCGGAAACAGGGCATACATCAGTAGTCACGCAATACTCAAAAGTAAAAAAAAAAATTACAAGAAAAATAAATACAATTATATATAGACTATAGAGTCTACAACTGTAATAAGACAAGCGAAACGTACTCTCTGAACTAAATCAACAGAAAACCTGCTATTAAACACATGGGAAAGAAAAGTTCTCCGGAAAATATATCGATCAACAAAGGATGAATATGGGTGGAGAATACCAAACAAAAATTGTATGTACTATATAAGGATCGCATGCAGAAAAAAAGGACAGGCTACGCTGGGCTGGACATTTTGAAAGAATGTCTAACGGTAGAGGAGGGACGAGGGTGCAACTGAAAAACTCCAGAGGAAAACGGCTGAAAGGCAGACCTAGGCTTAGATGGATGGATGATGTGGAAAGAGATCTACAGCAGCTGGCAATCCATCCCTGGAAACGGAAAGCATCGGTTAGGTCTGATGGGAAGGAAGTGAGGGGGGAAGACCAATGCCATGCACAGCTTGCGCCATATGGATATATATTGATGGCGGCTTATCGCCTGGATTCCTAACATACTGAAATAGCTATTGCTGGTCGCTCATGGCATGTGTCCTGTCTTAGCTATTGCTGGTCGTTCATGGCATGTGTCCTGTCTTAGCTATTGCTGGTCGTTCATTGCATGTGTCCTGTCTTAGCTATTGCTGGTCGTTCATGGCATGTGTCCTGTCTTAGCTATTGCTGGTCGTTCATTGCATGTGTCCTGTCTTAGCTATTGCTGGACGCTCATTGCCTGTGTCCGGGCTAAGTTTTTTTTGGCATTTCTTCCGTATGTTCCTATTTTTGCTGTAACCTTCATTCGTCTGTCTCCTTTGATTCCCTAAATTCCCCGTCTTGACATGACTACACGCGACTCGTATGTCCTGGCGTGGCGCATTCTAGCCATCCACGTACTTAGTTGTCCTCACAACCCACTTGACCAGCTATAGCCCATAGGCTAGTCGCTCTTAACTTTCCCATTCCGATTTCCCAACGATATGAATGTTTTCCCCGGCTTTAAATTCATGATTGAAATATCCCTTACACAAATGTTCACCGCAGTCTCTGAACAGCGAACCACCCGTCGCCCACCCTTTTCTTCCCTCGAATCCATCCCTTAATGCTAGCTGTCCTACTGACCAGTGGCCCATTTCCCCGCCCATCGTCCATCTTCTCATTTCGCTGATGGCGTGGAAAATGCTGCGACACGCGCCGTCTTGTGGCTGGAACTCCAAATATTGTCGCAGTCAGCAGTTCCTGGACATCTGGGGTGTAAAAAGGTGGGGGAGGTCGGGGGAAAAAGGGGGGGGGGGTGTGGGTGTCGGGGGTTGCGATGAGACTGTCGGGAATAAACAAGCACAGGGGATGTGCAAGAAATGGATAGTTCAAGGGGTTCGGGTTGGGGTACTGGATAAAAAAGCGTGGGGAGGGGGGATACAGGCTGTAAGATGGGCGCTGAATTCGGGCCTGGTAAAGAGAAATAAGGGAGATGACTCGCTCGTGTGCAGTTGGCTGAAGAGCCGTGATGATTAGAAGGATCTCTGCAGATTTTCTTTGCTGACAGTTTTTAGAGATGGGGGGGGGATGGGGGGGAAAGGGTTGGTGTCTGCTGTAGGGTTGAGAAGGGGAAAAAATGACATTGTAAGATAGAAGGAGATTGAATGGATCTGATGCATTTAAAAGAAAGATGCTGAGAGACAGAAGGATGAGATTTAAATTGGAGCAGAGACACGACCAATGGAGTTGACGTGTTTTATAAGAATAAAGACACACAAATTGACGGATTGCCCGGAATTGGGGCATCGGAACTAGGTCAGCTGGACACATATATTACATTGTGAAATCTGGAATGGACATATGTATTAACTGGGGGGATGCTGGTATGGACATATGTATTAACTGGGGGGATGCTGGTATGGACATATTTACATAAATTATGTCTTGTTTTAATTGAGAAATGTGATGTTGCTATATTTTTTATGGTACCACATGCGGCTATATTTTGTGATGTACCCCATGCGGCTATTCTTTGTGATGTACCACATGTGGCTATATTTTTATGGTACCACATACGGCTATATTGTGTGATGTACCACATGTGGCTATATTGTGTGATGTACCCCATGCGGCTATTCTTTGTGATGTACCACATGTGGCTATTCTTTGCGATGTACCACATGTAACCACACCGACCAAAACGCCATGGTAACCAATGGGCCAAGTTCGTTTGTGGGGGTCCTCATCATGGCGGTCATCTGCTCTGCTAATTGTCTGTGGAACGGAAAACGAGCCACAGGCAATCTTCAGGACACGAAGGACCGTAATGTATACAGATGGCTACCAGAAGACAGGGACGGAGTTAGGTCAGGTCGATGGATAAAATGTTTAGTAGGCAATGTTGAGTTTCTTGTGAACTAGAAAGGGCTTGCGTGTACAACGCCTTTTTTGGTGGAGGAAGGAGAGAACAGATGGTGATTTTTGGAGTTTACTGGACGTTAGAAATGGGCTGTATTAGAGAGTAGAAATGGGATGTATTCGAGATTTGATATTGGATTTATTAGAGAGTTGAAAAGGGCTATTTTGGAGAGTTAAAATGGCTATATTAGAGAGTTCAAATGGGCTGTATTAGATTTAAATTGGCTTGTATTAGATGATATAAGTGGACTGTACTAGAGAAGAAATGGATTGTAATATTGGAAAGAAATTAGAAGTACTTGATGTCTTAAGTATTAGGAATTGAAGTCAGCGGTAAGACCAGTTCGCTATCCAGTTTCTTAATTTAACAAATAGGATTTGATGTTTTAAAATCGAATAATGTAGAGGGACCGACCAATGTAGAGGGACCGACCAATGTAGAGAGACTGACCAATGTAGAGATACCGACCAATGTAGAGAGACCGATCAATGTATAGGGACCGGGCCGACCAATGTAGAGAGACCGACCAATGTAGAGGGACCGACCAATGTAGAGGGACCGATCAATGTAGAGGGACCGACCAATGTAGAGAGACCGACCAATGTAGAGGGACCGACCAATGTAGAGGGACCGACCAATGTAGAGGGACCGATCAATGTAGAGGGACCGACCAATGTAGAGAGACCGACCAATGTAGAGGGACCGACCAATGTAGAGGGACCGACCACGCTCAAGAATCAATACCCCTCCAATTTCCCGAGAGGAGCCTCTTGTTTCTATGACAATCGTGTGTCATTGACAATCTTGTGTCCTCACCTGCATTACCACAGTGTCCTCGAAATCCTAATAAACTCTCTCCCCTAATAAAGGCTCATCTCCTCTGCGTCGTCCACCTTCGAATGGCCTTGTCCAAACACATACCAAAGGACCTAAATCATACTCCCATCACAAACTGAAGGACCTAAACCCTCCTCCCCACAAATACCGGCCCTTTCCATCCCTTTGTTCATGGATATTAGAAACTGTAGATTGGGTCCTATTCCCGCCCACCCCCTCTCCTTTTATGCACAATTCACAATGAGGCTAATAAACAATTGAAATTTGAAGAAGTGGGAAAACCCCGATTATATATTCTAATGAGGTATTTAAAGCTGTGGGAAAACCCCGATTATATATTCTAATGAGGTATTTAAAGCTGTGGGAAAACCCCGATTATATATTCTAATGAGGTATTTAAAGCTGTGGGAAAACCCCGATGATATATTCTAATGAGGTAATTAAAGCTGTGGGAAAACCCCGATGATATATTCTAATGATGTATTTAAAGCTGTGGGAAAACCCCGATGATATATTCTAATGAGGTAATTAAAGCTGTGGGAAAACCCCGATGATATATTCTAATGACGTATTTAAAGCTGTGGGAAAACCCCGATGATATATTCTAATGACGTATTTAAAGCTGATGCTCTGCTGCATTTCAGTGATTTCGATTATTTTAAATTCCTCACTGAATATGGAGCAACATGCTCGACTCCAGGTCCACGTGAACCAATGTCGGATCACAGGATGGGTTATAATCTAATCACAAGATGGATATAATCTGATCACAAGATGGATATAATCTGATCACATGATGGATATAATCTGATCACAAGATGGATATAATCTGATCACAAGATGGATATAATCTGATCACATGATGGATATAATCTGATCACAAGATGGATATAATCTGATCACAAGATGGATATAATCTGATCACAAGATGGGTATAATTTGATCACATGATGGGTATAATTTGATCACATGATGGGTATAATTTGATCACATGATGGGTATAATTTGATCACAAGATGGATATAATCTGATCACATGATGGATATAATCTGATCACAAGATGGATATAATCTGATCACAAGATGGATATAATCTGATCACATGATGGATATAATCTGATCACAAGATGGATATAATCTGATCACAGAATGAATATAATCTGATCACAAGATGGATATAATCTGATCACAAGATGGATATAATCTGATCGCAAGATGGATATAATCTGATCACAAGTTGGATATAATCTGATCACAAGATGGATATAATCTGATCACAAGATGGATATAATCTGATCACAAGATGGGTATAATTTGATCACATGATGGGTATAATTTGATCACATGATGGGTATAATTTGATCACAGGATGGGTATAATTTGATCGCAAGATGGGTTATAATCTGATCACATGTTGTATAAAAAGTCTCAAGTTTTACTATCATGCACCATCAAGTTTTCACATCATTCCCCGTTTCCGCATGCCGGAGGGACAGGAGCCTTAGGAAAATGCTTGTTAGAAGCCATCTCCCTGCCCCCAAAGTACATTTAGGCACCGAAAGCCGTAACACTCCCCCCTTGAATTAAATCACATCAACTTTCTTCTGGTGTGTTCTGAGAGGATTTATTTCACAGGTCACAAATAGATTTTTCAGGATCTTTTGAAATGTGCGGACAACGCTATATAGGGGGGGTCAAGCTGTCACGTTGTGAACCGTTTCAGAGAAACATGTGCAGCATTTAATTTTTAAAAAAAGAAGACACTTGTTCCGACTTAGAATATTTCAACAGTGCTAACCACGGTGGGTTATCAAACATTACAGTTTTGTGTCTGTTGTTTGCTAGTATTGAACCCGAAAAGACACGTGGAAAATGTACTGAATAAGATATTTGGTGCGTTGACCCCTTACAATATTAAAAATATTTACTCAAATTCAAAAATTTTAGATAGCTGCACCCCCCTCACCTGTTTGAGTTTACTTTGTTCTTCATCCTACTTTTTTTTTCTGTCCTTCTGAACTTTGTGGGGGGACTTGTGTCCTCGCTTTTTCCTTTCTTTATACAAAAGTAATAATAATTTTAATTCATGCTTTTGTTGTTGTTGTTGTTACAGTGATAAACGGCATTGGGCAAATCATCGAAGTTTAGCTTTGTTCTCTTAAAAGAAGCCAAACTTTACTGTCTTATATACACAGAATGTGTGTCTTATATACACGGAATGTTTGTCTTATATTCACAGAATGTTTGTGCATTATTAATCTCTAATTTAAGCGAACATTAGTTACATTAGGATGCAGTTACGGGTTGTGTTTTTGTTTTTAAATTGCTATCACTTTTAAGGGAGACCACCGCGCACTGCTCTAGAGATGTATTGACTCAGTAAACAACTTCAACGACAACAAAGCAATAATGAGAACGTCGCGTTTGATGGACTTGCCATCGTATATTACTTTATAAATTAACCAATCTATCAACGTTTTTACTATAAAAGAAAGAGGTTTCTTCCCTCCATTTGATTCTTTTAGACTCCACTTGCCGCTGTGTGGCCTCCACTTGCCGCTGTGTGGCCTCCACTTGCCGCTGTGTGGCCTCCACTTGCTGCTGCGTGGCCTCCACTTGCCGCTGTGTGGACGCACGACGTGTCCCTGATTATCTTGAGATGATTTCCATTCACGCCACAGATGTTTTTTTTTTTTTTTTTTTTTTTTTTACAATAGTTGTTTATGGGGGAGGTCCCGATTCAAACATTTAGGGGTTCACTGTATGCCTTATGATCATTTGTTTAAAGGCAGGTCAGAAATGGCGGTGTGATTTTCTTCCCGGTTCAACCGTATCTTTTTCCGTGTCGGGCTTTTCCTCCCATCAGACCATGACTCATCATAGTATTCCGAGCGTTGGTCGTATCTGTTGGAGTATGAAACATGATGGTTGTCCCACATGACATGGTGTGGGTTTGTGTAGGAAATATGATGTTTGATCCATGTGACATGGTCTGGGTTTGTACACACATGACATGGTGTGGGATTGTGTAGGAAACATGATGGGTGACCAATATGACAAGATGTCGGTCTGTGTAGGAAATATGATGTTTGATCCACATGATATGGTGTGGGATTGTGTAGGAAACATGATGATGTGAGTGTGTCCTATTTGTGTGATGTGTCCTATTTGGGCGTTTGTCCTGTGTGTGTATGTGTCCCATTCGGGTGTGTGTCCGGTTGGTGTTCCATCAAATTTAGTGTCACGGAGTCGATTTGTCCTCGGTACCTATTTTGCAATTATTTTAACCCTCTTGAGACGGCTGAGTCGATCTATCGGCCCAAGGTGGAATAGGTATGCAGACAATTTTGGCAGTCCGACTTAAGAGAAGGTCCCTAGGTCATAAATGGGGGCCTGTTACAGTGAGTTTCTGTAACAACTCAAAAATGGCCGAGGGCAGTAAAAGGAGTAGAGCCATGTGCCAGAGGTGTCTGAAGGGCCCTCATGTGCTAGAGGTGTCTGAAGGGCCCTCATGTGCTAGAGGTGTCTGAAGGGCCCTCATGTGCTAGAGGTGTCTGAAGGGCCCTCATGTGCTAGAGGTGTCTGAAGGGCCCTCATGTGCTAGAGGTGTCTGAAGGGCCCTCATGTGCTAGAGGTGTCTGAAGGGCCCTCATGTGCTAGAGGTGTCTGAAGGGCCCTCATGTGCTAGAGGTGTCTGAAGGGCCCTCATGTGCTAGAGGTGTCTGAAGGGCCCTCATTGGCCAGAGGTGTCTGAATGGCCCTCATGGGCCAGAGGTGTCTGAAGGGCCCTCATGGGCCAGAGGTGTCTGAAGGGCCCTCATGTGCTAGAGGTGTCTGAAGGGCCCTCATGTGCTAGAGGTGTCTGAAGGGCCCTCATGTGCTAGAGGTGTCTGAAGGGCCCTCATGTGCTAGAGGTGTCTGAAGGGCCCTCATGTGCTAGAGGTGTCTGAAGGGCCCTCATTGGCCAGAGGTGTCTGAATGGCCCTCATGGGCCAGAGGTGTCTGAATGGCCCTCATGGGCCAGAGGTGTCTGAAGGGCCCTCATGGGCCAGAGGTGTCTGAAGGGCCCTCATGGGCCAGAGGTGTCTGAAGGGCCCTCATGAGGTGTCTGAAGGGCCCTCATGTGCTAGAGGTGTCTGAAGGGCCCTCATGTGCTAGAGGTGTCTGAAGGGCCCTCATGTGCTAGAGGTGTCTGAAGGGCCCTCATGTGCTAGAGGTGTCTGAAGGGCCCTCATGTGCTAGAGGTGTCTGAAGGGCCCTCATGTGCTAGAGGTGTCTGAAGGGCCCTCATTGGCCAGAGGTGTCTGAATGGCCCTCATGGGCCAGAGGTGTCTGAATGGCCCTCATGAGCCAGAGGTGTCTGAAGGTCCCTCATTGGCCAGAGGTGTCTGAATGGCCCTCATGGGCCAGAGGTGTCTGAATGGCCCTCATGGGCCAGAGGTGTCTGAAGGGCCCTCATTGGCCAGAGGTGTCTGAATGGCCCTCATGGGCCAGAGGTGTCTGAATGGCCCTCATGGGCCAGAGGTGTCTGAAGGGCCTCCATGGGCCAGAGGTGTCTGAAGGGCCTCCATGGGCCAGAGGTGTCTGAAGGGCCTCCATGGGCCAGAGGTGTCTGAAGGGCCCTCATTGGCCAGGGGTGTCTGAAGGGCCCTCATGGGCCAGAGGTGTCTGAAGGGCCCTCATTGGCCTATTTTCCCAAAACATAAGTGTTAGGACTTATTCAGACTTCATCCATCAAAACATTCACACAATCGATACAAGTAAGTCATGTTTATTCTAAGTTTAACAAAAAATTACATGCATAAATTATGCAAATCATGATAGCTCATTTGCATAAATGTTGAGATTTCAGTTTGATTCATAAAGAATGTATTAGTTCATTCCATTTCCTACAAGAATATATATAATTTTATATAAGTAAAGGAAATAGTTTTTTTTTTTTTTTTAAATATTTGCAATGCGAGTGCCGAGCTCGTAAAAAGTGCTCCGTCTTTTTGACACAGACACCCCGCAATGCTCCGTCCCGAAAGGGTTAGCAACATTTTAAAGCTTCATGCATTTTGCTAGAAGCCCCAGTCATTGTATGTGTGAATGTGTCACCTACCCTATGTTAGTAGCCCACGTAACTGTATAAACCCCCTACCTACGTGCTCACACTATGTTAGCAGCCTCATTTATTGTATGTGTCCTAAATCTAATGTGTCTCCTACCCTATGTTAACAATACCAGTCATTGTATGTGTCACCAACCCATATTAGCAGCCCCAGTCATTGTATTTTTCCTAAAACTAATGTGTCCCCTACCCTATTTTAGCAGCCCCTGTCATTGTATGTGTCCCTTAACCTGTGTTAGCAGCCTCAGTCATTGTATGTGTCCCCAACCCATATTAGTATGAGTCCCAGTCATTGTATGTGTCCCCAACCCTCTATTAGCAGTCCCAGTTAGTTTATGTGTCTCACACTTTGTGTTAACACTGAGTAACGCATACAATAGGCTCCTAATGATGTATCGGAAATCAATAAATGGCTACCGTTAATTACTCCAGTAATCATGTAACTGGAATTAACTGGAATAGGGAAAACACTCTAAGTTTAAAACACTCTCATAACACCGCAAAAATCTCAGAACACCTGAACAATTTATGTACAAATTCGAAAATATTTCAATTTGAAAGAAAACTATTGATAAAGAAACAAACAATAGTGTATCCATGATTCTCCCACCCCGGTTGCCCTTCTCATATGCCGGTCCTATCTGGTCATCGGAGATCACTCATTGACTTGTAGACAAATAACTAAAATATATATTTCCAACACCTCTATACTCTTTGAACACCCAAGCGATCTCTCAACACCTCAACAATCTGTAATTGTGGCAGCTGAACTATCTCTTTCAGCGCTGTCTCAGCGACCACTGACACGTCGCGGTATGACTTTTAGCGACACCACTCTCAATGCAACACTCTCTAACCACACCAAGTTTTTTGGCCTGCCCGTGAATTCGACACGACTCTCAATGCAATACTCTCTAACCACACCAAGTCTTTTGGCCTGCCCGTGAATTCGACACGACTCTCAATGCAATACTCTCTAACCACACCAAGTCTTTTGGCCTGCCCGTGAATTCGACACGACTCTCAATGCAACACTCTCTAACCACACCAAGTCTTTTGGCCTGCCCGTGAATTCGACACGACTCTCAATGCAACACTCTCTAACCACACCAAGTCTTTTGGCCTGCCCGTGAATTCGACACGACTCTCAATGCAACACTCTCTAACCACACCAAGTCTTTTGGCCTGCCCGTGAATTCGACACGACTCTCAATGCAACACTCTCTAACCACACCAAGTCTTTTGGCCTGCCCGTGAATTCGACACGACTCTCAATGCAACACTCTCTAACCACACCAAGTCTTTTGGCCTGCCCGTGTATTCGATACAATCGTGAGATGAAAGCTGGACGATTCACACAATGCCGCAGTCTTGAAATATTTATAAGGCATACTGCGGCGGTAGCCTTTAAACGAAACAAAAGAAAGGGAAAATGTCTCAGAGTAGTGGGAACTTGGTGGATGAAGTTTAAATAATGAGTAGGGTTGGGGTGGGGGCTTTAATGGTCTCGGATGGGTGAAGCTGTGTTGTAGTTAAATGGCAGGTTGTTAAGGTCAAGGAGGCAATCACTAATAGGGCTGGGCTTTTTTGGGTTCCTCTGTAGAAAACTAAAATGAACCTGATGAATAGATGAATTGGTAGGTTCTAACTGTTCACATTTGTAAAACGTTTGTGTGTGTGTGTGGGGGGGGGGGGTCATGACACCAGGGCGATCAGTTCATTTACATACTGTATAACACCCAGGGCCTTCTAGTTCATATGGGTTAGCACCCTGGGCCTCCCAGTTCACATACATATGGGTTAGCACACAGGGCCTCCCAGTTCATATACAAATATAGGTTAGCACCCAGGGTCTCCCTGTTTAAGTGGTGTAAATGGGACAACTTATAAAATAAAGTTTGTTTCATGATCCAATTGAGAGTAATCACTGTTGTAAAGTAATAGAACTTATGTCCCTTTGGCGCCCGTGGGCCTGATAGTAAAAATTGAAACACTGCGATCCAAACTATTCGATCCGATTTTAAAGGGATGCATTTTAAAGGGATACATTTTAAAGGGATATATTTTCAAGGGATACATTTTAAAGGGATGCATTTTAAAGGGATACGTTTAAAGGGATACTTTTTAAAGGGATACATTTTCGAGGGATACATTTTCGAGGGATACATTTTCAAGGGATACATTTTAAAGGGATGCATTTTAAAGGGATGCGTTTTAAAGGTATACATTTTAAAGGGATACATTTTAAAGGGATACATTTTAAAATTTAACTTGAATATATTTATCTGAAGGATTTTTTTAACAGATCCCTTATCTTAGGGATATCTAACACCTCGCCATTTGGAATGGATTTCTCCTGGGGAACCTATTTTTTTATTTTCACTGATAAACGGACATAGTTTCGGCATTGGTGGATCCTTCATTTTGATCAATACATCTTTTTAAAAGTTAGATTTGTCTTTCACTCATAGTTTTTGACTGGACCCCAGCTATAATATTAACTAAAAGGGGCTTGTCCTAAATTCAATGTTTACAAGAATTATTCATCTTCATTTTTTTATGGATAAAATTTCAAATTTTGATTGGTAATTAAGTGAAGTGTTTTTGACAGAACCCTAAATCTTCGGGTACTCCGATAAAGCTTTAGAAGTTGTTCTTTTTCCGAATTCAAACCCGATCAGCGCAGGGTATATTTATTGGCTTGTTAAAATGTACATATGGGATGGCATCCGCTTCCTCGCAGTTCATAAAGATAGGCCTATAACTATGATGTTTTTTATCCGCCTGTCATCCACCACGCACCCTGTCGCTGTCGTCCACCACGCACTTTGTCCCTGTCATCCACCACGCACTTTGTCCCTGTCATCCACCACACACCCTACCCCTGAGATCCAATGCGGCTTACATCAAGATCGTGGATTTCTGCAGAGCCGAGCGGTTCTTGTAGTCCATTAAATACATTAGGGAGAAATCATTGAATGAAATGGAAGCAGGTCAAGCACTTAAAACGTTACTTGTAGGAATCCCCCGATGATTGATGTGTCTGCAAGAGGCGGGCACCCTCGAGGATTCTCATCACGGGGGGAATACAACCGCCGGTGAGGGGGTGGAAGCTAAGGCGACTGAACAGAGGTGTAGCTAGGGCCATGGGTGTTCTAAGGCGACTGAACAGAGGTGTAGCTAGGGCCATGGGTGTTCTAAAACGACTGGAAAGATGTGTAGCTAGGGCCATGGGTTTTCTAAGACGACTGAACAGAGGTGTAGATAGAGCCATGGATGTTCTAAGACGACTGAACAGAGGTGTAGCTTAGGCCATGGGTGTTCTAAGGCGACTGAACAGAGGTGTAGCTTAGGCCATGGGTGTTCTAAGACGACTGAACAGAGGTGTAGCTTAGGCCATGGGTGTTCTAAGACGACTGAACAGAGGTGTAGCTTAGGCCATGGGTGTTCTAAGACGACTGAACAGAGGTGTAGCTTAGGCCATGGGTGTTCTAAGACGACTGAACAGAGGTGTAGCTTAGGCCATGGGTGTTCTAAGGCGACTGAACAGAGGTGTAGCTTAGGCCATGGGTGTTCTAAGGCGACTGAACAGAGGTGTAGCTAGGGCCATGGGTGTTCTAAGACGATTGAACAGAGGTGTAGCTAGGGCCATGGGTGTTCTAAGACGACTGAACAGAGGTGTAGCTAGGGCCATGGGTGTTCTAAAACGACTGGAAAGATGTGTAGCTAGGGCCATGGGTTTTCTAAGACGACTGAACAGAGGTGTAGATAGAGCCATGGATGTTCTAAGACGACTGAACAGAGGTGTAGCTAGGGCCATGTGTGCTCTAAGGCGACTGAACAGAGGTGTAGCTGGGGGCCATGGGTGTTCTAAGGCGACTGAACAGAGGTGTAGCTAGGGCCATGGGTGTTCTAAGGCGACTGAACAGAGGTGTAGCTATGGCCATGGTTGTTCTAAGGCGACTGAACAGAGGTGTAGCTGGGGGCCATGGGTGTTCTAAGGCGACTGAACAGATGTGTAGATAGAGCCATGGGTGTTCTAAGGCGACTGGAATCCAAGGTTATTTTTTTGGGTTCCTCAAAAACAGTTGTTTAATATATTCACGTAAATTGATGACTATCTAGCCCCCACAAAGCACCCTTGACTATACGGCACCGGTGTGGATCCCACTTCTCACAGTTCTCTCGGTACGCCCATGACTCAGGTTTAGGTATTTCAATGCGTTGCTAAATCATCTTACATTTAAAAACATACATTGGAAGTTGATCTCTTTACTTCGGTCGTTGACGCAACATTTAGTATCAGCAGCTCCACACTTATTTTTTGTCATCTCTCTTACAGGTCTACAATGATGTCTATTCGTTCTGCAGTGCTGTCATTGACATTGTTTTTAAGAAGAAGGGTTTTGGGGGGAAGGGGGAATTTTTCATATTTTAAATGACTATCACTTGCGTTAAAATTATATGATAACCACTTGTAGGTTTGTCTTGCAATTCCTGACTGGTAGTCAATGTCATCTATTATGTGCAGTTTCGGTGCTTAAAATTTAACATTTCCTGGCTTGTCATCATAAATAGTCTGTTTTCTGTCCTTATCACACACACAAAGCATCAAATAAGACTAGGCACATTCTTGCTGGTCGGCGATTTCATCTTAATGTTCATTTTCCGTGCACAAATAGTCAAAAAATGTTCTGACTTATCAACGTTCATAGTTTGAGAATCACTGCTCAGACCTGGTCCGTATTTCTCAACGGTTCTTTGGGCTACGCCGTGCTGTAGAGGAATATTTTCGGGCCATAGAAATTGAGAAACATTTGTGGGGCTGGAGTTTGGCCGGGTTTGTCATCGGGAAAAGAATATTCAATCGGTGTCCTTTGGTTTGGGGGGGGGGGGGGGGGGAGAGGCGGAAGCGGATTACGGCTTATTGGATGTTGCCGAATCAATTCTTAATTAAACCTGTTACACACCTCCCCTTTCCCTCTGACCTACTTTTTTTTACATTTTCCCTCTGACCTGCACATTTGACACTTTCCCTCTGGCCTACACATTTGACACTTTCCATCTGATCTGCACATTTGACACTTTCCCTCTGACCTACGCATTTGTTTTCTCAGTAGGACGCTGCATTATCACTAGTAGGTTTGGGGGGGGGGGGGGACCGTTGCTCTTTGAAAATTGTTAAAATATAAAAGCAGATCACAGACTTCTCCGTGTTGCTCCATTCAGAAATATGGTCATAAGAAATGTTCTGTCTTCATTTAGTATTATTATTATTTGAAATTCAAAGAACTTGATTTTTAAAATTAGGACATGTCTCAAGCAGATAATGTCAAGATAATATGTCAAGTGACAGTTTAAGACAAAGTTTCGTAATATACGTGTCAAGTAGACCGCACGTTATTCTCTATAGGTACACAAATTATAACTTCAAGATGACCGTCAGAAATAGATGTTCTTGTAGAATTAATTTGATAAGTATTTGCGTACACAAAAAAAAAATAGAATTAATAAAATGAGCACACATAATATCACACATTATGTCACAAATATTGTCACAAATAATGCTACACATTATGTCACAAATAATATCACAAATATTGTGACAAGTAATGTCACACATTATTTCACAAATAATGACACACATTATGTCTCAAACAATGTCGCACATTATGTCACAAATAATGTCAAAAGTAATGTCACAAGTAATGTCACACATTATGTTACATTATTGTCACACGTAATGTCACAAATAATATCACAAATAATGTCACAAATAAGTCGCAAGTTATGTCACAAGAAATGTCACAAATCATGTCCCACATAAGGTAACAAATAATGTCATTCATAATGTCACAGATAATGCCCGGCTGATTTGAAGTTTTGTTGTGGAATGGAACAAATCATTTACCCGGACGGCGGCGCAGCACAGCTGGACAGCCCAGGGTGAAGAGCCGAACTTGTGCATTCCGCGAAATTTGAGACACGCACTTAACCACTGAGCCCTGCGAGTTAGCCTGATTCTCCTACTCTGACCTCTAAAACCGGATCTCCTCCTCTTCCATCCTCCACCCCGCGCCTTCTCCCACCCCTATTCAACTGCCTCCCTCCCACACGTCCAACCTTGTCGTTGGTCAGTGTGACGCTCTCGGCGTGACTGCCTAGCGCGCGTTATCGCAACCTGACCCCTACCACCCCTTTTCGCCCTCCCTCTTCATCTCCAAAGCCCCCCCCCCCCAAGTTAAATCGGTCTGTCCTCCCAACCCACTGTGTCGCGAGCTCGTCACAGAGAGCCTCGGCTGTTTCCCACACACAGTCCCCGGTTCACACAAGCCCCACACGTTTCTCCCAGCATTGGACTACGCTGTACCACTACTCCCGTGTCGTGGCTGGCTGGATGCCCACCCCCTACTTATCATGGTCGTATGTGTGCGCCTCGTACGGTGGGGCGTGGGGGGTAGAAGACCTTGACTCGGATAGTTCTTGAAAATGTGAGTAGAGCAAATTTTTGTCTGTGGATTTTACATTAAACCTGTTTGACAGTGACACTGTTTGACAGGGGCAGTGTGACTATTGACAGTCAGTATGATTGGTTTTTGACAAATGACAGTCAAAATGGTTGGTATCTGACAAATGAAATTCTCTATGTTTGGTATCTGACGAATTGAAGTCTCTATGCTTGGGCTTGGTATCTGAAAGAGGACATTCACAATGAGATAATGATTGGCATCTGACAAATGACATTCACAATGATTGGTATCTGACAAATGACATTCACAATGATTGGTATCTGACAAATGACATTCACAATGATTGGTATCGGACAAAAGACATTCACAATGATTGGTATCTGACAAATGACATTCACAGTGATTGGTATCTGAAAAATGACATTCACAATGATTGGTATCTGACAAATGACATTCACAATGATTGGTATCTGACCAATGACATTCACAATGATTGGTATCTGACAAATGACATTCACAATGATTGGTATCTGACAAATGACATTCACAATGATTGGTATCTGACAAATGACATTCAAAATGATTGGTATCTGACAAATGAAATCATAATCATAGAAAAAATGTGATTTGAAGACAAGAGATTATGCGACACTGAGAAGATTTGGTGTCATTCAATCACTGCTTGTTATGTTTCATTCAATCACTGCTTGTTATGTTTCATTCAATCACTGCTTGTTATGTTCCATTTAATCACTGCTTGTTATGTTTCATTCAATCACTGCTTGTTATGTGTCATTCAATCACTGCTTGTTATGTGTCATTCAATCACTGTTTGTTATGTTTCATTCAATCACTTTTTATGTTTCATTCAATCACTGTTTGTTATGTTTCATTCAAACACTTTTTATGTTTCATTCAATCACTGTTTTTTATGTTTCATTCAATCACTGTTTTTTATGTTTCATTCAATCACTGTTTTTATGGTTCATTCAATCACTGTTTGTTATGTTTCATTCAATCACTTTTTATGTTTCATTCAATCACTGTTTGTTATGTTTCATTCAATCACTTTTTATGTTTCATTCAATCACTGTTTGTTATGTTTCATTCAATCACTTTTTATGTTTCATTCAATCACTTTTTATGTTTCATTCAGTCACTGCTTGTTATGTTTCATTCAAACACTTTTTATGTTTCATTCAATCACTGTTTGTTATGTTTCATTCAAACACTTTTTATGTTTCATTCAATCACTGTTTTTTATGTTTCATTCAATCACTGTTTTTTATGGTTCATTCAATCAGTTTGTTATGTTTCATTCAATCACTGTTTTTTATGTTTCATTCAATCACTGTTTTTTATGTTTCATTTAATCACTGTTTTTTATGTTTCATTTAATCACTGTTTATGTTTCAATTCTTGGCTTTTACCCGGGAAGTCCAAATGTTCTCGACTTTTCTCGGCCATGCTGACTGTCATTCAGTATCCCGGTGTGAGCGCGTTAGACGGTGACCATACATGTACTTTAGACCCTGTCTTAACTAAAAGGGTGTCAAATCAGTTAGTTGCCCATGCTATCACTCACAGAAAGACAGACAGTGACCCACACGCAGTGTTTCTTTTAGACATTTTCCACTGGGGGGTGTGTGTGCATTTTGGATTTTGTGTGTGTGTGTGTGTGGTGGTGGGGGGGGGGTGTTTTGCCAGTGGCCAGAGGCGTAGCTATGGTAGACAGGGGGGACGGGCGCTAGACCAGTGCTGGCAACAAAATGGGCTTTGTTAGTATTTAGTTTGATGAAGATGTGTTTCAAAAAAATAAAGCAGGGGGAGGGGAGTAAAAAAGTGAATCTTGACCCCTGGCACATAATACTCTAGCTACACCCCTGCTAATGGCGCAGAAAGGGGTGCGGATGGGGTTGTCCAGATAGGTGTCATTTTTTCTTAATATGGAGGAGTGTCAGGCTCGGACAACGCCAGAGTTGTTATCGTGAAAGAGAGGGCGACAAAAAACTTGGCCCGCCGATGGCGGCACTAATACTAGCTACGCCACTAGGCAGTGTATCTATCTGTATTAATACTAGCTACGCCACTAGGCAGTGAATCTATTGGCACTAATACTAGCTACGCGACTAGGCAGTGCATCTATCGGTACTAATACTAGCTACACCACTATGCAGTGCATCTATCGGCACTAATACTAGCTATGCCACCAGGCAGTGCATCTATCTACACCAAAATTGGCACTAATATTTATCGTGGATTTGGGCAAAATTTGAGGGCACCGTTGGCTCTTGAGCGGAAGTGGGGGTCTGCAAAACTGTCATTTTAATTAGTAAGTAGGTCAGAAATCGAGGGCGCCGATTACTCTTGAGCGGGAAAGGAACGGAGAGTTCTAGGGATCACTTCCCCACAATTGTTTTGAGTGCTTAAAAATGAAAAAGTGAATTTTGGAGTATACCTGAATTCAATGTTTCTATTAGAGTATTTGATCGGGGGATGGAATTTTTCCAGCGTCCATGGGAGGCAATTTTGCGCCCAGTACCATATACTTAAACCGATTTTACTAGAGTTATGTCGGGCCCTATGGCAATCATTTGGCACACGCCTAGATTCAAGCCAGTACTGTCGTTTTGATTGGCGTGAGAGAAGAGGATAGGCCGGATAGCAGAAATTGAGGGTGCCAAAAACTCTCAAGCAAAATTGGGGACAAGGGTCCCAATTGAAAAATTTTCGTTAATTCAAAATGCATGGATGCATTTTGGCACACAATTGAAATAAGTCTTTCTTTCAGGCAATTTGGAAGGGGCCATTTTGAATTCCTGTCGGAAAGAGCCATAATAACGATCAGATATGTGTGTAATGAACGAACTGTTCAGTGTGCATAGGAACTTAATGTTCATTGTGTATAAGAATTTTATGTTCAGTGTTCATAGTAACAATATGTTCAGTGTGCGCAGGAACGAAATGTTCAGTGTTCATAGGTGGGATGTGTTCAGTGTGCACAGGCACGATATGTTCAGTATGTATGTGTGCACAAGAATGATATATTCAGTTTGCATAGGAACAATTTGTCCAGTTTGCGTATGAACGATATGTCCAGTGGCCATAGGAATGTAATGTTCCAATGTGTGTAGAAACGAAATGTTCAGTGTGCATTGGTAAATATGTTCAGTGTGCATAAGAGCGATATGCACTGTGCTTATGTGTGATGTGTTCAATGTGCATATGAATGATTTGTCCAGTGTGAATAGGAATTATATGTTCTGTGTGCATAGGAACAATTTATCCAGTTTTCATAGTAACTTAATGTTCACTGTGCAGAATAACTTACTTTTTGTTCTGTATTGGCGCGATATGTTCAGTGTGCATATGAATCATATGTACTATGTGTGCATTAATACCATATTATATATTCAGTGTGCATAGAGATCATATTTTCATTGTGCATAGGAATTCGTTACTTTTTCATGCTATAGTCCGGCCCCAAACAGTGTGTGAGGGGCAGTGAACCGGCCCCTAAAGTGTCTGAGGACAAAGAACCGGCCTCTAACAAAAAAAGTTTGAGGCATGAGGCAATTATGTAAGCACGGCCCTGTTTAAATCAAAGTTTTGGGATCCTTGATTAGCACTTTTTGTTAATGTCCGGCCCACCCTATTGGTACACACCAATGCGATGAATCTCATCCTATGGAAGGGTAGTCAAACCCTGGTCATTGAACCCTACTTACTGATGGACCTACTTGGCTGTCGTGCGATGAATCTCATCCTATGGAAGGGTAGTCAAACCCTGGCCATTGAACCCTACTTACTGATGGACCTACTTGGCTGTCGTGCGATGAATCTCATCCTATAGAAGGGTAGTCAAACCCTGGCCATTGAACCCTACTTACTGATGGATCTACTTGACCGTCGTGCGATGAATCTCATCCTATGGAAAGGTAGTCAAACCCTGGCCATTGAACCCTACTTACTGATGGACCTACTTGGCTGTCGTGCGATGAATATCATTAATATTTGTTGGCTGTAAAACGTGCAGCCCCGTCCACAGCTTGCACAAACAGCAACCTATTGTTTTATCTCTCCTCTCTTTGGTCCACCTTTTACAACAATCTGTTTGGATCGATCCTTCACATGCGTCAATCCTTTTCCAACTGGAGGTGTTTGAATCGATTCCTCAATTCGTAGTCGCAGTGGCCAATGGTGATTGGTATCGATCCCATCCATCGGTTCCTCCGGCGAGTTTATTGGTTCTGATCAATACCCCGAAGACGATGGCATCGCATGCTTCACTTTTCATCATTTATTTGGTTATCGATACCGCTAATCCAATTAACCATTTATAACCGTAGCAACGGTGTAACGAAATCGATTCTCATCCGTCAAACGCTCAAATCTAGCTGACGGTATCGAGCCTCCCCATTGTCCAACGGCCATTAGCCACGAAAGCCGTGCCGCGAAGGGTGTGTGTTTTCCAACAAGGATTAATTAAGTGAACTCCGCAGACGGTAATGAACCAGGTTTAACTAGCGGGCTGGCATTCAATTCACCTTAAAAGAAGCTCACTTAGCAATTTGATCCCAATGACTTAAAAACGGTAACAAATTGAGCGAGAGACAAGGAAATAAATACGTCATGTTGATGAAACTTTGACCTCCTCTTTCTGGTTCAAGTGATTTTGGTACATTTCGACTTGCTTCACCACCCTCCTCCCCCTACTCTAAAATTCCCTTGTCGGGAAAGACAATTGTAACGTTGAGGTGATCAGCTAATGAAAATCTAAAACTATTATTAATACTGCGCGTGTGTTTGTACGTGTGTGTATTTACGTATGTGTGTATGTGCGCGTGTATGTGTGTGCATGTGTGCGTGCGTGTATGTGTGCACAGTTGACCAATGGTAAGAAATAACTGTATTCAGTTTCGGATTTTAATAATTTGTTTTGAGAAAATAAATATCTTAAATTTTCAGACGATATTTATATTTCATCTTCTGCCACCAACGAAAAGTTTTCATATCTGATTTTTTAAATGATGTCATACATTTGCCAATCTCAAACTTCCTAAACCCTCGAAACATCTACTTAAATTTTCTTTAAAAAAAAGAGTCTTAATTTCTGCTCCAATTTCTTTTAGGGTTAGAATGTGCCTTGTTCCAAACGTCACATCGTTTCCAATTAGTGCCGGCTGCCGGAAGTCGTTTGTCCCACCAGTCTCCCTGCCGGAAGTCGTTTGTCCCACCAGTCTCCCTGCCGAAAGTCGTTTTTTCCATCAGTCTCCCTGCCGGAAGTCGTTTGTACCACCAGTCTCCCTGCCGTAAGTCGTTTGTCCCACCAGTCTCCATGCCAACAGGCGTTTGTTCCACCAGTCTCCCTGCCAACAGTCGTTTGTCCCACCAGTCTCCCTGCCAACAGTCGTTTGTCCCACCAGTCTCCCTGCCAACAGTCGTTTGTCCCACCAGTCTCACTGTCAACAGTCGTTTGTCCCACCAGCGTCCCTGCCAACAGTCGTTTGTCCCACCAGTCTCCCTGCCAACAGTCTGTTGTCCCATCAGTCTCCCTGCCAACAGTCGGTTGTCCCACCAGTCTCCCTATGGACAAACGTTACCAAATGTACCAGCCAGGTCTTTTATTTGCCAAAACAATTGTTATAAACTCAGTGATTGGCGTTGGGGAGAGGGAGAAAGTGATGTTAATATAACAACTGGGTGTAAAAGAGATGATTTTAGGATAACAGCTGGGTGTAAAAGAGCTGTTTTAGGATAAAGCTGGGTGTAAAAGAGATGATTTTAGGATAACAACTGGGTGTAAAAGAGATGATTTTATGATAACAGCTGGGTGTAAAAGAGATGATTTTAGGATATTAACTGGGTGTGAAAGAGATGATTTTTTGGATAACAGCTGGGTGTAAAAGAGGTGATTTTAGGATAAAAACTGGGTGTAAAAGAGATGCTTTTTGGATAACAACTGGGTGTAAAAGAGATGCTTTTTGGATAACAGCTGGGTGTAAAAGAGATGATTTTAGGATAACAGCTGTGTGTAAAAGAGATGTTTTTAGGATAACAGCTGGGTGTAAAAGAGATGCTTTTTGGATAACAGCTGGGTGTAAAAGAGATGATTTTAGGATAACAGCTGGGTGTAAAAGATATGTTTTTAGGATAACAGCTGGGTGTAAAAGAGATGATTTTAGGATAACAGCTGGGTGTAAAAGAGCTGTTTTAGGATAACAACTGGGTGTAAAAGAGATGCTTTTTGGATAACAACTGGGTGTAAAAGCGATGTTACCTCACAATTTTAAAACCGTATAGGCTTAGAGATCAGGCGCAACAGCACAATTATGGCGTAAAGCTCTTACACCAAGCGTTCCGCGGACCGCCTTCTATTACCATACTGACGTAAAGCCCAATGGCTCAACGACACGACCATATTGCCATTTCCATAAAGCCCTTTAAAAGCCGTCAGAAATTTCCCGTACAACTGATTACCAGCCCCCAATCCCATTGATTTGTTTTATTTGGATCGATTGATAACACAAGGATTTCATTGATCAAGGACAGAATTAACCATCTCAAGCTGGAATATGATTGATGGCCACAAGTTTGTGTGTTGTTAGATTTTTAACTCGTAATCTCTGAGATATGAACTCTAAACTCTTGTTTTTGTTTTTGGCTGATACTTTTGCGTTTTTTTATCCGGTTTTTTTTTTGCCCCTCGACTAAAGATCAACTTGTAATTTTAATCAACTCTTGTGCTGCAGCAGAAGCTTAAGACTTTCAATAAAATTTTCTGTCTAATTAAAAGCAGCCTCTTTGGGTTCAAGGGTTTCCAAGAGTATATTTACGTTCCACTGTGACAAATGCAAAACTTCTTGTCCAGAGTAAGACATGTTTGGTTTCTAGAATGTGACAAGTTATAGCTGCTAGTTTGTAACAAACACACACACACATACAAACACAAATACACATTTTATTAGTTCAGTTTATTTCTTGATTGCAGCGACCTCCGAATATTTAACCCCAATCATTCACTCATGGATTCCTAAACGGAAGATTGTGTAGTCAAGATGATTGGGTGGACCATATCGTCAGGATGTTAACGTGACATGTTGTCCAAATGTTAGACGAAACATATTGTTAGGATGCCCTGAGATGTAACATATGCTTCGTGTGTTAATTATGTCATTTCTATAAATACCAGTAACATATGACGAAATGCCACACGCTACATATTGCCCTCGTGCTAAGCTGTGACGTCTCGTCAAGACTGCTTAAAATCTACATTATTGTAACATGTAGTTCAAAGAGTGTTACGGTGCAGTTCATGAAAGCAATCCAATGCAATCGCGTCTTGCTTCTGTATTGCTAGATTAGCTGTGTTTGATAGCTATGACTAGATTAGCTGTGTTTGATAGCGTTCATTTGATCAGTCCCGCAAAGCGGCAGCATTTTGTTTGGTTTGCGAATCTTGTTTGTATTTAAAGATAACGCCCGCCCCCCAGGGGGTCTTATAAAACATACATACCCAGACCATTCAGTTAGGTGGGAGAGTCTCATATTATAACACACTGAAAGTTTCTCACATCCCCCCCTTACTTTCACGCTGTTCATGGTAATAATTGTAACTTTACACCGGCATATATTTAATGTATTATCGGTATTTAATTAAACCTTGAAAAAAACCCAACCTTTTTCATATTAGTTCTTTAGAGGCATTTTCTATTATTTTATTTTCTATTAATATTCTAAATGACCCACCAGCTTTTAAAGCACGTATCTTTCAGAAAAACAAAAGAACATATTACGCATCAAATGCACCTGCGATATATTTGTTTAAAGAACCTCGTTTAGAGCATGTAACTGGAATTCTACTGCTTGAAATCAGTCGCATGATATTTCCTTCATCCTCCCCTTGAAAAAAACAGGAAAACCCGATTTTAAAGGGTTTGGGTGGGGCTGCAAATTTGATAAATGTGTTGTCATCGGCAACGAGTGTATCTGCCAAGTTTCAGCTCGATAGGTTTAAGGGAAGTGGGTCAATTAGCCGCCCAGAGATTTCGTCACCCTGACAGAAACACGCGAACAAAAGCGAAGTTGACATAAAGGATTTGGATTCAAACAAGGACTTAAGTTGTTAGTATTAACCTTCATAAAATGTAATATGAGTTATGGGGGTGGCGATGAACATTGGACAAAACGTGAATGTAAAGCACTTTATAAGAATCCCAGTCAGTGCTGCCCTTTCACCAAAGTGTCGCACTACATTGATATTCTAATATCCCGCCCGCTTTTACAGCGCTGATTTAATAAACGAACTATTTCAGTAAAACAAAAGAAAATTGACGGCAAGTGGGTCAATAAACCGTCCGAAGATTTTTTCCAACCAGACACATACGAACAAAAGCAAAGTTAATATAAAGGATCTAAAAAAGAAGAATCATGATATCAAAATTTCAGTGTTTGCCCATCGCAAATGTATTTTTAATCCATTGTTTCTCTCTTGTTACTCCATTGTTACTCTAGGTTTGCCAGATTACATACACGTTTCCCTGCGCTGATTCAAATACTCTCAAGATCCACCACACAATCGATTCTTTTCTATTTTAAAGCTCTGACATTTTACGTCCATGGCACGAGGAGGGACGTCTTGGTAAATTAATCAACTCTTATTAACCTTTATCAGAGGCGGATTCCCAGTGGGCTGGGTTAGCACGAGGCCTCCTTTCACTGTCGTTGTTTTAAAATAACTACGTAGACATAGAGATTTAGCGGGCATCATTACGGGAGAGGTGGGGCTTGGTCTCTGGCTCCTAGTCACTAGGCTAGTGCAGTACCTTACCAGAATTATAATGTCGTCACATCATTCAAATGAATCTTTGATCTAACTTTACATCGTCCAAATGAATCTTTGATCTAACTTTACATCGTTCAACTGAATATTTCAACTAACACATCGTTCAACTGAATATGTCATCTAATTTCACATCGTCCAGCTGAATATTTCATCTAACTTCACATCGTCCAACTGAATATTTCATCTAACTTCACATCGTTCAACTGAATATTTCATCTAACTTTACATCGTCCAACTGAATATTTCATCTAACTTTACATCGTCCAACTGAATATTTATCTAACTTTACATCGTTCAACTGAATATTTCATCTAACTTCACATCGTCCAGATGAATATTTCTTCTAACTTTACATCGTCCAGCTGAATAGTTCATCTAACTTTACATCGTCCAATTGAATATTTCATCTAACTTCATATCCTCCCACTGAATATTTCATTTAACTTCCCATTTTCCAACTAAATCTTTGATCTAACTTTATATCGTCCGACGGAATCTTTCATCTAACTTCACATTCCAACTGAATCTTCCTCTAACCGATTTAAAAAAAACCCAACAAACTTTGAAGGCTTCTATGACACCTCTGCATTGAGGAGCTATGACACCCCCTCATTGGGGAGCTATGACGCCCCCGCATTGGGGAGCTATGACGCCCCCTCATAGGGAGCTATGACACCCCCTCATTGGGGCGCTATGACAGCCCCGCATTGGGGAGCTATGACACCCCCTCATTGGGGAGCTATGACACCTCTGCATTGAGGAGCTATGACACCCCCTCATTGGGGAGCTATGACGACCCCTCATAGGGAGCCATGACACCCCCTCATTGGGGAGCTATGACACCCCTGCATTGAGGAGCTATGACACCCCCTCATTGGGGAGCTATGACACCCCCTCATAGGGAGCTATGACACCCCCTCATAGGGAGCTATGACACCCCCTCATTGGGGAGCTATGACACCCCCTCATTGGGGAGCTATGACACCCCCTCATAGGGAGCTATGACAGTCCCGCATTGGGGAGCTATGACGACCCCTCATAGGGAGCTATGACACCCCCTCATTGGGGAGCTATGACACCCCTGCATTGAGGAGCTATGACACCCCCTCATTGGGGAGCTATGACACCCCCTCATTGGGGAGCTATGATACCCCTGCATTGAGGAGCTATCAGTTGTTCAACATGTTAACAAACACCCCCAACAAACGTTCCACTATTTACTTTCTCCGTTGACTGTCCCACACATCACAGGTGACAATACAACCACGAACTTGAAGCTATGTGGAGAGTTGGGGTGGGGGGAGGGGGGCTTGCGTCACGTGTTCCAATGACCGCCCCCCCCCCCCATTTGACATGACCATATTTCCTCCGTCTAATCCCATCTTACTGAGATGCTACGGAGAAAGTTTTGTGTACAGCCTCTTAACCTGCCGTCAAAATGGACAGGATGAAAGGAGGGTCGAAGTACAGCCTCGTAACCTGCCGTCAACATGGACAGGATGAATGGAGGGACGAAGTACAGCCTCGTAACCTGCCGTCAACATGGACAGGATGAAGGGAGGTACCAAGTACAGCCTCGTAACCTGCCGTCAATATGGACAGGATGAAGGAAGGGTCGAAATACGGCATATTATATGGGTCTACACAAATCAGTTGAGTTGAAGATCATGAGGTTCTGATGATATGAAAATGCTCTCTTATAGATCCAAAATATGAATGTTTATTTTAATCTATTTTCCGCTAATTAAATAAAACAAGGATAGTAAAAAAATAATAATAATTAAAACAAACATCCTGTGTTACTTAACGCTTTTGAACTAGGTCAATGTTAACGTTATGCTAAGACACCAACTAGCCTAGGTCAATGTTAACGTTATGCTAAGACACCAACTAGCCTTAGTTTCTGTGTAATAATCTATCATGCCATCTTGCCCATCACCCATATGGTCAAACAAACTTTGCACTAGTAGAACGCACTGTATTGTACGGTACTGGAAATACGGAACACAGGGTAAGGGAAAACTTAAAAGAAAACAAAATGATGGAAGTGTGGGCTATAGTTCTTAGTCAGCCAAGTCACCTTTGTCACTTTAGTAACTTTAATAAAACTGAATCATAAATAATAAAAATAATATATTAATATTTATGACTGGAAGCCGCGTTATGACTGGAAGCGGTGTTATGACTGGAAGCGGCATTATGACTGGAAGCGGCGTTAAGTCGAAAATGAAAATAGATTTCCTTGGGCTTCTCCGAATTTCCGAAGATCCATATGTTGATCCCACACAGGTGGCACACACACAGGTATATCATGTTTACAGTGTCTAGTTTTTCATTTGTTTGCTAGGAAAGTTTTTGTCCTATATTCTCATCCGTCAACCCGCTGTCTAACAATGCCATGCATGGGATACGGGGCATGGGATATGGGGCATGGGATACGGGGCATGGGATACGGGGCATGGGATATGGGACATGGGATATGGGACATGGGATACGTAGCGGTTGAAATAATGAAACTAATTTGGGAAGAAAACGATTTTCTAGTGATCAGTGCAGTTGAAAATGTTGAAAGTTAATGTTGTGGTTTTTAAGGAAGAATAAAAAATTAAACTCAGGTGAGGGTTTGTCATGATCTAACCGTTTGAATGCTTGTCTCTAGCCACATCACCTCCTCTCATCCATAATCACATCTACCAAGCTCATAAAGTCACATCAACATTACCATACTCATATAGTCACATCAACATTACCATACTCCAATGCACGCTAACTTTTTCTCCTCTCTAGAACATTCACCTGCTCTCCACCACAATCACCTCTCGTGGAATGCCATTCACATCTCGTGGAACCCCATTCACACGCCTGCCTGGCAGTCAATGAGCGACCTGCAAACACGTCGACCTGTCCTAGTTTACGCGTGAGTGACATTTTTCTACCTGCGCACCGTGTCCTGCCCAGCTCTACCTCCTACCCTCTTGCTATGTTTGCGCGCCATATAGACTTATGCTAATTCTCATGTTCACTCTCACTCCTTGGGTCGTGGCTGCTAAAATGCGATGGCGTGCAAATAGCTCTCTCGGCTCTGGTGGCAAACATTTTAAACGGTGCCGCCGACAAGGTGTTTAAGTAGAGGTTAATGATTTGTTCTACACAGAGGTCAACATGTTAGCGATTCATCCCGGGGGGGGGGGGGGGGTCCAATATGTGAGCGATTCATCCGGTTCGTCTACTACGTTTTTTTCGAATCCAAAGACGCCGAGGCAGTGAAATAACGTGGAGTAATGGACTAAAGCACATATGTACCAGACCTTTTTACCCCTAAGCTTTCGTCGTAGTAACTACGTGTTTAAGCCTAAGACTACGGCACTATGACGAGCCTAAGACTACGGCACTACGACGAGCCTAAGACTACGGCACTACGACGAACCTAAGACTACGGCACTACGACGAGCCTAAGACTACGTCACTAAGACGAGCCTAAGACTACGGCACTACGACGAGCCTAAGACTACGGCACTTCGACGAGCCTAGAAAAAACCCAACACATTTTATTCGTTTTTTTTCGTTAGTTTTTGTATTATTTTAAAAGAAAAATAAATAATTGGGGTGTTTTCAGGAAAAATTTACCGCAGTCTTCAGTGTTGACACCGTAAGCAATCGAATAAAAGCAACACCCTTCAACAAATCAGAGAACCCTAACTTGTAGATTCCTTTATTTTAACTTGTATAAGCAACCAAGGAGCGGAGTGGATTTCTTGACACAACTTGTATATTTACTGTAAACCCCCCACGCCCCCCCCCCCCCCCACCCCGCTAACTGACCAAACTACTCGTTGGAGCTTTGAGAGGGTGCGGTCTTTAGTCGCCGCTCCGATTAAAACATGAAACATTTCAGCAGATCGAACAATGACCAAAAAGTCAATGGATTCTCTGGCGTTATGTGGATAGTTTCCTGCGGGGTCCGTCTCACAGGAAACGTTTTAGGAGCACTGGATGACGTTTCTGAATGTAATTTATACGAACAGTTTTGTTAACCTTAAAACAGTGGCTCTCAAATTAATTGGTTTTGTTCTGATCGCAAACGACGAGTTTTTTTGTATTGGTTTAAAGTGGTCGACATTTTATAACCGGAGTCGGTGAATTTCATACGTGCCTCTGGCAAGTTTGTAAGAAAATTGTTCGGGGTCAAGTTTTCTGCTGTACTTCATTCAAAATTTGTCTCAGGATAGTTTCTCAAAACATTTAATGACAATAGAGGTAAGTGCGACTGGACGTAAGTCGTTGTTGCAAGTTACCTTATTTTTCTTTGGAGTTGGTATGATTTCTGAAGTTCTCCAAAAATTTGGTATAATGTGAATGACATAAGATTTAGTAAATATGTAATAAAATATGTAAGTGAGCTGCTCTGAGCTTAGTTTAACGAGCCGACCACTTAATTTACCTGGACCCCGAGGCATTGGCTGCGTCGAATTCGGTGAACAAGAAAGTATCATCCTGTGTAGTACTGCCATCTTTAAATGAATTGAACTACTTACATATCCTGTTTGTATTATACTTATTCCATTAGTTTTATACGTATTACCATTCATTTTATACTTATTACCATAAATTTTATACATCTTACCATGGGTTTTATATTTATTTCCATTAGTTTTATACTTATTACCCTCGTTTTTGACATATTACCATTAGTTTTATACATATTACCATTAGTTTTATAAATATTACCATTTGTTTTATACATATTACCATTAGTTTTATACATATCATTAGTTTTATACATATTACCATTTGTTTTATACATATTACCATTAGTTTTATACATATTACCATTAGTTTTATACATATTACCATTAGTTTTATACATATTACCATTAGTTTTTTTACATATTACCATTAGTTTTATACATATAACCATTAGTTTTATACATATTACCATTAGTTTTATAGGTCGAAGTGCGACTCTATTTTGTTTTTGTAAAATGTTAATACATGTGGTTTTGTTTCTTAACGTCATGGTTGTACCTGGGCCTCATTTCGCCCCTTGTGCAACGCTTGTGAACTCATCGACCCAATGGTGGTACACTCTGAAGGTGCAGGGTGTGCATCGATCACAAGGAAAATTAACGGGCGAGATACACACTGATCGATCGAATGTGATCGAGTGCTTAACATCAAGTCGGGACTCGAACGGTATCTGATACGGCACTTAGCCCTAAAGAAATTGTCCCGTGCGAGTGCCCTGTGCCATTGTCTGCTTGTTTGTTTAGGGCGATTGTCCTGAAAACGTGTGCACCGCTTTTTTCACATAGGTCTTGGGCTCTAGCTCATACATTGGAGAGTGTCCCTACTTCATTCATAGAGCAGTGGCTCTTCTACATTCATAGGTCAGTGGCTCTACTTCAATGACAGGGGAGTGGCTCTACTACATTCATAGGGCAGTGGCTCTACTACATTCATAGGGCAGTGGCTCTACAACCTTCATAGGTCAGTGGCCCTACTTCATTCACAGGGGAGTGTCTCTACTACATTCAAAGGGCAGTGGCTCTACAACCTTCATAGGACAGTGGCTCTACTACATTCATAGGACAGTGTCTCTACTTTATTCATAGCGCAGTGGCTCTACTTGATTCATAGGGCAGTGGCTCTACTTGATTCATAGGACAGTGGCTGAACAGTTCTATAGACAAGAGCAAACAGTTCTATAGACTTATAGACAAGACCGAACAGTTCTATAGACAAGATCGAACAGTTCTATAAACAAGATCGAACAGTTCTATAGACAATATCGAACAGTTCTATAGACAAGATCGAACAGTTCTATAGACTTATAGACAATACCGAACAGTTCTATAGACAAGATCGAACAGTTCTATAGACAAGATCGAACAGTTCTATAGACAAGACTATGTGAGATGTGTGGGGGAGATCAGAGGCGGATTCTCTTAAATCACATTAACGCATCAACAAACAAAATAAAAACCTCAGTCACCTCGAGCGAGAATCAAACCCCAATCCTTTATGGCGAGAGCTTAATCTCTGCCCAGTGGCTGCATATTTTCTTATTCAATCTGTAGTTTTCGTGTTTATTGGCTTTGTGCATAGCAATGTAACTATTTATGAATTAAGCATAGAATTAAATGTGTGTTAATAATATGTATACATAAAACACACATGTTTAATCCCAAGCGAGAAGCGAACCACGTTCCTAATGAGCCTTCTCTTGCTTCCTCTCACTGATAGATAGTCTATAATCAACCTTTCTATGGACTTGCACATAAAATTACGGTTAATACAAAGTTTTTCGGTCACTTCTTTCTTCCTGTGACTTTTTTTTCCTAACCATTGGGTTGACCCGGGTCATTGGACAAAGGTCAGCGACCTACAAATCGATCCGAGGTTTAACTGAAATTGCACCGTCTAAAGTGTGGTATTAATCTGTGTTTATAGCTTCACCTACTAACCGATCCATAAGTTTAATGGGACCATGGTAAGTACTCACAGTTAACCCATCAGTATGTTAAAACATACAAGCTCTGTACTTACTGTTGTACTCTCGTACTCGTATGTAGACTTTTTCCCGAGATACCGCTGACATGAAACATTTTGTAGACTTTCTGAACGAACGATTAAGTTACTGTTCCTCGTGACCCCAACTTAATGCAAATATTTTTCGAAATTAAAAATATAAAAAAATATTCAAAAAAAAACAACAAAAAAACAACAAAAAAATTGTTGGATGAAATGCCAGAAAGTATTGAAAGATTGAAACACTGTTGAGATGACGCATGATAACAATGGTACTAAGTCACGTGTTCAATAAAATTGCTATCGTGCACTCACAATACATCATTGTTTTAACGATGTTCTCTCTATACCTCATATCCTATCTACGCCCCATATCCTATATACGCCCCATATCCTATATACGCCCCATGTCCTATCTACGCCCCATGTCTTATCTACGCCCCATGTCTTATCTACGCCCCACATCCTATCTACGCCCCATATCCTATCTACGCCCCATATACTGTCTACGCTCCATGTCCTCGCTGTACTCCATGTCCTCGATACACCACATGTCCTCTCTACGCCCCATGTCCTCGCTGTACTCCATGTGCTCTCTACGCCCCATGTCCTCTCTACGCCCCATGTCCTCTCAACGCCCATTGTCCTCCCTATACTCCATATCCTGCCTTTACTCATACATCTGTCGCCCATTTCATTTGCTTACAAAAATGATGCCATAAAACCGAATGACCTCACAAAACGTTGTCCATGAGCCCCCCCGCCCCTTTGCGCCCCCACCATCGGGGTTGTAGGCGAGTATTGATTATGTTGTTTAGCTGATTGTCGTCATTTCCTCTGACCAGCCACGTGCCTGTTTAGCACTTAAATAAACACCAATTTGCTCGGCCGGTTTGTTACAAGGACATTATCGGTCTTTGAAAATGTCGCTTTTGTCCTAATTCCAAATTTAACCAATGAAACGGGATGCGGGCCATTTAAGTTTTGAAAAGAATCTGATATAATTTCCAAGTACCTGAATATGATCAGACATCAACATTTTCGGTAGCATAATTTCCCTTGCATAGACAACGGAGTTAAAAATAATTGGACACGTGACGTCAAATTAGGAGATTTTTTTTTTTCGGGATCTTCCAAATCGTGACACTAAAGATTTGTTGTTTAAAAAAAAAATACTAACTATTCGGTTCAATAATTGTTGCACAACCTTCTCATAACCACTTCTGTTACAATCTGAGTCATGTGTTTTGATTAATAATTTGTTGAAAGAAGTATTTAATTGATCTCTAAGCCAATTTAAACCATCACAGACCTGTTTACTCTTACGATTTTGGCGTACAATGTACGATTTTTGAGGTGTAGTGTATACCTTATATCTACTGTATGTTCATTTTTTACTATTAAATAATTAAGAAAATGTTTTGAATGATTTAGTGATGATATTGTACCATTTTAAGAGTTTGAGGGTAAACAGGTCCGCCGCCAGTTTTGTGTTTCTCTTCCTATCAAAGACGACAACTGCGAAGTATCCTAAGAGCAGCTGCGTGAAATGGTCAAAAAGAAATTTAAAGAAAACGGTGAAAACCACCAACAAACGAACACCACTCTAATTCCCCATTGCGGCGTTTGTAGTGAAATGTTCTGTCACACTGAAATTAAGCGTGTGTCCATGTGTCCTCCCTGTTATTTTAATTGAAATGTTCTGCTTTGTCACACTGAAATTAAGCGTGTGTCGTCCCCCCCCCCCCCCCCTGAAATTTTAATTGAAATGTTCTGTTTTTTCAAACTGAAATTAAGCGTCTGTCGCTTTATTCATCGCAACCGTTCCACTCGGAGAACTGTGCACCGTGTCATCGGTGGGGTGCCAGGGGTTAATCCCGACGTCCGTAGTGTTGGGGCCTTCTTGGAGTCCTGCCTCGATATGCTCTGTATCCATGGTGCTATGTCGTGTTGACACACTCCGGCGTACGGTCTCTGCGGGTGCTGTGGTCGCCAATGGTCTGACGTCAGCGTGACGTGTCCCTTTTGTAGTGATAACACAACGGCACCCGATAGCGGGGTCCTCACACCACAATTGTTACGGTACCGGGTACCCAAGTCTTTCTCCACACACTTGACTCGGTATTACTACTCGGCGCTGCTTTTTGGGTTTTGAGAAGGGAGCTCCCCCGCCCCCTCAAAGCAAACCCAGCTCTTATAAAACGTTAAAAGTTGTAGGACGCATGGGCGATTGTTAACACGGAAGTGACCCTTTGGTATTCATACGGATTTTGCTACAGGACACGAGGGCCAAGGTCAGCCAGCTTACATGCCCTTGTGATTAGAGATGGGAGTCGAACCGAACCCACCGAACTCGAAACCTGTTGGCGACCGAACCCGAACTTAAGCGTCACTGAGTACGAACCGAACCCGAACTTAAGCGTCACTGAGTACGAACCGAACCCGAACTTAAGCGTCACTGAGTACGAACCAACCCGAACTTAAGCGTCACTGAGTACGAACCGAACCCGAACTTAAGCGTCACTGAGTACGAACCAACCCGAACTTAAGCGTCACTGAGTACGAACCGAACCCGAACTTAAGCGTCACTGAGTACGAACCGAACCCGAACTTAAGCGTCACTGAGTACGAACCAACCCGAACTTAAGCGTCACTGAGTACGAACCAACCCGAACTTAAGCGTCACTGAGTACGAACCAACCCGAACTTAAGCGTCACTGAGTACGAACCGAACCCGAACTTAAGCGTCACTGAGTACGAACCGAACCCGAACTTAAGCGTCACTGAGTACGAACCGAACCCGAACTTAAGCGTCACTGAGTACGAACCAACCCGAACTTAAGCGTCACTGAGTACGAACCAACCCGAATGAACCTATGACAAATTTGTTGGAACAGACCATTGTCTGCGGCACACGACTTCTTACACCGGAAATGATGTAATATTTAAATTAAAACTAGAAAACCCGATTACGAAACGATGTTTTGAAAACCAAAATTATCTTCTTTTTTTAATGTTAACATTAATGTTAGAACTCAACCCAATACAAAGCTACGTTTACCTATCTTTCCATTACAAATAAGCGACCCACGCCTCAAGTTATAGTTTAGTTATAGTTATAGCTATAGTTTATTTATAGCCATAGTTATAGTTATAGTTATAGCTATACTTATGGTTTAGTTATAGTTATATATATAGTTTAGTTATATTTATGGCTATAGCTATAGTTTAGTTATAACTATAGTTAAGTTATAGTTATAGCCATGGTTATAGTTTAGTTATAGTTATTTATCCCGTTGTAGCCTACTTGTTTAGTTCGTTTCTATATCTCCATGTTAAACGATTGTGCTTATAAGAACATGTCTTATATCTTTTCTTTTAATTAAATTCAAACCAAACTAATGTTAAACCGACGCAGATACCGAGGGCACTCACACTTCACTGGTTTGCCGAACGGAACCCGAAACAAGGTATAGTGTTCGATTGCCATCTCCAATAAGACGTGTGCTCACATGTCATTGGACTCCCTACCCTTGGGCTTACAAGCCATTTGGCGTAAATACCCAAGGGGACATATCACCTTTGTCTCACGGTCCCTTGAGCTCAAATGCCGTTTACACATGATATAGTACCACTGACAGATAAGACGTCTGCGCTGGTACAACTGACAGATAAGACGTCTGCGCTGGAACAACTGACAGATAGGACGTCTGCGCTGGTGTCACTGACAGATAAGATATATGCGCTGGTACCAATGACAGATAAAACGTCTGCGCTGGTACCACTGACAGATAAGACGTCTGCGCTGGTACCACTGACAGAAAAGACGTCTGTGCTGGTACCACTGACAGAAAAGACGTCTGCGCTGGTACCACTGACAGATAAGACGTCTGCACTGGTACCACTGACAGATAAGACGTCTGCTCTGGTCCCACTGACAAATAAGACGTCTGCGCTGGTACCATTGACAGAAAAGA
Source organism: Omphiscola glabra (assembly GCA_964017045.1). Lineage (NCBI taxonomy): Eukaryota > Metazoa > Mollusca > Gastropoda > Lymnaeidae > Omphiscola > Omphiscola glabra. The sequence continues at coordinate 24,764,354 of OZ024799.1, forward strand.
CGTATGCGCTGGTACCACTGACAGAAAAGACGTCTGCGCTGGTGTCACTGACAGATAAGATATATGCGCTGGTACCACTGACAGATAAGACGTCTGCGCTGGTACCACTGACAGATAGGACGTCTGCGCTGGTACCACTGACAGATAGGACGTTTGCGCTGGTACCACTGACAGATAAAACTTCTGCGCTGGTACCACTGACAGATAAGAAGTCTGCGCTGGTACTACTGACAGATAGGACGTCTGCGCTGGTGTCACTGACAGATAAGATATATGCGCTGGTACCAATGACAGATAAAACGTCTGCGCTGGTAACACAGACAGATAAGACGTCTGCGCTGGCACCACTGACAGATAAGACACATGCGCTGTTCATTTTGTTATCAATATAGTTATCGAAATAAGACTATAATACAGTGTAATGACTAAATAGTGGGTCTTTTATTTAATCTTAAATATTATGCGATTGTTTCTTAAGTCCCCCCGGGGGGGGGGGGGGTGGGGGGTAACTTTGTGCCGCTTTTATCTCTGAATCGTTTTCTAAGCGTATTCGTATTTTGACCAAGCATTAAAATGTTCACGTATATCTCATAACAATTCGATTAAATATATACACATATATTTATCCATCTTGTGTTACATACACCTATACTGGATGGATAAATAACCAGTTGTTCGTAATGCTTGAGATGAATCCATGACATCCGTGACATCAATGACATCTATTACACACAAACATCTTTTCCTGCTTTGTGGTTTAAGTCTTGTTCATTGCACATTTCTTCAGCATTACTTTGTAGTGCAGCCTCCCCTCCGTCTGTCATGCCCCCCTCTCACGCCCCTCCCCCCGACTGTTGCACCTCGCTGTGACCAAGACAATAGTGCTGACCAGCCCCTGAACTGCAAGACGTTTTCCCGGCGATAGGCTGCTATCGATCTTGGGCATTATGGCTGGGCGGGAAATATTTTTTTAGAGCCGTCGGCAACGTTTGTAGGGACACAACCACCACTCACGTTTGTAGGTTAGAGGGACACTACCACCACTCACGTTTGTAGGTTAGAGGGACACTACCACCACTCACATTTGTAGGTTAGAGGGACACCACCACCACTCACGTTTGTAGTCTAGAGGAGACACTACCACCACTTCCTTTTACTACCTCAACGCGATTTCTTTTTTAGCTACCATGTCATATTTCGGTGAGCTCTCCTCTGCAAACAAGTGGTTCTCAAACTCCTGATCAAATCTGGCTCTAGTTTTATGCCATAGCAAATAATATTTACCCCAATATGACAGTCGTTTAATAATTTTTTTTAAAACTATAAAAATAAATGTCTTCTATAAAAACTGTAGCACACCATCAGCTATCGCTATAGAAAGCACTTAGGCCACTGTCACCCCTCGGTCGGATCGAGTCCTGTGTTTATTGACTGACGTTCGATTTCGAGGGTGTTATGTAAGCAACCATGGGCCGTTCTGTGGCCTCCGGGGAGCTGAGATCGATATCCCCCGGGGCGCATGGATGTGTCACCCGACTAAAGATTGGGCTTGATATATACACCCCCCCCCCTTTTTTTAACATTATTTTTTAGCAAGTAGATATGTAGATCGCGTATAGTGGGCTTATTCCAGTAACAGTGAGCCGATACCAGTCATACAGTGGGCTGATTGCTGCCCCTGTCCGTCACTTTTGTGGCTGCTATCTTCCGGTCAACAAAAAAAAAAAAAAAAACCCATTGAACTACTGTACTTCAAGAATGGATAGAAGTTAGCATAATGTAACACACAAAGTTTAGTGGACGACTTGAGAATCGTCTTTTTGTGTCATTGTTGCATTAAACCTGTTAGGGAAAGTGTGTTAGAGGCACAAGGTGGTGGGGTGGTGGTGGTGGTGGTTTGGGTATTGGGGGGTGGGTGGTGGTTTGGGTATTGGTGGGGGGGGGGGTCCTCCTTAGAATCCGATCGTTTAAAAATTACAGCATGTCAATCCATCGAGATTCCTTGAGCCCATTGTTCGTAGTTGAATACCTATTATACTGTATGAGAACCTTTGGTTATCGAATTCGGGCCAACACAGACAACCGGGTCGGTGTGTGTGTGTGTGTGTCAATGATCTGATAAAGGATCTAGCAGTGTGACACTGAAGACTTGGTCGTGTTAGGACCGTTGGAAGATTACCCCCATTGTTTTATCGGCCGAGTCCTGGCGTGTCAGGACTTGTCGCGGCACTGGGCACCTTGTTTCACTTTGCCCGTCGTCGTGGCTGTGGGGAGTTTATTCCTTGTGTGGATATCTGCAGTGGAGTCTCGGGCACTGTGAGTTGTGGCAATGTTCGTTTTCTGCTAGTTTTAAACAGGTGTGTGGTGTTTTTTTTAAATTAAATTGTCATTCCGCGTTCAAACTGTTTGTCCAAAATGTATATTAATGTCCTAATTGTCATGTCATGTATTTGGTTTCGTGTTGTAGAAGCAGACATTTGGTGATTGGGTGGCTCTGTGCTGTAGTAGCAGACATTTGGTGATTGGGTGGTTCTGTGTTGTAGTAGCAGACATTTGGTGATTGGATGGTTCTGTGTTGTAGTAGCAGACATTTGGTGATTGGATGGTTCTGTGTTGTAGTAGCAGACATTTGGTGATTGGGTGGTTCTGTGTTGTACTAGCAGACATTTGGTGATTGGGTGGTTCTGTGTTGTACTAGCAGACATTTGGTGATTGGGTGGTTCTGTGTTGTACTAGCAGACATTTGGTGATTGGGTGGTTCTGTGTTGTACTAGCAGACATTTGGTGATTGGGTGGTTCTGTGTTGTACTAGCAGACATTTGGTGATTGGGTGGTTCTGTGTTGTACTAGCAGACATTTGGTGATTGGGTGGTTCTGTGTTGTACTAGCAGACATTTGGTGATTGGGTGGTTCTGTGTTGTAGTAGCAGACATTTGGTGATTGGGTGGTTCTGTGTTGTACTAGCAGACATTTGGTGATTGGGTGGTTCTGTGTTGTACTAGCAGACATTTGGTGATTGGGTGGTTCTGTGTTGTACTAGCAGACATTTGGTGATTGGGTGGTTCTGTGTTGTACTAGCAGACATTTGGTGATTGGGTGGTTCTGTGTTGTACTAGCAGACATTTGGTGATTGGGTGGTTCTGTGTTGTAGTAGCAGACATTTGGTGATGAAATGGTTTCGTTTGACAGACCAAAGAATTCAATTTGCTTCAGACTTTTCTTTCATTAAAACATAAATCTCGTGACACGCCGAATGAGAACAGCTGGGTGGTGGCGGCACTTAATTCAAATACGCAAAGCTGGGAAATAACACCTTGTCACATCAGTGTTTATTACCGACCTTTGGCGTGTTTCCCAGCCGTATCTTGATCTAGAAATATCAAGGCTGCCGCCATCTTGTTGAAATGGGTCTTCCGTTTTCGATATGATAATAAGGGGTTTTCCAATACCTTGTTGTTGTTTATATATATATATATATATATATATATATATATATATATATATATATATATATATATTTAGTTTAGCCAGCGCTAATTTTTTATTAGTTAAAAAGCTCCGGGCTATGTTTTTGTAAGGAGAACTTATAAAATCTTTATAACTAATTTATTGTTTCTGAGATTCCAACTGAGCCAAATTAAACAAATTAGTAATTGTGTTATCAATATGTCACATTTGGCGGGTTTTCAATTCCCGATTCTAAAAATACGGAAACACAATCCACTTTCGTCAGGTGGCTTTCAGTGCCCTCCATTTCTGCTCCTTCCCTGATCAAATTAAACTCACTGGATGTCAACAATTCAATTGTTTTTCGTGAATGTTCAGTTTTATGATTTTTTTAAATTTAGTTTGGTATATATATATAAATAATATAATTTTATGTATGTATAACCTCAGGGGACGCCACAAACGAATTGAATTTATGTATAGCGGGTTTGACGGGGTCAGAGGTCGCACTGGGCGACGGTGTGGCTTATCTTGGCGCTGATAGTTGCCGTGATCACCACTTTCCTGAACGTCTGATGACATTGTCTGGAAGAATAGACATGGGCCAACCTGGGTCCCAAATTATATTATTTTTTTTTAACATCAGGCTATTTGAGTTGGATGGGAATAGATGGGCAGGGTCTCAGTGCCTTACTTTGCCCCCCCCCCCCCCAACCCGCTCCACCGATACTGTTAAGAGAAGCATGCCCCACTAGTTTAAAGAACTTGGCTTTTCACCACACATGCAAGATCCCCGGTACAGCTCAATCTGCGCTCACTGCAAGAATCAAGTCCAACGTAAATGGCACATGGAAAGACAATCAATAGTCACACCAGTGCATGTGCGCACGACCCACGGCAGGTGACTGTATCTCCTGCTGAGTGTCATTATGTCATCGTTTGTCATGTCAAGTGCATAGTTGTCACAGGACGGGATCTGATTGATTGGGAGGCAATCTGCGCTTTTTAAAGGAGATTAGTAGTAACCCCCCCCCCCCTTTTCCCTTTTTTTTAAAAATACATTTTTGGGACGGGTTTGTACACTTAGTGCCATTATCTACTGACACTAGTGTCATATCTGACTGGCACTAGTGCCATGTATGACTGGCACTAGTGTAATATCTGACTGGGTCATATCTGACTGGCACTTGCGTCATATCTGACTGGCACTAGTGTCATATCTGATTGGCACTAGTGTCATATCTGACTGGCACTAGTGTCATATCTAACTGGCAATAGTGTCATATCTGGTTGGCACTAGTGTCATTTCTGACTGGCACTAGTGTCATATCTGACTGGTACTAGTGTCATATCTGACTGGTACTAGTGTCATATCTTACTGGCACTAGTGTCATATCTGACTGGCACTAGTGTCATATCTGACTTGCTTATAACATGGAGGCAGAAGTTTAGAGCAAAAGGATTTTTTTTTTTTAATTTGAATGAAAAGAGTCTTATACGTTTGAGAATCATATGTTTGTGTCGGAAACTAAGCCACTAGTCGTAGGACATCCACTACACCTCTGATTGTTGAACATCCATTACGTCTCATAGCGTAGGGCATCCATTACATCGGCTTTCTTATGACATCCATCATGCCTCTTATTGTTGTACATCCATTACGCCTTTTATATTATTGTATCCATTACGTCTCCTATCGTGGGACATCCATTACGTCTCCTATCGTAGAACATCCATTACGCCGAGTTATCTCCAGGGGTGTCATGGAGTCGGACTGGTAAATTGCATTTTTTTAGTTTTGTTTTTTATCCGTTCCTTATAACGTGTTACGACGGCATCCATCGCGTGCAGCACCAGCCTGGTCTCTAATCCAAGCTTAACAAGTCCCACATCAACACGATCAGAGGGAATTTGTTGAGGGGGGGGGGAGAAGGGGTGGTAATGTTGGGTTGGTAGAGGGTTGACAAACAGACATGACATGAAAACCTTTCAACCATCAGGACGTTTAAAAAAAAAAAAGAGTACTTGGAGTGATTTCTTTAAATTTAGCGGGGTGGGGGGTGTCCGGAAGTGGGGGTCCGGGGGTTGCGATCCGGGGGTGGGGGTCCGGGGGGGTTTGGGGTGGGGGTCCGGGCGATTTAGCGGAATTATAATATGAATTTGAATAATTACAAAAATGGTTGCATTTGATAAGGCTGAACCATTTGGTAAAGTTGATCTATGTATCCAGTCTTTATTGCAGTTGAAGATATTTGTAGGGGAAATCATGAGACGAATAAGACGGAACTAAAACAGTAGGCGTAAAAGAGACTCTTAACACAGTGGTCGGCAACCAGACTGTCTAATACAGTGGTCGGCAACCAGACTGTCTTAACACAGTGGTCGGCAACCAGACTGTCTAACACAGTGGTCGGAAACCAGACTGTCATAACACAGTGGTCGGCAACCACACTGTCTTAACACAGTGGTCGGAAACCACACTGTCTTAACACAGTGGTCGGCAACCACACTGTCATAACACAGTGGTCGGCAACCCGACTGTCTAACACAGTGGTCGGAAACCAGACTGTCTAGCACAGTGGTCGGAAACCAGACTGATTAACACAGTGGTCGGAAACCAGACTGATTAACGCAGTGGTCGGAAACCACACTGTCTAACACAGTGGTCGGCAACCACACTGTCTTAACACAGTGGTCGGCAACCCGACTGTCTAACACAGTGGTCGGAAACCAGACTGTCTAACACAGTGGACGGCAACCAGACTGTCTAACACAGTGGTCGGAAACCAGACTGTCTAACACAGTGGTCGGCAACCCGCGGCCCCGGAGCCGCATTTGGCTTTTTGAAGGCACAGATGCGCCTACATGTTTCTTATACCTATCTATAACGACTTGCGGCTCTCAAAATATTTTTTCTTAACAGTTAAATTTTAAAAAAAAATGGCTTCTCGCTCTAAAAAGGTTGCTGAACCCCGGTATTAAAAGACAACAGTTTTCAAACACCCCCCCCCCCCCTTTTTTTTTTTTCTTGATTCATGAGCGTAACCTTGGCCAATACCGTGATGTCGTGAGAAAAGTTGAGACTACTCTGTCCTTTTTGATAGTGACATTGTTCGGAGTGACTGCTCCTGTCTCATTGCTCCGATGACATGCACCGTGACGGTTCTCTGCTGTTCCGATAAAAAAAACCCACCGTGGCCGGAGACGCGAGACGAGTCTCAAAATTTCCCACCAGAGACCAGTGAGTCACATTGGCTCCGAGGGGATTGCCGCGGTTGTTTGTTTGGATAGTTCTCTGAAAGTGGACAGATAAACATCGCGGTATTTATCGGAAACACCAACAATGCTTGTAGATTCAAAGTGTTTAAATGACAACAAAGAGGTGATCAAATATTTCTTCAGGACACTTTAAATTTTTTTAAGCCATCATTTTAGGGGTCGGCGAAACTTCGAAATGACCACGTTTGACTACCATGGCCCGCCACCGTTACTTCTGTGCGTTACTTCTGTACGTTACTTCTGCACGTTACTTCTGCACGTTACTTCTGTACTTTACTTCTGTACGTTACTTCTGTGCGTTACTTCTGTATGGTTCGAGGTTATCAGCACCAAATAATTCATGTTATTCTCCTGTTATATATTTTGCACTTCTTCGATGCCCCTGATGTCAATAAGTTGGACGCTCCCCTGTGTTCATCAGCTGCGTGGAGAGGGGGGGGGGGGGAATACGCTGACTGAGAAACAGCTGAGTCTCTATATATATACTATGGAACTATGTCCAGTTTTAACGTTTGCTTCTGTTCGAACAAACAGCAGCACCCCCCAACCCCGCCCCTCCGCGTTGGCGTTTAACGCCGAACGTTTATACCCCTTTTTAACCCATCGCTGCCAACGCTCTCGTGTCAGTCCGGTTCATTGTCCCTGGCTGAGAACCGCTGAGTCTGATCGTGGTGGTTGACAGATTTACTACCTCGCGGGGTCCCATATTTGTAACCTTCGCCGCGGGGCCTAGATCCACTTTTGATTCAGTGCGACCCTACCTGCTGGGCTGTACGTCCTGGAATGCAGCAGGCGTAACAACGCTACCGGCGGTAACTTCTGCGTTTTTGTAACATGTGCATGTCACCGTTGAAAACAGCAAAAACCTCATTCTTCAGAATACAACAAATAGAATTTGGTTAGAATACGGACGGAGATCAAACGTCTGTTTAATAATTGTCTTGTTTGAACAAAGTTTGTTTTGTACGGGGTGGGTTTGATTGCCTTGTGTAAATGAGGTGACCTACTACCTTCTGTTCTTATGTTATGTAAAACAGGCTTATCCTCTACCCCCTGCCCACTACCCCCAATGGCTTACATGGACGGCAAGATGTAGCATAGGGCTACGGAGAAACACCGTTTTGAAAATAATATGTCTTTCTGCGTCGCCAAATATGTCTTACTGTGTCACCAAATATGTCTTACTGTGTCACCAAATATGTCTTACTGTGTCACCAAATATGTCTTACTGTGTCACCAAATATGTCTTACTGTGTCACCAAATATGTCTTACTGTGTCACCAAATATGTCTTACTGTGTCACCAAATATGTCTTACTGTGTCACCAAATATGTCTTTCTGTGTCGCCAAATATGTCTTACTGTGTCACCAAATATGTCTTACTGTGTCACCAAATATGTCTTACTGTGTCACCAAATATGTCTTACTGTGTCACCAAATATGTCTTACTGTGTCGCCAAATATGTCTTACTGTGTCGCCAAATATGTCTTACTGTGTCGCCAAATATGTCTTACTGTGTCACCAAATATGTCTTACTGTGTCAGCAAATATGTCTTACTGTGTCACCAAATATGATTAGTGTGATTTACTTGACTTCGTATTAACCCAGGTCAAGTCAGGCGTGGGTTTGTCACACCAGTCGTGGGTTTGTCACACCAGGCGTGGGTTTGTCACGCCAGTCGTGGGTTTTTCACACCAGTCGTGGGTTTGTCACGCCAATCGTGGGTTTGTCACACCAGGCGTGGGTTTGTCACCACGCCATTCGTATGATTGTCACCACGCCGGTCGTGGGTTTGTCACGCCAGTCGTGGGTTTGTCACACCAGTCGTGGGTTTGTCATGCCAGTCGTGGGTTTGTCACACCAATCGTGGGTTTGTCACGCCAATCGTGTTTTGTCACGCCAGTCTTGGGTTTGTCACACCAGTCGTGGGTTTGTCACACCAGGCGTGGGTTTGTCACGCCAGTCGTGGGTTTGTCACACCAGTCGTGGGTTTGTCACGCCAATCGTGGGTTTGTCACACCAGGCGTGGGTTTGTCACCACGCCATTTGTATGATTGTCACCACGCCGGTCGTAGGTTTGTCACCACGCCAGTCATGGAATTGTCACACCAGTCGTGGGTTTGTCACGCCAATCGTGGGTTTGTCACGCCAATCGTGGGCTTGTCACACCAGTCGTGGGTTTGTCACACCAGTCGTGGGTTTGTCACGCCAATCGTGGGTTTGTCACGCCAATCGCGGGCTTGTCACACCAGTCGTGGGTTTGTCACACCAGGCGTGGGTTTGTCACGCCAATCGTGGGTTTGTCACACCAGTCGTGGGTTTGTCACGCCAATTGTGGGTTTGTCACAGCAGGCGTGGGTTTGTCACCACGCCATTTGTATGATTGTCACCACGCCGGTCGTGGGTTTGTCACCACGCCAGTCGTAGGTTTGTCACGCCAGACGTGGGTTTGTCACCACTTCAGTCTTAGGTTTGTATAGGCAATCGCAGATTGGTATTTTGGAAACTAAGACTAAGTTTTTAAGGCAAGGAAGTCTAAGATTAGGGCCGTGTCCAATGAACATACAATCTAACATTTGGGGGATTTGGGGGGGGGGGGGGTGTCAGAATTTGACAGTATAGGCAGCTGAACTTTTACAACGGTTACACAACATTCATGTTTAGATTGCCGAAGGATATTAAAAAGGAAATAAGATGTATGGGCGACCGAAGTCTGATATTATGTAGGTCAATTTAATTGTAATATATGTGCTGTTGAATGTGGCCAACGGTAGCCGTTACGACGAGCCGAAGGAGAAGACATATGGTCTGTTATTTGAAACTCAACGAAGAGGCGTTGAACAGCCCATGAGCCGTACACACGAGCTGGTCTGTGTTGTCTTGTCTGACGCTGTACACACGAGCTGGTCTGTGTTGTCTTGTCTGACGCTGTACACACGAGCTGGTCTGTGTTGTCTTGTCTGACGCTGTACACACGAGCTGGTCTGTGTTGTCTTGTCTGACGCTGTACACACGAGCTGGTCTGTGTTGTCTTATCTGACGCCGTACACACGAGCTGGTCTGTGCTGTCTTGTCTGACGACGTACACACGTGCTGGTCTGTGTTGTCTTGTCTGACGCTGTACACACGAGCTGGTCTGTGCTGTCTTGTCTGACGACGTGACGCCGCATAGTCAAGGTCCTCTCTAAATCAGCGTATCAGTCACCGAGACAAATGACGGCAATCCGTTTTACCGATGCGTTTTAACCGTTTCTCTCAAAAGCGAAAGACACTTTCTATCAAATATGTCAAATGAGCGGAACAAAGTATGGGAAAACCTGGAATAAGCTAACGCAACAAAACAACGAACGTATCGGCAAGAAGCCTTCGTCGGCGAGCAAACAACGGTTAAAACTGAATTAAATTAAAAAAAATAACTTAGCTGAAACTTAGTTGCTCCTCGGAAGTTACATTTCAGCCAAATGTTATTTTTATGTAAATTCAGTCCGCCCCCCACCCCAACCACCCCAACCAGAGTTTCCTTGTTTCACACATTTCCTTTTTTGCTAACCTGATTGAAGCCCCACCCCCCACACCCCTTATTACCATTTCAAATATGCCGCAACTCTCATAAACTACTACATCTAAATATCGCGATAGAAATTTCACTGTCACCTGATGTCACTGTCACCTATTGTTACTGTCGCCTAATGTTACTGTCGCCTAATGTTACTGTCGCCTAATGTTACTGTCGCCTAATGTTACTGTCGCCTAATGTTTCTGTCACCTAATGCTACTGTCGCCTAATGTGACTGTCACCTAATGTTACCGTCACCCTATGTTACTGTCGCCTTATGTTACTGTCGCCTTATGTTGCTGTCACCTAATGTTACTGTCACCTAATGTTACTGTCGCCTTATGTTACTGTCGCCTTATGTTGCTGTCGCCTAATGTTACTGTCGCCTAATGTTACTGTCACATAATATAACTGTCGCCTTATGATACTGTCACCTAATGTTACTGTCACCTTATGTTACTGTCACCTAATGTTACTGTCGCCTAATGTTACTGTCGCCTTATGATACTGTCACCTAATGTTACTGTCACCTAATGTTACTGTCACCTAATGTTACTGTCGCCTTATGAAACTGTCACCTAATGTTTCTGTCACCTAATGCTACTGTCACCTAATGTTACTGTCACCTAATGTTACTGTCGCCTTATGAAACTGTCACCTAATGTTTCTGTCACCTAATGATACTGTCACCTAATGTTACTGTCACCTAATGTTACTGTCGCCTAATGTTACTGTCGCCTTATGATACTGTCACCTAATGTTACCGTCACCTAATGTTACTGTCGCCTAATGTTACCGTCACCTAATTTTACTGTCGCCTAATGTTACTGTCACCTAATGCTACTGTCACCTAATGCTACTGTCACCTAATGTTTCTGTTGCCTTATTTTACTGTCACCTTATGTTACTGTCGCCTAATGTTACTGTCACCTTATGTTACTGTCACCTTATGTTACTGTCGCCTAATGTTACTGTCACCTTATGTTACTGTCGCCTAATGACACAGATAAACATTGTAGCAGAGAATTCACCCGTCAGTTTATCGCTAAGCCCACATTCCCCATCATACTTTCATTGTTTGTGGTTTGTTTTGTTGTTGATGGGTTTTTGGTTGAGATTTCCTTAGAATTTAAGAGATGTCAGAATATATGATTGTCTTTAGAATATAAGAGATGTCATTAGAATATATGAGATGTCCTTTGACTATATGATATATCCTTAGAATATATAAGATGTCCTTAGAATATACGAGATGTACTTAGAATATGCGAGATGTCCTTAGAATATAAAAGATGTCCTTAGAATATAAGAGATGTCCTTAGAATATACGAGATGTACTTAGAATATGCGAGATGTCCTTAGAATATACGAGATGTCATTAGAATATAAGAGATGTCCTTAAAATATAAAGAAATTCTTATAATATAAGAGATGTCCTTAGATGTCTAAAGATGTCTTTAGACTATATGAGATGTCCTTAGAATATAAAAGATGTCAGAATATATGAGATGTCCTTAGAATATATGAGATGTCCTTAGAATATACGAGATGTCCTGAGAAAATATGATATGTCCTTAGACTATATGAGATGTCCTTAAATATATGAGATGTCCTTAGAATTTAAGAGATGTTATAATATATGAGTGTCCTTAGAATATAAGAGATCTCATTAGAATATGTGAAATGTCCTTAGAATATAAAAGATACCCTTAGAATATAAGAAATTTCCTTAGAATATAAGAAATGTCCTTAGAATATAAGAAATGTCCTTAGAATATAAGAAATGCCCTTAGAATATAAGAAATGTCCTTAGAATATAAGAAATGTCCTTATAATATATGGTATGTCCTAACAATATATGATATGTCCTTAGAATATATGAGATCTTAGAATATAAAAGATGTCAGACTAAATGAGATATCCTTATAATATAAGGGATGTCCTTAGATCTGCGCATGTTAAATAACCCGTTTGGTTAGCTCCTACAGATTGGGTCCTGCCTGCCTTAAGACAGGGCTTCTACAAAGGCTATTGAGAAGTTAGAACTAAAATAACCCGTGTGGTTAGCTCCTACATATTGGATCCTTCCTGCCTTAAGACAGGGCTTCTAGAAAGGCTATTGAGAAGTTAGAACTAAAATAGCCCGTGTGGTTAGCTCCTACAGATTGGGTCCTGCCTGCCTTAAGACAGGGCTTCTACAAAGGCTATTGAGAAGTTAGAACTAAAATAACCCGTGTGGTTAGCTCCTACATATTGGATCCTTCCTGCCTTAAGACAGGGCTTCTAGAAAGGCTATTGAGAAGTTAGAACTAAGAAACGGCCGGCTGTCACGCATTTTGTAACGTCATTTCTGGTCACTTAGAAATTTGAGTGCTCACATTTTGAACGAAAAAAAAATCAAAATTCTTAAATGACTCATAAGTCTATATTTGTTTCCATTTACACTTCCTTTTTTGACAATCTAATTTAGATAATATATCATTAATATTGCCCACCGCCCCGGCTTGCCAATATTTTGGCTTGTTAAGGCGATTTTCTTTGATACCTTTCCTCATACATATTATTAGTTCAACTTCACCCGGCAATGTCCTAATAACATAAGGAAGTTGAGATTTTTCATTTATTATTATTATAATTTTTTTTTTTAATTTTCGTTTTTTTGTGTGTATTAGTTTGCAATCAAAGGCGTAGTTTCCTTTATAAGATAATTCATTCACTGTAATCGAAGAGAGTTAGCCTTTGAAGTTGTCGCCCTTTTAACACCTAGATACGACACTGTGAGTGTCGTGACCCATGATTAGGCACACCATAGATCTCTTCACACAGTTCAACGACTTTCTACGTTAAAAGCTTCTCTTTTGTCAGTAAATGCCCCGTGTGCTGTCATCGTAGGCGGATAGTGCGCGAGCGAAACTTTTCTCCAGTTTATTGAAAACCCAGCGACAGGAATTTGTTGGGTGTATAAAAAAAAAGGCCATGGTTTATTCAACTGTATTTCGTAAGACCATGGTTTATTCAAATGTACCTCATAAAGGCTAAGGGGAGGAAGCTGTGGAATATACATAAACATATAAATAAAATATAAACTATTGAGAGGGGCATGTATTACGTTGGAGGAAGTCATTTTTATGGGTATGCACATCTTTATAGTTATGCGCATCTGTTTGGGTATGCACATCTTTATAGTTATGCGCATCTGTTTGGGTATGCACATCTTTATAGTTATGCGCATATGTATGGGTATGCACATCTTTATAGTTATGCGCATATGTATGGGTATGCACATCTTTATAGTTATGCGGATCTGTATAAGTATGCACACAAATGTCAATTAGTCTAGTTTGATTTCCCAATTAACAATGTTTTCTGTAGCCTAAAAGATTCTAGTGTAGTAGAATGATGGATTGTAGGAAACAAGTGGCAGGGTTGGAATGTGTTTTGCTGATTGTTTTTGTAATATCTCTTGTAATATGCTTTACTGGCTGTAGTTTGAAGTTCCTCTATATGTGCGTCATTATGTGTAATGCCCAGTTCACACGATCAAAGTTGCGTCAAATATCTTTTTGAACGCACTATTTTCTTTTCTCGAATTTTGCGTTCAAAATAAAACTTTACGCAAACTTGACGAACGTTTGATCACTGAGCAATATTCTGTGTCTTCGAGACGCGTTTTTTTGGTTACCGGAAATTTGATCGAAAGAAATTTCGTCGACGGAAAATTGATCGACGGTAATTTGATCGAACGGAAATTCGGTCGAATCTTTTTTTCAGTCCAGACGTTAAAATTTTCGTCAAATTTCTTTTTGAACGCCCTATACTATATCGTAAAACATAATAATGCGTTCAAAAAGAAATTTGACGCAATATTTTAACGTATAAATTTAAAAAAACGATTCGACCAAATTTCCGTTCGATCAAATTTCAGTCGATCAATTTTCCATCGACCAAATTTCTTTCGATCAAATTTCCGGATACGCGTTTTTTTATATCATGTTTGCAACCATCGGAATAAACCTATTGATTCGTGTTGCGGACATATATTCAGCTGCCCAGCATCTGTTCGGGTACCCGGTAACTAGGTCAGACAACCGTACTGAGCACACCTAGGTCTTCTGTCTGACAGTTTTTTCAAGAGATATCCGCTCTAATATCTTCATATAGTTTGTCGAGACAAAGACCAAAACAAAGTCACGTAAAACGAGACAGGCTCTTAATTGACGAGACTGAGGCGATGCTGATAACCCAAATTTGGTTATCTAACAAAGACACACACGCACAGGGTCGTTGCTTGGTCCCTGTGTTGTGGCGTGTAGACAGGAGAAGATAGTCGCACTAAAGCGTATAGACAAGAGTAGACAACGGCACTAAATCGGGTGGCCATGAGACAATCTCACAAAGTTTTAAAAAAAAAAAAGTCTACAGCAGACGGCAAGAGTGATTATTGGATGGGGATCGCCCTTACCAGGCAGGGGCATCATTTCAAATTGTTTTGTTCAGGGGAGGGGTTGCGCAAAAATCAAAACTAAGTCTGCTTGTTGAGTTGTTGATTACTGGGGGCGCCACAGTACATAGCAATTTAAATAAAACCTGCACTTCAAGGGAGAGGAGGGGGGGGGGGGGTTATAAAGATATTTCTCTCTCTCACGATCTGAGAGTCGTCAGTTTGAGTCGTCAAGTTATTTACCAACATAGTAGAGACGCGAATGAATTCAGGTCAGTTTAGTGAGGTGTCAGATAGTGTCAGGTAATGGGTTCTACTGTCACATGGGTGTCAGATAGTGTCAGGTAATGGGCGCTACTGTCACATGGGTGTCAGATAGTGTCAGGTAATGGGTTCTACTGTCACATGAGTGTCAGATAGTGTCAGGTAATGGGTTCTACTGTCACATGAGTGTCAGATAGTGTCAGGTAATGGGTTCTACTGTCACATGGGTGTCAGATAGCGTCAGGTAAGGGGCGCTACTGTCACATGGGTGTCAGATAGTGTCAGGTAATGTGTGCTACTGTCACATGGGGGGAGGGGTGGTGAAAAGGCTTTATAAAAGTTAAAGGCGAGAGTTGGACAATTACCTTTGAGTTTTTTCCCATGTAAAAATGTCTATAACTCTAGTAAGAAACGTACGAAAACTGCCATTCTTCATACAATTTTTCATACAGCATTGTAAAAAGTAGATCAATCTGTAAGTGGGTTTTTTTTTCAATTTAATTCTGTTTTTACTGTTGTTTGTTCGCTGGCGAAGGCTTCTTGCCGACACGTTCGTTATTTTGTTGCGTTCTTTTCTTTCCAGGTTTCTCATACTTTGTTTCCCTCATTTCCATTTTTGGAACGTGGTGGCAGTCCCCCCCCCCCCTCCCCCGTATTGCCATTCCAATATGTAAACAAAATTTAAGAACAAGCCCTGATCACCGTTTTGTTTTATTGGCCCGGACGTTAGAACAGTAAAGGGAAGGAATGTTCAAATACGTTGTCGAATCGTTCAACTAAATATGGTAAACACTTTCAAAAATTATTATATTACACATTCACTTATAGAACCGAGTTGTGGCGGGGACAGTTGAGAAGTTTTTTTTCCATCGGATTTTCTTCAAAACAGGTGGGTTGCGCAATCCCCTAAACAATAAAATCAACGAAGTATGCAGCCGTCAAATATTAAGAAGAATAAGATCTTAAGTTCATTTCTTTAAAGGCTGCACCTATTGGTACATCGGTACCAAATTTGAGAGGTTGGGGTTAAAAAACGATTTAAAATATTATTGTTGGGTTTATAAGACCAAATGAGGTATCAAATGAAAGCGGGACCCGGGCACGCAGCGCCGCCATTCGCACCCGGGTACCATTAGGCTCAATGCTATTCGGATGTCATTTGTGGTAGTTTATTTAGTAAAACTGAAGAATTAAGATTTCAAACGTATAGTACATTCAATTATCTTTCATGTGATACCTCATTTGGTCTTACAAACTCAACAATAATATTTTAAATCGTTTTTTAATCCCAACCTCTCAATTCTGGTACAGGTCTCATAAACATAAAATATCCCACATGCCCCCCCCCCCCTCCTTGTACTGGCTCGACAACGACAATGGTTGCGTCCATTTCTTGAGAAATGCTCTTGCAGTTGTCACAGGAGGAAAAATAAATGTCCTCTACGTCACATTAGTTCCTCGTACCGCCGTTCCACGTTCCATGGAACCACTTGGCACGACTGAGCACCCCTCCCCTTTTTCACTATTTTCTGGGTGTGTTTTCCCTTCATTTAAGTTTACCTGGTTCTGTTCTCAAGGCGTTCAGAGTCTTGTGTTAAAGGTGGGGGCCACTGTTTGACGCGGGGCATGTCTGGGCCCGCCTAACACTCGGCCTACAATTGATCTATTGTAGGACAGAATCCTACCAGGATACACGGGCCTCGTCCTTCTAGTATACACATACAGTTAATAGATTTGAAGTAGGGTAAATTGTAGTTTTCCCATCGCTGAGTCATCAAAGCTGGAGTGTCTATTGTTTAACGCTTCAAGAAATCGGCGGTTCTGATGTTTGGAGACACTTGACACTGTCACTATAATAACTTGCCGACTAAGGGATACCTAGGACGTTCATAATGAGGATACATTTACGAGCTATTAATGTCAACTCTTCACCTTATTTCGGACTTGTCGTAAATTGGACCGCTTAATCGGGAATTCATAAATCATGTTGATTGTTGATTTTGTACATTGCTTTTTAATCGTTTTGTCGGAGATTGTCTGCGATGTATGGCGTATTATTAATTAATGAGACAACTGATTAGACTTAAATGACCGGAATTAGTGAGACAACTGATTAGACTTAAATGACCGGAATTAGTGAGACAACTGATTAGACTTAAATGACCGGAATTAGTGAGACAACTGATTAGACTTAAATGACCGGAATTAGTGAGACAACTGATTAGACTTAAATGACCGGAATTAGTGAGACAACTGATTAGACTTAAATGACCGGAATTAGTGAGACAACTGATTAGACTCAAATGACCGGAATTAGTGAGACAACTGATTAGACTTAAATGACCGGAATTAGTGAGACAACTGATTAGACTTAAATGACCGGAATTAGTGAGACAACTGATTAGACTTAAATGACCGGAATTAGTGAGACAACTGATTAGACTTAAATGACCGGAATTAGTGAGACAACTGATTAGACTGAAATGACCGGAATTAGTGAGACAACTGATTAGACTTAAATGACCGGAATTAATGAGACAACTGATTAGATTTAAAAGACCGGAATTAATGAGACAACTGATTAGACTTAAATGACCGGAATTAATGAGACAACTGATTAGACTTAAATGACCGGAATCTGTTTGAGTGGCTTGGCTGCTCAAGGGATCCTGGGGTCGTTTTTTTTGTGTGTGTCCTTACATAACAATTAAAAGGCTTTTTTGATGAGACCCGGATCCCCTCCATCGACCTACCACCAGTCAGTTTTTTTCGAATAATTCGTAGGGGTGCCGAGTATAGAGAAGATTAAGAGACACTGTTCTAAGCATCTTTAAAATTATGAAGGTTCGCAATCTTGGTGGTGAAACCCATCGTGTACGGTAATCTTGTTACTCCCGTTTCTGGCTTTGTGGACGACAAACATCAAATTTAGATGTTAGAAAAGTGATACAATTCAAAAATTCACGAGCTTTTGTTTTCAAAAGGCGTGGGATAGGTGATATTTTCCCTAAAATTTAGATATGGTTTCTGTTGGTTTCCTTGGCATTCTCTGCAGATATCTGTCAAATATTCTCTGCAGATGTCTAACTAGGTCAAATATTCTCTGCAGATGTCTAACTAGGTCAAATATTCTCTGCAGATGTCTAACTAGGTCAAATATTCTCTGCAGATGTCTAACTAGGTCAAATAAAGCTGAAAAATGCCAGTCACGTTTTTCTTCAATGTTATTTATATTTAGAAATTAACAATAGATAAATAATTGGGTTCCCCCCCCCCCCCCCCCCCGTTTCATAGTTCACGCATCGTAACTTTCATTTGACTCAAATACTTTTTTCCTGTATTGTATAACATAGTATCAAATATCATCTGTTTTATCCCGTATCAAATCTCATCTGTTTTGTCCTGTATCAAATATCTTGTTTATCCTGTATCAAATATCATGTTTATCCTGTATCGAATATCATGTTTATCCTGTATCAAATATCATTTTTGTCCTGTATCAAATATAATAATTGTCCTGTGTTGTAACGTTTCCCCTTGCAGTCAGTAACAAAAGATCTATAATTATCTATATCGTTCGCATGTATTGCATCCTTTTACAATTATTTTTTTTACCCCGATCAGAACGTCTTTACCATCAATAGCACAAGCAATACAAAAAATCAAATCTACATAACAATGTCACTGACGCTACCAGATGGCGCTGTACACAATTCTCTACGTAACAATGTCACTAACGCTACCATGTGGCGCTGTACACAATTCTCTACGTAACAATGTCACTAACGCTACCATGATGGCGCTGTACACAATTCTCTACGTAACAATGTCACTAACGCTACCATGATGGCGCTGTACACAATTCTCTACGTAACAATGTCATTAACGCTACCATGATGGCGCTGTACACAATTCTCTACGTAACAATGTCACTAACGCTACCATGATGGCGCTGTACACAATTCTCTATGTAACAATGTCATTAACGCTACCATGATGGCGCTGTACACAATTCTCTACGTAACAATGTCACTAACGCTACCATGATGGCGCTGTACACAATTCTCTACGTAACAATGTCACTAACGCTACCATGATGGCGCTGTACACAATTCTCTACGTAACAATGTCACTAACGCTACCATGATGGCGCTGTACACAATTCTCTATGTAACAATGTCACTAACGCTACCATGATGGCGCTGTACACAATTCTCTACGTAACAATGTCACTAACGCTACCATGACGGCGCTGTACACAATTCTCTACGTAACAATGTCACTAACGCTACCATGATGGCGCTGTACACAATTCTCTACGTAACAATGTCACTAACGCTACCATGATGGCGTTGTACACAATTCTCTACGTAACAATGTCACTAACACTACCATGATGGCGCTGTACACAATTCTCTACGTAACAATGTCACTAACGCTACCATGATGGCGCTGTACACAATTCTCTACGTAGCAATGTCACTAACGCTACCATGTGGCGCTGTACACAATTCTCTACGTAACAATGTCACTAACGCTACCATGATGGCGCTGTACACAATTCTCTACGTAACAATGTCACTAACGCTACCATGATGGCGCTGTACACAATTCTCTACGTAACAATGTCACTAACGCTACCATGATGGCGCTGTACACAATTATCTACGTAACAATGTCACTAACGCTACCATGATGGCGCTGTACACAATTCTCTACGTAACAATGTCACTAACGCTACCATGATGGCGCTGTACACAATTCTCTACGTAGCAATGTCACTAACGCTACCAGGTGGCGCTGTACACAATTCTCTACGTAGCAATGTCACTAACGCTACCAGGTGGCGCTGTACACAATTCTCTACGTAACAATGTCACTAACGCTACCATGTTGGCGCTCAATTCACGAAATGCAATTTCCGATAGTTGCGCTGAATGAGATTCTTAAAAATACCGCAAGTGCGATTTGTGCGTAAAATGTTCTTTTGTTTTACAGAAATTGTCTCGATTTAAATATGATGTAATAAGTCGGCGGTTTACGGGGGGGGGGGGGGGGGGGGTATTAAAATATTAATGTAGTTCAGGGCGTTAAAATAAATTGTATGGTTGCGAACCTTTTTAAAAAAAGTGTGTGGATGGGGGGGGGGGGGGGTGGTGGGCACTAAGTGGGATTTTGATAAAGTGCGTTACTTGAATGCAAGTTTTGTCAATTAACTACAGTAGAGGCCAAGTTCACGTATTCCGGCAGCCATTTTTGGGGAGTGGGTGGCTATAGCTAGTTTGAAATAAAATTGGTGGCCATATGCACACAAATATGTGGATGTTATCAATTTGAAATCCTTCGATATGTTAAAGGTGTTATGAATTGTATTTTGACCAAGTTTGGCCTAGATGCAACAATTGACAAAGAACCTGGCATTGTACCATAAACCTTTGTGTACAGCTTTGCTATTATAATGAAATACATTGGAGAACCTCATACACAGATTTGGAACTTCTAGACACTTCAAAAATATCTTTAAATCTAATTTCATAAGATTTGAGGAGACTGCCCGAAATGTCTTATTCTGTTGACAGACAAGAGATAGGTTGATTCTTTTCTTTAAAAAATTAATACATTAATGTTAAAAAAAGTAAAATTAGGATCATTACAGATAGTCTGAAATTTGTGTGAACTTTGTTTCACTCAGATGTGCAATCGGTTGTTTGACTCAGAGGTGCAATCGGTTGTTTGACTCAGAGGTGCAATCGGTTGTTTGACTCAGAGGTGCAATCGGTTGTTTGACTCAGAGGTGCAATCGGTTGACTCTGGTGCACTAACAAATATTAGCTTAGAGTAAATCTTACAGCTAGAAAATCATTATTTCTTACAACTACCAAAAGATTAGCATGCTGATATCGACCTATGTCTTGATTGGACTGACCTCCCCACCCCACCCTAACCGTGCGTCAATGCGCTGTAACGACAGGTCTCCCGCGTGTCATACGTTGTTGGCGGGGAGGGCTTGGGGGCTCTACTGGCGATTTGGTGACATACACTAATTTATTTTTTTTAAACGCCGCTTGGAGCGTAGGGGGGCAAAGGCAGCAGGAAGGGGTTTGGGGGAGGGAGGTGGTCACGGTCGGTTAGCCATCGACATTTTTAGACATGCAAGTAAGTGGCGGCGAGGGCGAGAAAGTCGTCGCGAGACGAAAAGTCCGTCCGTGAAGTGTGTGTTTTTGTTTGATCACAGCTGAGCGACGTCCTCTCTCGTGTGCTGTTGTTGAAGAGGGCAGTTTAACTCGGGCTTGGAGAGGGAGGGCAGAAACACAACAACGTTTATTAAGAACACGCCTTCAACACCCCAAACGGTGGTGTTAATATTATTGGATATAGCGTGTCAAGTGTGTAGTTTTAATTGAATGCGTGTGTAGTTGTAATTATTGTTTACTGGATACCGTGTGTTGTTATTGGCTACGACGTAGTCGCTGTGTAGTCTGAAGTAAATTTACAATAATTGGCCGCTGTCGTGTGTTTCTGCTGGAGCATTCCGTGCCGTGGATACATTATAACTACAAACGGATACATGAATTTGTTTTGTTTCTCCATGTAAGTATATGTCTAGTGGTACTTGGTCGGTCACACATCAAGTTCAACTGTGTCGGTCACATCAAGTACATCTGTGTCGGTCTCATATAGTTAAATCTTTTTATTTTTACGATGAAATATTGATCTCAAACATGATAATACTGGTAAATGCTGGTATATCAACCGTATGTGACAAAATCAGTCTCACGATAAATAAAAAACAAAAAAACCAATTAACTTTCTATCAAAAAACGATTTTAAACCAAATACAAATGTAGAATATAATTAGAAAATTGATTTACTCAAAGAAAAACGTTCAGAAGCTCAGATGAGCCATCTACTGAGCCAAAGTGTTCGAATTGAATAAGGATACAATTGAAATATCTTTTTTAAAACTTATTATTATATACTTTTTTTGTTGTTGTGGAAAAACTCCCCTCAATCCTAACCGCTCTCATTATGGAAAGCCCGCTCCCCCCCCCCATTTTTTTTTCTTTTCTCCCGCCGTTAACCGAACACAGCACACACGTTGACACAGCTGAGATGTGACAGGTCGCCACGAGACAGACGATGCACCGAGTGAGCTCGCTTATTCACGCGTGGCTACAAGAAATTTAAGTGCGAGTAGGAAGTCTTTTTAAAAATACAGTCCACTCACTAGGACTTTGGTTATTAACAAAGTCCATGATCCATGGCACTGTTCACTCTACGTAGCAATACCAGACGGGAACAGAATTACTATTACAAATATTTTACACTAACTGTATGCATCCTCAGTTGATTGTGGGGAGTTTTTGAGGATCTCTGTGTGTGCATCAAAATGTGTTGAAGTAACCGTTGGTTTGATTTTCAATAATGACTAAGCATCTTTCAGTGGGGAACAAATGTTATTCGCATATAATTCAGAGATTCCTGTAAATTAACCACCCTCTCCCCCCACCCCAACTCCCCGTTAACGTGAACAGTAGCCTGCAAAATAAAATGTATATATATGTATGTATATATATATATATATATATGTATGTATATATATATATATATATATATATATATATATATATATATATATATATATATATGTATATATATATATATATATATATATATATATATATAATGTGAGAATCCTTGATAATTGAATTTTTGGAGCGTAAATCGGTCAATAGCAGATTGGCTATGGCTATTGTACTACTATGCTGACAGCTGTTGGTGGTGCGCAATAGTAATATGACTTGTCTCGTGGGAATGGGAGCTGGTAGGGGGAGGTGCGTTACAGCGAAGTGCTATTAGCTTTGGTGTTTGGAAAATAGACCTGAAAACAATAATGGTTGTTTGGGAAGGGGGGGGGGTAGGGGGGCTTTTTGTACTGAAGGTTAGTGCTTTATGGCGAGACTTGTTTGGAGTGGAGATCAGTTGTGTATGGGGAGACTTGTTTAAAGTGGAGGTCTTGTACGGGGAGACAATGCATTTGCGAGGTACAGGGAGACTTGAGGGAGACACCCATTTCCAGTTGACGTTGGTAATGGTGTCTTGTTGCGCCAAGCACCGCATGTGTGGTACAACCATCGTTGTCATGGAGCTATAAATATTCATCGGGGTGGGGTGGGGGCGTTGGTGGTGGTTGAAAATGTCATCCTTTAAGTTCATCATTGAACGTTAAAATGAACGGTTGGGGTGGGGGGGGGGGGGAAATGATCCACGTCAGAATGAAACAATAGGAGATCTCAAATTATGTGATAGCAGTCAGGGCCGGCCTTAGGCCACTGCAACCTATGCGGCCGCAGTGGGCCCCGCACTTTCATAGGCCCCGCCCCGAATTTATTTTCTAAGACAAAATCTTAATTTTCACGTATTATCCTTATCCCTACCCAGACTGGGCCCCGCGCAATCCGTTTCGCATAGGGCCCCGCAATTGTTAGGGTCGGCCCTGATAGCTGTAGTGACAGGTTGTGGACATAATGGCAATTTTAACTTAATAAATGCATGGTGGTCAATTTTTAAATCTAGAAGTGCCCCAAAGAACGTCTTCTTGAATGACATGATTCCTCGAGTTGCAACCAGATTATATGTCATGCTTGTAAGAACACAGATTTATAATCAAGTCTTGTTTTGGATTAATTATTCATACATGAGTAGACTAGAGCAATATGACTGGCGTAGACGAATATATGACTGGCGTAGACAAATATATGACTGGCGTAGATCAATATATGACTGGCGTAGACGAATATATGCCTGACGTAGACGAATATATGACTGTCGTAGACGAAAGTATGACTGGTGTAGACCAATATATGACTGGTGTATACGAATATATGACGGGTGTAGACGAGTATATGACTGGGGTAGACGAATATGACTGGCGTAGACGAACATATGACTGGTGTAGACGAGTATATGACTGGCGTAGACCAATATATGACTGGTGTAGACCAATATATGACTGGTGTAGACCAATATATGACTGGTGTAGACCAATATATGACTGGTGTAGACCAATATATGACTGGAAAGGAATATAACTGGCCATAAGACGTGTGAAGGTAAAAACGTTAGACACACTTAAAACACGTTAAAAATCGTAGCCAAAGAAATTAAACGTGGTGGAGTGAGACGTGTAACTTACTGACCACGTGCTTATTAGTAATGGACAGGACTGGTACTCTTTAATATAGCCACTAACTAATTGACCCCGGCTAATCGGCCAGAGTGCTACTCCTTAGGGTAGCCACTAACTTATTGACCCCAAGCAAGTGGGCTGGCTTGTTTGTAGCATTCCACAAGTGCAGGTAGTACAGCTGGTGGCAGATGAACCATAATTTCTTCAGTCCATCTCTCAACAGAGCCAGTGTTGTGACACCGGACCAGCACTGTTGTGATAACCATCGTGATAACCTGGCTCCTAATGACGTGATCTGATGTTGCTACGGCCTGGTGTACGTGTCTGAATGTGTGTGTGCGTGTGTGTGTGACCCTCAGTTCCCATCACACTGTCACGTTCTTATGGGAACTTTGTAGCACTTCAGTTGTGTGACAGTTAACCGTGTCACACGAGGTCAGACGCGAGGTGCATGATCTATGTTGAGATGGAAGGATCTGTCAGTGTCAGGTGATTATTTGACGTATGTGATATCAAACTCAAGGATTCGTGTCTGGTTGTCTAGGACTGATGTGTGCATCAAGGGCAATGCATGATGTGTGCATCAAGGGCAGTACATGGTGTGTGCATCAAGGGCTGTGCATGATGCGTGCATCAAGGGCAGAGCATGGTGTGTGTCAAGGGCAGTGCACGATGTGTGCATTAAGGGCAGTGCACGATGTATGCATCAAGGGCAGTGCACGATGTGTGCATCAAGGGCAGTGCACGATGTGTGCATCAATGGCAGTGCACAATGTGTGTATCAAGGGCAGTACATGATGTGTGCATCAAGGGCAGTGCACGATGTGTGCATCAAGGGCAGTACACGATGTGTGCATCAAGGGCAGTGCGCGATGTGTGCATCAAAGGCAGTGCACGATGTGTGCATCAAGGGCAGTGATCGAGCAATCCCCACGCTGGCGATCGATCAGCTTTGCCGCGCATTCTTAATTTACTTTTTTTATATAGTATATATCTTTTTCTATACTTTGTATACAACATGTCATACAATATGTCAGGTACATATTCGACACCACCGATGAGTGGCTTTGTTTGCACCACGTGTATAAATAAATACGTGCGGGCGGCTGCCCCCCCTCCTCTTTCTTCTTGTAATCGTATCACTGGTATAGTTTCTATTATATATAACAACGCAAAGCAATATAAAAAAAGATATTTATTTCATGAAATGCCCGACACTTTTTTTGATCCGCCTCTGGTCCACGTGGGTAAGTAATAAAACTTCCCGGTAGCCAAAGCAGAGTTAGTTACGCCTTGCCGCATCAACATCTCATACGACGCCTTGCTGCATCAACATCTCATACGACGCCTTGCTGCATCAACATCTCATACGACGCCTTGCCGCATCAACATCTCATACGACGCCTTGCCGCATCAACATCTCATACGACGCCTTGCCGCATCAACATATCATACGACGCCTTGCCGCATCAACATCTCATACGATGCCTTGCCGCATCAACATCTCATACGACGCCTTGCCGCATCAACATCTCATACGACGCCTTGCTGCATCAACATCTCATACGACGCCTTGCCGCATCAACATCTCATACGACGCCTTGCCGCATCAACATCTCATACGACGCCTTGCCGCATCAACATCTCATACGACGCCTTGCCGCATCAACATCTCATACGACGCCTTGCCGCATCAACATCTCTTACGACGCCTTGCTGCATCAACATCTCATACGACGCCTTGCCGCATCAACATCTCATACGACGCCTTGCTGCATCAACATCTCATCGGTATATGTCGAGATTCTTATCGTACCGTCAGCTTATTCCAACATAAAACGAACTTTGTCAATAAAAAACAAATTTTGCAAAAGGCCTTTATTAATAATCCGATTGCACAATCATGTTTAGTTCATCTAAACCTCGTGGCTTTGATCCGTCAACTAGGTAAAGCCAGGCAAGCTAGTATCCTTAAGAGCAATAAAAAAAATGCAAACAAAAATGCGTGAAAGGCTTTTGAAAAGAACATGCAAAAAAAAAAAAATGTCGCCGAAATGCGGACATGGTGGATGGAAAAGTGGGGAGAGAACTGTTGTGAATCACCTGGTCCTGGCCACTGAGAACTGTTGTGAATCACCTGGTCCTGGCCACTGAGAACTGTTGTGAATCACCTGGTCCTGGCCACTGAGAACTGTTGTGAATCACCTGGTCCTGGCCACTGAACCAAACTGTTGTGAATCACCTGGTCCTGGCCACTGAACCAAACTGTTGTGAATCACCTGGTCCTGGCCACTGAACCAAACTGCTGTGAATCACCTGATCCTGGCCACTGAACCAAACTGCTGTGAATCACCTGGTCCTGGCCACTGAGTGAATCACCTGGTCCTGGCCACTGAGTGAATCACCTGGTCCTGGCCACTGAGTGAATCACCTGGTCCTGGCCACTGAGTGTATCACCTGGTCCTGGCCACTGAACCAAATGAAAAAATGAAATGCACCAGATCTGCTGCGGGGTGACGAAATATATGGGTCAGTGGGACACAGCACAGCTGTCCACTCTCAAGCACACACACAATCGTAGATAACGTCCGGACAGTAGTGGGGGAAGCCGGGATGTGCGTGGTGAGGGAAGGTCTTTTGGGGAGTGGTTTGGGGGGGGGGGATGCTCGAGAGAATTTCGAAAGAGGGTTGTCGTCTGTCACCGAATGACATAAACGTCTGTGTTCTTCTATGTCCACATAGACATTGTCATGGTTGTGCGATTAAGTACTGTCGGTACTGAGATAGTTAAAGGTGATTGGATCAGTACAAAATGCTGTTTGATAAATGGCATAAATGACCTACAGCAGGTCCCGTGGATTAGGTGGTACCCAGGCGAGCGAGGAAAATGTAAACGAATCCCAGAAAAACTTTTAAAATAAATGTTGTCGAAGACTAAATATTAGTAAAAGGAAGTAAGAGACGCCTCATGAAAATCGTGGTTTGATTCTCGCTTGGAATTAACTATGGGTGTGTTATTTGTGTTAAGTATAAATATTGAAATCACATATTTAATTCTATGATTTATTCATAATTAGTTGCACTGTTAAGCATGAGGTATGACGCCAGTACCCAAACACGAATATTACAGATTAAATAACAATAAATGGTAGTGAGCGACTGCACAGATTAAATAACAATAAATGGTAGTGAGCGACTGCACAGATTAAATAACAATAAATGGTAGTGAGCGACTGCACAGTTTAAATAACAATAAATGGTAGTGAGCGACTGCACAGATTAAATAACAATAAATGGCAGTGACTGCACAGATTAAATAACAATAAATGGTAGTGAGGGACTGCACAGATTAAATAACAATAAATGGTAGTGAGCGACTGCACAGATTAAATAACAATAAATGGTAGTGAGTGACTGCACAAATTAAATAACAATAAATGGTAGTGAGCGACTGCACAGATTAAATAACAATAAATGGTAGTGAGCGACTGCACAGATTAAATAACAATAAATGGTAGTGAGCGACTGCACAGAGATTAAGCTCTCACCCAAAAAGATTGTCATTTGATTCTCGCCTCTTATCTCCCCGACACATCTCACGTAGTATGGGAATCAAAGGACAGCAAGGAGCATTGGATAGTGGTACTAGTGATAACACTATACAGATATGGGTGCTGGGTGGTCTAAAATAAACAAATCTCAAGTTCATGGTCTGGGGTTAAATCCCCACCAAAGCCCAGTCAAGCAAAATACACCACCAGCACCCCGGGTGGATGGGACTCGTTAACCTTGGACGGCAACTCATCTAAGAGAAGGAAACTCTGAATTCAAACCCGGAGATGGAGTCCCGTAGGTGGATAACATTGATACAATGAAACATTCCGACAATCCGCCGACAACTCCTGCGACGCCACTGGTGCCACGCTGTATCATCCACATGATGTTCCCGTGGGGTCATCCAGCGGCGTGGAGAGAGGCGATTTGCTGTATGGAACCAGCTTATAATCCTACAGGAATAATCCCATGCCTTGTGACGGACGGATGCCAACAATATTAATTGACAATCCGGCGTTAGACCGAAATATAAAAATTCATTCTCTCCATTAAAACCCATTCTCACTACCACTCTCCCCACCAAACTCTACTTGACCCCCCCACTCCACCTGTTTCCCTAACTCCACTTGCCCCCCCCCCCCACTCCACCTGTTTCCCGAACTCCACTTGCCCACCCCACTCCACTTGTTTCCCAAACTCCACTTGCCCCCTCCCCCCACTCCACTTGTTTCCCAAACTCCACTTGCCCCCCACTCCACTTGTTTCCCAAACTCCACTTGCCCCCCCCCACTCCACTTGCCCCCCTCCCTCTAAATCCCACTGCTTCAAAGGGCAAACATGTACTGGTCATAATTCCTTGTCAACAATTCACTGTCAACAATTCACTGCATGCTCTCCATTCACCGCGCGAAGTATTTGCTGTAAAGGAACGGGTCAAAGGTCGTAGGTGATAGTGTCAGCGGACTACTTTTAAGCCGGTGTGGATATAAGCGAATACTACATACGTCATGTGTATTTGTAACCGTGCGCTGCGTTTCCGGTGTCACTTGGTTGGCAAAGTTGTCGCGAGGTGACATGTGTGTCTCTGGGACGAATGACCAGCACAGACAGTTTATCATGTTCTGCTGTCCGCAAAAGTACATTGGTTTTCCAATGAGTGCAACACACTTGGCCTTGTGTTAAGGGTATTAAGACTAAGTTTTTGAGAGAAATGGACATGAAACTCAATTGTATTTATTAAATGACCATACTCATACTACTGATGTGTTAAGTATGTAACAATAATCTCATTGATTGTAACAATGCCAATAATGGCATGAATGGTTGTCACAATGATAGGAATGATTGTCGCAATGATAGGAATGATTGTCGCAATGATAGGAATGTTTATTACAATGTCACCGATGTTAGGAATGGTTTTTACGGTATCAGTGATGCTATGAAGGGTCGTCAATGTCAGTAAGGCCTGGGATGTCTTGTCACAATGTTAGTAACATTAGGAATGGCATTTTAGTGATGGTAGGAATGGTTGTCACAATTACAACTATTTTAGAAGTGGTCTTCGCAAAGTCAATAATACTAGGAAATCATGTCACAATGTCAGCTACACAGCAGACCGGCCCAAAGTTAAGAATTAAAAGTAAAAATTATGTTTGAAATTCCGTTTTATATATTTATACATACAATGGTTGACCGACAACCCCCACCTATACATTTGTACTATATCAGTTGATGAGGAAAGAGGTCCAATGATAGAGTCAATAATAAGAAAACACTGGTAACATGTCGGCTGTGACCTTTGGTAACAGATGTGTTTTGGTCTGGTTCGACCCTGGTCAATATCTGGAAATGGGCCACGAAATGGACGACGGGTTGTCTCAAACAACCATATATATATCATACATACATAATATACTTGTATGACCATTTGAGGGACATATTATAGTTTTAGGCAAAGTGTTAACTTCACCCTTTCAAAAGTCATGTCATGGGAAAATGACTTACCACCAAATGTATATTTATAAAAGAAAACACCTGCGCCTATCTTTCCTTTCATTTCTCCTTTAAATATAAGACTAATATTGAACCAAATGCTAACCTACATGTCACATTATAACCTACATGTCACATTATAACCTACATAATGAAGTTTGAGAAATTTGAGAAATCACGCTTCATTCCCAAAGGCTCGAAGCGCGTTACAAGGTTCGATGTTCGAGAGGCATCACTGCTGCCAGTTAGGCGCATGTGAACTCCATCTCCCCATCTCCTGGGTTTGAATTCAGAGTTGCCTTCTCTTAGATGAGTTGCCGTCCAAGGTTAACGAGTCCCATCCACCCGGGAGTTGCCGGAATGTTTCATTGTATCAATGTTATCCGCCTATCGGGACTCCATCTCCGGGTTTGAATTCAGAGTTGCCTTCTCTTAGATGAGTTGCCGTCCAAGGTTAACGAGTCCCATCCACTCGGGGTACTGGTGGTGTGTTTGCTTGACTGGGCTTTGGCGGGGATTGAACTCCAGACCATCAACTTGAGATTTTGCTCGGTTTAGACCACTCGGCCACCCAGCATCCAAATGACATGTCACATTATAACCTACATGTCACATTATAACCTACATGTCACATTATAACCTACATGTCACATTATAACCTACATGTCACATTATAACCTACATGACACATAACCTACATGTCACATTATAACCTACATGTCACATTATAACCTACATGTCACATTATAACCTACATGTCACATTATAACCTACATGTCACATTATAACCTACATGTCACATTATAACCTACATGTCACATTATAACCTACATGACACATTATAACCTACATGTCACATTATAACCTACATGTCACATTATAACCTACATGTCACAGTATAACCTACATGTCACATTATAACGTACATGTCACATTATAACGTACATGTCACATTATAACGTACATGTCACATTATAACTTACATGCAGCGGTGGTTTGGAACTGGTTCGGTCAGGTTCGTGCGAACCGTTAGTTCCAAAATAAATATGCCTAAAATCAAGTACTAATTTTAAAAAAATAAAAATTTATACTAACTGCGAACCCTTCGTTACGAATTTTGCATTACACCGCTGCCTACATGTCACATTATAACGTACATGTCACATTATAACCTATATGTCACATATAACCTAAATGCCACATTATAACGTACATGTCACATAACCTATATGTCACATATAACTTAACTGCCACATTATAACGTACATGTCACATTATAACCTATATGTCACATATAACCAAATGTCACTTTATAACCTACATGTCACATTATAACCTAAATGTCAAATTATAACACACACGTAGATCACATTAGATAAAAAGAATGACAGGTGAGATCTCTTCACGATGTCTATGCTTGATATGCCATTGGCATTGCCTTCCTTTTCAGTCATTGCATGAATGTTAAAGATAAAATTACATAAACTCTTACCGGTGTAATGACCACTAAGACATTGTACTTATTCCTGTCGGTTGTGTCATGCAAGCTTTCTCTGTTGAGCTCTCATAGTTTGTCGGATCCCCGAATTACCTATTTCTACAAACACTATATCTACATAGGTCGAGATACCATTGCGTATAGGTGTGCAGATAGAATTGGATAACCTTCCGTCTGGTATAGTGTCTGAAGGGATCGGTCTCTATTTAGGCCAATTTTCGTTAAATACAAAGATAATGTTTATGTACAAGTACGGTTGAACGCACCCCCCCCCTTTTTTTTTTCCAATAACACGTAAATTGCAGTTGATAAAATCGGATCGCATTATAGCGGGGTCGTGTTATAGCGGGGTCGCGTTATAGCGGGGTCGCGTTATTGTGGGGGTCGTGTTATAGTGGGGTCGTGTTATAGTGGGGTCGTGTTATAGCGGGGCCCCACTGTAATTTTATTAGTGTAACATCACTTTTTATATTTTAAAATTATGTTAACAACCGCTGTTTTTGCTGCTGTTGTTGTTACTGCTGTTTAGCTGCTGTTGTTGTTGTTGAGCTTGCTGCTGTTGTTGTTGAGCTTGCTGCTGTTGTTGATGTAGCTGTTGATATTGTTGTTGTTGTTCTTGCTGATGTTTTTGTTGCTGTTGTTGCTGCTGCTGTCGTTGCTGCCGCTTTTTTGGTATTGTTGCTGCTGATGTTGTTGTTGCTGCTGTTGTTGTTGCTGCTGCCGCTACTGTTGATGTTGCTGCTGTTGTAGCTGCTGCTTTTAACTTGATACTCTGTTACTGTGCTTTGAAAAGCTGAAGATTACTACCAAAAACGTTGCCCATGTAACGATGTAGAGCTGTGTAAAAACTAACACAACCCTTGAATAAAAATAAAGATCTCAGAATCGGAATGGTGCATTTGAATTGCTAATGAACATTCACCTTGTGTCCACACAGAGGCTGGTGAAGGTCGCAGACGTCTGGGATCAGGCCAAGGCCGAGGTCCTCCAGGAGCGTCACGACCAGCTCCTCCAGAAGTTGGCTCTCCAGCACTCCCTGGTCAAGGCTCAGGACCGCCGGGCGGCGCTCATCAGACAGGACGAGGAGGAGGCCAAGGTCAAGGTGAGAATGGCGTGAGAGGTCAGGAGGTTAACAAGGCCTTAGCGGTCAGGTCTGGCTGGTTGTTTTAGTGTGTTTTGTGAATGATGTGCACAATGGCAATAGTGGACATGATGTGCACAATGGCAATAGTGGACATGATGTGCACAATGGCAATAGTGGACATGATGTGCACAATGGCAGTAGTGGACATGATGTGCACAATGAAAGTAGTGGGCATGATGTGCACAATGGCAGTAGTGGACATGATGTGCACAATGGCAGTAGTGGGCATGATGTGCACAATGACAGTAGTGGGCATGATGTGCACAATGGCAGTAGTGGACATGATGTGCACAATGGCAGTAGTGGACATGATGTGCACAATGGCAGTAGTGGACATGATGTGCACAATGGCAGTAGTGGGCATGATGTGCACAATGGCAGTAGTGGGCATGATGTGCACAATGGCAGTAGTGGGCATAATGTGCACAATGGCAGTAGTGGGCATGATGTGCACAATGGCAGTAGTGGGCTATTACTTTGCCGCTTTGGAGCTACCCCGCCATCGCCCCCCTCCCCCAATTTTGTTCACCCCATACCACTCCAAAAGATATGAAGTCGTAGACAAGGGCATACTGTCTGTATACAAGGGCATGCTTTCTGTAGACAATGGCATGCTGTCTGTATACAAGGGCATGCTGTCTGTATAAAAGGGCATGCTGTCTGTATACAATGGCATGCTGTCTGTAGACAATGGCATGCTGTCTATATACAAGGGCATGCTGTCTGTAGACAAGTGCATGCTGTCTGTTGACAAGGGCATGCTGTCTGTTGACAAGGGCATGCTGTCTGTAGATAAGGGCATGCTGTCTGTATACTAGGGCATGCTGTCTGTAGACAAGGGCATGCTGTCTGTAATAACACCATTTTAGCAATCAAAACACCCTTTTAGAAATCCAGACACCATTTTAGCAATCAACGCCGTCTTAGCTTCCAGCGCCCTGCTTAAGTCGATGTGTTGAATGTCAAACTACGAGAATGAAGTTTTTTGTTATTGAGACTAAAGCAAGGCATCTTGTTATCTGTCAATAGTTCATACTTAACAAACCTTTGTACCTTATAGATCAGCAAACCTTTGTGCCTTATAGATCAGCAAACCTTTGTGCCTTATATAGATCAACAAACCTTTGTGCCTTATAGATCAACAAACCTTTGTTCTTTATAGATCAGCAAACCTCTGTGCCTTAAAGATAAACAAACCTTTGTTCTTCATAGATCATTCTGGATATATCTATAATCTAGTATCTCACCACCACCACCACCCCCTCACCCCATCCCCAGTAGTAGTTGTTTTTAAATCCCATTTAGCAATATAAGGGGTGCGATCAAGACATTGAGAGGATAACCAAAGAACTGTCAGCGTGACAGTGGGACTCGTAACAAGAACATTTTAAACGCTGGCAGTCCATAACAAGAACATGCCCTCAACGACCCCCACGCGGTATGAAGGTAACGCCCACCCTCCACACGCACAGAGCCACAGCCTAACCACACAGCTGTTATTGTGCACGCGGTGATCACACACGTACAGGTTTTAGATCACATTTTACACTGTTGAGGTTTTACAGACCACAGACCGCAAACCACACAAACCAAATATATAGTACTATAGTTGTTTTTTTTAAAAAACCTTACGACTGCCGTAACAAAAACTGGCTGTGGAGATTAGAGCCACGCCCTTAGAGCCACGCCCTTCCTTGTCACCAACGTCTGTCAATTTAGATTAAACGACCCGCTTTAGTGGAACCTTCTCAATATAGCAATCAACTACCTTCTTTGGTGGAAACAATTCTATATATAGCAATGGACTATTCTCTTTCGTGTAAACCTTTCTGTATATAGAAATAAACTACTCTCTTTGGTGTAAACCTTTCTGTATATAGAAATAAACTACTCTCTTTCGTGTAAACATTTCTGTATATAGAAATAAACTACTCTCTTTGGTGTAAAACTTTCTGTATATAGAAATAAACTACTCTCTTCCGTGTAAACCTTTCTGTATATAGAAATAAACTACTCTTTCGTGTAAACCTTTCTGTATTTGGCAATACAGCACCTTTGGTAAAACCGTCTCACCCATGCTCTCACAACTTTTCAGTTAATTTATAACGCTGTTTTATTTTAATGTAATAGCCAAGCGTAAAAATTTTCATAAGCCCCACCCCCCTCACACACACACCACCACCACCACCACCACCACCTCCCGTCTTCAGCATCCATCAGCGACAGAGATGTATCCCCCATGAAATTTTCCTTTAACACCCCCCCCGGGTCACTCTAGGGGCTCCCTTCTAAAGTGTTCCTCCCCAGCTTTTTTCTTCCCCGTAAAGTCATCCACACGAGACAAGCCCACCGCTCGGCCAGACGACAAAGTTACCTGTGTGACTGTGTGAAGAAAAGCTCTTTTAACTTAACCCCCCTTTTCAGTCGTCAGTTGTAAACTACTACGGCTGATTCGTCATAAATCATGGACCGTGACAAGCCCATAGTTCTTCAGCGGTCCCCAGAAAGAAATCGCCTCTTATGTTGTGTGCACTGTGTGAGCTCAGTATCGGAATTTTGTCATTTCTATAAGTTTCTCTGTCTTCAAGTTTTTGGGAGTTCCTTGGATTACTTGAGCCATTAAGGATTTGTAAATGGTAGCCTATAACACGTTTTAAAGGGCTCACCCCTCCCCCCCCCCCATGTTTGAGCGTTGACACGTATTTACTTATCTTTTGTTTGACAATATCGTGTTATGTTCCTCTCCTTATGACTGTGCAATATTTCTACTTTAAGTGTAGTGTAATATGGGTTGGGGGTGGGGCTACGTTACAAATATTTATGTATAAAGCTAAAGCATATCTTATTTCTTGTTTTCCTTCCATGACATCCGCCTCTGACCCAACAGCCTTACTGACCTCAACTACGACAACTGCCTCTGACACAACAGCCTTACTGACCTCAACTACGACAACTGCCTCTGACCCAACAGCCTTACTGACCTCAACTACGACAACTGCCTCTGACACAACAGCCTTACTGACCTCAACTACGACAACTGCCTCTGACACAACAGCCTTACTGACCTCAATTACGACAACTGCCTCTGACCCAACAGCCTTACTGACCTCAATTACGACAACTGCCTCTGACCCAACAGCCTTACTGACCTCAACTACGACAACTGCCTCTGACACAACAGCCTTACTGACCTCAACTACGACAACTGCCTCGGACCCAACAGCCTTACTGACCTCAACTACGACAACTGCCTCTGACCCAACAGTCTTACTGACCTCAACTACGACAACTGCCCCTGACCCAACAGCCTTACTGACCTCAACTACGACATCCGCCTCTGACCCAACATCCTTACTAACCATACACACCTAACCCTAACCTTCATCATATTACAGCCACCTTTGAATCCCCTCTTATTTTATTTTATCTACTAATTATCTATTTTTGTATTTCAATCGCTTACCCACATTTGTGCAGTTCTTCAGACACTTCCGCCATTCAGTCGGGACTTCCTGTTAACTATGACCACTATCGGCCATGTTTATCTTACTCTTCTCTTCCCGCGCTCTTCAAGACTTCTTAGACGAAACGTCCACTGTCTTAGACGAAACGTCCACTGTCTTAGACGAAACGTCCGCTGTCTTAGACGAAACGTCCGCTGTCTTAGACGAAACGTCCGCTGTCTTAGACGAAACGCCCGCTGTCTTAGATGAAACGTCCGCTGTCTTAGACGAAACGTCCGCTGTCTTAGACGAAACGTCCGCTGTCTTAGACGAAACGTCCGCTGTCTTAGACGAAACGTCTACTGTCTTAGACGAAACGTCCGCTGTCTTAGACGAAACGTCCGCTGTCTTAGACGAAACGTCCGCTGTCTTAGACGAAACGCCCGCTGTCTTAGACGAAACATCCGCTGTCTTAGACGAGACGTCCGCTGTCTTAGACGAGACGTCCGCTGTCTTAGACGAGACGTCAGCTGTCTTAGACGAAACGTCCGCTGTCTTAAACGAGACGTCCGCTGTCTTAGACGAAACGTCCGATGTCTTAGACGAAACATCCGCTGTCTTAGACGAGACGTCCGCTGTCTTAGACGAAACGTCCGCTGTCTTAGACGAAACGTCCGCTGTCTTAGACGAAACGTCCGCTGTCTTAGACGAAACGTCCGCTG
Source organism: Omphiscola glabra (assembly GCA_964017045.1). Taxonomy (NCBI): domain Eukaryota; kingdom Metazoa; phylum Mollusca; class Gastropoda; family Lymnaeidae; genus Omphiscola; species Omphiscola glabra. The sequence goes on from OZ024799.1 coordinate 24,800,887, forward strand.
TCTTGTCTGATTTTCAGATTTTCCCCCGATTCCGTCTTTTGTATTTCCTGCTTTAAATTTAAGTAAATAATTGAATGTGTACAGGTTCATGTGATGTGTTGGTACAGTTTATTGAATGTGTACAGGTTCATGTGATGTGTTGGTACAGTTTATTGAATTTGTACAGGTTCATGTGATGTGTTGGTACAGTTTATTGAATGTGTACAGGTTCATGTTATTGTTGGTACAGTTTATTGAAAGTGTACAGGTTCATGTTATTTGTTGGTACAGTTTTATTGAATGTGTACACGTTCATGTGATGTGTTGGTACAGTTTTATTTAATGTATACACGTTCATGTAATTTGTTGGTACATTTTATTGAATGTTTAAAGGTTCATGTTATTTGTTGGTACAATTTATAGAATGTGCAGGTTCATGTTATGTGTTGGTACAGTTTATTGAATGTGTACAGGTTCATGTTATTTGTTGGTACAGTTTTATTTAATGTATACACGTTCATGTAATTTGTTGGTACATTTTATTGAATGTTTAAAGGTTCATGTTATTTGTTGGTACAATTTATTGAATGTGCAGGTTCATGTTATGTGTTGGTACAGTTTATTGAATGTGTACAGGTTCATGTTACTTGTTGGTACAGTTTATTGAATGTGTACAGGTTCATGTTTTTTGTTGGTACAGTTTATTGAATGTGTACAAGTCATTTTATGTGTTGGTAGAGTTTATTGAATGTGTACAGGGTCATGTTATTTCTGGGTACAGTTTTCAACAAAAAAATTGTTTAAAAAATGAGAAACACAGATTTAATCACGATTTTCAGTGATCTGTTACAGCCATCTGTAGGTTGAAGAGAAAAGAAATGAGAGATAGTTCATGTGTGGGATTGTGAATCACCCTTGAGTAGAGAGTTCCCGGGTCACTGCTATCACTGACTCGACTGACTGCCTCCCTCGAGTGCTCACTGTTGTAATCCCCTCGAAAGTTTGAGTCATAGAGGTGTCATTCATTTATTTCGTCTTTAAAATATTATGACCAAAACTGTAATTTAAAAGAGTTTTGACATTTTGAGAAGTGCCAAGACTCCGGTGACAGTTGAAGCTATTCAGTCAGATTTCAATTGTTGAGAAGTGCCAAGACTCTGGTGACAGTTGAAGCTATTCAGTCAGATTTCAATTGTTGAGAAGTGCCAAGACTCCGGTGACAGTTGAAGCTATTCAGTCAGATTTCAATTGTTGAAAAGTGCCAAGACTCAGGTGACAGTTGAAGCTATTCAGATTTCAAGGCGTCGTTCCGTTTAACTAATTTCAGGGTAACACCATTCCCCCCCCCCTTACTGGGTAAAGCTTAAATACGGACAATTATCATATACACAAAAACGTATACTTATCATATATACAAATAAACGTATACCTATCATATACACAAATAAACGCATGCTTATCATATACACAAATAAACGTATAAAGCGTTGTTTTTTGTTCACGTCGTTTGACTGAGCATGACTGTCATGAGATGACTGCAACAAACATATGAACCTTTTTTTTGTAAGTGTATTTAAGTCTCTAACGTTAAAATAAACTGGCACACCCCCATTGAAAGGTGAGACGCGCCCCTGTCACCCATCCCAGACTAGTCAAATAAATTAGTATGTTTTCTGTCATTATGGGGCCCGTCCCAGACTAGTCAAATAATGTAGTATGCTTTCTGTCATTATTAGACCAGTGAGGTATAGTACCATTATACACCCCACATCGTGAGGGTACAGTACCATTATACACCCCATAGTGAGGGGAACAGTACCATTATAACCCCCACATCGTGAGGTATACAGTACCATTATACACCCCCGCTTCATGAGGTATACAGTACCATCATACATCCCATAGCACAAGGTACACACACCTACTACACAACCCATAGCTAGCACGAGGTATGCACATCTATTATACATTCCATATTTTTGGGGGCAGAGTTCTACAACGGTACAAATATGGTCGTCCTATGACATCATTACAAATAACAAAGGAGCGTCTATCCCCTGCTGAGATGTTGAAACCAACCTCATCCCCGACCCCAGGCCCTGGTCAAATCTGTAGTATTCAAATCGAGAGTTCGTAATGAACATAGGTCTATTCTTGGTAATAAACACATTTTCTGTTAAACACTGTAAGACCATTGTTTATGTTTACCATTCAATAACGATAGCCTACAGATAACACACGATTACAATCTCGTTAAATAGTTCAATAATTCTTCAAATTTTTCATCAAATCAAATTATCAAATTCAGTGATTGTTTTTTTTTTGTTTTGTTGTTTTTTTTAAATGAATTTTAATAGGCATATAATCATTTTATTGGGTGCTGGCTGGCCCAACGGTCTAAACTGAGTCAATCCAAAAAGATTGTCGTCAGGAGTTCAATCACGACAAAAACATCAGCTGGATGGATGGGATACGCTGGCGTTGGACGGCCGCATATCTAAGAGATCAAACAACTCAGAAACACGAAGAACACTGGCGCAAGGAAAATTCTAATAACTCCTGCGTACCGTCTGTGTGGTCAACTCCTGCGTACCGTCTGTGTGGTCAACTCCTGCGTACCGTCTGTGTGGTCAACAATATATCATTACCTAACTAGCGGAACAGAGCTCAGAACCCAGCGCTACCCAGATTTTATTCACTACGTAACTCCAATTGAAAGGATAAAAACATTGGTATATAGTGACAACTAAAACTACATGATTTAATCACAAGCACATCAAAGGAGTATCTTTAATTTTATTTGATAGTTGTCAAGGCATCCGCTCCCGAAGAGTTGACTCCCGATCAAAATTACCTATGAAGCCTACCCCCCCCCCCCCCCACTTTTTCCCGTTGTTGTGGCTCTACTAAGTGGTAGAAATACGGCGTTTAAAATATAGTTACTTAGTTCTGTAGAGCCCTACCCTCTACTTACATCGTAAATCATGCTGCTGTCGACTACCCCGTCGTTGTATTCACTTTATTCAGCGCGACCTAGGGCTCAACAAACGGGGTCCTGTTGGTTCATAGTTTTATCGGCACCATCTCCCCATGAAGAACATACTAAAACAGTCGCACGTTTTTAAATTTGTGTGTGTGTCTCAATTCAACCATGGCGTTTCAGTTAGCTGTCCTTTTTGATACAAACCAACGGTTGCTTTGGGTTGGTGATGTTCGCCTACTCATTGGGGTGGAGAAATAAAGAAATGTTCGAAATTAATACCTACTAAAAGTGTTGTGCCTGTCTGTTGTTTTTGTGAGATGAACATCGTTCCACAAACGTCGCCTTCATATTATTATAAGCGTAAAGGAGTTTTTTCTTTCTAAAACAACGACACTGTTTTCCAAGAACTGGGCTTTGCCAAGCACAACTCTCCGCTCACAGCACTGCACCCAGTTAATGCGTGCACTAACAATACACGCTAAGTTAGCGCAATGTCCCGTTGCGTCTCAATTTTCAATGCGGTCTAAGCCTTTTGCCTCTTTTCCTTGCCTCATTGATAGCCGGGACAGCTTGTCGTGGTCAGTTCGTCATTCGGTCAGTTTGTTTTCCGGTCAGTTTGTCTTCCTGTCAGTGTGTCTTCCTGTCAGTTTGTCTTCCGGTCAGTTTGTCTTCCTGTCAGTTTGTCGTCCTGTCAGTTTGTCGTCTTGTCAGTTTGTCGTCTTGTCAGTTTGTCGTCTTGTCAGTTTGTCGTATTGTCAGTTTGTCGTCCTGTCAATCTGTCTTCCGGTCAGTTTGTCTTCCTGTCAGTTTGTCTTCCTGTCAGTTTGTCGTGGTCAGTTTGTCGTGGTCAGTTTGTCTTCCTGTCAGTGTGTCGTCCTGTCATTTTGTCGTCCTGTCATTTTGTCGTCCTGTCATTTTGTCGTCCTGTCATTTTGTCGTCCTGTCATTTTGTCGTCCTGTCAGTTTGTTGTCCTGTCAGTTTGTCGTCCTGTCAGTTTGTCGTCCTGTCAGTTTGTCGTCATGTCAGTTTGTCGTCCTGTCATGTTGTCGTCCTGTCAGTGTGTCGTCCTGTCAGTTCGTCTTCCGGTCACTTTGTCGTTTGGTCAGTTTACGTTCGACAGGGCCTTAAACTTCCAGGGTTTTAATTTCTTCGTGAGGTGAGGAGAAGTGGAGTTGCCGGGGGGGGGGGGGGGGGAGTATCATTTGTTTTCACACTTATGGAATTTTTTTTTACCACAAAATTGCTGAAGAATGATAAACACAAAGGATTTTCAAAATAAAAAATGCATTCTATATAACAGTATTATACACGACGAGAGGCAGGGCCGACCCTAACAATTGCGGGGCCCTATGCGAAACGGATTGCGCGGGGCCCAGTCTGGGTAGGAATAAGGATAATAATTGAAAATTAAGATTTTGTATTTTGCATAGGTTGCAGTGGCCTAAGGCCGGCCCTGACGAGAGGTTAATGTACTCAAGTTTGAGAGTCACCGTTTTGTTGGTATAACCTTCTGATTAAGGAAATGTAATGGTCTAAATTTAATGTTCATAAATGCCAACGTAGAGGGATGATGGACTTGTGGGTATTTACTAACTAAAAGATAGACCGACATACGGGTATTTACTCACTAAGAGAGTAGACCGACATACGGGTATTTACTCACTAAGAGAGTAGACCGACATACGGGTATTTCTTCCCAATAAAGATGGAGGATGTCCAGACGTCTCACCAACAAACAGAAATATGTAACCGAATTTCTTGCGTGATATCAAAATGGAAAATAACACCAGGAGCCAGTCAGCCACTGTCCCCAGTTTTTCCCCGCCCCCAACGTCCCCGGGCCCACAACGCCCTCTCCCCCGGGGCCCTTAACTTCCCCACCCCCATCCGTATAATCTCAAACTTGAAGTCATCTACAGATGTCATGTTGGCGTTCGTCATCCGCGAGGTCTTTCAGTTCTCAGCTAAGCCTCGTGTGGGTCGACAGTGGACGTTTATGTGGGCCGACAGTGGACGTTTGTGTGAGCCGACAGTGGACGTTTGTGTTGGCCAACAGTGGCCGTTTGTGTTGGCCGACATTAGACGTTTGTGTGAGCCGACAGTGGACGTTTGTGTGAGCCGACAGTGGGCGTTTGTGTGAGCCGACAGTGGACGTTTGTGTTGGCCAACAGTGGCCGTTTGTGTTGGCCGACATTAGACGTATGTGTGAGCCGACAGTGGACGTTTGTGTTGGCCGACATTAGACGTTTGTGTGAGCCGACAGTGGACGTTTGTGTGAGCCGACAGTGGACGTTTGTGTGGGCCAACAGTGGACGTTTGTGTGAGCCGACAGTGGACGTTTGTGTGAGCCGACAGTGGACGTTTGTGTTGGCCGACATTAGACGTTTGTGTGAGCCGACAGTGGACGTTTGTGTGAGCCGACAGTGGGCGTTTGTGTGAGCCGACAGTGGACGTGTGTGTTGGCCAACAGTGGCCGTTTGTGTTGGCCGACATTAGACGTATGTGTGAGCCGACAGTGGACGTTTGTGTTGGCCGACATTAGACGTTTGTGTGAGCCGACAGTGGACGTTTGTGTGAGCCGACAGTGGACGTTTGTGTGGGCCAACAGTGGACGTTTGTGTGAGCCGACAGTGGACGTTTGTGTGAGCCGACAGTGGACGTTTGTGTTGGCCGACATTAGACGTTTGTGTGAGCCGACAGTGGACGTTTGTGTGAGCCGACAGTGGACGTTTGTGTGGGCCAACAGTGGACGTTTGTGTGAGCCGACAGTGGACGTTTGTGTGAGCCGACAGTGAACGTTTGTGTGGGCCGACATTAGACGTTTGTGTGAGCCGACAGTGGACGTTTGTGTGAGCCGACAGTGGACGTTTGTGTGAGCCGACAGTGGACGTTTGTGTGGGCCGACAGTGGACGTTTGTGTTGGCCGACAGTGGACGTTTATGTGGGCCGACAGTGGACGTTTGTATGGACCGACAGTGGACGTTTATATGGGCCGACAGTGGACGTTTGTATGGGCTGACATTTGAAGTTTTTTGGGATTGGCCTAGGATTATTGCTTTAAGATTTTTATTTTAATGCCGTTTTTTGGGGGTAGAAACTTGAAATTGGTATACAGAGATATTGAGAATGACATACAGAGATATTGAGAATGGCTTGCAAGTCAACAAACATTCTCTTCAACACCTGTTGATTGAATGAATGACATTTAAATATATTTATATTTTAATGGAATCGCCAAAGCAGATGGTACTGTTCTTTAAAAATAAAATGGGTTTACAGACTGATACATGTGAACTCGTGCCCTGCACCTACTGATGACCTATTTCCTTGGAGTAAAATCACGTTTGTGACATCCAACATGATTGACTTTCTGTCGTGGCTTGGAAGAAAGATTTTTCCGTCTAATGATCAGCTGACGCGATTACATTTACGTCAAATTTTCGATGACACATCTGATGCGGCGATTGTCATATGAAGGCTTGTCACGACTTTTAAATTACTATTTTATCAAATGCTCATTTTTTGTCAACTATGAAATACAAAACGAAATACACGCACAAGATAGTGCGTTCATACAAATATTTGACGCAAATGTGATCGTGTGAACTGAGCATAAAGCCTCCGCGGAGGTATCGAGGATGCTGTATAACAATCAAAGATGGAATGCAGTGTGAATCCACGGCTGAAACTCGCCATCGAATACGATGGGCGGCTCCTGAACACGGCAGTCGAAGCCTGTTATTGGCCGCTGAACGCCCTAAACTAAAGTGTGCCGCGCCACTGCACCGTCATGGAAAGACAAGCAGGTTCTTATCTTTTTGAGAAGCGCAAGGCATTCCTGCTGGCTGTGCCGTGGGGGCTTAGTGTGACAGCCACGCCCCTGACAGCACAACGTGGTAGATTTTTTGAAATGCTTATCTACAGAGCGACACTTGTGGCTTAGAACCCTCGACCGTCACGTCAACTTCCTTAGAGCGGGATTCGCCTAAAATCCGAGCTGTTCAGCAGGATGGGGCTGGGCTGGGGGTGGGGTGTTGGGCTGGTGGGGGGCGGCTGGGCTGGGGGGAGCTTCCAAATGTTATTTTTGGGATGGGGAAATATGCTCTTGTCTGTCTGCTTGTCTGGCTGAGGAAGGATGCCTTTTGGAAAGAGGAACGATGTCAGGGGCTTAGTCTGTCAAGGCATTACAATTCCATTTGTCTGCATGCTAACGTCGAAAGAATCTTGTTAAAAATATCAAATTGCATCAGGGATCCAGGTCAAATTTTTCGGAAAATACTGATTGCTTGGGGTTTAAAATAAAAAAAAAATTAAAACAATTTTCTGTTCCGATTATTTGTTATTTTTTTCCTGCCAAAGAAGACATTCTGAATTGCCGTAGGCTTGGCGAATGGATGACATTATTACATCTATTCAAATGATGCGATACGCCTGAAGTTAATTAATTGAAATGGTTTGTTCATTTTATCATCCACTACAATCCATGGATGCGATCCTATTCAGGGTATTAATTAACCAAATTATTTTTTTTCTCTCTTTTTTAAAAATCATGTCCTCGAGGCATTTGTTCACGTCTTTTGATCACGGTTTTCATGTTGTCGGATTGACGATTGCCCAACTGTCTGATTGACGATTGCCCAACTGTCTGATTGACGATTGCCTAACTGTCTGATTGACGATTGCCCAACTGTCTGCAATACACACATACAAAATGATGGTTGTCTTGCTTTAAGCTGGCTCTTGTCCGCTAGTTATCATTTACCCTCATACTCTTTCTGCCATACACTTACTCCCGTCTGCCATTTGCTGCACTGTGTCTGCCATACACTTACTCCCGTCTGTCATACAATTAACATTTCTGTCATTTACTGTTTGCATTGATATTTAATAGATTCCACCCTCCCTCTCTTCACATCCTTTTGTCGTATTGTGGTTTTTATACATTTCTCATTATCCCCACTTTTCTCTCCCACTCTCTCTCACTATTACTTTCTTTCTCAGACTTCTGTTTACCCTAAATTCTCTGTGCAGGTTTTTTTTTTTCCTTTACCCTTTTTTACCGTGTGCTTTAATAGAGACGTATGTCTGCCTCCTGAGTTTGGGGGAATGGGAAGAGAGGGTAGGGGGGAGTGGACAGCCGTATTTCTGAGGAGCTTCCCTAAATCACTTGGACTAAATCACCTTGACCTTGACTAGTCGGTAAAAGTACGATACCGCCGTCTTATTAGAAATACGTCGAAGATGTCGCGAGCTTATTGGACTTCCGGCTTTGAACCGATGGCTGAGACCGTGAGGTCTTGGTCCCACAGAGGGACACGGGGGGGGGGGGGGGGAGGGGGGGAGACGGGACGACAAAGATGGCGGATCTCACTGGGGAAAGAGGATTGGAGGGACAGACCATATGGCGATTGTCTGTGTGTATGTGTGCAATAAATGGCGAATGCCTTTGTGTGACCAATAATTGACATTAAAGAGGAAAGCTAATTTTTTATTTTAGAGCCGCATTGCGGAATAACGCCTGGATTATCCATGCGACACACTCTAATCCTTCCCCAAGACACACTCTAATCCTTCCCCAACTACATGATGAAATGGACACAGTTTCATTTGCCTGGCGTAGCTATCAGGGGTTTCGTTTAAACATATGCATGTAGTTAACAACCTATTCCTATCCATCGTTACGTATGACGTAGTTTTATGGTTGAATGTGTGTCGGACAAAGTGAAATATGTGTCACACAGGGTTAAATGTGTGTGGGACATGCTTACATGTGTGTCGGACAAGCTAAAGTGTGTGTCACATAAGATTAAATATGTGTCGGACAAGGTTAAATGTGTGTCGGAGAAGGTTAAATGTGTTGCGCATGATTGTATGTTCTAGAATTAATTGACAGATGTAAAATGTGCTATTGAATAAGTTAAACTTTCCTCAGTCTGTTCACATTTCAACAGAGAGGAACATAAGGATTCATTAGATGTATCCATCACGGTAATGATTTCCTGTACCAACACACCCGAGAGAGAGAGTTAAAATGGAAAACACATTTATTCAGCTTTTCGGTACCATATCCCCATATGGTATGAATCAAATACTCTCCTACTAATGTTTCTCAATTTCCCTGTTTTTTTTTTTTTTTCATTCCTTAGATTTTATGTATCCTAAATAATTTTTCGTTAAGATTCTGGACATTATTTTTCACAGTACTAATATTTATATTCTTTCACTTCCTGTAATGCTTCTTCCAACAACAACAAATGAGATCTCTAAAAAGTTTTTATTGCGCTCTGTTTATTGTCGTATTTTCATTTGTCCTGCCCGCTGAAAAAGTCTCAACGCCGAAGCGTTCACATCTTATCGTCCAGTCTTTTGATTCAAGCTTCCACATACCTTGTTCTACTATTTCATCCACACAGCTTGGAAGTATCTTACTCTAAGGTTTCAAACCGCTATTCATCCACATTCACAAGAAGCTCTTCTACAAACGAGGTGCAAAATGGTTATACCACATGGCGGTCTTCACTTTCCAATAAGGCTACACCTATTGGTACACGGGTATGAAAGATAATTGAAGGTACTATACGTTTGTAAACTTAATTCTTAATTTTAACTAAAATAAACTACTACAAATGACATCCGAATAGCATTAGTCAAAATGGACCCGGACACGCAGCGCCGCCATTCGCACCCGGGTACTATTAGACTCAATGCTATTCGGATGTCATTTGTAGTATATTTGAGTAAACTGAAGAATTAAGATTACAAACGTATAGTACATTCAATTATCTTTCATTTGATACCTCATTTTGTCTTACAAACCCAACAATAATATTTTAAATCGTTTTTTAATCCCAACCTCTCACTTCCGGTACCCGTGTACCAATAGCCAATTCGTTCCAATAAAAGCCCTTTATATGACACAAACACAAGACATCACTTTCCAATAAATGCCCTTATAATTGTGACACAAACACAAAGCATCATTTTAACTTTAAAAAGAAAATAAACAACTTTGTAAATTAAAATGGTTTGTCTTATCACAAGCTGTAGATAACACCAAGCTGCCAATGTTGAAATCAGACGACGGGGAGGGTGGGTGAGGAGGAGCAGGGATGTTTGGTGTGGGAAGAGGACGCGATGGGGCAATAAGAACGTTCGAGGGAGTGATCGGGGTAGGAAAGTGGCAGCTGTAGAAGACAGGTTAAGTAATATTGATCGAAGAAGTTCGATTAGTCCAGAGCTTTCGTTTATGTCACTGTAGCAGGTCTGTGTGTGTGTATTTATTTTGTGGGTGTCTGTATACTGGTCTGTGTGTGTATGAATTTATTTTGTGGGTGTCTGTATTACTGGTCTGTGTGTGTGTATTTATTTTGTGGGTGTCTGTATTTATGGTCTGTGTGTGTATGAATTTATTTTGTGGGTGTCTGTATTACTGGTCTGTGTTTTATAAATGTATTATGTGAGTATGTTTATTTCTGGTCTGTGTGTGTATAAATATATTATGTGAGTATGTTTATTTCTGGCCTGTGTGTGTATAAATATATTATGTGCGTATGTGTATTTCTAGTCTCTGTATATATATATATATATATTATGTGAGAATGTATTTCGGAAGGCGCACAGTACAGAAGGCGCACAGTACAGAAGGTTAGGAGGTTACGTCACTGGCTCGATAATGTAACTTCAAACGTCAAACAAGGATGCTTAAGTTCGACCGAAGAAATAAGCAATTGAAACAGCTTGACGTCAGGCGTCTTTAGTTAACTTAATACATCGTCGAGTATCCCCCCCCCTTTTTTTTTTTCTCTTTGTGGCATCAGATTGGAGACGTCATTGATCACACTGCACACAAACGTCAAGTCTTTCTTGTTATACAGATACAGACTTCAGTTCTTGTATTACCATCTCTGGAACATCTTAACGGTGGCATCGTCAGCATCGCCCTTAATGAATAGAAAGCTAATATCTTAACGGTGGCATCGTCTACTGAGGGTCTGGGCCTGCTCGCGTTGACCTCCCCCACCCCACCAGCCCCCAACCATGCCCCTGTCCACTGAGGGCCTGGGCCTGCTCGCGTTGACCTCCCCCACCCCACCAGCCCCAACCATGCCCCTGTCCACCGAGGGCCTGGGCCTGCTCGCGTTGACCTCCCCCACCCTACCAGCCCCCAACAATGCCCCTGTCCACTGAGGGCCTGGGCCTGCTCGCGTTGACCTCCCCCACCCCACCACCCCCAACCATGCCCCTGTCCTCTGAGGACCTGAGTCTGCTCGCGTTGACCTCCCCCCACAACTCCCCCAACCATGCCCCTGTCCACTGAGGGCCTGGGCCTGCTCGCGTTGACCTCCTACCACCCCCACCCCCAAGCGCGTCCTGCCTATCGCCTCTACCAAAAAAATGTTGCTGCCGATATCGATCGAGCCTGCTGGAGAGGGTGGGGCCCCGTCTGTGAAACTTTTATTTATAGGGGTTTCGGGTGTTGTTTGATTATTGTGTATACCAAAGGTTCCCAAACTTATTTGGCCTACCGCCCCATTTTCAGAAAAAAAATTACTCAGGGCCCCCTGAAATATTCATTCTTTAAGCGAACAAACAGAAAGATCCATATGGCTACCTTCGTCCTAAAATAGAGTAAATAAAAATGGGTTCTAAATAAGACACTTAGAAGCTTGAAATATAAAGTAATTTAGTACAAACAGAATATTAAAATAAAATGGGAATCACTGGTGAATACTGAATGTTGAGGGCACTCAAAAATGGTTACCGGAAATTTGATGGAAAGAAATATCGTCGACGGAAAATTGATCGACGGTAATTTGATCGAACGGAAATGTGGTCGAATCTTTTTTTCAGTCGAGACGTTAAAATTTTCGTCAGGTTTCTTCTTGAACGCACTATACTGTATAGTAAAACAAAATAATGCGTTCAAAAAGAAATTTGACGCAAAATTTTAACGTATAAATAAAAAAAAAACGATGCGACCAAATTTCCGGATACGCTTAAAAATACATTCCACACCCCAGAAGTTACTTTATAATATCAGGAGTGTGTGGGGGGGGGGGGGATCGTGTAGTCTATTAATATATGGTCTTTAGAGTGGAGAATTTAATTGTGAAATATTTGACTAATTTTTACTGACATCAACTGCTTAAGTGGCCAACAACAAAAAATATAGTTTTTTTTTTTTTTTTTAAAGTGACCAACACAAGTTAAAATGGTGGCATAGAAAGAGTGGGAAGAGTTACCGGTGTTCGCTGGTTTCATATGCATTTAAAAAATAATAGTGAGTAAAACATTGGCTCGTGTGCAGATTTGGGGGGGGGGGGGGCTGGGAGGAGGGGAGTGCAATTTTTTTCGCTAGCTAAGCTGAATTGACGTGTTTGAACTAGGTTCGATCTCTGCGCTGTGCCCGTCCGCTGGTCAGCATGATTTATTGACACATCAATTGATTGATGAATTGATTTCTGCACGGAAATATCCCGAGACTATTGTCTTGCGTTTCTCTCGTTTGGTGACCGTTCCCAGACGCGAGTTGAAACATCGTGTGCGTGTGTGCGTGCAAAGTCCGATCACTCATGTTGAGCACCTCGCCGGAAAGAAAAATATCGGGTCGCAGAATTAAAAAAATATATATCAATTTTGATCTTCCGCGCGGGGGGGGGGGGGGGGGGGGTTGTGAACCGCTTCATTTTTTCCCCTTTCCTTTTCATTGGGGGGGGGGGGGGGAAGAGAGAAAATACAACTCCAGCTAGCCGGATATTTTTACATTATGACGAGGATTTCGAATGTGAATGAATCTGGGTCACGGTCGTACTGTAGACTTTTTGGGGTGTTTTTTCTCTGGCTTCTCATCTTTTCACATCAGTGGGTTTTGTTATTTCTAAATTTGTTTTTTACAAGTAATTAGAACAATAATTTCTCCATGTATCCGTGGGATGCATGTATTGTGAACCTGTAAACGTTGGCGTGCATGTATTGTGAACCTGTAAACGTTGGCGTGCATGTATTGTGAACCTGTAAACGTTGGCGTGCATGTATTGTGAACCTGTAAACGTTGGCGTGCATGTATTGTGAACCTGTAAACGTTGGCGTGCATGTATTGTGAACCTGTAAACGTTGGCGTGCATGTATTGTGAACCTGTAAACGTTGGCGTGCATGTATTGTGAACCTGTATAGTTGGCGTGCATGTATTGTGAAACTGTATTGTTGGCGTGCATGTATTATGAACCTGTATTGTTGGCGTGCATGTATTGTGAACCTGTATTGTTGGCGTGCATGTATTGTGAACCTGTATTGTTGGCGTGCATGTATTGTGAACCTTTACCGGTGGCGTGCATGTATTATGAACCTGTACCGGTGGCGTGCATGTATTGTGAACCTGTACCGGTGGCGTGCATGTATTGTGAACCTGTACCGGTGGCTTGCATGTATTGTGAACCTGTACCGGTGACGTGCATGTATAGTGCATACTTACTTATGATTGTTTCCAACATCTGGAGACCCGGACTGATGGATTTGGAATTTCCGACTGTGTAAAAAAAAAAGGGGGGTGGGGTGGAAGGGTTGTAACATACGCAGGCTTAACTTAGGACTGTTTTGAGACTTGCCCGTACCACAGCATGTGTTTCATGATCAAAATATATTTACAATTTTGAATTCTTAATTTGAATTTTAGGTTAACATTTTACGACACATGCTCCCAATATGAGGGTCCAATACAGGCGTTTTTGAGATTTGATAATTGGTTCAGCTGAACTTTTGCTTAATGAGGTCAGTGACTGCCCATGATAGTCAGTGAAGGATATGGATAACAAGGTCAGCGGAAGACTCGGGATTATTAGGTCAGTGGAAGACTCTCAAAATGAGGTCAGTTGAAGACAGAAAGATATGTGGTAGCATCTTTATTTGAATATAGTTGGATGCATATTGATTTATTATTAGGTCAGTGGAAGACTCTCAAAATGAGGTCAGTTGAAGACAGAAAGATATGTGGTAGCATCTTTATTTGAATATAGTTGGATGCATATTGATTTATTATTAGGTCGGTGAAAACATTAAATAATTGGATGTGTGGAAAAAAAACCACTTGCTGGGGATAAGAGTGGTGGGGGGGGGGGGTTAGAGGGGCGGGATTACTGCTTTTTTTTACAAATCCAAAGTTTATATTTAAAATATATATTGCCAGGTTGAATAAATTACTATAAACTTATTCTTTCTTAATCTGCCATTTCGAGCAATCACACAGGTAAACAACTGCATGAAATGCACGAGTAAAAAATATTGTGGCCTTGATTGTGTCTCGATGGAATTAGGTCAGTGGTCTCAGTTCATTTTCGTAATTGAACCAGCCATGTTCATACAGTCTAACATATTTCCTGGTCAAAGAGCCAATATTCATTTCGGGTTTGGAGGGAAAGGGGCTGTATGAAATTCATTCAAACACTGTAATTAATAGCAGGCGTTAACCGCAATTTGAGAACCATTGTTCCACATACTTTATCGTCAGTTTGAACAATGTTTGGTGGAAAACTTACATGGGAGAGGGGGGAGTGGGTTGTGGCTGTAGAGAGGTGGGGGAGGGTGGGGTGAGGGGCTTTGCTGTGACAAAGGATGAAGGAGGAGATAAGCCCCTGTGTTGTTTCTGTTAGATAGCGTGATTACTACGCTTTCCTAGTCACGTGATGAGCCGAGATTGGGATTTGGGTTCCCCAGCTGTCGTCGTGGGTCAGTATCGCACCGTGCTACTCCACAGCCACATGTCGCCATACTCAACTCTGAACCTCGGGACTCGGGAGGTATTTCTGCCTCGGTCGTGCGTACAGTCCAATGTGCACTTCGTCATCGTGGTTGGTCAAGCGTGCTGGCGGCCATCAAGTGTGGTAGCACCAATGGCACTCTGTGTGATCAATGGACGAACAATTCATCAATTTCTTTGTCAGATTTGTCGATGTATGGACACGTGATGTTTACCTTCTGCGTCAGATTTGGTGATGTAAAGATAGACTATGTAAAATTAATGTGTTTGATTTGGTGATGAAGCATGGACACACTATGTAGACCTTCTGTGTTAGATTTGGTGACACACCATGTAGACCTCCTGTGTTAAATTGATGATACACACTGTAGACCTCCTGTGTTAGATTTGGTGACACACTATTTAGACCTTGCTGTGTTAGATTTGGTGACACACTATGTAGACCTGTGTTAGATTTAGTGACACACTATGTAGACCTTCTGTGTGTAGTGATTCGGTGATTTATCGGCAGCCTTTCTTTAATTTGAGCTCTAAAGTGTGCCAGAGTTAGGGTTTTCATTGCTGGTGACTTTGACAAGGCCATCAAGTACCACAATGAGGGGCAAGCTGCTGCACCTAAGCCCATCGTGCAACTTAGTGCACCATTTTAAGTTAAAGTTTGACTGGATTTATACCTTGTGTCACGTTTGATTGGATTAACTCAATGGAGTTTTCTAGTTTCCGGATGACCGAGAGAATGTCCTCATCACAAAGTAAGCTCATCTTTCTCCTGTTTGTGTAAAGACTTCCTCTCTAAGCGCATGTCCACGTTGTAGTTGTGTGGGCAGAGCGTTCTTTGCCTTGTTTACACACGTGACAAATTAAGGTGTCTCGTGCAGTGTTCACCTAGTGAACGGCTGCGAAATTAGTTGGAGTTAAGTTAATGGAAATTGGAAAATCTTTTTTTTTATTTTTTTTTTTAAGTTTTATAAAAATTCGTAGTTTTTTAAATAAAAGTATTGTTTTGTCTTATTCCCAGCTTTGCTCAGCAATGTCAGCTGTTTCTTATTAGGAAAACAAAATCCCCTACTGAACCCCACTCAATATTTTTACTCAATATATTCTAACAAAATCTTCTGTTTACATCAAACTATATCATAAGCATAAATTTCTCAATAGCCTCGAACCAAATCTCAAACATTCATCCAGTCACAAACTCGTCACCATATACTTTAGGCCGAAAGTCGTACTTCTATTTAACCATTGTCTTTTCAGATGTATATTTTAGAACTACCGGTACATTATTAAATTTCAGCACTATTCTCTCTCTTCTCTGTCTCTCTCTCTCTCCCTCTTCGTTTCTCTCCCCCCTGTCTCCCTCCCTATCTTCCCTCTCTCTCGCTTTCCCTTTCTTCCCCCCTCACCTCTCTATCTTCCCTCTCTTTTCTACCTCTCTCTTTCTCCATCTCTCTTTCTCCCTCTCTCTCTCCACCCTCTCTCCCAGATCAATTTAATGCCATTAAGAATTCACAGAACAGACCATATGTTCGAAAATCTCTATTTTGTTCATTATATTCTCCACGCCCTACGAAAATCAGTTCCTCATATTCCAAGTTCATGAGCGGCAGATCTGCACACACAAAAAAAATTAAATAAATGACAAACGCTGCACTAATTTTACGCCATGGGGGCGGGATTAGGGGCCGCACATGGTGGGGGGGGGGGTGGGGCGGGGTGTAGTCGCACGGTGAAAACTATTTCGTGAGATAACAATTGAAAGAAATTGATTTTTTGAAATACTTTTTTGACACCAGAGTTTTTAATGTAAAAAGGTCATGAGATAGGTGTCAGATCTAGTAGCCCACCCCCCTCCCCCACCCTTCATGTACTGTGACCAGATTTTGCTGTGTGTTACCTGGGGCTAGGGGAGGGGGAGACCGATCGGGGATGCAGCGACGACGGGTGATGCGAAAACAGGGACTTCCCCCCCGGGTAAATCGGGACGCCTGGTCCACGTACGTTCTTGATATCGCCACTACCTTGCATGCGCACACATGCTACCTCTCTGTCTGTAATTCTATCCCTATAGTTAAGTCCGCGCAGCAAACGGAACTACGACCATGGCGCTTTAAGTCCAAGCAGTCTTGTGTTCGAGAGTTGAAACTAAGTCTTGTAATTGTTGTGCTCCGGCTGATCATCCTTGAACTTGATAGTTTTATTGTCAAGAGTATAGTAATACTCTCCTCTCCACCTTTCATCTCCTCTCCAATCCGTATATATATATAATCTCGTTGCAAAACGCGTAAAGCCTCTTATCAATAATACAACACCCATGTGTTTTTATTCACACAGCTGTAAGGTGACATGGCGGTACTAAATGCTGCCACAGGCCGGTAGAGCATTAGCATTTTGTCTTAAGAACAGAAGGAGACCAAGTCTATCGCATCTCCTCTTCATTCCTTTAGCTCAGCCAAATTGCAGACGGCCAATTTCTTTTTCAAACGATTGTGACATCTGGGAAGTTTCTGGAGAATGTGATAACCGACTCTGCTACTTCCGGGTCGTCTGGGTTGTCGTTGGGGTGGGAGGGTATACCGTCCCCATTCAAAATACAATACACACACCACATCAACTGAACAGATACACACAAGCGCACGCACTCTCTCTCACACACACTCACTCTCTCTCACATACTCTCTCTCATACACATACTCTCTATCACACACACACTCTCTCTCTCTCTATCACATACACACACTCTCTCTCTAACACACACACACTCTCCTCTTTCACACACTCCAATAGATACACCGAGTGGGAATAAAAGACTGGCACAGACATCCGATGCGAGTTAATCCTGCTCAAATGACATGTGCTCTCAATCGTGTGACGTGTAAACCCCCCCCCCCCTTTTCCCCCTTTGGTTGGACGGCAACTGTTGTCCTTGAATTGACCTTGGTCCGACCTTTGATAACCCCCCAATTCAGTAAAGCCATTCCGTAAGTCACTACACCATCAAATGTACGTTGTCGGTAATTGTCATGGGGGCCCAAGAACACCTTGTTGAAATGCAGGGGCTATTTTTGGTCTTGAAAGTGGGAGAACCGCTCATTTGGGACATTATTTTCATGAAGGTGTCACATGTATGTCAAGTATGCGTCCATAATAACCACGTTACTAAATGGTTGAAATTTGAGGTTGCGCATGGGTGATCTATGACTGGGATCAAATCATTTGTGAGGCTGTGAATGGGTTGGGATCAAATGATTTGTGTGGTTGCGAATGGGTTGGGATCAAATCATTTGTGTGGTTGCGAATGGGTTGGGATCAAATCATTTGTGTGGTTGCGAATGGGTTGGGATCAAATCAATCACCGAAGTGACTATAATATTAACTGGATATTCTCGGGGGGGGGGGGGGGGAAGGGGGGGTATAATAATTGTCCTCTCAGCAACCGCCATCAAATTATAAATAGTTAAACAATCTCGATGCCAAGCGTCATAAATTATACAACTCCCGAATTATTATTATTTTTTTATACACGGCGCTGCACGGACTGCTCCTTAAGATTGTTCACGGCCGAACCAATAAAACAGTTGGCCATTGTTCACCATTCAGTGTCTCTTAGCCTCGCACCTCCCTTACGCCTCTCCTATCTCAATCACACCTTTTCTATCTCCCTTACACATCTACTATCCCCCGTACACCTCTCCCATCTCCCGTACACTTCCCCTATCTCCCCTACACCTATATTATTATCGCCGTGTTGCTGTGGGACTAGCACCGCCAGGGGAGAGCAATTAAAACGTCATTAGTCCCACCAACACGTCTGTTTACGCGACTGACGGACGCTCTGCGGCCAAACATCGGCCTAGTACAGTTTGACACTTTACTGAGCGTACTGAGCGTAGTGTGCGTACTGAGCGTAGTGTGCGTACTGAGCGTAGTGTGCGTACTGAGCGTAGTGTGCGTACTGAGCGTAGTGTGCGTACTGAGCGTAGTGTGCGTTTCTTCATTAAACAAAGCTGTTCGGATCGTGCTTTTTTTTTTCTTTTCTATCTCATTGCAAAAAAAAAAAAAGTAAACACGATTTTATCATTTTAGTTAAAAGTGTTTTTAAGTGGTTTCTGGTAACCGTGCCGTAAATGTTACGACTAACAGTGTCGGCCTCAGTTGATAGATAGATTTTACCGAGCAATCTCCGTGGCTTGAAATTTCTTTAGAACCAACTTTTTTTTTTGGTCCTGATCCATTGTTATGTGTATATTGAAGACAGTGGTTCTTATAACAGTGTAAACCTCGAGACACAGGCATATAGCAAATACTTTATAACCGGCTAAAGCCTATTTTAAACAAAAATTTCGTTTTAAGGACTTTTAACTCAAATGTATTGAAAAGCAACGTCGCCAAGCAGATAACTTTAAGCTGCATTATCGCACCAAAGAGATCTCTTATTTAAATATATATACAAATACACACATATATATATATTGCTTCTGGTGTGTCCTGCTTCATTTTCACAACAGCCCCCCCCTCCCCCCTAATCAACATGTTTTATATTAATAGTACTGAGTGGGAACAAACGCTGTCAGGTAGCGAGCGTCAGGGAAAAGGGTTGCTTTTTTCTTCTCTTTATGTCACAGTATTTGGGAAGGTATTGCTATTTTCGTTACGCTGGGAGTGGGGCTGAACATTTGAAAGAATATGTTGTAATCGGCAACGAATCGATGTGCCAATTTTCTGCTCAAAATTTTGACGGGAAGTGGGTCAACTAGCCGTTGGAAGATTTTGCCAGCCAGCCACCCAGCAACCTATATGCATAATAATAAGACTTCTGTCAATGTAGATTAGAATATGATGAGCTGTTTCTATAATGAACCCCTTCAAATCACTTTAAATATTGCAAGTTGCACTCTTGTTTTCAAACAATGGAACCAAGATGCTGATTAGTCGTCTAGTTTAATCACACTTTAATTATAATGAAATTGGACTTTGAGGTCAAATTAATTTTGCACTTAGGCTCGGTTCACACGATCAAATTTTCCTTCAAGCATTTGACCAAACTCCTCAAAAATGAAACCACGCACAAAATAGCGCGTTCATATAACAATTTGACGCGAAATTTGATCGTGTGAACCGACGCCAAGTCTTAGACTCCTGGAGGACGCTTGTTCACAGCTCAAATTTACATCACATTTCTTTTTTGAACGCACTATTTTGTAAATGTGACTAAAATTTGATCGTTTGAACTGAGCATAAGACCTCCTCTAAATTGTGTTTAGTATAGTTGAAACACACAACTGCACATCATTAATAACATGTAATTAATGAACCTACTCTCTATGAATATGTATGAATTTTATTACAGCTTCCGGAAGTCTCTGACAACGTGACGTCATGGAGAAGGTAGTCCTTTCAACACTAGAAATGTTGTGATTGCGTTCCCCTAACATTTGTATTACCTTCACTACGGCGTGCACCTAACATTTAAATTCACTCACCTATTGTTAATATTTACCTCGAGTCCCCAGTTTTCTTTAACACGGTGGTACTAGTATAACTGGAGTGCTTCTATCATTTTGTGGTACTAGTATAACTGGAGTGCTTCTATCATTTTGTGGTACTAGTATAACTTGAGTGCTTCTATCATTTTGTGGTACTAGTATAACTTGAGTGCTTCTATCATTTTGTGGTACTAGTATAACTTGAGTGCTTCTATCATTTGTGGTACTAGTTTAACTTGAGTGCTTCTATCATTTTGTGGCACTAGTATAACTTGAGTGCTTCTATCATTTTGTGGTACTAGTATAACTTGAGTGCTTCTATCATTTTGTGGTACTAGTATACCTTGAGTGCTTCTATCATTTTGGCTGGGGTTATTAATTTTTCATTAAATTTTGTTGTATGCTTTTTTGTGTGGCTATACATGTGTCTGCTTGTTGGTAGTAAAGGGTCACCATTTTATTGGGCTCTACTCAAAAGTCCAAACAGACAGTTATATCCCCTTGTGTGTTGACCGGTCTGAAGTCCAAACAGTTATATCCCCTTGTGTGTTGACCGATGAACGTATTTAAAGAACACATTATTAATGCCATATTTCTATCATATGTTTGCAGTTTTTTTTTCTTAACCAATAACCCCTTTGAAGTGAATTTCATTGTTGCATTGTTTTGTAAAAAATCTGTTGGCAAGAGATTAATTTTGATCGAATCACTAAGTAAAAAGTGAGTAAAATCCATTCTTTATATAAAAATAGTAATTTTTAAAATGGTAAATTATTTAAGTAGAAAATACTCTTTAAATGCCTACTATATCTGGATATACTTATCAACACCTTTTCTAGCATGTTTTCCCTGCATCAGATGAGTGGTATCAACCGTGACGTGTAAATCTGTGTTTCATTTTTAACCAACTGAACTATGGCTGGGGGTTTTGTAGTATGCGGTCCCTTTTTTTAACTCATCCCCCCATCCCCCAATAAATAAAATAAAAATAACATATTTTATACCGAATCATTTATTTAGAATCATCGTATTTAGAATTGAACACAACCGTTTCTGTTTTAGAACCGCTGGATCTCATCACATGGTGGATTTGTTAATCGTTTCAAATATTCGTTTTCTCCTGTATCTTCTTCTAATCTCTCTCTCTTTCTCTCTCTATTTCTTTCCCTCCCTTTGCTTAATCCCTCATTTATCTTTATTTTGTACACCTTCCATGTTGCCCCACCTCTCAATTTCACGTGCTTCAATAATCCTGATCAACTTGTACATTATGAATCTGGTCACATTGTTGCCACAATTTCTTTGACCTGACAGGCTGTGAGTCAAATTGTTCCAGACATGACACTGCTAGATGGCCGCCATTTCGGGAGCCTTGTCACGACCGATTTGGGAGTCATGTCACGACTATTTTGGGAACCATGTCACGACTATTTTGGGAACCATGTCACGATCATTTTGGGAGCCATGTCACGACCATTTCAGGAGCCATGTCACGACCATTTTGGGAGCCATGTCACGATCATTTTGGGAGCCATGTCACGACCATTTCGGAAGCCGTGTCACGACCAGTTTTGGGAGCCATGTCACGATCATTTTGGGAGCCATGTCACGACCATTTTGGGAGACATGTCACGATCATTTTGGGAGCCATGTCACGATCATTTTGGGAGCCGTGTCACGATCATTTTGGGAGCCGTGTCACGATCATTTTGGGGAGCCATGTCAACCCCGCGTTAGATCTGAATTCACGTCGAAGCAACTCATAGCGAGGTTCTTGTGTATCTGCTCTCATTGGTGCCTTGTCTTAGTACAGCGGTTCTCAACCTGTTGGTCGCGACCACTTTGGGGGTCGAATGACCCTTTCACAGGGGTCGCCTAGGACCATCGGAAAATACATATACTCTACAGTTATGACGTATCAACGAACATAATTTTGTGGTTCGGGGTCGCCACAACATGAGGAACTGTATTAAAGGGTCGCGCCATCAGGAAGGTTGAGAACCACTGTCTTAGTAGATCGAATATTGGCCATGGGCTCCGATGAACTCAAACACTTGTTTAACACTTAATTGAAGGTTCAGTTAAACGCCTCAATCAAACACATGCTCAACACTTCGTTGTACAAACAAATAAGTACTTGACTTACTTAGTTGAAAACGTATTTTAAACCCTTGTCGCACTCTTGGTTGAACCCTCAATTAAACACTTGCTGAACGCCTGGTTGAACGGTCAGTTTCAACCTGTACGCAAACACGTTATTGCTATTTATCCGTTGTAAACGAGTACACTGTCTAATTCAGTAAAGAAAACGAGTACATGTTAAGAAAATATTGTCGACTTCCACGCCCGGTACAGTGTTACGTATAATATTTGTACAGTATTGGGTACAGTATTGGGTACAGTATTAGGTACAGTATTAGGTACAGTATTAGGTACAGTATTAGGTACAGTATTAGTTACAGTATTAGGAACTATTTGACGTGTTTGGACTTAAATCTTCTCAACATCTCCGAATAGGCCGCTGCTAGTATGTACATCTCCATTCTAAGATTGCTATGATGTTGTTGAATCTTTTACATCTTAGCGTTTCGATCCATTGGAAGTTTCAGTATGCTAAGTTGTACATGCTTTCAGCTAGTTTGTCCAGGCATTCCGCTAGTTTGTCCAGGCTTTCCGCTAGGTTGTCCAGGCATTCAGCTAGGTTGTCCAGGCATTTAGCTAGGTTGTCCAGGCATTTAGCTAGGTTGTTCAGGCATTTAGCTAGGTTGTCCAGGCATTCAGCTAGGTTGTCCATGCATTCAGCTAGGTTGTCCAGGCATTCAGCTAGGTTGTCCAGGCATTCAGCTAGGTTGTCCAGGCATTCAGCTAGGTTGTCCAGGCATTCAGCTAGGTTGTCCATGCATTCAGCTAGGTTGTCCAGGCATTCAGCTAGGTTGTCCAGGCATTCAGCTAGGTTGTCCAGGCATTCAGCTAGGTTGTCCAGGCATTCAGCTAGGTTGTCCATGCATTCAGCTAGGTTGTCCCGGCATTTAGCTAGGTTGTCCAGGCATTCAGCTAGGTTGTCCAGGCATTCAGCTAGGTTGTCCAGGCATTCAGCTAGGTTGTCCAGGCATTCAGCTAGATTGTCCAGGCATTCAGCTAGATTGTCCAGGCATTCAGCTAGATTGTCCAGGCATTCAGCTAGGTTGTCCAGGCATTCAACTAGGTTGTCCAGGCATTCAGCTAAGTTGTCCATGCATTCAGCTAGATTGTCCAGGCATTCAGCTAGATTGTCCAGGCATTCAGCTATATTGTCCAGGCATTCAGCTAGGTTGTCCAGGCATTCAGCTAGATTGTCCAGGCATTCAGCTAGGTTGTCCAGGCATTTAGCTAGGTTGTCCAGGCATTTAGCTAGGTTGTCCAGGCATTCAGATGATGAAACAAAACTGGAGCACATGTTTCGATGATCCGAAGGCGTGTCCGGGGTCTGGCTTTGAATGGTGGGTAGATGTGCATGACTTAAAAGTCTAGCACCATTTGAAATCAGTGCCCCTGGCTGTGCCATGACTGCATGCTACCAAACAGTGCCCTTGGCTGTGTCATGACTACATGCTACGAATCAGTGCCCCTGGCTGTACCATGACTGCATGCTACGAATCAGTGCCCCTGGCTGTGCCATGGCTGCATGCTACGAATCAGTGCCCCTTGCTGTGCCATGACCGCATGCTACGAATCAGTGCCCCTTGCTGTGCCATGACCGCATGCTACGAATCAGTGCCCCTTGCTGTGCCATGACCGCATGCTACGAATCAGTGCCCCTTGCTGTGCCATGACCGCATGCTACGAGTGTTGAACCGAGTGTTTGACTAACGGTATTTTAAGGCTTCTTGACTTGTATTGTGAAACTGCCACAGTGTGTCGTTGGTTTCATTATGTATCTTAACTTTTTCCGGTGCCAGTTGCATCTTGCCATTAAATTGCATTTGTTGATATCTCATCCGGGGTGCATGATTGTCTTGATCAACCGTTTTGAAATGTTGTGTGCGTATGTGTGTGTATGTGTGTCTTGGTACTAAATACGTCACATTGGGAAATGGTGTCGGTGGGCCGTCGAGCGCGAGCTTCTAGATGCCCCCCGGCACACCTCCACACGGGACAGACGTCGGGTTTCCCAGCCGCCAGACCGTGCTGTAGCACGCCGGGACCCCCCCCCCCGGCCTGTGGGACGTCCGGTCGACCGAAAACGCTGCGTTTAAAGCGTTAGTAGCCGACTCTCCCAGATGGTTTGGGCGGGTTTGCCTACCCTCCGGGGAAATTGTGTTGCGTTACCACCCCCCAGGGAGCCTTTCAGTCGGGACGAAAAGCTGGGACGAAACGGTTGCCTTGGAGCAGCTTTCTCACGGCTGCGTAGCTAAATTCATCGGCATGGGTTTTTACCGCCACCGAAGCCTCATATCCATCAACCGCAACATGTAATCATGTTATTGCGTTACTACTTCCGTTGCGTTGGGAGTCTTGCGGTCGGCCGGGGTTTTTAGCTTCGGGTAGTCAGGTCCACCCTACTAGTCCGCCACGCCACTAAGAGGCAAACCCCATGTGGGCGCCCCCAAGTTTCCTCGGAGACGTTCCTGCTTTCGCAGGACGGGTGTATTGGTACTATCGGCATCAATGTTTCGTATTCATACTTCCTCTTTCTCTTGGTTCACTCTGTATCTGGTCCTCCCTTTCTCTTTTCACCCTCCTCTCTTTTCACCCTCCTCTCTTTCCTCCCATGATCCACTCTCTCGTTTCCTCTCTAACCCATAACGAATTCATCCACTAAGTAATTTTTGACGCTGCTATGATATTTGTAACGACAAATGTTCCTGTTGTGTGTGTGTGTGTGTGTGCGTGCACGCGTGATTATCGATAGTTACAAGTGTTTTGCTATAGTACCTCGGTAACACTGAATGGCTGTATTTCCGAAAGATTATCATGTTGTACTTGTTAATCAAATTACTGTCCGTACCGTTTATTAAAATAAACTTCTTAGTATTCCTTCGGAACGTTGTTGGATTCACGTTTTAAACACGAGGGCTTTGCCACCTTTACAGTTGAACCATCGCAAACAAACAAAATCTTCTCTCTATCTCTCTCACAAACTCCAAGTAACCCGGAAGCAGTTGTTGATAGATTCACCTTTTACGATTAAATTATGCTACAATCTTAATTTTAAACAAAACAACAACAACCTAATAGCATTAAAATTGAACTATCAACGCGCAGCTCCACCGTTTAGCGTCTAATCGAACACATCCTTATTTTCCGCCCCATCATATTTTTCAACACCCGTGAATATGATAGGATCGCAGTGGGGGTTGTTATGGGAGGTATGGGTGTTACAAACCACTGCAGGGGGGGCGCATAGAAATCTCGCTACCCCGGACCAGCGAGAGCCGAATAAAACGTCCCAGCTCCTGAAACTGGGGGGTCAGAGCTAAGCCGGTTGTCTCATAACTGCCGAACAAGCCTGGACGTTTGGGGATGTGACGTCTGGCTTCCGAGCTGGCAAGCCACCGGCTAATGAGTGCTCATGGTGTATACAAATGGCTTCTTTGCAGTCCTGACCGAGGACATCCGGGACATCCATATTCATTGGTCATTTCGGGTTATGGCCGGGATACTGTGTACAAGGGGTGTGGGATCGGCACCACGGAGGTACCCACGGCGTACCCGTGACGAAGGCTCCAGGGAGCACGGGCCTTAAACATTTACCTCATTTTTGGGTTTTGTGGGAGTGGGGTGAATTTTATCATTGGTGTCAGTGTTACATATCTGCAGTGGCGGATCGATGTCAATGGCGGTTCACAAATGATGGCCGCGTGGAACGCCATGAATATTGTACCACCATGGGATTGAGAGGGCCCGATCATGTCAAAAAGACCAAGAAATTTGCGCTTAACCCAGTGGATGGTGCCCGCCTTTCGGATTCTCCTACGCAGAACGTCCTTTTTTTTTATAGAGCACCGCCGCCATAGCTCAATGTACCATAGGCGTAAAACTTGGGTGGAATTATTGGAACATATATATATATCCAGATAGAATGCTGTGTAATAATAATATGGATCTTTTGATTTCTCTCATACCCCCACCCCCGTCCCCTTTGTGTGTGTGTTAGTCACTGAACTCGCGTGTACTTCACAACTATCTGGACCTCATGCCTTAGAGCACGTCTTAAACAGCTACTTCTGGTGTAATGCTATTCTTACATTTAGTAACGTTCCTTCACTTTGCAGTCGCCACTTGTTTATTCAATTGTATTTGAAAATGTCAATTCCAAAAAAACAATAATTATCTACTGTCAACTTTGGGGGACATTTTTTGATTTATTTTCTGAAACTAGTAGGACAAAGAGAAGGACTCCCATCGGTTCGTTTGCTCTTCTGTTTGTGGGTGTGTATGTGGGATAAAAGGGAAGGAGGCGCATTGCTGGCACACCAAGTAAACGAACACAGTTTTCACAAATACATACATACATTCACACAACACACACATACACACATTCACACAAAATCCCTTTTAATGTATTATTGCCAGTGTACCTCAGGCTGTGCATAGAGCTTTTACGAGTGCCAAGCAGGTCACTCGGATGAGTGGCCTGTTAGGAAACACGACTTATTTCCTGTATGAAATCAAGATGGAATATCGCGTTCGTACGAACTGTTTTTGTAGCTACCAGTTTCATAGAAATAATACGTGTGTTAATGACGTCACAACGTTCGTTTTTGTTTATTTTTTTTTTTTTAGATTTAAATTAAAAACTATATTCTCGTCAATTACGCTGGTATATGTTCCAAGGTCATAATATATGTATATATTTGAAATCGCAATGGAATGTATATATTTAATATTAATGAAACCTTGTTACCTCTTCGTTGTGTACAGAGGCGTAGCTAGAATGTGTGTACAGAGGCGTAGCTAGAATGTGTGTACAGAGGCGTAGCTAGAATGTGTGTACAGAGGCGTAGCTAGAATGTGTGTACATAGGCGTAGCTAGAATGTGTGTACAGAGGCGTAGCTAGAATGTGTGTATAAAGGTGTAGCTAGAATGTTTGGATCCCGGTGACAAAATTCATTTGTCCGACCCCCCCCCCCTTTTTGGGCCTCTATTAAACCCATTTGTTTCATCAATAAAACACGACCAAAGCCCATTTTGTCGTCCCCACTAGATCGGCGCCCGTGAACATCTGCCCACCCCCCCACCACCAACCATCACTAGATATACATGTGATTCTGTACCATAAACGACACCGTGTCTTACGTGTGATCCAAACAAATAATTGTATTGTTCTATTATCGTGGGCAGTAACTTTTACACCAATAACTTTTATACCGATAACTTTTAAACCGATAACTTTTATACCGATAACTTTTATACCAATAACTTTTATACCGATAACTTTTATACCAATAACTTTTATATCGATAACTTTTATATCGATAACTTTAAAACCGATAACTTTTATACCGATAACTTTTATACCAATAACTTTTATACCGATAACTTTTAAACCGATAACTTTTACACCAATAACTTTTATACCAATAACTTTTAAACCGATAACTTTTATATCGATAACTTTTATACCAATAACTTTTATACCGATAACTTTTACACCAATAACTTTTATACCAATAACTTTTAAACCGATAACTTTTATATCGATAACTTTTATACCAATAACTTTTATACCGATAACTTTTACACCAATAACTTTTATACCAATAACTTTTAAACCGATAACTTTTATATCGATAACTTTTATACCAATAACTTTTATACCGATAACTTTTATACCAATAACTTTTATACCGATAACTTTTATACCGATAACTTTTAAACCGATAACTTTTATACCGATAACTTTTATACCGATAACTTTTATACCGATAACTTTTATACCGATACCTTTTATACAGATAACGTCTATGCCGATAACGTCTATACCGATAACTTCTATACCGATAACTTTTATACAGATCACTTTTATACAGATAACTTTTATAACGATAACTTTTATACCGATAACTTTTATACAGATAGCTTTTATACCGATACCTTTTATACCGAAAACTTTAATGAAACGCAAAAATTTCATCTCCGTTCGCAGTTTTGAAATTCGCACGCGAAATGTTCTAACGAAAATTAAGGGTTTTTATAACGGTTCTCTATATTCTTCCAGTTTTTGCTACCAAGTCCCGCATCAGCACAACATTAACTCGACATCTTACAATTACACTGCCCGTAGTGTCAGCCTTTGTCACACTGCCCGTAGTGTCAGCCTTTGTCACACTGCCCGTAGTGTCAGCCTTTGTCACACTTCCCGTAGTGTCAGCCTTTGTCACACTGCCCGTAGTGTCAGCCATTGTCACACTTCCCGTAGTGTCAGCCTTTGTCACACTGCCCGTAGTGTCAGCCTTTGTCACACTGCCCGTAGTGTCAGCCTTTGTCACACTGCCCGTAGTGTCAGCCTTTGTCACACTGCCCGTAGTGTCAGCCTTTGTCACACTGCCCGTAGTGTCAGCCTTTGTCACACTGCCCGTAGTGTCAGCCTTTGTCACACTGCCCGTAGTGTCAGCCATTGTCACACTTCCCGTAGTGTCAGCCTTTGTCACACTGCCCGTAGTGTCAGCCATTGTCACACTGCCCGTAGTGTCAGCCTTTGTCACACTTCCCGTAGTGTCAGCCATTGTCACACTGCCCGTAGTGTCAGCCTTTGTCACACTGCCCGTAGTGTCAGCCTTTGTCACACTGCCCGTAGTGTCAGCCTTTGTCACACTGCCCGTAGTGTCAGCCTTTGTCACACTGCCCGTAGTGTCAGCCTTTGTCACACTGCCCGTAGTGTCAGCCATTGTCACACTGCCCGTAGTGTCAGCCATTGTCACACTGCCCGTAGTGTCAGCCTTTGTCACACTGCCCGTAGTGTCAGCCTTTGTCACACTTCCCGTAGTGTCAGCCATTGTCACACTGCCCGTAGTGTCAGCCTTTGTCACACTGCCCGTAGTGTCAGCCTTTGTCACACTGCCCGTAGTGTCAGCCTTTGTCACACTGCCCGTAGTGTCAGCCTTTGTCACACTGCCCGTAGTGTCAGCCTTTGTCACACTGCCCGTAGTGTCAGCCATTGTCACACTGCCCGTAGTGTCAGCCATTGTCACACTGCCCGTAGTGTCAGCCTTTGTCACACTGCCCGTAGTGTCAGCCTTTGTCACACTGCCCGTAGTGTCAGCCTTTGTCACACTGCCCGTAGTGTCAGCCATTGTCACACTGCCCGTAGTGTCAGCCTTTGTCACACTGCCCGTAGTGTCAGCCTTTGTCACACTGCCCGTAGTGTCAGCCTTTGTCACACTGCCCGTAGTGTCAGCCTTTGTCACACTGCCCGTAGTGTCAGCCATTGTCACACTGCCCGTAGTGTCAGCCTTTGTCACACTGCCCGTAGTGTCAGCCTTTGTCACACTGCCCGTAGTGTCAGCCTTTGTCACACTGCCCGTAGTGTCAGCCTTTGTCACACTTCCCGTAGTGTCAGCCTTTGTCACAATCCCGTAGTGTCAGCCTTTGTCACACTTCCCGTAGTGTCAGCCTTTGTCACACTTCCCGTAGTGTCAGCCTTTGTCACACTGCCCGTAGTGTCAGCCATTGTCACACTGCCCGTAGTGTCAGCCTTTGTCACACTGCCCGTAGTGTCAGCCTTTGTCACACTTTCCGTAGTGTCAGCCTTTGTCACACTGCCGCGCGCAAATTCACACACGCGCGCGCTACACACACCAACACACACACACTCACTCTCGCACTCACTCATACTCTTCAGTAGTGTCTGGACACGTTACCAACTAATCCAACGAAAGGAATTATTTCAAGTCCGATAAGACGCTCCTTGTTCACTACTGTCAGGACCGATTTATTTCTTGTGCTGTGTGGTTTTTGCGTGCTTGGCAAGCAGATGCACTCCATTGGTCATGTTGTATCACGCAGTAACTGTCATGTTGTATCACGCAGTAACTATCATGTTGTATCGCGCAGTAACTATCATGTTGTATCACGCAGTAACTATCATGTTGTATCACGCAGTAACTATCATGTATCACGCAGTAAATGTCATGTATCACGAAGTAACTGCCATGTATCACGCAGTAACTATCATGTATCACACAGTAACTGTCATGTATCACGCAGTAACTATCATGTATCACGAAGTAACTGTCATGTATCACGCAGTAACTATCACATATCATGCAGTAACTATCATGTATCACGCAGTAACTATCATATATCACGCAGTAACTATCACGTATCACGCAGTAACTATCAGCGTAGGAATGAGGGGTGGAGTTAGCGACACGCCCTAACTCTTTTATATTGAATGGTGTCACTTTCGGTCTTCTTCATAGCATGTTGCGTGGCAGAGGGCGGCACCAACCCTAAAGACGCCACTGATATACCTATTGTTTGATTTTGTATTTAGACGAAAAAATAAGAGATACAAATAATCACATGTAAAAATTGTTTTGCAAGAAAACTATACGAATGGTCCGGTGTTATATTTCCGACATGGCAATCCTTGAGGAAGACAATGCCATGAAATGATGACACTGAAACCAGTTCCAGTTGTTCACTGTGTATTTGTGTTCTCATCCTGGAAATGGCTTTCGCCGTGTGCAAACTATAAGGCCCATCCCGGGAAACAGCAAGGCTTGATGGGAAATCGGAGTCACATGATCAAACGTTGAATGTTTGCAACATATGATTCTATTGGTGGATGGAAAACAAACGCTGCATCCGGTCAAGATTTAGATAATGAACGATATTTGACTGCGATGGCCCTGATTTTGCTATGTAGTGATTGTTTTGTCTAACCCCTGTGTTTGCTGACATCTGGATGACTCTGGTTAGCTATGTAGCGATTGTTTTGTCTAACCCCTGTGTTTGCTGACATCTGGATGACTCTGGTAGGTTTGTAGCGATTGTTTTGTCTAACCCCTGTGTTTGCTGACATGTTGAAATATCACCCCAATTCTGACATTTGTCTTGTTTCAATTAAGTGACGTCAGTGTTAGGAATAAGGTTCGGCTTTAAAAAAAATCTTTTTAATTGGTGTATTGGTGTTTTAAACTTTGAAACTAGGAAAATGAATTGTCATCTTGTCCTGATATGCTGCCCATCAACTTTCAGGGATGTAACGGCTTTAACTCATTGGATGGTTGCCTGGTAACGCTGACTTTAACTCAATGGTGGTTGCCTGGTAACGGTGACTTTAACTCATTGGTGGTTGCCTGGTAACAGTGACTTTAACTCATTGGTGGTTGCCTGGTCACTGTGACTTAAACTCATTGGTGGTTGCCTGATATCGGATACAGCGGTTGAATAGGAGAAGAAGAATAACAGGGGTGGGGGAGGGATAAATATTCGGATAAATATTCCGATATTTTAAGATTATTATAACCACCACTTTAGAATCAACATTACACCATAGGTTAAGAAATTTTAGCCACTTTTTATAGACAGACAAGCCACGCCGAGTTTTACCAGCAGCCTATCTAAAAGTATGCACATATTACCACATCTAAAAGTATGCACATATTACCACATCTAAAAGTATGCACATATTACCACATCTAAAAGTATGCACATATTACCACATCTAAAAGTATGCACAAATTACCACATCTAAAAGTATGCACAAATTACCACATCTAAAAGTTTGCACATATTACCACATCTAAAAGTATGCACATATTACCACTTGTCATCAAGTAAGCGTGCACGTTTTTACTCTGGCATTTTTTCACACATGCAACGATTACTATAATCACTGAGGAGGCAGACTTTAGTATATTTAGTGAGGCTAAATAAATACATTACACTAGGTGACCTCATCCCCTGCTTTCGAAGCTGTACCGGGTACTCTCTATTGACTGAAATGGGAAATCGTGTCTCTAATAAAAATAAAAAAAGATATTAAAAAAGTTGTGTACTACGTCACGTGCAAGAGATGACGACTTGCGCACCGCCTCCGTGTTAATTATATCGTTAGGAAACGTCGAAAGAGAACAATCATCCATTATTTAATATTTGCTTAGTTCAATAATCTCAAACAGCGTTATTTGGAACACTCGCTCATCAGCATTAACCGAGTCAAAAGAAGGGGGTCAACTGAGAAGAAAAAGAGCTGACCCACCTAAAAAAATTGCTCCCACCTAAAATTGCTCCCACCAAAACGAGTGGCGCCCAGGCCTCGGGCAAAGCAAGTGATCGATAAGTAAAGCTCCCCCCTTCCCCTCTTCTTTTCTTTTGTGTGGCGCTGCAGCACAGTCGCGAGGAATCGGTCCCGTGCCAGCCACTCCACCACTCCACACGACGGAGCGCAGTATGTACATAGCCCTGCATTATCGAGTAGCCCGCCATTGATTCTATTGATTTCATTAAGTTTGTGGTTTCTTTTCTTGCGACTGTGTCAGTGGAGTCATGAGATCGTACGTTTCATGCTGGCTGGTGTATTTCATCATATCAACACACGTTTTCAAGTCTTCTTGTGTAATCTTTAGTTGGTGACTTGCGGGATTTGGCTCCCCTGATATTTTTACACAGGTCTTCGGACAGCGCTGTCAGCCATCGGCTATTCCCCCCCCCCCCTTTTTTTTTCTTGTTATGGAAGCGGACTTCAGCATTTCTGCTCGTCGGCCTGCTACAGGATACACATATAAAAATAGATAATGAAATAAAAAAAAACCTGTCACGCGCTGTGGGATTGATTTTTGATCTTCAGAAATAGCCGTGAAAATTGTGTCTCCATTTGTGTCTCCATTTGTGTCTCCATTTGTGTCTCCATTTGTGTCTCCATTTGTGTCTCCATTTGTGTCTCCATTTGTGTCTCCATTTGTGTCTCCATTTGTGTCTCCATTTGTGTCTCCATTTGTGTCTCCATTTGTGTCTCCATTTGTGTCTCCATTTGTGTCTCCATTTGTGTCTCCATTTGTGTCTCCATTTGTGTCTCCATTTGTGTCTCCATTTGTGTCTCCATTTGTGTCTCCATTTGTGTCTCCATTTGTGTCTCCATTTGTGTCTCCATTTGTGTCTCCATTTGTGTCTCCATTTGTGTCTCCATTTGTGTCTCCATTTGTGTCTCCATTTGTGTCTCCATTTGTGTCTCCATTTGTGTCTCCATTTGTGTCTCCATTTGTGTCTCCATTTGTGTCTCCATTTGTGTCTCCATTTGTGTCTCCATTTGTGTCTCCATTTGTGTCTCCATTTGTGTCTCCATTTGTGTCTCCATTTGTGTCTCCATTTGTGTCTCCATTTGTGTCTCCATTTGTGTCTCCATTTGTGTCTCCATTTGTGTCTCCATTTGTGTCTCCATTTGTGTCTCCATTTGTGTCTCCATTTGTGTCTCCATTTGTGTCTCCATTTGTGTCTCCATTTGTGTCTCCATTTGTGTCTCCATTTGTGTCTCCATTTGTGTCTCCATTTGTGTCTCCATTTGTGTCTCCATTTGTGTCTCCATTTGTGTCTCCATTTGTGTCTCCATTTGTGTCTCCATTTGTGTCTCCATTTGTGTCTCCATTTGTGTCTCCATTTGTGTCTCCATTTGTGTCTCCATTTGTGTCTCCATTTGTGTCTCCATTTGTGTCTCCATTTGTGTCTCCATTTGTGTCTCCATTTGTGTCTCCATTTGTGTCTCCATTTGTGTCTCCATTTGTGTCTCCATTTGTGTCTCCATTTGTGTCTCCATTTGTGTCTCCATTTGTGTCTCCATTTGTGTCTCCATTTGTGTCTCCATTTGTGTCTCCATTTGTGTCTCCATTTGTGTCTCCATTTGTGTCTCCATTTGTGTCTCCATTTGTGTCTCCATTTGTGTCTCCATTTGTGTCTCCATTTGTGTCTCCATTTGTGTCTCCATTTGTGTCTCCATTTGTGTC
Organism: Omphiscola glabra; assembly: GCA_964017045.1. Lineage (NCBI taxonomy): Eukaryota > Metazoa > Mollusca > Gastropoda > Lymnaeidae > Omphiscola > Omphiscola glabra. The sequence goes on from OZ024799.1 coordinate 24,835,015, forward strand.
TCCATTTGTGTCTCCATTTGTGTCTCCATTTGTGTCTCCATTTGTGTCTCCATTTGTGTCTCCATTTGTGTCTCCATTTGTGTCTCCATTTGTGTCTCCATTTGTGTCTCCATTTGTGTCTCCATTTGTGTCTCCATTTGTGTCTCCATTTGTGTCTCCATTTGTGTCTCCATTTGTGTCTCCATTTGTGTCTCCATTTGTGTCTCCATTTGTGTCTCCATTTGTGTCTCCATTTGTGTCTCCATTTGTGTCTCCATTTGTGTCTCCATTTGTGTCTCCATTTGTGTCTCCATTTGTGTCTCCATTTGTGTCTCCATTTGTGTCTCCATTTGTGTCTCCATTTGTGTCTCCATTTGTGTCTCCATTTGTGTCTCCATTTGTGTCTCCATTTGTGTCTCCATTTGTGTCTCCATTTGTGTCTCCATTTGTGTCTCCATTTGTGTCTCCATTTGTGTCTCCATTTGTGTCTCCATTTGTGTCTCCATTTGTGTCTCCATTTGTGTCTCCATTTGTGTCTCCATTTGTGTCTCCATTTGTGTCTCCATTTGTGTCTCCATTTGTGTCTCCATTTGTGTCTCCATTTGTGTCTCCATTTGTGTCTCCATTTGTGTCTCCATTTGTGTCTCCATTTGTGTCTCCATTTGTGTCTCCATTTGTGTCTCCATTTGTGTCTCCATTTGTGTCTCCATTTGTGTCTCCATTTGTGTCTCCATTTGTGTCTCCATTTGTGTCTCCATTTGTGTCTCCATTTGTGTCTCCATTTGTGTCTCCATTTGTGTCTCCATTTGTGTCTCCATTTGTGTCTCCATTTGTGTCTCCATTTGTGTCTCCATTTGTGTCTCCATTTGTGTCTCCATTTGTGTCTCCATTTGTGTCTCCATTTGTGTCTCCATTTGTGTCTCCATTTGTGTCAAGTGTTTATTATTAATTGTTGTTTGTTTGTTTTTTTTTTTTTTTTTTTTGGGGGGGGGGGGGGGGGGGCTTATTTCCCTTCCTCAGTTTTCACTGGCTTTGAGATTTGGATATTTCAATGTTTGATGGCATGGAATTGGGCATGCTGTAGCCAAAAACTATTCCTCTCCGCATGCTGCTCAATCCCAATATGTGACGGGAATGGTGGCATGGAATTGGGCATGCTGTAGCCAAAAACTGTTCCTCTCCGCATGCTGTTCAATCCCAATATGTCACGTGAATGACCAGCATCCATGACTCCAAGTCCAAAAACGATTGTTGGATTTTCCCGCTCAAGTCTTAGCTTGTGATGTGGCAGGACAGTGTTTGCAGGTAGATTTATTTTGAGGATTTTCAATTTTAAAAACCCAGCACGAAGTGTTAATTCGTCAAGGACTGCAACTGGGGTGGGGGGGGGGGTTGTTACTTAAACTTCAGTTTATCGGCTTTGAGAACTTTTTCTCTGCATCCTTTGATGCATGTCGAGTTTTGTTTGTTAAACGCTCAGAATATTCAATAAAATGTCTCATCAATCGTATTTTAATAGAAAAAACAGGAACTACTAACGCCAAAGTATTTAAAATTAACCCAAGGTTATTAATTAGGATGAAACGTTGAGAATTGTGTCCACACACTGCTGCACGGTTCTTAACTTGAAGTAACCGGCTGATATGCCCGGCATTTTTTTCTGCTTCTGATTCGACGATGTAACTCCATATATTAACACAATCCACACAATTTCGAAATATTAAAAGCGCCCCCCCCCCCCGCCCTACTCTAGACAGTGGTCGACAAACTCATTAGTGAAATGGGCATAAAAATCAGCAGTAGGACGATTCAAAAAAAAAAATTAAGAGCCAAATTCCTTTTCAAGAACCATGTTTTTCGGAGTTAAACCAGATTTGTGGCCGACTGGCCGAGTCACACTCAGGTCGTCAAAGAGCCGCATGTCGCGAGCCGCAATTTGTCGACCACTGCCCTAGACTATGCACTGGATCAGATTTCTGGGTACTTGACATATAAGAATTTGAATATGATACCTTAGCCAATCAAAACCAAAACGATGTCATTGCTCATATGAAATATCAATGTTAAAACCCTTCTATGCTAACTGTTATGTCAATTTGAAACATTTCCTGCCACCAAATATGCATTGTTTGTTAATCTGCAAAGCTAGTTTCTGTCATACGATTGTTAATCAGTGAGTCTCACTCTGTTTGGAGCACAAACTCGCTATAATTTAACGTCACAATCTCTTTGAAATAAGTAATCTGATGGATTTTTTACACCGCACGGACGGCACGGAAATTCTCACCAAGAAAACAAACACACAACTGCTCCCTGACTAAACACCAGCTGCAAATATTTGCCCTGATATCGTCCCCGATAATATCCGGGTCTGTTAGCTAGTTTTGTTTGAATTTGATGAGCCCGCCCTCCCCTCCGTCCCCCCGAGGCGGTTCGACGTAATCGCTAGAATATTGCTCACTACGGCCCCATTTCACTGACAATTGATTGTACCCTTTAGTTGATAGGGGGGGGGGGGCGCTCGGAAAAAAGAGGAGGATCTCTTTCATGTCCAACCACCCTCTCTGATATCATGCCTATTTCCTCTATGTTTTGTTTGCCCCCCCCCCCCTTTTTTTGCCGGTGACTCGCGTTTGAAGAGAGGCTGCGGCCTTGATACATGCCGAATTCGTCCCTCACGTGACCAAAACAACTGTGTTTGCAACCAGTCGGTGGCCGCCCGTTAGTAAAAAAATACATATATATATATTATTTATTTTATGTATGTGGACGATGGATCGCGCGTGTGACTGCCAGTCCGAATGTTTTTGGGTGTATTTTCCAGTAGTTGATTCGGATGGACCGTTGTGGCGGGGGATGTTGAGAGAGTGAGAACCCTTACATTACATAATACCTTTCTGTTTGATGAAATGTAAATAGGCAGTCGGTTAACATATAAAGTTCGATACCACCGCTGTCCCACAACTAAAAGCAAACGATACTATAATGATGTTATTTATTGAAACAATGTTTGACGTATGTTGATGTACTTTGGTCATAAAAAAATGACAAAGATAAAAATCAATTATCTCTCTTCAAATTAACCTTCTGTAGTAGGCCGCACCCCATCTTGATTTCAAACCATTTTCCGCACCCCCATCTCGATTTTAAAACATATTTCTGGCACCCCCACACGATTAAAAAAACATGCTAATAAATGCAAAGAAACCAGAGTTTTCTGTGTCTTTCCGCCCCCACCCCACCCCCCGACACCGACTCCTGCACCTCAGGGACCACCCTTGGTTAAGAACCGCTGTTCTATAGCAAACGCATGCAAATAGTCTTTGAAAGAATTCAACACTGATGACATGCAGTAAGCATACCAGACCTCGTCGCTGTAGCCAATGGTCAGAAAGTAAAATGAACGCATACGTTGATGACGTCATTGAAGTGTTTGTGTCAGAGGCGTAGCGAAGGGGGACAGGGAGGGACAGATGTCCCCGGGCCCCAGCTAGTTAGGGGCGCCAAAAATGTGCTTTGATATCATTTTTTAATGAAAATAATGGGATTGAGAGTTGAAAAAAAAAAGAGGGCGCTTTAAAATGAATCTTGTCCCCGGGCGCGAATCTTGTCCCCGGGCGCCAAACGCTGTCGCTACGCCTCTGGTTTGTATACCCATCAATTGTAAAAATCCTCCATGAAACAGAACCCTTGTGAAAACACAACTTATCCTAATGTACACGGAATACCGGTCCACGCGTTTCAGTTAACAATTAGTTTTCCATTAGAATTCCCCTCCACCCACCCCCCCCCCCCATGTGCCGCCCATGTTTTTATTGATGACACAACTGGGGATTGAATTAGCATCGGACGCTGGCCGAGTAATCGGTCTGGCTCCCCTCCCCCACCAACCACCCCGTCCAGTTCTGCTTGCTGTTCGCCGGGTCGGCTTCTCTCAAACTATGTGACTCTAGTCACAACAGTGGTACATTATTATGTACCAAGTGGTACGAGGTATGTAAAGGAAATATATGAGAAGGAATTCCTTCACTGCAATAATGGTTGTTACTATGAAAAATTTACTTGTGTGATACACGCATTTCAGCGTCCATTTAAGTGGCATTACAACTTTACATATACATATATATATATATATATATAATATATAATAAAGCACAATATGGGGACGCAATGGATAGTGCTACAAAGCACAATATGGGGACGCTATGGATAGTGCTACAAAGCACAATATGGGACGCTATGGATAGTACTACAAAGCACAATATGGGGACGCTATGGATAGTACTACAAAGCACAATATGGGGACGCTATGGATAGTACTACAAAGCACAATATGGGGACGCTATGGGTAGTGCTACAAAGCACAATATGGGGACGCTATGGATAGTACTACAAAGCACAATATGGGGACGCTATGGATAGCACAATAAAGCTTTATAAGGTTGCTTGAGATGACAACATAAAACCCGTGTGGTCAATGTGTCTTGAACCTTTGGTGGAAGGAAATACAAATGTTGTTTTTATAAGGGTGTCGAGGCGGCCAAGATACAATAGGCGATAAGTTAGTCAAGATACAATAGTCGATAAGTTAGTCAAGATACAATAGTCGATAAGTTAGTCGAGATACAATAGTCGATAAGTTAGTCGAGTTACAATATGCGATAAGTTAGTCAAGATACAATAGTCGATAAGTTAGTCGAGATACACGAGGTGACGAGTTAGTTAAAATACAAAAGTTCCGACGCGTGTTTAAAACAAAATTTTATCTGTCATTTTTAAGATTGTCATTTTTAAGGTTGTCATTTTTAAGGTTGTCATTTTTAAGGTTGTATTTTTTTAATAACTTAATTTGTGAAGTTTATTTTACTATTCTTTACTAATTTTTTTATAACTTTATTCATTTTGTGAATATTATATCACGTCTTTTTGGTGTGAGTGGACCGTGCATTACATTTAAACACAAAGATCATAGAGAAGACCAAGTACAGAGAGGGAGATAGAGGGAGGGAGAGAGAGGGGGAGATAGAGAGAGAGAGAGAGAGAGAGAGAGAGGGGGGGGGGAGAGAGAGAGAGGTGTGACGTCGAAGCTAAGACCGCCCTTCTCCTGCAGCTTGCATTACACTGAGCTGATACATCATCCAGTCATACATACAGATCGATGGTGGCTGGCCGTGAGCAGATGCCCCCCCCCCTCCTACATGCGCTAATAGTTTTTCCCTCAACTCTAAATCTAAATTGTTTTACGCCTTGCTGTATGCGTAAATTATGTCATCCGACTGCCGTCATTTGGGGACTCGTGTATCTACAGAACATCAAAATATGTCCAAACATGTTTTTGTATTTCAAAATAATTTACAGGCGCCAAAATTTATCTTATTGATGTTGTGGGCCCCCCCCCCACTCAAACTTTCGTCATACTGACGTTGTGCCCCACCCCTAACCTTCGTCATACTGACGTTGTGGCACCCCCAAAACTTCATCATAATGACGTTGTGTCCCCCCCCCGAAACTTCGTCATACTGACGTTGTGTTACCCCCCAAACTTCATCATAATGACGTTGTGCCCCCCCCCCTAAACTTCATTATACCGACGTTATGCTATCCCCCCCCCCAACCAAAAAAAAAACCAACCAAAAAACCCAAAGAACTTCCTCATACTGACGTTTTGAACCACCCACCTACTAATATCCTCTGCCAAAATTATTTTTCGTGTCATCTCGCACCGCCATTCAGTTTTTGACTTGCTCCACATATACATATTTGAATCATCGTCATCTCCCAACGAATTGACCTATATTTTAGATAAATTTTGATCTTTTCATCGACACTCAGCTGAGCTGACACGGCCGTGGGTCAACAGGTAAACCTCACACCTTATTCCCCCCCCCCCCCCCAAAAAAAAACCGCCTAATGAACAAAAACCACTTAATGGCTTAAGCTCAGAAGTAAGTACATCTGTAAGGCTGTTAACAACACCCCCCCCCCTCTCCCCCCGTCCCTAACACAATGAAATCACACTGGAGTTTTGGTACGGACTAAATGGTTAGCCCGGCTGGTGACAAATTATGTCTCGTTAAATGGCCTGTTAATGTTTGTCTGGGGCAGTAGCAGGTGGGAAGACACTCATGTACTCATGGAACAACCCCCCCCCCCCCAACAGGAACAACCCCCCCCCCCCCCACAAAAAGCAAAATAAAAACACTAACATCAGACTCAAACATACACATCAACACACACATACACATCAACACACACATACACATCAACACACACATACACATCAACAAATATGTTATACATACCATCTACCTGCCGAGTGTGCACATGTTAATATGAACATCTCTTTTCCACACCGCTCAATCGGCACATGTACTTTCATTATATTGCTGATCATATTGCTCAAAATATTGCTGATTATATTGCTGGTTAGTTTTCTGTATAGTTGAGGTGTGAGACAAATGTATAATGTAAGGTAGCCAATGGAATGAGTTGTTGTAACGGTGTAACGGTGAGTGGCATCAACTATCAACAGCCTGTGCATATGGTAGAAGTTCAGATGGTGAGTTTCAAATGTTTAGACACTGACTACCGGAACATCTGAGCACTCAATTCAGTGATAACGCTCACATGTTACCATCACAATACAATGGTCGAAGTCATGTCTACAATGCCAAATGTGCGCGCCCCCCCACCCCACCCCCACTATTCCCTAGACAACTTAATGTTTTCAAATAAACCTCCACACCAAAGATTATGAACGCCCAGGGGCGTAGCTTAAATATCTAGTGAAATCGTTGTGTGTATCTGCGATATCCGAAAAATGCAGACAATGTTTACAGCATATTCCTAGGGGGGGGGGGGGGCTGTTTACACCTCCACCCCTTTAGGGACGCTTTCGGTTTAGTTCAGTATTGACAGTCTCCAGGTTCTGGTTTAGTTTTAGTTTTGTTTGCAGACTTCATTCTCTACTTACATCAACCATGCACACTGAATGAACACACTGGGACTGAATGAACACACTGGGACTGAATGAACACATTGGGACTGAATGAACACATTGGGACTGAATGAACACACTGGGACTGAATGAACACATTGGGACTGAATGAACACATTGGGACTGAATGAACACATTGGGACTGAATGAACACATTGGGACTGAATGAACACATTGGGACTGAATGAACACACTGGGACTGAATTAACACATTGGGACTGAATTAACACATTGGGACTGAATTAACACATTGGGACTGAATTAACACATTGGGACTGAAAGAACTATAATGAAAAAAAAGAAATACCAAAAATACAATAAACACCTCACAAAGTTCTTCATAAAACTGCCAATAGATGAAACCCTTTAATATGGTGTATGTGACCATAACAGTCATGGTCGAACCGGCAGGGCGAGGAGTTGACGTCACACACAATTTTATTTCTCTCCACTCATGTCTCCACGTGTTTGCTCAGCATTTCATTGTACTCACCACCCGAGCTGCGCGTGCTTTTAAGCCTATTTACCGCCGGATTGTGGAATGGCGTTTAGTTACCGAGAACAATCAGTTTGATGGCAACAAGGAGATAAAAGAAAGGAGAGGAAAGCGGTGTAACACCAGGATTAATGAGTGCGTGCGTGTGAGTGCTTGTGTGTACTTGTGTGTACTTGTGTGTTTGTGTGTGTGTGTGTGGAGTGGGTGCGCGAGCGTGTGTGTGTGGAGTGGGTGCGTGAGCGTGTGTGTGTTTAGGTGGTTGAAGCCACACAATTATAGCGTGTTTTTAGATCTGATTCGATAATTTTTTTAGCTTGAATGTAACCTACGTCATCAGTTATATATTTAGCCCACGTACATCAGGTGCGCAGCGCCTTTGGTCACGGGATAATCTAGATTTCGGCTGATTTTATCGGATTATCGAAGTAATCTGCATAGTCCTTTGACAGGAATTCTGACCGGAATGTAGGACGGTGGCCCCAGGACGGTGGCTCCAGGATGGTGGCCCCAGGACAGTGGCCCCAGGATGGTGGCCCCAGGAGGGTGGCGTGATGATGGTTCTTTAAGGATGGTGGTTCCAAGATGTTTGTTTGAGGATGGCTGGGATTTCTGCAACTACCATGAAACCTGGTCTCTTTTGGTGCGTAGATTTACCCTGAATGTCTAGCACCATTTGAAATCAGTTTTCTGCAGTAGTTTCTTCGTCAAATCATTGCATGTTAGCGAAAGTCATGACCTTGACCGCTGCAGCAGCTCGAAACATCTACAGGAAGTGTGACCCTGACCGCTCCAACAGAACACAGTTTCCACAGAAAGGGTATTCAGAAGTATTTCAATGTTTTAAAATAGGATTGCCGAGTTATCATGTCATGGCCGAGTTATCTTGTCATGGCCGAGTTATCTTGTCATGGTCAGAGTTATCTTGTCATGGTCAGAGTTATCTTGTCATGGCCGAGTTATCTTGTCATGGTCACCGAGTTATCTTGTCATGGTCAGTGTTATCTTGTCGTGGTCAAAGTTGTCTTGTCGTGGTCAGAGTTATATTGTCGTTGTCAGAGTTATCTTGTCGTGTCCAGAGTTATCTTGTCGTGGTCAGCGTTATTCATGGTCAGAGTTATCTTGTCATGGTCAGAGTGTAAGTGACGAAGATCTGACTTAATGTCACTCGTCACTTTGGCTCACGGTCGGTCAGCCATCGAAGTTATTTGCATATTTTCTGAGGGTGGTGCTTTTAAGAGTCAGTCAAGCGAAGATCTCATGAATTCACGACATAACAGATTTTTTTAAGAGTCAGTCAAGCGAAGATCTCATGAATTCACGACATAACAGATTTTTTTAAGAGTCAGTCAAGCGAAGATCTCATGAATTCACGACATAACAGATTTTTTTAAGAGTCAGTCAAGCGAAGATCTCATGTACTCACCACATAACATATCTCTTACTTATTGCAAAGTGTGTAGGTATACATAAGTTGTGTTGACAATGTGTTCGCCTGGTTCTGTTCTATTGTTCATTCTACATTCTTTTGATTGATTTGATTATTTTGTTCTACAGATGGAACCCATGGTTCTTAACTAATATTTTCTTTAAAAATTCCAATGAACATTTTTTGGAAATCCTTGGACCTTCTTCCCTTTACTGACACTGAATATTCGTTCGTTTTCTTTGTTTTTATTGCTGCGATGGGACAAAGATATGTTAGTTATAAGATATGGCTGTGATGGGACAAAGCTATGTTAGCATTAAGTTATATAGATATGGCTGTGATGGGACACAGCTATGTTAGTTTTAAGATATGGTTGTGATGGGACAAAGCTATGTTAGCTATAAGTTATATAGATATGGCTGTGAATGGACAAAGCTATGTTAGTTATAAGTTATAAGATATGGCTGTGATGGGACAAAGCTATGTTAGCTATAAGTTATAAGATATGGCTGTGATGGCACAAAGCTATGTTAGTTATACGTTATAAGATATGGCTGTGAGCGTTTCATCCAACCCCCCTCCCACATACACACACTGTTTTTGTCCGTAGACTACTTTATATGGCCGCCAAATATACATGACTGTCTTTTTAGCACTTCCCTTATGTCGTGTATGACAGATAGATTCTAAGGCTTATTTGATAGATTCTAAGGCTTATGTTGCCACGGAGAAAACTTTTCCGACTTCTCCGCAGTTCCAAACCTGTTCCCTCTAATTCCCCCCCCCCTCAGTGGCGTAGTGAGAAGGGTCAAGGGGGGCATCATGCCCCGGGCGCTACTCACAAAGGGGCGCCAAATGGTCTATTTTACTATAATATTGTATGGTTTTCGAATAGGTATTGGGGGGGCGCTAAAAAGGTATTGTGCCCCGAGCGCGAGTTAAGCTCGCTACGCCACTGCCCCCCCCCCCCCCAAAAAAAAAAACCCACCTCAAACGCACGCACTTTTCTTCTTCTTCTAAAAAACAATTCCTTGTCGGGAATATGGAGTTGACAATACTCTGCCACACATCACGCACATTTGTTTGAAGAGAAATTTGTGGGGAAATTATCATGAGTTGTTTTACAATCTATTCGTTGTCAGGGACATTACAGTAAGATCCTTTACATTAATGGTTAGGAAAATTATACGAGGCTACTTAACAATATATCAGGTGTGAAGGATGTATTATAAAGGTTGTTTTATGATAAATCATGGGTCAGGCAATTGATACCCAACATCGACAACAACGGGATGTTAAGATGACGCCAATGTCAATTTATAGATCATTGACAACGACGGGATGTTAAGATGCTGCCAATGTCAATTTATAGATCATTAACAACAACGTGATGTCAAGATGACGCCAATGATCATTGACAACAACGGGATGTTAAGATGCTACCAATGTCAATTCATAGAACATCGCATAGAAAAAAGGTTTTAAATAAAATCCGCCAATCTTTAGTTGAATCTGTATTTCCCCGTTTTAATAAAAGACAATGTGTCATGACATAATAAAACGACAAAGTGTCATGACATAATGAAACGACACTGTGTCATGACATAATGAAACGACACTGTGTCATGACATAATAAAACGACAAAGTGTCATGACATAATGAAACGACACTGTGTCATGACATAATGAAACGACACTGTGTCATGACATAATAAAACGACAAAGTGTCATGACATAATGAAACGACACTGTGTCATGACATAATGAAACGACACTGTGTCATGACATAATAAAACGACAAAGTGTCATGACATAATAAAACGGCAACGTGTCATGACATAATAAAACGACAATGTGTCATGACATAATATGACTGTTTTCACTGAGATGCATAGGCCGTTAGATGCTTATTCGTACATCTGGTCATGAAGTCATATCCGTACAGTATATCCTGAGGCCATACCCTCTGCCAAGCTTAGGATTACACCTCTAGGGGTGGGGATGTTAAGATTCTCAGAAGGATGATATGCAATTTCAAATGTACGGTAATCTATCAGCATCGCGTGTCTGATCAAAAGAAGAAGACATTCTATGAAATAGTTAGCTAAGAAGACATTTTATGAAGTAGTTAGCTAAGAAGACATTCTATGAAGTAGTTAGCTAAGAAGACATTATATGAAGTAGTTAGCTAAGAAGACATTCTATGAAGTAGTAAGCTAAGAAGACATTCTATGAAGTAGTTAGCTAAGAAGACATTCTATGAAGTAGTTAGCTAAGAAGACATTCTATGAAGTAGTTGGCTAAGAAGAAATTCTATGAAGTAGTTAGCTAAGAAGACATTCTATGAAGTAGTTAGCTAAGAAGACATTCTATGAAGTAGTTGGATAAGAAGACATTCTATGAAGTAGTTAGCTAAGAAGACATTCTATGAAGTGGTTAGCTAAGAAGACATTCTATGAAGTAGTTGTCTAAGAAGACATTCTATGAAGTAGTTGGCTAAGAAGAAATTCTATGAAGTAGTTAGCTAAGAAGACATTCTATGAAGTAGTTAGCTAAGAAGAAATTCTATGAAGTAGTTAGCTAAGAAGACATTCTATGAAGTAGTTAGCTAAGAAGACATTCTATGAAGTAGTTAGCTAAGAAGAAATTCTATGAAGTAGTTGGCTAAGAAGACATTCTATGAAGTGGTTAGCTAAGAAGACATTCTATGAAGTAGTTGTCTAAGAAGACATTCTATGAAGTAGTTAGCTAAGAAGACATTCTATGAAGTAGTTGGCTAAGAAGAAATTATATGAAGTAGTTGGCTAAGAAGACATTCTATGAAGTGGTTAGCTAAGAAGACATTCTATGAAGTATTTAGCTAAGATTAAGTACAAAGCCGAGGGGTAATATAGCGAGATATAAAGGGACTGATTTACCATCCACTGGGGTAGGCAATAAAAGCAACACACACAAATACACATAGTACATACACAAATACATACACACACACAAATACACTGTGTACACACACAGTACACACATAAAAGTACACACACAAACAGTACACCAGTGTCCGAGACACTCCATCACCAATATTTACAATCTCCTTTGACGGGGTCTTTACATTTGCATATTTGGAATCTCTAAGATCACATTTATCTTATGATTTCGTGTGATTCATCCCATAGCAGTAGCAATGGGTTCACGTGTACTCTGTCTGATCTCTACAGTAAACATAATGGGCAGTAAGCCAGTGATCATGATGGGCAATAAAACAGATGAGCAACAAGCCAGTAACCATGATGGGCAATAAGCCAGTGACCATGGTGGGAAATAAGCCAGTGACCATGATGGGCAATAAGCCAGTAGCCATAATGGGCAGTAAGCCAGTAACCGCGATGGGCAATAGCCAGTAAACATATTGGGCAATAAGCCAGTGACCATGGTGGGAAATAAGCCAGTAACCATAATGGGCAATAAGCCAGTAACCATGATGGTCAATAAGCCAGTAACCATGATGGGCAATAAGCCAGTAATCATGATGGGAAATAAGCCAGTAACCTTAATGGGCAATAAGCCAGTAACCATGATGGGCAATAAGCCAGTAAACATGGTGGGGGAATAGGCCCAGTAGACATGCTGGGGAATAGGCCCAATAGACATGCTGGGGAATAGGCCCAGTAGACATGATGGAGGAATAGGCCCAGTAGACATGCTGGGGAATAAGCCCAGTAGACATGCTGGAAGAATAGGCCCGGTAGACATGCTGGGGAATACGCCCAGTAGACATGCTGGAGGAATAGGCCCGGTAGACATGCTGGTGGAATAGGCCCAGTAGACATGGTGGGGGAATAGGCCCAGTAGACATGCTGGAGGAATATGCCCAGTAGACATGGTGGGGAATAGGCCCAGTAGACATGCTGGAGGAATAGGCCCAGTAGACATGGTGGGGGAATAGGCACATTAGACATGCTGGGGGAATAGGCCCAGTTGACATGCTGGGGGAATAGGCACAGTAGACATGATGGACAATAGACTGTCTACTTCACTAATGAAATACGAAGTTGTGGCTCGAGTTCTCCTTGTAAATACAAACGGTTTGTGTTGTCCTATGAATGTATCTCATGGCATTTTTCAACGTTTGCTTAACGCTCTGTTCCATATATCAGTCTTAGAATAGTAAGGCATTATAAGAGTGGCACCCGGGGCACTAACGTAGTCTTGTTGTACATCCTTGAGCACATATTCAATTGTGCATAACTGTACATCATTAAGCACATCTTCAACTGCAGTGTATACCTGTACATCATTAAGTAAAACTTAAATTGTAGTGCATACCCCGGTTACCCCTACATGTTGTTGGCTAGAGACGTGGGTGTTATGTGATGGTTTGCTAAAAAGGGCATCAAAGACGAAATACTACTTAGGCCGGGTATCTTAGACCAGACATCTTAGACCAGACATCTTAGACCAGACATCTTAGACCAGACATTTTAGACCAGACATTTTAGACCAGACATCTTAGACCAGTAAACATCTTAGACCGTACATTTTAGGAGCAGATATCTGAGATCGTAGACCTTAGACCAGCCATCTTAGACCGTACAATATTGACGGGACATTTTATACTGAACATCTCAGACCGGGCATCTTACACCAAGAGCAGTGGTGATCACCGAGAATGAAACGGAGACGCCTATGGAACGGATAGAAATGTGTGCGTGTGTGTGGGGGTGTACATGCAAATATTGTAGCTGAACACTAAGTGGGCTCCGTGGTAATGGTGGGTAGAATTACCTAGGGAGAAAACGGAGAAATGATGGTCGACCTTTACAAGGTTTAAGTCATTTGATCAGATCTTATCTCCCATTTAAATATGGTGCTTTATTCGGCGATCAATATAAAGCTGTCAATATTTTCTCTAATTAATTCTAAATTTGATTGTCTTTTATGTAGAAGAGAGGTGCCACCCGTTTCACCTCCCCACCACCACCACTTCCCGCAAAAGAGCTGCTCCCCCATAATGACTTCACGGATTCATTAGGGTAGTAACCCATTTTACAGCAGATGAAGATATAAAGGAACTGTTGAAAGATATAAACTTAATAAAGAGAAGATATAAAGAGACTATAAAGAGACACTGCTGCAATGTAACTGTATAATACGGTAGCGCTACAAGATTTTGACCAACTGCACAGGGAATTTTTCGTGTAGTTGTGGAAGGGGGGGGCAGCAAAAAGTTTGACCCACCCAGGGCGTCACTTACCCTTAACTATGCCGCTGTTGTTATACCTTGATCTACAGAAGCAAGGATGTCTTAAAACCACTGTTGTTATACCTTGATCTACAGTACGAAACCGCTGTTGTTATGTCTTGATCTACAGTAGCAGGGATGTCTTAAAACCACTGTTGTTATACCTTGATCTACAGTACGAAACCGCTGTTGTTATGTCTTGATCTACAGTAGCAGGGATGTCTTAAAACCGCTGTTGTTATGTCTTGATCTACAGAAGCAAGGATGTCTTAAAACCACTGTTGTTATGCCTTGATCTACAGAAGCAAGGATGTCTTAAAACCGCTGTTGTTATGCCTTGATCTACAGAAGCAAGGATGTCTTAAAACCACTGTTGTTATGCCTTGATATATAGTACGAAACCGCTGTTGTTATGTCTTGATCTACAGTAGCAGGGATGTCTTAAAACCGCTTGTTGTTATGTCTTGATCTACAGTAGCAGGGATGTCTTAAAACCACTGTTGTTATGCCTTGATATATAGTACAAAACCACTGTTGTTATGCCTTGATCTATAGTACGAAACCACTGTTGTTATGCCTTGATCTACAGTACGAAACCACTGTTGTTATGCCTTGATCTATAGTACGAAACCAATGTTGTTATGCCTTGATCTATAGTACGAAACCACTGTTGTTATGCCTTGATCTACAGTTCGTAACCACTGTTGTTATGCCTTGATCTACAGTTCGAAACCACTGTTGTTATGCCTTGATCTAGAACGAGGGGTGTCTTAAAACCACTGTTGTTATGCCTTGATCTACAGAAGCAGGGATGTCTTAAAACCACTGTTGTTATGCCTTGATCTATAGTACGAAACCAATGTTGTTATGCCTTGATCTATAGTACGAAACCACTGTTGTTATGCCTTGATCTACAGTACGAAACCACTGTTGTTATGCCTTGATCTATAGTACGAAACCAATGTTGTTATGCCTTGATCTATAGTACGAAACCACTGTTGTTATGCCTTGATCTACAGTTCGAAACCACTGTTGTTATGCCTTGATCTACAGTTCGAAACCACTGTTGTTATGCCTTGATCTAGAACGAGGGGTGTCTTAAAACCACCGTTGTTATGCCTTGATCTACAGAAGCAGGGATGTCTTAAAACCACTGTTGTTATGCCTTGATCTACAGAAGCAGGGATGTCTTAAAACCAAGTATTGATAACCTTCTCAGGCGTTAAGTCTAGCCCCACAAGATTGGTATTAGCGTTCATATTTTAGAACCACTGCCGTTAGAAATGCAAATGAAATATGAGTTCTGGCCACTAGTGAGGTCCCCAGGGGGAGCCACGTGAACTTGGCATATGTTGTACGTCATACACCATGGGAGCTGTCTTATGTTCAAAGCGGAGCTGTCTCCTCGTTGACATAGTTCACAACTTTTTTGAAGGAAAAAAAAAAAAAACTACGGGCCAAGGCTTCTCAAACCTTACTGTTAGATGGGTTTTATCAAACATGTTGATCGGTTTCATGAAAATGCATTTACCCCCCCCCTCCCCCGGCGTCCATTTTTAAAATCTCTCTCCCCCTCTCTCCATCATCTCCCTCCCTCTCTCCTTCATCTCCCTCCATCTCTCTGCTTCCCCCCTTACCTCTCTCTCTTCTACTTGATGAGATATTGAATATCTCTCTCTCTCTATTTTACTTGACGATATATTTAACATCTCTCTTTCTCCCTCTTTCTTCTACTTGATGAGATATTGAACATCTCTCTCTCTATTTTACTTGATGAGATATTTAACATCTCTCTCTCTTTCTCTCTATTTTACTTGACGAGATATTTAACATCTCTCTCTCTATTTTACTTGATGAGATATTTAACATCTCTCTCTCTTTCTCTCTATTTAACTTGACGAGATATTTAACATCTCTCTTTCTCCCTCTTTCTTCTACTTGATGAGATATTGAACATCTCTCTTTCTCTCTCTCTTCTACTTGATGAGATATTGAACATCTCTCTCTCTATTTTACTTGATGAGATATTGAACATCTCTCTTTCTCTCTCTCTTCTACTTGATGAGATATTGAACATCTCTCTTTCTCTCTCTCTCTATTTGACTTGAGATATTGAACATCTCTCTTTCTCTCTCTCTCTATTTGACTTGATGAGATATTGAACATCTCTCTTTCTCTCTCTTTCTTCTACTTGATGAGATATTGAACATCTCTCTCTCTATTTTACTTGATGAGATATTGAACATCTCTCTTTCTCTCTCTCTCTATTTTACTTGATGAGATATTGAACATCTCTCTTTCTCTCTCTCTCTATTTTACTTGATGAGATATTGAACATCTCTCTCTCTCTCTCTCTATTTTACTTGATGAGATATTGAACATCTCTCTCTCTATTTTACTTGATGAGATATTGAACATCTCTCTCTCTCTCTCTCTTCTACTTGATGAGATATTGAACATCTCTCTTTCTCTCTCTCTCTATTTTACTTGATGAGATATTGAACATCTCTCTCTCTCTCTCTCTCTATTTTACTTGATGAGATATTGAACATCTCTCTCTCTCTCTCTATTTTACTTGATGAGATATTGAACATCTCTCTTTCTCTCTCTCTCTATTTTACTTGATGAGATATTGAACATCTCTCTTTCTCTCTCTCTCTCTATTTTACTTGATGAGATATTGAACATCTCTCTTTCTCTCTCTCTCTATTTTACTTGATGAGATATTGAACATCTCTCTTTCTCTCTCTCTCTATTTTACTTGATGAGATATTGAACATCTCTCTTTCTCTCTCTCTCTATTTTACTTGATGAGATATTGAACATCTCTCTCTCTCTCTCTCTATATTTTACTTGATGAGATATTGAACAACTCTCTCTCTATTTTACTTGATGAGATATTGAACATCTCTCTCTCTCTCTCTCTCTCTTCTACTTGATGAGATATTGAACATCTCTCTTTCTCTCTCTCTCTCTATTTTACTTGATGAGATATTGAACATCTCTCTCTCTCTCTCTCTCTCTATTTTACTTGATGAGATATTGAACATCTCTCTCTCTCTCTATTTTACTTGATGAGATATTGAACATCTCTCTTTCTCTCTCTCTCTATTTTACTTGATGAGATATTGAACATCTCTCTTTCTCTCTCTCTCTATTTTACTTGATGAGATATTGAACATCTCTCTTTCTCTCTCTCTCTATTTTACTTGATGAGATATTGAACATCTCTCTCTCTCTATCTCTCTCTCTCTCTATTTTACTTGATGACATATTGAACATCTCCCTTTCTCTCTCTCTATTTGACTTGATGAGATATTGAACATCTCTCTTTCTCTCTCTTTCTTCTACTTGATGAGATATTGAACATCTCTCTCTCTATTTTACTTGATGAGATATTGAACATCTCTCTTTCTCTCTCTCTCTTCTACTTGATGAGATATTGAACACACCTACCTCTATATTCTTCTATTTGACCAGTTATTTCACCTCTCTCTCTCTCTCTCTCTCTCTCTCTCTCCTACTTGTTGATCATCTGTTCACAAACCTGATGAAGCTATTTTCTGTTAGTTTCACATTGTTCTCTCTCTCCTACTTGTTGATCATCTGTTCACAAACCTGATGAAGCTATTTTCTGTTAGTTTCACATTGTTCTCTCTCTCCTACTTGTTGATCATATGTTCACAAACCTGATGAAGCTATTTTCTGTTAGTTTCACATTGTTCTCTCTCTCCTACTTGTTGATCATATGTTCACAAACCTGATGAAGCTATTTACTGTTAGTTTCACATTGTTCCCACACCCACACCCCCCCAAACACACTTCGTGTTTACTCCCCTGATACGTAATGGGTGGAAGTAATGGGCCGTTACTGGTCAGTAAATTGATAACATATATTATAGTGTTCAGCTTGTTGTGTCGTCAGCTAGTCGTATAGTCAGCTTGTTGTATCGTCGGCTTGTTGTATCGTCGGCTTGTTGTATCGTCGGCTTGTTGTATCGTCAGCTTATTGTATAGTCAGCTAGTCATATAGTCAACTTGTTGTATAGTCAGCTAGTTGTATAGTCAGCTTGTTGTATTGTCGTCTTGTTATATCGTCGTCTTGTTGTATCGTCATCTTGTTGTATCGTCAGCTTGTTGTATAGTCAGTATGTGAAGGGTTCATTTGGTTCACAGGTTCGGGCAACAAAAGGGAGACTTTTAAAGTGTATTCTGGATATGTCAAAAATAAGTGCTATGTACCCTAAAGAACGAGATCTGGACTAGTGTGTGTGTGTGTGTGTGTGTATGTGTGAACTTCTTGGTAGGCCAAAAAAGGAAGATATATTTTTTGGTATTTTTTGTTTTGATTTTCACTGTAAAATGTACAGTATATTAGTAATGTATCTTTCTGAGTTTCCATAACTTTAAACTTTGCAAAATTGTTAAAGAATGTTGTTATTTTTTAAAATGTAATTAGTGCATTTTTTTTTTTTTGGACAAAAGACTGTACCATGGTTTGGTCTTTGAAACCTGATTTACTCTAAAAATGAGTTGTTTGGGTTGGTTGTAATATGCACTGAAAGAATGCATGGAAACATGGATTAAAATATGCATTACACTATGCATTGAAAGAATGCCTGGAAACATGGATTAAAATATGCATTACACTATGCACTGAAAGAATGCCTGGAAACATGGATTAAAATATGCATTACACTATGCACTGAAAGAATGCATGGAAACATGGATTAAAATATGCATTACACTATGCACTGAAAGAATGCATGGAAACATGGATTAAAATATGCATTACACTATGCACTGAAAGAATGCATGGAAACATGGATTAAAATATGCATTACACTATGCACTGAAAGAATGCATGGAAACATGGATTAAAATATGCATTACACTATGCGCTGAAAGAATGCATGGAAACATGGATTAAAATATGCATTACACTATGCACTGAAAGAATGCCTGGAAACATGGATTAAAATATGCATTACACTATGCACTGAAAGAATGCCTGGAAACATGGATTAAAATATGCATTACACTATGCACTGAAAGAATGCCTGGAAACATGGATTAAAATATGCATTACACTATGCACTGAAACAATGCATGGAAACATGGATTAAAATATGCATTACACTATGCACTGAAAGAATGCATGGAAACATGGATTAAAATATGCATTGCACTATGCATTGAAAGAATGCATGGAAACATGGATTAAAATATGCATTACACTATGCACTGAAAGAATGCATGGAAACATGGATTAAAATATGCATTACACTATGCACTGAAAGAATGCATGGAAACATGGATTAAAATATGCATTACACTATGCACTGAAACAATGCATTGAAAATATTTAAATCTTTTTCTTAATTTTATTATTTTATTTGTTTGACAGGAAATAACCCCACAGTGTAACACAGTGCTAATATGTAAAATATCTCAATAATGAACAATGCTCAAATGTTAAAAACATTGTATTAAAATTTCTTTCAGAAACGAAATGAAGGGAAAAGATTGAAAGAGCTGAAATTGGCATCACTGAAAGAACAGTTCAAAAAGTCATTAGGTGATTGCAGTGACATATTTTTGTATGGATAGTTTGACCCCTGTACTGACCAAATATTTCAAACAGTTCAAATAAGAAATGAGATGAGATGTACTGAGTTCAGTAAAAGGGTTTGACTTGACGTGGTTCCTTTTACCTTCCATGGCCACCCACTCTGTGTAGGATGCTAGTTTTCTCTGGTCCATTGTATGTTGGTAGTCAGTATTTTTATCATAGCTGCGAAGAGGGTCTAATAATAGATCCTGATTAATAGTTCCAGTGAAAAGGGACATAAGCATGCAAAGTTTGCAGGAGTTATCTAGAGAGTTTTGAATTCAGAAAAAAAAAATGTATTGTTTCTAGAACAATTTTTAAAAGCAATATATTCCGCCCATAAATTTTAAACAAAAGTAACTTGATCATTTTAATGTCTTTCTTCGCTTTTAAATACCCCTTTTATATTTCTTATGGAACCAATCCGAGGGAGGTTTTGTTATTGGACTTAATTAGAGGAAGCCTTAAGGCTGTTTTTAAAGATCTTTTTACAAGTTTTACACCAGTTACAACCCAAAATAAATTATTCATGCCTTTTAACCAGCTCTTTAAAATGATTTGAGAACCATCTGAGTAGTAGTCATATCATTAAAATTTAATTAAAAAGTTATTTGGTGGCTTAAAAATGTGTATTTACTCTTATAACTTGGGTATTTATGTATGACCCTCCAGATTCTGACCGCAGCTCGAAGCACAGATCACCAGCAAATGGGGCCAAGACATCTGCACAAGATTACCTTGAGGAAGCATCCACTACAAGTCCCCCCGTCGCTCGTAAAAACAGCCGTAAGATTGGAGTCTCACAACAAGCTTATCTTCCCACAGATTGTCATGTGACAAGTTGCATGCCCAATGGAGCCACAGATGGTCATGTGGCAAGCTCCATGCCCAATGGAGCCACAGATGGTCATGTGACAAGCTCCATGCTCAATGTGGAGGATCAAAATAGGAATCCTGTCAATAATGAGAAGGAAGCTTCAGAGATGGGTTCTTTCCCCTTGCATCAAGCTCCAATACTACAACATGAAAAGAACTCTGACATTACCTCCCCATACAGGGCTCAGTCTGAGAGGAGAAAGAATGAAAACCCTACCCTAAAAAATCTGCAAGGTAAAAATTGTAACTTAAACTTAAAGATATTGGTTGACACAAAATTAAATAGGACTGGTCATATTCCATTTTAAAATGCTAATACATATCTCTGATCCAAGGAATTGTTTTGTCCTATCTCCTACTTGAAGCTGAACCTCAGACAAGGTTTTAAGTTTGTTTTTCTTGACATTGGCTTGCATGGTCAGGATTTTGTGCAAGCATTTCTTTTAGAATCCTGGCAGACTTTCAATTTATAGTTTCAGCTCAATATATAATAAATTGGACCCAAAGCAAAGGCTACACCCTTGGCTACAACAGTGGTTCTTGAAAAGAAAGCTTGGTACTCTTCTATTCCGCTGAATTCAAAACGATAAAGACATGGACCCTATAATGCTTAATCAGTGTTTGTTGCAACAAGTTAACTCTGGTCCTTTAGTGTTACAAAACTTCAAACTATTTAAACTCATTAGAGGAACTAACAAAATGAAGCTGAATCATAACATAAACTCTTGCACTGGTGCATTCTGAGATGGTTGGGTCAAAAAAAAAAGGAGTAAAAAGGGGGGGGGGGGGGGGAGAGCATTCACATCAGAAAGATTCTATGATGCAGCTGATTGATGGGTTGTTAAGCTTTTCTTGATGATGACATGGTGATAACTTTAAGGTGAACGATTGATGAGAAGATACCAAGACCATTACAACATTAGAATTGATTTAATCACATCTACACCTAGTGTTGTCAGCCAAAAAAAGATATACAGATGTGTAGCTTTCATAACTTCATTTTTCTATGTATGAATATGAAAATTATATACAGGTGTTTAATTTAAATACTTTCTGATTCTAGGTCTGACATACACATTTTGTTGTGATTACTTTATTTTATAAATTAATTTTGTAACAACTCAAAACAAATGCCCCACAACCATACAAAAGATGGGGAT
Organism: Omphiscola glabra; assembly: GCA_964017045.1. NCBI lineage: Eukaryota > Metazoa > Mollusca > Gastropoda > Lymnaeidae > Omphiscola > Omphiscola glabra. The sequence goes on from OZ024799.1 coordinate 24,856,796, forward strand.
TCGAGGCCCCACAACCATAGAAAAGATAGGTAGTCCAGGCCCACAACCATCACAACTATACAAAAGATGGTTAGTCCAGGCCCCACAACCATATAAAAGATAAGTAGTCCAGGCCCACAACCATCACAACTTTACAAAAGATGGTTAGTCCAGGCCCACAACCATCACAACTTTACAAAAGATGGTTAGTCCAGGCCCCACAATCATAGACGTATGGGGATTCCAGGCCCCACAACCATACAAAAGATGGGAAGTCTCTGGCCACCACCCTCTGATCTCCTCTGGCCACCACCCTCTGATCTCTGGCCACCACCCTCTGATCTCTGGCCACCACCATCTGATCTCTGGCCACCACCATCTGATCTCTGGCCACCACCCTCTGATCTCTGGCCACCACCATCTGATCTCTGGCCACCACCATCTGATCTCTGGCCACCACCACCTGATCTCTGGCCACCACCCTCTGATCTCTGGCCATCACCCTCTGATCTCTGGTTACCACCCTCTGATCTCTGGCCACCACCACCTGATCTCTGGCCACCACCACCTGATCTCTGGCCACCACCCTCTGATCTCTGGCCACCACCCTCTGATCTCTGGCCACCACCATCTGATCTCTGGCCACCACCACCTGATCTCTGGCCACCACCACCTGATCTCTGGCCACCACCCTCTGATCTCTGGCCACCACCCTCTGATCTCTGGCCACCACCATCTGATCTCTGGCCACCACCATCTGATCTCTGGCCACCGCAGTCTGATCTCTGGTCACCACCATCTGATCTCTGGCCACCACCATCTGATCTCTGGCCACCACCATCTGATCTCTGGCCACCGCAGTCTGATCTCTGGCCACCACCATCTGATCTCTGGCCACCACCATCTGATCTCTGGCCACCACCATCTGATCTCTGGCCACCACCATCTGATCTCTGGCCACCGCAGTCTGATCTCTGGCCACCACCATCTGATCTCTGGCCACCGCAGTCTGATCTCTGGCCACCACCATCTGATCTCTGGCCACCGCAGTCTGATCTCTGGCCACCACCATCTGATCTCTGGCCACCACCTCCTGATCTCTGGCCACCACCCTCTGATCTCTGGCCACCACCCTCTGATCTCTGGCCACCACCCTCTGATCTCTGGCCACCACCCTCTGATCTCTGGCCACCACCCTCTGATCTCTGGCCGCCACCCTCTGATCTCTGGCCACCACCCTCTGATCTCTGGCCACCACCCTCTGATCTCTGGCCACCACCCTCTGATCTCTGGCCACCACCCTCTGATCTCTGGCCACCACCCTCTGATCTCTGGCCACCACCATCTGATCTCTGGCCACCACCACCTGATCTCTGGCCACCACCCTCTGATCTCTGGCCATCACCCTCTGATCTCTGGTTACCACCCTCTGATCTCTGGCCACCACCACCTGATCTCTGGCCACCACCACCTGATCTCTGGCCACCACCCTCTGATCTCTGGCCACCACCCTCTGATCTCTGGCCACCACCATCTGATCTCTGGCCACCACCACCTGATCTCTGGCCACCACCACCTGATCTCTGGCCACCACCCTCTGATCTCTGGCCACCACCCTCTGATCTCTGGCCACCACCATCTGATCTCTGGCCACCACCATCTGATCTCTGGCCACCGCAGTCTGATCTCTGGTCACCACCATCTGATCTCTGGCCACCACCATCTGATCTCTGGCCACCACCATCTGATCTCTGGCCACCGCAGTCTGATCTCTGGCCACCACCATCTGATCTCTGGCCACCACCATCTGATCTCTGGCCACCACCATCTGATCTCTGGCCACCACCATCTGATCTCTGGCCACCGCAGTCTGATCTCTGGCCACCACCATCTGATCTCTGGCCACCGCAGTCTGATCTCTGGCCACCACCATCTGATCTCTGGCCACCACCCTCTGATCTCTGGCCACCACCCTCTGATCTCTGGCCACCACCCTCTGATCTCTGGCCACCACCCTCTGATCTCTGGCCGCCACCCTCTGATCTCTGGCCACCACCCTCTGATCTCTGGCCACCACCCTCTGATCTCTGGCCACCACCCTCTGATCTCTGGCCACCACCCTCTGATCTCTGGCCACCACCACCTGATCTCTGGCCACCACCCTCTGATCTCTGGCCACCACAGTCTGATCTCTGGCCACCACCACCTGATCTCTGGCCACCGCAGTCTGATCTCTGGTCAGATGACTTATAATTCAATGACCCCCCACCTGGCTTCAGTTCCCACAATCACAAGTCATGTGACCTCCACCTGGCTTCAGTTCCCACAATCACAAGTCATGTGACCTCCACCTGGCTTCAGTTCCCACAATCACAAGTCATGTGACCTCCACCTGGCTTCAGTTCCCACAATCACAAGTCATGTGACCTCCACCTGGCTTCAGTTCCCACAATCACAAGTCATGTGACCCCCACCTGGCTTCAGTTCCCACAATCACAAGTCATGTGACCTCCACCTGGCTTCAGTTCCCACAATCACAAGTCATGTGACCTCCACCTGGCTTCAGTTCCCACAATCACAAGTCATGTGACCCCCACCTGGCTTCAGTTCCCACAATCACAAGTCATGTGACCTCCACCTGGCTTCAGTTCCCACAATCACAAGTCATGTGACCCCCACCTGGCTTCAGTTCCCACAATCACAGGTCATGTGACCTCCACCTGGCTTCAGTTCCCACAATCACAAGTCATGTGACCTCCACCTGGCTTCAGTTCCCACAATCACAAGTCATGTGACCTCCACCTGGCTTCAGTTCCCAGAATCACAAGTCATGTGACCTCCACCTGGCTTCAGTTCCCACAATCACAAGTCATGTGACCTCCACCTGGCTTCAGTTCCCACAATCACAAGTCATGTGACCTCCACCTGGCTTCAGTTCCCACAATCACAAGTCATGTGACCGCCACCTGGCTTCAGTTCCCACAATCACAAGTCATGTGACCGCCACCTGGCTTCAGTTCCCACAATCACAAGTCATGTGACCTCCACCTGGCTTCAGTTCCCACAATCACAAGTCATGTGACCTCCACCTGGCTTCAGTTCCCACAATCACAAGTCATGTGACCGCCACCTGGCTTCAGTTCCCACAATCACAAGTCATGTGACCTCCACCTGGCTTCAGTTCCCACAATCACAAGTCATGTGACCGCCACCTGGCTTCAGTTCCCACAATCACAAGTCATGTGACCGCCACCTGGCTTCAGTTCCCACAATCACAAGTCATGTGACCTCCACCTGGCTTCAGTTCCCACAATCACAAGTCATGTGACCTCCACCTGGCTTCAGTTCCCACAATCACAAGTCATGTGATCTCCATGACAATGTTTTGAATCCTTCTTGTCAGAAACAAATGATTTGTAGCCCAACTTGCATGTCTCACAAATTATTTGACATGTTCTTGTATCAGTGTCCTGTGGGAAACTAGTTGCTTTCAATAAGGTTCCCATACTTCAACTATTTCAATGAGCTCAGGATAAAATATATTATTTACAGTGATGCGTAAGCTTAGCAGAACTACAACGGGGTCTAGTTGTACAAAATGTTTTGAAAGCCCCATGTCTTAAATAAGTGAAGAATCCTGAGTAATGATTGTAAAGAAAATGATGACTGATGATGGAATAATTTTCTTATAAGCAATATTTAAAATTTAATGTGTAAAATGGGAGTGAAATTTTAAAATAGTTTTCAAGAATACGGAGAATGAGAATCTTTTATTTGTTAAATCTTTCGATCAGTCAGCTATTAACTCTTCAATCAGTCAGGTATTAACTCTTTAATCAGTCAGCTAACCTTTATTCTAGTGTACACCTACATACAAACAACAGCAGTGACCTATGGGGACTGTGTGGGGGTCTGTGACCTCCCTCAGATCAGAGAGCTCAGTACCACTGAGAACTTTAAATTATTTGTTTCTCTCATATCTAGAATCATATCTAGAATCATATCTAGTATCTTACCGAGCTTAAAAGAGATGGATATCTTTGAGTTACTTGTTACGTAAATATATATATATATAAATAATTGATGTAAATATTGAGATAGATTTACTTGCTCTTGTAAATGATTAAATTCACTGATGTTATTCCAGGTCACTTGGGTGCAGAGCATATCTGGACAAGTCTAAGGACTGATTCTATCAGCAAGCTGCAAGAAATGGACCAGAGATTTCCACAAGAGCTGAAGGTGGGTGACAGTTCACCATGTTGTGTTGTAAGACACTACAGTATATTGTATGACAGCTCACTACAGTGTAGTGTAAGACAATCCACCTGTGTGTTGTAAGACTGTTCACCCCAGTGTGTTATAAGACTGTTGACCACAATGTGCTTTAAGACAATCCACCACAGTGTGTTGTATGACTGTACACCACATTGAGTTGTAAGACACTCAACCACAGTGTGTTGTATGACAGTGCACCACATTGAGTTTTAAGACAGCACATGACCCTGAGTTGTAAGACAGCACACCAAACTGACTTGTAAGACAGCTTCAGGGTCTTTTATTTAAAAAACAAAAAACTCTCACCAACGATAATGGCTGTAGAAATAAACTATTGAGAAAGTCTCTCTAAATAGCCAGATTTTTCCTTGCAGAAATGTGTAAGAATATTAATTGCCTCAATGCCAATAATTTTCAATATTATGTAAAATTTTTATTTCCAAGAGTCTTTAAGCCATGTCTTGATATTATATATGGATCACACCCATAACCAAATAATTTGCTCTGTCTTAAGGGACAGGCTTTGAGTAACTCTCAGTGGTATGGACCTTAATTTTTGGGCTATCATTTAAACAGTATACAACATTTCATTATGTGCCTATATATATTTTTGAAAAGGAAAAAATGGGTTTTGGTCGGATGCATTTTGTGTGTGATTGCTTCTTGAACTAGTAATATGTCAACCCCAGTTTTGGCATGCAAAGATATATATCCATTTTAAAAAATATTTTTTTTACAACTTCCTGTTTGTGCTTATCAATTTGTTTACATAGTTCCCCCACACTTTAGAGAGCTCTATGAGCTCAGTCCATTTGAGCTCATTCTCACAAGGAGCACTGACAATTTCATTTAGTCAAACTTTCTGGTGGCCTGGCTGCCTCTTGGTCTCCTGAGAAAGTCCAATTATTTTTACTGGCTTCAGGTCTGGCTAGTTGGAGAGAAAAAGAAAAGGGGGGGGGGGTGGACAAAGTAGGGAGCTAGGGGTGTTTGTGATGGGGAATATTGTAAGAGAAAAACATGAGGGTGGTCAGTGGTATAAGGGTGGACTTATGGAGTCGGGGGGGGGGGGAGGCAAGAAAGATGTAAGAATAAAAGCAGGGGGGAAACTACAATGAGGAAGTTCTTAAAAGGAATACTTGTAGGGACAATAAACAGCTAACACAAAGGTTTGGGGAAAGGATGATGGGGCAACAGGAGCTGTCACACTGGATTCTTTTGTTTTCAGTTCTGAATGTTCACACATGTAGACTGAATGTTCACACATGTAGACTGAATGTTCACACATGTAGACTGAATGTTCACACATGTAGACTGAATGTTCACACATGTAGACTGAATGTTCACACATGTAGACTGAATGTTCACACATGTAGACTGAATGTTCACACATGTAGACTGAATGTTCACACATGTAGACTGAATGTTCACACATGTTATAGGCTTAATGTTCACACATGTTGTAGGCTTAATGTTCACACATGTTGTAGACTGAATGTAAAATGTTCACACATGTTGTAGACTAGACAACTCCGCTCATCCGATAGTGGCAAACTCTCGATACCGCGTGTTCGCCTTGAAACTTACGGAAAGCGCACATTCGCATTTGCTGGCCCAACCATTTGGAACACTCTTCCTGACGCTCTCAAAAACAGCCAGACGCTGGAGTCCTTCAAAACAAATTTAAAAACTCATCTATTTCACAAACACCTGCTGGAATGATGTTGTCTACCATCTTTTCCAGCTTGTTATTATCTCCCAGCTTAGTTTTTGTACCGCGCTTCGAGCCTTTGGGGATGAAGCGTGATTTTTCAAATGAACTTTATTATTATTATTATTATTATTATGTTATAGGCTTAATGTTCACACATGTCGGAGACTGAATGTTCGCACATGTTGTAGACTGTTCACACATGTCGTAGACTGAATGTTCACAATGTTGTAGACTGAATGTTCGCACATGTTGTAGGCTGAATGTTCACACATGTTGTAGACTGAATGTTCGCACATGTTGTAGACTGTTCACACATGTTGTAGACTGAATGTTCACAATGTTGTAGGCTTAATGTTCACTCATATTGTAGGCTAATTTTGGTACCTACTTTGTCCTTTGATGTTGTAAATTTGTGTTATTAGATTTTACTGCCTCTCATTCCCATCTGGTTGTTGACAAATGTGTAATTACTGTTCTTGCAACATGCCTCTAGTTCATGGGGTCAAGGACATGGGCGCCCGCATGTAGTGGCAAGGTGGGGCACTTGCCCCCCACTGGATTGAATGATTAAAAAAATTTTTTAGACAAAAATAGACAAAAACATTTAGTAAAGTAAAGAGAAAATAAAGAGAAAGTAACTTAGCTGATGCTGATCTCGTTTTACTGGGTAATTATTTTTATATTTTCTATATTAATTAGATTTACAAAGTTTTGTCTAGCTGTCAGGTATGCCTTACTAGTTTTGCTAACATTACAAGCAACAACATGACGGTTGAGCGATCGTTCAGCACATTATGTCGTGTAAAAACATGGCTTTGATCTACAATGTCAGATGAACGTCTGTCTGGGTTGTGCATGTTAAGCTTAAGCGTACACAAGACAAAGTGAACTGCAACAAAAAAGACTTTATGGACAAAATTGTAGTTATGTTTGGTAGCGATAACAGACGACTCCAGTTCTTGTTTAAAGAATAAATTTTATTTTAAACTTATGTTGTAATATATTTTGCTATATACATATATTGTGCTAATAAAAAATTGTTGCTACAGTATGCCCTTCATTACTACAGTGTCCTGTCAGTTCGTTCACCATACAAATAAGCTACAGTAAATTAAAACTACATTAAAACATTACTAAAAATATTTTGCGCCCCCCCCCCCCTAGAAAATATTTTGCCCCCCTCTAGAATTAACCCTAACCCATGGTCAAGGACTCTCACCCCTTTAGGCTAGGACTCTGAACCCTTTAGGCTACGACTCTGAACCCTTTAGGCTAGGACTCTGAATCCTTTAGGCAAGGACTCTGAACCCTTTAGGCAAGGACTCTGAACCCTTTAGGCAAGGACTCTGAACCCTTGAGTCCAACTTGAAATAAATACTAGACTTTTGATTTTTTTTTAAAATAGATTTAACATTTTTCAATATCTATAATTATTAAGTCAACAGAGGATGATTAAGTCACCATTATGATAATAAGGTTACCATTATGATTATTAAATCACCATTATGAGTATGAGGTCACCATTTTGATTAAGAGGTGACCATTATGATTATTAAGTCAATCACCAAAGATAAGGATTTCCAGGAGTATTTTTTCACCACACAGATATTCAGTGTTAAGTCCTTAGCCTTTGTTAAAGTTATAAAGATTATACTTGTCCCCATAATTTGAAAACATTTTTGAAGATAAAATGTTCCAACACAATATGTGTCCCTGCGCTCAGGTCTACACATATCATATGTGTCCCTGCGCTCAGGTCTACACATATCTTGGTTAATCATTAATAATTTAGTTTCTGTTCCAGAATGTTTGTAGATAATTGCTGATATCCATGAAGAAAGTAATTGCCTGTGTTCAGCCACCAAATATTTTCATGCTCTGGGAATAGAATCCAGAAACCATTCAAAAGTATTTTAGTCCTTCAAAGAAGCAGAAAATTCTGTTCCATTTCAATATGATATTGAATATCCAATTTCTTTCCACTCTCATAGGAGGCTGTCAGCTCCCATGTCAGGGAAGGAATTGCTAAACATAAAAAACCTGTGTTTCGCAACTTCACAGTGGCTGATGATGTGAGTATTGTTGCTTACATGACTTACCGAAATGAACTAAAAGATGATTTTAGTCTTAACACAAACAATTTGTATCCTTATAAGTTTCTGGCTTGACAAAAGGGGAGATAATATGGGAGATAAGAATTTCTGCTAATTTCACTATCCAAATAAATGTGTTCCAATTACTGTATTTTCGCACATATAAGACACAGCCAATTATAAGATGTACCCATATATAAGATACGGGTTTTGGCGATTTATGTAAAAGATATTTTACATAAGACGCACCCATATATAAGACACACCCTGGGTGCGGGGTATGTAATACTTTGTATAAGATGAGTCTTATATACGCAAAAATACGGTAAACCCCAGTGGCTGATGTTGATGACCTCTAACTGTTGACCACTGTTAGTGCCACACTGATTTATTACATTCAGGTCCCTGATTTGAAGCTCCTGATGGACCAGTCACTCCTGAGAAACATTCGGCTGCTACGGCACAAGACAGAGCTGATGTATCGCTCATCCCAGACCAACAAAGACCGCAGCAACATTTTGTTACACAACAACCCGTTGCCTGATGTGTCTGGGGAAGAAGAGAGCATCGACAAATATCTTGTCCCGTGGGATGACAATGCCTCAGTAAGTCTGCCCTGGACTGGAAGATGCAAGTGTGAATTTAAGTTGGGAAAAAGCTTGTACAGGGTTTCATTATATGTGTTCCATACTTGGAACTAGTGCCCAAGGGCTTGCTGAGATACTGCAAAAGAGGTTTCAGAATCTTTTTTTTTAAGGTTCCTTAGCATAATATTAATGTTAATTTTTACATTATGGTATTATTATTGTCTTTTATAATTTTCCTGTTTTAAGATATTAGTTTTAAAAAAAGATAAGTAGCTTAATTCTATTGCAATTTTAATATTAAGTAACGTAATTCTGTTGCAATGTTAATATTAAGTTAATTAATTTTTCTGCAATGTTAATATTAAGTAAATTAATTCTTTTGCAATGTTAATATTAAGTAAATTAATTTTTCTGCAATGTTAATATTAAGTAACTTAATTCTATTGCAATGTTAATATTAAGTAACTTAATTCTATTGCAATGTCAATATTAAGAAAATTAATTCTATTGCAATGTTAATATTAAAAAAAAAAATTACTTGATTATTTATTTTGTAATGTATCAGTTTCATTAAAATATACACCTCCTGAATGATCGCATTTTAAATAATTTAGGATAATGTTAGTGAGGCTTCCTATATGAGATGGATTACTGGCCCTGACCTGTCCAAGGGAAATAACATGAAAGCCATAGGGGATGTAGTGGAGAAAGAGAACACGGAGGAAGTCGTGTCATCCATCGATATGAGGAAATATCCTCTTTCAGTGCTCAGTCCCGTCAGGTCAGATGTCAGCCAGAATTTACAGAATGCTTTGACCTCCACTGTTGCCCCGCAGCCACCCAGGAGAGAGCGCAGGTTAGTCATTGTTAAAGGGTTTAAAAAACTTTATAACTTTAAAGTTTAATTGTATTTTTAAAACATAAAATATATCAATTTCAATTATTCATGCAGATTATGACATAATGAAGTACAATAGACAATATAACTGATGGTATTCTGCAGATATCATTTCCTGACGGAGAAAGAGTGCACCACTGAAGGGGCATTCCTCTCCAAATTGGGTCTAGACAAAAACAAAACAGATTTCATTATCACTCAAGTTGTTCCTCAACCACTGCATAGACGATTGCCCAGTATTGTCAGATCACAGGAGTTCAGCCATATCAACAGACGTGAGTGTTGATTTTTTGTTAAAAAGTACATTCCATCTATTTACAGTATGGTAGTCAGTACGGTAGTCAGTATGATAGTCAGTATGGTAGTGATTAAATTGGACAACCAGGATTTGTTTTTACTGTCTGTTAGAGACTCGGACTTAATGAAAGTTAAAAAGTACATTCCATCTATTTACAGTATGGTAGTCAGTACGGTAGTCAGTACGGTAGTCAGTATGGTAGTGATTAAATTGGACAACCAGGATTTGTTTTTACTGTCTGTTAGAGACTCGGACTTAATGAAGGAAATAAGATTTATTAGAACCTTAACTTTCAGCATTTTAATTTTAAAGATGTTAACTTAATATTCTTTTACTTAATAAACTACCAAAATATTTTTTTTTTAAACTGGACTAACATACAATGCCAGGTGTCTGAAACCACCCTTAAAACCTGCATAAAGCCAGTTTCAATGTCCCAAGTGTTGAAAGACACCTACAAATGCTGGCATTGCATAGAAATAATTTTATAGATGATGTAAATCAATCAGAAAATTGGTGTGCTATAGAAAACATTTTTCTTTTGAGAATTACTTAATGTGTGATATTTTATTGTAATAGGAGGAACAAGATAATACCAAAAATACCAGAAAAATATTAACAATTGAATATTTTTTTTCCTCCTATGCATTTTAAAATTTTAGAATCGACCATCAGTGGAAAAAAGTCAAGAAATATCTATGGACACCATAGCAAACAACTTGAATCTCCATGGCAACCCTTAAGCCTGAATGCCTTGTTAGAATACAAGCAGCAGGTTGCTGTAGATGGGAATGGAGAGTTCCAGCAAGGGAGGCCAAAGATGTGGACCTTAACCACTGCATCTGTGCAGTAACCTTGACACCAGTGAGCAATGGCTGGATACTGGCATACAGTATGATTCAAAAAGTTTCATTAAGGATATATGTAGGGTAGTAGGTAAAAAGTGAAATGCAAAATAATACATTAAGATATTAATTACTGAAATTTATTTTAATGCGATTTTATTGAAAATATATATCTCTAGATTTCAATGAGTTGCTTGATTAGTTTTAACATTAATTTAACTGCAGTCATTTACTTTTTCATTTACAAAGCTTTATTTTAACTTATAAATTCTGTCAGTGATTTATTGGAAACTTTTGCCAATTTTCATCTTAACTGATTACTTTTTAATTATTTTTTAAAATAATTTACCATATTTTAAAAATATTTTTTTATCGTAGATTTACTTTTATCATCATCTTCTTATTTTCTAAATAATATACATTAAATAAAACAAAGATACAAAACAAATCAGTTTTTTTAAATTATTAAATATTTGTTATAGGTTTAACAAGGAAAGTTCTGGGGGTGGGGGTATCTTGAAAGTAAAAGAAAAGAAAAGCGTTTAATTTAAGAAAGTGTTAATATTCAATAAAACTATTGGTTATATCACCCTTAACCCTTTGAACCCTTGGTTCCTGTGCCTAAAATACCCATGCCCCTGGGCTCCTGGGAAAAATGTCTACACACTGACACACAAGCAAACAGAATCAAATGATTATAAAATTAAATAAATTTTATTTATTTCAATCTAAATGAATGTGTCTGTTAGTAGTCCATTAGTATGTATTAGAGAAATAAAATTGTCTTAGAAATGTTGTAAAATGGCATAGGAAAAGGTCATTTATGGGACCCTGATTTTTCATAAAAGCCAAGGCTAGAACTAGGGGGTAGACCTTGTTTATTTTATTCCCTAAGCCTAAGCACACATCGATAACACTAGAAGCTGAAGTCAATTGATCATCAATATCATCGTCTATTTGTTTATTTCAATCCTTTTTCAATAAAAAAATAATAATTCTCTAAATTATTTACATTATCATAAGAGTACTCTAGCTTGTGTCCTTGAGAAAAGTAATTTTTGCATTTTCGTCACCTCCATACATCGAAAAACGTTACTAAAACATAACAAAAACAAAGCAACAATGGGCGTGGCCATTACTGCGACCTTTCACAAGTCACATGATAAACCATGAGCTCAGTATTTATAACACATTTTACATACGGACTGTCGATCTATGGTAAGGTATGGGAGACCGATATATTGGTCTGGCGGGGTGTGGATTTTTAAGGCGCAGACCGATAAAGCGGGATCGCAGGTTCAACGGGTTAAAGTAGCTGTAATTATTTTTGGTCATGTTTCTTATCTTGAATGTTATTTGTGTGTCAATAACATTTCACCAGTGTTGTTTCCAATTTATGGCAACAATTTCAAGTATTCCTTAGATATTTTGTAGGCCGGACTGCATTTCAATTATTTTTATTTCTTTTTATCTTTTTAAAGAATAACTTCCTAAAATTTAAAAGCTAAACAAACAAAAAAACTGATTGTGTTTGATTGATGTTCATGAATTTCTTGTTCACCACCTTGTTAAGACATTGTCTGTGATATGTACAAAACTACTCTCTTTTAAGATGTCAACAAAAATCCATGTTTTTAAGCACTTTGATGTAAGAAATTATTTTTTTCAAATTGAATACTCGGCCATTGTTCAAATGTCCAATTCTTGCATTCTCAATCCATTTGTTTCAGTGTCATTGGGTGGGGTGAATTCACTTAAATGTAGATGGAAGAAGAAAAAAAAAAGGGGGGGGGGGGGCTGATGTAGTTGTGTTGGATGCCCCGTTGCACTACCTGGCAATTTTTGTTATGTAGCCAAGATTAAAGTTCATCAGTTACAGAATCTACTGTTGAAAAATGTCAATGTCTTTCTCAACTTTTGATTTAAAAAGAAAAAAAAGTCTCTTCTTCTTTTAAGCGTAGTTGATACATCTGTAGAAAATGTCCATTTCTTTCATTTCAGAAGTAAGGATATACTTAGCTATAAAATAGTTTTCTTGTAAAATCCTAACTTCCAAATGGCTTATTCCCCTCTTCACTTACTTTTAACAGATTAAAAAATTGTGTGTGCATAAAGTGATGGTTCTTACTTGCAACCGGTAACTTGACTGATGACAAAGATAGTAGTTGTCCACTGTTCATTTATTTCTATCCCATTTGTCCCTTTTTGTAACAACTGTTGATTTTCCCTGTCTTGTTAGCTTTTCTTGTGACCTTGAGGTCATCTTGCTCACATTCCTACGCTGAAACAATTTGGCCTATTTAATTTACATTCCAGTATTTTTGTGGAACAGGCTTTTTAAAAAAAATTAAAAGATCTTTTGTGTGTCATTTAAATTGCTGATATTTTGCCAACTTCTTTGTTCGACAAATATTTGCAGTTGTGGGTGAGTTAGTTGAAATTTTTTTTAAATAATTACGTGTGAAATCTTTTCCTTAAAAAAAATTCTATCTCCCTGAAATCAAGATGGTGGAAACTGATAATTTTAATTCAAAATCTGTTCATCATGAAATACCTGGTACAAGCCCTTCATGTCAAACTTACCTAAAATTTGTGTCACTCTTTTAAAACCTTAACTCATTAATTTTCATATTAAAAGAAGAAGTAACATCTTTGTCTAAGAGGCTTAACCATTTTATCTTTAAGAAGCATGGTCTTTTACCTGTTTCCAGCTCATTAAATTTTATATCTAGAGTCCATCATTTAGTGTTAGTTAAGGTTTTAATGGCTTTTAAGAAAAAAATATGTATTATTTCCCTTCTGAAAATGTATTAATATTTGTTCCTTTTCCTTCAGTCAGGAAATTTTTTTTTTTTTCAATGAATGAAAAGTGTATGGTGATGCTAAAATATGTCACCTGGAAAAGATTTCAATCATTTAGATATTTTAATCAATAGTGTTATAAATGCACCAAAGAATACAAGTTTTAAATTCAAAGTGATTTTTTCAATTAATTCAATATCTCTCTAAGAAACTTAAAATTGACTCCTATATTTTTGTATTTAAAAAGCTGCCATTGTTTGATTCCCTGGCCTTGTAATCTATACACACAGAGACTAGCACTCGTATTTTCTATTACTATTTCATTCTATATATATAAACATATATAAATATAATATATATACACCAATAAAATAAGACCTTGTTAATAAACACAAACCAACTTAATTTATTCCGTCCATGAGGCAGACTTTTTAGTTAAAGCTGCCAAATTGAAGTCACTGATTCCTGGTGCTAGTGGAATTGAATGAACATGTTGGTAGACATGGTGATTTATTTGGCAGATGAAGGGACTTAACCTTAGAACAAAAATTCACAATTGATTTTGCAAAGTGTCAAAAAGTTTAGATGCATTAAAAATAAAATAAATTCCTATGGCCTCAAATATTTCATTTTTATGATTACAAACTGGTTTTATTTTTGCTTTTTTTAAAACTGGTTTCAATATATTCTTTTCTGCATGACAATAATATGAAAATGGTTATTAAAATAGATCCCTTGTTTACATTAGAAAGGTTGGTCCCAAGTCAGGTTTGAAAGAATACTTGAACATAGCTGTACATTTCTGCTTGAAATTTGATTCTAATTTCATGACGAATATTTTTATACAATCGTCAAGCTCATGTAATTGTTCATTGCCCAAATGGTCCTTAATCATGAAGACTCATTTACTGATCATAATTCTTCATTTAAAAATAACGATTATAATAATGTGAAGCTTCACGAGAAATTACATTTATGGAGAAATTATATTTATGCGGGGAGGAGGGGGGGTGTAGTGGCTACTTCTTGTTCCATTGAGGCAATATTACACTTTAAATCTTACAATCTGATTATGTACTAATTTTGACATTATGATTTTTGGTCTGATCTATCACCTCCAGTCTGATTTGCCCCATCAAACGTCCACTGATTTCATCATCATATTTATTTTTGACTTTCTAGTTTATTGATTAAGAGGAATGGTTATACCTTATGATAAGTAATCGTCTACATCACAGCAAGTTTTAAAGTGACTTACAATGCACAGATTTTAAAAAAAATATCATTTTATTATTGTAACTAAATAGAGCAGAAACAAAAGCCAAGATTTACTTATCATAATTATGGAATGCCAAGGAAATAGCAGAGTGAAACTCTGCCACCATTTGCTTGTGACAAGAATTAGTGCATTGAGGAATATCAGCAAGCAGACCTTTTAAATGATGTGAGCAGTCAGTAACATGTTTATTATAGACAGTGTTTTTATGTCCAAGATAAACAACATTTGATGAATACCTTTGTATTTAATCAAACAATAAATGGCTGCCCCCCATTATATTTATAAATCAGGATGTCCCTCCCATTTTTACAGTTATTTTATTGATAAATCCAAAATGTGGCAATTTTTCTAATTTCCTTATTATTTTGCTGCATCCTAAAATGTTGTGGAAAAAAATGAAACTCTCCACTTTAAGTATGGAGTAAAGAGAAGAAATTAAAAATAATGAAAAAAAATCATCTTGAGACCATTCCTTGATTTCTTTTGTTATTGATTTTTAGTAAATTTTGAACATGAAATTATGGTACAAATATAAATAATATAATTCTATTTCAATAAAACTCAACATTTATTAGTTCCAACAGACAAGACTTTGTTATCTATCACCTCTCCCACTCCACTCTTAAAAAATAGTTTAGAAACGTTGGGTTGATCAGAAGTGTCAAGTTTTTTTGTTTGTAAGAAAACACTCCAAAGTATAATTAGTTTCAACGAATGAGGCGCTGAGACTTAAATAGAGATGGTATTGTGTAGAGTGTTGAAGAGTTCCAAGCCAAAAGCCATGATGACCCAAATCTCTGTCAGGGGTGCCACTTCTTCTGGATTGTTCCTGATTCGTGAGGCTGATTAATTTTCCGGTCCGGATTCGCGAGATATTATTTTCTCTCGTTCCGGGTTCACCAGTTCAGTTTATTCAAATACGGATTTTGGGTTTTAAAAAAAAATTAATGTGTAAGAGCGTGGGAAAGCCTATTCAGGTTGGCTATACTATAAATAGAAGTACTGCGACCTGTCACTTTCTTTTGTACTGCACAAGAAATTAATTCTACGATCTGTGAATTTTACGAGTTTCGTTAGAAATTTTTAGAAAGGGATTTCAGGGTTCACAGCTTTCAGTGAGTGCAGCGGTGTATTGCCAAATTCGTAACACAGGGTTCGCAGTTAGTATGTCCCCTTATGCCATATCGGTCACCGCCACAGTCAGTCAAATTATGATTAGGCTAAACTGTAAAGTAATATTTATGCAATTTATATAAAAATTTGTAGAAATGGACATTTTTTTCAATTAAAATGTTTTTTGATTTTTTAAAAATTAGTATTTGATATTAGGCATATTTATTATTTTGAAATAACGGTTCGCACGAACCTGACCGAACCGGCTCCAAACCACCGCTGAGTTAGTGGCACCCATGATCTCTGTACTACGTTGTCAAGCTAAAGACACATTATGAGGCCCGCACCCAGAGTCTCCTAAATCAATGACCCCCCTCCTACACCTCGCCCGCTCTCAGTAGTCCCAGTCTTCTTCATATACACACCCTTGGGAAACACTTAAAAATATCATCTCTGTGGTTGTAAAAGTCAGTGTCAGAAACAAGGTGGAGTGCAAAAAATAGATGCGGTAAACAAGTATCTTGACAAAATACTGCAAATCCTCCAGGACATGAAATACCATACGAATGGCATACTGCAAGTCCTCCAGGACATGGCAATACAAATGGCATACTTACAAGTCCTCCAGGGCGTGAAAGACTATACGAATGGCATACTGCAAGTCCTCCAGGACATGAAGGACAATACAAATGGAACCAGTGAAAGAAAAGATTCAGGCAACGCAATTGTATCCTCGTATGTTTATTTGGATTTTCTGACATTGCTGAAATTTGGGTATTTTACTCATTTGCCTTGACCGTGTTTCAAACAGCGTATAGGATACTAGAATCGATTTTAAAATTATTTTAACTGTTTTATCACCAACTTCAATTGGTTAAAAAAAAAATTAACAAAAATTAATTACACAAACAAGCAGATGAAAAACATAGACCCACACAATCACAAACGCACACACACACAAAACGCATACACACACACACACATTTATACAATTGTGAAAAAGGCAAACTCCTAGTTACTAAAGTGAAATAAAATCAATTCTAATGTATTTATTTGTATCCCATCACAAGTCAAATAAAAATGATTGTTGAGTTTATTTACATTGAACAAAGCGAAACATCAGTTTAGAAGTAAGCGAAACATCAGTTTAGCAGAAAAAGAAAATTCATTTTAGAATGATGCAAGACATCATTTTCCAAAGAAGAGAAACATTATTTTATACGGACGAGAAACCCCATTTTAGAAAGAATTGAAACATCATCTTAGAAAGATTTGAAACATCATTTTAGAAAGAATTGAAACATCATTTTAGAAAGAAGAGAAATATCATTTTAGAAAGAAGAGAAACACCCTTTTTAGAAAGAAGAGAAACATCATTTTAGAAAGACGAGAAACCCATGTTAGAAAGAATTGAAACATCATTTTAGAAAGATTTCAAACATCAATTTAGAAAGATTTGAAACATTATTTTGGAAAGAATTGAAACATCATTTTAGAAAGAAGAGAAATATCATTTTAGAAAGAATAGAAACACCATTTTTAGAAAGAAGAGAAACCCCATTTTAGAAAGAATTGAAACATCATTTTAGAAAGATTTGAAACATCATTTTAGAAAGATTTGAAACATCATTTTAGATAGAAGAGAAATATCATTTTAGAAAGAAGAGAAACACCCTTTTTAGAAAGAAGAGAAACATCATTTTAGAAAGAAGAGAAACATCATTTCGGAAGAAAGTGAAACAGCAAATTAAAATACAAAATTACATTTATTATGAGCTTATCATAAACACTAAACACGAGCATAAAAAAAAAACTGTACAACAGCAAAAAGAAAATAATAATAATTTAAAAAAAAAAAAGATTTAAAAAAAAAAAAAAATAAGTCTGATAATAAATAAAATAGTTTAAAATAGTCTAGGTTTCAATTTTAAAGTGTTCATATAATTTCTTTGGGGTGTTTAATTGGTTTTCAAAGGCAGTTTGCATTGAACTCATTCTTAGTGAGCTTGGACTTAATCAGTACTGTTACTAAAACTTGTACAACACAATAAAGAATAGTTTCAAACATAATATGTGTGAAACTTTAATTAACAAGAAGCATGACAGCCTAGTGACCGTGCTAAGAGTGTGTGTGGGGAGGGGGGAGGTTGGTGGTGGGGCGAATGGAACATTCTCCCTTGGATTTAGCATCGGAGATATAGGCGCCAAAAGCGTCTTTAGATATGAAAATGAATGTCATAGTGAATTAATCCCATGTACTTGATATAGACAAGCAGCGCCAAAAAAATATTTTTGCTAGTCCTGGCGGCAACTTTTTCAATACGCTAAAGGGCGCCATTTTCAGGTTTCATCGCTTTTGGCCCTGTATGACAATATCAGTGCACTGATTGAAATGTCCTGCATGGCCCTGTATGACAATATCAGTGCACTGATTGAAATGTCCTGCATGGCCCTGTATGACAATATCAGTGCACTGATTGAAATGTCCTGCATGGCCCTGTATGACAATATCAGTGCACTGATTGAAATGTCCTGCATGGCTCTGTATGACAATATCAGTGCACTGATTGAAATGTCCTGCATGGCTCTGTATGACAATATCAGTGCACTGAGTGAAATGTCCTGCAAGGCCATGTATGACAATATCAGTGCACTGATTGAAATGTCCTGCATGGCCCTGTATTACAATATCAGTGCACTGAGTGAAATGTCCTGCATGGCCCTGTATGACAATATCAGTGCACTGATTGAAATGTCCTGCATGGCCCTGTATTACAATATCAGTGCACTGATTGAAATGTCCTGCATGGCTCTGTATGACAATATCAGTGCACTGAGTGAAATGTCCTGCATGGCCCTGTATGACAATATCAGTGCACTGAGTGAAATGTCCTGCATGGCCCTGTATGACAATATCAGTGCACTGATTGAAATGTCCTGCATGGCCCTGTATGACAATATCAGTGCACTGAGTGAAATGTCCTGCATGGTCCTGTATGACAATATCGGTGCACTGATTGAAATGCCCTGCATGGCCCTGTATGACAATATCAGTGCACTGAGTGAAAAGTCCTGCATGGTCCTGTATGACAATATCAGTGCACTGAGTGAAATGTCCTGAATGGACCTGTATGACAATATCAGTGGATTGAGTGAAATGTCCTGCACGGCCTTGTATGACAATATCAGTAGATTGAGCAAAATGTCCTATAAACAATTTTGAAAACTCACAATCACATTAATAAAAATATTAAAAAATTAAATAATAATTTTGAAACATATTATGTTGGCTAACAAATAATTGATGGAAAAAAAACTTACAGCAACAAGAAATCATTAAAGTTGACTGAAGTGAAACAGCCATAAGAAAATACTAAAAGTTAACTGAAGTGAAAAAGCCATAAGAAAACATTAAAGTTAACTGAAGTGAAACAGGCATAAGAAAATACTAAAGTGAACTGAAGTGAAACAGCCATAAGACAACATTAAAATTTAAGTGAATCGAAACAGCCATAAGAAAACATTAACATTTCCTTCAGTGAATCAGCCATAAGAAACATTAAAGTTAACTGAAGTGAAACAACATCAGTCAGAAAACATTAAAATTAACTGAAGTGAAACAGCCATAAAAAAATACTAAAGTGAACTGAAGTGAAACAGCCATAAGACAACATTAAAATTTAAGTGAATCGAAACAGCCATAAGAAAACATTAACATTTCCTTCAGTGAATCAGCCATAAGAAACACTAAAGTTAACTGAAGTGAAACAGCCATAAAAAACACTAAAGTTAACTGAAGTGAAACAGCCATAAAAACTAATGTTAACTGAAGTGAAACAGCCATAAAAACACTAAAGTTAATTGAAGTGAAACAGCCATAAGAAAACACTAAAGTTAATTGAAGTGAAACAGCCATATAAGTAAGAAAACATAAAAGTTAACTGAGGTGAAACAGCCAAAAGAAAACACTTGTAACGACCAGCCCAAAGTGTTAAGTGTCCCTCCCATGGTCTGATTGGGGATGAAACAATATTGTTTTAGAATATTCATGAAAAGTAAAAAGATAAAAAAAATCAAAGATCTGGCACCGATGATGAACTTAAGGACAGGATTGTGCCGCTTGGGTAAATTCTGCCACATGTAAACTCATGATTCCTTTCCTTTGTATGGCGGGACACATAGCATTTTATATATGAGTTACATTTTAGACAACAAGAGGAACATATACTAAGGTAATGACTGCCAGTGTTGTTACCATCCATAAATTTTTTTAAAATCCATTTCAAATAATAGCAGCGTTTTTTAAATTTGCGCTTTAAACTTCTGCATTTCCACCAAATATTTTTAAATCATTCGCTACAGACGATCTATATCTCTCCGTTACAAAAGTTCTGACATTCTAAAACAGGGATCGGGGAACTCTGTAAGGCATTACGTCAAAATATATTTGATTAAGTTGCCATTACCCCCGGTTTGAAAGGAAGAATGTCATAAAATCATCAAAATTCGTGATAGTTGGTGAATCTATTTGTTAAAAAAAATACAGGTATTATGAAAAATAATCAGGTATCATAATAAAATAGAAGCGATCAAATAAAAACATAAAATTATTATAATTGAACAAAATGATTTCTTGGAATTTCCATTGAAATTTTTTGACCAATGATGTTTCAATTTTGTAATGTTTTAACATGAAAGTTGGGAATATAGTTTTTGAAGTTCGTTTGTCTTTGTTGTAGGAAAGTCCTCGGTCCTAATGATTATTGGTTATTGCAAAAGGCAACAATCATTGACAGCCACTTTGAAAGCTTGTTCAGCTCTTGGCGTTCTGAGAGGTCGTGAATCCAAATGGAAAAAAAAAGTAAATTTGTCAGAAATCGATCAAGTCGTTATCATTAAATGTCTAATTTAAAATTAAAAAAGTCCGGTGCCGCAGAATCAGGGTGCCGCCAGATCATGGTGTCTTCGAGAGCAGAACGCCATAAAAACTTATGCTACAACACAGGGTGAATCTCAAATATGGTGCCACCTGAACAGGATCTCACGAGCGCAGGCAGGTTCGGGGGAGGTCAAGGGGGAAGCCTGGTTGACAGCATGGCTTAACCTCACTATTACAGCCCCATCAATGAGGTCATTGAGCATAAGATAATATTGGTGACTAGGCCGAAATGACGTAACGAGAAAGGGGACACCACCAGCAGTGCCGCCTCTGAAGTTGTGTTTCCTTTTGGAGCAGGGGTCGCCGGTGGTAGTTTGTTGGGTCTTTGAGCTTTTGGTCTCCCCAAATGGCCCCTTCACCATGAGGTCTAGATTCTTGTATGGTACGCATTATAGGATCCCCGACCTGTTCATAAGTGTTTTGGGTCAGGGGATTCCCCTATCAGTTAATTAGTGTTAAGAGTCAGTGGAGCACCGAGTTGTTTGTTAGCAATTATGACTTATTGCGTGACGACACGCGATGGTTGGACACACTATTCAGACACGCGATGGTTGGACACACTATTCAGCAAACGTGAGAGACACATGGCAGGCGGGTCTTGTTTGGCTTAAGTCGGGGGAAGTATCACGTGAGTTCAGCGGCGTGGAAGATGGCATGCTAGAACCTGATGTGGGTGAGTGATGTCGATTGGGTTGTGGAATGATCTCAACAAGATTGTACGTTTCAAATATGGCTTGACTTAAATTGGCTTGAATAGATTTGACTTAACGAGGCTTGAGTTGGCCTGGGATTGACATGATCTGAAAGTAGGCCTCATCCCTAAGACATTACACTAATTACAGTAAATAATGCAACAGTGAACAGTGCCAGGAGATGGTGCAGCATCAAGGTCCGCTTCTGTGTTAGGAGTTGTTGCAGCAGCAAGGTCCGCTTCTGTGTTAGGAGTTGATGCAGCAGCGGGCTGCTGTAAACTCAGATCTGATGGATCAGCTGGGCCTCCTTCTTGTTCCCCTTTCAAGCGTGCACTATAAGTATTAAAAAGGACACAACTAAATGTTCTGTATATTTCCAAAATCTCTCAAACGAGCGTATTATTTTCTTTGAGATTTTATTAAACGTATGTAAGATCAGACCACATAGCTCCTAGTGTCAGCTTTAATATGTAGTTTACTTATGTAGTTCGAAATAACATTTTACACCGAAAATTTTAAACGGTTGCTTTTCTAGGTTTAAATAAAATGTTAGAATCATTATTTTAAAAATACGAATGGCCCAATACTTAGATTTATAATACGAATGACCCAATACTTAGACTTATAATATGAATTACCAAAATACTTAGACTTATAAAACGAATGACCAAATACTAAGACTTTCAATACGAATGACCCAATACTTAGACTTTTTATAATACGAATGACCAAAATACTGAGACTTATAATACGAATGACCAAAATACTTAGACTTATAAAACAAATGACCAAATACTTAGACTTACAGTTCCATCTCCTTTCTTTTTTTCTCAGCAGTCACTGAAAAAAAGATCGTAAGCGCAAAGAAAGTGAATTAAAATTACAGTGTCGGCACCATTGTTTTATTATTTTTTAAAAATGTTATTCAAATATAAAATTTTGTTAAAACTAACATGTTCAGTATGGCCGCTCTCAAACGTGCACTATAAAAACTAAACATTCTCAGTATGACCTAGAAGTTTTGTTCATAACGGGCGTCCGCACAAAATATAAACATCTTTTCCACCACCCCCCTTCTGTCGTCACTTTTCCGCATGTTGCTTACCTCCTGCTCCCATCTTAGTAGTTTTTATCCCCCCCCCCAAATAAAAATTAAATGAAAATCACTTTCTTTTCGTTGCACGGAACCTTAAAATCCGCTTCAACTCTTATCCCTCATTTTCCCATTCCTCGATGAGTGACTCATTTATAATATCAATAATGCTATTTCAGACTTAAGATTGTCAACTTATTTTTGCAAATTGGGGAACCTCAAGGGAGATAAATAATGTGGAAGAGATGTCCCACCCACTTAAAAAAACAAATTTAACCCTTTTAACACGGATGGGATGATCTATCGGCCCAAGGTCGAGTAGCAAAAAAGACGGATGTCCGATCTATCGGCCCGATCAATCAAGCTTCGATATTGGCGAGTTGGTCTTCGTACCAGCAAATCAGATTGCTTCTTACATATTCCTGCACATCCTGACATTTTAATTGTGACGTCGGTTTATTGTTTACAAGCTTTTGTTGTGTTCAGGATTTTTTTTGTGTTGCAAGTAATATGGTAAATTTCCAAAATGTCTGACAGTGACACTGAACAAACTATCCTTAAAGATTATGATATTGTAGCAGTGAATCTGACACTGACTCTGGTGGAAAAAAACAAGAAAGTAATGAAGACGATCAAAATGATGATGTTCACGGTAATCTTATGAACCCCTGGTTTAGTATAAGGGGTCCTCACCTAGGTAGAGATGACAACCTCGGACAATATAGGTCCTATATATATGCCTCAAGGCATAAGCACCACAGTTAAGTATTTTATACTATTTTTACACTAAATATCACTCAAAATGTCAATGAGAGAGACGAACAGAAAACTTTCTCAGTAACACCTAGCTACTTACAAGCGTGGGGCCTTTACAAGAGCTTGCCTTCGGCGATCGCCCAGTTCACACCCTCTAGTGCCGACCCTGCCACACCGCTCTTCCTATGCCACTGCTCATATGCACACAATTTAAAATTAAGACAACCTTGTCGATGCATCACCAACTCCTGCCTTAGGCAAACGTTCGCCCTGTGTGAAGCACCCGTTCCGCGCCCACTTTGGTATTAATAAATTAATTTCTACGCCGTTTCGTTTGGTCCCAACCCCAGTGTTACTATCCAAATTAAGAATGCAACTTTCATTGTATGAAGACTCATTGTATGAAAACTCATTGTATGAAAACTCATTGTATGAAAACTCATTGTATGAAAAATCATTGTATGAAAACTCATTGTATGAAAACTCATTGTATGAAAACTCATTCTCCAAAAACTCATTCTCCGAAAACTCAGTGTACAAAAACTCATTGTACGAAAACTCATTGTATGAAAACTCATTGTATGAAAACTCATTGTATGAAAACTCATTGTATGAAAACTCAGTGTATGAAAACTCATTGTATGAAAACTCATTGTATGAAAACTCATTGTATGAAAACTCATTGTATGAAAACTCATTGTATGAAAACTCATTGTATGAAAACTTATTGTACGAAAACTAATTGTACGAAAACTCTGTGTACGAAAACTCATTGTATGAAAACTCATTGTATGAAAACTCATTGTATGAAAACTCATTGTATGAAAACTCATTGTATGAAAACTCATTGTATGAAAAGTTAAAATACCGTTTCACGACCCCGGGCCCGATATTCACACTTCACTATAATAAACTAAGGGAATTTAATTAAATATTTACTGGGCGCCCCAGGCGCACCTATGACCACGGCGCCCTGTGCCAAGGCACAGGTCACACACCCCTGTTGGCATCACAGCATCAACGTGTGAGTATATTCTAAGATAAAATCGAGTGGTTTCAGAATGTTAACCTACTCTTTTTCAGCTTGTCATCCTGAAGGACGCAGAAAACCCACAGCACGACTGTCAGCAAAACTATCATCACAACAGCTAGAACTATAAGTACTATTTCAGATGCTGACATTGTTTGGCTATCTTCCTTCTCCGGTGCGGCCCCTGAAATGTACAGATGAAACCTTGTTTAAAAATTAAGAGCACCTGTAAGCCAATGTGTCTATATAGAAACGTCAGGTATGCCTTGTATTTTAAACATTGTTATAGCTCAAGATGCTTCACTATTTATATATATATATATATTAACTTGACCATTCATTTTCAAAATTCAAACCAGAACATTTTCAAACCTAAAACCGCGACGTCATTTTTTTCCCGCCGTTAGTGCCCTAATATAAATATTTATTTGTGATTACGTGGCAGTAGCTGTGTTGACAGTGGACAGTTATCCACACTCTGCGATCACATGCAGGCGAACATGCCCTCATAATGATGCGTGGTTTATGTTACATTTAATTAATAATTTATCTGTAGTTATTTTGACTTAGATCAAGGATTCGTTTAATTTCTTATATTGTAATTGCGTTTCCTTGGGCACATAACAATATGTAGTGTATGAAATTGTTGAGATTTAGAGAAAGATCCCCAGAGCATTAGTGTACGATAGATCGTGATAGTCGCCTTAATAAATGGAATAACACATGAATAAGTCAACTTGAAGGGAGACGACTTAGCTCCAACAAGTACAGATAAGTTATAAGTCATGTCGGTGTTTAAGTCTAATTTAAGGCATGTCAGTGTTTCATTTTAAATCAATTCAGTTTAGTTTTAAAGTCTAAATTACGTCGTGTTCTATTAGTCGCGCTAATTTGTAACTCACCTTTAAATGTCAAAACGCGGGAATTTGTAGTTATCACTTTTAAATCCGAATATACAGCATGACAAGAAATTTTGTAGTCATTCTGATTGCCACCATCATGGGATGAGGACACAATGAGACCAATTGACGTTATACTTTTGGATGGGTAGATGGTGAGGTAATATTTAAAGTCTACTTCACGATCTTGATAAGAATCCTGAAAATAATTGTGTCTTTATATGTAAATTTTTAAATAACATTTTTCGAACATTTTTCCTGTACCATGGGTTCTCAAAGTATACTTATATAGCGCTTGTATCCATGCTATTTTAGAAGAACGGCTGATGTAGAGGGGCACTGCTATTACTACTAAGGGGAATTAGAATTTCTTTTAAAATTAAAAATACATATTTCAAATAAATCTTACAGCATTGCTCATTTGAATGTCGGCATTTTAAAAATAAGAGTTAGATAAATTTGTTTTGCAATGTTTCTTAGGATGATTGACTTATGTGCAGCATGTTACACTTAATTGTTTGATGGCTTCATATGGATTTCAAATAACCACAACAGTAACTTGGTACATTTTATGTAAAGGCACACACAAAATTCATTTTGTGAAAAATTCACAGGCATCAGACACTAAAATAATAATTTAGCAGAAATTTTAGCTGAATCACGTAGTACTTAAACTTTTTAACCAAGGGACCGGATCAGTGTCTTCAGAGACTGTCGGGACCGGACTATATGTATGAATAAATTCTATGCACAGTGCACATAACTTATTTCTAAGCACAGTGCACATATCTTATTTCTACCAACAGTGCACATATCTTATTTCTATGCACAGCACATATCTTATTTCTAAACACAGTGCACATATTTTATCTCTATGCACAGTGCTCATATCTTATTTCTATGCACAGTGCAAATATTTTGTTTCTATGAACGTAGCCTAAATTTCGTTACAGCTCGGACTCAATATAAATGAAAGCAAGACAAAGATCATGAAAGTTTACTCAGCCTACCAAGAGCATATCTCTCTGGCAGGAAATGCACTGGAAGAAGTGGAGTCCTTCACCATCGACATAAATGGTGGATCAGACGCGCATGTAAGTGCTAGAATTGGAAAAGCTAGATCAGCATTTGAGCTATTAAAGAAAATATGGGAGTTGAAGGAGCTGAAGCTGCAAACCAAAGTCAGAATCTTTAACACAAATATCAAAACAGTCCTTCTACATGGAGCTGAAATTTGAAGAACAACAGCGAGCATTACACAGAAAGTACAGACCTTCATAAACACTTGTCTTAAAAAGATCCTGAACATCAAATAGCCAAACATTATCACAAACAGAGACTTACTAGAAAGGACATAACAGGAGCCTATTGCTGAAGATTTCACAAGGAAAAGTTGGAGGCAGATAAGGCACACTCTGCGTAAACCTCCAAATAACATCACCAGACAATCCACTAAGATAAATAGGAAGAACTAAGAATGAGATACACATGGAAGCAACTTGAAAGGAAAGCACAAGGCCGAGATAAATTGAAAATTCTTCTAAACGGCCTATGCTCCAGACGGGGTAAAGTGCGAAAGTAAGATGAATCTAGAGCGTTGGAGGGATCTGGTGTGCCTTCTCCGCAGAATTTTTATTATTTCAAAATGAAGAGGTGTATTGAGTGTAGTTGAATTTTTGATGTTTCTATTAGACTTACTTTGTTATCATAGGAAGGAAAATTTTAAGTGCCTGGGGAGGCATTATGATGCCAGTGTCATACATAAAAGTGAATTAACTCCAGTTGTGGCGAGCCCCAGAGTTATCATACTACATACGCTTATATTCAACCATATAATGTTAGATTGATGAGCGTGAGGGAAAGGGTGTAGAAATTGAGTGTGATGAAGATAGTGGCGCAAATTCAAAATGCAGGGGTGTATTTTGGCGCATACTTGAATTTAATTTTCCTTTAAGACATTTTTCAGGGATATTTCAAACTTTCACGGGGAAAGCGCCAAAATGTAGTCATAATAAAGATTAAACACAGCTTTAACGCAGCACCAGCGGACAATGAATTAATTTATTCCAGTTGCGCCGCCCTTGAAGGTATACATTTTCCCTAGCATAATATCGCCTATTAAATCTTTATAGTCCCCAGAAAATGTTTGATAAATTCAAAATAAAATGATGCATTATAGCAAATACTTTAATTTAGTTTTGCAACATTCTACACTTGGATAGCAACTGGAGAGATACTAGTTTTAAAAAAACAACAACGTATATGTCACTTAACATTAAAACATCGTGTGAGCCCAGCAATACCTAAGACAGCAGTGGGCCTCGGATAATTTAGGGATTAAAGATTTAATGTGGATATTTTCTTACTTATCAATCTTTCAATGTAAGACTGTGGTGAGGAAAAACCAAAATTGGACCTCGAAAAGTCGAGCGACGGCTCTGGTTGACGTAGTTGTATTCAGAGGCGTAGCAACGGCTTGGCATTGGGGCAGTTGCCAAGGGCGCCGGCCTGCGCCAGTTCAAAAGGGCGCCGCTAAATCTCTAATTTTTAAATTTTTATTATTTAAAAAATAAATTAGCCAAGGGCGCCAAAACCCCAGTTACGTCCCTGGTTGTATTACGCAAATATTTTGTATATTATTGTTGCTTTCATTTTTAAACCTTTTTAGGGCTTTACATCATCATATAATTTATAATTAACACCTATCTCTACTTTAAAAATATGCTTTTATAATGAAATATTCTATGAAAGAAGATTGCGTATGTTTCATAATTAGCAAGAAATATTATTAGAATTGTAGACCTTGATATTGATGTAAATGTAGTTTAATAGGGTGTTATTAAAATCTTTAAATTTGTGAAGTTGCAAAAAAAAGAAAAAAATCGATATACGCGAACAAGGGGACGTAAGTCTTCGGCTTATAATCAGGAGCGCCAGTACGATATTTATACTCGAATACTTATATCCTTTAACACGATTATCTTTAAATATACGGATCATCAAATATATCGAACAAAGTGATATTTAATAGATTCCACTAACTGTAATCGGGATTTGCTGCTGGGAACAAGCGTATAATCCTAAAAGAATAATCCCAGGCCTTGTGGATTTCGTCCTGCGAATTCCACACTATCGTCACATACAGTGTTTCTTTCAGAAATGTTTTCCCCGGGGGGGGGGGGGGGGGCATTTCAAAT
Organism: Omphiscola glabra; assembly: GCA_964017045.1. Taxonomy (NCBI): domain Eukaryota; kingdom Metazoa; phylum Mollusca; class Gastropoda; family Lymnaeidae; genus Omphiscola; species Omphiscola glabra. The sequence continues at coordinate 24,885,285 of OZ024799.1, forward strand.
TATTATTTTTTTTGGGGGGGGGGGGCGTTGTGTCATTTGCCAGTGGACAGAGGCTTAGCTAATGGTTGGTGTTGTGAATAAGATTTAGGAGCGCGATGTTTCGGTATGAAAAGTTGTTCATGCATGGTGAGAGTTGTATGGGAACCTTTGTTGTTAGTGTGAACACTTTGTGGTCCATGCGTTGTTATGAATTGTATTATTGTGGCTGAATGGTCATTGGCTGACAGGGAAATAGTAATAAACACGTGAGTGGATATAAAAGGGCAGGGTGTTAGTTAGTCGAGAGAGAATACTGAGAAGACGGGAGATCGTGACAGGATATCGTGATGATAGAACGTGATGAACACCTGTGTTAGTCGGAATTTATTCCATACGTGTTATTGAGGATTTGATTATGTGTTAGTGACTCTTGATGGGACTACACTTGTATTTAATGAATAAAGGATTGAGTTATGAAACTCCAGATACTTTTGTGGACTTAATTGTGTAATTGTGTGGTTGGTGTCAGATCACTAGGGCATCATTGGAATCACAGACGTAAAGAATAACTAGAACCTAGACAACGAAAAGAGGCCGTAACAGGTGGCAGATGGGGCATATGTCCGGGATGTTACACTAGACGGGGCGGGATGTTACACTAGACGGGGCGGGATGTTACACTAGACGGGGCGGGGGGTTAAATGGGCTTTGAGGGTATTTAATGGTTGAAAATAATCAGTTTCAGAGTTAAGGGGGGCGTAAAAATGAATCTTGCCCCTACACGCCAAACACTGTAGATACACCACTGCTAGTGGCGTCGAAATAGGGCGAATGGCGTGGTCCACCCAGGAGCCACTATTTCTGTATGAGCAGGTGTGGCATTTTCGGACAACTGCAGAGTTTGTATCGTGAAAGGGAGAGTGGTAAAAATATGTGCCCTCCCATGGCGGCACTAATAGTAGCTGCGCCTATCGATACCAAAATCGACCATCATTTTCATCGAGAAGGAGGGTGGAAATTTAGGGCGATGATGAATCTTAATGGAACAAGGGGTATGGGGAGATAGCTCCCCAGAAAAGTTTTGATTATTTCATAATCAAGACGTGTATTTTTGAGTGTACTTTAATTCAATGTTTCTATTATACATTTTAAAGGTTTTGTGGGAGGCATTATGGCGTCTAGTGCCATACATAAGCTGAATTCACTCCGTTTGTGGCGTGTCCCAGAGTAATCATTAGTCACAAGCTTATAATCTACCCCATAATGTAACATTGATCAGCGTTAGTGTAGGGGTGGAGAAATTGAGAGTGCTGAAGACAGTCGGTCAAATTCAAAATGCAAGGGTTCATTTTGGCGCATGCTTGAATTTATTGTTTCTTTCAGACAATTTTGAGGTTACATTTCAAACTTTGGATTGGGAAGTGCCAAAATTAGCCATAATAATTATTAAAGACGTCGTAAATTCCACACCAGTGTGTTGTAAACTATATTCATTGTAGTTGTGTCACCCTTGAGTGTAAGCTTTTGCCCTAGCTCAATATTACAGCGGTCGGCAAACTCATTAGTCAAAAGAGCCAAAAATCAGCAGCAGGACGATTAAGAAATTGAGAGCCAAATTTTGTTTCAATAACTTGTAACGAACCATGTTTTTCGCAATCAAAACCTATTTCTGGCCGATTGGCGAGCCGCGGTTTGCCGACCACTGTCCTATTAAATCTTTATAGTCCACAGAAAAATTTTGAAACTTAAAAATAAAATAATGCATTTTATAACATATCTGTATTTAGATTTGCAACATTCTACACCTAATTGGAGATAAACTGAAGAGATCCTAGTTTTAAAATGTAGGTGTCACTTAACCTTAGAATCACCGTGTGCACCCAGCAACCATTACGATGCTGGGTGTCTCGGCTATTTTAGGAGTTTAAATATGTGATGAGGATATTTTAGGAGTTTAAAGATGTGATGAGGATATTTTAGGAGTTTAAAGATGTGATGAGGATATTTTAGGAGTTTAAAGATGTGATGAGGATATTTTAGGAGTTTAAAGATGTGATGAGGATATTTTAGGAGTTTAAAGATGTGATGAGGATATTTTAGGAGTTTAAAGATGTGATGAGGATATTTTAGGAGTTTAAAGATGTGATGAGGATATTTTCTTAATTATCTTCTTTCAATGCAGGTTGCATAAAAAAGGAGAAAAAAAGGGGTGGGGGGGCAAAACGAAAAAGTGCTTGACCTCCCTGTGTTATGCACAAAAATTGTATATTACTAAAACAATAAGAATATTGCTTTTATTTATTTTTTACATTATTTTGTAGCTTCTTAATTGTGAAATGGATTTTCAACACAAAAAAAATTAAAAGGGTTCCATCGCTGAGAAGCACTGCAAATATTATTTTATATGATGAAAGCAAATGGAGAGAAAAACATGCTTATACCTTTTCTAAATATGTCCACATTTTACCAGAGTAAAAAAGAAAAAAAAAATTTAATTAGAAAGTTCTTAACATTTTTATGAGTTTTGAAAACTGGTCATTTCGATAAATTATCTATGAACGGCATAACTATTTTAAGACATGGGTTGTTACAAAAGACATTACATATTAATAATTAATGTGTGATTTTATCTAAAGGAAATCATATTCAAATAAAGTATATATTTCCCAATATTAAGTTGATTGAAATGTTTATTTGTAATTTCAAAACACTAGAACATTTTTCAGATAAATTACAAATAGACTCCTAGATATACTTAAAAACACTTTTTTAAAAACCAAATTCACAGAATTTATTTTAAATTGAACAAATTAGGAATAATATTTTTTTCTAAAACTAGTACCAACAAATTTTTTTTATAGAAATGATAATTAAAATGCTAGTTCACAAAAAAGCTTTATTTCATTTTTTGTTTGTTTTAGCTTTTTGATATATTCCCATCTGGAAAAAAAATAATTTTAAAAAAATCGTGCAAATAGGTGGGGCTTAATGAATATAGTACCGGTATATAGGCTGTGCATTTTTTAAACCTCTGTTATACAGGAAAAATTGTTACAAAAGTAGTACATTAAAAGAAAACACAAACGCTTTCAATATAATAATTGATGAATTTTGTTCCTATACCTTTCATCCGATTGCGATGCAACTTTGAAGAGTTGTTGTCTGCATGCCCGCAAATTTTTCTAAATTAGTACAACCATTTTACAATATTTCGTTTATGGGTCGAGGGCCCAACCTTCAATTTTACTGATTTAAGCTCTATAAATATAATTTTAAACAGAGCTGATGCATGGGTAAATAGAATTTAATCAAATACAAGCAGCGACATTTCAGTTTGTGTTTGACAATAATTAGGTTTCTGAATTAGTACAACCATTTTACAATATTCCGTTTGGGGCGGGGGCCATAAATTGTTTTTTTTAATTTTATGAGCCACATAATTATAATTTAAAACAGAGTTATTGCATGGGTGGATCAATCGCTACAAGTGTGTGGACTAAATTTAGAACATCCATGCTTCTCATATGGACACTCGTTTGTGGTCTGCTCTCGGGTCGAAAAACGTTTTAATTTATTCATGTACGCACAAGACGAAAAAAATGTCTCTATAAAAAGTACTTAAAAAACCTAATTAAAACACAAACACTTTCCTGATTTGAGTGGCATTGCAACGCATCCCGGTTACTCGCTAGTAATGGTATAAAAATAAGTACCTGTGATGGATAAATTTCCCAGGCGTCTCCTTTGATAACAGAGAGACCAACGATGTGTTCTTCCCTTTGTGAGATCTGACTGACTCTAACAACTCGCAGTGATTCTAATGCGATGTATCCCGTTGGGAAGGAGAAATCGCAAGTCATAAAATTTCCCCCATCGACTTGAACGAAGGTGAAATTGATCTCAGCTGTGGAAGACATTGAATTAAAAGATTAACGTCATTTCACGGATTTTCTTACAAAGATTTACGGGCCTTAATTGTGATCAAGTGCAGGAAATGTTAGCAGCATCATGATGACGAGAAGCAACGTTGTGCGAAGACTAAACCCCCCCCCCCCCCCCACCCCTCATAATATAAAAGTAAACTTTCAAGTACATGGATTTTATCGCTCAATTCACTATTAAGGTCCTTTTGAAAACAATTTCCGCCTCGCCTGGTGTTGGCATCCTGTTCTAAACATTGACCTACAAGGACATTATATATATCTTCAAAAAGATAAGTTTAGTTTTTAAAATGTACACATTTTTAATATCTGTGGTTTATTTATTTGTATTGTCTGCATAAGATGGCTTCTAGTCGAAATGACTTGGTTTTTTTAATTTCAAGCCCTAACATATTTAGCTCAACTCGTTATTGAAATTCACGGCAATGCCGCTAGAAATGAAGCTACGCGTTTTTACGATGTCGAGAGTACGTCGGACCGCTTGCCCAACCGAAACAACGATGACAATCAGCTATTTTTAGACATGAAGCAGACTTCGGAAAGATAGGCTGAAAACTTGAGGACATTTTCTGCTTCAGTGCGCCAATATTATTGGGAAAATTATCACAAAGCACGCGCTCCGTTGGAGGGTAGAAAAAATCTTTAAACGATTGCAAAAATGTGTCACTCTAATCCATGGAAATATCCTGAATGTAATGGAAACATTTGCTTTTGTTTAGTTTGGATGACACAATGTGGCGAGGCGGACCCAGTGCTGTAGCACACCCAAGGTGGAATCAGTGCTATAGCATACCCAAGGCGGAACCAGTGCTGTAACTCACCCAAGACAGACTCAGTGCTTTGGCACACTCATCAGAAAGTATATATACATCTCGAGCCCTAAGAAAGCGTAATGAAAGGAAAATTGTTTGTAATGATGAAGATTTTATTTTATCATTTTAAGTAAATTGGTTACCTGCTTGTGTCGTCACAAGTATCAGTCCATAAATATAACAAAATACAGCAAGTGAATCCATGTTCGTATAGATGATATATGATTTTTTGTCCAAAAAGATAAGATGAATCCTAATGGTTTCTTATTAAACAGAGGCATCTAGCAGAGTCTTCTTGATAAAAAAGTGCATTCATATGTAGTCTTGATAATAGGTACCTAGTGGTATCATCTGGATAATAGGCACCCAGAGGTATCATCTTGATAATGAGCACAAAGTGGTATCATCTTGATAATAGGCACATTGTGGTGTCATCTTGTTTATCTAGTGATGTCTTGATGAAAGATGCATATTTGTGTTGTAAGAGGCACCTAGTTTTGTTTTCATTATTACCACTTAGAGGAGGTGTAGTCTTGCAAAGGTAAGCGTCCTGATAATAAAATGATCGAATTACTTTAGATTTGCATGTTTTTATATTAAAATTTCAAAGATATTTTTTAATTATAATTATTAAATAAACATTTTGAACAAACTGAATCTCGTGAAATACCATGTTGAAATATTCAATGACATAGTTAATACTTCTGTTAATTCTATGACAATAGCCTACCCTGTGATCAAATTAGATAATTTACCAACAAATAGCAAGAATACAGCAACATATTGCAACATATAAAATAAAGAGCACCAATATTTCAACATTACAAATATTGCATTGTAAAGCATTGCAATTTTTTTTTTTTTTTTAAACAAATTTATAAAATTTGCTAACAAATGGGAACATTTCAGATATTTAAATAATTGTATTTGTGAACGAATAAAATTCTGTGTCTAACCTTAGAAGTCAGAATAAGGCTGGCTGCGATTTTAGGACGGCCATCTCTAGCAGCACATTTTACGCATTAACACTTTATTTGAACCTGAAAATTTGTTTGAGGAAGGGGCGGCTACTAAGCGAACTTATCAGGTGATACGATTATACCATTTAAAAAAAGTGATGCCTTCCCTTGTTAAGACAAAATGCTGTCAATAATAAATAGAATAATTTTTTAAATATGATTTTAAAAAAAAAATAAAAAATAAATTAACTTACACTGTAAGGTTTAAAAAATATAATAAAGACTCCACCATATGTGGCACTCATAGCTCAGTGGCTGATGAAATGCATGGAATATAAGAACAAAGTAGGATAAACTTGAATTTATAGACAGGACAAAAGATTTTGATGTTGCTGCTGATGAAATTCATGGCAATGTCGATAGACATGATGCTAATAAAGCGGTTTTAAAGTGTTAAGAGTACGTCGGCCGCTTGCCTACCTGTATCAAAGATGAAATTCTGCTACTGTTAGACATAAAGCAGACTTCGGACAGATAGAATGAAAACAAATCTCTTTCAAGTTCTGCCTCACAACGCCAATAATATAGGATGAACTTTCGCAAGGCATGCGCTCCTTTGGAGGGCCGGGAAATTATTTTAAAGATCGCAGTTGTGTCCCTAAACCATGAAAATGACCTGAACTTAATGTAAACATTCGCTTTGATGAGTTCGGAAGACACAGTCTGTCGAGGCAGACGCAAGGTTGTAAACACACTTTATGAAGCCCCAGGAAAGCGTTATGTCAGGAAAATCGGTTGCCATGACGAAGAAAGAATTTGTTATCGGTATTTTAAATTAAACAGTTACCTGCAAGTGTCGTAACGGGTGCTGGGCCGGAAAAATTAAGAATCAGAGCAATTGAATCCGTGATTGTGTGGACTATAATTGATTTCGTATTCAAATAATCACAACCTTCATCGCAATCTCTAGACTTGGAGGAGATATTTTAAATTAAGCTGCCACTCGGCTAGTCACAATATCTGCAAGTGAGGCTAATGATTTCACAAGTTTTCGGGCCTGTCCCTCGGCGGTCCTCAATCTATCATTCAATACTTACAATTATGTTTATTTTAGCATTGAGAAGCCGACTTTAGCATTGAGAAGCTGACTTTTATCTGAAACTGTTGATTGTTCTTCACTTTTTATGAGAACACCAAAGTAGAGGTTATCAACATAGAGAGTATCAACCTGCAGAGTGTCACCATAGAGTTATCAAACTAGATTGTATTAACCTAGAGGTATCAACTAAGAACTTATCAACCTAGAGCTACCAACCTAGATGGTATCAACATAGATGTATCAACTAAGAGCTCATCAACCTAGAGGTAGCAACCTAGAGGGTATCAATATAGAGAGTATAAAAAAAGAGTTTCGTATTCAAATATCCCAATATTTGAACATTACTTTATCAAATGAGCTTATCCATCAAAATCAAAAAATATTTGAGAACCGCTGACCATTGGTGACATGCATATGCCAATAAATCTGAGACACGTGGCGTTATAGACGAGGTACAGCGGGGAGCCAGATTCCCATTAAGGATATAAATTAGTTGTTGACACAAAGAAAAACCCACCATCACGTGCCAAAAGAATCTAAAAAATGTTAATGTCTATTTTAGCTTTCCCATGAGATCATTTTGTTTATCACGTGTGTACCGCATGTGTCATAGGATTATTTTGTGTAAGTTCTTATGATGATTATTCCAGTTTGACAAATGACACTTTTTAGTGTTATTTTGACTAGAGGCACCCCATGGTATAAATCTTTGCTAGAGACACTTAGTGGTGTCTTGATTAGGGGCACACTAGTGTCAATTTGAATTGGAGGCATTGTATCGGAGGGTGTTGTCTAGACTAGGGCAACCAGGGGCGGTGTCTTGATTAGAAGCATGTAAGGGTGTCGCCGTGATTGGAGGGAGCTTGTCGGGTAATCAAAATTGAAGGAACGTAATGCCAAATACCACTCACTTATATACCTACCCACCCACCCACTCACCTGCTCACTCACTCACTCATTCAGTCCCTGACTGACTGACTGTCTGATCATGAGATCTCAAGAATAAGCCCTTAGAAAATGACATTTTCCCGAGTGATTCCCCTTACACTATAGTCGTACACTGACAAAAGTAGTTTTTTTTTAATTCAACTTTTATGTGGCCTAAAATGACCAAAGTCCAAAACATGATTTGTATCGTGTTTTTTTCCCCGTATCTACATTGGGATGATTACTTTGTCTACTGACCATGCTTTTGGTGTCGAGATTAATTGACAAACTTTGTTGCTGTACATTTTTTTGATGACATTTTGAAACTTGGTGATTTCTCGAAATGGCACATATGTGTTTATTAAGGTTTGACGCGCTTTATTATTATCATTTTTGTTTCACTGTGTGTTGTAATAAGAACAAGGAATAAAGATTACAAAAGAGGTGAGAAACATTTTGAAGCCCCAAGGATGAACGTTTCTAAGAGGCAGTTTGAATATAAAATAAAGAGTCATTTTGTTGCATTCGTAATTTTAGTAAAATTAACAATATGACATGCGCTCACTAAATGCAGATGATGGAAATCACGAGAGGGCAGAGATGTACTCAGAAAAAAATAGACACCTTACGTTTGGCTCTGCATGGAAGTTGCTTACAGCTTCATATATTTACTCGAGAAACTAGTTCAACATTTTAGTAGAGTTTAAAGCGATGTGTTTTGAGTGCAGTTTCGTAGGCCTGGATGGTCGGTATATTGCGAATGTGTAGTTGGAGAGAATTCCATTGTTGGGGGGCACAGAAAGAGAAAGATAGTTCACCATATGTTTTAGTGCATGTCTTGGGAACAGAAAGAATATGCGTGTCTGCGGAGGAACGAAGCTGTCGAAAGGGAGAATTTTTTATTGAACATTTCATATATTGTTATTATGCTTTTCATATAGTTTTATTTTCCTTTTTATTCCTTTAAACACGGATGGGAAGCAAGGACTTTAAAAAAAAACACAGAGAGAGAGAGAGGGAGAGAGAGAGGGAGGGGTAGTGCGAGAGAGAGAGAGGGAGAGGGAGAGAGAGAGGGGAGAGCGAGAGAGAGGGAGAGGGAGAGCGAGAGAGAGAGAGAGAGAGAGTGGGGAGAGCGAGAGAGAGAGGGAGGGGAGAGAGAGGGAGGGAGGGGAGAGAGCGGGGAAGAGAGCGAGAGAGAGAGGGAGAGCGAGAGAGAGAGCTAGAGAGAGAGAGAGCGAGCGAGAGAGAGAGCGAGAGAAAGAGCGAGAGAGAGAGCGATAAGAGCGATAGAGAGAGGTAGAGGGTGAGCGAGAGAGAGGGAGAGCGAGAGAGAGAGGGAGAGAGAGGGAGAAAGAGAGAGCGCGAGAGCGAGCGAGAGAGAGAGCGAAAGAGAGAGAGGGAGAGGGAGAGAGAGAGGGAGAGAGAGAGCGAGTAAGAGAGAGAAAGAGAGAGCGAGAGAGAGAGGGAGAGAGAGAGCGAGTGAGAGAGAGAGAGAGAGCGAGAGAAAAAGAGAGAGAGAGCGAGAGAGAGAGAGAGGGAGAGAGAGAGGGAGAGAGAGAGGGAGAGAGAGGGAGAGAGAGAAAGAGAGAGATTGAGAGAGAGACAGAGAGAGAGAGAGCGAGAGAGAGAGGAAGATAGGGAGAGAGAGAGGGAGAGAGAGAAAGAGAGAGATTGAGAGAGAGACAGAGAGAGAGAGAAAGAGAGAGAGAGGGAGAGAGAGAGAGAGCGAGAGAGGGAGAGAGAGAGAGAGAGAGAGAGAGATGGCTTTCAATTGGGTCAAAGAACTCATTGAAACGGTGTAACTATATTTTTTCGCTTGATTTTCCCAGTAACTTTTGAAAGTTTGATGTTTGTCCATGTCCACTATAACCGCTCTGTCCTTCATATCAGATCGAAGGAAAATCTTACAAGACGGTGCATGCGGGCTATTAGTACAGTGGTTCTCACCCTTCCTAATGCCGCGACCCTTCAATACAATTCCTCATGTTGTGGTGACCCCAAATACTTCATAACTGTAGCATATTTGTGTTTTCCGAAGGTCTAAGGCGAACCCGTGAAAGGGTTGGTCGACCAATAGGTTGAGAACCGCTGTAATAGTCCGATACATAGATCGTCTACGTCATCGGTCCTGTGGTCGCATGCTGTGTCATCTGCGGGCGGCGACCGAAATGTTTTGTTACACAACAGTCGTGTGTAATATTGTAACCACTGTCAGGTGAGTCAGTACGAGCGAACACTGGCGTAGAAACGCCATGCGATGCGCCCCGTTCCCGTTTGGTACATTTTCCCTTATATTGATAGGTGGCATTTTTGGAAAACTACTGAGTTATTTAGTGGACGGGTGTTAGAAAGCTAAGCCACTGACACAAGCTAAGCCACTGACACAAGCTAAGCCACTACAAAGAGAGGTGAACATTTGACTATTTTAATAGTGAAATGGAAAATATACTAATAACTTCTCAACCACATCTAATACTTTTAAAAACGCCAGAATATTAACAGGCATGAAAATAACGACGTCCGTCGATATTTCTGATTTTGTTCTTGAAAAGCAAAGCCATATTGAAAAGGAATGACCGGAATGCTTTTTTTTAAAGTGTCACGCTCTTTAGGGCCCATTTTAGACCTCCCTTCCCACATCGTTATACACTCGCTTCATCCCAGCTGCTTCGTAAATTAGTTGCGAGGTGGGGAAAACCCGCTGTAGAAATCTCTAGAAAAGGCGTACCTCGCTTCCCCGGGACGGACGGGGGAAGATTTTAGGACGTAAATTTACAATCTCGACTCCTGCAAAGTCAGCTGCTGTGAGAGCAGCGTCAGCGACCGACCGGCTGTGCTTGGGCTAGGTAGGCCTCCGTTGGTAGCCTGTCGAGTGGGTGCTGGCGGGGACTTCCTGGCAAAATCAGATTGGTACTAGCTCGACACTGACGTCATTTTTAATGTAACATTTTCAGATAGTGAAACTAAATAGCATCTGAACGAAGGGTCGAGGTTAATGACCTACATTTGTTGTGTCCAAGACTCCCTGGTAGGATGACATGGAACTACGCACGTACGCAAAGAGGTGTGGGGCGAGCAAAACAAAAATGGGGGTGGGGGGTGGGTGGAGGGTGTTAAAACTCAGGAACAAGCGATGGCGTATTTAGGACTAAGGGTCAACGAATTGGGGATGTCAGTACGACACAGTGGCGTAGCAAGCTTAACTCGCGCCCGGGGCACAATACCTTTTTAGCGCCCCCCCCCCCTATTCGAAAACAATACAATATTATATGTAAAATATACCATTAAGCGCCCCTTTGTGAGTAGCGCCCGGGCATGATGCCCCCCTTGCACCCCCCTCACTACGCCAGAGGTACGACATCACGTAGGCAGAGGTACGACATCACGTAGGCAGAGGTACGACATCACGTCGGCAGAGGTACGACATCACGTAGGCAGAGGTACGACATCACGTAGGCAGAGAGATGGAAAAAGTAATGTAACTATTAAGAAGCCAGCTTTTCGGCGACATTAAGGTAGGAGATAAATAATCCAGATATTTGGACCTGGGTGTGGCATTGTAGTAGTGAACTGAGGTGGACGGTCAGAGTGTAGTAGTGAACTGAGGTGGACGGTCAGAGTGTAGTAGTGAACTGAGGTGGACGGTCAGAGTGTAGTAGTGAACCGGAGTGGGAGATCAGAGTGTAGTAGTGGACGGAAGTGGAATGTCAGAGTGTGCAAGTGGACGGTCAGAGTGTAGTAGTGAAAAGAAGCGGACGGTCAGAGTGTAGTTGTGAGTTGAAGTAATGTATTTGTTAAAATAAAGTGTGTTCTATATCCAAACTAAAAATGTGAACGATTAAGTTCTTTGTTTTATGAGCTATAATATAAATAAAATTATTCCTAATGGTAAGACCTAGACCAGTGGTTCTTAACCTGGTTTCGATCGAACCCCAGGGGTTCGGTGAGTCGGTCTCAGGGGTTCGGCGGAGGTCAAGACACACACCCGACTCATATGAGACACACACCCGACTCATATGAGACACACACCCGACTCATATGAGACATACACCCGACCCGTATGAGACACACACCTTACTCATATGATTTGCGATCGGATTTTGTGCAGTGCGGACGATAGAACATATTTTTTGAAGTTATTAAAAGTTCCAAATGAGCGTAGAGCAGCTGTTCTCAAACTGTGTTTTTTTTGTTCCGAATACAAACCCGTGCAAAAATACTCTGTTAATCGCGTCCATATTCGTTTAATAAACGGAGATGAACGTTGTGCCCATTACATAAGCTACAGATCATTACGTTCTATATGTGAGTGAACATTATTACATCACATAGTTCAGTGGCATCCACAAGGAGTGCTTAGGGGTATACATAATATGGGTTTACCGAAGCAGGTGTTATGTTTTAAATGTGTATTACCGCCATTTATTTAATATGTGTCTTGAGAAGGGAGAATCACAAGTTTGAGATTTAGCCCCAAACACCATTTAGACAAAATATGGGTTGGTGCATTTAATGAGATTAGCAGTGTCTCAAAGGCGTCATCTGTTACACACGAAACAATTTTAGTTCATAATATATGTTTACACATTTTAAATTAAACAATTACATTTAAAAAAAAAAAAAATCAATAATAAAAAGAAATATTATAAATATGTCCCTTTTAAGGAAGCAATTTAAATTTTAAGAGTTACTTGAGCAAATAGGTCAAGGTCAATTACCTAATATCAATAACTAGAGAAAGAAGTCCCGGGTCGCCACAAGGTTGCGTTCTCTCCCTTGTCTTGTATATAAAATATACCAACTATAAAATATCACCCAATGATTTCCAGATAATAACGGGAGGCACCTTGCGATAATTTCCTCCTGCTATTGTGAAAACTCATCACTATTCCATATTAACAAAATATCATCTATGTAATCAGGGCCGGATTTGCAGACAGGCCGATTAGGCCGTGGCCTAGGGGCCCCGCGAAATAAGGGCCCCGCGAAATAAGGGCCCCGCGAAATAAGGGCCCCCCGAAATAAGGGCCCCCCGAAATAAGGGCCCCCCGAAATAAGGGCCCCCCGAAATAAGGGCCCCGCGAAATAAGGGCCCCGCGAAATAAGGGCCCCGCGAAATAAGGGCCCCCCGAAATAAGGGCCCCCCGAAATAAGGGCCCCCCGAAATAAGGGCCCCCCGAAATAAGGGCCCCGCGAAATAAGGGCCCCGCGAAATAAGGGCCCCCCGAAATAAGGGCCCCCCGAAATTGGGAGCAGTACATGACAAAAAAATATTTTTGTATTAAAAAAACTCAGCAATATTTTTTATTTTTCAACACGGGGGTCCTCAAATTTTTTTGGCCCAGGGTCCCTAAAGTTGTAAATCCGGCCCTGTATATAATGATGTTCACGTTTCTAATATCCTTAAAAGATTTAAGAAATGTTTTAATGCTATATATTATACGCCTACCCTACCCCCTTTTCGCGCCCCAAAGCCTATACCATTTAGCCGAATGTGATAAAACTTTGGTCAGTTGTTGTCCACAGGCCCCGCAAATTTTTCTGACGCATTAAACCCTTTTAAAATTATTTGTTTTTTGACGTTGGCCCTAAATTCTCTTTTTTTTCTTATATAAGCAAAATAAAAAATATAATGTCTAACAAAGCTAATGCATGGGTGGATAGAATTTTAATCAAATACAAATAGCGACATTAAATTTTGTGTGTGACATAACAAGTAGGTTTCTGAAGTAATACAACCATTCTACAGTACTACGTTTGTGGCCCGGGGGGGGGGGGCTAAAATTCGCCCCCCCCCCTTATATGATCTATATAAATATAATTGTCGTATGCATTACTTTACCATTCATCCGATTGCGATAAAACTTTGGTGAATTGATATGCGCACTCCAGAAAAGGTTTCTAAATTAGAACAATCATTTTACAATGTTCCGTTTTGGGCTAGGGGCCCTAAATTCCATTTTCTTCTTATTTGATCTAAAAAATATAATTTCATACAAAGTTATTGCATGGGTGGATGGAACAGAATCAAATACAAATAACGAAATTCGGTTGTTCAGAACAGCCCTTGAACAAATACCAATAGACTGCAAATTTGTTGTAGGAGCAGAGAAAACACGTTCGTGCATGTTTAGTGTAGAGAGTATTTTTCTTGTTTTTATAAATAAGCTTGAATTTTATGACGCATTTTAGAACTCGGATATGATGTCATGAACGTGTTATTGTTTTGCATAGCAATGATTGAGTAATTCTATAATGGAGTGTTAAAAATTCGGAGTTGTTTTTGTTTTTATAAAAAGACATTTGACATGAACCGATGGTTTATTAAGTAATTAATTAACCCCTATGAACAACGAATGTATTAAAGTATGGTAATATCTAGATTTTTACACTGGAATTTATTATTTATAAAGTAATGTAGCCCATATACAACTGGAATTCTACTGCCATCAATAAACGTATTTATTGCGGGAGGTTTTCGTGTGAAAAGAAGGGAAGATCCTAACATGTTAAAATTAATAAAGAAAGAAATATCCTTAGTTATTGAATGGACTACGATGAGTCACTTCCTTGTTTTGTCACGTGATACGTACCAGCCATTGGTAGGCTTTCTGCTACACATAACAACACATAACAACAGATAACAGCTGATCAGCCATTGCCATTATCATTAATTCTAAAGCAAAAGGTTTGTCTCCATCAGCGCTTCCCCAGTGTTAATTAAAAATGTTACTTTTCAAAATATTCTTGAATACACGCGTTTCTTTAAATGACATTCATTAAATGTGACAATAATTATAATTCAGTTATGATTAAAGGAAGAAAGTTGTTTGAAGAAAAATTTGTGAGCGACTAGTGTGTTGCAGACAGCCTCCCGGAAGTTTTACTTGTTTTTACACGTATCACGTGACAAAACAATCAATAAATCGTAGTCCATTGAATCAAATACAAAGAGCGACATTTAATTTTGTGTGTTACGTAACAAGTTGTGTTAATTGTGAAATTCCTATTGAAAATCGACATTTAATAATAGATATCACATGCATTTGAAATATTCGTCACAAAGTGTGACAAAGCAATACTTTCGCTGTCAAATCAATACTTTCGCTGTCAAATCAATACTTTCGCTGTCAAATCAATACTTTCGCTGTCAAATCAATACTTTCGCTGTCAAATCAATACTTTCGCTGTCAAATCAATACTTTCGCTGTCAAATCAATACTTTCGCTGTCAAATCAATACTTTGGCTGTCAAATCAATACTTTCGCTGTCAAATCAATACTGCCCCCCAAATGAAAAGCTTTTCGTCTCTCTACACCTCAAGCACGAAGGAAAAAGTCATCACTTCAGAATAAATCGGGCACTTCAGATTTTGGAGTGGGGGAGGGGTGGGGGGTGCGGCTGTCATTAGCCAAAGGCGTAGCTAAGAGGTGGCAGACTTGTGAGGAGATGCAAAAATTGGATTTGATGTAATTAATTGGTTGAAAATAATGGGTTTCAGAGTTGGAAAGGGGCATAAAAATGTTTCTTGTCCCCTGACGCCAAACACTGTAGATACGCTAGTGGCGTCGAAATAGGGCGTTTGGAGTGGTCCACCCAGGTATCACTTTTTCTTTATATGATGGTGTGGCATTTCTGGACAACTGCAGAGTTTAAATCGTAAAAGAAGAGGACGGCAAAAAATGTGGCCGCTTATGGCAGCCTTAATAGTAGCTTCGCCATTAGGCAATGTATCTATCGATAGCAAACTCGGCGATCACTTACTTTCATCGAGAAGTAGAACAGA
This sequence comes from Omphiscola glabra, assembly GCA_964017045.1. Classification (NCBI taxonomy): domain Eukaryota; kingdom Metazoa; phylum Mollusca; class Gastropoda; family Lymnaeidae; genus Omphiscola; species Omphiscola glabra. The sequence goes on from OZ024799.1 coordinate 24,900,788, forward strand.
AATCGGTGGCGCTGATCAATCTTGATCGGCGAAGGGGTTTGGGAAGTTTGCTCCCCAGAAAATTTTTGATTTTTTCAAAATTAAGAGGTGTATTTTTTAGCATACTTGAATTCGATCTGTCTATTATACCTTTTGAACAGGGAAGAACATTTTTAAAGTTTGTTGGAGGCCTTTTTTAGCCCAGTGCCTTATATAAACTGAATTCCCTCCGTTTGTGGCGTGTCCTAAAGTAATCTTTAAAACAAGCTTTTAATCAACACCATACTGTACCATTGATCAGCGTGAGTGAAGGGGTGCATAGTTAAGGGTGCAAACTCAAAATGCAGGGGTTTAATATTTTTTTGCATACTTGAATTTTTTGTTTCTTTCAGAAAAGTTTGAGGTGGCGTTTCAAACTTTCGGGTGGGAAATGGCAAAATTAGCCTTAATAATGACCAAAGACATCGTAAATTTCGCACCAGCGAGACTTAAACTTAAACTATGTTCACTCTAGTTATGTCACAATTGAGGGTACACTTTTGCCCTAGATTATTTTTGCCCCTTAAATAATTATAGTCCCCATAAAATGTTTGATACATTCATAATACAAGAATGCATTTTTTCACATTCTGAATTTAGTTTTGAAACATTCTACACTTAATTGGAGAGCAACGGAAGAGATCGTAGTTACAACATTTTGGCGACACTTAACCTTAGAGCCATCGTTTGCGCCCAGCAACCCTTACAACTGAAGGCTGCCTCGGATATTATAGGGGCGATGTGATGAGGATATTTTCGTAATTACCATTTTTCCATGCATAGGTTGGCAAAGCGGAAACTGCTTGACCTGCTTGTGTTATGCAAAACGATACAAAATGTAAATAATTATTTAACTAAAAATAGTCATTTGGCTTTTATTTTTTATTCACATTATTTTTAAGGATAGCTACTTAATTAATAAATGAATTTTCAAAAAACAATATTCAATGAAAACGGGTTCCATCACTAAAAAGCACAGCAAACATTATTTATTTTATATGATGAACTCAAATGGAAAAACCAATCTTACTTATAATTATAATGCTTAGACTACCTTTTCTAAATATTTCCTAATTTTACCAGAGTCAAAAAGAAAAAAAAAACAGGTTTATTAGAAAGGTATATACATTTTTATGGATATTGAAAACTCTTCATATTTATAAATTGCATATGAACGGCATAAATATTTTACAAAAGACATGAGTTGTTTACATAAAACATTATATTTATAATGTATGATTTTATCTAAGGGAAATTCGTAAGCAATTATAGTATACATTTCCCAATATTCAGTAGAGTGAAATTTTTATTTGGAATTTGAAACTACTATAGCTTTCTTAAATTACCTCTTCGCTATACTTTAAAATATTTGTATGTAAATCCACATAATCTATTTTAAATTGACGAATTAAGAGTAAGAATTTTTTTTAAACATTTTAAAACACGTACCAAAAATGGAAATGGCATGATAATTGAAATGCTAGTTAAAAAAAAAATCTTAGCTTTCTATTGGATTTTCATCTAAAATAAAATTAATAGTATTTTAAAAAATGAGTGCGATGCCAATGGCTGCTGCAATTTGTTTGTTACTCTGACATGAAAAGGAGAAAACAGTTGAGAAGTTACTAATAAAAAATAAAGGTTAAGTATTTTTAAAAAAAAACATAAAACTGTTATTTAAAGAAAACAAAAACACTTTTGATTTAATAATAATTTATGAAAAGTGCACTATTTCTTTGTGCCCTTTAAATTCTAAATTAAAAAAAAAAGCATGAAGCCTAAATTTTAGTCATGCTTTTACGATGAACTATAATTTGAAACAGATTGCACATGTTTAATACTTGACTTACTATTATTTAAACTTTAGCCCTATATAGGTATGTAAATGTATTTTAATACAGTGCCATCAAAGTCTTTAAACTTGTGAAGTTGCAACAAAAATGAAATAAAAAATAGCGATATATGCGAACAACAGGAAGTAAGACAGAGGCGGACAGTGCGAATTTTATAACCGAATGCTTTAACTTGATTAGCCTTAAATATACGGATTATAAAATATATTGTGCCTATCGATATTTCATAGATTTCAGTAATTGTAATCGGTTAAAGGCACTAGTTACTATGAATTTGTCATTTTTAATCAAAAATATTTTTTTATATATTATTGTACACATTGTGCTCCGGCTGGGGGGGGGGGGAAGAGCAGTGTCCTCCCGGAGAGATATCTGTAAGAAACAATGATGCTAACAATAACTATATTTTTGAAAGCATGATGCCATCATTCAATTTGAAATTAACACCATTCCCTAGTTTAAAAGTAATTCTTTTATTATAAAATATAATTTGAAAACATGAAAAAATTGCTCACGTTTTATACTTAGTGAGAACTCGATTAAAATTATAGACCTTAAAATTAAAACCAATGTAGTTAAAAACAGTAATAGTAAAGTCTTCAAATTTGTGAGTTTGAAAAAAATAATTAAACAAGAAATACAAGAAATACGAACGGTATTACTTCAGCTCATAATCGACACATTTTTGAAACATTGTAATATTTGTAATCGAATAATGTAAGCTTCTAAGAAGATAAGCCTTAATTGAACGAATTATCAAATATATCGAGTGTTGCGATATTTCATAGATTCCACCAATTGTAATCGGTTAATGACACCAGTTAAAATTCGTTTAAAAATTGTTTAAAAACGACAATTAGGTATTTTTAAAAATAAAATGTACTTTTTTTTTATTGTTGTACATATTTTTGCACTGGGTAGAGGGCACTTGACTTTCCCCAGGGTGGAAGTGCCCCCCCTCCAGGAGATATAGCTGAAAGAAACCATGTAAGCAGTGCTCAAGCCCGTTCGTCTGCCACAGTCGAGCAACGGGAAGCAAGACTGGGTACCGATAGAGTACGAACTGCTAGATCAAGACGAAAATTGCAAGATTGAAATAAATCTTAGTGCATTCCATTAATATGCCTATTATAATTATAGTCTTCATCCAAGTGCTGTTATTGGAAAAATTGATAAATTATGCATGCATTGCAGTGCCCTCTAATTTAAGAAAGAAACACCAGAAATGTGCTGCGCGGGTGGAAAAATGAAAGTGTCAGAATTACATTCACCAAACTAACCGTTTCAAGGATGGTATTTCTTGGCAAACATACGCAAGTACAATTCATTTTTCCAAATGACATCGTTAAGTGAAACAAAATATCGTGCGCGAGAATCATATGCCAACATTTAAAGTGCAAGTGAAAATTTATCATCGTGCAGGATAACTATTACCAATGCCGAACACAGATCACAAATTTCTTCAAATTTATAACATGGGAAGAACTGATGAACAATCGATAAAAAAAACAATAAAGGCACTAAACGAGAAATTGTCGCTTCATTGCAATAGTTATTCTTTCAACTCAACGCAATAATTCGATTGGTCAGAATTGCCCTTGAACAAATGCTAACGGATGATTACAAAGTTGTTGTTAGAGTAGAAAAAACTACTTTCGGCGAAAACGAAAGACAATACAATGCACCAACAATTGATGATGTGGCGATCGTTATAGTAGGCGAAGAATTTAACTCACGTGATATAATTCTTCATCACAGAAATGGTGATGTTCAGCGAGTCTCAGAAACTTATCGCTCATACGATGGATTGCAATATCCAATTTTACTTTTGCAAGTAGAAGATGGATATTATGTCAACATCAAATTGAAAATACACAAAGAGATGAGGCAGCGAATAATAAAGTCAGTGCCATAAATTACTACTCATATTGATTGATGATTCGTTACATCGCCGAAAATCATATCTTGAAATGTCGACTATTCTTCGAGCAATACATTGTTTATATGTGAGCGAAAATCGAAACTGAACGACTCTTCTACATTCGATTAAATTAAACCAATTTGCGTTCCGAAGAGTACATTCATGTACGGGACGAAGGTGTGAATGATGGCTATGTGAATCCAAATGAATTTGGGGAACATGTTTATATTACTGGCCACATTTACAGGGCGTCCACGGCACATGCATGAATACGCACAAGATGCAATGACACATGTTCGCGCATATGGACGCCCATATTTTCTATTACCTTTTCATGCAATCCTACATGGGATGAAGAACTGCTTTTAACTGGACAACCATCATCAGATCGTCACAATATTACTGCGCGTGTGTCCAAACAAAAATTGAAATCTTTAATCAATTTTATTGTCAAGCACCATGTTTTTGCAGAGACACGCTGTTTAATGTATTCCGTTGAATGGCAAAAAAGAAGAAATACCAAATGTCGACATTGATCAACACTTTTAGAAATCTTCACAAAAAACATTATTCACGATGATCCATATGGCTTAATCAACAACAATTCAGCATGCATGTCTGATGGGAAATATACGAAACTATACCCAAGAGATTAACTTGCGAAATCTATCACTGGCAATGACGGATATCCCCAATATCGTCAACGATCAACCGAAGATGGTGGCAAATGCATCACATTAAAAGTACGAAACAATGACGTTGAAGTCGATAGTCGTTGGGTTGTACCGTATTCACAGTTACTCTCGAAAACTTTCAAAGCACACATCAATGGCGATTATTGCAATTCGGTGAAATCGATCAAGCACATTTGCAAATTTGTTAACAAATGAATCGATATGGCAGTTTTTGAATTGTAAAAAGCAACTGGATCCATCGTTGAGGTCTACGTGTTTATGTCATATGGCCCTTGTACTGTGAAGAATAGCTGATCCCAAGCTTTGAACCGCATTAAGGGTGGTGCTAGCTAAAAAAGTCTCTCTTGACCATGTTTACAGCTAACTAACACACATTCTGGTGAAGGTCTGAGATTTCTCTCTTAAGACCCCGGCTAGTAAATTGTCAACCAGCTCCATCTGCTGGGCTGTGACATACAACATTTTCCTCACGTCGGGTTCTCCAACCGCCCTGTCTTCCCCCGGGAGATCTAGTGAGAGACATTCGGTCAACAGATGCGCTAGAGTCGCCTGGTCTAGGCTGCAATCCCGGCATGGGGGATCCCTGTTGCTATCTAGCCGGCAGAAGTATGTGCCTATGGGGCAATGCTCGGTGCGCATTTGCTTCACTAAGCTTTGCTGTTTGCGGCCTAAACCCCACCATGGGTCTTGTCTGCTAGGAGTCTTCAAGTTTGAATAGACGCATCTAGCGGTCGTATTCTCTGCTCACTGCCTGTACCAATTTTTTCTGAAGTGATCTGCCAGCCAGTTTTTTTATTCCCAAACCTGTCATTGGTTCCTGTGGCTGAGGCTGGGCAGCCCGGTTTTCGCAAGAGTGTCTGATTTTCAGATTGCCACTGATGTCGACGTGGCCTGGGATACAATGCACTGTTACCTTGTCTCCTAATTCGCCGATTTTGCCCACATCATCAATGATGACGTCAACTAAGTGAGTGATACCCTGCCTCTTTCCCAAGATCTCGAGAGCAGATCTTGAGTCCGAGAACACGACCACCTCGAGCCCCGCAAGCTCGTTTTCTCTCAGTGTGTAATACACGCTCTCTAGGGCCCTGTGTATAGACTCAAGCTCCGCATCAAAGTTTGATGCTGTCGTCCCGCAGGGTCTCGAGAGTTCTTGACTTTGTGCCCCCCCCCAACTGGGTATAGTATGAGCGTACCATACCCAGCAGTACTTTCTCTCAGGTTGGCCGATCCGTCCGTGAACACTTTCACAGGTACTTTGGAGTACAAATCCATGGTTTCAAGGGCAGCCACTCTCTGAACATGCTAAGGGCTCCGTTTTGTCACTGCTGCATCGGTCAAGGCCAAATGTATGGAGGGACGTGAGGGTTCCGCGTACGGCGGATTAACTGGGATTTGGGTCAGATGTTCTCTATTTTGGGACAGATCGACAGTCCTCTCCAGCTCCACGACCTGGTGCATAAAAGAGGACCTTTTTAGTCTTCTTGCCGCCACCCAGTTGTTCTGCATTTGGAACGACGGTTCCTTTTCGTCTAGACGACGGTACCTCTCTACGGTACTTAATATTGCTTTTTCCCTCCTTGTATCGAGTGGTTCTAAATTGGTCAAGACCTCTACAGCAGCTGTGGGTGTGGTCCTGAATGCGCCACAGATGAATCTCAGAGCCTGATTCTGGATTCAGCCAAACTTTTCCAATGCGGTCTTGCTTGCAAAGGATTGGACCAGCATGCTGTAATCGATTATCGATCTTACACTGTTTAGGAATAGAGCTCGAAGCGTACTTGCGCCCGCGCCCCAACTCGTGCAAGCCAGTTATTTCACAAGATTGACGGTTGCCTGGGAGCAGAGGACCTGTACAAAATTGTACATTTATACCTTTTGATCCAATTTGATCCCCCAGGTAAACAGGTTGCTTGTCCCATTTGAGCGCTACATCCCTGTTTGAGCTCGATCTCCTGTTTGAGAATGGTTACGCCCGTTGTTGAGGAGCGAATAGACCGTCTTCTCGGTGTTGATTTCCAGATGCCACCGCTGCTTGAACCTGTTGATAGTAGAAATGTCTTGCTGTAATAGCGTTTGCAGGCGGTGGACATCTGTACCGGTGCCCCAGATAACCAAATCGTCGACTTACATCGCGGCATTAGTTGCCAGATCCTGTGGCAAGTCATTGATGTGTGCAAGGAAAAGTGTACAACTGAGGGCAGACCCTTGAGGGAGGCCCTCCTCAGGAGTTCTTTTCCTTGAAGTTTCACTGCCAAATTGTGTGCTTATTGTCCGGTTTGTGAGAAAACCGGAAACCCACCTATACATGTTTGCAGTTACTCCCAACCTTTGCCGCTTCAACAATAGACCGTACCTCCATACCCGGTCATAGGCCTGTCGGAGGTAAAAAAATACATCCACTGTATGTGACTTTTTCTGGAGCCCATCCGTGATGGACTGGAGAAGACGGAGCACTTGGTCTACAGGCTGCATTCCCTTGCGGAAGCCCGCCTGTATTGGACTGAGGCTACCAGTACTCTCCAGGTACCAGAAGAGCCTCTGATTAACCATTCTCTCGGCTACCTTCCCCAAACACGATGTCAGGGAGATCTGTCGATAGCCGTTCGGTTGATCGAGTTTCTTCACTTCTTTTGGAATAGGGACGATGGTAGCGCTAAGCCACGCTCTGGGTAGGATTCCAGTTACCCTTGATCTGTTAATGATTGACAATAGCTTTGTCCTAGCTATCGGCCAAGGTTTTTGATAATTTCATTACATATCTTGTCCGGACCTGGTGCCTTGGCGGCGTTGCACTTGTCAATGGCGTTTGCAATTCAACCATAGTGTAAGGGGCTGTGAATATCTCAGCATGTGGTCCTTACTGTTGGGCCACTTCTCCATGTTTCCGGAGACGGTTAAGATTCCGGCTCTCTCTGGACTCCTTCTGCTTCCTGTTGGCTCTTGCAAAATGCTTGTTCAAAGCCTCGGCACTCTTGGCATCTGTTGTAGCCGTGCCTGTGGTCGTTTGCAAAGGATGCAGGTTTCGGAACTTCCCCATGCAGGATAATGAGTCCATCAATCGCCAGACCTTTTTCCGTTTTTCAGGTTGAGTTTTCCACATGTCCCAACCAATTTTTCCTTCTTTGCCCTATTTCCCTCCTTATGGACATCGGCTGACAGTTTGTTGTAAGCTGCTCGAGCAGCAGCCATCTTCAACTTTCCAGCTTTGGTCAGTGCTCTCTTCCGTTCACGAACCATTTCTATCAACCTCTTGTTCCAAAAGGGATGGAACTTGCGGGTCCCGTTGGTTCTAGGGATAGTTCCTTTAGTCACTGTGAGTATTCCACTCACGAAATTGCTGTATGCAGCGTCGGTGCTTTCGGAGGTATCGGGAATCCTTGCTGATTCCTCGATCGTGCGCTCTGTTCTTTCACGGAACAGGGTCCACTTGGCTTTGCCGAACAGCCTGTGTATCTTAGCAAACCTTGGCTTTGCGAGCACAAGCTCTAAAGTTATGAGAGTTGGTCGATGGTCGCTACCAACCTCATCTAAGACTTCGCACTGGACTTAGCCTCGAGCTCGTCCGAGACCAGTGTTGCATCGGGGCGTGACATGGCGCTGTTGCCAGTATGAAGCATTGTGGTAACACTGTCGCCGTTTTGCAGCCTAATGAGGTTGGTCGTGAGCTCGACCTCCTCTAAGTATCACCCTGAGGCGTTGGTATCGGGATAGCCCATATCTCCCATATAATTCTATTAGTGAAGTGAGAAGTGCCATGTAGTGGAAGGCACAATGTGTTTCTAGGGGTATTATAGATATTACTAATGGTAAAAACATACCCCCTAAACCAACTCTCAGGGTCAGAGTATCCGTCCCACCAACGTTTCTGCTCTCTACCAGCTCCGCTGTGAGGGGGTTTCGCACAAGTGTTACCAGCCCTCGGCACTTTGCGCAAGTGTTACCAGCCCTCGGCACTTTGCGCAAGTGTTACCAGCCCTCGGCACTTTGCGCAAGTGCAGCGGTAAACTGAAAAGCCCGTGATGTGCAATGGGTTCTTTTTCAGTAGGATTTCCTGCAATAGAGCTACGTCCACTTCCCGGCTGTGGAGTAGGTTGGTGAGCTCGGGTATTTTCCCTCTCACCCCGTTGCAGTTAAGCTGCATAACTACTATAGTTGTGGGGAGGTGACCAGCGGCACCTTGCCTAATGCTCCCAGTAGCACTAGTGCCTGCAGTCGGCCTGAGCCCCGTTACCAACCTACAGGGGAGAAGTGGATTCGAGTTCCCCCCGGTTTGGTCCATGTCAGTCATACTAGCCATATTAAATGAATAAGGACTGGACTCTATTCTCTTACCTACCCCCGGTGTTTTTATAAGTGTGTTCATTAAACTTAAACAAATAGAGCTACAGAGAGAAAAAGAATGAGAGCTTAAACAAATGGAGCTAAATGTTCAGAGAGAGAAAGAGGAAAAAGAACAAGCGCTTAAACAAATGGAGCTACCAATAACATACTTAGTTGCATTTTTTAAAAATTCTATTTTTATATTTTGTGCTCATTAAACTTAAATAAATAGAGCTACAGAGAGAAAAAGAACGATAGCTTAAACAAATGGAGCTAGGTGTTCAGAGAGAGAAAGAGGAAAAAGAACGAGCGCTTAGACAAATGGAGCTAGAGCTATAGAGAGAAATTGACGAGAGCTTATACAAATGGAGCTAGAGATACAGAGAGAGAAAGAAGAAAAAGTTAGAAAACTACATATAAAATTAAAAGAAATGGAAATTAAGGCCAATTTGGGAGCAATGGAAAATAGACTCAAGGCTCCTGCCGGTCAGGGTTGCGATGTATTTAAATTTGCAAAAGTAATACCTAAATTTACAGAAAAAAGAGGTGGACCAATATTTTGCACAATTTGAAACATCTGCCGAAAATTTTAAAATTTCTTGAAAATATGTTTGTTTACCTCAATGCAGCCAGCTCTAATAGGTAGGGCAGCCAACGTTTCTGTGTCCTTGAGCGCGGAGCAGCGCGAGGACTATAACCTTGTAAAATCCTTAATACGTAAGGCTTATGAATGTTTCCCAGAAGCCTACCGTAATAAGTTTAGGGAGCAGTGGAAACGGGATGGCCTAACTCATGTCGAGTTCCTCCGGGAAAAGGAACGACTCTTGGATAAATGGCTGCACGCAACAAACACGAACACAGACTTCAAAAAGTTAAAGAACCCTATTCTGATGGAGAAATTAAAGAATTGTGTTCGTGAAGAGGTACGAACACATATTGCAGACCGTGGCGAAGGTGACGCACATACGGCAGCAGTGTTAGCTGATGATTTCACAATCTCACATCAACTCTCAAAGAACCCATTTAACACCAAAACAAAACAAAAAGACAGGCACAATAAGGCGACATCATTAACTTACAGCAAACCTCTACAAAAACATATAAGCCCGGTACAAAAGAAACGAGTGCAAAAGACACAGTAGCCTACTGAAAAAAGACGCACATACGAGGAATGAGTGTTGAAAACTCAAGAAGAAAACCGAGAAGACCACACATCCTGGTACACCACACAAAGTCTCCGCTTGTACGTCTCGTCATAAATCAGGAAACACATTTTCAAAATTCAAAAGTTTTGGCTCTCCCGATGTCCATACAAATTTTAAAGAGATTTGTCACGACTCATTAAAGAGTTTCATTATGAACAATAACACTAGTTTTACTGACTCCAGCCAAGTTCCTGCTTCGACTGCGATTTTCATGAGCTTGTCGCCAAGATCCCTTTGCACCAAGAAGAGGTCTCCCTCCAGATGGCGTCTTACCGAGGACTTGTGTGCAAGTTTTGACGACTCTAAACAGATATTTTTTCCTCTACCCTAGCCGAATGTGCTCAAAACTCCAACAAGAATTTACCTACCAAGGTCCACAATTCTACACCAGAAACGACTAATGTCATACAAGACTTCATGCCTTTCATATCGGAAGGATTTGTTTCACTGACGTGGGATTTGTCCAGTCTGCGACCTATAGAATTTTGAAGAGATACAGGTGCTTCACTTTACTACTGGAGGGTATACTTCACTTGTCTAGATCTACTGCTACTGGGAGCAGCATCATGTTACGAGGCGAGAGCTGGGATGCATTGATGTGCCTTTACATCTCATGCGTCTCAAATCAGATCTAGTCTCCGGACCTGTGGTTGTGGGTGTCTGACAAATATTATCATTGGACGGTATCACGCTGCTGCTAGGCAATGACTTAACTGTTGAGAAGGTGATAGCCGAACCCATCGTTACTCAAGAACCCTGTTTAACTGAATCTCAAGAAGTACATCCAGAATTATATCCAGCATGTTCTGTTACCAAGGCCATGAGTTTGAAGATCTCTGAAAAAGAGATTTCTACATAAAGTATTAAAATCAATCCTGATATGGATCTGAGAACGACCTTTTTTGCCATACTAAAAGAAGATTCAAATGATCACAAAACACCAACTCGAACGCAGCTCATTGGAGATCAGAAGAGGGATCCAGAAATGTTTAAAATTGGGAAAAATGCTTTGACCCAAGAAGAAGCTGAGCAATTCCCTGTTTTTTTTTTACTTCTTACAAGATGACATACTTACGAGGAATTGGCGACCTCCAGACGCAAAACCTGACGAAGAATGGAGGATAGTTCATCAGTTAGTAGTTCCTGAACTTAGCCCATAATTTTCAGACCATTTAGGAGTAAACAATACAAATTACAATCAAATCACACTTCTTTTGGCCAAAGATCAAGAAAGATGGGGCTGACTACTGCAGATCATGTCATACTTGTCAGATGGTAAGGAAACCAAATCTAAAGATACCAGCAGCTCCTCTTTAACCCATTCCAGCGTTTGACGAGCCGTTCAGTCGCGTCATAATAGACTGCTTTGGACCTCTGCCAAAGACAAAATCAGGTCATCAATACTTGCTGAAAATCATGTGTGTGTCAACAAGGCTTCCAGAAGCTATTCCTCTGAGCAATAACAAGACTCCGAACATCGTCAAAGCTTTGACGAAGATTTTTATAGTGTTTAGTCTTCCGAAGTCTGTACAATTTGATCAAGGAACCAACTTATGGGCTGGACTATTCAAACAAGTAATGAATAAATTGGGTATCGAACACTGCTTGTCGAATGCGTATCACCCTGAGTCGCAGGGAGCACATGAGCGATTTCATCAGACGTTAAAGAACATGATGAGAACGTACTGCTTCTCCACTAAGTAATATGTTAAAGAAAATTCAAAATTTCATTAGTCAGATGCTTGTCAGATGCTTGTCAGAAGGATACGAAACCATTAAAAATATATTAGCTAATGCTCCTGTTCTCATTGCACCAGACTTTAACAAACAGTTTAATTTAGCTGTAGATGCTAGTGACGTTGGCATTGGTGCAGTTCTTTTTCAAGAAGATGACCACTGTGTAGATCATGCTCTCTGTTATTTCTCAAAGAAATTTATATTCCATCTGAAAGCCTATTCCACAGTACAAAAAGAATATTTGGGTTTAATTCTTGCCCTCCAACAATTTGATTTTTATATCAGTTGTACCTGACATTCAGTTATTGCCTTTACTTATCACATACCTCTAACATTTTTGAATAAGGTAATATCCAAAAATCAAAGATTGTTAAGATGGAGTCTATTTTTACAAGGGTATAATTTTAACATAAAACATATCAAAGGCAAAGATAATGTTATTGCTGATACATTGTCTAAAAATTAATTTTCATTGGTCAAAATATTGGTCAAAATTATTTAATTGTTTATAAGATGTTAAGAGCTTTTGTTTAATATTTTGAAAGGAAGAAATGTATTTCTTTAACTTCTTTAATGGAAAAGAATTCCAATTTCGAAAAAATGTTGTTTTTTTCTTTTAAGATGGCATGTGTTATGTAGACTACCTGCTTATGTCATATTTACCCGTGCTGTGAACTCTAGCTGAACCCCAAGTTCGGAAAAGCATTATGGTGTAGCTAGCTAAAAATAGTCTCTCTTGACCATGTTTACAACTAAATAAATTAATAGTCGTTTTTTTTTAGAATTATATATAATTATCTGAAGAAAACTGGAAATGAAACCATTTTGTAAGGTCTCTCTAGAAAGATCAGTAGAACAGACCATAAAAGGGGACGAGAGGTATTTGTAGATGATTTTGGCTATCATTTATTACGAGATATTTTGAACGTGTGTTATTTTTACTACGAGACGAGATATGTTTATGGTGTATGTGTAGATTCCTTTTTCATCATTGTACCTTTTACAAGATTGTGTATTCTTCAACATTGTACCGGTACAAGCCAATCATTATTCTGTAAGTCAATAGCTTTAATTACTTTTTTTAAAAATTTATCATTAAAATATTAGAAAGTAGTAATTGTAATTAACCCTGGTTTGGTTATCCTTTTCTTTGTTATATTATTTAACGTATGGTATTTGTTGTGTACTGGTAAAAAAAGCCATATACTTAAATAAGAAATTAATTTCTCCATATTGATAACAGTACTTAACACTAACAATATCAACCTTGCCGCTACATTAATAGCAATGAAGCAGTATCATCATCAGTGGCGCAACAGCCCATGTAGGGCCCTGGCATGCTACTCCACATCCTTCCATACGGTTCGATCCATGGCCTTCCGTCTCCATTTGCGAACCCCCGATTGGTGTAAATCCCTCTCCACGACGTCGATCCATCTCAGCCTTGGGCGACCAGTGAGTCGTCTGCCATATGAATCAGTATGGCGCATTTTACATTTTCAACCAATGAACGCCATCAAACAGTTGTTCATTTGGCAGTGCACCTTGAAAATGGAAATTTTGTGTACTTACATCAAAAAATGCACGTGTAAGAGCGTTGTCACCTCCAACAACGTTAACTGCATTTTTTTCATTGTGCGGGACTGATATGTTTGCAAAGACGTGAAGTGCCAACATATTACACATCTAATGAATCAGCGAACAGGTTTCAACGTCGCAAACAGGGTAAAGCATTTAAAGAACACCCCAATTTATATTCGAAAGACGCATTAGGCCGTCTGTACACTGTTCACCCAAACAATGGAGAAAGCTTTTACTTGCGATTACTGTTAATCAACGTACGTGGACCGACATCCTTCCAAACATTGAGAACATTAAACGGTTAAGTATGTGTCACTTATCGTGAAGTTTGTCAAAAATTAAAACTTCTGGAAAACGATGCACATTGGGACACTTCGCTATCTGATGCATCGAATATTGCTCAACCAAAGCAAATACGCATGTTGTTTGCAATCATTTTGACAACGTGCTTCCCATCGAATCCAAAAGATCTTTGGGAGAAGTACAAAGGTATATAAGAATGAAGACATCCCACATCATTTGAGTTCATCGAATCAAAATCTGGACACTCAATTTACACTAAACTTGTATAATGAGGCATTAGTTTCGATTGAGGACATATGTTTGGCAATCGCTAACAAAGCACTGGTAGAGTTTTGAATGACTTCTCCGAATCGATCTCCGAAACGTGATTCGCATTGAAAAACACACTTTGATATCGAAGAAATGGGTACATTTATTCAAATAAATCTTCCAAAATTGTTTCTTTAACATCGCATAGTGTATGACAGAAATATCAATGCCATTACAAGTCAAAGCGGCGGATTATATTTCATGTATGCTCCCGAAGGCACAGGCAAACCTTTCATAATTTCACTTATTTTGGCAACCAGACGATCACGACAAAATATCGCACAGGCAATCTCATCATCTGGAACTGGAGCAACGCCTTTGGATGGTGACCGAAAAGTGCATTCAATCCTAAAATTGCAGTTGAATATGCAAATCACTGAGACACCAAATTACGATATAAATAAAACTTCTGGAATGGTTAAAGTACTCCAATCATGTAAACTCATTATATGGCATTAATGTACTATGGCGCACAAAAAAAGCATTGAAGGCACTTCATGGTACACTAAAAGAATTGAGAGGAAATGAACAGCTCTTCGGTGGCGTCCTTATTTTATTATCTGGTGATTTTTCGACAGCCTTTACCAGTTATACCACATTCAACAGCTGCTGATGAAATAAATGAATTTCTCAAATCATGGCAACGCTTAAAGAAATTGAACTTAAAGACTAATATGCGTGTACAACTACACAATGATGCGTCCACTGAACGTTTCGCAAAACAATTTTTGGACATTGGGAAAGGTAAAATAGCAATCGATGAATCCACACAATGTTTCACATTGCTAACAAGCTTCTCTAAAATTACAGCAACAAACGACGAATTGATTCATAAAGTTTTTCCAAATATCGCACAAAATTACACAAATCATCAGTGGCTCAGTGCACGTGCTATATTGGCAGCCAAAAACAACGATGTCAATGCCATCAACTTAAGCATTCAAAATGAAATAACAGGCGAAACGACAACGTATATGTTTATCGATAATGTATTGAATTAAGACAAAGTTGTCAATTTTCCAAACGAAATCTTGAATTCACTAGACTTGCAGGCATCCGGTCGCACGTATTAACACTTAAAATTGGCGTGCCTATCATTGTCACACGAAACATAAATCCCCCACGACTTTGCAACGGCACCAAGCTTTCAGTGAAAAACATGAGGAACAATATCATCGAAGCTAATATTTTAAATGGAAAATTTAAAGGAGAGGATGTACTGTTGCCACGCATCCCAATGATTCCAACAGTTATGCCATTTGAATTCAAACGTCTGCAGTGTCCGGTGCGACTCGCATTTTCAATGAAAATTAACAAAGCACAAGAAAATTCGGTACAAGTGTGTGGACTTAATTTGGAAAACCCATGCTTCTCACATGAATAGCTGTATGTGGCCAGCTCACGCGTCGGAAAACCTTCTGATTTATTCGCGTACACACCAGATGAAAAAACAAAAAGTATATATTGTGTATTTAAAAGCTCTTAAAAAACATCAATAAAACGCAAACACTTTCTTCATTTGAAAAGTATTGCAACGCAGCCAGGTACTCGCTATCCTTTATAAAACAGATTTCTTCATAGAAATTTCATTACTCAGGTTTTAAAAAAAAATAATGAAATGAAAACACTGTAATGTAATTTCAATTTTTTTAAAAATGACTTTCTCTGCACATCACAACAACAAAAAATCTCATCGGAAATTTCATTATAAACATAATAATTCATGTTACACATTAATGAACATCTCTTGACCACGGTGCACGCAGTCTTGACCTTTAATTATATCAATACAAGTGTAAGAAATGAACATTGTACTAACAAACGGATTGAGTTTTATGCCAAACAGAACATGAAATACTTATATATTATTTGGTTAAATGCATTTGGTAAATGAAATCTTTTGAGATATACATTATTTTAAAATTGTTATAATAATTTTGTAGAATTAGCGGGTCGATCAATGGACTACGATGAGTCGATTGTTTTGTCACGTGATACGTGTAAAAACAAGTAAGACTTCCGGGAGGCTGTCTGCAACACACAAGTCGCTCACAAATTTTTCTTCAAACAACTTTCTTCCTTTAATCATAACTGAATTATAATTATTGTCACATTTAATGAATGTCATTTAAAGAAACGCGTGTATTCAAGAATATTTTGAAAAGTAAAATTTTTAATTAACACTGGGGAAGCGCTGATGGAGACAAACATTTTGCTTTAGAATTAATGATAATGGCAATGGCTGATCAGCTGTTATCTGTTGTTATGTGTTGTTATGTGTAGCAGAAAGCCTACCAATGGCTGGTACGTATCACGTGACAAAACAAGGAAGTGACTCATCGTTGTCCATTGCAACTTCCACAACTTCGTTCCTACCTACAATAATTGTACACGTTCGAAGTAAAATTCATTTTAAAATTTCTTAGATGAAGTTCTATGTTAGTTACTCCATTCCACAAATTAAAGCACACGACTTTAAACATTTTAGGAATTATAACTTTAAAATATAATTTTTACTTGCAACAGCACCCCCACCCCTTTTCCCAACCAACTCCAATATGACACCTAGCACCCCTTTTCCCAACCAACTCCAATATGACACCTAGCACCCCTTTTCCCAACCAACTCCAATATGACACCTAGCACCCCTTTTCCCAACCAACTCCAATATGACACCTAGCACCCCTTTTCCCAACTCCAATATGACACCTAGCACCCCTTTTCCCAACTCCAATATGACACCTAGCACCCCTTTTCCCAACCAACTCCAATATGACACCTAGCACCCCTTTTCCCAACTCCAATATAACACCTAGCACCCCTTTTCCCAACTCCAATATGACACCTAGCACCCCTTTTCCCAACCAACTCCAATATGACACCTAGCACCCCTTTTCCCAACCAACTCCAATATGACACCTAGCACCCCTTTTGTTGCGAGCTCCCCAGAATTGCAATGCGCTTTATTAGCATATTAATATTACCTTCTCTTGACTATTCATAGTAACAGCAATTCCAGTGTGAAAGAAAGAGCCCATAAAGCCTTTGTCCGGCCGCTTTTAGATTATGCATCTTCGGTCTGGTACCCATTCACCTAGAAAAGCATCGACAGGTTGGAGGCAGTACAGCGACGGGCAGCACGCTTTGTCCTGAACCGCTACAGGAATACCTCTAGTGTTGGCAGCAAGATGGAAACACTGGGCTGGTCACTGTTAGAGGAACGACGACGACTATCCAGGCTCTCCATTATTTACAACATAAATAATGGGCTAGTCCACTATTCTGGCATTAAACAGAAACTCGTCCCTCTCCCCCATAGACAGCGACGAGGCCATGACAGGCAGTTCCGGCTCATGCCAGCGAGAAGCCAGTATAGGAACTGCTCATTCCTGCCAAAAACAATAAGGGACTGGAACAAGCTTTCAAAAGCAACAGCTGAGGTGACAACACTTGACACATTTGCATCTTTTGCCTCAGGCCTCCCAACCCCCAGTGCATGATACCCTCACTTAATAGCCCTTTTAACCAGTGAAATATCCTTTTCAATACCATGCACAGAAACATTGCAAATCCCTCTACTTTCATAGGAGCCAGAATGATCAATAAATTGATCGTGGGCCCTTAATATATAGAAGAAGAATTCTCCTTTCATAGAAGAATCCCTGAACACACAGTACTCTGACAACCATCTTGTTGGGTTGTTAAAAATGTTGATTAAATTTTATCACTTTAATAAAACTTATGTTACACAGCAATGTTCAAGTAAGCTATATTATAAGACTTATGGATATCCCCTCCTCTTATTTGTAAGTGCGTTAACAGAATTTTAAAAAAACAACTTTCTTTCTCCCAGGCTTTGGCTTTGAGGGTATGTTGGACAAGGATACAGTGGTCGAAGGAGAGCCGTTTACCATAAGCTGTAGTTATCGTCATCTCAACGGAACTGTTAAGTGTCAATCTTTTGCATCGTTAACTATATTTATGAATCGTAGAAAGATCCTGGAAATCGGATGGTTTCAATCTGTTCCTAATGTATATGTAAGTTAGTATACATGTACAACTTTCCTATATTATACTAAGTTAGTATACATGTACAACGTTTCCTATATTATATGTAAGTTAGTATACAACTTTTCTTATCTCTGATACATTTTTTCTAATTAATATTATTTAGGATGCAACTTTAATTTGTAATTTATGATACAATTTTCCTGTATATGTATGTTGGGAAAAATCTTATTTATTCTTAATTTTGTATACTTATTAATACAAATGATAAGTTAGTGAAATAATATATTCTACAAACAAAAATCTAAAATACTCCCATTCATTTATTAACATTCAATTATGAATTCTAAATCGGAACTTGCCTATAAATACCCAACTCGTTTACACAATTTTCAATAAATGTTATGTAATATGAAATTTTATAATTTATGTATGAGGAATATATTTTGTCTTTAAAACTTTTTTTTCAATTTGTGGGTCAACCATATCGAATGTACAAACTGAGTACGGAGAGAGTTGTCGATTATGGAGATTTCGCTTGTAGTGTGGTCGGCGAGGGGGGGGGGAGGGCTCTTGACAGAAAGCACGTGAATTTATTGACAAAAGAAAAATAACTCTGGAATAATTATTCTGAAATTCTGACAGTCCATAAATAGCCTAATGCTTAAAATAAATCACTTGATGTTTTGTAATTGTAGTCATACTGTTGCTTGGTGTTTTTATCAGTTAACAAGTTAGATGTAACACCAGTAGTACGGTAGTAAAAGTAACACAGATATCACACTAGTTGTGTAGTAGCAATAGTAACGGGCTGGATATTACCCTAGTAGTACCATAACAATAGTTACTGGCTAAATGTTAAATTAGTAGTACAATGGCAAACGTAACTGGCTAGATATTACACTAGTAGTATGGTAGCAATAGTAACTGGTTAGATATTACGTTAGTAATACAGCTGTTGATGGCTGTATCACCGGTAATGCTGATTTGGTGTAAAGACAGCCACACAAGGTCCGTTTTGGGTAACGTCCTATACTCACTGTACTCCAGGCTACTTCTACTCCTTCTCGGCAGGCATGCTGTTGAGAGCCCGTCATTTACGGATAACATGCAGTTTTACAAGAATCACTCTCTTGTCAACTCCGCTATCCACACGTTGCAAGACTGCATTGGTGATGTCAAGTCATGGATGTCTCTCCACAACTTGAAGCTGAAAGATGTCAAAACGGAAGCACTCCTCTTTCAAAATCCTGAATTATACTCTAACTCAGCTCTCCCCATCTCGTTTCAATTAGGTGGCTCCGATATAGTGTTCACATCCTCTGCTAGGAATCTTGGTTACATTCTTTCTGACATCATGTCTCTCAATATCAATAATCATATTTCTCACATCAGTCGTTCTGCATACACCGCTATCAGGTCATATCAGCTCCATCCGCCACTACCTCAAAGTTAGTGCAAGAAAAACACAAGTCGTGCTCTTCTTCTCTCTTTTCTTGACCATTGTAACTCTCTTCTGTCAGGTTCACCAAAACATTTCATAGAAAAACCTCAGAAATTTCAAAACTGAGCTGCTAGGTTAGTTCTAAAGGCAAAGAAATGTGATCATTTCACTCTATTACTTCATTCACTTCATTGGCTCCCTATTCAAGCATGCATTGATTACAAGCTGTCTGTTCTCTGTCACAACTTTTTCTCTGCTTCCTGCCGTTCGTATATTTTTGAAATTCTTACCGTCTATTTTCTTATTCGAAAGCTTCGTTCTTCCACAGACACGCCCATTTTTTATGTTCCCAGAACACGCACTAAAGCATATGGAGAACGATATTTCTTTTTCTATGCCCCAAAACAATGGAATTCTCTCCCATTTCTAGGCTAGGCAGGGGTATATATTACTTGGGTGGTTGAGGTCTAGCTTTTCAACAATTCTTTTTAAAAGTATACGTTTCTGTAATTGCTACTTTTTATGTGCAGCGCAGTGAGCCTACACCTAGGATGAGGTTCTGCTCTATATAAAAGCACTTAATAATAATTGTATTATTACATTAGCAGTACAGCAGCAATTGTAACTGGCTGCATATTACACTAATCGTACATTAGAAATGGTAACTGGCTAGATATTACACAAGTAGTTCCTTACGTCTAATATTTTCTGTAACTCTAAGTATAATATATTTTGGTTTGTGAAGATTCAAGACCTTATTTATAACAATATATTAATAAGTTCTTTCACTTCCTGTCATTTTGGTTTTGAAAACTTCTACTTCCGTTAACAACAATGGCGATCACTATAGCTTTTAACTATACTCTATTTCTTTTCGTATTTTCATTAGTTCTATCTGCTGTGGAAGGCTCTTAGCCGAAACGTTCTTATTGTCCTTTCTTTTGAGTCAAGCTTCCACATACCTTGTTCTACTATTACTTTCACACCTTGAACGCAGTCCTTCATTTATTATGCAAAAATACACAATGGTTATTGTTATTTGTGGAAGAATTATTAGGCCTATATTTTATAGGTAATAAAAAATCAATATTTTGTTTTCCATTCACCATCACGAAAACCTCGTTGTTTCCAGATTTTTAAAAAATTCTTACTTTATATACTTTACTAAAGTATCCACAAGATGGGAATTGGAAATCTACGTGCAACATGGGTGACTATGAATTTCAAACATATTGCAAGATATTCGTAAAACAAGCCCAAATGTATCACCAAGGAGTGTACAGTTGTTCTTTTCTTGGTCGTTCAATTCAAGGGTGCGCTAATCATGGCCATGCTATACTGAAAGTCATAAAAGGTAAAGGCGTGTGAATCTAACAGACATTCCTGATTTAGTGTCAATGTGAATGTGTTTATCTGTGTCTGCATTTGTCTCACTGTCAATGTTTTATGTATGTCTGTATTTTACCACTCTCTGGGGTATCTGTATTTGTCTCATTGTGAATGTAAAATATGTTTTTACTTTGAATATATTATTCCTGTCTGCTATTGTCTTACTGCGGCTGTATTATTTGTTTCGTATGTGTCATGATCTGAATCTCTCATGTTTGTATTTATATGTCTCACTGTGAACTTGTTATACGTGTTAGGTTTATGTGTCTGCTTTTTGTTCCACTGTGAAGATCCGAGTTTACATAACTGTTAATGTATTATTTTTCTCTATATTTGCTTCACTGTGCATAACTTGTATGTATCTATATGTCTATCTGTGAATTTACGTGTCTCTCTGTAAATCTTTTAGGTGTGTGTACTCTTCTCACACTGAATGTGATAAAGGTGTCTGTAATTGTTTTAATGTAAACATATTATATTTTAAGTATTTTGAAAACACAACAGCTTTCGGTTTTACAAATCTAAAATGCGGGAAATGA
Organism: Omphiscola glabra; assembly: GCA_964017045.1. NCBI lineage: Eukaryota > Metazoa > Mollusca > Gastropoda > Lymnaeidae > Omphiscola > Omphiscola glabra. Next base: position 24,922,113 of record OZ024799.1, read on the forward strand.
GTCAATATGATTGCTGAGATTAAAAAAAATATATTGCCCAGCACCTGATATCGATAAAGTAGCCTTGAAGTCATACAGCGAACATATTTATTTGTCGAGGCCCCTTCAATCCATAAACACCCCTAGAAGTTAGATATACCTTAAAAGGCAACTTTCTTGACAGAGATTACACGTAATGTATACCGTGTCATCATCTTATTTGGAGAAAGAAGTTTGAGAACCCTTCTGCCTTTCAATAACTTTAAGAGGCTTTATCTCGGTGATTCTTCGTCCATTGAAAGTTGATCATGACCATTCCAAAAATAGCCTTGGTGCTGGGGCTCAGTCTGTCATTTTGAATTAAAGAATTGGACTTGGAATTGGGACTGTACGACTTACTACAGGCTTTGAGTACATCATTACATTTTCCTGTGAAAAGACGGTTAGTTTCTGCATGAAGTCACGGTATAGCGTATTAATACCACCCAATTCTCCGGATTTCCAATGCCGTTATTCCACAATGTAATATAAGCCATGGTGCACTCTTCCCAAACAATCAACTTGCACTCCGGCAGCATCTGCTCTATATTACACAACGAACTGTTTCAGAAAGCTTCAATACATTGACGTCGTAGAGAGTTACCTCAGTATTTGGGATTGTGTTGATTAAATTCAGATTATGATGTAGACGGTTAAGGTAAACAAAACTGTGTAGACATTAAATATAAAACGATTTCTAGGCACACTAAACATTCCAAACAACAACTACAGCAACAATTTTTTTTTGTATTTCATCTCAACACCAAAAAAAAGTTGACTAAGGAACCAAACTATTAAAACACTTCAGCCAAAAACAAATCCCGAAACAAATCATCAATAGGAAACAAATTACAAATTTTTATCATTTCTTGCCTCATAATGGAAGGATTAAAAAAACAAAAAACTGGTTAGTGTACCTCTAGAGCAGTAGTTTTCATTTTGTGGTTCGTGAGCCTCTTGGGGGTCGAACGACCGTTACACAGGGGTCACCTAAGACCATCGGAAAACACATATTTATGAAGTAGCAACGAAAATAAATTTATATTTTTGGGTCACCATTAAAAAGTATTAAAGGATCGTGGCATTAGAAAGTTTAGGAACCTCTGCTCTGGAGTATAAGAGTATTTCATGATCATCGAGTCGTATTTCCTTTATTTAAAGTGAAGGAGTTGTCGACAGATTATTTTATTACTATTTAAAGCAAAAGATGAAGCCAAATTAAATTGTAATCACACGCTATTAAGGGATTGAAATATGTACATCAGTTGATTTTTATTTAAAATTTATAAACGTTTTTTTTAAAAATTAAATTAAAATATTTTTGTTGTTTGTAAATCATTCGCAAAAATTAAAGTAAAGCATTTTTCAAAACTATTACAAAACACAGTCAATGTGTAATCAGAAGAGAAACCGAAAACACGCCCATGAAACAAGTGATGGCTTTTATACAAGTTTTGGCCAATGTTAAAATTCAGCCAGTTAAAATTTAAAACAAAAGACAGTGTCAGTGCTCGCTAGGAGTACGACGAAACACCAAGCGTTATTTAAGCTTCACATAGTTTATGGTCATTGTGATCTCTTGATCAGTGGGTGAGGGAGTGGTATTTGTATCTTGAATATATACTTTATACATGCGCCCAGTCCGTGTTTATTAGAGAGGAATTCGTTTCTGTTTTCCCCAGAGACAACGAGCCTTAAAACCACTGAAACTCAAAGCTCGAATGACGTCAGTGGGAGCCTGCATAGTGAGAAAAGATTTTCTACCACAGCGTCTCCATCAGGTTGGTGCATTGTTAAATCGTTGCAATTAGAAACAATATTTTCTTTCATTGTATTGAACATAATTATGCAAGAATGTCTGTTCACAAATATATTCTTCATTTAATTGGACCATTTTGGCTTCATAGTGTGCCTTGCTACTATTCTTTACAGACTTGCTCTGTATGATAAATCTTAATTAAGAGTGTTACGATATAATTTTTATTGCTTTAAGCTCGTCTGCAAAGAAATCGTTTCTCTTCAAAAAATTGTTTTTTTTAAATTACTCAGTACTTTAAAGTAATGTAGAAATGTGCCATTACCACCTTGAGGGGAATCTTTGGAAGCCAACATTTCCCCTTATACAATGGTCGATTCTATGGGTCATGTTATCTTATTTAAAGGGCGTTTAATGTGAATATTAGTAATTTAAAAAAATACAGTTTAAAAAATTGTTTTAACATTGTTGACTTTTTAAAATGATATTGAAAACAAACTATTACATTTTCAAAATTTAAACATGTGATTGGGGAAGGGGGGGGGGGGGGGGGGGGGCTACTGAACGGCTTTGTAAAGATTACAATTTAAAAGTTAAAACATCATGTAGGGTGCTGAATGGATGTATAAGGATACAAATTTGAAAATTCAAACATCAGGTGGGGTGCTAGATGGCTGTGTAAAGATTACAATTTAGAAATTCAAACATGGTGTGGGGTGCTGGGTGACTTTGTAAAGATTACAATTTTGATTTTTTTAAAAATCAATAATAAATCAAATTTCTCAACATATCAAATCCATAGAGAGTTAAGCAACTAAGGTTTAGTATGCCTTAAAAATTATATTTGGTCTAATTTTTTATTTTAAATTTCGAACATCGGGTGGAATTTGTGGATGGCTGTGATTTCACACAGGAGTCATTTCAAACTTGTGGATGGCTGTGGTTTCACACATAAGTCATTTCAAACTTGTGGATGACTGTGGTTTCACACATAAGTCATTTCAAACTTGTGGATGGCTGTGGTTTTACACATAAGTCATTTCAAACTTGTGGATGGCTGTGGTTTCACACATAAGTCATTTCAAACTTGTTGATGGCTGTGGTTTCACACGTAAGTCATTTCAAACTTGTGGATGGCTGTGGTTTCACACATAAGTCATTTCAAACTTGTGGATGGATGTGGTTTCACACATAAGTCATTTCAAACTTGTGGATGGCTGTGGTTTCACACATAAGTCATTTCAAACTTGTGGATGGCTGTGGTTTCACACATAAGTCATTTCAAACTTGTGGATGGCTGTGGTTTCACACATAAGTCATTTCAAACTTGTGGATGGATGTGGTTTCACACATAAGTCATTTCAAACTTGTGGATGGCTGTGGTTTCACACATAAGTCATTTCAAACTTGTGGATGGCTGTGGTTTCACACATAAGCCATTTCAAACTTGTGGATGGCTGTGGTTTCACACATAAGTCATTTCAAACTTGTGGATGGCTGTGGTTTCACACATAAGTCATTTCAAACTTGTGGATGGCTGTGGTTTCACACATAAGTCATTTCAAACTTGTGGATGGCTGTGGTTTCACACATAAGTCATTTCAAACTTGTGGATGGCTGTGGTTTCACACATAAGTCATTTCAAACTTGTGGATGGCTGTGGTTTCACACATAAGTCATTTCAAACTTGTGGATGGCTGTGGTTTCACACATAAGTCATTTTAAACTTGTGGATGGCTGTGGTTTCACACATAAGTCATTTCAAACTTGTGGATGGCTGTGGTTTCACACATAAGTCATTTCAAACTTGTGGATGGCTGTGGTTTCACACATAAGTCATTTCAAACTTGTGGATGGCTGTGGTTTCACACATGAGTCATTTCAAACTTGTGGATGGCTGTGGTTTCACACATGAGTCATTTCAAACTTGTGGATGGCTGTGGTTTCACACATAAGTCATTTCAAACTTGTATAGTTGAGCTCAATCCTAAGTAAAGTTTTGTCTCTCAAGAAATCTTTCACTCGCTCACTAAAATATCATATTTTTCCTTTCCCACATTAATTATAAGCCTTTAAAAAAAACACATATTTAAAGTAAATGATTCCTCCCTTTATGAGAAGACGCCACGATCTCAATTTGTTAAAACATGTTTTATTTCAGTGATGAACACAACTGAACTTCAAGTGACCGATGAGAGCTTAGACATTTCTCTTAAGGTGCTCATTGCCACAGCGACGTTCGTTGCTATGTTGGGAGAGGTTTCTTTCTTCACCATCGCATGGATTTTCTGGAGGAAGGCAAGGTCGATGGCGGTGATCAGGTAGGCTCCCAAGCGTGGCACTTTTAATTTTCTGTAGGAAGGCAAGGTCATTGGCGTTGATCAGGTAGGGTACCAAGCTTAGCGCTTACAATCGTATGTATTATTAGTATAGTAAGGCCATTACTATTTATAATTCGTAATATTCAGTCAAAACAATCCCTGCAAGCCTAGTCGCCTGAATACCTTAATGTGTATATAAACGTGTCATGTCTTGCATATTACATGGTGCACTTTTCGTAATATTTCCATAGCATGGTCATATGGTATAATGTCCTATTTGCTATCATCACTAAGGTATTGTAGACATCGACTATGCAACTTGATGTAGCCATTACCATTGAACATGGTTTAATCCGTTTCTTTACCAAATACAGAAAAGTAGTATTTTAACCAGCAATGACCACTTATAAGGAAATTACATCAGAAACGAATACAAAGGATGTGTTTAAAGAACAAAGGGCAGTTCAAATATGAATCTAGAATTTAGACAAATAAGACGCCCCAAAGGAACAATTAGGATAGATTACTTCTTATTTTGTTAGACAGAAACCTTAAAGAAATGTTTCTGACATAATACAAAAGTACTTTGACAATAATGGCTTTCTCCTTGATATTCAGCAGTTCCGTTCCATGACTCTTGGTAATTGGAGCAAACATTGTTTAGACAGGACTTTGAAATTGTTGATTGACCGGATATGGTTTGGACTTACTATAAATAAAGATATTGAGAGAAATTATTCCAAGAGAAATTATATCAAGAGAAATAAAAGAAGCATTTAAGTTTCAAACAATTGAAAATGCCGCTGACAGATTTTTTCCCCAAATGCTGTGATCGTCTAATTAAGAACATTGACATAGTCCGGTAAACATAACAAGTAAACAAAATATTTTTTTGCAAATTAACGTTGATAAACTAAATGAGACATTTTTCATTATCTTCGACAATGAAATACTTTCAATAGTTTCTTTGTAATTAACTTCCATATCATCTTCTATATTTTAATTACACTATGCAGTTTCTTTCGAAGCGTGAAGCTCTTTCAGCTTACAGATTTCCGTAATTTATTTTTTGACAACCATAAAATTAGCCAAAACCGAGCTACAATAAGTAGTCATTACATCGGCTAAGGCTAATTCAACTGTTACGATTAAAATTAATTTTATTCCCTCTACTTAATAGTTGATACTGTAATACAAAATTTTTATTATTATTATTTTTATTAGTTGTTGTGTTATATAGCTCGGTACCCCAACCTAGGGCTATAGAAGGCTCACCGCGCTGTACATAAAAATATTAGCAAAAGAGACATTATCGTGAAAATAAAATAAAATACATTTATGTAATAAAGAACAGATGTATAGACACAAAACAAAACCAAATGCATATTCCCCCATCCATCCCAGAACTTTTACATGTCAAGCCATGGATAGCGGCCAGCAGCATCGTTTATCGGTCAGATGTGGGGAATCAGTCGGGGTAGTAGAGTTTAAAGAGAAGTGTTTTGAGTGCAGTTTTGAAGGCCTTGGTGTATGGTATATTACAGATGGGTAGTGAAAGAGAATTCCATTGTTTGGGGCTGCAGAAAAATAAAGATCGTTCAACGTATTCTTTTTGTACGTGTCTTAGCAAAGGACAGAATACGCGTGTTGAAGGGGTGAATAGACAGAGAGAGGTTCAGCTAGATAGGAAGGGCAGGAATCCGAGAAAGAGAACAGACAGCTTGTAATCAATGCGTGAATGCCAATGAAGTGAGTGGAGTAATGGATTGACATGATCACGTTTTTTTTTTTTGTCTTTAGAACTAGCCTAGCAGCTGAATTTTGAATCTTTTATAGTTTTTTTATGAAGTGTTTTGGTGAACCTGACAGAAGAGAGTTGCAATAGTCAAGAAAAGAGAGAACAAGAGCACAGACTAATGTTTTTGTTGCGCTGTGAGTGATAGTGGCGAATGACATGTTGTTAAAAAGAATATAACCAAGATTCCTATTAGAGGAAGTAAACAGTATGTCGCAGCTACCTACTTGAAATGAGTTGGGGAGAGTTGAGGTAGAGGATGATTTTAAAAATTCACATAGTAATTTCGGGAACCCTATTTATCTAATGTACCGTGTAGCCACAGGCGTTTCAAGATTCGCACCACTGCATAGCATCTTGACCATTAAGATCCAGTATGAATTTAACGGCCGGGGTATACAACGTCACAACCCTCGTACATTTTAATTTGAACAAGGCCCGCAACCCTTAGCAACTCCTTGGGGTAGAAGACATTTCAATGTACATGGATTAGAAGACATTTTCAAAATTAAAGAATAAAGAACTTAGTTACAGATCAGTCTTATTAAATGATTACTTCCAAGCACATTTGATGATGGTAACATTAACTTTGAGCCTCAACTTTATGTCTGTATTGCACTACAGCATCAGTGCATTGATGTGGCAAAACCTATGTCAGAAAAGCAGCAATATCTTGCTTTACTTTACATTTTGACACGGGGTAAAAATAGGTATTTCGATACTATAGATATGTGGAAATGTTATGACACTGAAGATAGGTCATTTAATTGTAGGACAAACAACTCCAAACACCCCGCCTCGTCTTAAGGAGACTATTTTACCGGCCTTCCTAAAAATAAAACAGTGGAACTTTTAAAACAATTTGAACACGTCTCCTGGTGTACCTTAAGAATTAAAATATTTACCTTTCAAGCATAAAGTTTTGAAATAAATAACTTTGAGCCATTAAGTATCGAAGTATTTACATTGTAACTATCTTGTATCGAACTTTGTACCTTTCAATCATTCATATCGAAATATTAACATTTTAACCGAAACAATTTCCCAATGAATCCATTTTATTTCAAAAAGTTCACTTCTGTCTAATATTAAACTTTAGTAAAAAATCAATTTTTTACGACCTAACATTTCGTTTACATCTTTTTTTTTTTTTTTTTCTTTTTTTTTTTCACTCACGTTTACATTAGAACTTTTAAATATATTTATTAGAATTAAACTCTCTGATCAAGTAGCTCTCTTAATCTTCTCATTTCTGCCAATGTCATTTTAAAAGTAGTAATTTTTCTTTTGATGGCTTTGTACGTTATTGACCAGTTATGTCATAACCTTTAACCCCCCCTTCTCTCTTTTCCATTCTCAACATGTAAAAAATTCAAAGATATCTTAGACAGACTTAGTATAGAAGAAACCAATTTGGTACTATCATCTGATCAATGGGGGACATTCCTACCGCTCCATAACACAACACCTGACAACTTTATTCATGTTAACTTTGTCAATATGAGTCAGTAAAGAGATATTATAAATGTCAAAATAAAAATTATTCCCTCTCTTTACAGGAATCTATTTCAAAATACAGATCAGCCAAGTCCGAAAACAGCCATCTCACAAAAGGCCAATTCTGAGATCACATCGCTGGGTTCTGATATCACCGACCGATGCACCCAAACGACACCGGATGCAGTGCTAGATCAGCATGCAGATCTACATCCACAGCCAATATCGCGAACTGAACTCGTCTACTTGGCGGCTCAGAAAACTCCTGGCCAGGAGTTGATTGACCGCACCGATCTTATGTCAGGCATCTCTGGCATCTCTGGCGCCAAGAACGCACATCAAGGAATGGGAAGGAGTATGAAAATAATTTGACACGACACAGCAGAACTTACCACACATGAACTAACCACCCAGAACTTACCACACGATAACTTACCACACATGAACTAACCACCCAGAACTTACCACACGATAACTTACCACACATGAACTAACCACCCTGAACTTACCATACAAGAACTTACTGCACGATAACTTACCACACCAGAACTTACCAAACCTGCGCTTACCAAACCAAAACTTCCCACGCCAGATCTTACCACACTAGAACGTATCTCACCAGAACTGAAGCTTTTACTTAAATGCACAATTATTGAATGTTATACCGTACTAAATGTCTGTATTTCACAAGAAACATCAAACACATTGGTTATACGGTCAAAAGTACCGGTGGTTCAAATTGTAATAAATATATTTATCTTTTTGGAATCAAATATTTCCTCTACCACACATACACTGGAGGTGGTATAATATTTACTATTCAACACACTTTGGGATCAGGGATGATCCTATTGGAAATTAGTACGGAGCAAGGAACACGCATACACTAAAAATGTTTAAGAACCACTTAGTTAGGATTATATTATTGAGCTATTAAATTTTTTAATCCTTCAATGTTAAATCCTTGGTGACTGCCACTGCCTTTTTACATGTTTATTTTTTATTTCTTCCTGATCGCTAATGGCTCTTTAATTTATGAAGTCGTGATTTTATGATAAATCAGCTGATGTTTCTAGCACGGGAAATGTTAATCAATAAATTGTTTTAAAAGTGTTTCAGTTGCAATGACAATAAACAAACATAGTTTTAATCCAAAAAGTATAATTTTTTTTACTAAAAACTTTAACTAGTGATACCCTCTCATCTGATTCCAAATACAACTGTTCTATATGTTTTTGTATTGATTCGTATTTATGTATTACTTTAATAATGATGATTATCCTATTATTTAATCATTTAATCCTTAATTTAGCGGTATGTTGTAGTGATGAGGTCCTCTCATATTATCCTCAAGACAACTGTTCTATGTGTCCTTGTATTGATGAGGTCCTCTCGCATGAACCTCGATAAGCCTATTGCCGCTACTGCCAAACGAACATCACCGGAAACGTACACCGTGGCAAAGATAAAAGATCTCAATGCACCCACAATGGAAAAAGATGTCTGTCAGCAGCCACTTTCGCCGCCACTTCCTATGCACTAACATACATACAATTTATGTAGTATAGTAGACAATCACATGGCCCTAACAAATAATTTTCTTCCAGGGCGCTCACATGCAATGCATTTTCCTACTTTTCAAGATCGCTGCTTGCACTCTAAGCATGTGGCGTCCCGGGCATCTGCCCAAGTTGACGGTTTGTTGAGCTTACTCTAAACTAATGACATCCAGAGCCTAAGCGTGTGGCGTCCCGGGCATCTGCCCGAGTTGACGGTTTGTTGAGCTTACCCTAAACTAATGACATCCAGAGCCTAAGCGTGTGGCGTCACGGGCATCTGCCCGAGTTGACGGTTTGTTGAGCTTACCCTAAACTAATGACATCCAGAGCCTAAGCAACATCGCCCCGATCATTAAATTTGCTTGAATGTCTCAAAGACGGAAGAAATTGTTATCAATTGCTGGAGGGGTATAACCTAATTGCAGATCTAGAAATAAAAAATCAAAGTCTAGAAAAAGTAGAGACATATAATTACCAAGCTGTCTCCGTTAGCTGACATATCATAAACACAACCAAACTCTGTATAAAAAGGTCAATTAAAGAATTTCTATCTTCAAAAAAGTGTACAATATCGGAATCAATAAACAAGCTATTAACTTATTCTACAGTGCAATTGGAAGCCTACTAAACGTTAGGATGACCTACTTGACTGGGATTTAGTCGTCTGACATCGAACAATAAATAAATAGAGAAATTAAGAAAGCTATTAATATCACACTATCTAAACATCCTTCACTTCAATAACAATTTGAAGAATTACAAAAGTTAGGACCAAAAGATACAAAAAGTATTCAGTTACTTAGTCTGTACGACTTACCAGCTCCCACAGCGATACAAATGTAAAACTAGTCATTATTGTCACTAATGAATTTCATTTATGGCTATTTTCTACACTAGAGAACTACTTTAAATGTCTTGTGTTCAAACTGTAAATAATTTTTTAAATATCTTGTTTAAAAAAAAAGTATTTAATTTTATGCTGAATATACAAATGTACATTGAAATCAAAAAGCTATTTCCATTTACTTAGATCAATAAAAAATATTATATTATTTTATAAAATTCATTGTTTATCAGTACGGTAGTTGACATCATTATGGCTGATAGGAGATAATGAATAGACAGATTAAAAAACAACACATGGGTCCAAGAATATTTTTAAAAAAAAAACAAAATTATATTTTCAATCCCATCGAATCTTAAAATTGGATATAAGATTAGATGATACCTTTAGGATACAATCACTAAAAAAATCTGAAAATCCGTCAGAGAAGAAACGGGTTTGTTGCGTGGAAAACCAATTTAGAAAAAATTAACTGATGACAACTAAAATATCTCTTTTAAGTAAGTTTTCGTGCGCTAAATATTTTTTATAATATAGTACTGATTTATTTTTAAAATGCTGGCACGCATTGAGCTTCATGAACGACGTCTGTACACGGGTAAATATGTTGATATTTTTCTTTAGTGGGAGGCAACTATTATTCGATATTATTGTTCCTGTTCCACTGTCACACAGCGAGCTTCGTGCGTGCCATCTGAGTCCCTTCACATCTAAGATGATGGATCTTTTGGACTTATTTAGTCTTAAGCAATCACTTGACCAACCGAATCACAATCTTGGACGTGTTATTGATTGGATGTTGCATAGGCCTCAGGATGGTGCAATTACCTCAACTTCAATCAATCAAGAACTGTCCTTGGACCACTTTGGAAACACTAGCCTGTAGAATGCACACAGTGCTTAACCGGCATGCCCCCCCTCAAAATCCATAAAATTAGGTCAGCATGGTCAGCGCCCTGGTATGCGAACATAAGGGAAGAAATACGCAGTGCCAAGAAAAAGTAGTGGCTGAGGTCAGGTCTTTTTGTTTTTAGGCAGATGTTTTACGCTACCAAGAAGCGTGTGATTAAGATTGTAAGTTGTGCTAAGACTTTTTAATTTAGCCAAAAGATAATTATGAGTAAAACCGGCAGGCAGTTGTACGATGCCTGTAGCCACCTTAGAGGGAGTAACAAAGGAATGACTCTTCCTTCAGTGTATCCGTTGCCCCAGGAACCGGATATTTTATGTAATTTCTTTACAAGCAATGTTGCTGACTTTCGCACTGAGCTTGATCGTCGTGACATATCAATCCTAGATTTGACTCCTTTTTCTTGTGTAAGGGTCGGTTCACACGATCAAATTTTTAAACAAGCATTTGATGCAATTCGTGTGTGAAGCCTTGTCACAACTTTCAAATTATCATTTGATCAAATTTCGATGGCATGCAATTTATGTTAGTATTATTGCGCAACCTCCATATCACGTGACCAAACACTAAAAAAAGGATCATCAATCTGGGTCATGTTTACATTAACTTTGCTAAGATATCGAAACAACAAAAGCATCTAAATAAAAATTATTTACTTAATTTAGAACAAGTTATAATAGAAAAATTAGAGAAAAATTAGAAAAAAATTCTCGTAGGGCATGATATAATTTTTTTTTAAATAGGCTTTTTACTAATAAAGCTTGAATCGCTGCCATTTTGATAAACCAACTGTAGCGTCACGTGAACGAAAAAATTGTCTTCGAATTGAAACAAATTCTCCGTTGTGTCCATAAACCCGCACACCAAAAAAAATGCCTTCATACACAAATTGCATGAAATGCTTGAAGGAAAATTTGAAAGTGTGAACTGACGCTTAGTTAACAGTTCGATGTTTTTAAACCGGTTTCAGAACAAGAGGTCCTAACTACTATTCTAAAGTCTAAACCTACGTCATGTTCTTTGGACCTCATCACCCTGTTTGTTGAGTCGTTAAACCATTTGCTCCCAACGATAACCAAATTGGTCAATGAAAGCTTTTCTTCTGGCACTGTTCCCTCTATTTGTAAGTCATCTGTCATCAAAACATTGCTTAAGAAGCCTGGTCTGGGTGGAAATAATTTTAAAATACTATAGACCAGTATCTAACTTATCAATTTTATCTAAAGTCATTGAAAAACTAGTTCTAAAATAACTTTTTGCTTTTTTAAACGACCACTCTTTTCTCAGTCCTAATCAGTCAGCTTATTGACCTTTACACAGCACCGTGACAGCTCTCTTGAGAGTCACCAATGACATCTTGCTCGCATTGGACAGTAGTGATGTTTCAATCCTGATCCTCTTGGAACTCAGAGCAGCCTTTGACATCTTTGACCATGAAACCTTTACAAAATCCTCAACACTTCTAGCGATAATCATATATATCACATGTGTCGCTCTGCGTACACCGCTATCCGTCAGATCAGCTTCATCTGCCACTAACTCACAGTTAGCGCACCAAAAACACCAGTTGGGGCTCTTGTACTCTGTGGTCTTGACTATTGCAACTCTCTTCTGTTAGGTTCACCAAAACACTTCAAAAAAACTACAAAAGGTTTAAAAGTTAGCTGCTAGGCTAGTTCTAAAGGCAGAGAAACGTGATCACGTCACGACACTACTTCACTCACTTCATTGGTTCCCTGTATAAGCACGGATTGACTATAAACTCTCTATTCTCTGCCACAAATTTTTCTCAATTCAACGGTTCGACAGTTTCGTTCCTCCGCAGACGGGCGTATTCTTTCTGTCCTCAAGACTCGCATAAAAAGACACTGTGAACGATCTTTCTCTTTCTGTGCCCCCAAACAATGGTATTCTCTTTCACTACACATCCGCAATATAGCAACCATCAAAACGTTCCAAACTGCACTCGCAAACCCATATCTTTAAACTCTACTATCCCGACTGGTTCCCCCATCTGACCGATAAACGATGCTGCTGGGTGTCGTCTACGACTTGACATGTAAATAGTTATGAAATGGTTGGAGCAAAAACATTTTTTTTTTTTGATGAATGTATATTTATTTTTAAAACTACTACTACTACTAATAGTAAAAAAAATAATAAATATGTTGATTTCTTCTTATAGAATGGATTTTTTAAATGTTACTGTTGTTTCACACCTTTGTTTAAGGGCTGCACACCTCACAGAACTAGGTCATGGGCCGTCTTTTCACTTTGGGTAGGTGTGCGCCTGTAGGGTTTTCCACACAATGGTACAAGGAAGGTATTGCTATTTCCGTAATACTGTGACTGTTGTTTCGTAAATCTTTGTTATAAAATGAACGACAGTGTCATCTATGTTGAGCGATTTGTGTATCACGTCATATGTATTCCGGGATCCGACAACATCCTGTTCCTACCAGATGTTTATTTCTTGACACAAATGCTTTACGAAGTCAATGCACTCTTTCTACGACTTAGGGCAGTGGTTTTCGTTGTATATTACAAAAAATGAAAATTAAACACTTTTTTTAACATTTGGACCAGGTGTAAAAACCTGCATCCTGTTTAACCCTAGTTATTATTATTTATTTTATACTTCAAATATGTTTGAATGTATTTTGTATTCGCGATTCTTGTTTCATTAGATGGAAACAACAATTTTAAAATCCCACCATATTAGTCTCGTCGTTTTGGAATGTTAAATTAGTTTTTAAAAAGAAAACTAAGGCCTTAAATGAAAAATCAGTTGTCAGAAAAATTAGCGAGCAACATGTAATACTATTGATGAATTTTTCAGTGCCGGATTTAGATAAAACCCAGGTGGCCGACAACTTGCTAACATTTGGTTCCTAACTTTACATTTAAATATGAGAATAAAGGTTTTTCCAAAACGTAAATATTTTTAACTATGAATTCGTTTTTTTTTAGTGCGGTCGGAAATTAAGTTTTATTACTTAAAATAGCCCCAGTCTATGTTTCTTTGGTGTAAAGATATAAATTGAAACGTGCTTTTAGTCGGGTTTTGATTTTCAATTTAAAAAAGTACTGAAACAGTTCGATACGTCGTCTGATGTCACTGGCAATGTTCCCTTTAAGCTGCGCGCCGCGCAGCTACCTCCCAGATGCCGCGCAGCAATTTTGAGCATCCGCGCAGCACATTTTTATAAAAATACATTCGAACAGATACGCTGCACACAATTTTATGATTTCGACAAAGAAATAAGAACAATTGCATCGTCTGTTCAATATTTTGTAAATTATTTACTTTACGTGAATATTTCTTTTATTTTACTTTTTTTTATTCCTGACTACTGCAATTATTGAGTTACGGAACATAAATTTCTAGATGGACAAAGTCAAATTGGCGAATAGGTCACTTGCTTATCTCAACGTTGTCAAAATGGAATGTGACAGGCCATGTTTATCCCAGGCAGTGTCATTCTGCGTCTTTAGAAGAAAGGTGGTGACCCGTCAAACATTGTTTTCGGATGACAATCGACAAATCATACCTTCAGTCAAATAAAATTACAAGGATTTGACAACTCTATGCTTTTCTCATATCCAGTATTGTGTAGGATGGCCACGTGTTAGTTCACTTAATGAATACATCTGTTAACATGCTAGTTCTTTTCATGATTACATCTGTTAAAATGTTAGTTCTCTTAATGAATGCATGTGTTAGATCTCTTAATAATTACATCAAATTAGTTATTTTAATGATCCGTTAACTTGATAGTTCTCTTAATGATAACATCCATAAAAATGCTAGTTATCAAAACAAATATCCGTTTATAAGTTAACATGATAGTTCTCTTAATGATTACATTTGTTAACATGTTAGTTCTCTTAATGATTACATCCGTTAACAATTGATTTGTTTTAATTATAACATCCGTTCACATGATATATCTCTTAATAATTACATCAGTTTACAATTTAGTTATCTTAATGATTAAATTTGTTTACAAGTTAGTTCTCCTAATTAATATATGTGTTAACTTGTTATTATATTAAATGCATCTATAAACTTTTTAATTCTCTTTATAATTTCAAATGTGAACATTTAGTTTTTTAATGATTAAATATGTCAACAAGTTAGTTTTCTTATGATGACTTATGTAAATATGTTAGTTCTCTTAATGATAAGATCTGTTAACATGTTAGTTCTCTCAATAATTACATCTGTTAACATCTTAGATCTCTTAATGATTAAATCTGTTAACATTTTAATTTTCTTCATAATGATATCTCTTTGCATGTTAGTTCTCTTAATGATTAGATCTGTTAACATGTTAGTTCTCTTAATAATTCAACATCTGTTAACATGTTAATTCTCTTTATAATGCAAGTTCTCTTAAGGATTACATTGGTTAACAAGTTACTTCTCTTAATTAATACATGTGTTAATATGTTAATTCTCTTAATAATTACATCTTTTAACATGTTAGTTCTCTTATAACTACATCTGTTAAAATCTTAGATCTTTTAATGATTAAATCTGTTAACATGTTAATTTTCTTAATATTGATATCTTTTAACATGACAGTTCTCTTAATGATTACATCTTTTCATGTGTTAGTTCTCTTAATAATTACATCTGTTCATTTGATAGTTCACTTAATGATCACATATGTTAACGGGTCAGTTCTCTTAATGATTACATTTTTTCAAACCCCTGGAAATAGTAAGCACTATATTCCAAGTAGTGTTGCGATAAAGATGTCTTCCCCCATTACTATTTAGTATTCGTTGTTGTTTCTTTAATTATTTGGTTGATACCTGACTACATTTTAGATGAGTTAACATGTCAGAAGTATAAAAATTGTGTCTTAGTATATCGTACTGAAAAATTAATACATTTGCGTTATTTATGTACATCAGTCAATCACAGCTCCATCCCTTTTCCATTCATCCCGAAGTGAATCATGGGACGTTGGTTGAGATATATATATATATATATATGCATATTATTTGCTGATATAAACATATGTTTAGATTCTTTGTCTTAATTCTATTTATAAATGTTAAATTTTGTATAAAATTACTTTTTAAATTATCGGTATGAAAAAACTTGTGACATTCCGAAATTAATGCAGCTTCTGTCACGCAGGTCACTTCATTTATAACTTTCTTCTCAATGGGTCTGGTCTCTCAATTAAAATTTTAATCTTAAAAATTGACTTGTTATTCATCATCATCAGCATCATCATCATGTCCCTTAGTCCGTGGACCGTTGGGGCGCCACAGATGACATGAAAACTATCATTCATTCCTCTCTGTCTTCTGCACAACGCATAACATCTCCTAGTTTTAATCCCGTCCACTCTTTGATGTTATCGTCCCATCTTTTTCTGTCTTCCTCTTCTTCTCCCTCCTCTAGTTGTGCCCTGCATGATTTCTTTGGCGAGCCCTTGTTGTCTGGTCACGTGGCCATACCACACAAGCTTGCGCTTTTTTACAGAAACAGGAGGTCATGGTACTGCCCAATTGCTTGACGAATCCTTTCTTTCACTTGTTCATTGGTGATATGGTCTCTATAGCGGATTCCAAGAATGCTTCTGAAGCATCTCATCTCCATCGCTTTTATTTTCCTTTTAAGTTTTGCTGTTAATGTCCAAGACTCATAGGCATATAAAAACATGGAGAGGGTTAATGAGCGCATCAGCCTGAGGCCATGACAGGCAGTTCTGGCTCATTCCAGCGAGAAGCCATTATAGGAACTGCACATTACTGCCAAAAACAATCAGGGACTGAAACAAGCTTCCAAAATGAACAGTTGAGGTGACAATACTCGACACATTTGCGTCTATTGCCTCAGGCCTTCCACCCCACAGTGCATGATACCCTCTCTAAGTAGCCCTTGCAACCGCTCGCCTGGCAATAAAACTTAAAAAACAATTATCGTCCGGCGAGAACGCCACCTTTTGCAGTGGTTTGACCGCTTGCTGTGAGTGAAGGGCCAGTTGTTTACAATTCCAGATACACGTATCTCGGGACTTGCTCGCTCACCTACCGTTCGCAGATACTGCGCCTGGGGCCAGTTGATTACAATACCAGAAACCTTTTCCGGGGCTTTCTCGCCTGCTGTGAGTGAGGGGATAGTTGATTAAATTCCAGTCTTTCGTGTGAGCAAAAAATGCGTGGTAAGCGAATTTAAAAATAACAAACATCGTCCTTATGCCTAGTGATCACTGACTCCAAACCAAGCTTGAGTACCACTACTTTAACTTGTTACAAAATATTCAAAAGGAGAAACACTGAAAGTAAGAAATCGCCAAATATGCAATTTTAAAAATACAATCCCTTATGACCACTTACTCTAAACCAAGCTTGAGTACCCCTCAATAACTTTAAATAACCTTATCATGTTACAAAACAAGTGTTTTATAAGAAGAAAACACCCTTATGACTACCACACAATGATAACCACTGATTAGAAAATGGACCTTCATACTTTGAGAACAACAATTTTTAAAAAATATACATGACCACTAATTATAGAAAATACACAACATGACAATAAGTTTGAGAATCAATCAATTAGAAAATTATCATACAACACAATACAGTGTATCCAAAAAGAACACCCAACCTTTTGACTACTGACCCTTAACCTACACAATAAGAATCACTCTAAATAGATACAAATTAACATACGACACTTCCATTAATTACAAAATATTAGAAAAAAACCAAATTAAAACACACTTCGATTGAATAGTGACCCTTAACCGTGTGGTGATCTGTCTTATAATTTAGTATCGAGGAGTATCTCTCGTACGAGATATCCTATTGGCACTCAGTCTAGGGATTATTTACTTAAGCCAAATCACCACACAGCCATAACACCTATCTATGTACATAAAGTATAGACTGAAACGAACTAGTTGTTAAAGGAGAAATAAATACAAGGATTTATTGAATATGATTATTTACAAATTTCTCATTACTATACTCCTGGTAATTAATATATATACACAAAAGGATGTCCTATAATTAGACGAGATATTCCAATGTACTTAAATTGTCACTGACACCCTAACGTTATCATCATTATAAATGCTCAAGATACTATGTTCATTCCGTGGGGACTTAACGTTTATATATTTCCACGATGATCTCGATGGATCACGAGCGTAGATTAGTGAAGGCGGAGTTCCCTGTCGTGAGTTCCGTAGGATCTCTGCGATGGGGAAGATGACTCTCCAGCGATGAATCGTGGTAGAAAGAGTCCCTGGATCTCAAAGTCCGAGTAGCCGTCAGGTAGTTTGGTGTAGGATGTAGATCAATCCCCTAGTTCCAGCTTCAAGGTCCATCGGTCCAGTGATAGAAACCAGGTAGTACTCCAGGTAGCAGTCGCAGTTAATGATCACGCTAATGAAATCCTAAGTCTAGGTACTGCCAGCGTCCACGGTTAAGTGATCAGATCTTAAAAGTCATATACTTGCTAATAGCCTGGGTTGCAGTTATGAATCACGCTAATGAATGTCTAAGTCTAGTCTCTTCCAGCGTCCACAGTCAAGTGATAAGATCATAAAAGACATATTCTTGCTTGTTCTGGCTATTTATTCGAGTTGGGTTATGATTCAATTGGATGATTTAAATGTTGTATACTTTCCCATCCAATGATGTTCATTTCTGCTATTGCGGGCTTGTCCTTCGACCCTCAAAGTTTATCGGTGTGAGGTACAAAATCCATATTCACGCTTTTGCGTGAGCTATTTGGTTTAAGAATGCAATAACAACAAGGAACGTTACTCCGCTTTTCTGTCTCCAGGGCAATACCGAGGGGGGGGGGGGAGTAAGGTATTATTTTCTCAAGGTTCATCAATGATAGGAGATGAACACAAAATTCACGCTTTTGGGGTGAGTGGTCTAAGATACTGTGGGGCAAAACAAGGGGGAGGAATGGTATAATCTTACAAGGGGTTTCAGGGGCGGATTTACGATAGCAGAATTTTATAAAGTCCAGCCTCGGATCATCACAAACCCGAGCTTGAGAACCCCCTAAAATATAATTTAAAAAAATATAAAATACTATTAAAATACAAATATATCAAACATTATTTTAAATAATGTCGTTTTAAAAATTAAATTAAAAAGGACCCCACTCGATAAAAGACAATTAAAACTAATTAAAACAACAAGATAAATTACAAAATTAAAATCACCATACTATACACCAGAACAATTCGTTTTAAAAATAAAATATAAAAAAGTACCCCACATATTGAGAACCACTCGATAAAAGACAATTAAAACTAATTAAAACAACAAGGGAAAATAAATTACTATTCGTCACGTCTTTGTTGTCAATTTTTGTTGTCAATATAACTTTACAATAATTTTGAGAACAAAACTAAATTTAAAATTAATATAAAATAATAAAACAAGGGATATTATTAGAAATCAATATAAAAACAACAATGGAAATTATTAAAATCAACGTAAATAAAAAACAAGGGAGAGTATTTATTAAAAATCAAAATAAAAAGGTAATTAAACGATTATCACCATTTAATTAATTCTTATGTTACTTTACGCATCCATACGCCTCCAATTTCTGTATATAACTTTTGCGCCACCGACGCCTCCAAAATGATACCCAAATGCGACCTATACTACTACTTTTAACTTTCAAATTAAAACAATCAATCGGACGTGTTAAATCAATAATTACAATCCTTAATAAGACTGATTTCTTCTTCCTTCTTTGATCTGTACAAAACAAACTTTAAAGAAATGAAAAAACGACATTGTAAATTTAATTTCAATTTTTTTTTTAAAAATTAATTTGTCTGCACATCACAACAACAACAAAAAATGTGCGATCTAATCGGAAATGTCGCAGTATCTCGTGTTACACATAAATGAACATCTATTGACCACGGTGCACACAGTCTTGACCTTTAATTATCTCAATACAAGTGTGAGAAATGAACATTGTACTAATAAACGGATTGAGTTTTATGTCATACAGAACATGAAATACGCATATATTTTCTGGTTAAATGCATTTGGTAAATGAAATCTTTTGAGAAACACATTATTTTAAAATTGTTATAATAATTTTGTAGAATTAGAGGGTCGATCAATGGACTACGATGAATCGATTGTATTGTCACGTGATAAGCGTAAGTACGAGTAAGGCTTCCGGTAGGCTGTCTGCAACACACTAGTCGCTCACAAATTTTTCTTCAAACAACTTTCTTCCTTTAATCATAACTGAATTATAATTATTGTCACATTTAATGAATGTCATTTAAAGAAAGCACGTGTATTCAAGAATATTTTGAAAATTAAAATTTTTAATTAACACTGGGGGAAGCGCTGATGGAGACAAACATTTTGCTTTAGAATTATTGATAATGGCAATGGCTGATCAGCTGTTATCTGTTGTTATGTGTTGTTATGTGTATCAGAAAGCCTACCAATGGCTGGTACGTATCACGTGACAAAACAAGGAAGTGACTCATCGTAGTCCATTGCAACTTCCACAACTTCGTCATAAGAAAAATTCATTTTAAAATTTCTTAGATGGAGTTCCATGTTAATTACTCCATTCCACAAATGGCTGCAGAATTAAAACACACGACTTAAAAAATTTTAGGAATCATAAGTTTAAAAAATCATTTTTACTTGCACTAGCAGCCCCCCCCCTCCCCAACCAACTCCAATATGACACCTAGCACCCTTTTTTGTTGCGAGCTCCCCAGAATTGCAAAGCGCATTTTTAGCATAATAATAGTACCTAAACTTGACTATTCATAGTAACATCAATTCTCCCTTCATAGAATAATCCCTGAACACGAAGCGCTCTGACAAACATCTCGTTGGGCTGTTTAAAATGTCGATTAAAGGTCATCACTTTAATAAAACTTATTTTACAAACCAATGTTCAAGTAAGCTAAACATTCAAGATGTGTGGATCTCCCCTCCTCTGATTTGTAAGTGCGTTAACAGGATTAAAAAAAAAAAACTTTCTTTTTCCCAGTCTTTGGCTTTGAGGGTGTGTTGGACAAGTATTCAGTGGTCGAAGGAGAGCCGTTTACTATAGGCTGTAGTTATCGTCACATCAACGGAACTGTTAAGTGTCAATCGTTTTCCATGTTAAGTATATATATGGGTCGTACATTGATCCTGGAAATCAACGTGTATCAAGCTATTCCTGATGTATATGTAAGTTAGTATATATGTACAATTTATATTATTTAGGATGTAACTTTATTTGTAAGTTATGATACAATTTTCCTGTATATGTATGTTGGGAAAAATCTTATTTATTCTTAATTCTGTATACATCTTACCAATACAAAGGATAAGTTACTAAAAATTCTTTTCTACATGTAAATTTTGAAATACTCCCTTTCATTTATTAATATTCAATTATAACTTCGAAATGAATTCTACATTGGAACTTGCTTATAAATACCCAACTCATTTACAAAATGTTTAATAAAGGCTATGTAAGATGTAATAATTAATGTATAAGTAATATATTTTTTATTTAATACTTTTTTTCAATTTATGGATCAACCATATGGAACCTACAAATTAGTGGGGAGAGAGTTGTCGTTTGTGGAGATTTTGCGTGTAGTGTGGTCGGGGGAGGAGTGGAGGGCTCTTGACAGAAAGGACGTGAATTTATTTACAAAAGAAAAATAATTCTGGAATAATTATTCTAAAATTCGGATTGTACATAAAGAGCTAATGCCTAAAATAAATCACATGATGCTTTGTAATTGTAGTCATACTGTTGCTTTTTGTTTCACCAGTGAACAAGTTAGATGTAACACCAGTAGTACGGTAGTAATAGTAAACAAATATCACACTAGTGGAATAGTAGCAATAGGAATTGGCTGGATATTACAATAGTAATACAATAGCAATAGAAACAAGCTGGATATTACACTAGTAGTATAATTGCAATTGTAACTGTCGGGATATTTCATTAGTTCTACTGTAGCAATTGTAACTGGCGGGATATTTTATTAGTTAAACGGTAGAAATAGTAACGAGCTGGATTTTACACTATTGGTATGGTAACAATAGTAACTAGCCAGAAAATACATTAGTGATAACATAGCAATGTAACTAGCTGGATATTACACAAGTGATACGGTAGCACTTTTAACTGGCTAGATATTACACTAATTGTCAGGGTAGCAATAGTAACTTGTTGAATATCACACTAGTGGTACGGTAGCAATAGTAACTGGCTAGATATTACATTATTAGTACAATAGCAATAGTTACTGTCTAAATGTTACATTAGTAGTACAATAGCAAACGTAATTAGCTAGATATTAAACTAAAAGTACGGTAGCAATTATAACTTTCTGGATATCACACTAGTAGTACAGTAATAATTGTAAGTGGCTGGATATTACACTTGTGGCACGGTGGCATTTGTAACCGCTAACATATTACATTAATAGTACAATAGCATTGGTTACTGGCTAAATGTTACATTAGTAGTACACTAGCAAACGTAACTGGCTAGATATTGCACTAGAAGAACATAGCAATAGTAAGGTACTGAATATTATACTAGTAGAACGATATTTCGGTAGAAATAGTAACTGGCTAGATATTACACTAGTAGTACAGTAGAAATAGTAACTGGTTTGATCAATTGCTCTCAGAGATAACCCACATAGTCAAGGAGAGTTTGTCTTCTAGCTTTGTTCCCTCTCTTGGTCAGACAGTTGTCATCAAACCATCACTTAAGAAGTCGGGTCTTGATCAAAATATGTTTTGAAAAATCAGTCGGTCTATAGTCCTTTTCACAGCACAGAGACAGCTCTCTTGAGAGTCAACAGTGACCTCTTGCTTGCATTGGACAGCGGTGATGTCTACGTCCTTATCCTCTTAGATCTCAGTGCGGCCTTTTCTAACGTTGACCATCAAACATTTTTCAAAACCCTTGAAAATTATTATAGAATTTCTGGTTCAGTTATGGTTTGGCTTCGGTCCTACATCTATGATAGTACGCAGGCGGTCGCTGTTGGTGGCTGTCTCTCCGGCACTGCTGACTTGGTGTACGGAGTGCCACAGGGGTCCGTTTTGGGTACCGTCCTATTCTCAATGTATTCCGGGCCACTTCTCCTCCTATTCGGGAGGCATGCTGTTGAGAGCCAGCCATTCGCAGATGACAAGCAGCTATACAAGCATCTCTCTCTTAACAATCCGTTAACCACACATTGCAGGAGTGCATTGATGATGACAAGTCATGGATGTCTCTCAACAACTTGAAGCTGAACGATGACCAAACGGAAGCATTCCTCTTTCACAATCCTAAATAATCCTCCAGCTCAGATTTCTCCATCTATTTTCAATTAGGTAGCTCCGATATAGTGTTCATATAATCTGCTAGGAGTCTTGGTTACATTTCTTTCTAGTCTCTATATAATCATATTTTCTCACATATGTCGCTTTACGTACATCGCTATCCGTCAAATCAGCTCCATCCGCCACTACCTCACAGTTAGCGCAAAAAAAATACTAGTCTGTGCTCTTCTTCTCTTTTGTATTGACTATTTTAACTCTCTTCTGTCGCGTTCACCAAAATTTCAGAAAGTTAAAAACTCAGCTGCTAGATTAGTTCTAAAGTCAAAGAAATGTGATCACGTCGCTATACTACATCACTCACTTCATTGGCTCCCTATAAAGACATGCATGAGTACAAGCTGTCTGTTCTCTGGCACAACATTTCCTTGTTCCTGCCCTTCCTATCTTACTGAAATTCTTAATGTTTATTCACCCATTCGAAAGTTTCGTTCCTTCTGTTCCCAGAATACGCACTAAATATATGGTGAACGGTCTTTCTCTTTCTGTGCCCCAAAACAATGGAATTCTCTCCCATTACTGGGCTAGTCAGGGGTAGATATTACTAGAGTGGGGAAGGTCAAACTTTTCACCAATTGTTTTTAAATGTAAACGTTTCTGTAATTGCTAATTTTTAAGTGAAGACTATGCCTGGGCTGGCGTACTGCGCCAAATAATACTACCTAATAATAATTATAATAATATTACACTGGTAGTACAGTAGCAATTGTAACTGGCTAGATATTACACGAGTAGTTCCTTACGTCTTATATTTTATGTATCTCTAAGTATAATATATTTTATCTGTGAAGATTCAAGACCTTATTTATAACAATATATAAATAAGTTCTTACACTTCCTGTTATCTTGGTTTTAAAAGCTTCTACTTCTGGGAGCGACAATGGCGATCACTATAGTTTTTAACTATATTCTATTCTTGTCGTATTTTCATTATTTTGTCCTGTCCGCTGAGGAAGGCTCTTAGTCGACACTTCATATCTTACTGTCCTGTATTTTGATTTAAGCTTCCACATACATTGTTCTACTATTATTGTCACACAGCCTGAACGCAGTCCTTCATTTATTATGCAAAAAGAGACAATAGTTATAGTAATTTATGCAAGATTCAATTAGCCTATAATTTATAGGTAATAAAAACTGAATATTTTTTTTTATTCATGAATAGTTCACGATGACGAAAACCTCGTTATTTAATGACGGCATGAACTCGCATATGTCCTCAAACAAATGGGATAACAAGGGATATTTATTTCTTTATTCATAGATTATATTTATTATTATGTTGAATTTGACATAACATACAAAATATTTTTTAAATACTTAAAATCTTTACAGTACCGTAACAAAAAAACATAATTTCCAGTTTATTTTTTAATTCTTCCTTTTTTAATGTTACTTAAGTATCCACAAGATGGGAATTGGAAATCTACGTGCAACATAGGTGATTATGAATTTCAAACATATTGCAAGATATTCGTAAAACACGCCCGGATGAATCACCAGGGAGAGTACAGTTGCTCTTTTCTTGGTCTTATTGGTCTTGAAATTCACAGGTGCAGTAATTACGGCCATGGTACACTGAGAGTCATAAAAGGTAAAGTCGTGTGAATCTAACAGACATTCCTGTATTAGTCTCAATGTGAATGTGTTTTAGTGTGTCTTCATTTGTGTCAACGTCAATGTTTTAGGTGTGTCTGTATTTTACCACTCTCTGGTGTATCTGTATTTTACCACTATCTGGTGTATCTGTATTTTACCACTCTCTGGTGTATCTGTATTTGTCTCATTGTGAATCTAAAATTTGGTTGTATTATTTGTTTTGTATGTGGCTCGATCTGAATATCTCATGATTGTATTTATATGTCTCACTGTTGACGTGTTATATGTGTTAGATTTATGTGTCTGCTCTTTGTTCCACTGTGATGATGCTATGTTTGTCTGAGTTTACATAACTGTGATTGTTTTATTTTTGTCACTTGTACGTATCTATTTCTCTTACTGTGAATGTATGCGTTTCTCTGTAAATCTTTAAGGTGTGTGTACTCTTCTCACACTGAATATGATAAAGGTATCTCTAATTGTTTTACGGTATACATATCATATTTTAAGTATTTAAAAACACGAAGGCTTTCGTTTTTATAAATATGAAATGCAGCAACTGGGTCAATATAATTTGCTGAGATTAAAATAAATATATTGCTCTGCAACTGATATCGATGGTCTAGAGTTGAAGTCACACAAATAACAGATTTATTTGTCAAGGCCCCTTCAGTCCATAATCACCCCTAGAAGTTAGATATACCTTGACAGAGATTACCCTTAGCGTATACCTTGATATAATCTTATTTGGAGATAGAAGTTTGAGAACCCTTGTGCCTTTCAATCACTTTGAGAGGCTTTATCTTGAGAGGTGATTGCTCGTCCATCGAAAGTAGATCATGACCATTCCAAACATAGTCTTGGTGCTGGGGCTGAGTCTGTCATGTTGACTTATAAGAATTGGACTTGGAATTGGGACTGTACGATTTACTACAGGCTTTGAGCACATCAGTACATTTTCATGTGGACAGACGGTTAGTTTCTGCATGAAATCACAGTATAGCGTATTAATACCACCCACTTCTCCGGATTTCCAATGCCTTTATTCCACAATGTAATGTAAGCCATGGTGCACTCTCCCCAAACAATCAATTTGCACTCCGGCAGCATCTGAGCTATATTACATAACGAACTGTTTCAGAAAACTTCAATACATTGTCGTCGTAGAGAGTTACCTCAGTATTTGAGATTGTGTTGATTAAGTTCAGATTATGATGTAGACGGTTAAGGTAAACAAAACTGTGTAGACATTAAATATAAAACGATTTCTAGGCACACTAAACATTAAAAACTATTAAAACACATCAGCCAAAAACAAATCACGAAACAAATTATCAATAGGAAACAAATTACAAATTTTTGTCATTTCTTGCCTCATAATGGAAGAATTAAAAAAACAAAAAACTGGTTAGTGTACCTCTAGAGCAGTGGCTTTCATCTTGTGGTTCGTGAGCCTCTTGGGGGTCGAACGACCGTTACACAGGGGTCACCTAAGACCATCGGAAAACACATATTTATGAAGTAGCAACGAAAATAAATTTATGTTTTTGGGTCACCACTAAAAGTATTAAAGGATCGCGGCATTAGAAAGTTTAGGAACCTCTGCTATAGAGTATAAGAGTATTTCATGATCATCGAGTCGTATTTCCTTTATGTAAAGTGAAGGAGTTGTCGACAGATTATTTTATTACTATTTAAAGCAAAAGATGAAGCCAAATTAAATTGTAATCACACGTTATTAAGGGATTGAAATATGTATATCAGTTGATTTTATTTAAAATGTATAAATGTTTTTTTTTTAATTAAATTAAAATATTTTGTTGTTTGTAAATCATTCGCAAAAATTAAAGAAGTGCATTTTCAAAATTATTGTAATGTACATTTAATGTGTAATCAGAAGTCAAACCGAAAACACGCCTATGAAACAAGCGATGGCTTTTATACAAGTTTAGGGCAAAGTTAAACTTCAGCCAGTTAAAATTTGAAACAAAAGACAGTGTCAGTGCTCGCTAGGAGTACGACGAAAATCCAAGCGTTATTTAAGCTTTACAGAGTTTATTGTCCTTGTTATCTCCTGATCAGTGGGTGAGGGAGTGGTATTTGTATATTGAATATATACTTTATACATGCGCCCAGTCCGTGTTTATTAGAGAGGAATTCGTTTCCGTTTTCCACAGCCCCAGATGTGACAACGAGCCTTAAAACCACTGAAACTCAAAGTTCGAGTGACGTCAGTGGGAGCTTGCGTAGTGAGAAAAGATTTTCTACCACAGGGTCTCCATTAGGTTGGTGCATTGTTAAATCGTTACAAGTAGAAACAATATTTTCTTTCATTTTATTCAAAATTATTATGCAAGAATATCTGTTCAAATATATATTCTACATTTGATTGAACTGTTTTGGCTTTATAGTGTGCCTTGCTACCATACCTTACAGACGTTCTCTGTACGATAAATCTTAATTAAGAGTGTTATGATATAATTTTTATTGCTTTAAACTCGTCTGCAAAGAAATTATTTCTCTTCAAAAAATTGTTTTTTAAAATTACTCAGTACTTTACAGTAATGTAGAAAGTTCCCATTACCACCTTGAGGGGAATCTTTGGAAGCCAACATTTCCACTTATACAATGGTCGATTCTATGGGTCATGCTATCTTATTTAAAGGGCGTTTAATGTGAATATTAGTAATTTTAAAAAAAAGTTTTAAAAAATTGTTTTAACATTGTTGACTTTTAAAAATGAAATTGAAAACAAACTATTACAATTTCAAAATTTAAACATGTGATTGGGGGGGGGGGGGGGGGGGCTACTGAACGGCTTTGTAAAGATTACAATTTCAAAATTTAAACATGTGATGGGGCTACTGAACGGCTTTGTAAAGATTACAATTTAAAAATTAAAACATCATGTAGGGTGCTGAATGGCTGTATAAGGATAATAATTTAAAAATTCAAACATCAGCTGGGGTGCTAGATGGCTGTGTAAAGATTACAATTTAAAAATTTAATCATGATGTGGGGTGCTCGGTGACTTTGTAAAGATTAGGGTAATAATGGGGGAGACTGCGATCAGGTTAGCACAATAGGAAATTAGTAAAACACAGTAAGATCAAACCTGATAAAAGGAACGCAACAAAACAACGAACGTGTCGGCAGGAAGCCTTCATCGGCGAACAAACACAAAAACGAATACACTTAAAAAAATGAATTATATTGGACTTTTCAAGATGTGCTATTGTGGCTAGTACAAACACACCCAGCCGGGTGAATTTGGATCACAAGCTTATCTTGATCTATGACAAATTGTCCCCACATGGTATGAATGTCATGTCTCTATTCACTGTTTGAACCTAGCTCCGCCCCTCCACGTCACGACGTATCTCAGTGGACTTACTTCTCCTCTTTTCTTTCTCTCTTCCCTATTTAACCTTTCTCCCACTTACTTTCTGTCACAAATCTTTTGCTGACCTCTTGGACACTACTTCTAAGCTAAGTGTTACATTATAATTTTTTTATACATTTTTAAATTTTATTCGTTTTTCTGTTTGTTCGCTGATGAAGGCTTCCTGCCGACACTTTCGTTGTTTTGTTGCATTTCTTTTAGCAGGTTTGACTTTACTAGGTTTTAATCATTTCCTTTTGTAAAGATTACAATTTTGATTTTTTTTAAATCAATAATAAATCAAATTTCTCAACATATCAAATCCATAGAGTGTGAAACAAATGAGGTTTAGTATGCCTTAAAAATTATATTTGGTCTAATTTTTTATTTTAAAATTCGAATATCGGGTGGAATTTGTGGATGGCTGTGCGCTCATACATAAGTCATTTCAAACATGTGGATGGCTGTGTGCTCACACATAAGTAATTTCAAACTTGTGGATGGCTGTGGTTTCACACATAAGTCATTTCAAACGTGAATAGTTGAGCTTAATCCCAAGTAAATGGAACCAAACTTTTGTCTCTCAAGAAAATGTTCCATCCTCTCACTAAAATATCATATTTTTCCTTTCCTTCACTAATTATAAGCCTTTTAAAAAAACCCACATATTTAAAGCAAATGATTCCTCCCTTTATGAGAAGAAGCCCCGACCTCAATTTGTTAAAACATGTTTTATTTCAGTGATGAACACCACTGAACTTCAAGTGACTGATGAGAGCTTAGACATTTCTCTTAAGGTGCTCATTGCCACAGCGACGTTCGTTGCTATGTTAGGAGAGGTTTCTTTCTTTACCATCGCTTGGATTTTCTGGAGGAAGGCAAGGTCAATGGCGGTGATCAGGTAGGGTCCCAAGGGCAGCATTTTAAATTTTCTGTAGGAAGGCAAGGTCATTGGCGGTGATCAGGTAGGGTCCCAAGGGCAGCATTTTTAATTTTCTGTAGGAAGGCAAGGTTGATGGCGGTGATCAGGTAGGGTCCCAAGGGCAGCATTTTAAATTTTCTGTAGGAAGGCAAGGTCAATGGCGGTGATCAGGTAGGGTCCCAAGGGCAGCATTTTTAATTTTCTGTAGGAAGGCAATGTCAATGGCGGTGATCAGGTAGGGTCCCAAGGGCAGCATTTTTAATTTTCTGTAGGAAGGCAAGGTTGATGGCGGTGATCAGGTAGGGTCCCAAGGGCAGCATTTTTAATTTTCTGGAGGAAGGCAAGGTCAATGGCGGTGATCAGGTAGGGTCCCAAGGGCAGCATTTTAAATTTTCTGTAGGAACCCAAGGTCAATGGCGGTGGTCAGGTAGGGTCCCAAGGGCAGCATTTTAATTTTCTGTAGGAAGGCAAGGTCGATGGCGGTGATCAGGTAGGGTCCCAAGCGTAGCACTTTTAATTTTCTGTAGGAAGGCAAGGTCGATGGCGGTGATCAGGTAGGGTCCCAAGCCTGGCACTTTTAATTTTATGTAGGAAGGCAAAGTCATTGGTGTTGATCAGTTAGGGTCCCAAGCACAGCGCTTACAATTTTAGGTATTATTAGTATTGCAAGGCCATTACTATTTATAATTCGTAAAAATGGATATCTAGCTTCCGCAGCGACCGATTCCAGTCAGTTGTGGTAGACGGCACAACCTCCCCCTTTGTCGGTGTTAAGTCATGGGTCCCCCAGGGCTCTGAGTTAGGCCACTGTTTGTTCCTAGCATATATCAATGACCTGCTAGAGACGCTGACCTCTCAAGCAAGACTTTTCGCAGATGACACGGTGGTGTATAGGACGATCACAAACTGTTACGACAAGGACCAGCTGCAAATGGACCTTCATCGGTTAGCCGAGTGGGAGATGAGCTTGGACATGGAATTTCATCGTGTCAAGTACCAGACACTGTCAGTCTCCAGAAGCAGATACCCTCTACATCATCCTTACGAAATGCAAGGCCATATTCTAGAGCCAGTTTCCTCCGTAAAGTACCCAGGTGTTACCTTCCAAAGAGAAGTCCACTGGGAAGAGCACATTAACAATGTGTGAAAACGGGCAAACAAGACCCTGGGGTTCCTAAATCGATATCTGAAGATCGGCAACTCAAGCGTGAAAGACAAAGATTATAAAACCTTTTAGAGTAAGCATCTTCAGACTAGGACCCGTTTACTCAGAAGAGCATCGGCAGGTTGGAGGCGGTCCAGCGACGGGCAGCACACTTTGTCCCGAACCACTACAGAAACACCTCTAGTGTTGGCAGCATGCTGGAAACACTGGGCTGGTCACCGTTGGAAGAACGACGACGACTATCTATGCTGTCCATTTTGTACAAGATCAAAAAATGCGCTGATCCACTGCTTTAGTATTAAACAGAATCTCGTCCATTCATCATCCTAGACAGCAAAGAGGCCACGACGAGCAGCTCCGACTTATAAAAACAACAGTTACGGAGCTCCTCATTCCTGCCAAAGACAATAAGGGACACGGAACAAGCTTCCAAAAGCAACAGATGAGGCGACTACACTTGACACATTTGCATCTATTGCCTCCTGTCTTCCAACCCAAAGTTCATAATACCATTGCTGAGTTACCCTTGCAACCAGTGAATTATCCCCTTCAAAACCATGCACCGTAACACCGCAAACCCATCTGAAACATAGGAGCCAGAAAGATCAATTCATTGATCGTGGGCCCTCAAAATATAGACGAAGAAGAAGATATTTCCATGAACACAATCTTTAGAAGTATAAAATAATTTATTAATCAGTCTGTTCTTATCCCGTACCATCAATCCAAGCTTAGTCGCATGAAGACTTTGAGTCGTATATAAACGTGTCATGTCTGAAACTTTATGTAGCCATTAACATTGGTCATGTTTTATTCCGTTTCTTTTACAGAAAAGTAGGATTTGAACCAGCAATGACCACTTATAAGGAAATTACATCAGAAACGAAAATAGAGAATTTGTTTATAGAATAAAGTGCAGTTCAAATTTGAATATAGAATATGTAGGTTAGATTACTTCTTATTTGGTTGTACAGAAACCTTAAAGAAATGTTTCTAACATAATACAAAAGTACTTTGACAAGTGTGGCTTTCTCCTTGATATTCAGCAGTTCCGTTCCATGACTCTTGGTAATTGGAGCAAACATTGTTTGGACAGGACTTTGAAAATGGTGATTGACCGGATATGGTTTGGACTTATTATAACTAAAGATATTGATAGAAATTATTCCCAGAGAAATAAAAGAAGCATTTAAGTTACAAACAATTGACAATGCCGCTGGAAGATTGTTTTCCCCAAATGCTGTGATCGTCTAATTAAGAACATTGACATAGTCCGGTAACCATAACAAGTAAACACAATATTTTTTGTAAATTAACGTTGATAAACTGAACGAGACATTTTTATTATCTTCGACAATGAAAATCTCTAAATAGTTTCTGTTAAATTAACTCCCATATCATCTTCAATATTTTTAATCACACTATGCAGTTTCTTTCGAAGCGAGAACCTCTTTCAGCTTATAGATTTATCATTTTTTGACAACAATGAAATTAGCCAAAACCGAGCCACAATAAGTAGTCATTAGATCGGCTAAGACAAATTCAACTGTTATGTTAAAAAATAATTTTGTTCCCCTTACTTAATAGTTGATACAATAGTTTTTAAAAATTCACATTGTTACTTCGTTAACCTATTTATCTCATCCTCTTCTAGCCACAGGGGTTTCAAGATTCGCGCCACTGCACAGCATTTTGACCATTAAGATCCATTATGAAATTGACGGCCGGCGTTTACAACGTCACAAGCCTCGAACGTTTTAATTTGAAAAAAGGCCCGCATCCACGTAGCGCCGGCCCTAGTAGGCGGAAGGGTCGTGACTCTATCTTTTATTGAAATGTTTAAATGCTACAAACTGGAATCCCATATACCAGAGGTTCCCAAACTTTAAAACCCAGGTCACTCATACTGCACTACTTACATGAGTTAAAAGACATTTCAGTGTTTGGCACTAACTACTTGGATTAGAAGACATTTTAATGTTTGGCCCAACCTACTGGGGTTAGAAGGGACTTCAATGTTTGGCACAACCCTAGCGAGGTTAGAAGGGATTTCAATGTTTGGCACAACCTACGGGGGCTAGAAGACATTTTCAACATTGAAGAATAATGAACTTAGTTACAGAGCAGTCTTTTTAAATGATTACTTCCAAGCAGATTTGAAGATGGTAACATTAACTTTGGGCCTCAACTTTATGTCTGTATTGCACTTCAGCATCAGTACATTGATGTGGCAAAAATTATGTCAGAAAAGCAGCAATTTCTTTGCTTTACTCCAACCACGCCGCCTGATCCTAGGGAGAGTATTTTACCGTCCTTCGTAAAAAAATAATAAAGATGGCCGATCCTTTTCCTAAAAATAAAACAGTGCAACTTTTAAAACAATTTGAACACTTCTACTGATGTACCATAAGAATTAAAATATGTACCTTTCAATCATTAAGTATCGAAAAATGTACATATGTAAGGCAGACTTAGTATAGAAGAAACCAATTTGGTACTATCATCTGATCAACGGGGGGACATTCCTGCCACTCCATAACACAACACCTGACAACTTTATTCATGTTAACTTTGTCACTATAAGTCAGTAAAGTGCAATTATAAATGTCACATTAAAAAATAGTTCCTCTGTTTACAGGAATCTATTTCAAAACCGAGATCAGCCAATTCCAAAAACAGCCATCTCACACAAGGCCACTTCTGAGATCACATCGTTGGGTTCTGATATCACCGACCGGTGCAGCCAAACGACACCGGATGCAGTGCTAGATCAGCATGCAGATCTACATCCACAGCCAATATTGCGAACTGAACTCGTCTACTTGGCGGCTCAGAAAACTACTGGCCAGGAGTTGATTGACCGTACCGATCTTATGTCAGGCATCTCGAGCGTCAAAGGAATTGGAAGCAGTTTGAAAATAATTTGACACGACACAGCAGAATTGTACCACACCAGAACTTACCACACCTGAACTAACCACCAAGAACTACCAAACCAGAACTTATCACATCAGAACTGAAGCTTTTATTTAAATGCACAATTATTGAATGTTATACTGTACTAAATTTCTGTAATTCACAAGACACATCAAACACATTGGTTACACAGCCAAAAGTACCGATGGTTCAAATTGAAACAAATATATTTATCTTTTTTTGGAATTAAACATTTCCTCTACCACACATACTATGGAGGTGATAAAATATTTACTATTTAACACATACACTTTGGGATCAGGGATGATCCTATTGGAAATTAGTATTGAGCAAGGTACACACATACACTAAAATGTTTAAGAACCACTTGGTTAGGATTATATCATTGAGCTATTAAATTTTTGAATCCTTCAATTTTAAATCCTTGGTAAATGCCACTGCCTTTTTACATGTTTATATTTTATTTCTTCGTGATCGCTAATGGCTCTTTACTTGTTTAGCCGGTTTATGAAGTGAGGACGTTATGAGAAATCAGCTGATGTATGAAGTGAGGATGTTATGAGAAATCAGCTGATGTATGAAGTGAGGATGTTATGAGAAATCAGCTGATGTATGAAGTGAGGATGTTATGAGAAATCAGCTGATGTATGAAGTGAGGATGTTATGAGAAATCAGCTGATGTATGAAGTGAGGATGTTATGAGAAATCAGCTGATGTATGAAGTGAGGATGTTATGAGAAATCAGCTGATGTATGAAGTGAGGATGTTATGAGAAATCAGCTGATGTATGAAGTGAGGATGTTATGAGAAATCAGCTGATGCATGAAGTGAGGATGTTATGAGAAATCAGCTGATGTATGAAGTGAGGATGTTATGAGAAATCAGCTGATGTATGAAGTGAGGATGTTATGAGAAATCAGCTGATGTATCTATCACGGAGCTGTTAAACAATACATTGTTTTTAAAGTGTTTAAGTTGCAATGACAATAAACAAACATAGTTTTAATCCAAAAAGTATTATTTTTTCACTAAAATCTTTAACTAGTGATATCCTCTCATCTGATTCCAAATACAACTGTTCTATATGTTTTTGTATTGATTAGTATTTATGTATTCCTTTAATGATGATTATCCTATTATTTAATCATTGAATCCTTAATTTAGCTGTATGCTGTAATGATGAGATCCTCTCATATTATCCTCATTACAACTGTTCTATGTGTCCTTGTATTGATGATGTTCTCTCACATGTACCTCGATAAGCCTATTGCCGCTACTGCCAAACGAACAAAGTCGCAGAAAAAGAAGTCTACAGATAAGCATTATGCTGACAAACCTATCTCTGATCTCTGCCAAATCAAAGTCGCCATCACCGGAAACGTACACCTTGGCAAAGATAAAAGATCTCAATGCAACCACAATGGAAAAAGCTGTCTATATCAGCAGCCATTTTCGCCGCCACTTCCTATGCACTAACATACATATACAATTTATGTAGTATAGTAGACAATCACATGGCCATAATAAATAATTGTTCTTCCATGGCGCGCACATGCAATGCATTTTCATAATTTTCAAGATCGCTGATTGCGCCCTAAGCACGTGGCGTCCCGGGCATCTGCCCAAGTTGACGGTTTGTTGAGCTTACCCTAAACTAATGACATCCAGAGCATAAGCAACATCGCCCCGATCATTAAATTTGCTTGAATGTCTCAAAGACGGAAGAAATTGTTATCAATTGGTTGAGGGGTATAACCTAATTGCAGATCTAGAAATATAAAATCAAATTCTAGAAAAAGTGGAGACATATAATTATCAAGCTGTCTCCGTTAGCTGACATATCATAAACACAACCAAACTCTGTATAAAAAGGTCAATTAAAGAATTTATATCACAATCTTTAAAAAAAAGTGTACAATATCGAAATCAATAAATGAGCTATTGACTTTTTCTGCAGTGCAATTTGAAGCCAACTAAACGTTAGGATGACCTGCTTGACTGGGATTT
Source organism: Omphiscola glabra (assembly GCA_964017045.1). Lineage (NCBI taxonomy): Eukaryota > Metazoa > Mollusca > Gastropoda > Lymnaeidae > Omphiscola > Omphiscola glabra. The sequence goes on from OZ024799.1 coordinate 24,957,215, forward strand.
TGTCGTCTGACATCGAACACCAAAAAAATAGAGTAATTAAGAAAGCTATTAATATCACACTATCTAAACATCCTTCACTTCAAGAACAATTTAAAGAATTACACAAGTTATGACCAAAAGATACAAACATTATTTTGTTACTTAGTCTGTACGACTTACCAGCTCCCACAGCAATGAACAAAATCTAAATTATGACTAGTCATTATTGTCACTAATGAATTTAATTTATGGCTAATTTCTAAGCTAGAGAACTACTTTAAATGTCTTGTGTTCAAACTGTTATAATTGTAAAATGTCTTGTTAAAAAAGTATTTAATTTTATTCTGAATATACAAATGTACAATGAAATCAAAAGCTATTTTCATTTACTTAGATCAATAAAGAATCGTATACTTATATTATTTTATAAAATATACTAGTGAGAACCCGGCATGCGTTGCAATGTCACTCAATGAAAAAAGTGTTTGTGTATTATTAAGTTTTAAAGTAATTTTTATAGAGAAAATATGTATTGTTTTTCCGTCTAGTGCGTACACAAATAAATTAGAAGTTTTTTCGATGCGTGAGCAGACAACATACTGCTGTCCACCTGAGAAGCAATGATTTTCAAAATTTAGTCCACATAATTGTAGCGATTGATCCACCCAAATTATATTTTATAGCTCAAATGTTTATTATCTTTAAAATAACCCCCGGCGCCAAATGCAAAATTTCAAAATGGTTGTACTTATGTCACACACAAACTGAAATGTCGCTTGTATTTGATTGATTTCTATTCACCCATTCAAAAGCAATGATTGAAATTATATTTGTATAGCTCATATAAGAAAAAAAGTATTTAGAGCGCGGACCCCAAAAGGAATATTTCAAAATGGATAAGCTAATTCAGGAACCTTTGCTTCGCACAACGACTTACCAAAGTTTTATCGCAATCGGATGAATGGTATAGGAACGGAAATTATATTTAGCTCATAATAGGAGAGGGGGTGGAGAATTTAGGGCCCGGTTACAAAACGGAATATTGTAAAATTTGTGTAATAACTCAGAAACATTTCCGAATGTGTGTACAACAATTCACAAAATGTTCATATCTTTTGGATTAATGGTATAGAAGCACATACGGGATATACATACATACTTTAATTTTTATATTTGTATAGATATAGTTTACCGAATAAAGATAAATTTTTCGAAACTATTCAAGGATTATCTGTCTGTCTGTATGTCTGTCTGACTGTCTGTCTCTATTTCTGTCTCTCATTCTGTCTGTCTGTCTCTCTGTCTGTGTCTCAGTCTGTCTCTCTGTACGTCTCTCTGTCTCTCTGTCTGTCTGTTGTTCTCTCTTTCTGTCTCTCTGTTTGTCTTTATGACTGTCTCTCTGTCTCTCTGTCTGTCTCTTGTTCTCTCTGTCTCTTCTATCTGTCTGTTCCTCTGAATGTCTCTCTGTCTCTTTGCCTGTCTCTATGTTTGTCTCTCTGTCTGTTTCTATGTCTGTATCTCTGTATGTCTCTCTGTCTGTATCTCTGTCTGTCTGTCTCTCTCTCTGTATCTCTGTATGTCTGTCTGCCTGTCTCCATGTCTGTCTCTCTGTCTGCCTCTCTGTCTCTTTATCTGTCTTTCTGTGTGTATGTCTTTCTGTCTCACTTTATGTCTGTCTGTCTCTGTCTCCCTGTCTGTCTGTCTCCCTGTATGTCTGTTTGTCTCCCTGACTATGTCTGTCTCACTGTCTCTGTCTGTTTTCTCTCTCTCTGTCTCTGTCTGTCTGTCTCTCTGTTTGTCTCTATGTCTGTCTGTCTCTCTATCTGTCTCTATGTCCGTCTCTTTGTCTCTCTGTTAGTCTCTCTGTCTGTCTCTCTGTCTCTGTGTCTCTCTGAATGTCTCTGTGTCTCTCTTTCCCTGTGTCTGTCTCTCTGTCTGTCTCTCGTTCTCTCTGTCTCTTCTCTCTGTATGTCTCTTAGTCTCTTCGCCTGTCTCTATGTCTGTCTCTCTGTCTGTATCTCTGTCTGTCTGCCTGTCTCCATGTCTGTCTCTCTGTCTGTCTCTTTGTCTGTCTTTCTGTGTGTTTGTCTTTCTGTCTCTGTATCCCTGTCTCTCTGTCTCCCTGTATGTCAGTCTGTCTCCCTGACTATGTCTGCTCTCTCTCTCCGTCTCTACCTACCTATCTATCTATCTATCTATCTATCTATCTATCTATCTATCTATCTATCTATCTATCTATCTATCTATCTATCTATCTATCTATCTATCTATTTATCTATCTATCTATCTATCTATCTATATATCTATATATATATATATAATATATATATATATATATAATATATATATATGTATCGTCTATCGGTCGATTTGTCTGTCTGTCTGTCTTTCTATTTTTCTGTCTATCTCTCTATCTAATAACACCTCTATTTTGAAAATTATATTTTAAAATTGTGCAAAATGTTTGTGTTTTTATATTCATGGGTATAATTATGTAAATGTATAAAACGTTTTGTAAAAAGGTCATTGATTTTCTTAATTCGTAAACATATGTTCATATGTAAAATTAGAATATAGCATCTATTTTTTACAACTGTAATGTCATTGAATTGAAAGATATTGTCATCCAAGTAAAAATGTATAAAATCAATTTCCTACCCCCGATATGTAAGTATCGAAGAAGATTAATTATTTATAAAAAATTCATTCTGAGGCTAATTTTGTGCTGCATTGGGCAATAATAAATCATCCACTGGATTGTAACCCCCTTACTTACCTAAAAATATTTTTTTAGCCTTTAATATGCTTTGTTCTTATTTAGATGAATGATAAGTGCATTAAAATGCTCTATGGCTATGTAGTTTTGCTGCACCAATTTAATTAAACGGCATATTCTTATTACATTTTTTTTTAAATGTAGAGGTTTTACTAATTTTAAATTTATAAAAGTTTATTTTTGGAATAAATAAAAAGTAAAAACTTATTAAATGTTAAAAATAATAAACTAAATTTGTATTTAAGTATAGCAATTTCAAAAGCAATCAATTCTATTTATTAAATTTACTTTTAAGAAGGGGAATATACATTATCAGTTTTGTCACTCTCTTTTATTAAGTCATAGAACTTTTAACTTTGGCTAAATAGGCAATTCACACTATGACGTCATTTGGGTGATTATTTAGAACTAATTAATTTTAATTTTATTTCGCATTATTTTAAACGCACTAAAGAACGCATTAATAACAACTAATATTTATGTTTTCCCGATAAATGTGATTACTGTGTAATTCTCTGATCATATTTTTGTATTTAATTTCTTTTTCGTAACTTTCAAACACATGTAAAATGCTTAAGATAGTTCCTTACTTGTTTCTTTAAACGTATTTATAATTTATAATAATAATACTAAAACTTTTGCAAAAATAATAGCGGAAACATTACATTTTTTTGCGCATGCAAATTTATTCGATTTCTGTAAAATTATAGAAAACAACTATGATTGCTTTAAGAGTCCGAAGTTATCAAAATAATATCGTTTCTTAAGCGTTATGTCAGCATAGCTCATTCTTATATATATATATTGTTAATCCGTAGGATGGTTGACATCATTATGGCTGATAGGATATAAATAGAAACTTCCAAAAAATACATTGGCCGATCTAGAGGGGTTTGTAATGGTAAACAAATGCTTGAATTTATTTCACATACACAGATTTTTAAAATCTAAATTTTGCTTCACGAAAGATGTTGCCATAATGCTAGACAAATTAAAAAAAGAACACATGGGTCCAAGGATATTTAAAACAAAACACAAAATAATATTTTCAATTCCATCGAATCTTAAAATCTGATATCAGATTAGCTGATACCTTTACGATTCAATCAATAAAAAAATCGGGGAAAATCCGTCATAGGAGTAACGGGTTTGTTGCGTGGAAAACACATTTAGAAAAAGTAACTGATGCCGACTAAAATCTCTCATTTAAGTAAGTTTTAGTGCGCTGAACATGTTTTATAATATAGTACTGATTTATTTTTAAAAAATGCTGGCACGCATAGAGCTTCATGAACGACGTCTGTATACCGGTAAATATGTTGATATTTTTCTTTAGTGGGAGGCAACTATTATTCGGTATTATTGTTCCTGTTCTCTGTCACACAGCGACATCCGTGCGTGCCGTCTGAGTCCCTTCACATATAAGATTGTGGATCTTTTGGACTTATGTAGTCTTAAGCAATCACTCGACCAACCGACACACAATCTTGGACATGTTATTGATTGGATGCTGCATATGCCTTGGGATGGTGACGTTACCTCTACTTCAGTCAATCAAGAGCTGTCCTTGGACCACTTCTGTGTTGTTTGTGAGCTTAACGTTAGTGCCCCACTCCTTTCCATCAGTTCAGGGAGGACCGCTGTTTGTGTGACTTTAAGCACGATCTGAGTTTAAAAGTGTCCCCCGTCCTCGCCCAACTTTGGAAACACTAGACTGTAGAATGCACACAGTGCTTGACCGGCATTCCCCCCTCACCCGCCGTAAAGTTAGGTCAGCATGGTTAGCGACCTTATATGCGACCATAAGGGAAGAACTACGCAGTGCCAAGAAAGAGCGGCATAGTGCGGAAAAGTAGTGGCTGAGGTCAGGTCTTTTTGTTTTTAAGGCAGATGTTTTATGCTACCAAGAAGCGTGTGAGCAAGATTGTAAGTAGTGCTAAGACTTTGTATTTTAGCCAAAAGATTATTATGAGTAAAACCGGCAGGCAGTTGTTCGATGTTTGTAGCCACCTTAGAGGGGTTAACAAAGGAATAACTCTTCCTTCAGTGTATCCGTTGCCCCAGCAACCGGATATTTTATGTAATTTCTTTACAAGCAAAGTTGCTGACATTCGCACTGAGCTTGATCGTCTTGACATATCAATCCTAGATTTTCCTCCTTTTTCTGGTGTAAGGGTCGGTTCACACGATCAAATTTTTAAACAAGCATTTGATGCAATTCGTGTGTGAAGCCTTGTCACAACTTTCAAATTATCATTTGATCAAATTTCGATGGCATGCAATTTATTTTAGTATTATTGCGCAACCTCCATATCACGTGACCAAACACTAAAAAAAAAGGATCATCAATCTAGGTCATGTTTACATTAACTTTGCTAAGATATCGAAACAACAAAAGCATCTAAAAAAGAATTATTTACTTAATTTAGAAAAAGATATAATAGAAATATTAGAAAAAAAATTGGCCTAGGACATGATATAATTTAATTACTTTTTACATAGGCTTTTTACTAGTAAAGCATATTCCCTGAAACTGTAGCACTAGGCTATTCAATTTGTTTGAATCGCTGCCATTTTGATAAACCAGCTGTCATGTCACGTGAACGAAAAAATTGTCTTCGATTGGCTATCGCATCACACTAATGATTGAACGTGAAATACATTATCCGTTGTGTCCATAAACCCGCACACAAAATAATGCCTTCATACACAAATTGCATGAAATGCTTGAAGGAAAGTTTGACAGTGTGAACTGACGCTTAGTTAACAGTTCGATGTTTTTAAACCGGTTTCAGAACAAGAGGTCCTAACTACTATTCTAAAGTCTAAACCTACGTCATGTTCTTTGGACCCCATCCCCCTGTTTGTTGAATCGTTAGATCATTTGCTCCCAAAGATAACCAACATGGTCAATGAAAGCTTGTATTCTGGCACTGTTCCCTCTATTTGTAAGTCAGCTGTCATCAAAACATTGCTTAAGAAGCCTGGTCTGGGAGGAAATAATTTTTAAAATGTTTAGACCAGTATCTAACTTATCAATTTTATCTAAAGTCATTGAAAAACTAGTTCTAAAAAATTTTTTTTTTTATTTTAACGATCAATCTTTTCTCAGTCCTAATCAGTCAGCTTACTGACCTTTACACAGCACCGAGACAGCTCTCTTGAGAGTCCCCAATGACCTCTTGCTCGCATTGGACAGTAGTGATGTTTTAATACTGATCCACTTGAAACTCAGAGCAGCCTTTGACACTGTTGACAATGAAACCCTTTACAAAACCCTCAACATGTCTCTCGATAATCACATATATCACATTTGTCGCTCTGCGTACACCGCTATCCGCCAGATCAGCTCCATCCGCCATTAACTCACAGTTAGCGCACCAAAAACACTAGCTCCTGGATAAAATTCAAAAAGCACAGAATAATGCGGCTCGTGTTGTTCTTCGTGAACGCAAATTCGACCATGCTAAAACTCTTCTGAGAGAACTGCATTGGCTGCCGGTCCGCGCTCGCATAGAGTACAAAATTGCAACTCTGTGCTACCGCTGCTTGCATGACCTGGCGCCGTCCTATCTCAAGCGCTCATGACATCGTATGTACTCACTAGACAACTCCGCTCATCCGATAGTGGCAAACTCTCGATACCGCGTGTTCACCTTGAAACTTACGGAAAGCGCACGTTCTCATTTGCTGGCCCAACCATTTGGAACACCCTGACGCTCTCAGAAACAGCCAGACGCTGGAGTCCTTCAAAACAAATGTAAAAACTCATCATTTTCGCAAACACATTCTGGGGTGAAGTTGTCTACCATCTTTTCCAGATATTTATTATCTCCCAGCTTTGTTTTTGTACCGCGCTTCGAGCCTTTGAGGATGAAGCGTGATTTTTCAAATGAACTTTATTATTATTATTACTAGTCTGTGCTCTTTTTCTCTGTGGCCTTGACTATTGCAACTCTCTTCTGCCAGGTTCACCAAAACACTTCAAAAAAAACTACAAAAGATTTAAAAGTCATATGCTAGGATTGTTCTAAAGGTAGAGAAACGTGATCACGTCACTCCTCTACTTCACTCACTTCATTGGTTCCCTGTAAAGGCACGGATTGACAATAAACCCTCTGTTCTCTGCCACAAATTTTTCTCGAATTCCTGCCATTACGATCCTACCGAAATTCTCTCTGTCAAGTCACCGGTTCGACAGCTTCGTTCCCCCGCAGACAGTCGTATTCTTTCTGTCCCCAAGACTCGCATAAAAACATACGGTGAACGATCTTTCTCTTTCTGTGCCCCCAAACAATGGAATTCTCTTCCACTACACATCCGCAATATAGCAACCATCACAACCTTCAAAACTGCACTCGAAAACCCATCTCTTTTAACTCTACTATCCCGACTGATTCCACCATCTGACCGATAAACGATGCTGCTGGGTGCCGTCTACGACTTGTCATGTAAATAGTTATAAAATTGTTGGAGCAAATACACATGTGTTTTGTTTTATTTGATTAATGTATATTTATTTTTAAGTTTATGCACAGCGTGATGAGACTAGGGCTGGGATACCGAGCTTTATAAAACTATAACTACTAAAAATAATTATAATTTTGTTGATATTTTTCTTATAGAAAGGATTTTTTAATTGTTACTGTTGTTTCACACCTTCGTTTTAGGGCTGCACACCTCACAGCAATGTTCATGGGCCTTACACTTTGGGCATGTGTGTGCCTGTGGGTTTTTCCATACCCTGGTAGAGGAAGATATTGCTATTTTCGTTATACTGTGACTATTGTTTCCTTAATCTTTGTTATAAAATGAACGACAGTATCATCTTTGTTGAGGGATTTTTTTACCACGTCATATCTATTCCGGGATCCGACAACATCCTGTTCCTATCAGATGTCTATTTCTTGACACAAATATTTGACGAAGGCAATGCACTCTCACTACGACATAGGGCAGTGGTTTTCGTTGTATATTACAAAAAATGAAAAGTAACAACAATTTTTAACACTTGGACCCGATGTAAAAACCTTCAACCTTTTGAACCCTAGTTATTAATATTTTTTTTATAGTTCATATATGTTTGAATATATTTTGAATTCGCCATTCTTGTCTCATGAGATCTAAAAAAACAATTTTAAAAACATTACCATATTTGTTTCGTAGTTTCGGAATGTTTAATCAGTTTTTTAAATGAAAAATAATGCCTTAACGGAAAAATCCGTTGTCAGAAAAATCAGTGAGCAGCATGTAACACTATTGATGAATTTTCTAGGTCCGGATCTAGAAAAACCGAGACGGCCGACAATTTGTTAACGAAGACCTTAGTGCTAAAAGTACTTAAGTCACAATATGCACATTTTGAAATAATCAAGTGCAAATATTATTTTCGTCTATAAAATGTTATCAATTTCATATTTTGTCTATTTATTTAAGGAGACTTAGGCAAATTTTATGTATTAAATTCTGCAGTACTCTGGGCTAAAACGGATAAGAAAAGGTCACAGTTTAGGTTGATTTCGACAAAATTGTGACTTAAGTACTTTTAGCACTAGGGTCTTCATTTGGTGCCTACCTTTACATTTAACTATGAAAATACGGGGCTTTCCAAAACATTAATATTTTTTTATTAAGATGAATGTATTTTTTTTTAGTGTAGTCAGCAATTAAGTTTTATTACTTAAAAAAGCTCCAGTCTATGTTTCTTTGGTGTAAAGATATAAATGGAAATGTGTTTATAAACGGGTTTTGATTTTCAATTTTAAAAAATACTGAAACTGTTAGATACGTCGTCTGACGTCACTGGAGCTAATTATCCTCCTAAAATCGTCATTGACACCTTTATACAGAATTCATTTGTTAAAAACGATTTTGAAGACATTAATAGTGTTTCTTCGACAAAAAAAAATCAGAACAATTGTATTGTCTGTTCGATATTTGGTAAATTATTTTCCTTACGTCGTGCGTACTTCGCTTATTGCGTTACGGAACAAAAGTTTCTAGATGGAGAATGTCCAATCAGCGCATTGGTCACATGTGGCTGTCCATGTTTATCCCAGGCACTTTCGTTCTGCGTCTTTAGAACAAAGATGGTGACCCGTCAAACATTGCTGTGGCAAGACAATCAACAAATCATACGTTCAGTCAATTAATATTAAAAGGATTTGATAACTCCATGCTTTTCTCAAATCTAGTATTGTGTAGGATGGTCTCGTGTTAGTTCACTTAAATGATTACATCTGTTAACATGCTAGTTTTTTCATGATTACATCTGTTAACATGCTAGTTCTCTTACTGGTTACATTGTTTCAAACCCCATGGGAAAAAAGTATACATTATTTTCAAAGAAGTGTTGCCATAAAGATGTCTTCCCCGATTACTATTTAATATTCGTAGTTCTTTCTTTAATTGTTTGGTTGACATCTGACTATAAGTTTGATGAGTCAACATGTCAGAAGTATACAAATTGTGTCTTAGTATATCGTACTTTAAATTAATGCATTAGAAGGCTCTGCACCGGAATATATGAAAGAACTGCTTTATAAACATGTAACCTTAAAGAACCTGCGGTCCTCAGTCCTTACTAAAAATTCCCAATGTGGATGAACACAGAAAAAAGTCGTGCGGATTGCGCTCTTTTGAAGCGGTAGCGCCAAAGTTATGGAATAGTTTACCTCCATCTTTGAGGTGTATTGAAAAGGACAGAAGATAATTAAGAAAACATTTAAAGACATTTTTTGTTTAATAGATTTGAGTAAACCAGAGCGCAGTGAGCATGCTAAAGTAGCATGGATACCAGCGCTATAGAAGTATTCAATCAATCAATCATTTGCGTTATTTATTTACATCAATCAATCACAGCTCCCTCCCTGTTCCCTCCATATATATATATATATATATTTATATATTTATGAATATTAGTTGCTTTTAGAAATATATGTGTAGCTTCTTTGTGTTAATTCGATTTATAAATGTTAAATTGTGTCTATAATTACTTAATTACTATTTAAATTATCGTTTATGACATGACTTGTGACGTTAGGAAAGTAATGTAGCTTCTGTCATGCAGGTCACTTCATTTACAACTTTCTTCTCAATGGGTCTGGATTATTTATATTACTTTCACATTCACCATCATATGCTCAATTAAGATGTCAGGTCCAGGCCTTTACACACATCAATTTATTACTTCAATAAACGTAATTATTATATATGAAAAAATGTATAATACAGCTTCAATCCACAGAATCAATGTTATATAATCAGTATGTAATCATGCACTTAATAAAGAATATGATTATGTTACTCTATATAAGTGTCTGCAGGCAATAGATTCATACATCAACTTCTTTGAATATTCTAAGATCATTGATTTAATCTAACATGATTGCCAATATGGCTTAGTAAATTATAGTCCCGTCTTTTATATTATCTTTATTAATCCGCACATGATTTCTGATTTCGGGATGAATGATATTCTCTGGTAAACAATGACTAAATGTCTTGATGTTTCATGATATTCTCTGGTAAACAATGACTAAATGTCGTGATGTTTCATGATATTCTCTGGTAAACAATGACTAAATGTCGTGATGTTTCATGATATTCTCTGGTAAACAATGACTAAATGTCGTGATGTTTCATGACTGTTTATTATATAAAAGAAAAGTCGAATAGGCCCGCTTTTGATTTTATCCCGTGTCACGTGGACACTCCGGTTAACCTTTGAGTAGAAGCAGGCTCTCTTATCAAAGACAGAAATGAACACTCCAGTTAACCACTGAGTAGAAGCAGGCTCTCTTATCAAAGACAGAAATGGACACTCCAGTTAACCTTTGAGTAGAAGCAGGCTCTCTTATCAAAGACAGAAATGGACACTCCAGTTAACCTTTGAGTAGAAGCAGGCTCTCTTATCAAAGACAGAAATGGACACTCCAGTTAACCTCTGAGTAGAAGCAGGTTCTCTTATCAAAGACAGAAATGGACACTCCAGTTAACCTCTGAGTAGAAGCAGGCTCTCTTATCAAAGACAGAAATGGACACTCCAGTTAACCTCTGAGTAGAAGCAGGCTCTCTTATCAAAGACAGAAATGGACACTCCAGTTAACCTCTGAGTAGAAGCAGGCTCTCTTATCAAAGACAGAAATGGACACTCCAGTTAACCTCTGAGTAGAAGCAGGTTCTCTTATCAAAGACAGAAATGGACACTCCAGTTAACCTCTGAGTAGAAGCAGGCTTTCTTATCAAAGACAGAAATGGACACTCCAGTTAACCTCTGAGTAGAAGCAGGTTCTCTTATCAAAGACAGAAATGGACACTCCAGTTAACCTCTGAGTAGAAGCAGGCTCTCTTATCAAAGACAGAAATGGACACCCCAGTTAACCTCTGAGTAGAAGCAGGCTCTCTTATCAAAGACAGAAATGGACACCCCAGTTAACCTCTGAGTAGAAGCAGGCTCTCTTATCAAAGACAGAAATGGACACCCCAGTTAACCTCTGAGTAGAAGCAGGCTCTCTTATCAAAGACAGAAATGGACACTTCAGTTAACCTCTGAGTAGAAGCAGGCTCTCTTATCAAAGACAGAAATGGACACCCCAGTTAACCTCAATGTAGAAGCAGGCTCTCTTATCAAAGACGGAAATGAACACTCCAGTTAACCTCTGAGTATATAAGCAGGCTATCTTATCAAAGACAGAAATGAACAATCCAGTTAACCATTCAATAGAATCAAGCTCTTTTATCCAAGGCCACATGAACACTATAGTCATCCACCCAATGGAAGCACGCTCTCTTATGCAAAGTCGCACACACTCTCCAGTCAACGACTAAGTAGAAGCATGCTCTCTTATCCGAAGCCGCACGGCCACTGCATCCAACCACTATGTAGAAGCAAGCTCTCTCATCCGAAGCCGCATGGACACTACAGTCAAAAACTAAGTAGAAGCAAGCTCTCTTATCCAAAAACCGCAGAGACACTCAAGTCAACGACTAAGTAGAAGCAATCGCTTTTATCCAAAGCCGCATGGACACTCCAGTCAACTACTAAGTAGAAGCAAGCTCTCATATCCAAATCTGCATGTACACTCCAAAAAACTATTCAATAGAGGCAAGCTCTCTTATCCAAGGCCAATGGACTCTCATGCCCACCACTAACTAGAAGCAAGCGCTCTAATCCAAAGCCGCTGGGACAATCCAATCAACCACTAAGTAGAAGCAAACTCTCTTATACAAAGCCGCATGTATACTCGAATATCACTTTAGGAAATGGCGTCAGCAGGCCGTGCGGAAGGGCGCCAGAGACCTCCCCGGGCGTGGAGCGTCCCCGCCCGCAACCGCTCGATCGGGTCCGCCGACGGAGACCCTCCCCGACCGGAGACATCTGGTCGACCAAAGACGCTGTGTTTCAAGCGTCCGTAGTCCACTCTCCCAGGGGCCGCATGTATACTCAACTCTACAACTGAGTAGAAGCAATCTCTCTTATCATAGGCTGCATGGACGCTCCAGTCATCCACTTAGTAGATGCGAGCTCTTTCATCCAAGGTCAAGTGGACACTTAAGCCCACCACAAAGTAGAAGTAAGATCTCTAATCCAAAGCCGAATGTACACACCAACCAACCTCTAAGTGTAGGTAAGATCTCTTATCTAAAGCCGCATGGATACTCCAGTCACCAAATAAGTAGAAGCAGGCTCTCCTATCCAAAGCCGAAAGGACTTTCCAATCAAAGTTTAGGTAGAAGTTAACTCTCTTATCCAAAGCCGCATAGACACTCCAGTTAACCACTAAGATGAAGCGCAGCTCATTTTCCAAAGTGGCATGGACACCCCAATCAAACTCTAAATAAAGGTAAGCTCTCTTATCCGAGTCCACGTGGACACTCCAGGCAACCACTAAGTAAAGGTAAGCTCTCTTATCCGAGTCCACGTGGACACTCCAGGCAACCACTAAGTAGAAGCAAGCTTTAATATCCAAAGCCGCATTTATAATGCAGTCAACCACTGAGTAGAAGAAATCTTTCTTATCCAAGGTCACTTGGACACTCCAGTCAACTACTAAATAGAAGCAAGCTCTCTTAACCAAAGCCGCGTGGACACTCCAGTCAACTACTAAATAGAAGCAAGCTCTCTTAACCAAAGCCGCGTGGACACTCCAGTCAACTACTAAATAGAAGCAAGCTCTCTTAACCAAAGCCGCGTGGACACTCCAGTCAACTACTAAATAGAAGCAAGCTCTCTTAACCAAAGCCGCGTGGACACTCCAGTCAACTACTAAATAGAAGCAAGCTCTATTATCAAAAGCCGTATTAATACTCCAGTCAACTACTAAGTAGAAGCAAGCTCTCTTTTTCTAAGCCACATGGACACTCCAGTCAACCACTAAGTAGTAATGAGCTCTCTTATCCAAGGCCGCGTGGACACTCTAGTCAACTACTAAGTAGAGGTAAACTCTCTTATCCGAGGCCACAAGGACACTCCAGTCAACCACAAAGTGAAGCAATCTCTCTTATCCAAAGACGCATGGGCAATCCAGTCAACGAAGAAGTAGAAGCAAGCTTGTGATATACTTTACAATCAAAACCATCATCATCAAAGACAAAATTTTAACAAAAAAGGAAATTCAATTTTAAACGTTGGTCATTCTTATTAACTTTCAAATTAAAATATCCAATCTGACGTGTTAAATAAAAAATTACAATATTTGATAGTACTGATTTCTTCTTGCTACTTATGTCTTTGCAAAAAATGAAATGATAACACTTAACTGTAAACTTGATTTCAATTTTTTTTAATGAATTTGTCTGCACATCAAAACTACCAAAAATTGTGCGATCTCATCGGACATTTCATTATAAATCACAGTGACTCATAATACACCTTAATGAACATCTATTGACCACGGTGCACACAGTCTTGACTTTTAAATATCTCATTAAAAGTGTGAGAAATGAACATTGTGCTAATAAACGAATTGAGTTTTATGTCATACAGAACATGAAATACGTATACATTTTCTGGTTAAATGCATTGGGTAAAAAAATATATTCTTTGAGAAACCCATTATTTTAATTATATAATAATTTAGCAGAATTAGAGGGTTGATCAATTGCAAGTTCCACAACTCCCGCTCCTACCTACAATGATTGTACACTTACCAAGTAAATTCATTAAAAAATTTCTTAGCTGGAGTTCTGTGTTAATTACTCCAATCCACGGTAAATTCTGAGAGATCTATCCGCGTCTTTTACCATGGCCGCCATCTTGGTTGCCCCGACCCGCGAACTTTTACGTGTTCACGGGTCGGGACAACCAAGATGGCGGCCATGGAAAAATAAAATAACTCATGTTTTTGCTAAAATTACGAATAAAAAGTTTTTGAAAATGAAAAAATGATCTAAATCTATCCCTCACCCTAACCTGAACCCTAAATTCCTCCCTAACAGGGTTTTGACCCTCTCCCTAACAGGGTTTTGACCCTCTCCCTAACAGAGTTTTGACCCTCTCCCTAACAGGGTTTTGACCCTCTCCCTAACAGGGTTTTGACCCTCTCCCTAACAGGGTTTTGACCCTCTCCCTAACAGGGTTTTGACCCTCTCCCTAACAGGGATTTTACCCTCTCCCTAACAGGGTTTTGACCCTATCGGAACCAGCGTTTTGACACTCTCCTTAGCCTAACGTGGCGCTGGGTTTTGACCCTGAAAAGTAGGAAAATTTAAAAATAAACAAAGAAAAATGGCCAAAATTAATTATAAAATAAAGAAGTAATGAAAACCCAACTTACATTTTCATGGAATACACTTTTACACACTTTATTTCAGGTTCCAACGAAAAGAATATCCAAAAATTAATGAAACACAGCGTGGTCAACCTCTAAGATTATCTTAAAAAATGGCGCCGCATGGCGGCGCTTATTAACATATTTAATAGGCCAACCAATGAAATTTTAAAAATTATAATTAATCAACCAATAAAAATCAATAAAAATTTGCCACCGTCATATTAATGAAAATGTAACTCTATTAAGGGGAGTGAATCCACGCAAATGACGTCATGGATAAACAATTGGGAATTAGCCCCATCCACAAATGGCTGCAGAATTAAAACACATGATTTTGAACATTTTAGGAATTATAACTTTAAAAAATCATTTTTATTTGCACCAGCACCCCCCCCCCCCCCCAATAACCAACTCCAATATGTCGTCTAGCATCATTTTTTTTGTTGCGAGCTCCCCATAATTACAAAGCGCATTTTTAGCATATTAATAGTACCCTCTCTTGACCCTTCATAGTGACATCAATTCTCCCTTCATAGTGCCCTCTCTTGACCATTCATAGTAACATCAATTCTCCCATCGGCTAATGCAATGAGAAGAGTTGTCGCCACGACGTCATTTGTGTGTTTTGTCCATGGTTCCGATAGCGTCAAAACCCTGGTTCTGATAGGGACAAAACCCTGGTTCCGATAGGGTAAAACCTCATGTTAGGGATAAGTTTAGGGTTCAGGTTAGGTTTAGGGATAGATTTAGGGTTAAGGTTAGGTATAGGGATAAATTTAGGACATAAGTTCGCGTGTCGCGGCAAACATGATGGCGGCACGCGGCAATATCTCGTCACATTTACTTCCATTCATAGAATAATCCCTGAACGCGACGCACTCTGACACAACCATCCTGTTCGGCAGTTTAAAATGTCGATTAAATTTAATCACTTTAATAAA
Source organism: Omphiscola glabra (assembly GCA_964017045.1). Lineage (NCBI taxonomy): Eukaryota > Metazoa > Mollusca > Gastropoda > Lymnaeidae > Omphiscola > Omphiscola glabra. Next base: position 24,972,685 of record OZ024799.1, read on the forward strand.
ACTTATGTTACAATGCAATATTCAAATAAGAAAAATATACACGATTTGGGGATATCCCTTCCTCTTATTTGTAGTTGCTTAAACAGGATTTTTAAAAAATATATCTTTCTCCCAGTGTTTGGCTATGAGAGTGTGTTGGACAAGGATACAGTGACTGAAGGAGAGCCGTTTACCATCAGATGTAGTCCTCTTCACGTCAACGGAACTGTTACGTGTCGATCGTTTATCCATTTAGAAATATATATGAATCGTACAATGATCCTGGAACTCAAATCGGTGAAATCTTTTCCTAAAATCTATGTAAGTTAGTGTACACGAACAGCTTTTCCTATATTATACGTAAGTTAGTATACAATTTATCTCATCTATGATACATTTTTTTAAATTTAGGATACAACATTAATTTGTAAGATATGATACCATTGTCCTGTATATGTTTGTTTGTTTATTTTTGCTGGCATCCGTCCGTCACAGTGAGACGATAGTGTGGAATTCGCAGGACGAAATCTACATGGCCTGGGATTATTCTTCTAGGATTATAAGCTGATTCCCAACAGCAAATCGCTTACATATGTTTGGAAAAATCTTATTTATTCCTAGATCTGTATACATCTTACTAAGGAAAGGATAAGTTAGTGAAATATTCTTTTCTACACGTAAAATCTGAAATACTCTCTTTCATGTACTAATATTCAATTATGACTTCGTTTAAAAAAAATTCAACATCTGAACTTGCTTATAAATGCCAATCTCATTTACAAAATGTTTAATAAAGGTTCTGTAATATGAACTATTATACTTAATTTATAAAGAATATCTTTTTAAAAAAAAAATTTTTTCAATTTATGGGTCAACCTTATGGAACGTACAAACTGAGTGTGGAGGGTGTTGTCGATTATGGAGATTTTGCGTGTAGTGTGGTCGTGGGAGGAGGAGGGGGAGGGCTCATGACAGATAGGACGTGACTTTATTGACACAAAGAAAAATAATTCTGGAAAAATTATTCTGAATTTATGACTGTCCATAAATAGCCTAATGCTTACAATAAATCGCATAATGTTTTGTAAATGTAGTCATACTGTTGCTTTGTGTTTTCACAAGTGACAAGGTTAGATATAACACTAGTGGTACAGTAGCATTAGTAACTGGCTCGATATTACACTACTAGTACGGTAGCAATAGTAACTGGCTAGATATTACACTACTAGTACGGTAGCAATAGTAACTGGCTAGATATTACACTAGTAGTTCCTTATTCCTTATATTTTATGTATCACAAAAGTGTTTTGGTCAGTGAAGATTCAAGACCTTATTTATAACAAAATATATTTTCGTTAACTTCCTGGAATCTTAGTTTTGAAAAACTCTACTTCCGGCAAAAACAATGGCGATCACCCGAGTTTTTTCTATATTCGATATCTTGTCGTATTTTCATTTGTCTCGTCCGCTGAGGAAGGCTTTTAGCCGAAACGTTCACATCTTACTGCCCTGTCTTTTGATTCAGCTTCCACATACCTTGTCCTACTATTACTTCCACATACCTTGTCCTACTATTACTTCCACATACCTTGTTCTACTATTACTTCCACGTACCTTGTCCTACTATTACTTCCATGTACCTTGTTCTACTATTACTTCCACGTACCTTGTCCTACTATTACTTCCACATACCTTGTCCTACTATTACTTCCACATACATTGTCCTACTATTACTTCCACATACCTTGTCCTACTATTACTTCCACATACCTTGTCCTACTATTACTTCCACATACCTTGTCCTACTATTACTTTCACATACCTTGTCCTACTATTACTTCCACATAGCTTGTTCTACTATTACTTCCACATACCTTGTCCTACTATTACTTCCACATACCTTGTCCTACTATTACTTCCACACAGCTTGAACGATGTCCTTCATTTATTATGCAAAAAGAGACAACGGTTATAGTTATTTATGGCAGATTTAATAGGCCTATAATTTATCTAGGTGGCTATTGGTACTCGGGTACCGGAATTGAGAGCTTGGGATTAAAAAACGATTACAAATATTATTGTTGGGTTTGAAAGGCCAAATGATATATCAAATGAAAGATAATTGAAAGTGCTATTGTGACGATCTGAGGCTGGACTTTGTAAAATTCTTCCATCGTAAATCTGCCCTTGGAAACTCTTGTAAAATAATACCATTCCTCCCCTCTGTTTTGCCCCGCAGTAGCATAGCCCGAGTGACTTCCCTTGGTGTTTTCGCATACCTACACCAGACCGCTCACCCCAAAAGCGGGGATTTTGTGTTCAACCCCTCTCACCGATGAATCTTGATAAAATAATACCTTACCCCCCCCCCCCCACATCGGTAATGCCCTGGGGCAGCAAAGCGGAGTAACTTCCCTTGTTGTTATTGCATTCTTACACCAAATAGCTCAAGCAAAAGCGTGAATATGGATTTTCTACCTCACACCGATAAACTTTGAGGGTAGAAGGTAAAACCTGCAATATCAAAAGTGATTATCATTGGATGGGAAAGCATACAACATTTAAATCACCCAATTGAATCATCACCCAACTCGAATAAATAGCCAGAACAAACAAGAATATGTTTTTTATGATCTGATCACTTGACTGTGGAGGCTGAAAGGAACTAGACTTAGAACTTCATTAGCGTGATACATAACTGCAACCCAGGCTATTAGCAAGTAGACGCCTTTTAAGATCTGATCACTTAACCGTGGACGCTGGCAGTACCTAGACTTAGGACTTCATTATCGTGATCTTTAACTGCGACTGCTACCTGGAGTACTACCTGGTTTCTATTACTGGACCGATTGATCTTGAAGCTGGAACTAGGGGATTGATCTACATCCTACACCAAACTACCTGACGGCTACTAGGACTTCGAGATCCAGGGACTCTTACTACCACGATTCGTCGCTGGAGAGTAATCTTCCCCATCGCAAAGATCCCACGGAATCTACGAACGGGAACTCCGACTTCGCTACGCTTGGAACAGCTCCGAAGACCGGAACAGGGACATGTTTCTGGAACAGAAGGAACTCCCACACTTTGTGATCCACCGAGATCCTCAGTGAAACTATAAAGGCTAAGTCACCAAAGATTGAACATAGAACCTTGAGAAATATAGCATTTATAATGATGATACCGTCAGAATGTTAGTGACACTTTCATTGCATTGATATATCTGTCTAATTAGAGGACATCTATTTGATGTATATATATATTAATCACCAATAATGTATTACGGAAGAATCTGTAAATATTATTATTCAATAAATCCGTGTAGTTATTTTCGCCTTTAACCAAGACTTTGTTTCAGTCTATACTACATGTATATGTATATAGATAGGTTATTATGTCTGTGTGGTAATTTGGCTTAATTAACGAATCTCTAGACAGAGTGCCAAGATGAGATCTCATACGAGAGATACCCCTCACTAATATATCATAAGTCAGATCACCACAACTATACGTTTGTAAAATTAATTCTTCTTTTTAACTAAAATAAACTACTACAAATGACATCCGAATAGCATTAGTCAAAATGGACCGAGACACGCAGCGCCGCCATTCGCACCCGGGTACCATTAAGACTCAATGCTATTTGGATGTCATTTGTAGTAGCTTATTTTAGTAAAACTGAAGAATTAAGATTACATAATTGTAGTACATTCAATTATCTTTCATTTGGTCTTACAAACCCAACAATAATATTTTTAATCGTTTTTTAATCCCAAGCTCTCAATTCTGGTACCCGGGTACCAATAGGTGCAGCCATAACTTATAGGTAATAAAAACTCAATATTTTGTTTACCATTAATGAATAATTCACGAGGACGACAACCTCGTTGTTCAATGAAGGCATCGACATGAACTCATATATGTCCTCACAGAAATGGGATAATAAGTCATATTTATATCTTCTTCTCGGAGCTTTTTTTAAATGTCAAATTGTTATGTTAAATTTGACATATCCTACAAAATACGGTACCAGAAACAAACAAACAAAATGTCCATTCTTTTTTTAATTCTTACTTTTTTAATGTTACTGAATTAATAAGCATTTAAAAGATGGGAATCATAGAGATAGGTGCAACATTGATGAGCGTTCAATTATCGAAACATATTGCAAAGTAACCATAAAGAAGGCCCGGATGGATCACCAGGGCGTGTATGGATGCAATTTTGTTGCCTTTGAAAATAACCTTTGCAATTATTCTGGATCAGCTGCACTGAAAGTCATAAAAGGTAAAGGCGTGTGAATCTAAAAGACATTCATGTATCAGGCTCAATGTGAATGTGTTTTTGTGTGTCTGCATTTGTCTCAATATCAATGTTTTATGTGCATATGTATTTTGTGTCATTGTGAATCTAAAATATGCTTTTACTTTGAATATTTTATGACCGTCTGGTATTGTATTACTGTGGTTGTGTTATTTGTTTCGTATGTGTCTCGATCTGAATATCTCATGTTTGTATGTATATGTCTCACTGTGAACGTGTTATATATGTTAGTTTTATGTGTCTGCTTTTTGTTCCACTGTGAATGTTATTTGAATCTGAGTATATATAACATATGAATGTTTTATTTTGTCTATATTTGCTTCACTATGCGTTACTAGTGTGTATCTATATGTCTTTCTGTTAAATTATGTGTCTCTGTGTAAATCTTTTAGGTGTGTATGCTCTTCTCATACTGAATATCATAAAGGTGTCTGTAATTTTTTTACTGTAAACAAATTATATTTTAATTATTTTGAAAATAGAAAGGCTTTTGTTTTTATAAATCTAAAATGCAGCAAATGAGTCAATATGATTTGCTTAGTAAAATAAATATATTGCCCTGCACCTGATATCGATAAAAAAGCCTTGAAGTCATACAACGAACAGATTTATTTGTTGACGTCCTTTCAATCTATCATCACCCCTAGACGTTAGATATACCTAACAAGGCAACTTACTTGACAGAGATTACACGTAGTGTATACATTTTCATTATCCTACTTTGAGAAAAAAGTTTGAGAAACCCTCTTCCTTTATATAACTTTTGAAAGGCATTCTCGTGTTCATAAGTCGTTCGTCAGATAATGATGTGGACAGTTAAGGTAGACAAAGCTGCGTAGACATCAAATATAAAACGATTTCTAGCCACACTAAGCATTCAAAACTTCATCAACAAAACTAGAGCAACATATTGCTATTTTAATTAATCTCGACACCAAAAACAAGTTAACTAAAGAAACCAAAAATTAAGACACATCAGCCAAAAAAAAAATCCCGAAACAAATCATTAATAGGAAACGTATTTCCTCTTTTGGTCACTTCTGGCCTCATAAATGCAAAATTTACATTGTTAAGAGACAAAAAGTCTTATTAGTTTACCACTAGAGCAGCGGTTCTCATTTTGTAGGTCTCGAGCCTTTTAGAGGGGGGGGGGGGTCGAACAACCATTACACAGGTGTCGCCTGAGACAATCCGAAAACACATGAAGTACCAACGAAAATAAATTCATGGTTTGGGGACACAACTAAAAAGTATAAAAAGGGTCGCATCATTTGGACGGTTAGAAACCGCTGCTCTAGACTATAAGAGGAATTTCAACTTGATATGGCTTGTTTTTATTGAGATTTCGTGATCATTGAGTCGTATTTCAATAATATAAAGATAAAGGGTTTTCGACGTCATTTATTGTTACAATGTAAATAAAATGGAAGTAAAATTAAACAGTAATCACACGCAATTGAAGGATTGAAAGTTTTAAAAATTAATAAGCGTATCCTTGTTGTTTGCAAATCATTCGCAAAAATTAGAGTAGAGCATTTTTAAATCTATTGCAAAACACATACAATGTGAAAGCAGAATACAAACCGATAAGACGACAACGAAACAAACAATGGCGTTTATATAAATAATAGTCTTTGTTAAACTTCAGCAAGTTAAATGTTGAAGGAGAAAACAGTTTGTCAGTGCTCGCTAAGAGAATACGAGGAATCCCCATGCGTAACTTTGTACATCTTAGAGTTTATTGTCTTTGAGATCTCCTGATCAGTGGGTGAGGGAGTGGTATTTGTATTTTGAAAATAGACTTATATATACTTTATACATGCGCCCAGTCCATGTATATTAGAGAGGAATTCGTTTCTGTTTTCCCCAGGCCCAGATGTGACAACGAATCTTAAAACCAATGAAACTCAAAGTTCGAGTGACGTCACTCGGCCTCCATCCGGTTGGTGCATTGTTAAATCGTTACAATTAGAAACACAATTTTCTTTCATTGAATTCAAAACATTTATGCAAGAATGTCTGTTCACAAGATATATTCTACATTTAGTTGGACTATTTTTTGCTTCATAGTGTTCCTTGCTGCCATTCTTACAGAATTTCTCTGTATGATAAATCTTAAATAGGAGCATTATGATATAATTTTTATTGCTTTAAACTTATCTGTAAAGAAATTATTTCTTTTCAAATTTTATTTTAATTTCTCAATACTATTCAGTAATGTAGAAATGTCCCATTACCCGTCATCAGGGGATTCTTTGGAATGCAACACCCCCCCTTATACAATGGTCGATTTTGTACGTCATGGTATCGATATTTATAGGGAGAGTTCAATATGAATATTAGTAAAAAAAAAATTTAAGTTACAAACTTGTTTTAACATTATTGAATTTTTAAAATGGTGTTTAAACATGTGGTGGTGGTGCTGGGGGTCTTTTTAAAGATTACAATTTAAAAATTGAAACATCGGGTGGGGTGCTGGGTGACTTGTAAAGATTACAATTCTAATTCAAGCTGATAATTAATCAAAATTTTCAACAATTCAAATCTAAACAAATGAGTTTAAGAATGCCTAAAAAAATTATATTTTTGCTAAATTTGATAATTTTTTATTTAAAAAATCTATTATCGGGTGCAATTTGTCGATGGCTGTGCGCTCACAAATAAGTCATTTAAAAACTGTGGATGGTTGTGTACTAAAAAATAAGTAATTTCAAACTTGTGGATGGCTGTGCACTTACAAATAAGTAATTTCAAACTTTTGGGTGGCTGTGCACTCACACATAAGTCATTTCAAACTTCTTGTTGTATGTGCACTCACACATAAGTCATTTCAAATTTGCTGTTGTATGTGCACTTACACATAAGTCATTTCAAATTTGTGGACGGCTGGGTACTCAAAAATAAGTCATTTTAAACTTGTGGATGGCTATGTGGTCACACATATGTTATTTTAAACTTGTGGGTGGCTGTGCGCTCACACATATGTCATTTCAAACTTGTGGATGGTTATGCGCTCACACATAGATCCTTTTAAATTTGTGGATGGCTGTGCACTCATACATAAGTCATTTCAAATTTGTGGATGTCTGTGCCCTTACACATTTTAAATTTGTGGAGTTGAGATGAATCCCCAGAAATTGAATGGAGCCAGTTTTTTGTCTCTCAAGAAACTTTCCAACTGTTCAATGAAATACCATATTTTTCCTTCCCCACATTAATTATGAGATTTTTAGAAAAAATATCTTTCTCCCAGTGTTTGGCCATGAGAGTGTGCTGGACAAGGATACAGTGGTCGAAGGAGAGCCGTTTACCATCAGATGTAGTCCTCTTCATGTCAATGGAACTGTTACGTGTCGATCGTTTGTCCGGTTAGAAATCTATATGAATCGTACAATGATCCTGCAAATCAAATCCTTGGAACCTTTTCCTAGAATCTATGTAAGTTAATATACACTTACAACTTATCTTATAATATATGTAAGTTTGTATACACATAGAACTTTTCGTATATTATATGTAAGTTTGTATACACGTACAACTTTTCCTATTTTATATGTAAATTAGAATACACTTACAAATTTTCTTATATTATACGTAAGTTTGTATACACGTACAACTTTTCCTATATTATATGTAAGTTAGTATGCAATTTATCTCATCTATGATTCATTTTTATGGTTTAGGATACAACTTCATTTTGTAAGATATGATACCATTGTCCTGTACATGTTTGTTTGTTTATTTTTGCTGGCATCCGTCCGTCACTACGTGACGATGGTGTGGAATTCGCAGGACGAAATACACAATGCCTGGGATTATTCTTCTAGGAATATAAGCTGGTTCCCAACAGCAAATCGCTTATATATGTTGGTAAAAATCTTTTTTATTCTTAGATCTGTATACATCTTACTAATACAAAGGATCAGCTAGTGAAATATTCTTTTCTACACGTAAAATCTGAGATTCTCTCCCTTTCATTTATTAATCTTCAATTAATTATGACTTCGAAATGAATTCTACATCTAACATTGCTTATAAATACCCAACTCATTTACAAAATGTTTAATAAAGGTTCTGTAAGATGACATTTAATAATTTATGTATACGGAAAATCTTTTTAAAAAAACTTTTTTTAAAATTTATTGGTCAACCATATGGAATGTACAAACTGGGTGTGGAGGGTGTTGTCGATTATGGAGATTTTGTGTGTATTGTGGTTGAGGGAGGGGAGAGTGACCATGTTAGATGCAACACCAGTGATACGGTAGTAACAGTAACACATAGATCACACTTACGGCCTAGTTTCGTTGTCTAGGGTCTTTGATACATGTGACTTATGTATTACGTCTATCGTTACAACTATGTCCTTGTACGCCTTACCGGGCTGACACCTATGGATCATCAATCACAAAATTAAGTCCACGAAAATCAGACGTTTCATAATCTAATCCTTTATTCCCATCATAAACAAATGGAGCACTAGCAAGAGTAACTAACACATAATCAAATCCTCATTACACAGGTACGAAATAAACTCGCACTACCACAGGTGTTCATCACGATCTCCCCTAACTCAACTTGTCTCCACTCACTTGTTTATCAATATTTCCCTGTCATCCAATGACCATTTAGCCACAAAACAATTCATGACATAACTCATGGACCAAAAAGTGTTCACACTAACAACAGTGATTCTCATACAAACTCTCACCATGCATGAACAACTTTTCATACCAAAACTTCACGCTACTATATCTTGTTCACAACACACTACTAGTACAGTAGCAATAGTAACTGGATTGATATAACACTACTAGTACTGTTGCAATAGTAACTGGCTAGATATTACACTAGTAGTTCCTTATACCTTTTAATTATGTATCTCAAAATTGTTTTGGTCAGTGAAGATTCAAAACCTTATTTATAACAATATATATTTTCTTTAACTTCCTGTAATCTTAGTTTTGAGAAACTCTACTTCCGGCAACAACAATGGCGATCACCTGAGTTTTTAGCTATATTCGATTTCTTGTCGTATTTTCGTTTGTCTCGTCCGCTGAGGAAGGCTTTTAGCCGAAACGTTCATATATTTGGCTAATTTCGAAAGATGGGCACATGATGTCATTTGCGGGATTTGTTATGTTGCTGATGACTTTAGGGTTCAGGTTAGGTTTAGGGATAGATTTAGGGTTCCGGTTAGGGTGAGGCAGGGCTGGATTAACCTCTAGGCAAACAAGGCACGTGCCTTGGGCACCAAGCGTTTGGGGGCACCACAATTCCTTAAGAATTTATTTTTTTAAACAAATTTAAGTCCAGAAACAACTGATAATTGAACAAATGCTATGAAAATGAAGAAATACATTATAATAAAAATTCACATTCAAGTTTGGTACAATCTTGAATGCTTAAAAATTAAGCGCATAAAAAATTTAAAAAACTTCTGGTAAATGGTAATGAGCAAAATGCGGACCATGCGGACTCACTCGTCTTGTAAATAAATAATGCGGTCGTATTCGAATTTTAAAAATTTTTGGGAAGTTTTATAAAAAAATTTAAACCATTTTTATATTTGCAATAAATAATATTAAAATAATAACATTAATTAATTAATTCGACCGGGAACCCCTTCGTAATAGACACAAAATGAGCATGTGAACTTGAAAACGTGTGCTAATTTGTATTCTTCACTAGCAGATCACTTGCATAAATCTAGGAATGAATTTGAAAGATTTGAAAAGGTGTAGAATGATGTAGCAGTTCGATTTTCTTGTTTGGTCGATGTATCACTATAACAAACATCTCTGTGTTGTGAAGAACTAATAAATTATGCTTATCCTAAAGATCTGAACAATAATTTATGTACTGAACTACAACAGTTTCATTCATATATTCGCCACAAGTTTCCTGCATCAAAATCGGAAAACAAAACGTTCAATCATGGAGAATTATACAAAGTAATAGTTAGAGAAAACATCGAGGGTGCCTTTCCACATGTTGAAATCGACATGCGCATATTTTTAAAATTAATGGTTACTAACTGTTCAAATGAGCGCTCTTTTTCTCAGTTGAAACGTACACAAAATCCAAATAGATCATCAATGAAACAAGAAAGGCTCGATTCCTTATCTCTGTTTATGATCGAGGCAGATGTGTTGCGCAAAATTAACTTTGACAATATACTCAAAAACGTCGCTAGATGTAAATCTAGGAAAAAAATCTTTAAAATGTAAAATTTTTTCATCTAATAAAATATCAAGTATTTTTGTCTATCATTATTTCAAAATTTATTAACTATTAATTTTAATACCGAAATACTTTATTGTAGGTTTTATATAAGTGATAGTAATACAAACTACAAACATATTTGTTAAAAGCTGTTTTCTTTGAATAATATTGAACATACCAGCGGTCACGGTCAGTGAAAGATCAGGGGCCCCGGGCAGAAGGGGGCACCCATGTGGGTTTGTGCCTTGGGCACTAAAATGGCTTAATCCGGCCCTGGGGTGAGGGATAGATTTAGGGTTCAGGTTAGGGTGAGGGATAAATTTAGGAAGTTTTTTCATTATTTTTAAACGTTTTATTCTTAATTTTACGGGTCATGTCAACCAAGATGGAGGCCATGGTAAAAAAAAACGTGTACCCATCTCTCTAAATTTACCATATATTTTTGTACTGTCTTTAGATTCAAGCTTCCACATACCTTGTCCTACTATTACTTTCACACAGCTTGAACGATGTCCTTCATTTATTATGCAAAAAATGAGACAACGATTATTTTTATTTATGGAAGATTTTGTAGGGCTATAATTTATAGGTAATAAAAACGCAATATTTTGTTTTCCATTTACGAACAGTTCACGTTCACGACATCCCCTTTATTTAATGAAGGCATCGGAATGAACTCATATATGTAACAAGTCGTAATTATTTCTTCTTCTCAGAGCTTATATTTGTTTTTATGTTAAATTGTTATGTTAAATTGGACATAACCTACAAAATACGGTACCAGAAACAAACGAACAAAATTTCCATTGGTTTTTTTAATTCTTACCTTTTTAATGTTACTTAAGCATTTAAAACCTGGGAATTATAAATCTGAGTGCTACAAAGATGAGTATTCAATTATTCAAACAAACTGCAAATTAACCGTAAAGCAGGCCCGGATGGATCACCAGGGCGTGTATGGATGCAATTTTGTTGCCTTTGAAAATAACCTTTGCAATTATTCTGGATCAGCTACACTGAAAGTCATAAAAGGTAAAGGCGTGTGAATCTAAAAGACATTCATGTATCAGGCTCAATGTGAATGTGTTTTTGTGTGTCTGCATTTATCTCAATATCAATGTTTTATGTGCATATGTATTTTGTCTCATTGTGAATCTAAAATATGCTTTTACTTTGAATATATTATGACCGTCTGGTATTGTCTTGCTGTGGTTGTGTTATTTGTTTCGTATGTGTCTCGATCTGAATATCTCATGTTTGTATGTATTTGTCTCACTGTGAATGTGTTATATATGTTAGTTTTATGTGTCTGCTATTTCTTCCACTGTGAATATGTTATTTGTGTCTGAGTTTACATAGCATATGAATGTTTTATTTTGTCTATATTTGCTTCACTGTGCATCACTTGTATGTATCTATATGTCTTACTTTGAAGTTATGTGTCTCTGTGTAAATCTTTTAGGTCTGTAATTGTTTTACTGTAAACAAATTATATTTTAATTATTTTGAAAACACAAAGGCTTTCGTTTTTAGAAATCTAAAATGCAGCAAATGAGTCAATATGATTTTTTGAGAAGTAAAATAAATGTATTGCACTGCACCTGATATCGATAAAGTAGCCTTGAAGTCATACAACGAACTGATTTTTTGACGAGGCCCTTTGAATCTATCATTACCTCTAGAAGTTAGATATACCTAACAAGGCAACGTATTTGACAGAGATTACCCGTAGTGTATACATTTTCATTATCCTATTTGGAGAAAGAAGTTTAAGAACCCCTCTGATTTATATAACTTTTGAGAGGCATCCCCGTGTTCATAAGGCGTTCGTCAGATAATGATGTGGACAGTTAAGGTAGACAAAGCTGCGTAGACATTAAATATAAAAAGATTTCTAGGCACACTAAGCATTCAAAACTTCATCAACAAAACTAGAGCAACATATTGTTTTTTTAATTAATCTCGACACCAAAATCAAGTTGATTAAAGAAACCAAAATATTAAAACACGTCAGACAAAAACAAATCCCGAAACAAATCATTAATAGGAAACGTATTTCCACTTTTAGTCACTTATGGCCTCATAAATGCAGAATTTAAAATTTTTGTAGGTCTTGAGCCTTTTGTGGATCAAACGACCAATACACAGGTTTCGCCTGAGACCATCGGAAAATACATTTATGAAGTAGCAACGAAAAAATGCATTGTTTGGGGACACAACTAAAAAGTAATAAAGGACGGTTAGGAACCGCTGCATTAGAGTATAAGAGGAATTTCAACTTGATATGGCTTGTTTTTATTGAGATTTCGTTATCATTGAGTCCTATTTCGATTATGTAAAGTTAAGGTGTTTTCGACAGATTTTATTGTTACTTTTTAAAGAAAATGAAAGTAAAATTAAACAGTAATCACAGGCAATTGAAGGATTGAAAGATTAAAAAATTAATATTTTCAAATCTATTGCAAAACACATACAATGTGAAATCAGAACACAAACCGAAAACACAGCAACGAAACAAACCATGGCATTTGTTTAAATGTTAGCCTTTGTTAAACTCCAGCAAGTTAAATGTTGAAGGAGAAAACAGTTTGTCAGTGCTCGCTAAGAGAATACAAGGAATCCCCATGTGTAACTGTGTACATCTTAGAGTTTATTGTCTTTGCGATCTCCTGATCAGTGGGTGAGGGAGTGGTATTTGTATTTTTAATATAGGCTTAATATACTTAAAAAATGTGTCCAGTCCATGTTTATTAGAGAGGAATTCGTTTCTGTTTTCCCCAGGCCCAGATGTGACAACGAGTCTGAAAACCAATGAAACTCAAAGTTCGAGTGACGTCAGTGGCAGCCGGCATAGTGAGAAAAGATTTTCTACCACAGGGTCTCCATCAGGTTTGTGCATTGTTAAATGGTTACAAGTAGAAACAATATTTTCTTTCCTTGTATTGAAAATAATTATGCAAGAATTTCTGTTCACAAGATATATTCTACATTTAATTAGACTCTCATTGGCTTCATATTGTGCTTTGCTCCCATTCTTTACAAACTTTCTGTGTATGATAAATCTTAATTAAAAGCATTATGATATAATTTTTCATGCTTTAAACTCGTCTGCAGAGAAATTTTTTCTTTTCAAATTTTTAAAAATGTCTTAAAATTATTCAGTAATGTAGAAATGTCCCATTACCCACCATCAGGGGAGTCTTTGGAATGCAACACTCCCCCTTATACAATGGTCGATTCTGTGGGTCGATATTTATAGTGAGAGTTCAATATGAATATTAGTAATTTAACAAATTCAGTTACAACATTGTTGTAATATTGTTGAATTTTTTAAATGATTTTTAAACATGTGGTGGTGGTCTTTTTAAATATTACAATTTAAAAATTAAAACATCGGGTGGGGTCCTGGGTGACTGTAAACATTACAATTGTAATACATGCTGATAATTCATCAAAATTTTCAACAATACAAATCTAAACAAATGAGTTTTAGTATGCCTTAAAAATTTTTATTTTTGCAAATTTGTTTTTTAAAAAATCAATCCTCGGGTTAAATTTGTGGATGGCTATGCGCTCATACATAATTCATTTCAAACGTGTGGATGGGTGTGCACTCACACATAAGTCATTTCAAACTTGTGGATGAATGTGTGCTCACACATAAGTCATTTCAAATTAGTGGATGAATGTGTGCTCACACATAAGTCATTTCAAATTAGTGGGTGACTGTGTGCTCACACATAAGTCATTTCAAATTAGTGGATGAATGTGTGCTCATACATAAGTCATTTCAAATTAGTGGGTGACTGTGTGCTCACACATAAGTCATTTTAAACTTGTGGATGGATGTGTGCTCACACATAAGTTATTTCAAATGTGTGGAGTTGAGCTGAATCCCCAGAAAATTAAATCGAAGTTTTTGTCTCTCAAGAAACTTTCCACCAGCTCAAAAAAATTTCATGTTTTTCCGTTCCAGCATTAATAATGAGATTTTTTTTGAAACTCAGATTTAAAGCAAATGATTCCTCCCTTTATGAGAAGACGCCCCGACCTCAATTTATTTCAGTGATGAACACAACTGACCTTCAAGTGACCGATGAGAGCTTAGGCATTTCTCTTAAGTTGCTCATTGCAACAGCGACGTTCGTTGCTATGTTAGGAGAGGTTTCTTTCTTTACCATCGCATGGATTTTCTGGAGGAAGTCAAGGTCATTGTCTGTGATCAGGTAGGGTTCCAAGCGTGGCACTTTTAATTTTCTGTAGGGAGGTAAGGTCAATGGCGGCGATCAGGTAGGGCTCCAAACGTAGCGCTTTCATTTGTATGTATTATTAATATAGTCAGGCCGCTATTATTCACAATTTTTAATATTCAGTCAACACAATCTTTAGAAGTACAAGATAATTTATTGACCAGTCTGTTCTTATCCCGCACCAACCCATCTCAGCTTAATTGCCTGAAGACCTTTACGTGTATATGGACGTTGCATGTCTTGCAAACTACTTGGTATAAATTTCGGAATATTTTTTTAAAAGAAATTATTTCAAGAGAAATAAAAGAAGCATTTAAATTTCAAAAAATTGACAATGTCGCTTACAGATTTTTTCCACCCGAATGCTGTGATCGTCTAATTAAGAACATTGACATAGTCCGGTAACCATAACAAGTAAAAAAACACAATTTTTCTACATTAAAATGGATAAAGTGAATGAGACATTATGATTATATTTGACAATGAAATACTCTCAATTTTTTCCGTTTAATTAACTCCCATATCTTCTTCTATATTTTTAATTACACTGTGCAATTTCCTTCGAAGCGTGAAGTTCTTTCAGTTTAAAGATTACGTTATTTTTTAAATTTTTTTTCAACCATGAAATTAGTAGCAACCGAGGCACGATAAGAAGTATTTAGATCAGAAGGCGAATTCAACTGCTATGTTAAAATAATAATTTTGTTTCCCTGCCTTAATAGTTGATATCGTAGTTTTAAAAATTCAATCTTCCATGTAGCCACATGGGTTTCAGACTCGCGCTTCGAAGCATTTTGACCAGAAAGATCCAGTATGAATTTGACGGCCGGGGTATACAACGTCACAAGCCTCATACATTTTAATTTGAACAATGCCCACAACCCCTTAGCGCCGGCCCTAGTAGGCGGAAGGGTCGTGACTCTATTTTTTTTGAAATGCTCAAAGGCTACAAACTTGAATCCCATATACCAGAGGTTTCCAAACTTTAAGAACCAGGGCACTCATACTGCACTAACCACGTGTGTTAAAAAACATCTCAGTGTTTGGCACTAACTGCTTGAGTTAGAAGACATTTCCATTTTCGGCTCAACCTACTGTGGTTAGAAGAGATTTCAATGTTTGGGGATACATACTTGAGTTAGAAGACATTTCAATGTTTGGCACAACCTACTTGGGTTAGAAGACATTTCAGTGTTTGGCACAACCTACTTGGGTTAGAAGACATTTCAATGTTTGGCACAACCTACTTGGGTTAGAAAACATTTCAGTGTTTGGCACAACATACTTGGGTTAGAAGACATTTCAATGTTTGGCACAACCTACTTAGGTTAAAAGACATTTTAATGTTTGGCACAACATACTTGGGTTAGAAGACATTTCAGTGTTTGGCACAACCTACTTGGGTTAGAAGACATTTCAATGTTTGGCACAACCTACATTTTATAGGCCTTCTTAATACACAAATATAGATGACCCACCCCTCTCTTAAAAATTAAACATCGGAACTTTCAAAACAATTTGAACCCGTATCCTGATGTACCTTTCAGTCATTAAGTATCGGAATATGTACCTTTAAATCATTTTGTATTGAAATATGTAACGTTAAATAATTGTGTATCGAAATATGTACCTTTCAATCATTAACTATCGAAATATGTACCTTTCAATCATTAACTATCGAAATATGTACCTTTCAATCATTAAGTATCAAAATATGTACCTTTCAATCATTAACTATCGAAATATGTACCTTTCAATCATTAAGTATCGACATATGTACTATAAATCATTAAGTATCGAAACATACCTTTAATCATTAAGTATCGAAATATGTATCTTTCAACAATTAAGTATCGAAATATGTACCTTTCAATCATTAACTATCGAAATATGTACCTTTCAATCATTAAGTATCGACATATGTACTATAAATCATTAAGTATCGAAACATACCTTTAATCATTAAGTATCGAAATATGTATCTTTCAACAATTAAGTATCGAAATATGTACCTTCAAGCATTAACTTCTGAAATAACAACCTTTTAGTCATTAAGTATCGAAATATTTACTTTTCAATCATAAAGTATTGAAATATGTACTTTTCAACCATTAAATATCGAAAGATATACCTTTCGATCATTAAGTATCGAAATATATACCTTTCAATCATTAAGTATCGAAATATGTGCCTCATAATCAATAAACATCGAAATATGAACATTTCAACCTAAACAATTATCCTAATGAATCTATGTTTCAAAAAACGCTCACCTCTGTCTGATATTAATCTTTAGTAAAACCAATTTTTTAGGACGTAACATTTCGTTTACATCATATTTAATCTTCAAATCAAAGAACGTTTTAAAAACTGTTAGTTTTTTTTTTTTTTTTGCACTCATATTTACATCAGAACTTTTAAATATATTTATTAGAATTAAACTCTCTTATCCGGTAGATCTCTTAATCTTCTCATTTCTCCAAATGTCATTTTTCAAGTCGTAAGAGCAATTCTAAATGTCAAATTAAAAAATATATTCCTTCTGTTTACAGGAATCTATTTCAAAACCGAGGTCAGCCAAGTCCAAAAACAGCCATCTCACACAACCCCACTAATGATACCACATCGTTGGGTTCTGATATCACCAACCGGTGCAACCAAACGATACCGGATACAGTGCTAGATCAGCATGCAGATATATATCCACAGCCAATATCCCGAACTGAACTCGTTTACTTGGCGGCTCAGAAAACTCCTGGCCAGGAGTTGACTGACCGTACCGATCTTAAGTCAGGCAACTCGAGCGTCAATGACGAACATCAAGGAATTGGAAGTAGTTTGAAAATAATTTGACACGACATATCAGAAATGTACGACACTGGAACTTACCACATAAAAACTTAACACATCAGAACTTACCACACCTGAATTAACCACCCAGAACTTACCACACGATAACTTTCCACACCATTACTTACTACAGATAACTTACCACACCATAACTTACTAAATTATAACTTACCACACAAGAACTCAACACACCAGAACTTACAAACAGAACTTACCAAACCATAATTTACCACACCATATCTTAATGCACGATAGCTTACCGCACCAGAACTTACCACACCAGAACTTACCAAACCTGAACATACCACACCTGAACTAACAACCCAGAACGTACCATACCAGATATTACCACAGGATAACGTACCACACCTTAACTAACCACCCAGAACTTACCACACCAGAACTTACCACACCATAACTTACTACACGATAACATACCACACAAGACCTTACCACACCATAACTTACCACACCTTAACTTTCCCCAACATACCTTACTGCATGATAACTTACCACACCTGAGCTTAACACACCAGAATTTACCACACTAGAACTTACAACCAGAACTTACCAAGCCATAATTTACCACACCATAACTTACTACACGAAAACCTACCAAACCATAATTTACCCCACCATAACTTACTACACGAAAACCTACCAAACCATAATTTACCACACCATAACTTACTACACGAAAACCTACCAAACCATAATTTACCACACCATAACTTACTACACGAAAACCTACCAAACCATAATTTACCACACCATAACTTACTACACGAAAACCTACCAAACCATAATTTACCCCACCATAACTTACTACACGAAAACCTACCAAACCATAATTTACCACACCATAACTTACTACACGAAAACCTACCAAACCATAATTTACCACACCATAACTTACTACACGAAAACCTACCAAACCATAATTTACCACACCATAACTAACTACACGAAAGCTTACCAAACCATAATTTACCACACCATAACTTACTACACGAAAACCTACCAAACCATAATTTACCACACCATAACTTACTACACGAAAACCTACCAAACCATAATTTACCACACTATAACTTACTACACGAAAACCTACCAAACCATAATTTACCACACCATAACTTACTACACGAAAACCTACCAAACCATAACCTACCAAACCATAATTTACCACACTATATTTTAATGCACGATAGCTTACGGCACCAGAACTTACCACATTAGAACTGAACCTTATATTTAAATGAACATTAGTCATCGATTGTTATACCGTGCTAAATGTCTGTATTTCACAGGACACATATAACATATTGGTTACATAGCCAGAAGTACCGGTGTTTCAAATTGAAACAATTTTTTTTTTGTTTTTTTTATATTTTTGTAATATATTATTTTCTCTACAACCCATACTCTGGAGGTGGTATAATATTTACTATTCAACACATACTCTGGAGGTGGTATAATATTTACTATTCAACACATACACTTGGGGATCAGGGATTATCCTATTGGAAATAAGGACTGAGCAGTGTACTGACACGCACACACTAAAATGGTTAAGAACCACTTGATTAGGATTATACTATTATGCTATTAGAGTTTTGAATCCCTCCACTTGATGCCTTGGTGATCGCTATTGGCTCTTTACATGCTCAACTTGTATGCCTTGGTGATCGCTAATGGCTCTTTACGTGTTCAACTTTTATGCCTTTTTGATCGCCAATGCCTTTTTTTATATTTTTCATCTTTGATTCCTTCGTGATCGCTTCTGGTTATGTACATCTTCGATTGTAGTGCCTTAGAGATCGCTAGTGATTTTATACATGTTCATCTTTGATCCCTTCGTAATCGCTTCTGGCTATTGAGCTAATACTGTTTTGAATCCTTCAACTTTGATGACTTGGTAATCGCTATTGGCTATTGAGCTAATAGTATTTTGAAACCTTCAACGTTGATGCCTTGGTAATCGCTACTGACTCTTTATATGTACAACTTTGATGCCTTAGTTACTTATTTTATACATGAACTGTTCATTTATCCACGTTGTATGAAACACATAATAGAAAATTATTTTCCGGACCCGGATTATGAGGAGTCATCAAAAAGTGTGATTATTAATAATATAAATACACCTTTTAAATGATTTAGTTCGAAATTGTTTTCATAATAGCAAAATAATGTGTATTTTTTTTATAACACCTTCGATGACATGGAAGAAATTGCATCATTTTCTTAACTAAATTTACTTTTTCAATATGTCATGTTTGAAGTCATGATGTTGCGATAGATCAGCCGTTGTATGAAGTCATGATGGTATGATAAATCAGCCGATATATGAAGTCCTGATGTTATGATAAATCAGCTGATGTATGTAGCTCGGGAACTGTTTTTCAAATGTTTTTAACATGTCTAAGTTGCAATGACAATAAACAAACATACATAAACATACATTTACTTAAAATTATTAATTTTTTTCTTCTCTCCTCTCATCTGATTCTTAATACAACTGTCCTGTATGTCCTTGTAATGATAATGTCCTCTTATATAAATTATAATTCTCAATACAACTGTCCTATGTGTCCTAGTAATGATGAGGTCCTCTTATCGGATTCTCAATACAACTTTCCTTGTAATGATAAGGTCCTCTCATCTGATTCTCAATATAACTGTTCTATGTAATGATAAGATCCTGTCATCTGATTCTCAATAAAACTGACCTATATATGTGTCCTAGTAATAATAAGGTCCTGTCATCTGATTCTCAATACAACTTATCTATTACTTGTTGTAACTATGAAATGTCATTGGTTGTATCGTGGGTTGGTTGTCGTGTGGGTTGGTTGTCTCGTGGGTTGGTTGTCTCGTGGGTTGGTTGTCTCGTGGGTTGGATGTCTCGTGGGTTGGTTGTATCGTGGGTTGGTTGTATCGTGGGTTGGATGTCTCTTGGGTTGGTTGTCGTGTTGGTTGGTTGTCTCGTGGGTTGGTTGTCTCGTGGGTTGGATGTCTCGTGGATTGGTTGTATCGTGGGTTGGTTATCGTGTGGGTTGGTTGTCTCGTTGGTTGGGTGTCTCGTGGATTGGTTGTATCGTGGGTTGGTTGTCTCGTGGATTGGATCTCTGGTGGGTTGGTTGTCTTGTGGGTTGGTTGCCCCATCGCTTTTATTTTATTGATCATAAAAAGATGCACAAGATTTAAAACCCAGGCTAAATGCACAAATACACTGTCTCTGTCTCTCTCTCTCTCTCTCTCTGTCTCTCTCTCTCCATATATATATATATCCGTCCCTTTTTGTTTCTGTTTGGTTCTTTCGCCACCATTAAAACTGCACCAACTAGATACGGTACGCCACACTTTTTTTAACCGCAGAGTAAGATTGCTCACTAGGAGTTGCGTGTAAATTGAAATAGCTGTCGTTACTTAAAATTGGTCGTAACTTGTATTCAAATGATCAAAAACAGTTTTATTGTTTATGGTCAATATTTTAGATAAGCTTCTTTTTCGACACAAAAACAGATGTTACGGCCAAATCGGGAACTGGCCGGCCAAATCGAGAAATGGCCAATATCGCCTCACATTGACCGGCCAATATCCGATCTTTTCTTGATTTCGGGATTTGGCCAGCCAGTTTGCGAAATGGCTTGGGGCGATCGGCAAAGTCGGGTGAAAGAAAAAGGCCATGAGCAGATTTTGGGTGTTTATACCGTCATGATAATCACATTACATTGATTTTTATTATACTAAATTACCAAAATCAGTCAAATTAGTTTATTATAGTAAATGATCAATCTCTATTATCACTTGTTACAACATGATGAGCTTTTATGAATTTCGAATTACATAACAGTTTTTTATCTTTACATTTGCAATGATTTGTTGAGCACTTGGTAGTGCGATGGCATCGAGAGTTGCCTTGACCGGTCAGTGAATGTGAAGTAGCGACGATTCGTAGTGATTTTTTTTTCTGTGCCTACGGATGCCAATGTGAGCAGTTTCTCGCGCAGAGTGGGAATCTTAATTCTGGAATACTGTTGTAAGAACACCTCGTTCTTTTCGTAGCATGTAGACAGCGGCCTCGACGTTCATGACAACTGCAAGGACGCTTCGTGGATCACCGCTACCTCTATCAACATCTGCTATACGGATGCGTATACATTTTCTCCAACTTTCGCTGGTGGAAATTTTGCATCGTTCTGTGTCATTAATTATACTAAACTTCGCAGAAATGTTCTTTGCAACATATGAAGAGCTGATTTTCAAAATGCTGTATATCCATTTTGGGGGTTTTGAGATTATTCAACCTTTTAAAAAAAAATTAATAAAGCGTTTAGAGGATTAAATCATTTTTAGACAATAATAAAATAAGAATATAATGTGTATAGCATTTAAAATTTACCATGTCCTAAAGGAACCTGGTTTGCTCTAGAAAAAGGTACGTTTTTTTTCATTTTGTTAAAAAGGGTGGATACCGCATTTTGAAAATAAGCTCTTCATATATACAAACAGTGAGTCCACCAATAACACTATCAAATATAATAAAGAAGACTTTTTGAAATAAGCTCCCTCGGGAGAAGGCCCATTTTATCTTGTTTAGGCAAATCTGCTTCTCTGTAACACCTTTATCGTGGAAAAAAAAATTATTTTGCGTTTTGATTCACACCGAGTTCCAGAGCAAATTAGAAGCAATATGCTTAGCTTCGCTCAACATACTTTTCCAGCTGTTCCGAAGAGTTGTCAGTTCTGAAATCAAGCTTTTTAGGTTGGAAACTTTGACATCAGGCGTTGCGTTCCTGGACCGAATAACCTTGCTACATATATGCAAAGAGTTTGGCATGATCATCAGCTTAAAGAAAACCAACATTATGGTTCAGGACGCTGACTCTCCTCCCACTATCTCCATCGACGACTGCAACTTGGATGCTGTTGACAGATTCACATATCTAGGGTCGAACATTTCGAGCACCCTCTCAATGGAGGATGAGATAAGTGGTAGGATAGGGAGGGCCGCAACTGTCATGACGAGATTGAAGAAAAGAGTCTGGTCCAATGCCAAGCTCACAACAAGAACTAAGCTGCAGGTATACCAGGCCTGCTTACTGAGCTCACTCCTCTATGGATGTGAGTCTTGGACCACATACAACAGGCACGAAAAAAGACTCAATGGCTTCCACCTCAGATGCCTGCGCCGTATCCTTGACATCAAATGGCAGGAAAAAGTCCCCAACACGGATGTCCTGTCTCAAACAAATATGTGCTGCGTCCCAGCCCTTTTAATCCAAAGACGCCTCCGCTGGCTTGGGCACGTCTGCAACCTGGTCCCATACCTAAGGACGTGCTGTACAACGAGCTGGCGATAGGGAAAATGTCAGTTGGACGGCCTCGTCTCAGATACCTAGACATTTGCAAAAGAGATATGAAGGCGGCTAACATCAACATCTCAAATTGGGAGGGCTTGGCGGAGGATCGATCCACATGGCGGGGCATCGTGAAGGAAGGATCACTACGTGCCGAGGAGGTCTACAGGGCGGAAGCGGCTGTGAAGAGAGCGCGGAGAAAGGCAAGAAAACACTACTCCACTGCATTCGTGTGCGGGACATGCACAAGAGACTGCCATTCAAGGGTCGGTCTCATTAGCCACACGAAGAACTGCAACCAGACAAGATAATCTATCGTCTCTCGTAGACGGAAAGATGCCATACCATACCATATCAATAAAACATACATTATCACACAAATGAAGAATCAAACATAATTAAAAAAAACACCATAAAACATACATTATCACACAATTGAAGGATGAAACATAAGACAAAGCTCCTTAAAAAAGTTGTTATCACACAAATGAAGGATGTTACATACGACAAAGCTCCGTACAGCATACATCACACAAATGAGGTTCCAAGGTATGCTTTGGCTTCAGGAATGCATTATGTGACGTCATGTCCATGCAAATTAATTTTTATGCATCCCCGTGGAGAAAATAAAGTTGTATCACGTTGCTAAGTATTCTTGCTTTTCCACCTTTGTATTTTCCTGTCATGTTTGCTGCAATGCCATATCTCTGTGCACGGCAATCTGAAAGGGGAATATCGTGTTTTTTCAATGTTTCTAATATCATTTGTGCTTTGTCACATACTGCTTTATGGCTTGTGTCAATAAACTGTATATATTTTCTATAAGTTCATTATGTTTTTCATATGGTATTACATAACGCGAAAGAATTATTATTATTATATTATTTTTGTTCAACATTGCATGAATCTGGCGTGAAATCAATATCAAAGTACTTTGTAGTTTTTCTGTCCTCCAAAATGTGTTTTTCTTTACAAAAGGGGAACATTTAGCAATTTAACTCATATTGGTCATCGGCACTAAGGTAATGTACTTGAAGTCATTCTTCCTTTAATTTTGACTTTTTAACTTGAAACACATGTTCTTTTTTAATTGGATTCCAGCGATAAAACAACTCTATGAGTATGAATCCACGAAAATCTCCATTGTCTTTTTCACTAATGTTCTTGGAATTACCACGCAAAGCAAGCCTTCGCTCACCAAGGAATAATTTAACATCAATGATCTGTTTCGTTCACAAATCTTGTTTAAATTGGTGCCTCCGATAGACTGTAAATGTATTTGCCAGATAGCAGGCTTCTTTCTACTTCTCGCCAAGTCAGATGACACTGCCTATGACAATTTCTTCTGTCATGTTTTGGAATGCCAAGATGTTCGCCTATTTTTTAACTGCTGACCATTCTTCTGTTGATGCAAGCATAGACTTATATGCTGAGCCAATGCTGCAACAGATCTTGTTCCAAATAATAGACAAGGAAACAAAAATAAATGCTTGTTTAAAAAGAATCCATAAAAGATAATCAAAATAATGCTTGTCTAGCTTCACTCCAGACAATCCAATCAAAATAATGCATGTTTAACATCATTCCATACAAGCCAATCTCGATCATGTTTTCACTATTTAAACAACAAAATGTTAGAATACTTTTAGAAAAAAAAACTGGTTATCTATATCGTGTCCGGGTCCATTTTGACAAAATGCTATTCGGATGTCATTTGTGGAAGTTTATTTTTAGTTAGTTAAACTGAAGTATTAATTAGTTTACAAACATATAGTCCATTCAATTATCTTTCATTTGATACCTCATTTTGTTATACAAACCCAAAAATAATGTTCTTAATAGGTTTTTTTTAATCCCAACCTCTCACTTATTGTACCCGGGTGCGAATAGTCGCAGCCGATTACGAAGTGGCTATTATAATCCATATTGAAAAAGGTCTTTTCACCCCTTTTTATTAATCTCATTACGTTTCTGTTTTTCCTTTCGATTTTTAGCTCAATAATTTTTTTAGATCACATTTACATAGCCATTCATAAAACTGAAAGGAAAAATAAATATATTCACTAACGGAATGTTATTCAATGTTATTTAGCTTGCGAATTAAAATATATTAGTAAGTAAATTAAATTTCAATAAATGTCTGTTCATTGCTGTGTTTTCAAATTAATAAAGTGTATGAGTAAACAAGGCTTCAATGTGATTTTGCTAAACACACAACGTAGGCTATAAATCATGAGGTATATATACATATATAATATTGTTTTTGTTTTTAAAATAAATGATTTGGTAAAATTATAAAATTACAATTTTCCCATTCTTGGACTCCCTTTGATCTCCGTGGGCGCCGGACAAATGTCCCGGGTGACCCCCCCCCCCTTTTCTCCTCATGCCTGTGTGCAACCCTAGCTACTAATTCATTAAAATTAAACATCATGATTATGATCATAATCATGATTAGTTCACTAGATTGGCTTTTACAGTATTATCGTTTTCACTTGTTTATTTTTTTATATAAAAACTTAACATTAATATTATAAACTTAAATATAGATTTATATATACCGGGTTGTTTGGGCAAACAGAAATTACAGAGAAACACTCCTCATTGACAATCACAAATCATCCTCTACCTCTATCTCCTCACCTCATTTCAAGTAGGTAACTCCGACATACAGTTTACATCCTCTGCTAGGAATCTTGGTTATATTCTGTCTAAAAACATGTCTCTCGATAAATATATCGCTCACATTTGTCGTTCTGCATACACCACTATCCGTCAGATCAGCTCCATCCGCCGCTACCTCACAGTTAGCGCAACAAAAGCACTACTCTGTGCTCTTGTTTTCTCTCGTCTTGAGTATTGCAACTCTCTTCTGTCAGGTTCACCAAAACACTTCATAGAAAAACTACAAAAGTTCAAAATTCAGCTGCTAGGCTAGTTCTAAAGGCAAACAAACGTGATCACGTCGCTCCACTACTACACTCACTTCATTGGCTCCTTATATAGTCACGCATTGATTACAAGCTGTCTGTTCTCTGTCACAACCTTTTCTCAGATTTCTGCCCTTCCTATCAAACTGAACTTCTTTCTGTCTATTCACCCCTTCGACAGCTTCGCTCCTCCGCAGACTCACATATTCTGTCGGTTGCTAACACACATACTGAAACATATGGTGAACGATCTTTCTCTTTCTGCGCCCCCAAACACTGGAATTCTCTGCCACTACCGATCCGCAATATACCAACCATACAGGCCTTCAAAAATGCACTAAAAACACATCTTTTTAAACTCTACTACCCCGACTGATCCCCCCCCCCCCGGACCGATAAACGATGCTGCTGGCTGCCGTCCATGGCTTGACATGTAAAAGTTCTGGGGTGGGTGGGGTGAATATGCATTTGTTTTTGTTTTGTTTCTATACCACTGTTCTTTATTTCATAAATGTATTTTATTTTAAATTAATGTCACGATTATGTCTCTTTTGTGAATATTTTTATGTACAGCCAGAGACGTAGCGTAGGGGGGGGGGGGGCAGGGGTCCAGATGTACCCGGGCGCCAGCTAGTTAGGGGCGCCACAAATTTGCTTTGGTATTATGTTATTGATGAAAATAATGGATTTGAGAGTTGAAAAAAGTAAAAGAGGGCGCTTTGAAATGAATCTTGTCCCCGGGCGCGAGTCTTGTCCCCGGGCGCCAAACACTCTAGCTACGCCGCTGTGTACAGCGCGGTACTGCGCTATATATGACAACTTGTAATAATAATATAAAAAAGACCTATAGTATAGTATATACTATTAGTATATTGCTTCATGATTTCATAGATCAGAGAGAGCACTAGCTGAAGCAGGTCAACATTAAATTTAAATAATCTTAAATCACAGCATTGGAATAGGCATTTAAATTTAATTACAACAATTCAATTCATTGCTAAAAAGTGTTATATATCTAAATACTTAAAGTGTGGGCACTGAAGATATTGACGTTGTAATCATTGTTGAATTTTTTAGTTCACAAAATTTAATTTTAGTTGTAAATTTTAGCTTTATAATACAATTAGATTAACTAATCTGTATGTAAAATTTAATTTTTAATAACTAATTTTTCGGTAAGAAAAATTATCCAGCGCTCGTTATTATGTTTCAAATAACAAGATAATTTCAGATAAGGGTTAAAATCTACCTATTAGACCTATTTATTATCGATCTCGGTTTAATCTCACATTTCGGTAAAAAAGAGTAGAACGCATAAGTAAGAAATTAAAAAGTTCCATTTTTTTTTTACCCGAGTGAAAGAAAATTATTGTGAAAGACACTTCTGGTATTTCTGTTTTCTTCTTGAGTCTTGAGACATATTCTGGGCCAAATTAATCTTATGCCAATTTAATCTTTAAAAGTTAAATATTATTATGTCATTTATTCCCGCCGATGAAGAGGATGAATATGATTCAGAAGAATGTTACTGGGATGAGGACGGCATTTTTGAAGAGAAACAGAAACTTTACAAACAGTTTCAAAACTGTGAGAAAGACCACGGCCGAGAAATACAGAATCATGAGAATCACTTGAATTTTAATCAGAATGGACTTCATTCTCACATTTCTGGAGCTCAGGAACTTAACACCATGATGGATAAGATGAAAGAATTGGTATCATCAGAAAATGAAAATGTAATTCATTCTCATATTCATAATCATCATATCATATTATTAAAAAAATAATAAAATAAAATAATAATATCATAATCCATATTATTAAAATAACTACCTAGTATTAGCCAGCGGGTAGGCTTAAACTTAATAACTCGATAAAATAAATAATAAATAAATAAATTAAAATGAAATTTTCCTTTGGTTTTTTAAAAATAAAAGTTTTTATAACAAAGATTCAGTTTAAGTTTAATCATTTGGCCATTTCCCCCAAACTCCTCCCCCCAGCCCCACTTTGAAGACAAAAATTAAAAACAAATGATGGTTAAAAATGTTGTTTTAAAATGCAGAGCAACAAATCAAAATCTTTGGAAAACGGTATTATGACTATGGCTAGTAGTCAACTTGGGGAACCCTGATGACCTATATTAAGTATATTTCATAGAAAACATTGCCGGCCTAACTGCTAACCAAATCTTGCTAGCCTGATAAGCCTAATACAAGGGTGAAGAAGGCCATATTCTTTTATTTGTTATCAAATAAGACCACATTTAATGATTCATTAATCATCATAAGTGGCGCTGCAGCCCATGTACTGCCCTGATCTGCTATACCTTATCCTTCTATTCTGATATATGGCTTTCTGTCTCCATGGGACCCCCAGTTCGTGTAAGTCCTTCTCTACATCATTGATCCATCTCAGTCTTGGTTGACCGGTAAGCCATCTGCTAAGTTTCTGTCTGTAGATCATTTTTGATGCTCTACAATCTGGCATCCTCTCACAGTGTCCTGTCCAGCGTAGTCTGCCTTTTTAAAATGTTGCAACTATATGGGTTAAGCTTCATACATTCATGCAAAAATCTTCAATCAGATTTAGTTATACACATGTACATACATTAATTTGAAAATTTCTGAAACAAAATTTAACAATCTGTTAATTTTAAAGTAGTCTTCTTTTTTGGAAAGCATTTGAAATTATAGTTGCAGTATATTTTATATAGATACTGTAAAATTTTGATTCATAAAAAAGGCTACACTTACCTTAAAGGCCTTGGGTTCTCCAGATTACAGACCATGTTTTCTATTACGATTTTGACCTACAATGTACGATTTGGTCATACTGTGGCTTTGTGTTTTCATAATGAACTCGCTAGTCACGGCAATGTTATATTAATGTTAGCATAGTCATAGTCACCCTGGTGAAATTTTAGTCAATCCTTGCTTTGTTGTGCCTCGATGCTGTCTGACATGATTTTGTGACATAATTATTTCTTTTGGCTGAACCGGGTCGAGTGCAAAAAATGGAGAAAACAAATATTTTGTTCATTCTTAACTGTTCCACACAACAACCCCCTATAAAAGTCATTTCTAATTTTAAAATTAACATGTTTTATCATATCACTTTTTTTATCGTCCTTGTAGAAGGTAAGCTTTATCTGTTTGATTAGTAGCAGTAACTTACACCCAACCCTTGCATTTGAATAACTCTCTTTGATTCAGTTTTATAGCATTACAATGTATGTATGTATGGCATCTTTCCGTCTACGAGAGACGATAGATTATCTTTTCTGGTTGCAGTTCTTCGTGTGGCTAATGAGACCGATCCTCAAATGGCAGTCTCTTGTGCATGTCCCGCACACGAATGCGGTGGAGTAGTGTTTTCTTGCCTTTCTCCGCGCTCTCTTTACAGCTGCTTCCGCCCTGTAGAGCTCCTCGGCACGTAGTGATCCTTCCTTCACGATGCCCCGCCATGAGGATCGATCCTCCGCCAGGTCCTCCCAATTTGAGATGTTGTTGTTAGCCGCCTTCATATTTCTTTTGCATATGTCTATGTATCTGAGATGAGGCCGTCCAACTGACCTTTTCCCTGTCGCCAGCTCGCTGTACAGCACGTCCTTAGCTATGCGACCAGGTTGCATTCGCTTGACGTGCCCAAGCCAGCGGAGGCGTCTTTGGATTAAAAGGGCTGGGACGCTGCACATATTTGTTTGAGACAGCACATCCGTGTTGGGGACTTTTTCCTGCCATTTGATGTCAAGGATGTGGCGCAGGCATCTGAGGTGGAAGCCATTGAGCCTTTTTTTGTGCCTGTTGTATGTGGTCCAAGACTCACATCCATAGAGGAGTGTGCTCAGTAAGCAGGCCTGGTATACCTGCAGCTTAGTTCTTGTTGTGAGTTTGGCATTGGACCAGACTCTTTTCTTCAATCTCGTCATAACAGTTGCGGCCTTCACTATCCTACCACTTATCTCATCCTCCATTGAGAGGGTGCTCGAAGGTTTGACCCTAGATATGTGAATATGTCAACAGCATCCAAGTCGCAGTCGTCGATGGAGATAGTGGGAGGAGAGTCAGCGTCCTGAGCCATAATGTTGGTTTTCTTTAAGCTGATGATCATGCCAAACTCTTTGCAGGCAGCGGATAAACTGGATACAAGGCTCTGCAGGCCGTCTGCTGAGTGAGGTACTAAAGCGGCGTCATCTGCAAATAAGAGCTCCCGTAGCATGACCTTTCTTATTTTGGTCTTAGCTCTAAGGCGCGCAATGTTGAACAATCTCCTGTCAGCTCTAGTGTGGATGTATATCCCCTCGCTGTTGTTCTTGAAGGCATACTGGAGTAAGATTACAATATTACACTGAAAACTCTATTATAATAACAAATATGGTGGTAAACAATTTAATTTAATGGTTGCAGTAGCCTACAACCTACAATAAACATAATTTCACAAGTCTTCATAGTTCAGTCAATAATTATTAATGCAGCAATAAAAAAAAATTACAAATAATTAATACATTTTTGGGTAGGTTCCTTGGAGACATATTATTTTATGTTAACACAGTTTCAGACAAATTGTAATGAACATTGGCTATGACTTATTGAGTAATTTCTCTGCTTCTTAGTCAGTTGTAACACTTGCTTTCTTGTTGTTGTTTCTTTTTGTGTGCAAAGTTCATGACATGCAGCAGATGAACTTTTTCAGCTTTTAAAACTTTTGTTTGATATATTTTCTGCCTCACATAAAAGAATTTCAATTGTAGATTAACTTTTAGCAATTTTTTCTTTCTCCAAACAGAGAAATGAAAACAATTCTCCAGCAAAAGAAACAACTGTTATCTGGGATGGGTAAGTTTACACTACTCTAATAAAATCCTTTTCATTGACACTTGAAGGTATACTTAATTATTACCAATACAAGATGTGTGATTGAATGCGTCTGTTTTCTGTTTGATATGATACAGTTAATTACTTTATTACACTTTATTACACTTATTTTATTATGTTTATTTTAAAATTTAATATACGTGTTAGCTAAAAATCATTAGTTACTACTTTGTTATTTAATGTCTGAAGTTTCATTCTAATGAGAATTTTTTATGTTATCTCATTTATTAGTATTTCTTCTCCTCTTTTTACTTTTAATAGTTTGAACTCCCCTTCTAAGTATTTTGTACAACGACACAGATCAAATACTCCCAAATTCATGAACAGCGTTGTGTATTCAATGGAGGACTTGAAGTATGCAATATTTAGAGGCAGTTCTGATCTTGCAATAAAATGCCTGAGTCAAGGTGAATATTTTCTTTTTTTTATAATTTAAAAGTTGATCATCTTTTTGTGTGATTTTTTTAATTCATGCTGTTTTATTATTTAGCAAAATATAATTTATATAATTATAAAAGAAAATAAGCTAGTTTCATTAAAATGCAATATTTCTTTTATGAAAACTTACAATAACCAATTCAGTTAAGCCGGAGCTCATGTAATATTCACTGGTTATTTAGGTTTACCTCTAAATGAGCCTTACAGAGACGGATGGTCTGCTTTAATGTATGCTGCTAACTATGCCAACCCAAAAATTATACAGCTTCTCTTGGAGAAGGGAGCAGACCCATCATATCAATATGGTAAATTTTTTATTCAATATTGAAATAAATTATTTTTGGATGAATTCAAACGTTCCATGTCTTTATATCCACTTTATTATTTCAGTAGTTAAGTGAATTATGTAAGCAGATATTGTGATTCATTGTGTCTCTTAACGTATTATCAAACCTGCCTGCCAAGACCATTTTTTTAGTATTTAACACCCTCAAAATTTTATTTTAAGTAATGAAATAATATTCTAGTTCAGCATTTCCGAAATGCTGGGTCAAGAAAGCAAAATTACTGGGTTGCTGAAAAAATAAAAAATTGTTGAAAATCTAGGTTAGATTAATGTGACCTACTCATTAATGAATTATTGGTAAGTTTGATTTCTTTAAATTTTTATATGATTGTTTATGGCATCCTTCCTACTTCGTGAGATGATGGAGTAGCCATGTACACTCCATCAAATGGCACACTAGGCTGATCCTGGAATGACAGTCTTTGATGCATTTTTCACAGGAGAATCTTGACTCCTGGTTATATTTGGCCTTCTGTATTGCTCTTTTTGTTGCAAGGGCTTTGTTTCGCTCATCTTCTGCCTTTTTTACGCTTTCACAAGCTGCTGTTCGCCAGCTGGAACATTGTTCGGCAATGATCTCCCATTCATTGATTTCTATGTTGGCTTCCATCATGTTCCTTTTGCTTCCTTGCTTTACAAGGAAACTCTGCTCCTCGTGCAGTGTCCTCACCAATGCAGCTACTTGTCCTTGGTGGTGTTTTATGGAGACCAGCTCTTGCCCAATGCAACAGATCCCCACTCCCCATGCAGTCAGTGGATCCAAGGGAATGACAATTGTCAATACAACTTGGCACTAACTGAGTTTCAGGCATTGCTTAAATGACATTGGTATCAGCATGAGATCGACATCGGGACTCCATCTCCAGATGTTACAATTTGGGTTTACTCCTGTAGTCTTACCCTAGTTTCCAGCATTGATTTTATATAGTTATATCAATGTTTATTCAATACTTTCCTGTATTTTAGCAATTTCGGCACACATATATCTGCTAGTCAGCCATCTTTTTGCTAACCGGATTAAATGTTATATGCTAGATATAGGCGATTAAAATGTTAGTGGGTCAGGAGAAATATAAAAAATAATCGGGTCATGGAAAAAAAAAGTTTGAGAAACGCTGTTCTATTGTAACCATTATTTTAAAAAACTGTATAAAACAGCTATTTGTTTACCTATAAATGAGCAAAATAATTTCTATGTTAAATGAGGTACTGGTAATTTCCCACAGAACTTTTTTTTTTAAAAAGTTAAATTGGAAAAATAAATTATTACCTGTAGCCTCAATTAGATTAAATAGAAATGGGCCAAAAAAAAAGAATTTCCATAATATATTACTTGGTTAACATAAATGTCATCTGTCTTTGTATGTTATCATTACTCTTAGAGAGCTTCAGAATATTAATGAAAGACAATACAACTTTCAAGAAATTCATCTAAACTCTTACATCTCATAAAACAAATTTTTTTTGTTTCTTTGGGTTTAAATTGATTTGGGGGTGGGGGGTGTAATAAATTTAATTGAATTAGTGAAAAGCTTTAAAAAAAATGTGTGCATGTTTCCAGGTCTGTTTGTTATAGAACAGGATTTCCAAATAAAATAATTGAATGTTAATATTGGCTTCTCATATTTTCCTGTTTGAAGATATGTTCACAACTCTAATGTCAGCTTGCCTGGCTAATAATACACCAAATGAAGAGGATGTGGCGGATTGTGTGAAAATTTTACTTTCCACTGGTGCTGATATCAATGCACAAGATAGGTGAGCATTATGACAGAGGTTCCCAAAAATTTTAGAGTCACAGTGCCCTTGCTACATCCAGGTTTTCCTAAGGTGCCTTTGTTAAGTTTAAAAAATGCACTGCAAATTATTTTGAAAATCAATTTTTTGAGGAAAAACTAATAATAGACATAATTAAGATAAAAGAAATCTGTAATTGAGTTAATTCAACTAATTACAGTTAGCGGGATGGATGAATCTGTTGATCTCTTGGCACATTTCTCAAATCTTTGGAATCAACAGGACACAGCCACCCTCAATTCTTTAATCTTATTGATTTCTTCACAATATTTAGTTTTTATCACGGTGACCACTGAAAACCCACAAATAAGAAGTAGCAAATGGAAAAATACTGTAATATATGGTTAAAATTCAGGAAACTATATTTATGTTTTACTCATATCTGAATTTGAGTTAATTCTAGGTAGCAAAATTTAGCTTTAAATGTTATGTTGCAAGACAACTCAACAAGATTTGTTCCTTCTTCAGTTTTAAATTCTGATGGAGCACATGGCATTAAATGCATTTTGAATCCAGGCATATTTATTGATTTTTTTTTTTCATTTTGAAATTATTATTCAACCAAGTTGATAAGTGCTTTTCAAAACTTGATGTCACTTGACGGAAATTAGCTTCATGGGATGTCAGAAACTGTTGCAAAGAGCCACATTACTTGCCTCTATCTTCACCCATTTTAAAAACTACAAAGGAGAAGAAATACTTAAATAACTTTGCTGCTATTCATTTTGTACTATTTCAGAAAAAAAATTCAGCACTAAGACCGAACAAAACTGATAGCTTTTTATATACGAACACAATCTAAAGACTTGTTTCTTATAGAGCACCATCTAGTATTCACTAGTAAAGGCTTCTTAAAACAGTTATTGCTAAGAGAGTCACTGGTTTACTCCAAGTCAATTGTATATCCATTCTCTTATGTTATGAAATTTTTCAACACCTTTTAACTCACCTATGAGGGTGCAGTAGCACACAATTAGGGTACCTCTTCATTTAGTATTGATTTTTTAAATTAAAAATCTGTTCTTAATTGCAACAAAAAAATAATAAAAAATAATAATTACACTTTTAACAAGACTGAATTATTGATCGATTTTTTTTAAAATTATAAATTACCCACAATCCTTTATACGCACATTTTAAAAAGATTCACATCTGGTATGTACCTCAGTAGGTTTAAAAAGTTCTATGTTGATTTAAAATGGCTCGTTAAACAGTGCATAACAAAGGTACAATACCAATGATTACTAAAGAAAGAATGATACCCCAACTAGTGTTAATTATAAGTAAAAGTTAATTTATACTAAAAATTATATAAAAATACAAATTCAATTATTCAGAAATAAAAACTCTATTAACTAACAGGACATGAATACATATAATAAGAGAAAGTTTAAAATATTAATCCATACACATAGGGAAAAGCTTGTAGGTCCACCAAAACAAGGACAAGTTAATTGGTGGTGGCAGTTATAAAAACACAGGGGGATAAAGGATGTAGGCTAAGGCTCTACACTATGAAGGATGAACCAAAATTGTGTCAACACACAGGCTATAAAACGCCATAGTTTGATCTAAGACTAACCTTAACCATTGTATAAAATTTGTGGGGACTTGATTTATACCAAGGCTAAAATGATTTATATTCTTTCCAGAATGCATACCACACCCTTAATGCTAGCCAGCAAAGAAGGTCATTTAACGGCTGTTAAGGAGTTGATCAAACATGAAGCAGATGTCAATAAACAAGACACCAGAGGCTGGACAGTGAGGATATATTCTATATTTTGTAATAAAAATATGAAAAATGTATCTTTGCAGTGGATATTTTTCATCTCTGTTCAATTCATACCAAAAGCTTTTACTTTAACATTTAATGTATCTAACTTAGGGCCCTGTGGCACATTTGTAATGTTTGCTTCACAACCTGTTCTTGAACAATTTTGAAATCTGTCATACATGCTGAACTTTGTACATTTTTTTTTTTACGTTACCTTGTCGGTTAAGGTAAAGGATAAATCTGGTTCCTAACATAGCATTTTGAAAAGATTGTGACTTTGGAATTCAAAAAGAGTAAATAACTATAAAGAAGGAATAGACCAGTCAATATATTTTTAATTAATTTTTTCCTAGGCACTGACATGGGCAGCCCAACGAGGTCACAAAGACATAGTCATGGTACTATTGGAAGCAGGGGCAGATCCAAACATCAAACACCAGGATAAATTGACAGTTAAAGATTTGGCTGCAAATTTGCCAACTGATGAGGCAAGTCTAACACTAACAGAAAGAATCTCGTTTTTTTACAAGACAATCTGATTTAATTATTCGTATTTATTCATTGTGAAGTGAAAAATGACAAAAGACCCAGAATTTTATAAATTAATTAATTAACCATCTGTCAGCATTTAAACAGGTAGTAGAATATATGTGTTATGTCATGTGCCAATTAATAATATCTTATATAAACAGTTGAAACACCCATCCTAATGTCTTAGCTCTATTATAATATTGTTGGTAAAATTGTTTATCAATGTTCACACTAAAAAATGAAGCCTGAGGGGCATAAATTCAAGTTAATGTATTTTTCAAATGTGACCTAAATTCACAGCTGATTTGAAATCTTAGTATCAAGTGCAAAATCAAAACAATGAATGGCAATATAGGTCTTTATTTTTTCTTACGAAAGCATAAAACGTATTTAACGAAAAACAAATTAAAATGATTTTCAAGTTGCCTTACTATAATTGAAAATGTGTAAAAGTACCAACTATAATAAATTTTCTTAAAATGCCAATAAAATTGATATCTAGAACTTTGAACAGGAAACAAAACACACATGCATTTTCTAACACATTCTAGAGGTTGTACTCTTGATTAAACATATTTTACCAGTCCATTGTTCACTGGCATATTGGCCATTGATGCTATTATATATTTGTTGTGTCTTACAGATACTGGCATTATTAGAACATAGGACACCAAAAATAGTCTACAGGGATTTGGGACATCCCACTGACAACTCTCCGGCCTCATACTCCATGTCACGTCAACAGCCATCAAATTGTACTTTGGCATCAGGAGATGCACTGTCAAGGTGGGTTATTCTATTATCTTTTTATATAAGCAATCTTGGGGAGATTGTTGGACAACGGCATAAGATCACTGTTTCCCAAATCATAAAATTCTTTTACATGCTCATATGTCTTAAGTCCTTTTCCAATAGCAATGTAAACTTTAATCCAGAAACATACGTATATATCAGGCTGAGCAATGAATCAAAAACATGTATAACGCAGCTCACTGTAAGTAGGAGAAAATAGTACAATCTTCCTCCACAAGGTTTCTCATCAACTGCCAAACAAATAACACATACCCCAAAGACAGACTACAGACAGGACATCACAGTTACAATAAAATACATCACAATACGTAACAGCCCTAAGGGTGGAAAAAGCGTTCATGAACTAAAATCACTCAAGTCATTCTGCTCACAATGAAACACAATATTCTGTGCACCATTACTAGCAAGTACCCATACTGGACAGAATTGTCATCAGAAATACCCTGTATTACTAATACTTTTAGTAGAAAAGTCAATACAATTAGGTGTGAAGCAGGCTTTTTCAACTCAAGTTTTCCTGTAAAATATAAGAACCATGATATTGGACATAGAACAAGGACTAAGAATAGAGTTATAATCTTTTCCCAAAATCTAAAATTTTTAGTTAACAAAAGCATCAAATTTCTCTTTAACAAATGATTTTACAGGTTTTAGATGAATTTATTTACAAAGTATTTATGAAAACTGAATTGACATTCATATATGTCTTGTGTTGCCTATAGGCTAGCACAAATAATAAAATTTTAGTGGATCAAGAAGTGTAAGTATAAAAATGATGGGGGA
This sequence comes from Omphiscola glabra, assembly GCA_964017045.1. Taxonomy (NCBI): domain Eukaryota; kingdom Metazoa; phylum Mollusca; class Gastropoda; family Lymnaeidae; genus Omphiscola; species Omphiscola glabra. The sequence continues at coordinate 25,009,970 of OZ024799.1, forward strand.
AAATAAGAGGGAAAAAAATTGGTAACTGCTACAGTAGATAATTAATATTTGGTGAGATATTTTTTCTTCTAAAGTCCCATTAATATTTTCTAAGTTTAGTAAGAGACTAGGGGTAAGTACCCTTTGAAAAAATGATGACATTAATTTTCCGAAATTATTCATCTCTTGGATCTATTTCTTGTAGAAACAAAATTTATCCTGCGTAGAATATATGATACTAGTTACGAAGAAAAATAAAAGATTTTGTGTTTAACTATGTTTCATCTTAGAGAGTATAGATTTATTTTATTAGCTATTTAAGAATTCATAACTATCGTCAGATATTCTTCATGTTTATTTTATGTTTCAAAAGATTTTTTAAGATATGCTTACCATTGTAAAATGTCATTTTAAAAGGCATTAAATGTTGATGTCATTTTCAAATGCATTATTAAATAATATGGCCATTAAAATTAAGTTATTAAACCTGCATGGAAATTTATTTTATATTAATATATTGCAGGTATACAAAGCTACTCTATATGTAAAAAGCATAGAGACCGTAAATGTAGTTGAATGTAGTCATGACAAATGATTATGTAATTAATGCAACTTATTATTGTGTCTTACCTTTAGTGTCATGAGAATTCCAACTGATTGTGCTTGTCACATCAATTTTAAACTATAATTAATATATAAGTATATTACATTACATAAATGTTGTTTTTTTAAAAATCTATCTTGGTAATGGTAATTCTAGACTCAGAGATTCAAGATATGATGAACTGGAAGTCTTTCTTATTGGCCTCGACCTCACTGACCTGGTTGGTAAATTTCAGCAGCAGCTCATTGACCTGAGTCTGTTGATGACCCTTACAGAACAGGACCTGATTAATGTGAGTCTTTGCTTAGTGTTCATAGTTTTTTTGTGTTAATTGGTGGTCAGTTATCTCAATGGGTGGTCAGTTTTGTGTCAATGTGTAAACATTTGTCTTACTGGATGATCATGGTTGTGTCAATATATGTTATTTTATACTCTTCAGAATGTTAATGGTGTTAGTAATATTTGAAGCAGAGTAAGAACATGAAGCCTTTCAAAAAAAAAAACCAATTTATTTGATTCACTTTTTTAAAGTGATAAGTTTTGATGAAGTTCACTTATCAATACAAACAAAACTGTATTACATATCTGTAGTAAATACCTAAAGTTTCACCTGAATTTTTCATTTCAGGCAGGTGTAGATCAGATTGGTGCACGTAAAAAAATTCTAGATGCCGTGTGTGCTGTTCATAAAAAAGGCTGGGAACCCTCAAGTCTAGTTTCTATTCATTTCAATAAAAAAATAAGGTACCTCATGAATTTATTTATGTTTGTCTTTACTGGTGACATGCTAGCAATGAGGATCAGATGATTCAAGGTCTATTATCTGTTACCTCTCAGATTGTGAAGTTAATCCTATTTAAAATTTGCTGTGTAATGATTTGAAACTGCACTCTATCTCCTGGATCCGTGATTACATAACTTTTCAATCAGAATGGCAGTGATTTATCCGCAGTGCACCATTTTATTGGTTATTTTATAGTTATTTTATATTTATAGATCACGTTTTCCCGATTTTCTGTTTTTTTAATGTAATTAAGCAGAATAGAGTTTCATGGGCAGATTATAAATAAAATGTGTTTACATTTTTAACCCTTTCATTACCGCTGGTTTTGTGCATCAATTTTTCCTGGCTCAGCAATAAAAAAACTTTAGAAAGAAACTTCCGGTATTTTCCATTCTCTATCTGATTCGCATATTAACTTCTTTATAGATTAATAAATAAAGAAATAGTTAGCATTGAAATATTACGTCGACACGACGTCCTTGGTATTTCAGAAAAGTTCTTTGCATCTTTGTTATGATGACAATGTGACATCCTTGATAATTGAAAGTAGGTGATTGTGACATCGCGTTGAGGTCATCGGTAACAAAAAGGTTAATGTACCTATACCACTTTTTAAAAAACCAAAACCTGAACTATTTTTAACATTGTTATATAAATATTTTACATTTTTGTCATGGTTTATGATTGTTAATTCACCTTTCTTCTTCACTGTAACGAAATATTTTGTTCAGAGTTTTATTTAGTGCACGGGTAAGTGAATGCAATTTTCTAATAGTGCTATGCAAAGACACAATGTAGGGCAACAATTTTTTATGCCTGACATTTAGTGGCAGTCATACTGAATACAATACTTATTAAGTTATTTCTTGTATATTTATAGCTGTGCAGATGCTGTGGCCATGGTGGCTAACTCCTCCAAACATCTCCGATACATCGGTAGCACAGTGGTGTACGTCAAGGAACAGCTGAGGAGACACCCAGACACAATCACTCAGCCCACTGTAAGATGTCATTCTTTTTTAACCTAACCTGCAATGAAAAGCTCTGATCATTTCCAAAACACTAAGGGGAGAGAAAAACTTATTTGGAATACCAATAATATCCTTGACAGATCTGCCATGCCAAAACCATAGACCCTTGTCATGAAATACAATACAAGAGAAGTTATGTCTGCAGTTAACAGTCAGACCTTCTGTTTTTTTTTACATTACTTGGCAGCAAGCAAAGCAGAGTCCCCACTATGCTGTTATGCTAATTTGATACCATATGTAAATAATTCAACTCACTTTTATGATTGGGTTAAATCTAATTATTGGATTAATTCTTTCCTTTTCAACATAAATATATTAACTGAGGAGAAACAAAAGATTTTAATTTTACATTATCTACACATTCTGGGACTATCAAAACTGAAAAATATACTCAAAAGCAGAATTATTCTATGGTTTCTAATATTTGATCAACAGGACACTGTGTCACCTCTTCAGCTGTCAAGAAATATTGAAGACGCCCTGAAAAATGTGACAGCACTGAGAGGTCAACTTCAAATCTTGCAGTCTTCCCTGGTCAAGGTAAGAGCATTTAACTGATGTTAGATGTTGTTGCTAGTTTTTTTTTTTATTGGTGACTATCTCATGCATGTGTTATGATTAGATTGTTTTTTGGTTACAAATCTGTGATAGAATTTAAATTATTTTTATTATTTCTGTAACGGTAGTGAAAATGTTTTAGAATTTTAGCAACTCATTAAATAAATAAAATTTTACCGGGGATCAACAACTTAATGGTTAAAAGATACTTTTAAAAAACATAATTCAGTTTATGTTCATTTACAATTTAAATTTGTTTTGTATACAAGCTCAAGGCAAATATCAGTCAGAAACTAATGATAACATTCTTAAACTGAGAATTTTCATTTAAAATTGTTTCTTATACCGGGTACCATACAAGTAATCAATACCAGTACAGTAAATGACAATATACCCTATGAAGTGTATTTTTAATAGGTTTTATTAGTTTTAGTCTTAGTTTAAAATTAATGCTTATGAATTTTTTTTTCAGGAAATGAAGAAAAGACAATTGGAACCTGCTGATCTTGTCAAGAAAGATGGCTTCCTTATATGTCAGAGAAAACAAGTCACTCTTTGGACCTTGACTCTGGTCATTTCAGCCTGCCTGGCTGCCTCAGCCTACTGTTACAGAGACAATCTAACAGTCCTTCTTCCTTCAAAAATGACAAGTTTATTCAACATTCATGGAGCTAAGACATGACATGGCTAGACATGTATATATCTACACAGAAGATGGTAGCCAATCTGCATCAATGTAAAAATCTCAAAATAAATATAGAATACAAGTGATTAGTGATAGCTAAAAATTGTTCCAAGAAAGATTTTTTACCCCAGTTAAAGAACTTAGTATTATCTGATGTTGTTTGAGAATACTCAGAATAGTCTGTAATAATTGAGACATGAACAACATAAAAGTAATTTGTTTAGTTCTTTGCTAAAGTTCTGCAAGTCAGTATTTACCCAAAGATTCCAAGAGTGCCTAAATGATATAATAAAATGGTAATCACAATTGACTAATTATTTGAGCTTTCCTGGTCAAGACAGGATATGTGAAGATGTTATTTTTTTAACACTTAAGTATGAGTGCCTCATTCAGTTTGATTTTCAGTATATTTTTATGTAAACAGCTCAAAAACACTGTTGTAAAAATTGTTACTACAATCAACTGAAATATGATGTTGTATAAGTTTATCTTCAACTAAGAAAAATGTATTTTATTCATACACAACTTAAAAGAACCTAAGTAGAAATTCACAACCAACAGTTAAGTACTTGTGAGCCATTGCAAGTGTACTTGCCAAATATTGTACAGGTAACAGAAAGCAAAATAATAATTATAATATTCACAACTAATGGTTCAAATTCGGTAAATTTTCACTCATTTACAATTTCTCATGTAAATTTCACATGAATACTTTTTAAATATGAAATATGTATCAAATATTGAAAGATGTTATTAGTTGTGATTAAAATTATAAGCATTTTGAGTTCAACAAAATGTCATAATTTTATAATAAGCTTTTTGGTGCATAATTTTTATATCTGGAATTACTGGAAGCTCCCGTTAGATTTTATTTGCAAAGAGCTTCTATGTCATGGCACGAAATTTAAATGATTTTTTGAACTTGACAAACAGATGGGGTTTTTTTTGGACTGCTTTAAGGTGAAGTCATTGGATGTCACATTTTTCTTAAAGAATGACTTGGGGCAAATGAAATACATGTACACAAACAACTGTACTAAAATGACTTATCATATACTACTTACTGTAAATTTTTGAAATATTTGCCTGTAAAATTGTTATTTCAGTGGTCTGACCCAATTTTAAGTGATTGTTCGTGTAAAATAGATCTTGAAACCCCCATCTGCTAAAAGAACATGAAATATTTCATTAACTGTGTGCCTTCTTTGTTGGTTCCCCTCAAGGCCAAATGAAGGGTCAGTTAAACCATGGCTAAAATTATTTGTATGGAAAAATATTTTTGTTTGATGTTCATTATTTGTAAGTGTAACACAAATTTACACATACACTTTTTTCTTTGGCGTTTTATTTCAATAAATTAATGGATATTTTTCCTAAGATATTTTCATAAGTTTATTCATTAAAATTGCTTGTGTGCTGCAAGAAACAACTGCTGTATTTAATCATGGTAATCATCTTGATATTCTATATCTTTTACATCCTCTGATATTCTCGAGTTATAGACACACTTAGCTTGATGCTAACAATTTCCCATATCGCAGTCACATGAAATGACAATTTCTCATCTTTCCTTTCTCTCATTCACACAAAATCATTTAAGGCAGTCATTATTTATGTTTTACTTTTTTATTAACTAGCCAACATACCCCACGTGGCCCGGAATTGCATTCTGAAAAAACAACTTCAACAGCCTTTTTAGCTTACATTGAAATTAATGGGCCTGTAAAAACAGTTTTATAAAATACGACCCCACAGGGCATTTCTTGTTCCGATCCCCATTGGATCCTTTCCATTTTGTGATCCCATTTCCCAGTATGTGATCGAGAGTTTAGGCAAGATCCATCCATTCTTGTAGGAGTATTTGTTGGTAATTTTATATATATAGCTCGTGTAAGAGAAAAAATGGAATGCTATAATATAAAGTTCAGAACACCCCCCCCCCCCCCAAACCCCCTATTTGATTCTGGTAATGATGGATATATGTGCCAAGTTTGGTCAAGATCCATCAATCTATGTAGAAACATGTGGAACAAAGCCACAAACAAATTTTGAATGTTACATCTATATCATAATATTATTTATGTATGATACAAAGAAGTCTTTCAATGTTATTAATCTATACATGGAAACATGGTCACCAAGTGGATTATTAAATGCTGGAACAAGATTGGAAATGGCCCTCTCTCACCGGCACATGGACATGTACATAATATAAATCAATAATGCCATAATTTAATAATTACATTCAAACATACTTGCAAATCTATTATTAAAAAGAGGACAAGATATTTCTGTAAAACATAATGAAAACTATGACATTATTATATAAATAATAATGAAACAATTAACATAAGCAATGAATTTAACACTAGATTGCTTACAAGATCATAACAGTTATTATTGCAGTGAAATTTAATGACATTTATATTTTGCTGCTCTGCAAAACAAAGGTGCTTTCCTAGTCTTTTTCTTGGCAAAGCTGTGCATAATATCATCAAAATCAATGTTTTTGCAAGTTTAGACTCAATATGGTATTTTGCCAAATCTACCAATTTTCCCTGCAACTAAGTCGATTTTAGATAATGTATCTGCTTTAGTTTGCTTAATGAGCGCTCTGCAGAGGAGAAAGAGGAACGAATTGTTAACAGAATAAGGAGGCAGACACTTACATTGGGAATGATGCCTTCAAGCTTATATCTTTTCAAGTAGCTCCAATGGAATGAGTTGACCCTCTCCAAAATGTGTTTGATGAATAAATAGTAAATGACTTATCTGCATTACTAGATATTTACCGATATCAGTTGGATATAGATCACCTGGTAATTTTGATTTTTCTTTCACTTCATCTTGATGAAATATAGGTAATTCAGAGGAAGCTAAACTTCTTATATCCACCCTTAGTCTTTTGTTAAATCAGTGGTTCTCAACCTTCATAATGCAGCGACCCTTTAATACAGTTCTTTATGTTGTGGTGACCCCCAACCACAAAATTATTTTCTTTAGTACTTCATACTTGTATAGTATATGTGTTTTCCGATGGTCTTAGGCCACCCCTGAGAAAGGGTCGTTCAACCCCCAAAGGGGTCGCGACCCGCAGGTTGAGAACAGCTGTGTTAAATAAACCATTACACTTACACTCTTTTTACAATTTGGCCCATTACAAATTCAGTCTTACTACCCGTAATGCTATACACTGGTTTAGTCACAATATTTACAAGTACAAGGCTCACTTATGTTTCTAGTTGTCACAATATTCACAAGGCTCATTACATTTCTAATCTATGTACATAGATACTCTCATGCAACATCTCTTGACTGGGATAAATCTATTGAGACCAGATGAGGACATCTGATTATCTCCTATCATTCCTACCAGTCAAGCATTCTTAAGTTTACAAGACATGTTTCATACATAAAAAAAACTGTGTTACATCACTTCAGTTAAAAATTTGGGAATAATTCTTAAGAGCCAGGTTTCCGAGGGTGGATGAAAAGAGACTGAGAACAGACCAGCCATTTGACTTTAAAGTTAGGATATAAAGTTAATTTTTTTTATTTTTTTAATTTCTTCATTAAATGTGCACTTGACAATGTAAACAAATGTCATAAGTTTTCTCTGTGCAATACAGTACTCTTTTTTTTGGGGAGCAAGACTTAGTCAAACAATACCTAGGTGTAGAATACAGAAATGGTTGGAAAAAAAACTGCATAAAACGTATTGGAAAGAAAAATTATTTATAACAAAAATAATTTTTTTAAAAATACGACTAAGTGAGCTGTTTTCTTACCATTAAATTCTTTTTAGTCTCCCGTTTTATAAATTCAAACTAGCCATAGCCAGGCAAACAATGGGCGGCGGCAATCTGTGAACTTCCCATCTGCTAAAATTACTTGATAAAACATGCATTCAAGTATTGCATGTTATAAGAGTCTCAGTCAGTGCTCACCCCACGCAATCTATAAATATTGTAATGTCCCTACCCCTTTAAAACAGCAGCTTAATTACTTCAACTTATTCCATAAATCGAAAAAAAATATTACACACCAAACGCACTGACTGTATTTTTAAGAATCTGATTTAGGGCAGTTAGGAATTTCATTTAGTGAAATCAGTACTATCTATTGGTGTTAGTGACATATTTGCATGGACCATTATGTACTTGATATCCTCTTCTTGCCAGTGCAAATGACTTGTCAGTTCCCAACTGCTCAGAATGGAATTTTAAAAAGTCTATAATGTATTGAGCGGGCCAAGCAATGACCAACCACCAACTGAAAAGGTCATCGGACACCCAGGTTGTCACTGAGAAAGTCTAACACAGCTGATGTGCTGGCCAGGGAATTGAAAACATTTCTTTCAGCTTTTGGTAACAGGTGCTCCAGCATGAAGATGAGGTGGTGGTGAAAACAAGTGAAAGGGGTGCCCAGAGAAAGAGAAATGTCAAGCTGAAAAGAAAGACAGGAAGGGTTAACAAGATTTTCAACCGTGACAGCAGCAATGGCAATAATATAAGTATAATGAATTTCTTTTGAATGAAATTGAACCTTTTGTTTTTACCATAAGGACTAATATTTAATTTTAAAAAAGTATGTATTGTTTACTAGAGCAGAGTCCACAATTGCCAGATTTATTGATTATTTTGATATTTTTATTTGACCTTTAAATGTGTTTTAAAATACTTTTAAATCAGCCAAAAGGGATTTTCCAACAAGATTTAACATTCATCCAGTTTCTTGCAGAAAAGAGTTGACAACATTAGAGAAGTATGGAAAAGATTGCTCATGGACTATAAATCCAGGGGCAGCCTTGGGAGCTAAGAAGAATCTCTTTATGGACTTACCCAGTCTTTGATACACTGCAATGGAGTTTCGTTATAACCTGAGTACATTGCTGGATTAGCCAGGATACCTCGGGCAGACATGACACCTGAAATATAAACAAACCCACATGTTATTGTTTTTTTTCTTTTGATTAACTCTGATTGTTAAAAAGAAACCTTGGTGATAGGTAAGTGGAAATAATAGGAAAAAATAAACTTCATTAAAAAAAAAAAATTTAAAAGGACCTAAAATATAATTTTAAATAATGTTAAAACATTTCAACAAACATTGCTTTTTACATGAAATTTAAGACATATGGACTCAATGTGTGAATTTATATAATTGTTATGCAGTTCAAACAAAATTAATTGAACAATATTACAATTGCAATGAGCAATTGCTAGTTTACTATTATAATTATAATAGTGACTTTTCATATATTTTTTTTATTTACTGAGACCTGCTAAGGAGGCCCCTCTGTCCAAGAAATAAGTAGATGGAGGAAAAAAATAATCATACAATCACTATGAAGACAGAATAGTCAAGTCAGAGGACACCTGTGTCCTGAGGATGCCATGGTTGCTGTCAGACCCAAAGATGTTATATTAAGCCATACATTCACGCCAACTTCCCTTGGGGTATATGAAGCCTTTGCCCTAAAGTGCAATAACTTGCAGTGATAGATTATATTTGAGCTAACGCTCCAACATTAGAATACTTTGGACAAGTCTTTGGTTAATTTAGCTAGTAAAAATGGATTTTTCTTCAACCCTTTTTATAAAATTGATTTAACCCTAACAGACAGATGTATCGACTTTTCTGTAATTTCCAAATCTGCATGGAAAAGCACTCCAGGTACAACAAGCAAAATCTTGGATGGAGTGTCTTACAAAGACAATCCATGCAAGTAGATGAAGAGCAACATCTGGTGCTCACTTTGCAAGAAGTACCTCTATGTGAAACACAGCTCAACCTGCTAGGTGGATTGGCACACAAAGGTGGAACATTGCTCAACCTGCTGGGTGGATTGGCACACAAAGGTGGAACATTGGCACGAGATGAAAGGTAAGCCTATTTTTTACAATTTCTCCAAGTTCCAACTTATTCTAACCACTTGTTGGCATGTAACTAACATTTTTCTATATCATGTTGATTTTTTTTGTCTTTAATGCTCAGGAGCCCAGGGATAGGGGACAGTTAGGTTCAGGGCCTCGGGGCTGGTAGGGTTAAGCGCCATTCAGTCCTAAAACCTCTGCAAAATAACCAGTGCCTTCCTGATACACTGCAGTTTCTTACAATCTACATCCATGTTCCTTATCATCTAGATCCAAGTTCCTTATCATCTACATCCATGTTCCTTATCATCTACATCCATGTTCCTTATCATCTACATCCATGTTCCTTATCATCTACATCCATGTTTCTTATCATCTACATCCATGTTCCTTATCATCTACATCTTCCTAACCATCTGCATCCAAGTTTCCTGTCATGTCCACAGCAGTTCTTAACCAACTACACCACAGTCTTCCTATCTACATCCCATCCAATGCCTTCCCATCTATACCCCACCCCATGCATACCATCTACAACCCACACAATTCCTTACCATCTACTCCTGTGTATTCTTGAACCTTGTGTACATCATCCATTGATCGTATGTCGCCATTGGCAATGACAGGTATGGAGACTGAGTCTTTCACAATTTGTACAGCATCCAAGTCCACAGGCTGACATCTCTGTTCTTTTGTTCTGCCATGCACTGTAATAAATGATGTGCCCATTTTCTCAACTTTCTGACATAGATCAACTGTTTCCCTAGAAAATAAAATTATTTTTTTTTAATAATAATTTTTTTTATATATTTTAAGCATTATTAATATACAAATTTGGAGCTGAGGAATATTTCTTAAGTTTTAAAATAATGTATGCTTGTTATGATTGCCTCATTTTGCACTTAGTATAAATAATTACATAATAATCCATTAACCATTATTCCTCCTTATTACAATTATAATTTGTCTTCCATTTATTTGATAGCCTTATCTCTTCATACTTTAACACCTCTGATCTAAAACTAAAAAGCCTGTTGCAATTACTGTAATTGCACATGCATCTATTATTAATTATTGCTTTAAAATTGCTTAAATTTTATGATTGTAGATACTTGATATTGTTGTGCACCCGTATTTTAATAGAGACTGTAAAATCACTCTTAGCGACACGGCTCTTTGCTTGTTTGATCATATCACACAGCAGGTCTGTCTTTTTCAATAGACAAGCACCATAGCCTTCAGTCATTGCCCATCTGTTGTAAAAATTATTTTAAGCATGATCGAAAGGTGCATCTTACTTGTAATCAGATTAAGAATTTGAGCTAAATAATTTTTTTCTTTTAAAAAAGGAAGTTTTTCTTTAAAATTTGTGTTATTAATCATTTATTTATGTAAAAAAATCAAATTTCATGGTCATCTGAAATAGAGGCAACACATCTTCTCATGTGTTTTAAATATTTGCTTCAAATGCTTCATCAATTATTTTGTAGTTGACTTTTTCAACACCCTGAAAAAATTCAAAACAAAAGCAAAAGGTGAAGAGAAAAAAAATCACCTTTGTGGGCAGCCACAGTTTAAATCTACACCATCAGAAAATCTTGGGATATAAAAAAACAAACAAATGTGAGCACAAATTATAAAATGATTAATTTATTAATTAATAATTAACTTTGACAAATCTCATTTCATTACACACCATAATACTAAAAAAAAAGCCAATAAACTTCATGTTAACTAATTATCAGTAGGCGCTCTTTTCCTGACAGAGCTGTGGCAAACAGGGAGAGAAAGAGTCAGAGAGAGAGGAAAATAACTACAAATATGAACTTACGGTGCAACTATTTCTGTAGCATTGGCAAAGTCATCTGCATTGTTAGCAGCAAACTGCACTATCAATGGACGGTCATCTAGGTATTAAAAAATTTGGGCAATTATATATGTAAGGTTGAATAATATAAGTATTCAGTGAAGGTAGGCCACATTTGGACAGATTTGAATAGTCTTAAATTTGATTGAGTGCAAATTGTAAAATGACACAATCTAAGGCAAACTAAAATTCAGCGAGGAGAGCAAAAACATTGATGCCAAATCCATTTCAAAAAGACATCATAGAAGTTTTTGTATGTGATTTTCACATTTATTTTCTGAAGCAAAAGCTTCCAACAATTAAAGAATGCACTTCAGTCTCTAAATTAGTTTCTTAGCTTACTGATAAAAAAAAGCCTAGACTATCAGAATTATTATAAGGGTTCCTCAAGAAAAGCATTTTTAGAAACAAAATCTCAATCCTATATATGTATTTACCACAACTGCTGGTAAAATCATTGTCCCTTGCTTTTATGCTCTTGACAAAGCTGTTTGAAATTATCATGGGAGTAAATGCTAAATCACATTCATATTTTCTAACAAGTCGTCTAAAAGCATGTCTGAAAAAAAAAATATTATTAAGGAATTTTTTTTTTATAGCCAAATAGTAAATGGAAATAAGATCATATAATAATTTTTTTTTTTTACTTTAGTAATGAAATAATTGTACCGGTATAGACCAGATTTAAAATATAATGAAACAAAAATATAATATTAATTAAAATAGAGTAGATAAACAATTTCACTACAACTATAATAGCTTTAGGGTCAATGTGTTGTTGTGGGCACAGTGATGTCATGAGAATGGCAACAATCTTAGATGTGATTATTTTAATTGAATTTAATAAGTCCTCTAATTAATTATCTACCAACTTGGAGTAGCGAACCATTGGAGCACACACTTTAACAACATCTTTCTGTTGGAAGAGCTCTAAAGGTGGCACATAATTGAAATTCCAAGTTGCCATCTCATCTAGTCCTAGTGATTCGTATCCATGCTGTATATGATTGTTTGGAATATCCATGGGCAGAATGTCATTATCAGCCATGAATATATATTATCTGAAATGTAAATAATAAAAATGGAAACTGTAAAATGGTAAGATTATCTGTTCTTAGATTAAATCAAAACTGATTGGTTGCTAGCCAAGCTCTCACTACTCTCAGGCCTCATCTCTGTCAAACTACTGAAAAAAATTTACTGATTACTGTTTGTTAATATATTTTAAAGTCACGATTATGTTTGCTAATAATTTTATGTACAGCGCTGTGAACCTAGCCCTAGGCTGGGGTACCGCGCTAGCTATATAAGACCTATGACTATAAATAATAATATATATTATAAAATATTTTAAAATTATGGGAAAATATAATAAATAATCATTAGATGAATAGTATATTTATGACTATTTCAGGCAATTTCACACTATAAGTGCCGCAATGTCTCACACGGCCGCCATCTTGGTTGCCCTGACCCGTAAAATTAAGAAAAAAACATTAAATAATAATGAAAAAATGTCCTAAATGTATCCCTAAACCTAACCTGAACCTTAAATCTATCCCTAAACTTATAAACCTCTAAAAAAATATATCCCTAAACCTAACCTGAACCCTAAACAATCAAATTACGCTGGGCACTAATAGTGTGAAATAGCCCTATTTCAATTCAAAGTCAATGTCTATCTAGGCATAATCCTAAATAATAAAGGCTCCGGCCTTATTATATAATATGGTACTTTCCGGTTATCTCGACCTCATCAAATTAATTCTTTATTCTCTTCCTAACCCTAACCCTATGTAGGAAGAGAATAAAGAATTAATTTGATGAGGTCGAGATAACCGGAAAGAACCTATAATACTTTAACGAATATTGCTGAAAGATATCACCATGACGTCATTTAGATGTTTTGTCCCTGGTTCCGATAGGGTCAAAACCCTGGTTCCAATAGGGTCAAAACCCTGGTTCCGATAGGGTCAAAACCCAAACCCAGGTTAGTGATAAGTTTAGGGTTCAGGTTAGGTTTAGGGATAAATATAGGACATAAATTTGCAGTCCCGGCAACCAAAATGGCCGCATGCGGTGATATCTCTAAGCATTTACCTACTTTAACTTTAATACCCTAGTCTTATTAAATTTGAAAAGGTCATACCGCGTTTCTTTACCATGGCCGCCAACTTGATTGCAGTGACCCGTAAAATTAAGAATAAAACGTGAAAAAATAATGAAAAAATTTCCTAAACTAAATGTATCCCTAAGCCTAAACTAAACCCTAAATCTATCCCTAAACCTAACGTAATGAAATGAGGTACGATCTATTTGAATTAGGTATTCTAAATGACGCTCTGAAAATTACGCTGCACTGAGATTTTTCTAGTAGGGTCGCGGTAACCGTCTTAGCATTTGCCCCATCGTATTTGTTGGACTGGAAGCAACGGATTTAGAAAGTACTGATGTAGATCTTTATTCTAAATCATAAAAAATCAACCAATTTGGTAATTGAGCTATTCTAAATATCCAGGAGTCCAGTGAAAGTTAATTTAAAGCACATCAATCTGAAATCATCAGGCAAAGGTGAAAACAACCAACTATTTTACAGAAATTATTTCAGCAAGACAGCATTATAGAACATGCAAATCTTTCACCTTTGCCTGATGACTTCACATTGATGTGCTTTAAATTAACTTTTACTTGACTCCTGGATATTTAGAATAGCTTAATTGGTTGATTTTTTATGTTTGTTTGAAAGTGAACTAAAATTGACTTTTTGTCTCCCTTTTAATATTTTGTAAAATTGAGCTTCGGTTCATTTTTAAATGAATAAAAATTGTATTTACCATTTAGTGACAACCCTGAAAAATATATGTATAACTGGTTGTGTGTGCAAGGTATTTGAAAGTTCCAACATAGTTATTTTAGAAGATAGCGGGTGCCAAAACTTCACTTTCCTGGCGTCTAAAAATTGACACTGTTGCTGATTTTTTAAAAATTCATAACTTTCTAAATATTGGAGATAGAGCATTAAAATGTGTGGTTCTGTTCTGATGAAGGCAAGCTCTATTTAGGGGAATAGTTTACTTTTATTTAATTTCATTATGAAATTTTCATTTAGAATACCTATTTGAATTAGCCAAGTTGACCTGTTTAAGTCTCAAAATCAAATAATAAATAACTCAATAACTTTCAATAAGTTAGGCCAATTATAAGGCGAGTTATAATATAAGGCGGCTAACTGCCTCGCCATGTTTCAGTTCCACCAAATTCACATGCCTAATTCGCCTGGAAAAAATATGGTTGTATTTTTGTATTGGATCATCGGCCAGCAAGATTATTAATGTATTTAATTACACCGTGTAACCGGCTGAAAAGTATTCATGTAGACTTTTGGCCAACAGCTAACTTACACTAAGTCTAATCGAGGAAAACGTACCTTGAAGTTAAATCTGATACCAAAAGTAGAAAAAATAATGGTGTATTTCCGGTTCTCTCCGTTTATTTAACCCAAAATTTTATCCTCCAAAAATTCCCCACTTAGCTCGCCCACTTAGGCTAATACTTCGAGAAATCTTAAATAGTTAATTATATTTAATGGAAAAAGACATATTTTATTCCTCACTAAAATCTATATACAGTATTCGTGATCTAAAAGATGCATTAAATATCCCCAAAAAGTGAGTGAACGTCGTATGCTTTAACCTACATTAACCGTTAATTCAAACGTCAAACTTAACCTCATTCAAGTTATTGTTCATTGTGGGATCCAAAATCGCAAGCACTGTCTCTTTCAGGCATCTCTCCGGGGACGTATCCGGAAATTTGATCGAAAGAAATTTCGTCGACGGAAAATTGATCGACGGAAATTTGATCGAACGAAAATTTGGTCGAATCCCTTCTTAGTATTATACATTAAAATTTTGCGTCAAAATTATTTTTGAAGGCATTATTTTGTTTTACTATATAGTATAGTGCGTTCAAAAAGAAATTCACGTCTTACAAACCCAACAAAAATATTTTAAATCGTTTTTTAATCCCAAACTCTCAATTCTGGTACACGTGTACCAATAGGTGCAGCCTACTAAAATACTTTTCGGGAACTACTTATTTTGAACTTTCAACTTTGGCGCATGACTAATTAATTAAAGCTTTCCCTGACCTAGTTTTAATAGTTTTTGCACATGTCAACCTTTTATGAATGAGACTGTAGTACGGTATCGCCATTATGCAAATGACTGCGAATGGCTGCCCATGCGCATGCCCATGACACTTTGCACACGGCAAATGATGACCCATTATAATATGGACTCTACCGGGTTTTTTAACCTCAAATTAAAATATTATACTGATTGATTCCAATGCATTGCTTAGTCAAGTTTGTAGTTTCTTTCGTGGCATCGATAACTAACATTTTCAAAAGCTGGCGATTGGTCATGGGGATCGAGATAACCAACGTTAAGTGGCAAATTTGGCCCTCTTTTGTGCTCGAGATATTAGGGTTCGGCGACATAAAAGAATCGACATAACCGATGAGAAAATGCTAAGACAAAGAGAGAATTTGGCGGTTCCACTTCAAAAACGTCGACTTAATAGGGTTGGCGAATTAACCGAGGTCGAGATACATAGCGGGTTCGACTGTACTTGTTTTTATTTTTATATAGGCCTATATGTCTATTCAGACGTAGAACTTTAGTTTTTGACCAGTGTACCCGGTACTTGAAATATTTTTGGCTTCTTGATATTCATTAGCTATCGTTAGAGTGTATTCAAAGAAAGAATGTCAACCTGGTCCTAACATCCATAAATGATACAGATCACTGGTTCTCAGCCTTTCTAATGCCGCGACCCTTCAATATATTTTCTCATGTTGTGGCGACCCCCAAACACAAAATTATTTTAGTTGCTACTTCATAACTGAAAGGTATATGTGTTTTCTGATGGTCTTCGGCGACACCTGTGAAAGGGTCGTTCGACCCCTCAAAAGGGGTCGCGACACACAGGTTGAGAACCGCTGGTATAGGTGATAATAAACTGCAAAACAGCACAAACAGTATGAAAAACTAAAATAACAAAAAACAAAACAGCAGACGGACGCAACACAGAATAATGACTTATAAGGAACTCATAATTGGTTTAAAAATACTATGTATTCATTTAAACTGAAATGTACAGTCCCAGTCTGTGGCACCTCAGAAGAACATGTCCATCACAGGACAGTCTGTGATGTGCTAGACTACAACTACAAGCAGAAGCGAGTATCATCGTGATAGATTATGTAACAAAATATTATGCTCATAAGTTTACGTGAATTACGTAATCTCTAAAACACATTGAAGCCCACTAATTAGATCAAAATAGTCAGTAGCGCATAATTATGATACATGGGTGCAATTGACGCTGTGAAAACTATAAATTTGGTTACACAAATATTTGGAATAAAAATCGATTATTTATTTAAGTAGATGATAAAGAACTGGCTGGCAGACCACTTCAGAAAGAAGTGGTACAGGCAGTGGGCAGACAATACGACCGCGAGAGGCGTCTTTCCAAACATGCCCATTC
The DNA here is from genome assembly GCA_964017045.1 of Omphiscola glabra. Lineage (NCBI taxonomy): Eukaryota > Metazoa > Mollusca > Gastropoda > Lymnaeidae > Omphiscola > Omphiscola glabra. Next base: position 25,026,907 of record OZ024799.1, read on the forward strand.
CTAGAAAACAAGACCCATGGTGGGGGTTAGGCCGCAAACAGCAGAGCTTAGTGACGCAAATGCGCGCCGAGAATTGCCCCATAGGCACATACTTCTGGCGGCTAGACAGCAACAGGGATCCTACCTGCCGACATTGCAGCCTGGTCCCGGAGACGCTAGCGCACCAGCAGACCGAATGTCCCTCATTAGATCTCCTGGGGGAAGCCAGGGCGGTTTGGGGAACCCTATGGAAGGAAAATGTTGTATGGCACAGCTCATCAGATGGAGCTGGCTGCCAATTTACTAGCCGGGGTATTAAGAGAGTAATCTCACACTTAACCAGAATATGTGTGTTAGTTGGGTAGAGAAATCCTGCTCCAATAGAATGACTTACAGCTATGGAATAACGTTCAACAATATCTCTTTTTTTTTTTTTTTTAAATTTGATGAAACAAGTTCATACAAATTTCTCACTGAGATAACAAATGAATTGTCCTAATAATAAGAAGT